>CM048649.1:66460446-68933779 GCA_026413185.1 Pueraria montana var. lobata | reverse complement strand
AATTTGTAAGTATCCAAAGTATTAGTTTTCACATAAACAAATTGTAATTAACAAATTATATCTTTGTTCCAACAACTGATGAATTCCATGCATACGAATAAAACAGATGAGGCTGGAACATTAAGGAAGCAAAATCACGGTTCTTAACCCCTCGTCTAGTTAGGTGAAAATTCCATACCTGTTCGAAACATCTTCTTTACTTGCAAAGAGGATATTTATAAAGATTATAACATCATCCAGAAAATCTCTTTAATTAGTAACTCCGTGAGAGATTTACGCAATCAACAGCCACTGTTTGAAAGACAAATAAAGAGAATATTTCATTCAAAAGAATCAAAACAACAATACCTTACTAGCATCAAACTAAGTACACGCATGAGGAAAATAGAGAGAATATTTCATTCAACACGAAACAGTGATTAACAATACATGACTAGCATCAAATTAAGTACACGCATGTTCAAACCAACTTCGTCAAATCCGTGGATAATAATAAAATAAATTAAGCAGTACTTCATTTTCAAACCGTTAACTAGCGCTAGCAGCTATCATTCTTAACCAATCCAACTTCACAAATATAAATTAAGTCTCTCACAGATATTCGATATCAGTCTATAAGAATGAATAGTAGTAAAAGTTAACGTTTAATTGGAAAGAAAAAAAAAAAGAGGCTAGAATAACTATCCTAAAAGATTAAACGGTTGAGTGAAAGCACTTGAATGATTTTATAGGTAACAAATGACATTGATAATTATTATACATTTATACAAGACAAATCCAATGTAAGAACCAGCCCCTTTAATACAAGGAAAATTGCCTTGATAGCCACATTTCTTCGTAATATACAAGACAATATAATTCTAGACAAGTTGATGATCCTTTTCTTCTTTAGAAAATCTTTAGTCTCCATTTGTATGCCTTTGTGTGACACGAGAAAGAATGATCCTACACACAAAAAAAAGAAGAAAAAAAATCACAAAACTCAGAGCAGCCAGCCAGAGAATGCTCTGATGAAGAGTTCTGGATTTAGCAGTGGGTAGATTCGCCATAAATGTAATCAAGGATAGCCATGACTCCAAAAACAAAAGCTTGATCCATCCCAGGATTCACCACCACATGGTACAAATCTTTGCTTTCCATCAATTCCTCCACTTCCTTCATCACCCCCACCTAATAAATAGATCATGCATGAATCAACACATTTAAGTAACAACTTAATGTTACTTTAATATCATGTTGCTATAAATATAATTCTCAACTCCAACAAATTAATTGGTAGGCGTACCTGTGCTACCTCGTTGCCTTTAGAGTCAAGAATGCTACAACACTTATCCGGGAAATAGCCACTGATCTTAAAGTCAGAGCCTCTGCTCCTAGTGGAGATTCTGATTGCATTGTTCTTAACCAAACATGAATTGGGTTCTCTCAAGCTGAAAACCAGCTTCCGTGATCCTTCATAGTCTAAGCTGTAACCTTTCCACTTCTTGTAAATGCTCAGGGCCTCAACCATGCCTCCCTGCACATTTCAAAATGTTAAATTAATCAATCTGAAACCTTTTCCTATTTTAATATGAAACTCAGACACTTAACCTCATATTAAAGATTATATAAAACACATGTATATATGGATCAAAAATATATATTATTTTGGGCGTCACATTGAAAATCCTATCATATGTTATTCCATACGCATGAATCTATTGATTGAATTCCTAACCACACGCTTAAATGGCATGCTTAAAGGTGTACACATATTGTCATGTATTATAAGTTTGTTAATTTTTACACCAACGATAATTTATGAATTATTAGCTTTACACTTAGAATACGTACAAATTAAAGTCTGTCTACATATACAAACTTTTCACATGCAAAATGCAATAAATAAATAAACCTTTCGACGCATTAGAAGCAAATCGTCTCCATCTGCTTCTCTTAGAATCAACTCTCCCTTTTTGCCACGAACACCACAACCATCGACCCTGAAGACAACCCTCTGGGCACTACAATCCATAACTACAAACCCCCCACCATTCACCACGTGTGGCCTCCTCCTCACCACAAACACCGTCTGAGACGATGAACAGTACAGTTTGCCAATCATAGGCATCATGTTTGTCTTCGCATTCATGTGATCTTTCTCTCTACTTACAAACTACAAACTTAATTTGTCTTTGCTCTCTCGATCTCCTCGAATATTAATTATTAGTTATACCAAGTTGTCTATTTATATAAAGGCAAATGTAAACTAGTGTCCTTAGGTCACTGGTTAAGAAATTAAAAAGAGAAAGATTTTTACTGGAAGGCACAAAATTGCGCTGTGCATGATTTTTTTTGCGTTCTCCTATGATTTACACAATAAATATTTTCTCCTTTTAATTCCTTAACCAATGTCCGGCACTGGTTAACAAGACCCTTATATAAAAGAAAAGAGAACCCTATCTAGACACATGTCACTCTCTCATTAAATTTTTTCCCTCCAAAACTTCTCTTTCTTTTCAACTTTTCTCTGTTTCTTACTTTTTTTTTTTATCTTCTTGTATTTTTTCCATTTTCTTTTTTGTGTCTTTTTTCCTTTTCTATTATATAAATAATGAAATTTGGTCCTTGCTATTATCATTATTTTTTAACATGTTACTCTCTCATAAAAAATTTTCCCTCCAAAATTGCTCTTTCTTTCCAACTTTTCTCTCTTTCTTACTTTTTTTTTACCTTCTTGTATTTTTTTCATTTTCTTTTTTGTTTCTTTTTTCCTTTTCTATTATGTAAATAATGAAATTTGGTCCTTGCTATTGTCATTATTTTTTAACATGTCACTCTCATAAAAAATTTCCTCCAAAACTTCTCTTTCTTTCCAACTTTTCTCTCTTTCTTATTTTTTTTTTTTACCTTCTTGTATTTTTTTCATTTTCTTTTTTGTTTCTTTTTTTCCTTTTCTATTATATACATAGTGAAATTTGGTCATTGCTATTGTCATTATTTTTTAACATGTACTATTTTATACTTTTTATAGATTCATATCATTATATTATTTATATTTTTATTATATTATTATTTTATATCTTTTATTATATTCTTGAAATATTTAATATAATAATATGCTCAATATTACATAAAAATATGTTATTATTTATATTAAATGAATGATAAATTTATATAATTACTTCAAATTAATTATAATTTAATAAATAAAATTTACAATATATTACTATTTTATATCTTTTATTTATAAAAAATTATATTAACATGATATATTAGAACATATAAAAATAAAAATAAAAAAATATTGTAATTTTGTTGACATGATATTTATTTTTCTTGAAATATTTAATATAATAATATGCTCAATATTATATAAAAATATGATTATTATATTAACTGAATGATAAATTTCTATAATTACTTATTACTTATTAAACTAATTATAACTTAATTATTAAATATATTTTTATTACAAAATAATTTTAAATTACTTTAACAATAATATCATAAATTAAATTAGTTTTAATATTTTTATAGTATAAACTACAAATATTATTCACGGGAGACAATCCTGCTTAAGACCATTATAGGCGACAAAACTCCTTTTCCGAGTATTTAATATAACTGCATAGATTTAAATTACTTACTCAATAATATCATAATTAAATCAGTTTTAATTTTTTTATAGAGACCACAAGACGGGAGACAATCCTTCTTGACACTGCTATGGGTGAATAATTTTGGATAACAAAACTCTTTCTGCGAGTAGAGCTGTCAAATAAACCCCAACCCGCAGGGCCAGCCCACCTAACCCTATCTATCTGGCCCTTATTTTTTAACCCATTAAATGAGAAGGGCTTTTAAGCCCCAACCCACACACAACCCCAATAAATTACGGGTTGGGTCAAGGCTGAGGTGGTTTAGCCCACACAACACTAAACAACTAAGTGAGCTAACTTTATGTGCCTTTCCTTAGTCCTTTGTTTACTAATCACGCTCACGCATGCAAATTCACCTTAGAACCCTAATCCCCTTTTTCTCAATCCACCAAATCGTTCCATCATTCAGATAAGAGAGGGACAGATAAGAGAGGGATCGATAAGAGAGGCAAGTTGCATCGGATTATTACCAAGACTCCAAATTCTTTCAGGTTAGTATCTCTTTCGTGCTCTTCAAGGGCCAATATCTATTTAATTTTCTTAATTTCTGGTGTTTCTTTAATTCTCTGTTTCTTTTGTCTAAATGGGTATTCGAGTTTTCCATTTGGTGCAGATTTTTTTTTGTCTTTTTTTTGTTATTTTTCCTTGATCTGGGTTAATTTTTTTATTGATGATTTGGGTAGATTCAGGTTTTGTGTTATTTTTAAGTGATACTTGAAAGATATGGATTCTCTTTCTAACCCAACATCATGAGCCTTGTGACGAGAGTAGATCGATATGCGCTAGCTGTGTATATTTTTTGCTTCTTTAGTGTGGTGTTGATGAGCCCTGAATGATGCTTGATGCATGCATGCCTAGTGGAGTGAATGTCTTTTGCCAAGAATGATGCAGCCATCTATACTAGATATGGAGATAATTTGGCTGACATTGTGGATGTCCGTGTCATATTTTTGCCAACATACTATATTTTCTCATGTAGATTTCTATAAATTAACCCAGAACCATTGGGTAATAAAACCAATTTTGTTGCAGCTGCTATGGTAGCTCTAAGATGAATTTAGCTTAACTGGTGAAATCATATCGACAGCAGATAACCACATGGGCAATCTATATTTTAACAATCATGATGAGAGGGGTTGAAATGCTAATATTACCTAGTCTAAATCAATTCCTAAGAAGTTGTAGAGTACAGGGGAAAAAGTAGAAGTGATCATTTTTGTTAATGTGCAATATGAGTCAGGGTACAGACTCTAGTTTCCCCACATTAATATAGTTCTTTAATTTTTTTTCTTAGGGGGAACAAATATTTGGTGTTGAGGTCCTAACATAATGAAACTCAATTAAGGGTATAGCTTACCTGCATTAATTGTTGCATCAGTTTGAATAGCTCCTCTGATGGCCCCTCCATTTGGTGAAGGTATCTCCCGGCCTAAACCACTGACCACCTGCATAATTTAAATCAGGCAATACAGAATGATCAAAATATACCCAAATTAATCTCTCAAGTATTTTGGTATAATTGATTTTTGAAGTTTGAAACAAAGAATAAATAATTTTTTTGGGTTATAATTGATCTCCCAAGATTTAGGTTATTATTGTACAATAAAACAATTAAGGGAAAAAGGTCTCTGTAGTTTTAAAAGGAACTGCAAAGTATCTTGAGAGAATAAAAAAATATTTATAATATATTATAAATAACTATATATATTTAATAATATTTATATACTACTTAATTTTCCACTTATATTGTCTTCCTTTGCAGCGGTAAGCTCTTATTAGGCAAGGAGAGCACTGCATGCATTAAAAGGGTTGGTGAAGCTGCAAGCACTGGTGAGAGGTCGTCACATTGAGACTACCTTAGGTTAGATATTTATTATCTTTAACCATTTACCTTCATGCCTTTATTTCGATATACTTATTATTATATATGATGTATCCTTTAGATTGTGAAGTTATGAAATTTTTTACTGAACTGATACGATAGCAGTTACATGAATCATGAGATTGTGAAGTTATTTTCTTTTTGTTATGTATAGGAAATATAAAATTTTGTTATGGAGCTTACAAATGAAACTGTGAATGTGGAAGATGAAGTTGTGTCTGAAAATCCTGTTTTTTCTACAAATACTAAGTCATTGAAGAGACAAACATCAAATGTATGGAATTATTTTTCAAAAATTGGTAAAGATGAGGAGGGTTGTGAAAGGGCTGCATGTAATTATTGTTTACAGGATTATAAAATTGGTAAAAATCCCAAGACGGGCATAAACTATGGAAATTCACATTTAAGTCGCCATATTTTAGGATGTAAAGTGATTTTAAACTCCAATGAGAATGTGGATGATAAGTCTAGTGCAACAAAGATAGATCAAAAGACCTACTGTGACCTACTTGCAAGAGCTATTATTAAACATGGTCTTCCATTCGTTGAATATGAGTTGATTAGAAAATGGATAAAGTATCTGAATCCTGATGCTGAGATGAAATGTAGAAACACTACTGTATCAGATGTGAGAGGAATTTATAATATAGAAATGGAAAAACTGAAGCTAGATTTGTCTAAAATTCCTATAGAGTGTGTTTGACTTCTGATGTATGGACAGCCTCTACCACTGAGGGGTATATTTGTTTGACCGCACACTATGTGAATGATAATTGGAAATTAGTTAGTAAAATTCTCAATTTTTGTCAAATGAAGCCTCCTCACAGTGGACCTGAATTAGAATCTGTCTTGTTTGATTGCTTGAAACATTGGGGAATTGATAAGAAATTGTTTTCAATCACTTTGGATAATGCTTCTACTAATTACAGCATGCAAGATATTCTTAAAGTTCACCTGAATTTGCAAAATAGTTTGCTGTGTAATGGTAAGTTTTTTCATATTCGATGTGTTGCTCATATACTCAATCTGATTGTTCAAGAGGGTTTGAAAAAGGCTCGTCACACACTTAGTAGAATTAGAGAAAGTGTTAAGTATGTTAAAGCTTTAGATGGGAGGATGGTTAAATTCAAAGATTGTGTGCAAGAAGCAGGCATTGACAGTAGTGTTGGTTTAAGATTGGACGTGTCAACTAGGTGGAATTCAAAATATTTAATGCTTGAAAGTGCACTCAAATATGAGAAAGCATTTGATATTCTTAGGGTGACAGATGTAAATTTTCAATGTTGCCCATCAAATGAAGAATGGAGGAGGGGAGAGAAATTGTGTGAGTTTTTGAAACCATTTTATGAGACCACAAACCTGATATCAGGTTCATCTTACCCAACCTCAAATTTATATTTTTTGCAAGTGTGGAAGATTGAATGCATGCTAAATGAAAACTTGCTAAATGATGATGAGATAATAAAGAGAGTGTGTGTAAAGATGGAAAACAAATTTGACAAGTATTGGAAGGAGTATAGTGATGTATTGGCCTTTGGAGCCATTCTTGACCCTCGTTTCAAACTTGACTTTATACTCTTTTGTTACACAAAACTTGATGAGTCAACCTCTAAAGATAAGGTTGAAGATGTGAGGAAAAGTTTTGAGAAGCTTTATGAAGAATATGTGAGTAATTTCAATGATCCAAGTGCTTCTCAATCTCAATCATTTGGTGATTTTGGTATGTTAGATAAGTCAAGGGGAGAAGAAAGTAGGAACAAGAGGTCAAAAGTATTCAAGGTATTTTTTTAACTACTTCGTAAATTTGGTGATCCAATTGTTTCATATTTTCATTCATGTTTTGTTAAGGTGCTTAATATATTTTTTTTTTTGCAGGAATTTAAAAAGTTTCAGAATGAGACTAAATCTAACATTGGAAAAAGTGAATTGGATGTTTATTTGGAAGAAGAGTCACTTGATTATGATGACTATTATGATTTAGATGTACTGTGTTATTGGAAGACTAATAAAAACAGATTTCCTACACTTGCAATCATGGCAAGAGATATATTAAGTATTCTAATAACTACAGTAGCATCAGAATCTGCCTTTAGTATTGGTGGGCGCGTTCTTACCAAATACAGAAGTTCCACCCTTCCTGATAAAGTTCAAATGCTTATTTGCATTAGGAATTGGCTACACGATTTTGAAGAATATCCTAATGGTAATAATTTATTATATATTTATTATCATATTTACTATTAGTTTATTATCTTGAGATTGATTTAATTTTTTTCCTCAATTTATATCAGATGAAGATGGTATTTGTCTTTAAATAGAAAAATTGAATTTGAATCAAGAAGATGGTATGTACTACAATTTGGTAACTTCTCTCTTATTTTTCTTGCAATTTGAATCCAATTCTTTTCTTTATGATATAATCATTTAATTTATCCATTGTCTTATGTTTTTAATCTATCAAATTCTATTGCTATTTATAATCCTTCCCTATTCAAATTAGTTGCTTAATTGCATTTATTCTGTTGCAGAAATGCTGGTGATGGAGTAATGGGCTATCCTTAAGAGCTGTCATAGATTCTGTTATTGCATGTAATAGATTGGTGTCAGTTGTGATTATTGAAAAAATATTAGATTCTAGTGATGATTTACCAATTGCATGGATAGAAATAGGATGGGTTTTTTTTTTTTTTGTGTATTGTGTTGTCCTGTCATAGATTAGCTTTGTCTGGTAGAGGGGGAAGAATTTTGAAGTAGTTATTATCTATAAGATGATACTTTGATTTTGCTGTGGGATAAATAGGCTACGTACATCATATATGTCATCTTTGTTTGTATATAGTTACTGCAGAGGATCCTACTAGAATTGCTTTAAAAGGTTAAAAGTAGATGAAGTTTATATAGGTTTTTGTTTCAGGCATATATTATAAAAAAAAAAAAAGCTTTATCTATTTTCCTATCTTGACTTGTTTTTTCATTTGTTTCTGATCTGATCTAGATTATCAATTTTGGCTATTGATACTGTTTTGCATGCATTTATTGAAATTCTATAAAATTATTTTTACTTAGAAATTGTATAAAATAATTTTAAATTTTTTAATAAATAAATGTTTTGTTGAATTATATTTATATTACGAGGTTAAAATTTTTATATTTAATTTAATTTAATTTATATCTAATTAGTTAATATATTTATTACAAAATAATATTTGTAATATAGTTGTAAAATAAATGAATTATTTTATCATTTCACATTTCAAGATTACAAAAAAAAAATTAAACATAAATTAAATTCTTTCTAAATTTTTAAACATAATTTTTCATACAATTTTATAAATATTTTAAATGAAATAAGAAATATCTGAGATTATAACTAAATATATTTTTTCTGCTTGAATACTTTAACTCTTTCTGCATTTTTGAAAAACTTAAACAACTAATTACATTTGTCTCGATATAAAAAATTAATTTTATAAACATGCATGAAAATGAGTGGCTCGTGCAAATGCATGAATATCTTATGCTATTTTTGCTTGTGTATTTTTTTCTTATTAACACTTTCAAAGACATATTTTCTTATTATTGAGAGACTAATTTTTTTAATATATTTTAAGTTATTATTTTAACACAGTTTATGCAACATCAATCATTCTTATTTTATTATTTTTATTGAACACTCATGTTTTAGTTTCTTATTGTCGCTTAAAAACAAATATATATCTAATATTTATTTTTAAATAAATTATGATATACGTAAATTATCTCAAAAAATACATAGAAATCAAAGGGACCAGTGCGAATGCACGGGTAACTGGCTAGTTTCTAACAAACAAAAACGATCAAGTTTTCTCCCTTCTCTCACTTCTTTGTCTTTGTTAAAGGGTTTTGGCAAGCTTAGATAGAGGTAGGAGGTGGAAGAATCTCTACGAGTCCTGGATTGAGATAGCTTGTGGAGGAGATGCAAAGTTTGGCTTTATTTATGCCAAAATGATATGCCATTTTTAACCACGTTGTCATCACCAATATGAAAACAATTTTGTTGAATTCTTAATAATCATTAAATAATTAATAAATAATTTTTAATGAGAAATTACAGTAAAAATGTATTAATAATATTAGATATCATATTTTAATTTTTTTTAATTATGACTATAAAGAGAGTGATTAGACAAAATCAATATAAAAATTATATGCAAGCTATATGTGTGCATGGCATTATCATAAATTCATAATTGCTTCACGTGTCTCTCTCGCGGGTTGATATGGTACGTACGTGACGATCACGAATACATTGTTAAGAATTTATTAAATAATGATTATATAATAAAGTATTAAATTTTAATAAAATATTTTACAACTCAATTTATATAAAACTAATAGCTTTGCTCTCGTAACGCACGAAAAAACTATGCAACTTAAATCGTTCGAATCAAAATTATTTAAAGTGTTTACTTTTATTGATAATAATAATAATATGTAAATAATATGTGTTTATATGTTATTTATATACAAGAAAATACAATAGATTGAATAACATTAAAGGATAAAGAATTTTAATATAGTAATTTTAAATTTTCTTTAAATTATAATTTGCATTTAATAACTACGGGTAAAAAGAATAACTTTCCTATTATTAGGAATTAGGAATTAAAAGTTGTTAAAAGTTTGTTATAAATTGATTGTAACTGATTAGTGTTAGTTAGCCTTTATTCACTATATATAAATATCTCTTTGTACTACACACTCTTCAACATAATAAAAATTACTCGTCATTCTACATCTCAATATGGTATCAGTAGAAGATTTTTTCCGCGCTCTCTGATATCTTTCTTTCTTTCTCTGCACGTTTTCTCGTGTGCCTTTCTTGCTTTTTTCTCGTCTCCCATGGCTGTCATGGATGACTCAAATCCTTTTTTCCTTCACCCTTCTGACAACCCAGGCACTGTGTTAGTCTCCCATCCATTGACCGGTGACAACTACAGCTCTTGGCGTAAGGCCATGACTATGGCTCTCATTGGCAAAAATAAATTTGGGTCTGTTGATGGCTCCATTGCTGAACCTGCTTCTGATCATCCTACGTTCCAGATTTGGCGCCGCAACAACAACATAGTGGCTTCTTGGTTATTGAATTCCATCTCCAAGGAAATGCAAGCAAGTGTTCTTCATTGCTCTACTGCTATTGCTATCTGGAATGACCTCAAAGAAAGGTTCGAGCAACACAATGGGCTAAGAGTATATCAACTCAAAAGAGAATTGATGTCATTACAACGGGGTTATTTATCGGTTAGTGCTTACTATACCAAATTCAAGTCTCTTTGGGAATCTTTAGCAGAAAATAAACCTGCTCATTCTTGTACATGTGGTGGTCTTAATTCGTGGTTCAATTACAATCAGATGGAATATGTTATGCATTTCTTGATGGGTTTAAATGGTGATTTTTCTTCCATAAGAGGTCAAATCTTGACTATGGACCTAATTCCACCTATCACCAAAGTATTTTCTCTTTGTGTTCAAGATGAGAAACAAAGAGAAATTGGAGCATCTGTCAGTACCAATGATCATGCCCATGCTTTTGCAGTCAAGAACAATCTTGATAATGGAACTAAAGGCACTAAGAAGGATAGACCTCTTTGTGCTCACTGTGGTTTTTTGGGACATACCAAGGACAAATGTTATAAGTTGCATGGTTATCCACCAAATTACAAAAGGGGCAAACCTTCTCAATCAACCACTGTAAATCAAGTTTCACTTGAGTCAGATGCACATCAATTTCAACTTACTGCTCAACAATATAGCCAGCTTATGAATCTTTTGCAGAATCACACCTCCAATGTTGCACCTCTTCAAGAATCACATGAGGGTATGGTTGTTCTTTCTGTTAATCCTTCACAGTCTCCTTTTCCTCTTGATTCTTAGATAATCGACTCTGGAGCTAGTGCTCACATAGCTTGTTCTCTAAATTCCTTTACTTCTTATCAGCATGTTACAAATAAGCATGTTACCTTACCGAACAAGAATGTTGTTTCTGTAACTGCTATTGGTACTGTCAAATTAACCCCTGATCTAACCTTGCATCATGTTCTATACATTCCTCAATTTACCTTCAATCTGTTGTCTGTTAGTGCACTACTAATTGACACTTCATTTTCTATTACCTTTTTCAAAAATAATTTTGTGATTCAGGAAATGCAACACTGCAAGAAGATTGGCAAGGGTGAACTTCTTGAAGGCCTTTATGTCTTGTCACTTGAGAATCATATTCCCAATTTAGCTATTAGTCAACAGAGTTGTAAATCATTGAATAATGTCTCTTTTTCTTCTTGTCATAATTGTAATTCTGTATCTGTCAATAATGATGCCTCTATGTGGCACACTCGTTTTGGACACATATCTGATAAAGTGCTCAGAAGTTTAAGCAATACAATTCCTTTTCACATGGATATGAATTTCTCATCTTCTCTTTGTCAAATATGTCCTCTTGCTAAATTTAGACGATTGTCTTTTAATTCTCACAACCATATATCTGATTTGATTTTCTCATTATTGCATTGTGATATATGGGGACCCTATGGTCATCCCACTTATGATGGAAAGAGGTATTTCTTAACATTGGTGGATGATTGCTCAAGATTCACTTGGCTATTTCTACTCAGCATAAGTCAGAAACTGCTTCTGCTATTGTCAAGTTCTTTGCTATGATCAAGACACAATTTGGTGTGATTATCAAGTGTTTGAGATCTGATAATGCAAAAGAACTAGCCCTCACTGAATTTCTTCAAACTCAAGGTACTCTTCATCAATTCTCATGTGTAGAGAGACCTGAGCAAATTTCAGTTGTGGAGAGGAAACACCAGCATTTGCTGAATGTTGCACGGGCTTTGTATTTTCAGTCCAAATTACCCATCTCTTTCTGGGGTGAATGTGTTGCCACAGCTGCATACTTGATTAATAGGATCCCTTCACCAGTTCTTAAGAATAAATATCCATATCAAGTTCTACATGGTACTGAACTAGACTACCAATCTTTAAGATCCTTTGGTTATCTAGCTTTTGCTGCTACTTTGCCATCTATTAGAAACAAATTCACT
Organism: Pueraria montana var. lobata; assembly: GCA_026413185.1. Taxonomy (NCBI): domain Eukaryota; kingdom Viridiplantae; phylum Streptophyta; class Magnoliopsida; order Fabales; family Fabaceae; genus Pueraria; species Pueraria montana. Next base: position 68,921,171 of record CM048649.1, on the reverse strand, counting down.
CCCCAGGCTACACCTGCTGTTTTTGTTGGCTATCCACATGGTTACAAGGGCTATAGACTTTATGACCTACACACCAAGAAATTTTTTATTTCTAGAGATGTGACATTCCATGAATCATTTTTTCCATTTCAAACTTAGCCTGATATACAACCTGAGCCTTTCACTAACACTGTCATTCCCCTTCCTCTTACTGACACCCAAACTGACTTACCTACAACACAAATCACTTTACCTAAACCACAAATCACTACTACGAATGACCTGGAACATGAGCAACCCACTACATCTGCTCCAATTCGCAAGTCTCAAAGAGCAACCAGACCTCCAACCCACCTAACACGTGATTATGTTTTTCATAATCAACCTTATCCTATAACCCAATTCTGTTCCTATGCTAAACTTGGAACTTCATACAAGACTTTTATTAGTCAAATTTCGACAACTTATGAGCCACAATTCTTCCATCAAGCAGTTAAGTATCCTAAATGGCGTCAAGCTATGAATGAGGAAATCAAAGCCCTGGAAGCCAACCACACTTGGTCCCTTGTACCTCTGCCGCCAAACAAGCACTGTATTGGTTGTAGATGGATTTACAAGGTGAAGTATAAACCTGATGGATCTGTTGATAGATATAAAGCCCGGTTAGTGGTCAAAGGTTACACCCAACAGGCTGGCATAGACTTCTCAGATACTTTTTCTCCAGTTGCTAAACTAACTTCTGTGCGGGTTCTCTTAGCTATTGCTGCAGCTAAACAATGGCATCTCTTGCAGTTGGATGTCAACAACGCTTTTCTCAATGGTGATCTCTTTGAGATGTGTATATGGACTTGCCTATGGGATACAAAACTGATAATTCTAAGTTTGTGTGCAAACTTAATAAGTCCCTTTATGGACTCAAACAAGCATCACGCCAATGGTTTTGCAAATTCTCCTCTTCTTTGCTCAATCATGGTTTTGTCCAATCAAAGAATGATTACTCATTATTCACTTTGGGTTCTGGTTCATCCTTAGTTCTGCTATTGGTGTACGTAGACAACATTATTCTAGCTGGTCCTAACCTTCAAAAGGTTAATGTTGTTCAAACTCTTCTTCAAAAATTGTTCAAGTTAAAAGTGCTTGGTGACTTAAGGTACTTTCTTGGACTTGAAATTGCCACATCGTCTAAAGGCATTTCTTTGTCTCAACGAAAATATACTTTATCTGTCCTGGAAGATACTGGTTTTTTGGGATGCAAACCCACCAACTTGCCCATGGATCCCAACCTGAAACTTACTAATACAAATGGGGATTTACTTCCAGATCCTTCTCAGTATCGACGATTAATTGGATGTCTTATGTATTTGACAATCTCACTGCCTGACATAAGTTTTCCAGTCCATAAACTGAGTCAATACATGAAGGCCCCGCGTATTCCACATTTGCATGCAGTGCATCATTTACTTCAATACCTCAAATCAGCTCCTGGTCAAGGATTGCTTTTTCCAGCATCCAATTCTCTTAACCTTACAGCCTATGCTGATGCTGACTGGGGAAGTTGCTTAGACACAAGAAAGTCAACTACTGGCTTTTGTGTTTTTCTAGGAAATGCCTTGTTATCATGGAAGTCAAAGAAACAACCTACTGTTTCCAAATCCTCTGCAGAAGCTAAATATCGTGCCTTATCCTCAGTGGCTAGTGAGACAGTTTGGCTTATACGTTTATTGCAACATTTTGAGGTTCAAATTTCCTCTGTCATGATCTTCTGTGATAATCAATCGGCTATCCATCTCGCATCCAATCCAGCTCATCATGAACGTTCAAAGCATATTGACATCCACTATCACTTCATCAGAGAATTGGTTCAGTACAATGTCATCAAACTAGTTCATGTCAAAAGTCAACACCAACTGGCCGATCTTCTCACCAAGGCATTACCATCTGCACAGTTTTCTGCTCTCATGAACAAGCTGGGAATAATCAACATATATTCTCCACCTTGAAAGGGGATATTAGGAATTAGGAATTAAAAGTTGTTAAAAGTTTGTTATAAATTGATTGTAACTGATTAGTGTTAGTTAGCCTTTATTCACCGTATATAAATATCTCTTTGTACTACACACTCTTCAACATAATAAAAATTACTCGTCATTCTACTTCTCAATACCTATTATTTAACGCACATACAGCCAAACAAGTAACCAACAAATAAGATATAAATACATTTAGACAAATTTAAACATGTGTTTGATTGTGTTTCGGTCATTTCTTTTTAAAACTATTTTGTAAAATAACATTTAAGATTTATTTTTCAAAGCTAAAAAATGTAATTACTATTTAAAACACCCTTTATATTAGATATAACAAAAAAAAGTGAATTAAAACAAAACATAAATATTAAGTCCAGAAATATATTTAAAGTTCTTTATTAACAAAAGTGAGGAGTGTATAAATGAAAAATATTTATGTTGATTTAAATTAAAATATTTTATACTGATAAAAAAATTAAATTATTTTATAAATTTTACTCACTTTAAATTAATAATTAATATGTTTTTATTTTTCTCTTACACGTCTTGTTATTTTTTAAAAAGTTAATGCCTTTTATAGGTACATAAAGTAATAGCCGTATCTAATAGTGGAACTAGTCCCCCTCCCTTTCAGCAAAAAAAAAGCCGTGCAGCTGAATGAAAATGTGTGTAGGCTTGCGTGTGTGCCTGGATTTCATTATGGCTAGCTAGTTTCCCAAATTGGTCGCATGTTAAAAGATTTTATTCGGCACACATGAGGAGAAAAGGAAAGCAGTTATTTAGCAAGTGGTTTTCAAAAGTGTTCATATGCTTTATAAAATCGTTGTGTACCCTGCTAGCAGCAAAGAATGAGGGATGATTGAAATATATGTATGAGTCGTGTGCTTTGATATATAGGGGAACTTGTGTTGAGCACGTCATGTGTCTCCCAATGTTATTTTTACACAGGGATGACAAAGTGTACCCGGACCTTACGGATACCCGCAAAAATATCCGTAAGCGGGTCGAGTAAATATTCGCTTATTGGAACTGGGGCCGGGACCGGGTATTTACCCGCAATTTTTTGCGAGTACGGGTACGGGTACTATAGTACCCGCCCCGCCCCGCACCTACCATATATATATATATAATTAAAATAACTTAAATAAATAATTATGTTATATATATACTTTTCTATAAAAAAAATTTATATTTTCCATAAACTAACACTAATAGTAAAAGATTTATGTTATAACTTACAATAATTTTATATTTTATATTTTTAATATTATGTGTGGATGCTTTTAATGTTAAATTTAAATTATTTAAGCGTGAATTTTCAATTTATTTGTAATAATTTTTTAATTAATATTTTTATAGCTTAAATGCAATTTTGGTTCATCTATTTTGCACAATCCACAATTTTGGTTCACCTATTTTAAAATAGAGACGTTTAGTCTCCAAATTTTGTAAAATATGTAATTTTGGTCCTTCCATCAAATTGAAAGTGTTGACTATTAAGAGATTAATGTTAACCTTAACGTGGTCCAAATATAATGACGTGACACGAGATTATTTATTTGGTTTTTAATTATTTTAAATACTGATTAGAATAATTGATGAAAAATATATTTTAAAAAAAGGTAATATCATTTATTTGACTACGACGTGCCATGTACTTCAACAATGTAGAACTAGTTTAAAATAAATGATTAAGACTTGTGATTTCTATTTTAGGACTCACGACTACCCCAACAATTAAAATCAATGTGACATGTGCTTTAGTGACGTAGATAAACAAATAATTATTACTCAGTATTTAAAATAATTAAAAAATAAATAAATAATCTTGTGTCACATCACTATATTTGGGTCACGTCAAGGTCAACGTTAATATCTTAACTGTCAATGCTTTTAATGTGATGAAAGGACCAAAATTACGGATTTTACAAAATTGGGGGACTAAATGTCTTTATAGAGAGACCAAGATTGCTGATTGTGCAAAATAGGAGGACTAAATGTCTCTATTTTAAAATAGGATGACTAAAATTGCGGATTGTGCAAAATAGGGGGACCAAAATTACATTTAAGCCTATTTTTTTATTGATTTATTAACTTCATACATAAGTAAAGTGCGGGTAGCGGGCGCAGGTATGAGTATATAGGTACCCAGTGGGTACGGGGATGGGGATTAAAGTTGCTATCCGCGCGGGTATGGGACCGGGTACGGGTCTTTTTTTTAAACGCGGATATGAGGACGGGTACTATAGGACCCTACCCAGACCCTATTCATTGCCATCCCTATTTTTACATTTGAAATTGTATGGTTTTGTTATTAATTGTATATTATAATATAATAGGAAGCCGATGAGAAAGTGAATTTAACTTTTAAATAAAAGGAAATGTGAAAACCCTGGAATAGGATTGGACTAGGATCGAGAGTAACCCTACTCGATTTGATCCATTCTTTTTGGAATAATGTTGAACCATGTCCATATGTTATGTATGATTCTTGCACACGGTTGTCTAATGCTTTGGGCTGACGGGATTTCTGGGTACGTGCCACGTGGCTCCAGTTCGCTGCTTTTTCTTTTTCTTTTTTATTTTTTTAGGGTGGTTCGCTGCGTTTTCAGTTATTATCTAATCCTAAACCTTGGACCACATGTGTAATTAAAACACCTATATATAGCTTAATTTGTATTTGATAATAAGGTCATGTGTCTTAATCATAACATATTGATTAGGTGATCATATAGCACGAGAAGACGTTGCTTCGTGTCATTAAATATTTATCGTTTTAGTTATGTCGTCATTATTTATTGTCCAATGTATTTAACAAATGAGGCAAATAATAGTCAATAATGTCGAATAATGAAATTTCCTGCTTAAAGAGTCTGTATATTCATTTTATCATCTGCATTGTTTTGGTCAATAAAAATATATACATTTGATTGGAAAACTTTAACATGAAACCATAAAGTACGTACAACGATAAAAAAAAAAAAAAAAAAAAAAAAGAGGTACGTACAACGTAGGGTGTATGCCATGACCCCCTCTCATGCATTCAACTTTTTTAAGAAGTTTTGATGTGAGGGGAGATTTATCCTGTTATAAGGTATTGTCTAAACCACTAATAATTTTTTTTATAAATCTAAACCACTAATATTAGTGAGTAATTAACTATTATATGATAAATCTCAATACTCATTTTTAATTGTGATCGAGAATGCTTTTCATTATACTTTTCCTCTTGTCGTGATATATGTTGTTAAACTTAATTTATTCATACATTAATTGCAAATACTTGATAGAAAAAAGGATCATATATAATATGTTTAAGGCTGAAGGTTTAGTAAACGGCCATACAAAATTAATTTTAGTAATTACAGAAATTGAAAAAATAATATTTATTAAATTGCTTCTTTCAAATTAAATTTCATTCACCTACCAAAATAAAATAAATTTCATTTTACTAATTATAGGTTTCATTTATAAGCATTTAAACAATTATTATTATTATTCATTATAAATTTAGAATTATAATTTACACTAAAAAATTCATTTATTAATAGGCAAAAAAGATGTCAAGTTTTAGGATTCTAACTGTTAATATGACTTTTATCTAACAAAAAATATATTGTTAGGATAAACATATTGTGGGTCTAAATTAAAGGAATCATGCATTCTTTACCAACAATTAATGTGTTCATAGTATATCAATTGGTATTTATATCAACAAAAATGTTTTTTAGATCATATTATTAGTATAGATTCACAGTTTAGACAAGATTTATACAAGGGGATGCTAATTCAACATTAAAGTGTTGTATACTAAAATAAAAATAATAAACAGAAGATAAAGAAAGAGAAAAAAAAATTATTTTATCTTTTCTTGTTTGTTTGGTGACAATATTTTAATTAGCTTTACATACTTTTATTTTATATTAATAAAAATTAATTTGTACTCAAAATTTAAAATCCAAGTTCTACACTTCATCGATTGAGATTTGGGTTGGATCGGTTACAAGCTTGATGTGAGTCACGAAATATAGTAGGTCAAGTCAAAATGTCCATATTTAATTTTTGCCTTATAAAATAAGACTCAAGCCCAACAAAAACCTATTTTGTACAAGTTTTGTGGGCTAAGGCTACTAAAAATACCATATTCAATTTGTACTCAAATTTAAAGTTGAAGCATGACATTTCATTGGGTGTATTTGAGTTAGGTCAGCTTTCCAACCCATTTAACCACCTTTGGCAAAAATTAATCAGTAAATGAAGAAGACTAAGTGAGAGGTGGAAAAGGGTGGAGAAAAATATTAAAAAGAACGGGACAACTTCTAAAATTTTCAAACTTGAATTAGAAAAAAAAAAGTTAAAATAACTTTGAAATTAATTTAAAAATCGTTTTAGACATTTTTTTTTATCTAAGTAGGTTTTTTTTTTTTTCAAATTTAAGTTTGAAAACTAAAAGTAAAAAAGTTATAAATACCCTAAACGAGGCCTTAATGTTTGAATTCAAGACATAGTTGGTCAACGTCTCAAACTATGTTGTTGGCACAACACAATGTCGAAATTGGCCATATTCTTCACATAGATATTTCTAAGAGGTAATGGAGCTTACTGTCTTTTTCTTTAACAAAAATGCATCCAGAACAGGGACAAATCTAGAATCTTAATTATAATGAAAAAAAATACTCATTATAATTTTTATCAATAAATGTTTAACAGCATAATTAATTATGTACATAAGATAATTAATGAAGAGCATCGTATAGGAAAAGCATTGCCAAAAAAAAAAAAGAAAAAAAGGAAGGAAAACGATGAGCATCATCATCAAAGAATAAGAAAAGAAAGAATTAAGCAGTGAAAATAAGGAAAAAGTAAAAGGAAGAAGAAATAAATGGGTATTTCAATGGGTAAAAAAGAAAGAGAAAATGAAAAATGATATTTAAATAAAACTATTAAAAAAAGGTACATATTACAATAAAAAAAAAAATTATGTTTAACAGTTGTCAATAATAATACACTGACGTAGACCTTTATACAGACTCATAAGCCTAATCAAACTTTTTTTTCAGTTAGATTCAACCTTTATATTTTTAACCAAAAGGTCTAGACCTAACAAAACATCACCTATCTTAAATTATTTTCAGCAAATTTCTTTTTTGTATGTGCTTTTTGTCTTATCTTATTATATCTTCTTATATAATCTTTTGTACTATTTGCCTTTTTCCCCTGGTATGTTTTGTTTTGAGTACTTAGTTGATTTTTTCGGACCCTCGTATCAATTTCACGGGCATACTTATTATATTGCAGACTTGTACACAAACACAGGGACAAGGTGTTTACCATTTCTCCGTGTTCACACTCATCCGTATTTGTGGTTGCATGTTTGATTTCAAATTTCACATCGCAATTTAACAAGTTTTCTCGGATGTCTCTCTGTTCCGTTGCAGAAGTTTTTTTTTTATAGCGTTGCAGAAGTTTTATAAACGGCTAAATTCAACTCCTTATACTATTGTTATCTTCTATAATGTCATTATATACATAGTAAGATAAATTACATGTGTTTTTTTTATGGAAGATAAATTACATGCTCAAATCTTAATTTTGTGATTTTTTTCAAGATGTTAGGTAATAAATAAAATAGTTATCGAAAAAAAAACAGTTATCGTCGACATTTTAATTTTATAGTAAAAAATGTTAGGTAATAAAAACATACATATATATGATAAGGGCTAAATTATACATTTGATTTTTTTGTATTTATTTAAAATTTTAGTTTAGTACGTTATTTTTTGTTTGTTTTTAATTTAGTATTTTACTGTCAAAATATTTTTTAAATCGTTACTGAAATCAATAGCGAAATAGAACATATCAAATTAAGATAGAAAAATGATCAAATTAAAAAATACAAAAATTAAAATAACACTTAAATAAACATAAAATTCTAAAAAGTATACTAATTATAATAAGTTATATAATTATTCAGTTAAAATTTAAATCAACAATTACAATTTTTTACTTGCGAGTTGCAACTAGTTAAATCTAATAGTTATGACACGCTTATTGTTATTACATGTGATATGATATGATGCGAGTTGTTTAGTACTATTTATTAAATATTTATTTTGAAACATATAAATTATATTTTATATTTATGATAAATAATATATACTGTGTATAAGATTTTTTTATTATTGATAATTTTTTAAAAAAATATTAAAATTTAATTTAAAAATAAAGGCAAAAGTTAAAAGATAAAATGTTAAAAAAAATTTAAAAACACTTTTATTAAATAATTTTTTAAAAAATATTCTCATTTAAAAAAAAAACTTCTAAAAATACTCTCACTTAAAATAATTTATTTTGATTTATATACAGAAGATTATTTTTAGAAACTTAACACTATAATAATTTTTAAAATTTAACAACCCAATGATTCGCAATTTTTTTTGAGTATTTGAATTTTTATTTTGAAACTTAACAACCAAATGATTCAAAATTAACAACCAAGTATTAATTATTTTCAGCATCCTTTTGATTAAAAAATAAAAATAAAGGCCAGGGTAAGAAAGAAGGGATAGTGTCAGGTTGATGCACGTGGCGCGTTGTACGCAGTCTCCAGAAGCTGTCGAGGTCACCGGTGAATGTAGATAAAAACCGGACAATGATTGATTGCAAAATTCACCGCTTTCACTCTGAGCCTGAGGACACCAGGCTCACGTTAGATTCATGTTGCTTACGGGATTCTAGCATGCGCCGGCAAAACAGTGAGACACGTCATCATTCACTTTAACTTTTTACCCTTTTTGCCGCATAAGTAACAACTTTGGGAAAGAGCGGCAAGTGCTTGGATGACATGTCTGTTTCATGATCCTGGCTTGGCCCCACCCCTCCCTCGTTCTACGCGCTACTCCCCTTCACTGCGCGTGGGCCTTCATCTTCATCCTTACAAATTTTCAAAATATTAATAATAATGTCCCCTTAAATTTATCAATTTAATTCAAATATACTTCTATATTAGTATAATTCTATTATGTATAATTAATTTGTTAATTTTATTAATTATTATTTCAAAAACCATATTAAAATTAAGTTTTATTTGATTAATAATATACAAAATTTACACCAATAATACATAACAATTAAATTCTGAATATATTAAGACTGTGTTGGATAAACCATTTAAGGTAATTTATAATTTATTAATTATAATATATGTTATTGATAAATAAACTTATAATGTTTTTAGATGAAATTTAAAGTAGTGTTTTACTTTATAATTTACTATTATTGTTATTTTCATTTATTACTTTTCAATATTATACTATTTATATTATTCTTTTTAATTTTCATGCTATATTTTATTTTAAAAATATAATCATTTAAAAATATTTTATCTACAAAATCGTAAATTTATATGTTCTGTTATGACATTTTATATTTATCGGTTAGTTTAATTATTAAATTTATCAAATATTTTTAATTCATTAAGTTAATGTCTTTTTAATTTTAATAAAAACTCGAAGTTATTTTTTTTTTAGTTTTGAAATAATTTATTAATTATTTTTAAGAAAGAGAAAAATCAAACTATCAAACTCAAAAGAAAATAAGAATAATATCACTAACATATTTTAATTTTTTTATAATTGAATAAAGTTTTATGCTGAATTATTAAATATTTGAATTCATTTTTATTAATTATATTAAAAAATTACTTATCAATAAAAAAGTTATATTTCCGACTGATTTTTGAAAAAAAAAAAAAAACAGTGTTATTTACCTTAACATTATGTTTGGAAGGTATAAAAGAGAGAAAAATGATAAAGAATAGACGAAAAATACTCACTTTGGTAAAAGCGACTTGAGATGAAAGATCATTACGAGACTCGCTCATGTTTTCAATTTTTTAAATTCAACCGAAAACTCTTGAGAAAAGGGACTTTTATAATTAAAAAATAAAATATTATTATCTCTACATACTTCACTTTTTTATTAAAGATATTTATATCATTATATATATATATATATATATATAACTTTTTTCTTTTTATTTTCTTTTCTATCATATAATCTCCAAAGTCATTTTATTTTTCTCTTTTTTCACTTTCCTTCTACTTTTCTTTTTTCTTAAAAGAAGGTAGGTAGTAATTAAAAGAAAATAGTAAGACCAAATGAGCCTCAAGCATAGTTTGAGATTCGTACGGAAAAACATCGAACGATTTGGGGAATTTCCTTGAATGACGGTTGATTGATTACAAGTATACGCATTCATTTGTTCGTTTCCATTTTCTCGAACAATGTTAGAACGAACGACGATACTCTACGGTTATATGCTATGTGGATTATTGTACCGCTAAATCGGCACTTGAGTTGTTTTCTCTCGTAGATTTGACTTTTATCAATTTTGGATTGTATTATAAAAATCAAAGTACAAAGTTGTAATTATTAATTATAAAAAAGTAATAACCAATATTACGACAATATATATATATATATATATATATATATATATATATATAATGTTATAATAAAATTGTATAAAATTATTAAAACTTTATCTGTGAGAATTTTTTAACTAAGGATTATAATTTTATATTTCACCTAGTAATATGGAATCATCCAAGACCAACCTGTGGTGATGGGATAGAACAACAACAGTGTGGAAGAGAAGAAGTTATCTTGCATTAATGATGCATCTAAGCTGCATGGCCCAATAATCAATTATTGATGTCACTCCGGTCCAAATCTGAGTTTTGGACCTGTGGTATCAAAAAAATCAAACGTAAATTGACAATTTAAACAAAATAATGGTTTTGCTTTTTATAAGTTGCCATGTGAGGTTCTCCGAAGCATTTTATTTTCAAATATATAAGAAAATGAGTTGATATTTGAATAGTTTATGCGAATATTATAGTTTGTGCAAACATATAAAAAGTAATTAAAATAAATATAATATTAAATTTTATTTTATTATGACATTTAACGTATCGTTTTTTTTTTAAATGAAATGAGTTTTAGTTATAAAGGTTATCATTATATTGACGTGTGGGTTATCTTTGATTGAGCAATACATTATCAGCTGATTGCATTTTATTATTATTATTATTATTATTATTATTATTATTATTTGTTCCGACCTCAAGTCCACTACATCGTTAGGATAACCGCATTAGAGACCATAATTTTTTTCATGTATTTTTAATGTATAATATTATTATTTAGTGCATGTATTTTTTTAACGTGGATTCAACTAACTTATCTAAATCTGTTTTATATTTAATGAAACTTACATAAAGTTTCTTTAATAATAACAATAAATACTTTAAAAAAATTAGAGAGTGTTTTATCAATATTTCTCAATCTACATTCTACAAATATAGCATTTATCATTAAATTTGAAGGTTATTATTTACAATAAAATGATTTAAGGATCAACACTAAATTTCGGCAGGTAAACAAAACACGAAAGAAATACCTAATCAGACCAGTCTAATTGTTTTAGGTACTTAAAAACACTAATTGTTTTCTTTATTGGTTGAGAAGTGACAGACAAACAAGGACACTTTAAATTATAAAAAAGATCTAATAAGAAAAGCTTGTTTATTACGAAAGAATAATTATTCTTTACGATAATTTTAAATCATTTTAAACCAACAAATCGAGTACAAAATAATTCAAAAATATTATCATTTTATCATAGTAAAATTTTACATTGAGATATATTTATTGAAAATTTCCTAAAATGTCTTGTTTATGATGGAAAATGTTAACATCTATCATCGATATTTACTAGATTTTGAAACCCTTGTGTGTTCATAAATTATCTTGACTACAAAACTGGCAGGTGACATCCAGTATATATAATTAGTAAAAAAAAATCCAATATTTATAAATAATTTTAATTAGTAACTAGTAAAGAAAAAGAAATTTTCTTTTCAGTCAGAAAGAAAATAAAAAAGCGAAATAGCGATTTTTTTTAATCAAAATTATCTTATAATATACAGCCAAAGATTAACGTTTTTATTTTTATATCTCTTTATTGCTTAGGTTTTGTGAGGAGATAAGTCAATGGCATTGCTCATACTTTAGCTAGGCCAACTCCATCTTTTACTTGTCTAAAATATTTCTATGAAGTTCCTTCTTGTATTGTTGACTTTATCTTTAATGAAATGCCATAAGTCTTTTGCTGTCAGTATATATATATATATATATATATATATATAACCTTTTGAAGTCAATGTATATATTCAGGGTATGTTTTGGTAACTAGCATATAAGTTCCTTTAAAAGGTTGAAAATTTAGTTGAAAGTAAAAGTTATTTACTAGTTAGTATAAAATGACTTTAAAGATCAGTTACCTTTTTATTAGTGGGTATATAGAAAAGTAAGTATTGGTTCACAACTTATGTAATTTTTTAAAAAGGAGAAATGAGTTAACTTGGAAAAAAGAAATTGAACTTTTATTAGACCAAACTAAAATTATAAAAAGAATACAAACTATGTACATATTCTTAATTGTTGTAGCAGTCAAATTTCTCGCATTTGACTTGTGTAACAAGAAAATAATGAAAGTTTGTGACCTCACATCACAGACCGTCACGCATTGAGTGAGTTGATGATAATTTTTAGAGTCTTTGAACAAAATACACAAAATTCATCCCACGATATGCCATCAATAAGAGAGAAAGATATCAGTCGTACTCAAATAGAAATAAAGAACTAGGGTTTTTTCAAATACAAAGAACAATGACAACAATAAAGAACACAAAACTTCCACAAAAATGAAAACATGCATAGATTTATAAAGAGAAAATGAGGATGAAAATTAGAGAAAGCATTGATATGTTGGAGGTGACTTTAATGTCTTCTTGAATGTTATGTCCTCAAGGGGTTTTTGATTCATTGATACAGAGAATAAATGTTTGAAAATTTGAACGAGAACAAAAACATAACTACACATATGGAACCAAAAAACTTATATTATACTTTCTTGATCAGTTGTACTAATTCTAATTAGTTCTTAGACAACCTATTTATAATTTTTTTTCAAGAATTTTAAAAGTTGTGTAAGGTGTTCACATTCTAGATCGATTATTAAAGAATTGTTCTTGAAAATTCTTTTTAGATTTATTTCCAGTACAATTGATATAGAAAGCATTTTCTTCGATCGATTATTTAGTAACTCATCTAGAATGTTCTTCACAATATTATAAAAGTGTTATAACCTTACCTATTACATTCATTTTTCAAGAATCGATGTAAATTTCTAATGTAAAAAACATTTTTCATATTTGTGAACAGAACATCATCTTTGTTTTAGATGTTTAAAGTTAATATACATTGATTAAAGAATGTTTAGTGGATATAAAATATTGATCTAATTGGATTAAAATATCCTTATTTAATATTTTAGTGTTTGTGATATCTTAATATTGTAACAAAATTTAAATACAAGTATATGCAGAAAAAAATAATTAATGAGACTTTAAATTTATAAAACATCAATATTTTAAAAAAAAACTAAAATATCAACAAATATAAAACAAAGGTAATAATTGATAAGTGTAAAATAATATAAAATACATGAAAAGAAATTATGATAAGGTAATAAAGATAAAAATAAAAAATTAATTAGAAACTTGTAATTTTTTTAAGGCAAAAGTGGCATGCAAAGATATTACTATAGAAAATGCTATCCCAACAACGTTGGTATCCCTGTGCCTATGAATTATTTGCAGCACAACAAAATATTATTAAAAACAAGAAAAATGCAATACATAAAAAATTATGGGAAATAAACCGAACTCATACAAGAAAATAAAACTATTTTCTAAATCTATAATTTGGGAGACCATTTCTATTATGTGAAAAATCCTCACTAATGAAAATTGGACTAATAAAATTTTGGAAGTGAAAGGTTGTGGAAGGATAATTTATCATTACAACTATTGTCTTCCGTGTATATATATATATATATATATATATATATATATATATGAGAAACCGAAAGAAACTTATAAAATCAAACTATTAAAATAGCTTTTATATTGAATAAGTATAACGAGACCAAACAGAGTTATAAGTTAATTTAATAAGTTAAAAATTACTTACTTACTTAAAAAGCATGTCAAATAGTACCTCTTAATTAACTATTAACCGTGTGTGATTATTTTAGTGAAAAAAGGAGTAGTAAAATTTTAAAAAATATTATAGAGAATGGTTGGCGCTTGCTTTATATTTAGTGTGTTCTCAAAATCAGGGCAAATTCGTCGTGTGGCCGAAGAGTGGCGCCTAAAACACAACGATTTCTCTTTCCTACGCAGCGGTCACGTGCGGTCTGAGGAATTCCCATCGTGCTTTTCGCTTGCTCTCTGCAACACCAGGCCACACTACTCAGTGCTCGCTGCCTGCACTGCACCACCAGCAGAAAGAAAGAAAGAAAATAAAAATTAAAAAACAAAGTTTTTCAAATCAAAACATAATAAAAGAAAAAAAAAACACCCATTTCATTTCACTCACGAGTCACAGACTCACAGGCATATTACATTTACATTGCCTATTACCTAAACAAAACCTCAAATCTCAATCAAAGGCTCAATCAAAACCCCCCCAATTTGCTAAATGGGTTCGTACAGAAACTTGCAGTCGCAGGCTTTCCCTCAGCCGTCTTTACTATTTATAATTAATACCCTTTACCATTACTATTACCTTACACCATGCACAAAACAAAAGATGTGCCTCCCTCACTCCACTCTCTCAGAATCAAAAAAATACCCTTAGCCTCAGCCTCAGATTCTTCTCATTTTACTACTTATTTTATTATTTTTATTATTATTATTATTATTGTATTGTATTCTTTCCCCCCCACTCGTGCCCTGTCCACTCTACAATAATGACTCTCTTTCTACCCTCATTATCACTCTTTTCAGTTACTTTTCCTTTCCAACTTCAATTCAATTCAACCCTTTACGCCTCAAGCTCAAACAACCGTTGCATTCAATTGAAGTTTGGATTTTTAATTTAATTTTTCTGTTTCGGGTGTTCTGGGTGTTTCTTAATTATCCCTTGTCAGAGGGCCTATTTACTGCCCCTGCCACAGTCTTTTCGTATGGTATTCACACCTAACCTCATTTGCCGCTTCTTCTTTGTCACTTACCATTACTGTTACTTGTGCCCCCTTCCTTAGTGCATCAACAAGGACTTCTGCTATTACTGCCTGCTACTCCTGCCATTTCTTGTTCTGTCCATTTCACCCTCTTTCTCTCTCTCTCTCTCTCTTCAATGGCCACTACTCCCTCCTCCACCACCGTGCGTTCTTCTTCTCTGCCTCCACCCTTCCCCAAGTCCCCGCCGGAGTACCCAGATTTGTATGGCAAGCGCCGTGAAACCGCCAGGGTCCACATGCTCGAGAGGGAAATCACTTTTCTCGAGGTGGGTTTTTCTCCTTTTTTGCTTCCTTTTTTCAATTTTTTACACCATTCTGAAACTTCAACTCTCGGTTTTTGAGAATGTTGAGGTTTTGAAATAGAGGGAATGTGACAGTAACATGCCTTTTGTAATGTAATGATCCGAGATGCCAAATTGGAGTGGCATTTTCGTGGTCGCTACTTAGCTTTCGGCATGAAACAGAGTAATTAATGAAGTGATCTCTGCCAGGGTTCCTGAGTAGTTGTTAGTTAGGTTATCTATGACTATGAGTTTGACTTTTTTTTTTTTTTGAATTTGGAAAAAAAGGTTTTGAAACTGTCAACTTAATTCATGAGCTCTTTCAGTGATCTTCTGCCTTTGGAGGTTTTCTAACGGTTTGATCAATAATTTACACGTTTACTGTGGTTAATGTAAGGAGGTAGCTAACCCTTACTGCTAAAAATGCTGTTTTCATTATAGCAGAATCTTTTATCTGTGGATGCTGATTGATGAATAATGAAGGATGACATGGGTGTTTTTCTTACTCACATGTACAAAACATTTTTGTGTAACTATTGTTTCCTCTCCCCTCTCAGTAATTAGATGTGGTGTTAGAGAAGTAGCAAGTTGTAACATGATGGCACCATGATTGTACAGTCAAACTTGCCAATTTGGATTAAGATTGTGTGCAATTTCTTTCTGGCATCTTTTGCTGTTAAAATCAAGATTACTGACAATTCTGCATCTAGCAGGAAGAATTAAAATCTGTTGAGGGCCTTCAACCAGCTTCAAGATGCTGCAAAGAGTAAGTTTGTATATGCCATTTAGATTGTGAAACTAAGAAATGAAACTAGAGAAATTCCTTCGGATGTTTGAATTATTGCTAGCCAAATGTACTTTGCTGATTTGAATGCCACAATATTGCAGGATTGCTGATTATGTGATTGCTAACGCAGATCCTCTGTTACCTTCGTAAGAATTGTTCTCATCATTCATCATTTGTTAGTGTTTAAAAAGAGATCATGATTCTTATGCCTTCTTCTCTTTCAAGCAGAACCAAGAAGAACCGCCGGTCATGTCGCTTCTGGAAGTGGCTCTGGTACCACTTGTTTATCCCGTTACTTTCTCTGTTTATACAAAAACTGTATATGTATGAAAATTTGGTTTCAATTCAAATAGATTAAACAAGTTTTATACAAATATAATAATGATATCACACAAATAACTAGCTGCCTTTTTGATTAAATAGTAAATAAGAATTTTCGTTTCCTGATGTAATACCATGTAGTCTGTTTTCGCACACATGCAGTTATTTGTTGAAAGGTATGACAAAAAAGAGATTAAGCATCAATCTCAAGCAAACAATTTCTTTTCCACTCTTACCCCTTTTTTATTTGAGTATTTTCTTGAAAAAAGAAAGCGACTAATGACTAATGAGAGGGACCCTTTCTGTAAAGACTATGGTTTAGCTTTAAGGAACAACACTCTTGAGCTATGCCTAATTTTAAAGATTATGTCATGTTATCTTGTCATTCTTTTCTGCATCAAACAAGCACGTTGGAGTGTTGCTGAATGATGCATTCAGTTAACAGTGGTGTGTGTATATCTGAGATAAACCGGAGTTGCCATCAGACAATGATTGATAAGCTGGTTAAATTTAATTTATTGAAGCAGCACCTCCTTTCATAGTAAGCCTTATTTAATAACTATCATGATTCATGAATAACGAGTAACCTTTTCATGTGCAGTGGCATGCCCTGTTTTAACCTCTCTTGGATCTGCTGCTGCTGTTGCTGCTGCGAAGGGTTATCTTCACAACTAAAATTGCCACGCTGCTGTTGTGACTGCAAACCATGCAGTTGCAGTTGCAGTTGTCTTCCATCCATCAAATGCTGCTCCTTACCAAAGTGGCGCTGTTGTTGCTCTTGCCCCAAATCAAATTGCTGTAAAGGGGGTTGTGGTTTTGGAAATTGTTGTACTTTCCCACGTAGTTGCAATTTTGGGTGTCCAACTTGTCCATCTTGCCCCTCTTGCTGCAGTTGCAAATGCACCTGCACTTGCTCTTGCCCAAGCTGTCCAAAGGTAAGCTCATGTTGCTGTTGTACAAAGTCATGTTGGAGACCTTGTTGTTGTTTATGTTGCTAGTATATTCTTTCCAAAAGGAAAAGCAGAAAAAAAAAATCTGAAGCTTTTGTTATCAAAATTGCATTCATAATAGCTAGAGTATAAATTTTGGAAATATAAAGGCTTATAAATGTTGTAAGTTAGATTGTGCGCTATATGGATACTACTTGAAGCAAACGTAGTAGCTCCGCTTGTAATTGTGGGTCAGATAAGTTCGATCCTTTGCTGTTGTCAATCTCCAATGTTGCAAGTGAAATGAAAGACGCAATAGTAGAAAATGGCTATTGATCACGATTGCATGCTTTGATTTGATCAGCCTAATCAATGTTTGTTCCATTTTTTTAATGCGCAGCTGAAGAGTAGTGTAAGTGTTATATTATTAATCTTTGGTGTTTTAATGGAGCTTGATTGCTAATGCCAGTTGGGTTCTTTTTACATGTTGTAACCCCTGTCAGCTTCCTGAAAACACGATAAGGATAAAGCGTTTTATCTCCGAAAACAGAAAAGAAAAAGTGTTTTCTTTTTTGTCTTATTGATTTTTTTTCCTCCAAGTTTCAAACCCTGTGGTCCTACCAGAAAGTTGATGATCGACGAAATAATCAAATGGCACGGCAGGAAAATAAGTGATTGCTGTGAACTACCTTTTTCTGCATAACTGACACAGGACACAGGACACAGGAAATGTCTTTTCATTTGGTACACCGATTAGTAGCCATTCATGGCCAAGATCGTTTGGAATAAGACCCTTCGAAATAACTAGTAATTAGTAATTCAGAGGAAGTGTTAACTTTGAAATGACCGTGTGTAGTATGTACTGCGGTAGAACATGCCACTACCTTTAACTGCACGCCTGTACCAAACAGGAAGAGAAGAAAGAAAAAAAAAAAAAATCCATCAATTGCACATGGGGTGTTCAGGAACGCAAAATTGTCCGTGATCTGTTTCCATATTTGTGAAATTGGCCACCTGATCCCGGGATCGGTGAAAAACTCAAAAAATAGCCATTACTTGCATCTCTCTCTGCCTTTGTTAGTCCACGTTTGGTTCAGTTTGAAACTATAGTTTTAGTAAAAACTTTGTGTAAACCATGATCCGGAGAAACACACCATTTGATGCATTATTGAACAACAAATTTAGATTGTGAAAATTCATTGATTGAGGATTCTGAAACTTTGAAATTAATAATACATAGCATTATCCCACGTGATACCCTGTTAACTGCTGTCATGTTGCATTAGCTTTTACAATTTCAGTCTGGACTGATGGCAACTGCTGTCATGTGCTTAAAGGCAGCTTCTTTTCTTTTAACTTAAGTCTATAGGCTATTACAGTTGGGCTTTAAATACCAGTGTACAATCACAATTCACAACCTCAAAAATATGTCCATGTAAAAGCAATCGGGCTTGTAACTTGGTGTTGTTCATTGCTCCACATAATGCTACCAAAGTCAGACGTAACCGAATCATTAACACTCCTATTCGACACAAACGTCACCGTGTACGTTTGGCTTTCCCCTACTTCTCCAAACGCAAGTTTATTAGGATTCACCGTTATATCCACTGTGGACGGCGCGCTCACTGCCACGTCATACACAGATTCCGGCTCCCCCACATTGGTCAACGTGCGCGTGTATCGAACAACCTTATTGCTTCCGAAAACAACTGAGAAGGATGGATAGTTCAGGTCGCCCGGGTCAGCAAATTTTTCAGAACAATTCTCATCGGGATGCTTGACAACGAGTCTGAGACGGTCGAGTGTGTAGTTCAAGGAGCACAAAAACGCAATGTAGTCTTGGGTTGAGGCATCATAAACAAGCCCAGGAGAGAGGGCCTTTTGTGGGTTCACATGACCGGCCCCATAGGCCCACGGTGTGGAGAGGGCTTCTTCTCCCGTTGCATCACGAAGTGGAGACTTTGTGTTGTCATGGGTATAGGCCGTTGTCATGAGTGCTGATTTGATCGCGCTTGGACTCCAATCTGGATGCGATGCTTTCAACAGCGCAGCCAACCCACTTATATGGGGACAAGACATGGAAGTACCAGACATGATGTTGAAGAGCGTTTTGCGTGTGTCTTGGGATCCAGATGGGCCAACCGCCCCAGACCATCCTGCTAGAATGTTCACTCCAGGCCCAATAACATCGGGTTTTAGTATCTGGGCCGTGACTCCATTAGGCCCGCGAGAGCTGAACGCTGCCACCACAGGCGAGGGCCTCACGTTCAACACGGTCCCACCGAAGCTAAGAACAGCGGTTGGATTAGGATCCAACGACGCGTACTCTCTGATCTCGTCACCCGCGGATTCCCCCACCGCCACGGCGGCCACCACGTGACTATCCGCCACCAGTCCCTCGCCGCTCGCCGCCGTGTTCGCGAGTATCATCCCAACCCCGCCCGCGTCACGCACCACCGCGCCCTTCTCCACGCGCGAGTTTAGCCCTCTGTCACAAACCACCACCTTCCCGCGCACAATCTCCGGATCGAGCGAACCAGGCATGCAAATGCCGCTCGACGTGTTGGACCGGTCGCTGAAATAAACCAAACCAACCGGTTCGTCTCCCATTCCTTCTCCACTGTAAAGTGAAACGCCGGCGAAGCGTTTCCCGTTCCCGAGAGTAGCGTACGCCGGAAAATCCCGGTCCAGCGTGCTTGCTCCGACGGTCATGATCCACGGAGCGACATTCGCTACGGAACCGCTGCGAGGTCCGGTGTTCCCCGCCGAGCACGCGACGAAGATGCCTCTCTCCACCGCGGCGAAGGCTCCGATGGCGATGGTGTCGAAGTAGTAAGGGACGGAGGAGGAGCCGCCGAGGGAGAGCGAGAGGACATCGACGCCGTCCTGGATTGCCTGATCCATTCCGGCGAGAATGTCGGAGGCGAAGCAGCCGTCGGTCCAGCAGACCTTGTAGGCAGCGACGCGCGCTTGAGGCGCCATCCCGCGCGCGGTGCCGGTGGCGTAACCGAGGAGCGTGGCGTTGGCGACGGCGGAGCCGGCGGCGGTGGATGCAGTGTGCGTGCCGTGGCCGTCGAGGTCACGCGGCGTGGCAGGGTCTCTGGTTTTTCTAGCGTTAGCAGAGGCCATGCGGTAGCCCTTGGAGAAGCTTCGAGCGCCGATGAGTTTGTTGTTACAAAGAGAAGGGTCGAAGTCAGGTGCGGACTCGCAGTTACCGCGCCAGCGCGTGGGGATTTGCGGCATTTGGGAATCGTCGAAGCTTTGCGATTCGGGCCAGACGCCTGTGTCGAGGACCCCGATGACGACGTCGTGTGAGGCCTGGTGGAGGTCTTGCCAGAAGGCGGAATGGGCCTGGAGGCCCAGGAACTCGGGGGTGCGAGTGGTGTGAAGCGTGTAGCGCGTGTCTTCGTAGACGGCCAAGACGGAATGGGAAGTGCGCAGCGCGTGGGCTTGTTGAGGATCGAGCGTGGCAGCGAAGCCGTTGTAAGCGGCGGTGTAGGCATAAAGGAGAGAGTCTGGAGAAGAATGGAGTGTGGCAGCGTACCAGTCACGGTGCGTGGGGTGCACGGAGGAATCGTGGCGGTGTTTCATGTGTACTATGTAAGTCTTCTTCGCGGATAGCAGTGTCAGTTGGAGAAGGAGAAGGAGAAGGAAGGACAAGAAGTTAAGGGAAATCGATGAGTCCATGGCTTGCTGCTGCTGCTGCTGCTTAATTTGTTTTTGTTTAATCACACCATTACAATGCAGGCAATGGGGGTGAGTGAGGGAATGAATAAAACAAGTGTAGTGTGAGACACTCTTTATGAGCTTTATAAAAACAAGAATTTGGGAGATAAGCAACTTGCTGTTTCCTAATGCTAAACCATTAACCATGTGAGTTCCACTTCCACTACTACGCCTCTATACTATCGTATCGTCACTTACTTTTCTACTTGTGACATTCTCCTGTTCAAAAATCCCGGGCTTTTCAGTTTGCGCAACGGCTTTGCCCCTTCCACTCCTGTCTCCTGCTTCAAACATCAAACTGATTTTATTTTTTTAAGTGTCCACGGTCGTGCGCGCGTTATTTTTTATTCATATTTTATATTAGCATTTAACTTCAGAAAACTTTTAATTGAGTTCAATATTTTATTTTTAATTTAAAATTGTTTCTATAGTTTTTTAGGTATTTAATGACAAATTAGAAGGTTCATTTTTTTTAACTCTTCAAAATTAAATTAACTTGCAAAAGAAGAAATTTGCTTCATTTTATCTCCCTTATTTATTTTTATTTTATTCTCTTATTAGTATTTATTATCTAAATTACCTTTTAGTTACTAAAAAACTTTAATTTTAAAAATGATAATCATTAATGTTAATGGAAAAGAAAATAAAAATAATTAAAATTAATGTTTTTTTTTCAAAACCAACACAAAATTTTAATAAAAATACGGATTAAAGGATTAGTCATTTTTTATATTTGACTTTAATTTTTATTATTTGAAAAAGAAATGAATTCTATTCTAAAAATATTTATATTCATCACAGAAAAACAAGATTTCTTTTTTGTCCATTAACATTAATAACTAATAAAAATTTCTTACCCTTATACTATTGGCCAGATACGTGTCTCGAAAATCATGAGGGGAAAGCAAGTCTTCTCAAATGATTTTTTAGGGAGGGAAGACAATTAAGCTTTGACTACTACTAACCAATATGGAGATTTGAATCAGGACCGATCCAGGTATTTTATAAGGTTATGTTTAATAATCTAACTTGTGATATAAGATTATGTTTAATTTAAAATACTAAATGGTTAAGAAAATTATATGTGTATGAATAAAGATAGATGATTAGTAATTTCGAGATGATTGAGAGATATCTTTTGCCTAATGGTAGAAAAGCTATGTGAAAATGCACTTTCAAAGAAAATGAGAACAAGTGTTAAAAATATGTAATTTGAGAAAGTGATGAATTTTAATTTATAATATAAGAATAAATTCCTTTACAATTTAATTTTTAATTTGTGTTTCTTATCTTATTGAAAAACAAAATCTTTTAGTCTATTTATTATTGTATGTTCATTACATGTTTATATGTCATAAGGAGTTAGATTTTTTTAACATGAATTTATGAATGCAACTTAAGGGGGAAAAAAAAAACCAAAAAAGTGTACTTCAGAAGCACAAAATAATATAATTTTTTTTATCACATAACTATATATATTTTTTATTTTTATTTTTTGAGCTCCTTTCAACTTGGGTCTTGAGCCGTCACCCATCTAACCTAGGCGCATGACCGACCCTGATTTGAACCAACACACATTTGAGAAGTGAAATGCTTTATCTAAATCTCTTAAAGCCAACTAGTATATGGATTTGGCTAAAGTGGAGTTTGGAACAAGTGAGACACCGGTGAGAAAGTGCCTCTTACCTGTTGCAGCAGGTTAGTTATTGGTTTTTAACATGCTATAGCAGGTTAGCCATAAGAAAAAATATATTTTTTATTTAAAAAATGAAATTATATAAAATTATTTTAATAAAATTTTTCTCTTTTTTTAAAAAAGTGGCTAGGGGGAAATATCTTACTACATGTTATGAAAGATTAAAGGGAAAAATATATTTTTTGTTCCTCATTTTATCTAAATTTTTGTTTTTAGTCCCTCATAAATTTTTCCGTGTTTTTAGTCCCTCAAAAATTGTTTTCTTTTGTTTTTAGTCCTTGACATTAATTTTAACTGTTAAGTGATGTCGTGAGAAACATAATTTGTGCTTGAAAAATTTTTGTTTAAGTTTCTAGTGATTTTTAACTACTGCAAATTTTCTGGCAAACTAAAACTGTCAGAAATGTTAAAAAAATAATAAAAAAAATCAAAACCTCGAACACCAGATTTTTTGAAATCACAAGAAATGTTACAAAAGTAAACATTTCTAACCGCCAAAAAATTTGTAGCGGTTAAAAGTCACTAGAAACTTAATTAGGAATTTTTCACATACACAGTTTATGTCTGTCATGTCATCACTTAACCGTTAAAATTAACGCCAGGGACTAAAAACAAAACAAAATAATTTATGAGGGACTAAAAATAGAACAGAACAATTTATGAGGGACTAAAAACAGAAATCAAGATAAAATGAGGGACTAAAAACATATTTTATCAAGATTAAAAGCATACTAGGATATAGAGAGTGAGAGAGATTTTTTAACCATTCATTTATTGAATTTTCTTATACTTTTAGTACATGGGAGTTTAGTTTAGGGTATGGAAGTGAGTTTTTAAAGGGAGAGAAAAAAAAGATTTCTTTTATTGTAAATTAAATTAAAAGAGTTATATAATGTTTATCAAAATAAATACATTATTACAACATTAAATTTATATTAGTTTATCATTTTTATCTTTTATTTAAAAAGATATTTATTAAAAATTACTTTTATTTTCTAAAACTCTAATTTTCAGACATACCTTAATACTGCCACGGGAAAAGATGGAGAATTAAACATTGATTCAATATCAACATCTCGGACGCGCGCCAATCTTACTATACCAAGTACTTGATTACGATCAATGTCATTTACTAATTTTGGATCATATCAGTTGAGTTTGTGAAGGATATAGATTTCGGGGGAGATATTTTTGTCTTCATCAAAGAACAAACATATATTTGAGGACATGGATTAAACAGCTGGAAACGCGTCAAGGTGGAGGGTCCACCTATATCTTCACCATTCTTTGTTCAAGCAAGAGGGTGTTTTCGTGGAAATTAAATCACTGCCGATTGTTTTTGTACTATGCTCGTTAAGTTCACTGATCCATCAAATCTTCTCTCTTCATTCGACCATGAGCACCGCGCTTTACAGCTATCTAGGCTGCGAATAACTATATATATATTGCATTCAACTATTTATCTTTAGCTAAACTTCATTTGTGTTGGTTATAGTACTTCTGCCCAAAATATTAGAGTATTACTGGTATTATACGTTATTTCACATGCATGTTATACAACATTATGGTGTTGAAAAGTGTCTCTGTATGTCAAAAAGTTCTATATTTTTTAGAAGTTGAAATTAAAGGTAGTTTATAAATACTATTTATCTCTTAATCCTATTATGAGACACTTGTTAGCAAGAACAAAACTGTGACAGATCACCAATTATTAAAGTGAACAATATTTTAGATGTGTAACTCTAAAAGTACCTGCAGACTTGGAATCAAGACTAAGAATAATTTATAAACATATACCTCGAATGTGCTAATAATTCTAGCGATGTCAACAAATTTGAGGTTATAACATAAAAAAATCAAAGGAATAATTAGATTAGATGTGTAGAGGATGAATAAAAGGGTTTTTTTTTTTTTCTTGAAATATATAATTTGACGTTTCATTCCAAACTAAACAAGTAGTAATATTTAATTAAAGGTTCCCTTGTTTTTCTGCAGATAACGTAATATATATTTTTCTTCTTGTTTTCCTATCCACTCACGGGCTTCGTAATCAAATCAACAATATAACAAAGAAACAATTATAAAAATGAAGCACAACAAAAAGTAGCACAACGACAAGGATGATCAATGATGTATGTGTGTGCATGCTTTATTAATTTTCTCCAATGACAAGTTTCCTTGTTAGACTATGGACATCCCACTCATGTGCTGAACAGTATCCTAGTGCTGGATTCAGTTTGAATTTTTTTTTTCCACAAATATTCATAAGAAGAATAAATAAGGAGATAAAGTAAATAATATTGTTATAGATTTAAATTATGTTATACACACTTTAATTTTTGGGAAACTGAGATGAGAACGATTTTCAAAAAGTTAAGATATGTAGATGATAAATATGCAATTTATTTAAATTTAGAGTTTTTTTTAATATGTTTTAATTTGATGAATTATTGTAAGAATGTAACTCAATTGTATGCCTCTTTATTTTATTCATATTTTGAGATTGTTGAATGAAAGATCATCATTATATTATTTTTGTTGAATTTTTAAATTACAAAAAATAAGTAAGAAGGAAGAAAATTTGAGGCATAAAAGATTGAGTCATGGTTTAGACTCCAATATCCAAGTGATCTTAATGTCTATGAAAAGCTAAAAAAAGTTCTACACTTCTCATGAAGAGATTTTGATCAATATATATCCCACATCTCTAATATAAGCAAACCGCTTAATAACATTCTAATCTTACTATAATATGATAATATCTCTTTTGAATGATTTGACTGGTGTATGTTCACGTACAACTCTCTTTTCCCATGAAAAGAATATTCGCTTTAACATTTATATAGGTAACATGTCATTGCAAGATGTTGTTTAAGCACATGGTTGAACTTTTGATGGCCCGATAATTTATATAGGGAATTTATTTTCTTAATGTGGAATTAAAGAATTTAGGTAATACGTTAATATTTTTTCTGTTTAGTCTATAAACTATATATGAGTTTTTGTTTAGTCTACATGAAGAAGTTAACCATCCATATCGTGATATCTTAAATTTGACATTCATGCTTTGTTTGGTAGAGAGAGAAAAAAATAGAATAGATGAAAATAGAAGAAAGATATTTGAATTAGAGTGTTGAAAGTGTGAAACTCATACTATTTTTTGAATTTCTCCTCATCTTTTCCTCTATTTCTACTCTACCAAACTAAGGTCAATGCAGATTTCATACGATAATTGAAATATAGGCATACTAATATATAAGTAGACTAATAGTGTAATATATATGAAAAATGGTCAAGTTATTTTAAAAGTAACTCTCCATCCTCACCATTCCCCCCTTTCTCTATATATTTATACTAGTATTACCATTACAAACTGCGAGTTTAAGAATAAAATCATAACTTTATATGTTAGCATATCGACTCAATTTGAGTGTCTTTTCATTAATTAACTCATGATACTCCCGTTTAAAACCCGGCTTAATTACAAAAGTTACAACGGCTACTATTTAATTCTGAAAGATTATAGGACAAGTACTTATAAATGTGTGTACCCAAAAAAAAGGTGTGTACCCTATCCCTTGATTCCCTTCTTATGGGGTGTTACATCGATCACTGAGTGTGCCTCCCAAAGGCTGTGAATGGAACATAATAACAGGGTCTTATATGGACAGTGCTTAATCGAGGGAGCCAGGGTAGACGTACAAATTAATCAGAAAGTTTCCGTGTCTGCATGCGTTGTTGCTGTTGGCTGTTTCTGCTTGCATGCACATGCATTCGCAGTTACTTTCTCTCTTGACATCGTTAATTACAATTAGCAACTGTGCAACGCCCCTTTCACTTTATTATAAAGAGAACGTACAATGAAGACAATTAACTTTCTTATAACATCATCAGCATGCCAATATGCACGGACTAGCTAGGACGACGACGAAAGAAATACATAGGTGGAAGCATATATAAGAGAAAATTAATGTCTCTTCACATGAGCCCTCGCAAGTTTCATGAGTTCTATACTTTATTACACGAATGCATTTGTATTTACATGTCTTAATATATGGATATAAAAACCATTTTAAATCAAGTACAACATTAGATACCTTACTACATTGTAATCTACCCATTCCATGTTTTGTCCCCTTGTACAAAAATTACAAAATTCATGGCGATCTTTTTGTCTGACACATAGTCACGGGTTTATATGAACAAACCGAGTGATGCTGCTGATGCATGGCCCATTTACATAAAAAGCGAGATTCATGATAACTTCTTTATTATGGTTCGATAATAAAATCCTTTTATTTATATTTAATTGTTACAACTTGCAAATATTATAACTATTTTTCATATTTGCTAATATGTATTTTATGGAATATTTAACTTTTCATTCAAGGACAGTCAAATAGACTATAATAACTTTTTTATACCTGGCAAAAGGTACGTGTACATAATTACATGCAATTTAAATGAAATAAACAGTATTTTTATTTTTAAATCTATATAAATCTTTTACAGTGATATTTTAAAAGTAAACAATATTACCTTACTTTCTTATCCATTGATTTCAGACCTGAAAAAATAAGTGCTAAAAATTATTCTCAAACATTGTTAAAAAGACATTGATACTGATTTGATTTATATGTCATATCACAAAATTTAACGATATATCATATTTTGTGGTGTGAAAAGAGAGAGTCTATTTATAACGATTAAAAGATAAAGGAGAAATTTCTGCCATTTAATACAATATTTTTTTAGAACATTATGTGGTTTAATAATGTATATAGGTTTTACGTCACATCAACCAAATAGTCGCTTTGGCCGAGTGGTTAAGGCGTGTGCCTGCTAAGTACATGGGGTTTCCCCGCGAGAGTTCGAATCTCTCAGGCGACGTTAATTAGTTTTTTAATTTTTTTTATTGGTACAATAATTGCTATCTTTTACGCATCTGGCAAAGGTCCAAAACCAAACGTTGGGCCCTATTCACTGGATCATTCAAGTCCAAAACGCCATAACAGGACATGTTTGTTTGGGTCACTCTTTCAAAATCAAAAACTTCATACTAGAATTTCGTTACCTAGCAGGCTAGCACTCGACTCAGGAGCAATTTGTTTGATACTCTACTCTTTTATTTTTCATATTTAATTTAAGTTGCACATTTTTCTCCTATTTTATTTAAACATTTAAATAAAGAAAAATAATATAAAAAATCAAGTTAAGAGAGGAGTCAATTATAAGAGAACTGAATTATTTTTTCCTATTTACATGAAACTTTCTGAATTTAAAAAGTATTCGTAAACCTTTCAAATCTTCAGAATTAAAATTGCATTATTTATGACAGTTTCTTTTGATAGGTTTTCATAGTGATGTAAACAAGTAGAGTTAAACACGTAAACTTAAGTTATACATGTGTGTGTTAATGTTCAAGTATGACTCATTTATTTTAAATGAGACAACCTTGAGCTTGCTTGTTAGGAAAAAAAAAACACATAAAGCTTGAATTTGATTTGTTTTGTTTATTTATAATTTGATTTTTTTTTTCATTTATCAAATATACTTTTTATTTGTAAGTGATAATTTTTTAGCTATTTTATTGGCAAGAATTAAGTGTAGAAGTTACAAAATATATTATATATCTACAATTACATTTCAAAGGTGATTTTTACTTTATCATCTAAATCAAATACTTTTCATTGTATTAGGCCAACATACGTAGGGCCGTAGTAGGGGACAAACTTCAAACTTGACCGCGTCTTGAGCCATCTGTTAATGCAATTAAAGTGAAAAGCATGGTTACAAACCCCCGCGTAAAGACACAATTACAGTAAAAAAGGAACATTTCTAAAGCGCAAAAGCAATTTAACGGTATGCTTCGTAAGCTACGGTCCATTTATCACTAGTGGCCTAGCTTGGTTTTCTTGCTTTCATAGTCATTAGTTATCTTCCATGGTTTGGGCAGATAACAGAATTTCCAAAAGCAATGTCTGAAATCAAGATCAGCATGATATTAACAACTCGAATCTAACTAAAGAGCTTCGGTGGTTGGAAGGACAAATATTCAGTGTTTTTGTAAATGTCATTAGGCATTTTCAATGAATGTTCTTCGGTGGATATTGTACTTACAGTATTACTCCTACAGGTTGCACCGAAAGGCGCTAATCGTATTGGTATTTTGGGCCCCAACAATTGTGGTGGAAAGTGATCATTACAGATTTTAGCACATTGGGCCTCTGATACGAAGGAGGAATATTTTGATTATGATTTTTTCACTTCTGGACCAAATTTAAATAAAAACTATTTATTAATATTGTAAAATATTTTTATACTGCTATCTAATCACAAATCAACTATCATGTATAATAAATTTGTTAACTTTAATAATAGTCATCTTAAAAGTTATACTAAACATGATTTCTAATTAGTTAATAGTGTAAAAACTTTTACAACGATAGTACTTATCCATCAAAGTCTTACTTATTCCTTCAATTTACAAACTTCATCTTCAAATCACTTTTTTTTTTTCATGTTAGTGTTCTTTGAATATACTATCAATCAATAAAAGCTTGACACAATCGACCAACAATTGAATTTCTTAATTGATAAATAGTTGAACTTCTTAAATATGCGAACCAAAGTTTGATTCTTGATCAAGTGTATGGGAAAAGTGTATTAAAATAACATCTAAATTTTACTTGGACAACATTTACACATAAAATGAGATTAGTTTCTTTCAATCGGTCAGATTTATCTAGTATACACACACACACACACAAAATGTTCCTTAAATATTTTATTTTGAAAATGTATATAATCGAAGAGTTCATATGTCAATCACTCTTAATACGTCATCTTCACAAAATAAATAGACGACGAATTGTACCCAAATTAAAAAATGATAATATGATAGGTGCTTTTTTTTTTTTCTTTTCTGGCGTATCAACTTAATATTGTTGTTATTTTTTTATTCTTTGAAACTGAGTTTTAATTAATATGTCATATAATCAATTTAAGTATGCAAAAATAGATATTACATTATTAAATGTAAAAGTCACATATAAGAAAAAACATTATTAAAGACAAATATTAAAGTCGTAGATAACATTTTATTAAAGAATAAGGTAAAAAGAGAGAAACAAAATATTAAGGGAGATTTGAATCGCAAGATTAAAGGAGAATCATACAAATATTAGCAATATTCTTTTAAAGTGGGTTTACTTTTAAAGTGAATAAATAAAACTGAATTTAGATTTAATTTAATTCAAAGTATATTATAATTTTATAATTTTCTAAAATTTGAGAGAATACATTTTTCTATACTTGTTTTGAAGAAAAAAAAATCATTTTTGTTTAAAGAGAGACTCACAACAAGTTCTATAAAAAAATAAGAGGGAGGAGATTAAAGAAAATGAAAAATTAGTAAAGCACATTGTAATACATTGAACTTACCCTATCGTACAGCTTGAACCTCTAAGTCAGATACATCAATACGGATTTTGATTTCCCTCGCTCCCTTTTATTTGCGTGGGTTCTATGTTGATTTGCCTAACAAATGGGGTATTTACCAGCTATATATTACATCTTTTCGTTATCTAATTGTGTCCTTTTATATCCACATCCCTATCAAATGATGGGGGACCAAATAATTGATTTCTGAATTAGAATAAGATATTATATATTATACATAATGCTCCATATTTTTATTGAGAGGACAGCTACAGCTTAATTAACTAATTGAGTAAAAAGGTAAATTTGTAAAGGTTTGAACTCTGAATATGATTCCTCTTTATTCAGTTTTTTGGCAAAAATATTATTCCTAATATTGACGAACAAACATGACATATATGCATCTTGAGCCCCTTCTTTGAAATTTAACCCTAATTGAGCCCTTTCCTTTCGATATATTGTTAATACTTTAAACAACACTCAGTTGAAGTGAAGTCTCATTGAAACCTGCTGAAATTAACAACCAACAATAATAAACAAAATACAAACTTAAATCACCACATCTATATAGTATATATATTTAGTACTACTATTTTACCAGTGGATCAAGGTCCATACACCATCATATGTATCAGTCTACCCTTTTTAACCGCCCAAGAGCGCCATCACCAAATAGAAACCCCCCAATTGACGTTATGAAATTTAAACCCTAATTGAGCCCTTTCCTCTCAATTTTTGAAAGTGCATGGAACTTGATCCACCGAGTCCAATGAGATCTCTTATTCTTGCGTGCCTTTTTTCGTTTTTTTTAAACCACGCCTAGCTAGTAATAGTAATAGTTTTTCTTTTTCATATACCTAAAATGAAATAAAAGAAAAGAAACAAAAGCAAGGACAACACGATGACCCCGAGAAGAAAACGACATAGACCTACCACCGGACTATGGTGGCTGCCGGTGCCGGCGCCGCTACCGCCACCATTGCGTCTTGATCTTTTGGGATCACGCCTTCGCGGCTTCATTGTTTTATCTATACTTTTGTCCCGGTTCATCACTATGCAAATCCCACACCGGAAATCAAGGCTAGGTTTCTAGTTATTGATGCATAAAAAGGAGAGAGAGAAGTAGAAAATGATCTCATAAGGGGAAAGGGGCTCTCCTATTTATAGTAGTAGTTTTTATAAACCACTTACAGGGTATAGTAGTAGGTTTTGTAAACTGCTTACAGGGAAAAAACATGGGTGTTTCCGGGCATGAACGCAGCAAGTTCCTGGAAAACCCTTTCAAATTAAACTTTTATTTACTTTGCACTCTGTTTGGTTTCGTGAAGGAATAGGTTCAGCTTAGCTTTGCTTTGCTTGTTGGGTTATTGATTGGTTCACTTTAGGGATCTTTATTCTGGTCGCGGTGGACTTAGTATGTGACGAAGCTTTGCCATGGAAGACTAATTTGACCGTCACATAGAGATTATTGTTTGTTTGCCAGTGACTTTATATTATCTTCTTGCAAGAAGGATTGCTCTTGTTATTTAATTTTAATCTTTGCAATTAGTTAGATAAGTACAAAAAAATGGTAGATTTATTTTGAATTTCGATTTTTTTTTATTTATGTAAAAATTAAGTAAACTATACGGATTAATTTAGTTTTTAGTACCCAAATACCTTGAAGTATATATTAGGCAACAGATGACTGATATGCTCAACTAGTCAAAGAAATGAATAAACATTTTAATTAAAATTGCTTTTTGGCTCCCCAACTTTATTCTGTTTTCTTTGATTGGCTCATGGTTTATGAGAAGGGTAAGAGACCTGCTTGTGGTTTAGAAATGGTCTAACTTTGAATGGACATTCAATGGTTTGATTTTATCCGATGTGCATGCAACTCCAATTTGCAGTCAGACAAACCCTTGCTATAGCAGCTACCACACTGTTAGCAGCTTTTGTGCCCTTGGTGAAGATCTTACCTATGATTAACTTTTTTGTTTCTATAGTATTTGGTTAAAGTGTTCACAAATATCACACAATCAATGATGGAATTTTCATATTATGAGTTATAAATTAAGGCACTAAATTTTTATGTACATTACTTCAATGCTTTGTACAGATTTGTACACAAGATACAAGATCAACCACATCAACTTTTTTTAATATTGCACTTAATACCCTAATGAATCCAAATTAAAGTTTAATTGTTGATCCATGGAGCTTTAGTACAAAATTACTATAGTTTAATTATTTGTCTTTAAGTTTGAGTTTTAAATATACAATTAATTACATTATATATTTAAAGAGAAAATTTTATATTCATAGTAATTTTACTCACTCAAACAAAATTATTTTCTGTAAAAGATACTTGTGATATAGTATAAAAAAAAGTTTAATTGTTCATCCTGCGTGACAATATGAAATTAACAGCAGATGTTTTTTTTTAGTTAACTTCTGTTTGTAGATTTTTTTTTTAGTTGTTGGTTTTTTTTATTAGTGTGGGGATTTTAAAATCACGATCTCTCCCCTTTCCCTTCTATCTGTTTGTTGAGTTGCTAATGGGATGCCTGCAAGATGAATATTATTTGCACTTATAGTTTCCAATTTTCGTTTGATTAAAAGAAACAAATATAATTAACAGCTAATAAATATTCTTAAGACAATAACATTCGGTTTAACTTTTGTACTCACATCAAATTGCTTTTTATCGGAGAAAGTCGTAAACAGTTTAATGCACGGTAATATTCAACAACAACAAAAAAAAAAAATAATGCACGGTAATGAAGCCTAGCGTGGGTTTGAGGCAGCCAAACTTGATTTTGACCAAAAAAGCATATTAAACTAAAAAGTAAAAAAAAAATGTAATTTTGTATTGTTTTGAGAATTTCGTATTAAATTTTATTATAAGCTTATTTTTTATAAAAGTTTTCAAATATAAATTATTTTATTTTAAAATCACTTTAACAAAAATCAAATTTTGCAAAAATAAAGAATATTTAAAATTAAGTTTATAAACTCTTATCCATATGTCGAAAACCATAACGTTCCTTCTTACTATTGAATTTGATTCACACAAGATGCTGGTCGTGAATCGTGACCATTGTCACTTGACTAGTAAGAAGCATATAATTAAAGTCTAAAGAAAACAAAAGAAAAATATGAAGAATTAAAAAGATTGAGTTGTGACATACATGATTAAATTTAAGAGCTCCAATTAAGTATTTTACATCATTGACTTACTGTCTGTTAGGATAGTTGGTGTCGGTGAGTTTATCCGGAGACGCCAGCCTGTCCAGCTTCTTTCCTTATCAACAAATATGAGTGTTTTTGCCAACCAGAAAAAAAGAAGTGTGTATATAACTAGTAGATTGTAGAGAAAATAAGAAAAAGCTAAACCGTTTGAAACCATTTATTATGTGAGACAGTAAGCAACAAAATCTGTTCAATTTACCTCTCTTAGTTTGCTAGACCACATCATAAGTAATAGTAATACAAAATCATAGGAGAAATTATTAATTAGACGTCCATCCATAAACTTCGGTCTGTCACATTTTAAATACAGTATAATTAACAAAAGATTATAATAAACATAACACTTAAAAGTGAGGCTAATTTTTTAATTAAAGGTTATAATTATACTTTATTAGTTAAAATGCAATCTCTCACTTTAATAAACTAAATCCCTAGTTGACACTACTCAATTATACAATGATGAGGAAACTACGTCTTATGCGCTGCTCTATAACCATTAAGGGAATTTAAATATAAAGTTCCTCATCAGATCCCAAACTATATGTCAGTCATTCCATTTGCAATCTGAACCTGACAGGAAATTGTCTCAAAGCGTGATCCAATTAATCATGCTCCTCAAACTTGGTTTGGATCTTTCTTGGTTGTTGTTAGCCTCTTTCTAGTGGGGTGAGTGAAAAGTACTTTCTGAAGACTTGTATGTTCCAATATTTTTGCCTATATGAGAGTATGTGTTATACATACAACCATATATACTAGCGACAACCAAGGGAATTTAACTCAGTTAACTAAACAGTGTACGTAAGTTGTTAATCGTGGTTCTTAAAGTTCGAATTCTACAAATAAAAAAGGGCGACAAGGCCGTATACTTTTCTTTCTTGCCACTGATTTAATCGAATCTTGCCACTGTTGCCAGTACATTCGTATGTTATAACCTCAAGAAAGGCCTGCATTTATAACCTCGTTCCTAGCGTTATAAGTAGAACTACTTTGGGCAAGAAATGCATCAGTACTCAATGGTGAGTCAAGATCCGAGTAAAATTAATGAAGGAATTAGTGCTTGTGCGATTTGATAAATGTAACAAAATTTAAAGCACAAATCATCCTGGGTACCACTAAATCTACATATATAAAGTATTTCATATTTTTGTGGGAATCATTAGAATGCCATGTTTTGACCAAGAGTTGAATTTATGGACTTAGGGAACAATTCCTTCATTGCTAATCCACTTTTAAGCTATCAGAAGTTAGTAACTAAACAAAGATCATATTTAATTAACGTGTCATCCATAGAAAAAGGCATATGGGACTGTGGCCAAAATTATGTTTCCTTTGTGTGTTGTGGGACAAATTTAAGCCTTTCTGATACAATTATTGTAATAGACAATCATTGTAAGATTCTAAAATTTTTAAACAACTATATAAAGTTAAAAAATAAATGATGAATAGACAATTCTATGGTGTACATTATGATTTGCTGGTAGTTCCTTAAGTATATATATTCTATATAGCCCTCTTGACACAACATAAAGTTAGATATCAAGATTATCTTAATTCTACTACCTTTCTTGAAAAACTATATTTTAAAACTTAAGGAATGTAAAGAATATATTGTTAAAATATTTGTTGTGGATTAGTATAAATCAATAATTATTATATTATCTTTTAGTATCATTAATCGACAATTAAAGATAAAATAATTATCATATTTAGATTACGGATATTTTATATGGGATTATGATAAGATTGACCTTGTGATGGGTTGGGTCAATCATTTAGTAGATAGTCCATTAACAGGTCCCTACCTACTGCTAGGGAATTATAAATTTGCTATCCCATTAAGCAAATTTACACTTTCTCTCTGACGCTCAGATTCTCTTAAACAATCCCCTAGAAAGTGGACAGAAATCCTCTCAAAAGCATTTTAAGGGTTTCTTTCGGCAAGCAATTCTCATGGAGATGAATGCGAATTCAGGTTAGTATTTGATAACCTTATTAAATTTTATCGCTATAATCGCATGCTATAATTTGTATCTATGTGCGTTGTTTTATTATAATTTTCCATCAATTGGTATCAGAGCCAACTTAGATACATTTTATAGCTGTTTATTATATGAACGCTATGATTTTAATTTCTTCGTTCTTATTCTTGAAATTAAAATTAGTGGTTCTATTATTTTAAATTTAGTATGCAATAAAAGGCAATTTCGCAAGACCCTTCTTTTTTCTCAAATTTCGTTGAAAGAAAACATGTATATTTTATGCATGCAATTTACAATTGTTTGAGGGATTTTGTTTGCCATAACATTGTGATGAAAACATGTCAAGAATCACAAAATTCCATTGAGTAAATTTAGAAAATTTAGTGATTTAAAACGCATAAACAGTTACAACCCGTTTTCCCTTTTGCGTTTTTGATTTCGCCCCATTGACTTGTTTTTTGTAAAATTGTTTGAGGGCTTCTGTTCCTTGTTATCATTGGAGTAACATATCAAAAATTCGTATTATTTCGTGAATGAATTTAAGAGAATTGAGAAATTTTATTTTCTTGCGAAACCTTCAAAGCCCGAAACCTTTTAAATCAAATTATTCTCATTTGGATACTTCTTTTTCAAAATTGCTTGAGGGCTTTTGTAGGCCAATCAATTTCGAGCAAAACCCATGCTGAAACATGCATTTTAGTTGAAAAATAAGAGAGTATTTGCGAAAAATAGATTATGAAATTGTTTGCCAAACGCGTCTCACCCCCTCTGCGTTTTTCCTCTATTTCTCCTTTGTTTTTCAACGATTTTCAAAATTTCTTGAGGGCTTTTGTAGACCAGAGGATTTTGAGCAAAATGAATCCCTAAACTTGTATTTTCGTTCAAAATCGAAAGAGTAATTGCAAAAACATGGATTCGTGATACTGTTGCGCAAACGCGAACGTTCTCTTTTGTTTTCTTTCGATTTCTCCCTCATTGCTGAACAATTTAAAGAACAAATTGAGGGCTTTTATTCCTCTGATATAGACGATCAAAACACACCCCATTTACCTATTTTTTGTTGTCAAAAATCAGAGATATTGTCGGGTCTCCTCTGCGGGTCAAGATGATTCGTTTTTTGGTTCTAGTTCTGGTTGTTGTGCGAGTGGTGCTGCAAAGCCCACTCGCGATAGTAGGCGCGTGGGGGCGCGTAAGCCCATCTCCCAGGCCCAATTTTTTCCGTTTTATTTCAGATATTATTTATTTAATATTTTGAGACTGTTAGTACTTTTGTGGAATTTTTTGGGCCTGATAATATATTTATTTGATTAATTCGAGACTTAATTTGGTATTTTAGATATCTTACTCTTGGATTTTGGACTTTAATTTTTTTTTGTGACAATTCCCTACTATTTTAGTGATTTTCTAATATGAGATACTCTCTCTAATATTTTGTCACTGTTGAGGAATTAATTTGAGGTCATTTTATTATTTTATAATTATGCATGATAATATTATGATTCTCCCCTTATATGCATAATTTTGCTCTCTTAATTTGCATTACTATAACTCATCTATCGTGGGTATGGTGATGTGAATTTATGTGTCAGTTGTACAATATCGTTATTAAAATTGTGCATGATATGAATTGTCAATTTCTTTTGTGCATAATTTTGCTCTCTTAATTTGCATTATTATAACTTGCCTATCGTGGGTATAGTAATGTAAATTTATATGTTAGTTATACAATTATGCATGATATAAATTATCAATTTTATGATAAGCATAATTTTCTCTTAATTTACATGATTGTAATCTCACCTATCGTGGGTGCATTTATGTGAATTTTGTGTTGATTCTATCACATTAATAATAATTATATCCTATCGGTATATTATTGTTAGTGTGATTTATTGTTGCACAATGTGCTTTTCTTTGCTTATGTTAATCAATTTCTTGGTATCCTATCGGTATTAGGATCTTGGTAATATAAGTTATAGTACATTGTATTGTTGCACTTTTGTTTAGGGACTCTCTTTACTAACTGAACTTTTCTTTCAAATCACACAATGTTTTGTGATGTTCAGTTTTCCTCCCTAATTCTATCAAAACTTTTAATAGGACAAATTATGAGGCATAAATTTTTTCAGGTACTCTCTATAATGATTAGTGTTAGTCACTTTTTTTTATTTTTCTTGTTATTACTTGGGTTGAAGATTATCTTTTTTTTTTAATTTGTGACAAATATGTACCAAGTATATATTTTCTCTAATCATATGCCTTGGTCAAAGAAATTTTGGATTATAATAAAATTTAACTTGTTTTATGTTAATGGTGCAATTGGGCATTATTTCAAATCATTTTATGCCAAGTTAATCCAAAGTCTAGATTAAATTCTCTTTTGCCTTGTTATTGTTAAAGTGTTCACTTGTGAAATTATTGAAAATATTTTGTTGAACACTCTTTAAGGCAATCACAAAATATATCATTCATGTATTTTATATGAATTGTATTGAGTTATATTTGGAGCTTTTTCTCTTGAGATGACATTATATACCCTTTAGTCATCAAAGCTCATTTGATCTCATATAAAAACGTTGAGTCATATTGGTTTATATTTGGAACTTTTCTCTTGAGATGACATTGCATACTCTTTAAGTCATCAAAGCTCATTGGTCTTATAGTGACACTATGAACCTTTTAACTTGATTATGATTGCATATATGGATAAATTTGCAAATAAATTATTCTTATCCTTTTGAGATTATAAATATGCAATTATATACGAGAGTGTCACTATTTCTCAAAATTTTCTAGCAGAACTCTACAATCATTTCCTTTTTTATTGCTTGTTATAATACTCCATTTCGTAATCATATTCTAATTCTGATTTTTAGTGGGAGTATTTTGCATCTTACTAGTTCTAGAGTTCTATTTTGAGATAAATATAAAATTGCTTTATGTACTTTTGTAATCTTGACTCAATTAAGTAAAACCAACAACTTTGTTATTGTACTCTCTCCAATATAGAGATCATGAAATTAATATCATGGTTCTTACAATGATAAAGTCGTGTTTATTACATGCTAAGTCAAAGTGTTGTTAAGCATGTTTTGGTTTTCTTTGAATACGATTGTTGTTGAATATCATATTCTTTTTGGCATAATTATTTGATAATTTGTATAATTCTATTATATTGATGATAATTATACCCTATCAGTGTGTTATTATTGATATAATTTGTTAAGATACAATGCACCATTTGTCCTACACTTATATCAGTTTTTTTTTTTTGAGTAGCCTATCAACATTGGAGTTTTTGATGATATACGTTTCCTCTTATACATTATAGTATTATATTTCTTATTTATTGTGTTTTTTGAGATTCTTGAGAGAGATCTCAACAAATAAGAAATTCTCTTTAATGAGGCATGTTTTGGTTGTATGGAATCATTTAACTCTCTGAGTATGTGACAATTTACACACATGTTTCCTTGTTGTTCCATACTAGCCTCGTTGTCTAACCAATTAATTGGGCATTTTTTTTATGCAATCCAATATTCTGAAATTTTTTCATTTACCTATCGCAATGCAAATTTGTTTAATAGAATATTTTATAGAAACAGATTGCTATCATGTGGGTAGTGGACATACCCTATCGGTATGACATTACTCGATATGATCCTAGTGTGATAAAGATAATAGTTGAATTTTTGTTTAGCTCTTTGGATATTTTCCTTAAAATTAAGTCAACTATTTTTCTTTATCAAGTGGGAGAATCTAGCATTTTGAAAGTAATGTCCTATAAATGGATTGTGTTGATACAAGATCTCTACCTCAAATGCCCAATTAATCATACATGAGCAACTAAATTTATTTATCTTGATAAAATGGTTTTCTTGTCACATACTATTTGTAATCACTTTGTTGTTAGGACCTACATTAAGGATTTTGTGATAGTTTCTCATAGAATTTTGTAGTGTGATAACTCTCTATTGTCATATATTATTCGTAAACAATTCTTGATAGGACAATATAGGAATCCCAAATTTGAAGAGATTAATTTCTCTATACCATATTTTGTATGCTTGCTTATGGTATTTCATATCATAATTTTGTTAAAGTTACATGCTTTAATTTGGGATATATAGTTAAACCTATGTCCATCATAGTTTGTGATGAGAGTTAGAGACTATTTGTTGTTATATCCTTAATATTTGTTAAGCATAGGTCCTATATACTTCCGCTGCGTGTAACCAAATCTTATACTCAAGTGTATGTAGATATTGTTTATAATTGTAGCACTTGAGTTTATGTTTTGAGTGAGTAATTGAAAACTTGCAAATGATCCCATATTCTACTTCAAAATACCATGGATTTTCTATCTCACTCGTGTTAGTAAAGTAAAGGTTACCTTGTTTACGTGATCCTTTTGATGGTCAATATTCTTTGAGGATTAATATTTGTTATTATACGTGGTTAATTATGAAACCCTTTTGTAAAGCTTTGTAATTGATAGATGGATTGTATGTTGGTTTCATATTCTCGTTTCTAACCACTTCCCTCATTAATCCTACTACTCTACTTCTCTCTAATACGTATTTCTTTAAGAGAGAAAATAGTGAATTTTTATTCACATTATTTTACAGAGCTATAATTTCACTATCATTAGAGTATTTCAATTCTAGTGGGCTCTAATGAGAATCCTAATCTTATTTTGATATATAAAGGATTAGTGAGAGCATATAACCTTTTATTATATGTCTCGAGACTTATCAAATTTGTATTGTCATATATTTTTGTGCACATTTAATGATCATATGACATATTCTAGAAGGACTTTGTTATTTATTCTTGTCCTTTTGTGTTGAGGTACATAAAATCCATTGTATCTTAGTAGGCATCTTTAGCAGATGTCAAGGC
Source organism: Pueraria montana var. lobata (assembly GCA_026413185.1). Lineage (NCBI taxonomy): Eukaryota > Viridiplantae > Streptophyta > Magnoliopsida > Fabales > Fabaceae > Pueraria > Pueraria montana. The sequence goes on along the minus strand of CM048649.1, from coordinate 68,880,717 downwards.
CATTTTGTTTGGAATTGCACAATTAGTCTTTTGGCATGCAATTATCTTATGCATCTCTTTTACCCAAAACTTCATATTTTGTTTGGTCAAAATTTATAAGTATATTACAAATACAATACTCCTATCGAGTATGATTCTTTACATTGTTGAGGTGCTTGTGATGATAATACTCCTATCGAGTACAATTTTGCACTATTGAGGTACTTATAAATTTTATGTTTAGACCATTGATCTCTAAGTGCTTGCTCATTATTGACATTTTGTGGCCACATTAATCTAGAGTATCGTTTCATTTAAGCTTAGGTGTCTATGTCATCCCAGTAGGAAATTAATGGATTTCCTAATTGTCTTCAGGTTTGCATAGTCACTTATTTCGTGAATCTCAGATTAAATGAATGTCAAATATTCTAAGAGCATTTGTTGATTTAGGCCATACGTGATCACTCTTGTTATTGGGCTATCGTGAGCACTTAGATGCATGTGAATTATGTTCTGGCCTTTGCAGCTTTTCAGACTTAAATTGATTATGGTGTTGAAAGAAAACACTTGTAGATTCACTGACCAAAGACTTAGGTATTGGAGCTTTTGAGAATTTTACATGTGTTTGGTTAAGTCTTTTGATGTTTTGGGTCAGTGGGAGTCTGAAAACACTCTATCATGATATATGTATATAGTAATATTATCTTAGTAACATATCACTTATAACATTTTTAGATGCTTGGACCATTGTTATGTAGCATATTTTGACTATTAAGCTATGCTATTCCGTGTATTCTTTTCTTGTGAGAAATATTACTATTTGATGCGCAGGATATATATCCCTATCGGATATTATTTTGTAGCGTTAGAGATTTTAGATTTCTTACATTGTTGTTGACAAATAATTGAAATTGTCGTTCTAGTCTTGATGATTCCTATTTTATTTATTGGTTAATACTGTCCAAGTGGGAGAATGTTAAAATATTTGTTGTGGATTAGTATAAATCAATAATTATTATATTATCTTTTAGAATCATCAATCGATAATTAAAGATAAAATAATTATCATATTTAGATTATGGATATTTTGTATGGGATTATGATAAGATTGACCTTGTGATAGGTTGGGTCAATCATTTAGTAGATAGTCCATTGAGAGGTCCCTACCTACTGCTAGGAGATTTTAAATTTGCTATCCCATTAAGCAAATTTACACACTCTCTCTCTGACGCTCAAATTCTCTTAAACAATCCCCTAGAAAGTAGGCAGAAATCCTCTCAAGAGCATTTTAAGGGTTTCTTCCGGCAAGCAATTCTCATGGAGATGAATGCGAATTCAGGTTAGTCTTTGATAACCTTCTTAAGTTTTATCGCTATAATCACATGCTATAATTTGTTTCTATGTGCGTTATTTTATTATAATTTTCCATCATATATATGACGAGAGCTATGATTTAAGTTATGATTAAGAGTTGAATATGATGAAGAATCATTATCCTTGTTACTATTTGACGACGAGCTTATATACGACCCAACTCTTAATTTATCCTCACTATAATTCAGATAAGCATATACGTCCGTTCAAACACCCACAGATTTTGCAAAAGCCGCCATTATTTTTTTCAACACTACCATTCTTCCGCTCTTTTACATATATTATGCAAAAGCACAACTGTTTATCCAGATTTATTGGTCAGCAACTGTCAAGTAGTTCAGAGAATCAGAGCCAAGGCCCCTTAAATCCATGCCGGCATGAGGGCTGGCTACTAACTAAAAGCGTGTTTATCAAACTTAATGGCATGATGTAAAAATGACTTTTTTCAATAATCCAATAGAATTATATTAAGGGGATATTCTTTCTTTTTTTATTAAGAGTAGACATACGTTACACGTTACAAGAGTATTCAACTATATATATTTATAGTGTGTTTGTTACTGCATTTTTTATGCACGTCTGAGCTTATTTCCACCTCAATATTAAAGGAATATGCAAAAACTACATTGTGTAGCTTCCAAATTATGCACATCAGATTTTGGAAGACGTGTATCCAAACACACATATAGTAAGTTAGTCTCAAACCCTTAATTTTAGCTGAGGGATTCAATTACACATGCTAAGAATAAGAACAAAAACCAACTCGAGAATGAGTTTCATGAATGATCAATGTTGCAAATGTTAAATACGAACAAAAAAAAATAGGGTTGAATAACAAACTTTTTTTAAGAAAAAATATTTCGTGATCTTGCCTAAACCGTGTAGCAGTGTACAACCTTGTCATTTCTAAAATAAAATAGTCCTCTAAAATTGAGTCAGAGCAATCTCTATAAAGAAAAGAACCTAGCAACCCAACATCCAAAAATGTTCAAAATTATTTGGAATAAGAAATGGGAAAACATGAATTTTAGAAAACATATTCTTTCATTATTTCAATTTTTTTCTTTATCTTTTTTAGAGAACAATTCTTTCACTATTTCATATTTTATCTCATCTCTAGACCTAATGTGTTGATTGATGTGCAATATATGTGTTAATTTTTTACTTACATGATACTTGTAATTGACATGATGCATATGGTTTACATAATCTTGTTTTAGGTCATTGTACCAAGTCCTTGAGACTTGAGAATAATACACATCATTTGGACTTGTATGATCATAATGAAACTTTTTCCATGTATTGTTGTTTGTGGAGAGATTGGCCATAGTAGTAGAGATATGACATTTTGTATACCTTTGATGTCATCACATGATTCTTTAGATGGAGAAGCTTGTGATAAGATTTTATTGGATATTTTGAATTTGCAAAAGACCTTGCATGCATTGAATGGGCATTGTTCATGGCCTCGCATGAAATTAAATTTACATAAGATGTCTGATGGAGGCATTATAGTTGAAAATGCTAGGCTAAGGTTTTTGCTTCATGAGCTATATAATACATTGCAAATGATATGTGATGGCTTCTTTAGATTTGTCTTTGACCTGGGAGGATGGGTGAATAGCTATTTCAATCATGAAAGATTTTCCCTTCTAAGGGGTTCAAGTCTCCATAGAAGTGGGATTCTTTTCTTATTTCATTGAAAACTAATACTTGTATTTTTTTTTCTTTATGTAAGAATTAAGAAGTGTTGAGTCATAAGACGAATCATGACCCTCAATTATTTCGATTTTATGCAAAATAAATATTAAGTAAAAAGACTGCGTCTTATAAATACCTACAGACGAAAATGTTGTATCTGCGTCTGTAAGACACAGATGATACACAGACAGACGCTTAAGTCTGAAGAAGCATTTAAAGGCATAGTAAATGCACTATAGTTTTGTAATCTGTTTTGCAAGGAATATTCATATAACATCCTCCTAGGATCTGTCGAAGTGCATAAAAGGGAACAGAAAGAAGAATCAAAGTTTTAGAAGTCTCCCTCGCCTCAAAAGACACTCTACAACTAGCAATAAGTACTTGTCTGAGCAAGCGATGTGACCACTGCAACAGAAGGATATGGAGTATATCTCAAGAAAGATTGATGTGTAAAATGCGTTCGCAAAGGGCAAGCGTACCCTACGCAGTAGTAACAGTGGACTCTAGGAGTCCAAATATCGAACCCAAAGGACCAGTCGTGTTCCCAAATAATTAATTTCGTAAATAATCAAACAACCCAGAATTTAAAACCAAATTGTGGGGAATTGTGTTCAATTATTCTTTTCAAAAGAAAGAGAATCAGAGCAGAAAGATTAATGTGAGAACAATTATAATAAAGAAGCCTAGGATTGTGATTTCACATGTACCCTTTTTTCCCCCAATTCTAATCTCAATAAAATCTCTAAATGCGTTACTTGCCAGTGACCTCTTAAATTCGTTAATTAACAATTGATCATAGTTAATAACGTTATTTCCTCTTATTTAATTCCCAATTGATCATAGGTGAATTAATTTAGAGCAAAAGATGAATCTCAGAGAGGTTGATTAACAGGTTAATCTACTGGAAATTCATACAATAGGTTTGATCATGCAAATTGTACGAATTCAATCACTTCACAGTTCAGTTAATCGCAAGCAATTGATCATAGACAAGAGATTAACTTAGATTTAGACTGATCGGTCCTAAAAAGCAATAAAAGGAGATACAATTAACTGAATAACATCGAGGTTTTATTAAAATCAGAACCGGGGTACAAAGGTACAGTTACATCATAATCCGAGACTAAGAGAAACTAGCCACTCATGTTCATGGTTAAGCTAGAAAACTCAAAAGAAGACATAAAGATTACAAAAGGGAAGAAACTTTACAGTGGTGATCCCAAATGGTGTCTCTACGTCCTCCTGTAGCTCAGAGTCTCTCACAGGACCTCTTTCTCACTCAGAACCCTCCGTTTTCAAAATAGAACAAAAGATAAAGATAAAAGGGTTTCTCTCTCCTATTTATAATAATTCAAAATTTAAATGGGCTAAAAGCGCAACTTACCACGTCCGTGGTAAAATGACCACGGCCGTGGTCCTTGCATCAAGGTCCAATTCTGCTACGCAACCAGCATGGCCATGGTAAATTTACCATGGCCATGGTCCTTGCGTTACTTCAATTCTGGCCTTTTTTCTTGGTCCTCCAGATAGTGGCATTTTTGCTCCAAAAAGTGCAATTTTCAACTCTTTTCCTCATGAAGCCTCTTGAGTACCTGTCTTGCACCAACTAACACCAAATAGTGAGTTTTGCCAATAAAATATATTCAAAATGTATGAAAATGACATCTAAACTCACATCAAAATACAATGAAAATCCGGTTTATCAACCTCCCCACACTTGAGCATTGCTTGCCCTCAAGCAATTATTCTGAGTCAAATATCAAAACCAATTCCCTCTAGTTAAGAACTTGTAACAGAACCCCAATTTATTAAGAATGGAAAATGAAACATAAGCAACAATAAAAGCAACAAAATGCAGCAGAATTTTTTCAAAGAATCCATTAGGCTTAAAACACCCGCATAAATGACCAATTTCCCATGAGCCTGGTTCACCCATCTCTCATTCTCTCAGTGTTTCAAGGTCAACAGAAATTCTCTCAAATCACACTTAATTGAGCATGTTCACAAATCTATTCATCAATCAACTCAACTCAATCGACTTTTCACAAATAGAACAAATGAGGCATGACAGGGTGTAATGGGGCCAAGTTTATATTGATAGGTAGATGTTGAAAGGAAATGACAACAAAGGGCTCTAATGGTAGTTCACACTCAGTGATCTAAAATCAAAGGGAGCCAATGCCTTCTTTCATCCACTTTTTCACTACCCATATTTCAACTCTCACTTCTTCTCCCATTATTCCTTTTTTTTTTGTTGAAGGTTTTTGACTTTATTTTATTCAATTCACAGGAGAGGGAGTTGAGAGACATTGAATTCTTTTTTTTTTTTTAACTGGATGCTCTGCATTACATTGACTTTTCCCCCATCCTTTAGATCACCAAGCATAAACAAATATACACAATTTTACAGAGCAAAGTGACAAATGAATATTCAATCAGGCTCAAAACAGGCAACTAGATGGGGATGTAACACAAAATCTGAATCCAGAAAAATGCCTAACCAATGCCTCAATAGTTTCAGAAAATAAAAAGCCAATCAAGGATATGTATTTCAAGATAGAAAATAGAACATGCCTCCTAAGGTGGATCAAAATCACACACTGAAAGAATCAAAAGCTCAAAACTCACATTTCTATGGCTAAGCTCAAGGGAAAAACAATTTATTCAATTATGTTCAGTGCTAATGTTCATTTCCTTGAAGAAAATCCCACTGCTATGCTGCAATTTTTTTTTTCAAAGGGGTTTCTGAAAACAAAATTTCGTAACTATCAAGAATTCAAAAATAACACAGAACAATGCAATGGCATAATCACAAATCATAACATCTCAAGGTTGGGGAGAAAAATCGTGACCCCCTCCCCACACTGAAAGTATGCAATGTCCTCAATGCATCCAAAAGCGAAAATCAACAAGATATGAAAATAAAATGTACTGAAAGGGAAACATAAAATAAAGTACTGAAACAAGAAAACTAAAAAAATAGAAAAGGAAAACACAAAAATCTCCTCAAAAGTGGGCCTCTAAGGTATCTGGTAATGCTTCTGGTGATGAGGGACCATGAACCTGAAAAGGAAAAGAGAAGAGATTTTTTTTTTTCAGTTTTTTTTTTACCATGGCCGTGGTCGAAAATTTTTTACGCTGATTTTCACAAAAATTGTGAAATTTCCACTTCCAAGGTCCATTTACCACACCAATGGTCATTGACCACGGCCATGGTCAATTTAGCATGGCCGTGGTCGTAAATGACGTTGTTTGGAGATGCTGGGAGCACAGCTGTGGTCAAATATAACCACAGCCTTGCTTCTACCACCACGACTGTGCTCAATTTAGCACGGCCGTGGTCCCCACATGCGAGAATAACCAAAAATAAAAACAATTTCTAAGCTCTAGAATGCAAAATAAAATAATTAAAAGGATATAGTGGGTTCATGAACCCACTATTCACAGGTTACCTCCTGAGCAGCGCTTGTTTAACGTCCTCAGCCTGACAGATGAAAGGGAAATCAACCTCCCTCAAACAGGGTGGTATTCCCTTCTTGCAGTAAACCATCAACATGTCCATCCACTCTATAGCCAGGAGCTTCCTTCCCCACACTTGGGTGAAGCTCAACATCAATCATCTCCACCTTGTCAATGGCGTGCACAAAATTACAGGAAGGGGAAGAGGAGGAGCTTTTTGCAGTATCATACACTTTAATCACTTCCTCCTCATCACCTAGTCTCAAAGTTAATATCCCTTTTCGGACCTCAATCACGGCATCTCCTGTGTTGAGGAAGGGTCGTCCCAAAATAATTGGGATTTCCTCATCCTCTTCAATGTCCAGAATCACAAAGTCTGCAGGAAAAATAAATTTCCCAACCTTAACCAGCAAGTTCTCCACTATTCCTCGCGGATAGGTGAGAGTCCTGTCTGCAAGCAAAATAGATATGTCAGTGGGTTGGGGTTCTTGTAACCCCAACTTCTTATAAACAGAATAAGGCATCAGATTAATGCTAGCACCCAAATCACACAATGCTCTATCAAATTGAAAATTTCCAATAGTGCAAGGTATTGAAAAACTCCCTGGATCCTTAAGCTTAGGAGGCAATTTCTTTAAAACCACAGCAGAGCATTCTTCGTTGAGGCCAATTGTAGCAAAGTCCGCCAGCTTTCCTTTATTTGAAAGAATTTCTTTTAAATACTTGGCGTACTTTGGCATTTGAGCAATTGCCTCAGCGAAGGGGATATTAATATGCAAACCTTTCAGCATCTCTACAACTCTAGCAAAATACCTATCCTCACTCTTGTCTTTCAACCTTTGGGGAAAAGGAACACTTACCTGAGGAGGTGTCAGTACCTCATTTTCCTTCTTCTTCTACTCAATAGTTGGGTTCTCTTCAGTAAGAACCTCCTCTTCTAGAGTTGGAGCTGACTCTTCCTTCTTCTTCTGCTCCTCTTTAGCCTTCTTGCTCCTAGTCATCACAACATTCACCTCCTCCTTCTTAAGATTAGTTTCAGCTTGAGAAGGAAGGGAACCAGGAGCTCTCTGGGATAACAAAGCTTGCATGCTAGAAAGTTGAGACTCCATAGTCTTCATGCACTCATCACTCTTGGCTATATATTGCATCATGACATCCTCCAGTGATGGCATTCTCTCTTCTTGTCTTGACCTCTGATTTTGCATATGTGGAGGCCTATACACATTCTGCTCTTGCCTGGGACCTTGGTCCTTCTAGTCTCTCCAAGAAAGGTGAGGATGATCCCTCCATCCTTGGTTGAATGTGCTGGAGTAGGGATCATATTCTGCACTCTTCCTACCGGCATAGTTTACCTCTTCCATAGCTTGAGCAAGTGCATTACTCACAGGACATTCTCCTCTATGGGCTTCCCCACACTTATCACAAGTGGGTGGTGGAAGAGCTACAGTCAGAAGCTGTACCTGTGCTTTCATCACGGTCTCCATCTGCTTAGATAACTTCTCCAGCTTCTGATCAATGCTTGAACTAGATGTTCCAGCTTCCACTTGGTTCACAGGTTTCATCAGAATACGCCTATCTGCAGTGTGGTTGTAGGCGTTGGAGGCCATGGCTTCAATGACTCTATTTGTCTCTGCTGGTGATTTAGCCATCAAGGAACCTCCACAAGCAGCGTCAAGGCTAGTCCTATTATGGCTAGACACACCTCCATAGAAAATCTGGATGATTCTCTACTGGCTAAACCTGTGATGTGGACAACTCCGAAGCAGCTCTTGAAATCTGTCCCAGGCTTTTGACAGGCTCTCCTGCTCCCTCTGAGCAAAATTGCCTATTTCTCTCTGCATCTGGTCTGTCTTCACTACAGAATAGTACTTCTGGAGGAATTTGTTCGTGCACATCTCCCAGGTAGTGATGCTGTTGGCTGAAAGTAAGCACAACCAATTGAGAGCTTTCCCGTTGAGTGAGAATGGAAAAGCAGCCAATCTGATATATTCAGCAGACACCCGAGGATATTTTACAGTGCTGGTCATCCTCATGAATCTTCTTATATGCTCCACCGGGTCCTCAGTAGCCAGCCCATTGAACTGGTTACTCTCTATCATATGGAGGAAGCCATGTTTCAATTCAAAATTGACATCCCCTAGTGATGGCAATAAGATGTTGTTAGCTACCCCAACTTGAGGAGTGAGATAGTCTAACAGAGACTGCTCCACCGGTGGGTCATTTTCTTCAGCCATTACTCTTCTTCTCTGTTCCGCTCTGTTCTTCCGAGCAAGTTTTTCGATTTCAGGTTCGTTCACAAGCTTTGGCCTCTGAGACCTGGTTAGCATAAACTGTCTACACAGAAAAAAGGATTAAAACACAACTGGCAAGAGAATGAATAATTAAAATAAACAGAGTTTTTTTTAATAAAATAAAATAAAATAAAAATTCAAAAATTAAACAAACAAAAACAAAAAATAAATAAAATAAAATAAATGGAAAAAAAAAGATAAAATAGAAAATTAAAAGGAACGAAAACTATGAACAATATGAACAAGAATTGCTTAATTTTCACAAAATAAATTATCTAGGAACTACACAACTAGTCCCCGGCAACGGCGCCAGAAACTTGATGCGTAAAATGCGTTCGCAAAGGGCAAGCGTACCCTACGCAGTAGTAACAGTGGACTCTAGGAGTCCAGATATCGAACCCAAAGGACCAGTCGCTTTCCCAAATAATTAATTTTGCAAATAATCAAACAATCCAGAATTTAAAACCAAATTGTGGGGAATTGTGTTCAATTATTCTTTTCAAAAGAAAGAGAATCAGAGCAGAAAGATTAATGTGAGAACAATTATAATAAAGAAGCCTAGGATTGTGATTTCACATGTACCCCTTTTTCCCCCAATTCTAATCTCAATAAAATCCCTAAATGCGTTACTTGCCAGTGACCTCTTAAATTCGTTAATTAACAATTGATCATAGTTAATAACGCTATTTCCCCTAATTTAATTCCCAATTGATCATAGGTGAATTAATTTAGAGCAAAAGATGAATCTCAGAGAGGTTGATTAACAGGTTAATCTACTGGAAATTCATACAATAGGTTTGATCATGCAAATTATACGAATTCAATCACTTCACAGTTCAGTTAATCGCAAGCAATTGATCATAGACAAGAGATTAACTTAGATTTAGACTGATTGGTCCTAAAAAGCAATAAAAGCAGTGAAGAGATACAATTAACTGAATAACATCGAGGTTTTATTAAAATCAGAACGGGGTACAAAGGTACAGTTACATCACAATCCGGGGCTAAGAGAAACTAGCCACTCATGTTCATGATTAAGCTAGAAAACTCAAAAGAAGACATAAAGATTACAAAAGGGAAGAAACTTTACAGTGGTGATCCCAAATGGTGCTCTCTACGTCCTCCTGTAGCTCAGAGTCTCTCACAGGACCTCTTTCTCACTTAGAACCCTCCGTTTTCAAAATAGAACAAAAGATAAAGATAAAAGGGTTTCTCTCTCCTATTTATAATAATTCAAAATTTAAATGGGCTAACAACGCAACTTACCACGGCCGTGGTAAAATGACCACGACCATGGTCCTTGCATCAAGGTCCAATTCTGCTACACAACCAGCATGGCCATGGTCCTTGTTACTTCAATTCTGGCCTTTTTTCTTGGTCCTCCAGACAGTGGCATTTTTGCTCCAAAAAGTGCAATTTTCAGTTCTTTTCCTCATGAAGCCTCTTGAGTACCTGTCTTGCACCAACTAACACCAAACAATGAGTTTTGCCAATAAAATATATCCAAAATGTATGAAAATGACATCTAAACTCACATTAAAATACAATGAAAATCCGATTTATCAAAGATAAGCAGAATTCTTTATCAGCTCAGAATGACTAGTTGGTGACAAGCATTTAATGCCCTCAACTACCCTCCTTCAGACGATGGTTAGACGCAAGAAAGAAGACCGTTTAGAGACAACGGTTACTTCCTTAGCAAGTCTATATAAAGAAGAAGATTTGAAGTGCTAAGTAGAGAACACATGAACTGAATTCAAAATTCAAGCATTCTTTCAAGCCTTCATTCTTTCTCTTGTAAAAATTCTCTTTGTAAAAACTCTCAACTCACTTTGCGTATCTTGAGAGAAAAAGACTTAATTCTTAATCTTGTATATCCGTCTATAAGACGATAGTTAAAAAGTCTGTGCATTCTTACAAAAACAAATCTTGTGATTTGTTTTAGAGCCAGAAATGGCTTGGTAGTAAAGAATACTTGGGTTTTTAGCTTGGAGAGGCTAAGTGTCAAAACTACTTGGGTGAGACAGAAGTGGCAGTGAAGAATACTTGTAACTTGAAAAAGTTAGTGGAACTTGGTGGTTTGCCAAGAACTGGACATAGTCTCGGGGTGAGACGAACCAGTATAAAATTTATGTCTTTCCTGCTCTTCTATTATTTGTAACTGCTTGAACTGACTTTGTGTTGTGATTAAAATCTATTTTTCTTAAAAAGGGTTTTTCATCTGTGCAGTATCGTCTGTAAAAAGGTTTTCTTCAAAAACGATATCTTTTGTTCAACAGACGATACAAGCTGTTTATAAAAAGTTTGCGAAAATTTTTATAAATCACAATTCAACCCCCCTTCTTGTGATTTTTTCCTTTACAGTTTGGTATCAGAGCACAACCTCTAAATGTTAAGCACCTGACTGTGTCTAGAGGAAAAGATCCAGATGGCCAGTCACGACAATCAGTTCATTCCTGAGAGAGCCTCTCTAACAAGGCCTCCAGCCTTTCTTGGAGATGATTATCCCTGCTGAAAAGGTCGCATGGAGATGTACATCAAGTCCAATCAGTATCAGCTATGGAACATCATCACAAATGGAGATATTCCCATTACAAGGCCTGAGGATCAATGGACTCAAGATGATTACAACATCCTTCAACTCAACAACAAAGTCAGATATACTCTGATTTGTGCTTTAACCAGAAATGAGTACAAGAAGGTGCGTAGACTAAAGTCGGCCAAGGAGATTTGGGATTCTCTCTGCACCAACTATGAAGGAATAGAAGATGTTCAACTGACAAAAGCTACCACTCTGACCAGACACTATGAGAGTTTCTCCATGAAAAAAGGAGAAAGTGTCGATGACATGTTTGGGAGACTTCAGGTTCTTCTCTCAGACCTGGAATCTCTCGGGCACACGTACACTAAAGCTCAGGTAAATATGAAGATTCTTGACAGCATGCCCAAAGTGTGGGAACCTAAGACCACAACTATCCAAGAAGCAAGGAACATGAGAATCTTGTCTTGGGATGAGTTGCTGGGAGTTCTACGTGTGCATGAAGTGCACCTGTAGAACCGAAACCAACTGCCTACAAACAACGCTATCAAATCTGCTACTCTCAAAGTTGGTGAAACCAGCACCATCAAGGAAGAAAAGATAAGAGCCCCCAAGGCTCTAAAAGTTCAAACAGAAGAATCAGACAAAAGCTCTACCAGATCTACAGATGATGAGGTTGTCCTCATGGCAAGAAAATTCAAACAGATGCTGAAGAAGAAAAACAAATTCAGATAATCCTCCAAGAAAAAGGATTCCAAATTCAAGAAGAAAGATAAGGAGGACAGTCAAGAGATCATCTGCTTCGAATGCAGAAAACCGGGACATATGAAGTCTGAATGTCTACGGTTAAAGAAAAAGAAGTCCTACAGTGGCAAGAAAAAGAATATTGTTTAGAGACAACAGTTACTTCCTCAGCAAGTCTATATAAAGAAGAAGATTTGAAGTGCTAAGTAGAGAACACACGAACTGAATTCAAAATTCAAGCATTTTTTCAAGCCTTCATTCTTTCTCTTGTAAAAATTCTCTTTGTAAAAGCTCTTAACTCACTTTGCGTATCCTGAGAGAAAAAGACTTAGTTCTTAATCTTGTATATCCGTCTGTAAGACGATAATTAAAAAGTCTGTGCGCCCTTACAAAAACAAATCTCGTGATTTGTTTTAGAGATAGAAGTGGCTTGGTAGTAAAGAATACTTGGGTTTTTAGCTTGGAGAGGCTAAGTGTCAAAAACTACTTGGGTGAGCCAGAAGTGGTAGTGAAGAATACTTATAACTTGAGAAAGTTAGTAGAACTTTGTGGTTTGCCAAGAACTGGACGTAGTCTCGGGATGAGACGAACCAGTATAAAAATTTCTGTCTTTCCTGCTTGTCTATTATCTGTAACTGCTTGAACTGACTTTGTGTTGTGATTAAAATTTGTTTTTCTTAAAAAGGGTTTTTCATCTTTGCAGTATCGTTTGTAAAAAGGTTTTCTTAAAAAACGATATCTTTTGTTCAACAGACGATACAAGCTCTTTATAAAAGTTTGCGAAAATTTTTATAAACCACAATTTAACTCCTTCTTGTGATTTTTGCCTTTACAAGAAGTTAAAATTCGTGGAAAAACTTTTCTTAAGGAGGGAATGATAGAGGACTAGGAAGAATTGTGGTGTTGTTCTTCCCATTCCTTACCTCAACCCACTTTACATTTTCTTCTCCTAAATTTTCTTGAAATTTTCATCTATGAAATTTTATAATTGGTGCTGAATTTGATCCATAGAAAGAGGGGTTTTCATCACAACCACAAAAGTCTCAAAAACTTCAAAAGTTACAAAATATTAACATTCTAGATCGATTGTACTAAAAACCAACCTAGAAAATATTTTTTAGATCAATTCTATAAAAAAAATTATCTAAAATTATCATTCCAATATTACAAAAATTTAATCATATCATATATTACATCAATTTTTCATAAATGAATATAGATTTTTTATGTAAAAAATATTTTTTGTAATAACATTAAATGATTATTCATCTCAAACTCAACCTGGATTCTTTAAGCATGTTGACAAGGGTTCAATTTCTAGTTGTGTATATGGAGAAAATTTTATTGAGACAAATAAAATTCATTTTGTTGATCTCTATGTCTTGAGAGATTAATCAGAGGCTTTTGACTATGAAAATACTTTGATTTCAGGGAGAAAAAACCAACTAAGCGTAAAGGGAAGACCATGTCTAATATGCAAACTCACATCTTAGCAAATTGCTGGGTTATCAGTACATTAATTCCTTTTATGCCAACTTCTACCGCGTGGGAATCCGATCTTGTAGAGAAACCATGGACTTTGATAACGGCTAAACACTTTCAAAAGGATCTGAAAAAATAAATTCCTGAATGTGACAAATTTCTGTAGGGGAGAGAGTATTGCTTATACAGCCATAAATAGCCGCATAAGATTAATAGCGTTCCCTAAACTTTCCAGACAGCAACTCCAAGACTTCTTGAATCGGATTAACCGACAACAAAAGATTCTTTAAATCTGAATGCAAATCTTTCTTCCGAGAAAATAAACTTCTCCATGTAAAAGAAAATACCAAGTATTAGTATAAAATCATCATTGTACAAAATCAAGATAATAATATTTATTTTAAAAGAAACTTAATTGTTTTCTTAATAAGCCAACTAAAATAAAGGAATACAAGAGGTACTGCATCCTATTTACAACCAAATCATGCAAAGTAACTCTTCTAACAGTTCTATATTTTGTTGATATTTCAAAAAGTTAACATATCTATTTAATTAAATATAAAAAAAATCTTTTTTAAATTAATTTATTGTTTATTAAAAACAGTGTCTTTTGTTTGACTTGGTCTTATTGACTTGGTCAATTAGACTATGTCTTACCTTATCTTTAACTTAATCTTGGGTGGTTTTAGAAACAGACTAGGTCTCACCTTATCTTTGACTTGGTCTTGGGTGGTTTGAGAAACTCTATCTTTTCTTTATAAATACTTATGTTTCAGATGGTTTTAGAGAGCTTTCTTTTCTTTTTCCACCTTCTGAGTTCTTGGATTAATCTCACTAAAAACTTGTTAGTTCTGCTGCCCCAATCTATTGTTGGGAAGAGTCTGTTAAATTTTGGGGGATTGGCGCTTTACGCGGATAAATCCTTGAGGACAGTGTGTTTAACACACGTCTCAGACTTATTTGATTGTGATTTTACACGCCATGGACAACAATCTCAAGGATTTAAACCTGATTGTCCACGGCAATTCCTATGGCAATTTTATCTCCTATCAAATCCCTAATTTTTCATACCCAAATTCATTCGTAAGAAATCCATATCCTCCAACGCAAATGCCTCGCAGCAGGTGCAATTTGAAATTGTGTTATTTACCGTGAAACAAAGGTCGCATCGTCTCCACTGCACAAGTTCTACCCTCCAATCCAACGGATCGCAAGTTCATCTGAATCGAAGTTTCTCAGTTCGAATGCGAACGTGAACGCGGGGTTGTGGCCTCGTGGGGTAGTGATCGCTTTGTTGTTGTGGTGGTGCCACGCTGAAGACGTGGAACCTTTTGGACAGAATCGTGCGTGGATGAGTTACGAGCAAGGTTATATCAAATACGGAAGAGAAATTCACGAATTTGTGTGTTGTGGTCTGCTGTCAACGTATGGATGAGGTGTACCAGCGGTGGAAATTGTGTGGAAGACAAATGAATTCATTCATATCCGAGAGTGTTGAACTCAAGTTCAATTCCAGAAACAACATTGTTGATGAGATGTTGCTGCAATAAACGCAGTTTACTTCCTTGATCATGTGAGGTACACACATATTATATACTTAATATTCATTTGTCTTAAGAGGCTTTTTATATGCGATGAGTTAAAAGCCTTTATAGAGAATTAATAATTATTATAATGTTGAGATCACAGTTCCCGTGAATAAGATGAGGCTCACCTTTGGACCAATATATGGTTTTATAATATGATCTTAGTATGTATCATTTTATGAGGTATTGTGCATGTTTGCTTTATGTGTTGGAGATATTGGTTCCAAACTCCCGACACTGTTTTGACATTATTACTTGAGTTAGTAGTTTGAATTTTTTTTTAGAGGAGCTTATGTAATTTTTTTTTTTAAGGAATGTATGGGATTGATAGGTACATATTTATTGCATTATTTGTAAATTTGATTTTGTGATTATTTATTTATTTATTTTGAGAATCTATTGAAATGATTTAATTATCCAAGATTGATCAATGTGGGGGTATGCCAACAATTATTTTGGGTTTTATAGAGTTTTAAAAGTGATATTTCTTTGACTCTTCTGTGACTAAACTTGATTTTTTTTTTTTAAAAATGATAGAAGTGTTCATAATTAGTATGCTTTTGTCGGCCTCTCAGGAGAGTAAATTCTGATGTTTATTATGAGACAATACCTCTATGGAATATTTGTGATGTGGGTTCTCCGAGTTTAGCTTTTTAAAAGCAATTGTCATTTGTGACATAAGTTAGCAGGAACTGTGTGAACTATCAACAATATTTTGAGTAATTAATTTTGCTTGGATGTAGTGTCAAGTGTGAGTTCTCTATACTATTTGCATAATATGAGACACTTGAGAGGTACCACAAGTTATGGTATTGAACTTAGTGGATTTTCCATTATATTAGAAAATACAGTGATGTTAAATGGATCTTTGATCCATATGAGACAAAATCCACTAGAGGTTGTGCTATTGCACTGGAGATGGTTGATTATGAGGCTTAGTGGTTGAAAAAATCACTTAAGCAAATATTCATTTAGAATATAAATTAAGAAATAATGTGATAAAACAATTGCTTAAGAGATAAAAAGCTTTGATTATGTGAAGTGAAAAATGGATTCGGCCGATCCTTAGACTTAAACTCCTAGGAAAGAGATTATTGCATGAAACATCGAGGAAAATGGGACTTTATTAAGCCACTTGAAAACAAACAAGTGATGATAACCCAACCTTTGTGATTAGAGATCCCATGAAGAAGGTTCATATGGGTAAGAACAAGTCACTTGTCACTTCTGCTAGCACTAAAATTGATTTTAATCAATTTTTAATTTTTAATTTTTTAGTCCCTTCCTATGGTGTGAGAAAGTGCTAGCTAGACACTGCATTATTGAGAGGTTAAACTTTATAGTTAAGCTTTACGTGGTTGTGAGAAAGCTTAACAACTTATAAAGTTTTTAATGATTTTCATATCCCTTATGGGTGGTGTATGATTTGCAGCATACACTTGATGAAATCACCTATATGAGTGTCAAGTGGGGCCGCTTGTATGAGATCTTGGCGAGATCGCTAGAGCACTCATGCATACTGGGCGCGCGCATGGCCTAGTAGCGCAAAACAGCGATAACAAGAAGGATTGTGGGGGTGTAGTGTGATTGGTAAACCTCTAACATACACCAAGTGTCTTTGATTCATATAGCTTGCTACACCAATTACACTATGTGATAAGTCTTATCAGTCTAGGTCTGGTTCATATAGCTTGCTACACCAGGTCCAATGCATTACACCCAAGAGAAAGAGAACCAAGGAATTTTTTTTTTTAACTTTTTATTTAACCTTTTGAAATATGTGGGGGATTGTTGTATATTTTGTTGATATTTCAAAAGGTTAACATGTCTATTTAATTAAATATAAAAAAATCTTTTTTAAATTAATTTATTGTTTATTAAAAACAGTTTCTTTTGTTTGACTTGGTCAATTAGACTAGGTCTCACCTTATCTTTAACTTGGTCTTGGATGGTTTTAGAAACAGATTAGGTCTCACCTTATCTTTTACTTGGTCTTGGATGGTTTGAGAAACCCTATATTTTCTTTATAAATACCTATGCTTCAGATGGTTTTAGAAAGTTTTCTTTTCTTTTTCCACCTTCTAAGTTCTTGGGTTAATCTCACCGAAAACTTGTTAGTTCTGCTGCCCCAATCTATTGTTGGGAAGAGTATGTTAAATCATGGGGAATTTGCGCTTTACGAGGATAAATCCTTAAGGACAGTGTGTCTAACACAAGTCTCAGACTTATTTAATTGTGATTTTACACGCCATGAAAAACACTAACAACATAGCTTAATGCAATCACAAGACTATTACACCAATAAAAAAAAATAAAAAAAACCTAATTAAGAAGAAAACCAAGTCCAATTAATACCTTATTTTGATTAAATTCAACCGTCTATAAAATCAAAAGTCTCGTCTTAAAAGGAGTTTTGTAAGTAGGTAGCATCAAATTAAAGGGACAAAATGACCGATAAGGCCAACTTATTTCATCTTTTAATTTTACCCGGAAAGAGTCATGGTACTGCAGATAATGTTGACCAATCATATTAACTGGTATGTTATCAAGAAAGAAAAAAGGAGCTCTATGAATTTGTCCCTTCTTTTTCTAAACACAATTTGTTTAATTTAGTATATTCTTGCTATAATTTTGCCTCAATACATTGACTTCATTTCAGATTTATGACCACTTGCTCTCTTATAATAATTTAAAAGTACTAGTAATTAATGCTAGCTTAAGGCTAAACGGCAAACGCCTAAATATTTTGACAATCAGCAGCACTCTAATGTGGAAATTTTTGGCAAATAGTACCCGATTACTGTTTGTCATCTTAATTAATGATAAATAACAGTTATACGAAGTTAAATAAAAATATATATTCTCTGTCACGTAAGTTTTAAAACCTACATAATTTGGCAGAAGCAGTCCATATTGTCAAATCTACCAAGGTCATTGCATATATTATATAATTTGTCCTGCATTATTTTGTCTTGTTCATTTTGGCAAATCTGATTTGATCAAGAAAATATCAACATAGTTGTGCTGTCTGGTTTCTGTGGACGGGATATCGGGCTCATTGCTTTTATTCTGAGTCGAAAACATCTGATTTCCTGCCTCGTGCGCACTATGGTGAAGTTGGTGACATCCTGTCATGCACGTCATCATGTATAATTGATATTCCCTACCCATGCCAGAACCACATAATTTGACAATAATTTTCTTTCAGTGGTAGAGAAAGCCTGTTCACACTTTCGAAATTTAATCACGCTATGATAACAAATTAATGATGATAAAACTTCGGCCTATATTTTCATATTTTGTGTTTTTCTATATTGATTTGAATAGTTTTGATAAGTCTCAACTCGTTCATATAAATGAAAATTTGAAAGTATAGTCCAATGGCTTACCATTACTCAATCCTATGATTAATTTATTGATCAGTTGATGCAAAGATATCCAGTTGCTATTATCTGTTGATTCTTTAATATTTCAACTATGTTTCTGTTCATACAGCGCTGTTTAGTTGTTTATTTATTTCATAATTGTCATCATAAAAATTAAAGAGAAAAATAAATAAATATTTTCATACGCCGTGATCAACTAAAAAATAATTATGAGGGCGGCGTTCCTGCTGTCTTGCACTTTGACCAAATTAATTACTATCATATGGATTTGGCAATATTGGATTTTGTTTACATGTCATTTGGTCAAACCACTTAGCTGTACTCTCTTTTGTTGCAGTTTAAAATTCATTCAACTCGTAGTTGGAAAATGTCTATTTATCGAACTAGTCTTCTGATTCATCAAGGAAAAATTAAATTCATCATTGTATACACAATTCAAAATAATGAACTTCCTCCTGAAATTGAACAAATAAACAAATAATAAAAAAAAAATTTCAAGCATGTTTTCCATGCAAGGACCATTACAATGACACTCTCTTCTCCTTTTCCTTTTCATCTTTTTCTGTATTTTATTCGCTTGAAGGCTCGTTGCACTTGTACTAATACGTGGCACACTATGTAACTCTAATAATTCACCAGTAAATATCTATTTACAGTAAGATATCTTTATGTGTCTACTAACCCATGCTTCCTTGCGCTTCTGATGCAATAGAGGTGTCAGGTGAATTAGACCCACTTCTTCTACCATTTCGGTGTTCATCATTCTGTGACTGATCTGATGACATTGGTGTCCTGGGCGATTTAAGTGGATGATGCCTATGGCCATTGTGGCGATGATGATGATGCCGGTGATGATGGTGACCATTTTCCCTCTTCCTCTCCTTAGGTGTTTCACTCTCTTTTGCCACTTCATTTTGTTGTTCAGCTGGAACGGTGTAAACAAAGGGTCCAATTGGAAGATCTTCAAAGTTCTGAAGTGGCTCAAGAACATTAACCACTGTGCTCATCAAGGGTCTACTCCTTGGCCTGTGGCTGAGGCATTGGTAAGCCAATGCAGCTGCTTTTCTTGCCCCTACCTCAGAATACTGACCCTCAAGTCTTGGATCCATTATTCTGCTAAGTTTCCGGGAATCATTCAAAACAGGCCTGGCCCATTCCACGAGGTTCTGTTCTCTTGGTGGACGCCCTTTGTCCACTGACCTTCTTCCTGTTAGAAGCTCCAAGAGAACAACTCCAAAACTGTACACATCACTCATTGCTGTCAAGTGTCCTATATGGAGAGAAAAAAAATGTACACATGTGAGAATTGAGTTAGCAATTAATTAAATTAAAGTCCAAGTTAATCATGTGTCATTGTTTTTTACTTTTTTAGTGAAATTTAATTATTTACCTGTCATGATGTATTCTGGGGCCGCGTAGCCTTGTGTGCCCATGACTCTAGTTGAAACGTGTGTGTCATCTCCTTCGGGACCATCTTTTGCCAAGCCAAAATCAGAAAGCTTTGCATTGTAATCCTGGAAGAATAAATAGAGTGAGTTAATAATTGATTAAGGAGTTCAATTGTTCAAACGGAGCATTAATTAGAGGATGCCAGAGAAAGTGATTAATTGATTACTCACCGAGTCTAACAAGATGTTAGAAGCTTTGAAATCTCTATAGATGACTGGTTTTTTCGCTTCATGTAGAAAGGCTAGACCCTTTGCAGCTCCAGCTGCAATTTTCATTCTTGTTGACCATGGTAACGATGCCGTATATCCTGTGATCCAAAAAAATTAAAGCTTAGTCCTTCAACGCTATATGCAAAGTGAAATAATAGTAACAACTAACAAGTGTTCTTAATTACTATACTATTATAGAAATCTTACTTCTAAATAGTTGGTTCTCTAAGCTGCCTCGTGGTAAATATTCATATACCAGAAGCCTGTGTTCTTCTTCACAGCAATATCCAATCAACTTCACCAGATGGGGATGCCTTAGTTGACCCAGAAACACAACTTCAGTCTGTCGTCAAAAAAACAAAAGGAAAGGTCAGAACTCAGAACTCCGAAGCACTTATTGCGAAAAGGATTCTTCATAATTAATCAAGAAAATCATAAGCAATAAATCATAAATGCAATTAAAGTAAACCATGGTACCACATTATTAATAATACTAGTCTATGTAGTTAAAAAGTGTTTTTAGGGAATCATTAATTAAAAAAAAAAAATAACAAAAAGTATTAATAACATTTTTTATCATAATTTTTTTTTCTCTGTTATTTTCTTATGAGCACTTGATGGCATTAGCGTTAGGTGAAAAAGCAAAAGGGGTACTCACCAACCACTCTTTATGGCCCTGAGAACCGTCCAAGTCCAAGAGCTTGACGGCCACCGGTTGAGCCTCGAGACCGGGCCTAAGCTTGTCATCAATGAAGCCCTTATGCACGGGTCCGAACCCTCCTTCTCCGAGAAAGTTACTCGAAGAGAAACTCTGCGTGATGATCTTGAGCTCCGCGAGTGAAAAAACATGCAGGTTAGACCCCACTAGAGAAACGGACAGATCCTCCGAAAGCGTTGAGCCAGGAAAACTCAAGTCCGTTATAGAGACCCTGTTGGAAGAAGAACCACCACCCTTTGTAGCCACCACTTTGGTTGGCTTCGGAGAAGGTGACACAGACTCACCCTCAAAACAACTAGAGAAGCTCGATCCCATCTCAATTATCCTACAATCTAATAAGTCCTATGCTGCAAAAGTATTTATGTTTCTCTAGGAAGAGAGAGAGATATGTTTGAGGAACTGAGAAGATATGGTGTGGTAGAAATGGAAAAAGGTTGAAGATTTTAAAGGGAAGGGTTAGAGGGGTAGCATAGATATAAAATCTTCAACTGATCGGCGTTGCAGCTCCTTTTCTAGCCGTGTTGATTTTCCTCTGCTTTCTTTTTTTATTACTCTTCTTTAATCTTTAATAAATGGAAATTTTCTACTTTGTTTTTAGATATATATAGAGAGAAAGGTGGTTGTTGCTGTTTGGCGAGGATGAAAAGACCAAAGATTTGAAGTAGTATAATTATTTGATTAGATTAATGGGGGAACCGAGTATCCCAAGTCTAAGTTGGGCCAAAGAAAATGACGCGGCTACCCCTCCTTGACTTTGCAGCATTTTGTGCTGATAAAATTGGACAACAACTTCGGCTTATTGGATTTGGAATGCTTTAAGCACCTTCGTGCCTTCGAGAATGCGTTCTTTCATTTTCTGCCCAAGACAGCTCCAAAAATTGCTCTTGATTTCAGAACGATTAATGTACTTCTCTCTTTAAAACATTTTTGTTTTAGATTATCTGACGTTTATAAAAATTATATAACATAAGAACATTTCTTTAAAAAAATTAAAAATTCAATAAATTTCTAAATCTTTATATAAAACTTAGATAGTAATTATCATTAAACAAGTGTAGTGTATTGCAACCTCTACTACTTCCTTTTCTTATTTTTTTTTAATTCTAGTAATATATTCTTTTTAACACATTTTTTAATAATAGATAAAATTTATTTAAAATTATAAAATTTTATAAATATTACTTTTTATTGAATTAGTTTTATTCATAATTTATAGTTTTAATAAATTTTAACTAAAAAAAAGTGTTAGAAAAAATATTACAGAGTGCGTTTTGTGATGGAGATTCCACCTTAAGTAGTAACAGGGTCAAAACAATACATATAATGAAGGGTAATCTTTAATTTCTCACTCTATAAGCTGACTTCTAGGGTTGAGTGAATATAAAATCCAAATTCTAGAAGCTAGCACCCCTCATTTTTTTTTCCTGGGTTTTCGTTGACTTTTTTCTTTCTTTAACACAAGTTTTTGTTTGTTCACGTCAAATCTGAAACTCCAAAAAATAACAAGGACCCTCCATAACCCAGCTGTTTAAGTACACAGCAAACGGGTATTTATATGCACTCAGCACTCCTTTAGGTGATCTAGCTAGTCAGAGCTCAGAGGGCAATGCGATTGAACAATGTGTGAATACTGAATACATCGTTTGTTTCTTCTCTGTGTGTTCTCAGCATTGATAATTCAGATTAAAGAAAATAGAAAACTCCATTGATGTTTTTGCATGTTTAACAATATTATTTCTCTTGGAAAAAAATTTCACAGAGAATATGTAAACACAACACAAAATAGTGAAAATATAACTCACAGGATTAGTGCAATGGTATAAGGCCCCCTGCGTGCATATATGAAGAACGATTTATTTAACGGAAGAATTTGTATTCAATTCTCTTCGTATGCAAAATTTTTAGACTAGCAGCAGTTAGGGATGACAATGGATAGAGTCTGGGTAGGGTCCTATAGTACTCGTCCCATACATGCGTTTAAAAAAAATATCCGTACCCGGTTTCATACCCGCGCGGATAGCAACTTTAATCCTCATCCCCGTACCCGTTGGGTACCTATATACCCATAACCGCACCCGCTACCCGCATTTTATTTATGTATGAAGTTAATAAATCCATAAAAAAAAATAGGCTTAAATGTAATTTTGGTCCCCTAATTTGCATAATTCGCAATTTTAGTCATCCTATTTTAAAATAGAGACATTTAATCCTCCTATTTTGCACAATTCACAATCTTAGTCTCTCTATTTTAAAATAGAGACATTTAGCCCCCCAATTTTGTAAAATCCGTAATTTTGGCCATTTTATCAAATTGAAAGCATTGATAGTTAAGAGATTAACGTTAAACTTGACGTGATCCAAATATAGTGACATGACACGAGATTATTTATTTATTTTTTAATTATTTTAAATACTGAGTAATAATTATTTTTTTATTTACGTTACTAAAACATATGTCACGTCGATTTTAATGGTTGTTGTAGTCGTGAGTCCTAATATAAAAATCACAAGTCTTAATTATTTATTTTAAACTAGTTTTATGTTGTTGAAACACATGGCACGTCGTAGTCAAATAAATGATATTACCTTTTTTTAAAATATAATTTTCATCAATTATTCTACTCAGTATTTAAAATAATTAAAAAATAAATAAATAAATAATCCCGTGTCACATCACTATATTTGGACCATGTTGAGATTAACGTTAATCTATTAACGGTCAACGTTTTCAATTTGATGGAAGGACCAAAATTATAGATTTTACAAAATTAGGGAACTAAATGTCTCTGTTTTAAAATAGGATGACAAAAATTGCGGATTGTGCAAAATAGGGGACTAAATGTCTCTATTTTAAAATAGAGGAACTAAAATTGTGGATTGTGCAAAATAGAGGAACCAAAATTGCATTTAAGCCATAAAAATATTAATTAAAAAAATTACTACAAGTAAATTAAAAATTCACGCTTAAATAATTCAAACTTAACATTAAAAGCATCCACACATAATATTAAAAATATAAAATATAAAATTATTCTACGTTATAACATAAATCTTTTACTGTTAGTGTTAGTTTATGAAAAATATAAATTTTTTATAGAAATATATATATATATATATATATATATATAACATAATTATTTATTTAAGTAAGTTATTTTAATTACATTAATATATATGGTAGGTGCGGGGTGGGGCGGGGTGGGGCGGGGCGGGTACTATTTTACCCGCACCTGTACCCGCAAAAAATTGCTGATAAATACTCGATCCCAGC
The DNA here is from genome assembly GCA_026413185.1 of Pueraria montana var. lobata. Lineage (NCBI taxonomy): Eukaryota > Viridiplantae > Streptophyta > Magnoliopsida > Fabales > Fabaceae > Pueraria > Pueraria montana. The sequence goes on along the minus strand of CM048649.1, from coordinate 68,856,529 downwards.
CCCAGCCCCAATAAGCGAGTATTTATTGACCTGCTTGCGGATTTTTTGCAGGTATCCTTAGGATCTGGGTACACTTTGTCATCCCTAGCAACAGTCACGTGTTGGGAAACAATTCAAATTTTTAATTTCAAATATCTAAGATATTGTTTAGATTTAAAAAGATATTATCTTAGCTCTAGAATGTTGTTTAGATGTAAAGATATTATATGTAAATTAGATATTTATTTCCTCTTTTAATATTAGGATACTAGATCTATAAATAGATTTTTTTTTATTTGAAGAATAATCACCCCACTTGACCACTAGATGAGAGAGAGGTCATGTGAATTTTCCCATAAACTTGTCATGAAAAAAGGGTTTGCAAGTTTTCCATAAAAATTTGTCATGAAGATGAATAAAACATCAATGAAACTCCTATTTATAATATATCTCCTTCTTTACAAATATATCTCTCCACACACACAACAATAAAAAAACTTTGAGTGACTCGGTGGATTGGTTGGGAGACACAGTGCCTGATCCAGACAAAAAAAATGTGAAAATACATTATAAAGAAAATAAAAAACATAAATTTAAAATGATTTGATATTTTTTACTTGCATCTTCGAAAATGTTTTAATAAATATTTATCTTAAATAAAAATTATAAGTTTTATGAACAAAATTAAAAAAAAATCTTTAAGTATTGAATTCCTTAAATTTGAATCGTACGGAATGATAAATTAGTGATTTTTTATTTAAAAATTTATAATTTACATTCCCAAACAATTTCAAAAGCTCCTCAAACATTCTGGAATTCGTTAAGATTAAGATGGTCTGTAACTTCTCGTCCATCTCATTTAATTGAATGGTCTTAATGATTTAACAGGTGATAACAATTAATGTTTTTCCCTGTTTATTCCGAATTTTTGTACTCATTAGAACATGTCATTTGCAATGTTGGTCAAATTAGTGCAAACAACCCCGTCCAATCCATTTAATTTGTTTTGACTCTTTGTCGCTGCGCCTTCTGCCCACCGCTATCTGTTTGGGGAGAAAGCTCCAATGGCTCGTTTGAAGGGGTGTGAGCCTGTTTGAGTAGGTGATGCACTGGTCCCTCCATGGTTCTACCATGGCGATGGTTAAGTCCCCGTTTTCCAATTCCTTTTCTGGAACTAAAGTAGGAGTACAAGTTTTATAAATTGTACCAAAATACTTGTCGATCAAAAGTTTTAATGAGTTTGATTCTTCTAGAGTGATGATGACAAAATCAATGAACAATTTCAGTAGAATATATGTATATGTAATATTGATAATTAATTTTTTCATTAAAAATTATTTATTTTATTCTTTAAAGTGAATTAATGAATCTAAATCCCAAATTTTTTAATAAGTTTTCAAAGGGACACAAATGTGACAGGTGTAAGTGAAAACAAATAAGATTATTGTTAATTAGTATTCTAAAGATGTGTTTGGAAGAGACAAAAAAGAAGAGAGAAAGAAAAAAAAGAGTAAGTGAGAAAAGAAAAAAATAAGATGAAGATAAAGATTTTTTTGATTAAAAAGAAATAGAGTGGATCATTTTAATCAAGATACTAATATTTTACATTGATATAATATACTTTTGATAATTTTTTATCAAATGCATTATTTTAACTTAAAGTCATAATTCTAACACATTTTGAACCCTTAATTAATTAAATAAAAATAATTAATTATTTAAGTTAAAAAAACACTGTGAAATTGGCTTTCTCGTTGTTGATTTCCCTTATTTTAACTAATGAGTTTTTGGATAAATATTTTGAGGAATAAGTATTTAGATAAATAATAATTTTTTATAATTGTTAAAATATTTTTTCCAGATCTGGGTGGAAAGGACAATCGACGCGTTTTATTTGTCAGAAATTCTGAAGCAAGCATGAGAGTGTACACTGTGCAGGCTACGGTGACAGAATCACGATGATGAGTTAAAAAGTACAATTAAATCAAGAGTTTATATGTTTATTTAATTTATTAGAAATTATTTTAAGTATAATTTTTAAAGCACTTATTTTTAAAAAAAATATCAATCTTAACATATATAATATATAATAATTTATAATTAGATAATAGTCTATCAAGTTTAATTAAATTCTTTTTCGAAGATTCTTACACTTGTTTTATTTATTTATTTATTATTTTATTATTCAATTATGTCTTTTTATTTATTTATTTCAATTTTTATCTCTGTTTTTAGATCGTTATTCTTTGCTAATATCACAGCCGCAATTGAATGGAATCGAAATTTTGGTAGAAAGGACAAACGACGCGTTTTAATTGGTCAGAAATTTTGAAGCAAAGCGTGAGTGGATGATTGATAATGTACTGTACATCAAGGAGGGAAGCTTCTCTTTTTCTGTAATTTTCTTTTTCTTTTTCTTTTTTCCGGTAAATCTTGTTCCTAAATTCTTCTACTAATCTTTCTACTTTCAGTGTTGAATAAGTTTTACATTGTCTTTTTTTTTTTTTTTACTTTTTTTGTGTGTAAATCTTTCTACTTTCAGTATTGAATAAGTTTTATATTGTTTTTTTTTGTACTGCAAGATCTATATTGTTAAGACTTAAATATATTTATTTTTCATTTAATTTTTTATAGAATAACAGGAAGATTTATAAAAGATATAACATTATTCTTTCTATAATTGTTTATGGAATTTTTATAGCATTTCAGACGTAAGAAGTAAGAACTCAATTTTTGTTCTTAATTATTTTTAAGTGAATCTCTTTTTTTTTTTTGGTTGTTATCACTTGTACAATTTAAGAACATTTCCTAATTTTTACTGGAATGACAAAAGTAAGGTTCTTAACTTATTTTTAGCTAGTGATTACATTTTACTATCTCTTTACTTACTCAACAATCCCATTTTGACTTGGAAAATTATTTTTTCAATAGTTAAGTAACCTTTTGTTATAGTTCCTTATAGAAGCAATTTTTATAAGAACTCTATAAATTTTTTATTTTATTCATTAGTATTCTTTTTTTCCCATAAATATTCATTGGTATTCTTAAATTGCTTTACTTTAAAAACAAACATAAAGAACTAGATTGGAGTTTCTCTTGACAATAAGCATTTGTGCAATTTTACTATTAAAATAAGGGTAAAATATGGTTTTGGTCTCTATACTTTTACTAAAAATTGGTTTTAGTCTTTGTACTTTCAAATCGATTATTTTGGTCCTCGAACTTTAAAAAATATATGAATTTAGTCCCATAACAACACTAACATTGATAAAGGAGAGGGATTAAATTCACATATTTTTCAAAATTTGAGGATTAAAATGGTTGATTTGAAAGTATAGGAACAAAAATCAATTTTGAGTAAAAGTATAGGGATCAAAAACATATTTTACCCTTAAAACAATTATCGTGATAGTTCTTATTAGGAATGACAATTCTATTTGTACTCCATGGTACTCGCCAAAAATACCTATAATGAGTATGGTAAATATTCACTCAATGAGGATGGGTCTAGGATAGGGATCTACCTGCAAAATTTAATAGGATGGATGTGGGTATGAGTGTCAACACACATAATATTAAAGATCTTAATTTATTATTAAAAATAAAGATATTGCAATAAGTAAAAAAAAAAGTTTAGTTTATATACATGGTTAGTGTAAAACATTTTTACATATATATCTAACAGGAATTCACCATAAAAAAGTATTGTAAAATAATTCCAAAATAATCATACTTTGCTAAAATAATAAAATTTTATTAGATATATGTGTAAAAAAGTTTTGCACTGATGTTGTATATAGATTAAATTCTAAAAATAATTCATACTTCGCTAAAAATAATTAAATTATATATAAAATATTTTTTTTTCAAATATATGCATTGCTTCTAAAATATTATTGACAATACTTGTAATTATTATTATTATTATTATTGACAATATCAAGATGTCTAGCTCAGTTGGTTGGGTAGGTTACGTGAGTTGTTATAAATTTTCTGGTACTACTTGTCTTCAATTTTCACGGATAAAAAAAATCATAAATTTAACTAATGTCTTTTTATACATTGATAGTGAAATTTTATAAAAACTTAATTATAAAATATGATCACTAATTTTGTTGTTGATAAAAAAAATTGACAAATTATATTGAATTAAATTTTGAATATAAATTCCGTCTAAGACTTCAAAATATTTTGTCACGCATCTTCACTTAAATAAAGTGTGGGTGTAGGTATGTGAATAAGGATTAAAATTGTTATTCGTGTGAGTATGGATCGGATACATGTATTTTTTTTAAACGCGAGTATGAAAACTAATACGAAACAATTCTTAATTGTTCTAAGAACTGTCAGACAATTGTAAAACTTATTTTAAGTTCTTAAGAATTTAGAGAGAAGATTTATTGAAATTTTTAAATCTCATGTGACATTATAGGTCTAAAAAAATGAGTTAAGCTATTTGATCTACCATAATTGTAGCATTCGAGATGATTTCACTAATAATTTGTATGAGTAATGTTTTTAATGCCACGTCTTCCTATAATTTTTTTTACTATTTTATAAAAAATATTAAATAAAAATAAATATATTTAATGTCTTAAAAATATAAACTTATTTAATTTTTTACAATATAAAAAAATATGAAAATTAATAAATAAATAAAAAGTTTATTGTAAGAACATTTAACATTGTTGTTTTCTCATTCCTTCTCCTACGTGTGAAACAACTACAATGAAAACATAAAAATAAATAAAAAATGTGATAAATAATACAATAAAATATAAAAATAGAAAGAAAAAATGTAAAGGAGATTTAAGAAAAGTAGATGAAAAAAATTAAAATTCTTTTGTATACAAAGGCGTCATTTAATTGGTGTATTTGATTTATTAAAAACATAAAAATATTCAATACATATTAAATTTTGACAATAACTCTCAAAAAGACAGAATAAAAAAAAAATATATTGAACTATAAGGCAAATTTTAAACATAGGGAGGGGAACAACTTCTTATTTCGTACAATAAAATAACGTGCTTAAGCTACTATCATACCCATTATTTTTGTCTCTTGAGCGTTGAACGACAAAACAACGGAGAAAAAATTGTAGGCGCTTGGATCCTTCGATGCGTTCTTGCGCGTGCTGACCTGTAATACACTATGGTTTTGATTTGATCAAATGAAGGTAAACGAACTGGGTCGTGTCAACGACTCAACGTACTCCATGCAATGGGAACGCGAATGCCCGTTCGAGTTGTCTTTCTTGGACCACAGCCATACTCCTAGCAAAATTATTTAAAACTCGCTGAAACGAAAATTATGGAATAGTTTAATGCCCAATTCCTATGACTAAATCATCATTCAATGAAATTAACGATTTAAAAATGATGCATATGCTGGGCCTCCTCCTGGCTCCATTTTAATAGTAGTAATTTTTCTATGTAGTGATTCTGCTAGTATGGTGGTGGGGTAATTAAGAAGAGGCCCCTCTTGGCAAAATGGGATCCACCAACATTATGGTCAATCCAATCTGGTGAACTCTAATTGGAAGTAAACCAGATATAGGAACGGGTTGCTGCAGAAAAAATTAATCTGGTTAACATATTATGCATATTGAAAATGCATGGAGGCGTTGTTATGATGATGACAGACCTAAGGAGGGATCACGTCAGATTTCAAGCAACATTGTCAGCAGTAATGGGTCAGAGGATGCTAATTTTATTACCTAGAACTCCTTAACTGATGTTCTCTCCCTCGTATAGCTAGATGCCATACGATAAGTTATCAAGTAATTTTGGACTATTAATTTACGTATTCATTATTCAGACTAATTTCTATAAGATATACTCCCTTTCAATCCTTAACACAAGACATCGTTTAAAAGGAATTGGTGGACGTCGTTTTTATAATACATTTTATAATTCTTATGAATAATTTTTTTTCTCATTAATTGTCCTTATTAAAAGTATTTGTGTTTTTTTTTTAATTGATAGTGGTACATAATACTCATAAACTTTAATCTTTTCATATCACCCACTCATAACAAGTTAATGATTGAGCAGGGTCTAGCTCAGGTGGTTAAACAGGATGTGTGATTATTGTAAATCCTTTAATACTGTCTTCGATTTCTACGGATAAAAAAAAAAAATCCACCCATAACAAGTTAATGATTATTAATATGGGTAAAATTAGTACATTAGTAATATTTTTTTGAAAAATCAATAAAATCAACTGAATTAACTATTTTTCATTGGTCTGTGTGATTATATCTAAAGTGTCTTATAGTAAGAACAGGAGGGAGTATATTTAAGTTTTTTAATTTATAAAAAAAATACTTAATTACATATTATATGAAGATTAATTAGTTGGGAACTCGGGACCATAATGGTCTCTGAATACCAAATAATTTTTTAAGTCTTATACAGTTACGTTAATAGTCCATTGACTTATCACGTTATTAAGGAGTCTGGTATGATAATCACATGTAATTTTTTTTTGTTAATTATATTTTTAAATTGTCATATGTTCAAAATAGTTGATGACGTCAGACTAGTTAATGAGAAATTTAAAAAAAAAATCAAGGTCCTAGAATGCTTTGAGAGAGCCTTGTTCTTATGTACTTATACTAAGTCTTTCTAATAATTTTATTTAAGGTCTCAAAAATTTCTAAACACATAGTCACGTCAAGGTGAGCACATGCATTTTATCAACCACATTTTTTTTCTCTCATGTGGCTTCAAAATTAGTAAACAAAATTATGGTAGTATTTGAACCACAAACAACAAAAATGCCTCGTAAATCCAAACTTAGCTAAACTAAAACGTTACCATATCACCATGGGTCATGAATCATTATTTGGTTACAATCACACAAATTCTAGAATAATCACAATTACGATTAGAAAGTCGAAAGCACGATATGTAGAACATGTATACCGATCCATCAAACAAGTCATCATGAAAAAAGCTTAACATTTGACTTTTCAGGTAGTCAACATACATATTGTCAAGCAACACTGTTTTGTTGCGGGAATCGTATGCCTTATTGAATTCGATTAAGATCCACTTGTCTATGGTTCACGAGCTTTGCGAATTGAGGTGGCTGTTTTAGAAGGTTACCACATCGGATATGGTAGAATATGAATTGAGGTGGATGAGCAGTTACAACAAAGAGGAGTGATTCTTGGGATGTATGTTACATACATACGATATTTAAAATACTGGTTGTGGTATATTGGTTGTTACGCGGTTTTTAGGGGAAGCTTTTTTACTGGGTCTTTTGATTTTGTTTGTGGTTATTATTATTTATGCTAACAGCTGTATAAATATTAATAACCACTTATTGGGGGACTATTCGATGTGTACACGGGTAGTTACGTTACGTCTTGTAAATTGCTTTGGGTATGACTTATACCCTGTTTTTAATCTAAATTTTTTATTTGCCGACCAAAAAAAAAAAATGAATTGGTTTCCGGCCGAAGATGTTAGTTGTGAGTTAGGCATTTAAGATTCAAAGCATTCTGTAATAGTTGGCCGGCGACTTAAGATTTCGGCTGTTTCACCATGGATTCATGGTTTGGCAATGACTAATGTAGTGACGTTGGGATGAGCAATGATAATGATGGTCCCGATTGTGGTCTGAATAGAGTTTTTTACGACTCAATAAATAACGTGGTTTCTGTAAAGAATTTGGTTTGAGCTTTTTTGGGGGTGAAAATGGAGAAGTCTATAGAAAACTTGGGAATGCAAATATATAGAATTATTTTTAAAATTGATTTTAGCCTTTAATTTAATTTTTTTTAGGTTAAACTATTCATATAGTTGTTTCAATATTATCTTTTAGTACGTGTAACGGACGATACTAAAAAAAAGTTTATAATGGTGTAAAATCACTAAAATAAAACTTTTTTGCCATGAAAATTTACGACAAAAAATTACCATGTTTTCTTTTTTTTTTTTTCTTGTTTTTCACCTGCCAAAAATTTTTGTTGCTGTTTGACATGGCTAGAAAGTTCTTGTAATAGTGTTAATAGCTCCCCGTCAACCATGTCACTAATAGTGCTATCAAAACTTAACTTTAATGTATGCGTACACGTAAATACTAAAATTTATAGTTTTATCTTATAGGATTAAAACTTAAAATAGAAACAACTATAAAAAAACTAAGTCAATACTTTTCTTTTATCACTGTAATCAAATTTTAGACGTAATAAAAACAAATTTAAAAGAACTTTTACTCCCTTAGATTCTTTTTATAATAATCAAATTATAAATTTAGCTTGATCCTTTTTATAAGAAATAATCTAGAACGTTGTGAATATCCAATTTCGTCCTGACAAACATAAAATAAATTAAAAAAATGAGAATTTAAAAAAAAAATGAAAATAACAAAAAAAAATCAAAATTAACAAAAAAAATTTGCTTTGATACGAATGAATTTCAAAATTTAATCTTGTTTCATTTTCATTCCCAATTTGTGACTCAATTAGATTCATAACCAAAAAAAAAAAATAATAATAACAGAACAATATAAAAAATGTATGTTCAGTTTAATCTTGTCCCATTTTCAGTATGCTTCCAAATTCCCTTTTCCTTTGTTCCCTGCACCTCCCTTTTTCTAACCCAAACAGACCAGCCTTTTCTCCACTACAGCAACACACCTTACACTCTGTTTTTTCCTCCTCACGCCATTTTCAAAAGAGGAGACACTACGGACTTGATCCGTTGCTGGCTAGGTACCTCATTTTGGCACTATTCATAACCACCAACATTTCTACAGACCTGCACCTTAATAATAACAACAAAATGCACCAGAAGAAAAAAAAAGGATTTTGAAATAATGAAAGAAAGGTGGTGTCGTGGTTGTGAGTATAAAAAGGGGGAGAGAGGTTGAAAAAAGGGGGATGGATCACAAAAATATTCTCATTCTCATTTTTTGGTTCTCTCTGGATGGGCTGAATACTTCTCTCAGCGTCAAGTAGATTGAGCCAAGGCACACACTCCATACCATATGCACTCATACTAGAATTCAACCACTGCAGGTCTCCTTCTATGCATTTGTTTTTACTTTTTTGTTGTTTTATTTTACTTTACCTATTGTTGTTTGTTCTACACTTGATATGCTGGTTGTGGCGAGCCGAGATGGCTTGTGGGTACTGCACCGACATAGTTCATGCTCAAGTTCCAACTGTCGTGTTTACAATATCTCGTATTTGTGTTTATTGTTGCTTATAACATTCTTTTTCTTTCTTTCTTTTTTTCTTCATTTGCTTTATTTATCTTATTTTCGTTCTAATGTTTTTGGCTTATTGTTCTCATATTCACGTGTGCTGCTTTTTTTTTTTTTTTTCCTTCTTTTTTCTCTCCATTTGCCTTGTGCTCACTGTCACTCTAATGTTAATTATTTTTTTCGTATAAACTACTGCCATACGCTGTCCATAATGTCTTGTCATCTCAATTTATGTTTTTCAATTAAAAGCACTGTGCTGTATGATTTAGTATTATATATATATATATATATATATATATCCCTTGTGGTGTCCTGTTCACGTGCTATTCTATTAGTTGTTTATATTGGTAATTTCTTGTCTTTCATTTCGGTTATTATTTTTTAATAGATATTAATCTTGAATTCGTGTACCTATACGATGATACAACCAAAAGACGTGAAATTTTTTTTTCATAATAATAATAATAATAATAATAATGATAATAATTACATTAATGAAAATTAAGCTTTAGTGGTGATTACTTTGGATGTACTTCTAATTTAGTTATTACAAAAAAGTAAAGGTTTAGCGATGGTCACTTTGGATGCACTTCCAACTTGATTATTGCAAAAGCCATTAAAAGTTAATGATAATCACTTTAGATGCACTTCTGATTTGGTTATCATGAAAGCTTTTAAGTTAAAAATTAAAAATATAAATAAAGGTTTAGTGATAATCACTTTGGATACACTTCTAATTTGGTTATTGCGAAAATCATTAAAAGTTAATGATGATCACTTTGGATGTACTTATTTGATTATCATGAAAACTTTTAAAATAAAAATAAATAAAAATGAAAATAAAAATAAAAAATTATTAAAAAGATAAAAACAATAAAAATATCCAACACACAAATATTTTCTACAGAAGAACTACATAACTCTTAATTCTCCATTGCACATGGAGACACGTAGGAGCAGGAAACTACTCCTTTCGAGCTAAAAAGATAAAAAAATATATATAATTTGAAAAGACAAAAAATAATAATAATAATCTTGTTTATAATAATTAATGACTTTATTTTTAATAATAAAATTCTCTTGTTAAAAAATACTAATATTCAAAAATATTCTTGTTTGTTTTGAGGGGTAAAATAAATAATTTTAAAGTTATTAAAATTTGCACATTTAATTAGAGGTAACCGTCTTAGGACGGACGTCGTAGGGTGCTAACACATTCCTTACGCGTAATTGACTTCGAACCCAAAATCTGGTTTAGAGATCATTTTCTTTTAAAGGTTTTTTCGTAGTTTTCCTTAATAAACTATGATGGCGACTCCTCTGTTTTTACACTTATTTTTCGCCGTCCCGCCGCGACCCACGTTGCGACAAACGTCTCTTGCATTAAATTAGTTTCTGACAAAAAAAAAAAGCTACTTTTTTTTATTAAAAAAATGTACATATTTATTATGCATATTCTATTTGTTTCCAACCAAAAAAGAAATTAGTTTTGACAAATGCTAACCAGTGCCCTAAGGACACTAGTTAAGGAAATAAAAAGAGAAAGATTTCTATTGGGAGGTGCAAAATTACACTGCCCATGATTTTTTTGCGCTCTCCTGTGATTTTCATAATAAATACTTTCTCCTTTTAGTTTTTCAAAAAAAAGAAGGACCAAGCTAAATTTCACTAAAAAAACATTAAATTACATATTTATTATGCATTTACTATTTGTTTCCAACCAAAAAATAAATTATTATTGATCTCACTATCTTACATATATATATATATATATATATATATATATATATATATATATATATATATATATATATATCCTTTATTATTTAAAAGAATATACATCTGTGACACAATTTTTCCCCCCAAAAATTTTAGGGTCATATTTGTAATTTCAATGCATTAAAATAGTCATAAAAATTCAAAATAAAATTAAATGGGAAGTAATAATTATATTTTAATTTATCATTCATGACTGATTTGATTTATAATAAATATACAAAAGAAAATAATTAATGAATTTGAATCAGTTGAGATAACTCGAAATAACAAAATCGTATAGCACCTTTAGGATTTTCAAAATAAGGCCTTAAATTTAGACATGCATTTAATTAAAAATTAAATGTATTTTTTATGAATAATTATATTGAAAATAATAATTAATATAAAAATCAGATGCACAATGATTATTATAACTATAAAATAAAGTATATAATATTTTTCAAATTTTAATAAAATAAATCAATGCAATTTTTTTTTTATAATCTAATAATTTGATAAGTAAACCTAGAAATCGTTTGTAATTTGAGCACACTCCTCACTCCTAACGAAATCAATTCAAATATCTATATTTTTTACAGTTTGAATATATTATATTATTAGTATTAGTATACCTGAGGGTAATATTTAAGGAAATAACTTTAACAATCAATTTAAGCAATTAAATAAGTTGTAATTTTATTACGTTAATATAGTAAATAAGGAAATTGAACTTTAAAGAAAATATTATATTCAAATAATGTGGATAAACATTTTAATATTTAATTATTTATATATTGTACCTTTAATTAGCATTAGCATTTACTTAAAGTAATAAATAATAGAAAAGTTCTTCCCCCATTTTTGTCTGCCAAAATGAATGATGGGACCAATTTAATTGTTATTCCTCTTAAAATTTTGCTTAAAATGAAGCAATTAAGTAAATCTCTTCTATTTGCTTTAAAATAAAATTAAATATAACATAATCTGACATTTTGAATTTTAAACCTTTCCACCTAATTTATTGTGTCTCATCGTTTCTATATTCGTGACAGATTTCAATGAAGTAACCTATTGATATATAATGAAATACTTTAGACGATTCCTACTACAAAGAAAAAAAAGTATTCTTTACTAATTTTTTGGACAAATTGCATTGTGTATGATTGTGCCAATCCCTATCATTTTCTTCTTTTGTGCTAAAATTGCTTCGTATATAAAATAAAAGTATCTCTCTTTTTGTTCTTCCAATTCCTATTTCTTCTTGATATTTTCTTCTTTAAAAAATTTGCTTCGTATGGAAAAGTCTCTCTCTCTCACTTCCAATATGGTTTAGTTCTTTTTCTTCTTATGTTAAAATGGCAGCATATGCCTTGTTCTCCAAAAACCCAATCTTTTCATATTTTTTCGCTTTGTTTAGATTTTTGGTTGATTTATATTTGTCTTATTTGATAATACAAAGTTATTTTCATTTTTGGTACGTTGTATACAAAAAATTGCATCATGTGGTTTGGTTACCAAAAAAAGGTATATATATTCTTTTTCTTTATCTTTGAAAATATTGCTTTGATATGACAAAGCGCATTCATGTGTTATTCTACTTTTCTGAAATTTTTTTGCTACGTATGATTTTTTTTATCTTTTTCTTCTTTTAATATGATATTATTCTTTTTCTTCTTCTCTAATAAAAATGACAATCTGTGCTTGGTTCCCCAAAACCTCATTTATTTCTAATTCTGATTTTCACTTTAGTTAGATGTTTTGGTGATTTCTATATGTCTTATTTTCATTTTTTTACGTTGTCTATAAAAAATGGTGGCCTGTGCTTGGTTCCAAAATAAATGTATGTTATTTCTTCTTTTCTAAAAATTTTGATTTATATGATTGAGTGCATTCCTGTTTTTTCTTTTTCTCTAATTTGTTTCCGTCTATTTATTTTATTTGTTGAATCTGAAATAAAAAAGCAAAAAGTATAAAAACTGAAATTTGTTTTAATTCTTTTTAGTATTAATTTTCATTTGCATGCCTGCCTCTCTCTTTTTTTTCCTTTTGAAATGGTATTGTTCTTTTTTTTCTATGAAAATTTCGCTTTGTATATGATTGAGTACATTTTTTTTTTCACTTTCGATAACTTTTATACATTTACTGTAATATTATTTTCTTTAAAATATTTTTTTTACTATTTTGTCTTTAATTTTGAATTTCGATCTTAGCTAGATATTAAAAGGCTACAAAGTCTGAATTGTAGGAAAGAGACTCAATGCATATATGGTGGTAGGTATTATTTTTTCAACCATTTTTATTTATTTCTATCCAACGTTTCTATTCAACATGTATTTTTATTTAATTTTTTGTATTATTTATTTCTTTTGAGTCCCAATGAACATATGGTGGTAGGTATTCCTTTTACATGCTTGGCTTTTGTTCCATTTTGTGTGGTTAGTGTGTGGATAGTCTTTTCATGCAAATAATTTGAATAATACTACTCACTAAGTTTTGTTGGCTGTGAAATCTATTACATTTCAATAAACCCATAGCAAAAATGAAAGAAATTGAAGTTTTTGCTTCTCCAGACAAATATTATATTCCATTATGACGTGTGAAATAAGACATGTTCGCATATGATTTTCATGATGAATTTATTTATATAATTTATATTTTAATTGGCCTTTTCTACTTAATTGATAAGTTATTGCTTAATTCTTGGAGTTTGTTATGATAATAACATGAGTAAAAAAAATTGTAAATTTTGGGAGTTTTAAGCATAAGAAAAATGATGACAGTGCTAAGTTTACTTGATTTAAAGAAAAAGATAATAAATTGGGTAAAAAAAATTGTAGACAAAACATAATTCAAATTAAATAGATTAAGGTACATTTAAGACAAAATTATTTATATAATTCTTTAAAATATGATTATTTTCTATATATATTTAAAAAGTTGATATATAAGATTATAAAAGCATAATGCATAACATAAGAATAATTTGGAAACTTTGTCTATCCAAATATGAAATAAAATATATACTTTACCGCATGAAAATTAATCTTTATTCCAAATGACAATGGTGGCATAACTAATAAATGACAATGATGATAGCAATAATTGAGCTATGACTAAGGAAAAAAATTTATTTAACCATCACTTATAATGTGGATTTTAGCTAATCAAAAGAAAGAATTTTTAATTACCTTTATGCATAAAAGTCCAAGAGCAAATTACTCGAAAGAAATTGGGTATGATCATGCAAGAGTATCATTGTTTCAGCAAAAGCAAGCTTCTATTCTTCTTAAGTCGGTTTTAGCTAGGAGGAAAGGAACCTTAAACTTTATGCATAAGTAGAATTCTTTTCACTTGTCCGGATCAAAATTAATTTGGACATTAATTATAGAAAAATTTGATATATATTGTATAACTGCATGATACGATTTTTTTATGCATCAATGTTACATAAGAAACAATTTTGTTTAAATTATGTGGGAAAAATATAAAATGAACTTATTGGATAAGTTTTAATAAAGTGAAATCATACCTCTAAAAAAAAAAAGTGAAATCATACAAAAGTAAATTTAACTTTTATTAAAAAAAAATAACATGCAAGTTTTGTGCTAAAAGTTCTGCATCATAATTTTTGTTTTTAAAATTTATCAAAATGCACATAATTGTTTCACTTAATATATAAATATATAAGAGACATGTGTCTATGATTCTTTACCTTTCTTTAGGAACAAAAGATTAACTTAAAATTTTTAGAATTGTATAAGTAACTTTATGTTTTAACTTTTTATATTTTCTTTTTTTAATTTTTTTTAACTCAAATTATTCACTTAATATGATAAAAAAAATTACTAGAACAACATTCTACAATTATATACATTTTTAATAAAATTATTCTTATTGTAAGTTATTATCACATCACTTGATTTTAATTTCTATACACGAAATTGAAACATTTCATATTTTTTATAATTTATTATAAAATCTAATTATTTATATAATCTCAAAAATCTAAATTATTACTATTATATATAATTCTACTATTTATTACTGAAAAGATTTATAAAAACAAATTAATCTGTTAATATCTAAATAATTGTTGCAATAAAACCAATAAAAAATTAAATTAATTCAAATTATTTAATTAGTTATTTTAAGTTAAAAAAATTAATTAATTGAGTATAATAAAATATTTTAAAATTAATGTTGCTATATACGTTTTACTACTTATTATAGAAAAATTTGAAATAAATAATTTTAAATATTTTTCAAAAATTTTAAAGCGGAATCAATCAAAAAATCAATTAAATTAAATCAAATGATTTAATTGATTGATGGGTTATATATATAAAAAGGATGCTTAGTTTTTTTCTCATCTTATTTTTCGCTTTTAGTTTGACCTCTTAAATTTAAAAATTTCACTTTGATTCTTTAAATTAGTGTATCTATTAGATCAAATTGATCCTTTCGTTATTTTTTTTTTGTACTAACAATATCAATTCTGGATGACGTGACAAGCGTCCATATAAAATTATGTCTCTCATAATTAGTCATATGTTACGGTTGACCAAATTAGAATGAAAAACTAATGAAATGATCAACTTGGTCTAATAGAGACACTTTAATTTAAGAGACAATATTATATATATATATATATATATATATATATATATATATATATATATATATATATATATATATATAAAGTTAGGGACCAAAAGTGTATTTTTATTATTATTATTAGGTATTGGGAGAAGGATAATGAATTTTATTAGGTATTGGGAGAAGGATAATGAATTTTAATTTTTGAGGAAAAATATTTGAATTTGTGTATTCATTTATTGATTATTATAAATTTATTTATTATATTTAAGATTTTTATTTTTAAAATAAAAATCAAATGTAGAAAATAAAATAAATAATTTCACTCTTTTGATTTTAAATTTTGAAAATAATCAAAATAATATTTTTATATTAGAAGTAAACTAAAAAATATAATACAATTTTTATTAATCAAATTGAATAAAACTAAAAGTATAAAAATATCCTTATTTTTTATATGATTTTGAAGAGAAAACACACATTTTTACCCGGACCATGAGCACACACTAAGGTGAGTATTCCTCTCCCAATATAATTTATTCCATATCCAAAGTTGCGACACCAAGATTCAAACCTTGTCCACTTTGTTAAGGGACATTTGTGCCAACCAATGTTGGTTACTTATTATTATTTTTAAAATATATAAAAGCCATCAAACATGAATATTTTGTAATTCTTGTTAATTCTTCCACTTAACCAACTTCACCACTCCACAAGTTAAATGATATATAAAAAAAAAAATCGAATTGTTCTTCTTTTGTTTATATATTTTTTTTAATCTTCTCTTTAGTTCCAAATAAATCATTGCCATTGTCAAGAAGCAAATTTGGTGATGAGGTGATTTGGGAAAATAAATAAAATTTGAGATAATAAGTATACTTAGAGTTAAAGGTTGTTTGACCATGAGAAGCTAAAATAAATTTTAAGCTAAAATAAATTTTTGTTGTAATGTCATATTAATTTTTATAAAATTATATTTATTTTTATTCTTCTTAAGTTTTAATTTTATTTTTTAAAATAATAAAAAATATTACTCTCAATACATAATTTGTCCCGCACGGGCACATGCACCAGTTAGATTATATAACGATTTGATTCTCTGTTAATTATAAATCGTGTCTAGCTAATAATTGCCGCTGATTTGTGCTATTTTTCTTTCCTGAATTAAATAAAATATCCAGAAACTTGCTTCTCAACCACAGCGGAACTTTGATTATGCTATAATAAAGACAACTCTAATTGGTCAATCATTTCCAGAACGGTTAGGTTTGGAGTCAAATTCTAAATTTTTAATGCATTCCATCTCTTGGAAGATAAAAGGTAAAGGACAATTTTTATTTAATTAAGATAGCGTCTCTGTAACTACGTAGTATAATATATGGATATTCAGAAACCAAAAAAAATATATGGATATTTCAAGTTCATATCGCTTTCTCTTTTTCGTTTGTTTCTTCTCTTTTAAATTTCTCAGCTGCAATATTCAGATAACACTTTTTTCCTAAATAAAACTAAATAAGGCTTCGAATATAAGCAAAAATTTGAGTTGAGATTTGGATTTAAATATAAGCAAATTAATCTCAACTAACTTTAATTTATTTAATGAGACTATCTCCAAAATACTCTTTATTTAATAGGATTTTAATTTTAATAACTTCTTATTATTGACATCAAATTTTAATGAAGGACAATTTAAGAAAACAACTAATTTTTTAAGTGAGATTGGTGCAATTAAATGTTGTTAACTAACTTTCTTAATTAGTGTGAAATAATTTTTTTTCTTATATTTAGATTAGGAGGGAGTACATTAGTTCTTTTAATATATCTAAAAGTATGGATGGATATCATGTGGTCAAATTTGTTGTTTTATGAAGAAAATGACTTTGGTGAAATATATACGTTTGTGTGTGCATGCGCATTCCTGCGTCTAGATCATTGACTATTAAAAATACAATTTACATCAATATACATAGTGCTTTGTGATTCTGAATGCGTCTCGGATGCATTTCTAACCGGGTATAGACATAGACATTAACACGTCATTTTTAGATACATAAAATTAAAATAGTATACTTGTAATATAAAAATAAAATAGGAATTAAAGCAATTTCTAATATAAAAATGAGTAACGTAATTCTTAATTATCTTAAATTTTCTCCTACTATTTCAGTCATTGTTTTGTGGTTCTTCTTTTTCTTTTATTTTATCTCCAAACTCATACATGTCTCGTATCTAATAGATCTTCCATTTTCCTAAACTCAAGTATTCATTAAAAAAAAAAAAAAAAGAGGAATAAAGCATATATTTTTTTATCATTGTGAACATAAAAGCAACACAGAAAAACTAGAACCTAACATAGGAATAAAGCATATGACAATTTATATGTAGCTCCATCAATATGTTGTATTATCTATATATTTGAATGCAGACTATGCGGTGGTCAAATGAAAAGCGAAAGGGCGTTCTAGCGGTAAAGAATTATTTTAATTGTTTACTCTGACTTTTGATCTCTGGATAGTTCCATTATTGTTGTAAATTACTTTGTAAGTCTAAAATCCCAAAGCAATGGTTTCTTCAATCCTCTTTTCACAGATGTCTCTCGAACTTTTTTTGGGGGGAGGGGGATAGAGGGTTAACATTTTATAGGTTTTTTTTTATATATACTAAACATTTTATAGTTTGCATTAAAAAAAAACATTTTATAGTTAATGTAATGAAACAGCTAGTTGTGTGATTAATAATTAATAATAAGAATAACAATAATAAGCAAGAAGGGGACGTTCCCTCTCAGGTACCTCTACTTACAGTTCCATTTTGGATTCAAGTGCACAATGTTCCGGCGGGGTTTATGTCTGAGACAGTGGGCAAGCATATTGCTAACTTCACTGGGGAATTTCTGGAGTATGATACCAACAATAGCTCAGATTTCTGGAGGAAATATATGAGAATACGGGTGCTCGTGGATGTCAGAAAGCCTCTCAAGAGGACCAAGAAGATTAAGAAACCGGGGGGTGAGGCTAGGGAGGTTCAGTTCAAATATGAGAGGTTAGGGCCTTTCTGTTTTCTATGTGGTCTATTAGGCCATGTTGATGCTTATTGTGACAAACTGTTTTCTATGGACCATGATGATGGAGTCCGAGGTTGGGGACAGGATCTTAGAGCTGACCCAAGGAGGGGAAGCAGGTCCGGAGGGGCTCGTTGGCTCAGGGAAGAGGGGCAGGTGGACTGGTCAGCACCTATTCAGGGCCGAAATCATTGGTCTAGTGGGGCAGGAGGAAAGGCTTTAAGTTGTAAGACAGAAGACAACAACTTAACTAGACCAGAACAGGGGGTGGACATGTTCAAGAATCCATCTTCCTTTTTCCAAAAACAGTGGACTGGTAAGGCCACAGCTGGATCAGAGAGACAACCCATGAATGAGGATCCATCTTCTGATGAAAGTGAGATTGAAGGTGAAAAGAAGAGACGTAGAAATGATTCAGATAAATCAGTAGAGAAGATTGAAGGAGTTGAGGAACCTATGAGCAGTAGCCACAAGCAACACACACAGAACAATGGTCTTTCTTTTTTATTGGCAGGCCCTGGCAGCAAGGCCTGCCAGGGATTATGACACTCCTCAGTTGGAACTGTCGGGGATTGGGCAACCCGAGAGCAGTTCCAACTCTGAGAGATCTTGTCCGTTGTTACCATCCTGACGTCATTTTCCTATGTGAGACGCTGGTTCATGCAAACAAAATTGAGGAAATCCGGGTGCGCTTGGGTTTTGATTATGCTTTTGCAGTGGATAGAATAGGTAGAAGTGAGGGCCTTGCTATCTTATGGAGATATCCGTTTCAATGTACAATTCTCAACTATTCTTCGAATTTTATAAATGCAGAGATGGAGCTGAATGGAGGGCCCAAGTGGCATTTTTCAGGATTCTATGGTTATCCTGATAAGGGTAGACATAAAGAGTCGTGGGATCTCTTAAGGCATCTAGCAAGGGATAATTCTTTACCTTGGTGCACGATGGGGGACTATAATGATTTGCTTTCGGCGGATGATAAATGGGGTGGCCAAGAACAACCACCTTGGTTGATGCGAGGTTTTAGAGAGGCTGTTCAGGACTGTAATCTCATTGATTTGCCTCTAGAGGGATACCAATTTACTTGGATTCAAAAAAGAGGATCACTTGATAAGGTTGAGGAGCGGCTAGATAGGGCCCTTGCTACTCAGAGATGGCTTAAGTTGTTTCCAAACTGCAGCCCTGTGAATGCAGTGGCAGACCGTTCTGATCATTCCCCTATTGTGTTGCGGCTAATTAATGGTGATAGAAGGGGCAGAATCAAAGTTTTCAGATTTGAGAACGCCTGGCTTAAAGACCAAGGTTTGGCAGGAGTAGTTGAAAGGAGCTGGAACAAGGATGTCACTGCGAAGTTGATAGAAAAGCTTAATTATTGTACTGAAGATCTGAATATGTGGGGGGAAAAGCAGAGAATGAAATTTCGGGCTGAAATAAACAAGTGTCGCAATGAGTTGGAAATAATCAGAGGTAGAAAGGATATAACAGCTAGCAGAAAGTACGATGAAATTAGAGAAAAGATGGCTACTCTCCTGGCTAAGGAAGATGCTTTTTGGCGGCAGAGAGCCAAGGCGCATTGGATGCGCGAGGGTGACACAAATTCTAATTTCTTCCATGCAGTTGCCTCGGCTAGGAAAAAACAGAACAAAATTACCAAGCTTGAGAAGGAAGATGGGACGGTGATGGAGAGCCAATCAGGTATGTGTGAAGTGGCGAAGGATTATTTTGATAGTTTATTTTGCAGCAGCGATTGTGATTTTAGTGATGTTATCCGATGTGTTAGTAATAAGATCACTGCTGAAGATAATAAATAGTTGGTTAAGCCCTTTGAGATGGAGGAGTTTCGGCATGCTCTTCTCCAAATGCATTCCGATAAAGCTCCCGGTCCAGACGGGTTGAATCCTGCCTTCTATAAACAGTTCTGGGACATTTGTGGAATAGATATTTTTCAGGCTTGCTTGAAGTGGCTTGAAGAAGGTGCCTTGCCCCCTCAATTAAATGATACTAATATAGTGTTGATTCCAAAGAAGGATAATCCAACCTCCATGAAGGATCTAAGACCTATCTCACTATGCAATGTGGTGTATAAGATCCTTTCAAAAACTCTAGCTAACATATTGAAGCCGCAGCTGCCCAAGTGTATAGCTCCAGAGCAATAAGCTTTTTTGGAGAATAGATCCATCATTGACAATGCATTGGTAGCCTTTGAAACTATTCACCATATGAAGTGTAAAAGAAAGGGGAAGAAAGGGGAAGTAGCACTTAAGGTGGATATGAGTAAAGCTTATGATAGACTTGAGTGGGGATATCTGAGGAGTATTATGCTGAAGATGGGCTTCTGTGATAGGTGGGTCTCCTGGATGTTGATGTGTTTAGAGTCAGTCAAATATTCGGTGCAAGTTAATGGGGAAGGCGTGGGGCATGTTCTTCCTCAGAGGGGCCTAAGGCAAGGTGACCCATTGTCACCTTACCTTTTCATTATTGGGTGTGAGGGTCCCACTTCGCTGATTAAAAGAAAGGAGGCTATAGGGGATTTGCATGGTATTCAAGTGTGTAAAAGGGCCCCCACCCTTACATGCTTGCTTTTTGCTGACGATTGTTTCCTTTTTTTCAGGGCTAACGAGAAGGAAAGCTTGTGCATGAAAGATGTCCTTGCTACCTATGAGAAAGCATCCGGCCAATCTATCAATCTAGCAAAATCAGAGATTTTTTTCAGCAAAAACACAACCAGCAGTACTAAGGAGGAGGTGATTTCTATTTTGGGTGTCTCAGAGTGTTTGGGAACGGACAAGTATTTGGGGCTTCCTTCTATGGTTGGGAGAAACAAAAAAGCGGTTTTTAATTATTTGAAGGACAGAATCAGGAAAAAGATCAACCATTGGTCTGGAAAACATTTGTCGAAGGCGGGGAGAGAAGTCCTTGTGAAAGCAGTTGCTCAGGCTATTCCAGCTTATTGTATGAGTACCTTTTTGATGCCTATGTCGTTTGGGGAGGAAATCCAAAGAATGATAAACTCTTTTTGGTGGGGTTGTAACAGTAGATCTGGAAAAGGGATTAGATGGCTTAGCTGGGACCGTTTAGCTGTCCGAAAGGAGAATGGAGGCATGGGTTTCCACCACTTCTACGGCTTCAACTTGGCCATATTAGCGAAGCAGGGCTGGAAGTTTACTTCAGACCAAGATGCTATAGTATCTAGAGTTTACAAAGCTAAATACTACCCAAATGGGGTTTTCTTGGAGGCTAATCTAGGCCACAATCCAAGCTATGTGTAGCGTAGCATCCACGCTTCTCAGGTAGTGGTCAAAGGAGGCATGAGATGGAGGGTGGGAAATGGAAGGAAGATTAATATATGGAGGGATCCATGGTTAAGGAATAAAGCAAACTCTTTTGTGACTAGTCAGCCAACAACTGATATGGAGGGTTTATGTGTCGCTCACTTGATTAATGATGATACTGGCTCCTGGAATTCGGAAGTGGCCGCTGGAATTCTGCAACAAAGGGATATGGAGGAAATTCTCAAAATTCCTCTCTGTCATGATTTAGGAGAAGATTCAATGGTGTGGAAACTGTCCAGAGATGGTTGTTTTTCTGTGAAATCTGCATATTTTTACGTTATGGAATCTCTACTTGACATAGCTAGATATAAGGTTCCTGGCAACTGGAAGGCTATTTGGAAGCTAGCAGTCCCTAATAAGGTGAGGGTGTTTTTATGGAGACTGGCCAGGGGTTGTTTGCCTATGCATTTAAGACTGCAATCCAAAGGTGTGCCTTGCCTTGCCACTTGTAGTTTCTGTGAATCAAATTTGGAAAATGAGTGGCATTGTTTTCTTGGCTACCACTCGTTTACTAATTTTTGGAGAGAGGCAGATCTTTGGGATCATATAAAGGACTTTGTTGATGAGGCTGAAGGTTTCTCTGACCTGTTTTTTAAGCTCTTGGAAGTGCTGCCTGCAAATATAATGAGAAGAGTGGCTATGTTACTGTGGTCCCTATGGTGGAGGAGAAATGAGAAAGTTTGGGAGGATGTGGATCGCCCCCCGAGTGTCATTACTCAGCGTGCTTCTCAGGTGATTGAAGATTGGGATAAAACACATCAGAAAATTAAACCTTCAGCTCACGTACCTACTACAACTGTTGGTTGGCTGAAACCTCCTAGTGGGGTGGTTAAATGCAATGTTGATGCTGCTGTTTTTCATAGTCAGAATTGTTTTGTAGCTGGCCTTTGTTTGCATGATGAAAATGGGAATTTCATTAGTGCTAAATCAGTTCCTTTTGTTGGTTTTTTGTTGCCTGCTGAAGCTGAAGTTATGGCTCTCTTAGAGGCTATCAGCTGGATGGGAGATTTGGGTTTCCGTAGAGTTATTATTGAAACTGATTGTAAAGTTGTGGTAGATAGGATCAAAGGTAATTATACAGATATGTCTGATCTTGGTGCCATTATTAGCACTTGCAAACATAGGCTCTCTTTGTTTCCAAACATTGAGATAAGTTGTGTTAGGAGACAAGCTAATTGTGTAGCTCATGCTTTAGCTCGGGCAACACAATTTCATACTAGTCCCCAAATTTTTTATTACATACCAGTATTAGAAACCACATTGCTAACGATATGATATAAGCAGTTTGTTTCAAAAAAAAAAAAAACAATAATAAGCAGTTACTAACACGTGTCATTGTTATTATTGCCTATAATTGTTTCGTAAAAATATCACATGCTGAAATCCAGACATAAAAAAAAAATTCAACCATTACTCCTTGATTAAAAAATAACAACTCATTTTTATTTTTGTGAAGATTACGTGTCACACTTACATGCGCTAATATATTTGCCTTATTTCATTTCACTGTGACATATCATACTTTCCTGTGGGGTGTGTTGTGGATCATGTTTCATTCACAAAATTGAAACGATAGAAGGTATACACGACCACGAGTAACAGCTTTACGACCTTTCTTACCCTCTTCTATATTCGAAAGCCATGAAGACATGAAGTGGATGATAACATATCTATCCACTATTAATATAAGAAATTTTTAAACCGTGAAAAAGATAACATTAACCCTTTTAATTGAATGACACATGTATTTTTATTGATTTTTTTTATCTTTTAATGAATCTTTTTTTCATCTCACTCTCCTCTTTTCTCTCTCTCCCTTTCTTTTTCTTCTCTCTCTTCTGTATCTTTTCTCCTTTTTTTTTCTCTCTCACTTCTTCTTCTTCTCTCTCTTTTGTCCCCTTTCTCTTTTTGTTTCTCTCACTTTTTTTCTTCATTTTTTTTTACTTACACACATATTTTTATAATTACTATAAAAATTTACTTACTTATATTATTGTTTTATGTCTTTTATATATAAAAATTTATATTAGCTTATATAATCATAAAAATAAAAAAATATTGTGGTTTTGTTAATATAATATTTCATTTTTTGATATTTGATACATAACATGCTCATGATAAAAAAAAATACATAATATGTTCAGTATTATATAAAAATATGTTATTATTATTTTAATTGAGTAATAAATTTTTATAATTACTTATTACTTATTAATTTATATAATTTAATGTTATTATTGTATAATTTCTCTCTATTGCTTTCTTTTTGTTGATTTAATATGTTCATCTAACATCATATACGAAAATTTAATGTTATTTATATGATAATGTAATATTTTTACATAAATATATTTTTATGTGACAACAATTTTTCTCTGAGTATTGAACACAACTGTATACGCAGGACTTAACAATGTTTATTTTTACTTTGAAATTTATAAAATCATTTTTACTTAGAAACCATTTTGTAATAAATATATTTATTACAAAATATTATTTGACTCAATATTAAATAACTTCAAATACTATACAAAAATCTGTTGATTAATATTTATATAATAATGTTGATTTTTAAATAAATATATTAAATTTTTTTATTAAATTTATTTTTATGACAAAATAATTTTAAATTACTTCATCAATAATATCATAAATTAAATTAGTTTTAATTTTTTATGGTAGAAATCACAAGTATCATTCACAGGAAATAATCCTATTTGAGTCAGCTAGATATGGGTGATAAAGCTCTTTTTCTGAGTATCTAAGACAACTGCATACCAAAGACTTAACAATATTTATTTTTACTTTGAAAATCTATAAAATCATTGTTACTTAGGAATTGTATAAAATATTTTTAAATAACTTCATAAATAAATATTTTGTGAATAATATTTATATTATGAGGTTGAAAGTATTATACCAAAAAATAATTGAAATCAAATTAGTTAATATATTTATTAAAAAATAACATTTTGACTTTCTGTTTAATAACTTTAAAAATGAAATTTTTTATGATTAATATTTACATATTATGCTAAGCTTTTTTTTTTTACATAAATATATAATAAATATATTTATCAATTAAATTAGTTTTAATTTTTTTATTGTAGAAACCATTAGTATCATTCGAAAAAGACAACATGCTTGAGTCAGGTACAAGTATTATGTGCGACAAAGCTCTTTTTTCAAGTATTTAGCACAACTGCATACCAAAAACTCAACAAGATTTATTTTTACTTTGAAATCCTATAAAATCATTTTTACTTAGAAATCGTACAAATATTTTTAAATAAATTTATAAATAAATATTTTTATTGAATAATATTTAATAACGAGGTTGAAAATTTTATACTATAATTTAATTTAAATCTAATTAGTTAATATATTTATTATAAAATAATATTTTGACTATATATTGTAGACACCCAATTTTGTCCAGACAACCTAAAAAAATAAATGAAAAAAAATGAGAAAATTGAAAAAGATAATAGAAAGAAAAACAAAAAAATTAGCACAAAAAAAAAGAAAGAAAAATAATCTTAATCTTGTTTCTTTTCCGTCTTAATTTGCAACTCAATTATATTTATAAAAGTAAGAAAATACAAAAATAATATAAAATAAAAAGATACCAAAACGTTTCAGATTAAAAAAAAAAGGAAATCACAATACAACCAGTGCTGTCTTGAGCTATTTCCAGGATGCTTCCAGGTCCTCTTTTTCTTTGCACCCTGCACCGCCCTTTTTTGGTGCAAGCACTCCAGCTTTGCAGGCACTTTCTCCTAAGACACTAATCACGTCCCTGAACCTGCACCTCATAGACAAAACACGTTCAAACAAAATCAATTAAAGAGGTGAGACAAACTAATGCTACAAAAAGAAGGTTTGAGTTCTGAATGTGAAAAGGGAAGCAAGAAATTAAATAAAAGAGGAAGGAAGCAACTCTTTGACCAAAAAAACAAACTTTTGAATCTTTCTCATGCATTCTGGGGCAACTCTCTTCTTGCCAATAAAAGACCCCTCACCTCTCAATATAAGGGGGACGGAGACAACACAAGGGGGGACCTTTTCTACCCTCTCAAAAAACCAAAACTCAGCCCTCCCTACTGGGAGGAAGACTCTCTTAATCCTTCTCAACAACACAGCACACAACACTAGCTCACTCTCCTCTCTTCAAATAGAACCCAGACACACCACAAGGAGGGAACTGGGACCTTGCTCTCGGACCCTCATCTCTCCCTTCTCATCCTCATTTCTTCAACTTCTTTTCATTCACAGAGAACACTCACGCAACACACACATACTGTCTTCCGCATCCTTTCATCCTTTCTCACATCATCCTCGTACAGAAAACATGGAACCCACAACCTTTGAACCACCTTGAAACCAACCTACATCTCCTCCATTACATGACCGTACACCATCCATCAACTACAGGCACATCAATCTGAAACTGCAGCAACGTATTAAATATAAGACTCTGACTCCACGTTTGCAAGTAACCATGAACCACACCCCATCATTCTCACAAACCCCGGAGACACCTCCCAACATACGCATTCATCTCTCAACCTGTCCTCTTCTCCTAACTGCATTCTGCTCACTAAACCGTTGTGTCAACCAGATCTTGCACCAACAGGATCTAGTCATGAGTAGTCCACCGAACATCATCACACTTGTGCCAGAGTTTGTTTCTTTGCTTGTTTATTTTGTTCTTTCTTTCAAATATGTTTTGTCTACTTTACAGCTTCTTTTTAATGTATTTTTTCGGTATATGTGTATCGCTTACTGTGCAGCTGCCTCATTTTATATCGTCTGATGTTAGTCATGAATCTTGTCATTTCGTGCGCTTTGCTTGCTGCGTATAAATATTTGTTAATTACTTGTTAGTTTTGTTTGGTATACATAATGGTTTGGATAGTTTCCTTTGCCAAGTCTTTTTTGAATGATGACTATTTTCAGGTCACCTTTGTTTTTCTCTTCATTATTTTCTTTTTATTTACTTTTTCCTTGTGTATTCACTTGTTACGTACTTTGTATTCTGTTTTTTATGTTTTCCAGAATTGGTATTCACGTGTCCTTCATATCAAGGCTAGTTATTTTTTTTTTACTTATGAAGTTTAGGTTCATATTTCTAATAAAATAAATACAACAAAATTAAAAATAATAATACCCACTAAATCAAATCAAAATATTTTAAATTTGTTTACATGTCTTAGCTAATAATAATAATTATTATTATAATAATAATAATTATTATTATAATAATAATGATTATAATAACATAGTGACATTAATAAAAATATAAAGGTTTAGTAATAGTCACTTTGGATGCACATCCGATTTGATTATTGTGAAAGTCATTAAAAGTTAATGATAACCACTTTAGATGCACTTCTGATTTGGTTATCATGAGAACTTTTAAGTTAAACATTAAAAATATAATAAAGGTTTAACAATAGTCACTTTAGATGCACTTCTAATTTGGTTATTGTGAAAGTCATTAAAAGTTAATGATAACCACTTTAAATGCACTTCTGATTTGGTTATCATGAGAACTTTTAAGTTAAACATTAAAAATATAATAAAGGTTTAACAATAGTCACTTTAGATGCACTTCTAATTTGGTTATTGTGAAAGCCATTAAAAGTTAATGATACCACTTTGGATGCACTTCTGATTTGGTCATCATGAAAACTTTTAAATAAAAAATCAAAAAGATAAAAACAGATAAAAATATCCAACACACAAATATTTTCTACCGAAGAACTACGTAACTCTGAATTCTCCATTGCACCAGGAGATACGTAGGAGCAGGAAACCACTCCTGTCGAGCTAAAAAGATAAAAAAAATATATAATTTGAAAAGACAAAAAAAAAACAATAATATTCTTTTTTATAATAATAAATGAGTTTCTTTTTAATAATAAAATTCTCTTGTTAAAAAAATACTAATATCAATAAATAAAATTTTCAAAAATATTCTTGTTTGTTTTGAGGAGTAAAATAAATAATTTTAAAGTTATTCAAATTTGCACATTTAATTAGAGGTAACCGTCTTAGGACGAACGTTGTAGGGTGCTAATACCTTCCCTACGCGTAATTGACTCCTGAACCCAAAATCTGGTTTCAAGACCACTTTTTTTATTAAAGGTTTTTCTATAGTTTTCCTTAATAAACTATGGTGGCGACTCCTCTGTTTTTAACAATATTTGTCGCCGTCCCGTCGCGACCCACGTTGCGACATATATTTAATAACATCATAAAATAAATTTTTGCTGATTATTATTTATATAAAAATGTTAAGTTTTTTTTACATAATTATATAATAAATTAATTTATTAAATATATTTTTATTACACAATAGTTTTAAATTACTTCACAAATATTATCATAAATTAAATTAGTTTTAATTTTTTTATTGTAGAGACCCTAAGCTAAGTATCATTCATGGGAGATAATCCTAAGTTAAGTAAGACCATTATGGATGACAAAACTCTTTTTTCGAATATTTAATCCAACTACATGCCAAAGACTCGGCAATATTTATTTTTACATTGAAATTCTACACGAAATGTTGTTGATAGATATTTATATAATAATGTTAAGTTTTTTTAAAATAAATATATAATGAATTAATTTATTAAATTTATTTTTATTACAAAATAGTTATAAATTACTTCATCAATAATATCATAAATTAAATTAGTTTTAATTTTTTATGGAAGAGACACAAGTATCATTCACAGAAGACAATCCTGATCGAGTCGGGTAAAATCATTATGAGAGACAAGGCTCTTTCTCTGAATATTTAATACAATTGTATACCAAAAACTCAACAATATTTATTTTTTGTTGATATCCTATAAAAATCTTTTTACTTAGAAATCGTATAAAATAATTGTAAATAATTTCATAAATAAATATTTTGTTGAATGATATTTATATTTTGAAGTTGAAAATTTATACTATAAAATAATTTAAATCTAATTATTTAGTTAAATTTTTTTACATAAATATATTAAAATTAATTTATTAAATTTATTTTTATGACAAAATAATTTTAAATTATTTCATCAATAATATCATAAATTAAATTAGTTTTAATTTTTTATGGTAGAGACACAAGTATCATTCACAGAAGATAATCCTATTTGAGTAAGGTAAAATCATTATGAGAGATAAGACGCTTTCTCTGAGTATTTAATACAGTTGTATACCCAAAAGTCAACAATATTTATTTTTATGTTGATATCCTATAAAACCATTTTTACTTAGAAATCGTATAAAATAATTTGTAAATGATTTCATAAATAAATATTTTATTGAATAATATTTATATTTTGAGGTTAAAAATTTATACTCAAAAAATAATTTAAATTTAATTAATTAGTTAATATATTTATTAATATTTGATTCTATATTTAATAACTTCATATACAAAAATTTTGTTGCTTAGTATTTATATAATAATGTATTTTTTCATAAATATATAATAAATATATTAAAATTTATTTATTAATTTTTTTTTCAAAACAGTTTTAAATTCATTTATTAATAATATTATAAATTAAATTAGTTTTATTTTTTTATGGTAGAAATCACAAGTATCATTCACGGGAGACAATCCTATTTGAATCAGGTAGATATGAGTCACAAAGCTCTTTTTCTTAGTATTTAATACAACTACATATCAAAGACTTAACAATATTTATTTTTACTTTGAAAATCTATAAAATCATTTTTACTTAGAAATCGTATAAAATAATTTGTAAATGATTTCATAAATAAATATTTTATTGAATAATATTTATATTTTGAGGTTAAAAATTTATACTCAAAAAATAATTTAAATTTAATTAATTAGTTAATATATTTATTAATATTTGATTCTATATTTAATAACTTCATGTACAAAAATTTTGTTGCTTAGTAATTATATAATAATGTATTTTTTCATAAATACATAATAAATATATTAAAATTTATTTATTAAATTTTTTTTCCAAAACAGTTTTAAATTAATTTATTAATAATATTATAAATTAAATTAGTTTTATTTTTTTATGGTAGAAATCACAAGTATCATTCACGGGAGACAATCCTATTTGAATCAGGTAGATATGAGCCACAAAGTTCTTTTTCTTAGTATTTAACACAACTACATACCAAAGACTTAACAATATTTATTTTTACTTTGAAAATCTATAAAATATTTTTAAATAACTTCATTAATAAACATTTTGTTGAATAATAATTATATTATGAGGTTGAAAGTATTATACCAAAAATTAATTTAAATTTAATTAGTTAATATATTTATTACAAAATAACATTTTGACTTTTTGTTCAATAACTTTAAAAATGAAATTTTTGATGATTAATATTAACAAATTAATTTTTTTTACATAAATATATAATAAATTAATTTATCAAATATATTTTTATTACAAAATAGATATTGTTTCTTTAATAATGTCATAAATTAAATTAGTTTTAATTTTTTTTATTGTAGAGACCATTAGTATCATTCGCAAGAGACAACATGCTTGAGTCATGTAAAACTATTATATGCGACAAAACTCTTTTTTCAAGTATTTAGTGCAACTGCATACCAAAGACTCAACAATATTTATTTTTACTTTGAAATCCTATAAAATAATTTTTACTTTGAAATGGTATAAATATTTTTAAATAAATTTATAAATAAATATTTTGTTGAATAATTTTTATATTTTGAGGTTGAAAATTTATACTAAAAAATAATTTAAATATAATTTGTTAATATATTTATTACAAACTAATATTTTGACACTATGTTCAATAACTTCATAGACAAAAATTTTGTTGATTAATATTTATATATTAATAAATGTGAATTTTTTATATAAATATATAATAAATATATTTTTTATAAATCCTTAATAATAATTTGATCAAAATACTTGGACAAAAATATTAATCTTTTAAGTATTTATTACAATTAATATACTTTTCTAGAATTATTTAATATTGCATTATTATGTTATTAAGTAGTAAAAATACCTACATTAAAGAACTTAATAATTAATAACTTTGTACATTTTATTCTCACGGGATAAAGATAGTACCAAAAATCTATAAGGCTATAACAACATATCTCATATAAGTGCTAATGAAATATACATTGTTTGTTAGAGATTATAATAATAATTTATTTTAAGAAATATTGATTTCAATAGTTTGCATCTAATTTAATTAATTTTTATATTTTAAATTATTTAAATATTGTTTATAAACTATAATACTTATAAAATTAATATTTTTTATTTACAATATGGTTATAAAATAATTGAATTATTTTATCATTTCATATTTTAAAATTACAAAAAATTTAAATTTAACAAAAGTTAAATCCACTACAAGAAAATAATCTATTAGTGACTAAATTTAGTGACAAAAATGCAATTTTCATCACTAATATTGGTGTCAGTAATGTTTTAGTGACGAATTTTTGATAATTATGTGCAAATTGATTCGTCACTACAGTTAATGTTTTTTGTAGTGATCCTTTTTTAATTTTTAAACATAATAAAATTTTCATACAATTTTATAAATATTTTAAATAAAATAAAAATATATGTGAGACTATAACCAAATATTTTTTCTCTGCTTGAATACTCTCTTACTCTTTCTACCATTTTGAAAAACTTAATTAGTTAATTATGTTTGTCTAAATAAAAACATTTAATTTTATAAACAATATTTCTTTATGATGTGAATTATTTTGAAAATTAAAAATATAAGTATATTTATTTTTTTTGTTCTGATCTAAGTGTTTAATTTTAGATCATATGCTTTTTTTTAGTTTTAAACAAACAATTATATAAATAAATTATTTTATAACATGCATAAAGATGAACGTCACCCATGCGAATGCACGGGTAATTGACTAGTTGCTAACGAAAAAAAGGTGCTTTCAACTAGTGGAAGACAAAAAAAAAAAAAAACACAAAAAAAGGAGCTAAGGTGTTTCTTTCTTGATGTTTTCGGGGAAGTGGTTGAAGAAAATTGGCTAAGGTGTGATAATTGCAAGTTCTTTCTTACAGCCCAAACAGACAAAGGGAAAAACAAATTTGGGTCAAACCAACCAACTAATTAGACTTAGGCCCGCCAAGCTTATTGAGTTGCTCCCGGGGAATTCCTCCAAGGATGATGACAACCTCAATGTTGATGTGGAAATATGTTTATGAAACTTACTTTTTCAAGTAATTTTTATCATGTTTATGACTTTTTTTAATTCCAAAATCAGTTAGGTTACATAAGGTTTATGTAAATGAATCAACTCGAAAATAATCATTATTTTGAAAGAGAAACCATGATATAAATTTGAGAAATAAATGACCAAAATAAATCTCTTAAAAATAAAGACTAAAATAAATTTTAATAAAAAGACAAGAGATCAAAATATATTTTAATTAATAATATAAAATTATTTTATTTTATTGTTCAACCACAAATTATTATATATAATAAATTTATTAATTCTTATAATAATTACTTTAAAAGTTATACAATAAATATGCTCTAATTAAACCATATAAAAACTTTTATACTATTTTTTTTTAAAGCAAAAAAACTTTTATACTGTTATATCTTTTTATCAATTTTTTAGTAATTTATAAAAAAATATTTAATAAAAATAAATATATTTAATATTTCAAAACATAAAACTATCTAATATATTTACTATACGAAGGTTAGTAGGGCGATTAGTTAAAAACATTTTGAAGAAGAAAGTTATATCTTCTTTCATCAAAATATATATATATATATATATATATATATATATATATATATATATATATATATATATATTATAATGGTGACATTGAGGTTCAAAGTTATGACCTCATTTATTTTATTTCAACCTTCCATCACTAAGTCGACTTTAGTAGATGTTCATCAATTTCTTTAGTAATTTATAAAGAAATTATTATATAAAAATAAATATTTTAATGTTTTAGAGACATATAAAATATGTAATATTTATTATATAAACAATATTTAATATTTTAGTAACATAAAAATATGTAATATCTACTATATAAAAATTAGTAGGGTGGTTACTTAATAGACATTTTCAAGTTATAACTTTTTATCAATCTTTTTAGTAATTTATAAAGAAATTATTAAATGGAAAAATATTTAATACTCCCTCGATCTTTTATATAAGAAACAAATTAATCTATTTTTTGTCTTAATTATAATAATATGAATCCACTTTTAGATGTATTAATTATTAATTAATTTTCTTTTATATTCTTAATTTATTGTAAAATTTATTAATGAGATGCATACTTATTCTCCATTCATGCAAGTAGATGCATTTATTTGCCTATTAAAAATATAAGTCACATTCATTGGTAAAAATAAATAAATTTACATTTTGAAATAAAATTTAAATTTTTTACATTATTAACTGAAATTAGAGAAAAAAATGTCATATACTGTAAAATTTGTTTACTTTTTAGAATAACTAAATTAGAGAATAACTATATTTTGAAATAAAATAGTTTTACACATTTATCTAATCACAAGTCATCATATATGGTAAATTTATTTACTTTTAGAATAACTATATTAAAAGTCATAACAATCGTGATTTATAATGAGATAATAGTGTAAAACTATTGTACATTGTCAACACATAATCATTAAACTTTTAAAATTGACCCACTTATTTACATTTATGGGTCTTGATGAATTTGTTATTTATTTATTTTTATATAAAGAACTGGAGAAAGTATTTTAAAAACATTAAAAAAATGTAATAATTTACTATATAAAGATAGGTAGGGTGGTTAGTTATAAACATTTTAAAGAATGTATTAAATGAAAAACACATTAATATCTTAAAAGAAAAAAAGACTAAGCACTAACAGTGTAAAATATGTTATAAAAAGATAGTGTAAAATAATTTTATATTGTCATCCAATCACAAACCACTATTTTTAATAAGTTTATTGACCTTTGCAAAATTATATTAAAAATCATATCAATCGTGATTTGTGATTGGATAACAATGTAAAACTATTTTACACTTTTAGTGTATCACCGTTAAACTCAGCTTAAAAACATAAAAAATATTTAATATCCACGGTATAAAGATTAGTAAAAAATATATTGTAGAAAGATTTAAAAACATTATATTTTGAATCGTGACATATCAACTCAATATTAAATATTATTTAGTCCAAATAAACAAATTCATATCATCATTAATGTATGTATGTATCTATCTATACTATATACATTTGCAACTCACTTTCAGGGAAAGTTTTGCCACATGTTGACTTCTAGTGCGATTTTGCCATGTGTTGACTTCTGGTGCAATGCATTCCGAAGCACTCTTCTATTAGCCAAATAAAAAAGAATCATTAATCTGAAATTAAAAAATCAATTGTCTTTCCATTTTTCAATTTTAATTGATTGTCCCATAAAATAATTTAAATCAGCATTAATTGATTTTTTCATAAATCAATTTTAATTAATTGTCCCAATTTAATAATTATACTGGATATATATTATATATTTGAAAAGTTTCAAATCCATGACAATTTAATATTTAAAAAAAATAGGGAAGGATAATTAATGTCCATTTGGTTTAAAATAATTTGAATAATTTAAATTATATAAATTATATTAAAATGCGTGCAGGGTTAATAAATTAATATAGTAAGTAGATATTATATATTTAAAAA
The DNA here is from genome assembly GCA_026413185.1 of Pueraria montana var. lobata. NCBI lineage: Eukaryota > Viridiplantae > Streptophyta > Magnoliopsida > Fabales > Fabaceae > Pueraria > Pueraria montana. The sequence goes on along the minus strand of CM048649.1, from coordinate 68,821,841 downwards.
GTTTCAAATCATTGTATATTAACATAATGATTATATAGAATATTATATATTTAAAAACTTTCAAATCCATGATAATTTAATATTTAAATTGATTTTTCCAAAAACAATTTTGAGATAATATTCTGAGACTCAAAATCAAAAATTAATTTAAATTGGGTAATTAGAAATATTTCAATTCAAGTTTTCTATCCCTTTTTACACGCTTCCTCTCCTCCCTCTTTTCTCTAGTGTTTTTTTTTCCTCCTTTTCTTTTGTCTCATTATTGCATAACGACGACATTTCTAATGTTCATTTTTTTTTCCATTTTTAGGATGTGACGGAGGGTGTTGTTTATCGCTTTGCTTTTCCTCGGGCATCTTAGCAGAAGTTGAGTCTTTGTAATCTCATCTTTGTAGGCCTATCAACCTAACTATGGATCATTTGCAACCCCGGCCCTTAATATCGAGATTCATGTGAACAAGGTTTCAAAATGATTATTATTAGAATGGAGAGGTAATGATGGTTTTTGTTTTCTATAAAATTGTAATAATAATACTTGCAATTGAATTCTGTAATGTTCAAGAAATTTCAACCCAAAGATGTGAGTAAATATTTTGTGATTTAATTTAAAAAGTTCTATCATTGTTGAGTCATTTTTTTAAATATTATTGTCGTCCTTCTATTTTGCTTCTTTAATAGATGATTCTTTCTTTCTTGGTTTATGTTACAGGTTTTAGAAATCTACACGGATCCATCTTTTCTTAACATGCATGGGAACAAAGTAATGAGGAAAATAGTTTGTGTAAATGATCCTTTAGGATATGGCGGTATCATTATATCATATATTAGACAAATTGGAGTCTTTTGGCTATGCAAATTATTGTATGTAATAATAGATGGAGATCAATATTCACCATGTATTGTAATAGTTTTTTCATTAGGTTCACTTCCATGTGTGCTGAGAAATCATGTGGAGATTTTTGTTATTTTGTAATTTATCAGGTCTTTGGTTTTTGTTTAAGTTGGGCTACTTGGGCATATAGAAGTACCTTACTCTTTGATGCTATTTGTAAACTTGTTTTTTTAAATTATTTATGTGAGTTTACTCAACATAAATGAAATTAACCCATATTTAATGTTACTTCTAATGTTACGGGTTTTTAAAAAAAATGGTATTTTTAATTAATTTTGAAAGAATTTAATAAATTTTTATTTATAAGATTTACATTTCATTTGGAATCATTGAAAAATGAAATTGAATATATTTAATTTTTAAAATGAAATGCATTCAAAGTTGAACTAAAATTTTAAAATAAAATCAATTTATAATTTTTAATATAATATCTCATTTGCAAAATAAACTTCAATATAATATTGTTATTATTTTACGATATATTTATCATATTTGAACTTCAACTCCGACTCTTTTTTTTTGGCTCATTTGGCACTTTATTTGATATTTATTATTATTATTTTATTGTGTTATTATTTCAATATATATGGTATTTTTATTGTGTTTTTTTTATTTCAATATATGAAATTTATTATAAGTGTTGAAAAATTGTTCATTTAATTTCATTTTTGGTTCAATCTTAATAAAATATTTGTAATTTTCATTTTTTTTTAACATTTTTTCTATCTTAACTAATTTGTTTGTTCAAATATTTTAGTGCATATTGTTGACATAACCACATTACTTGAAAATGTATTGAACTACATAGGCAAATACTTACATCACATTGGAACAAAAAAAAAATTAATGAAACTAATGTAAATATTTTAATTGAAATTTGATTAATTTTTATTCAAATTAATGAAACCAATATTAATGTTGCAATTGAATATACACGTGTAAATAAAAATAAAAAATGATAACGGTAAAATTATGAGATACAAATGAACAATTTATATAACAGTATATTAATATATAAATTACAATAGATACATATTTTAATTGAAATTTGAAATTTCACATGTCAAAATTTGCTAAATAAAGAGTATTTATAAATACTTCATATATGCTTACAACAAAGACATTTAAATACTTTAGATTTTAAACAAAATAATAGAAAATCTATTGAAATAAACTCACCTATATTTAAATTTTAATTTCAAAACTTTACCAAATCTCATTAAATAATCATCTTAATTACTTTGGATTTGCAACAGAATGATTAAAATTATTTTCTAATCAATTCATCCATGTTCATCTCTTCACCTAACCTCTTTCAATATGATAATTAATTTATGCAATAATATAAATGAGTTTTTTTTTATAAATAAATCAACATATAAGTTGCAAAAATCCTTGGCAAGAAAACATGTTCAATTAAAATTTAATGAAATAATTACAAAATTAAAATAGTAAATTGAAACCTTTTTAAAGGTTTAAAAATATAAATTAACCAAGTAAACATTGTTCTTATTTAATTTAATTTGGTGTGGATATCAAAATGTTAATTAAGTGAGCATTTGAGGGACTCTTCTCTTTCCATTACTAAAAAAGAAAAACATATTTAAAAAAAAGTTAAAAATGAAATTAAATGAGTTCAACTTCTTGATTAATGGTAAATTTAAATTTCAAATAATGGTAAATTTGAACTTCAAATGTTTACCAACTGTCATTGAATTACGGTATTAAATACTTTAAATTTCCAACAAAAAAAAAATCTACTGACATAAATTTATATATTATATATTTTTCAAATTTGATGTGTCCCGAAAAAAAAAAGATTTAGAAATTATAATATTTTTATATTAGAAAGATCTTTACGTATGTTATTTCAACATAGATAAATTATAATTAATAAGGATAAAATGTAAATCTTTCTAATTAATAAGAATAAAAGTTAGATGTAAAAAAAATTTATGATAATATAAATATAGACTATACATTCAATTTTATAAAATTTAACACTGTATAAATTTAATACAAAATATATGTAATTTCTTCTATATAATAATAATATTTTATCCCTTAAAAAAAAATATTTTTATAATATTATATTATATTCATCATTCCTTTCTTATATCAAATAGAGAAAAAAAGTTACTATTACCTATAGCATGCCTAGAAACTAATAAATTAAATCACTTGAATTCTTTAGTTTGCTAAAAAGTATTAGAAAGGACATGGGCATTATGCAAAGGCAATGTAGTAGTTAAAAAGAAAATTAGAATGTAATATTTAATTATAATCATACCAGTACTTTTACTTATAATATTACAATGATATGAATTCCATTACATTTTAAGTAGATTGAATAATGTACACTAATATTAAAAGGTTCTTAATATTAGAAAAGGTTTATTGAATAATATTTTAAAAGATTTAATATATGACTGGTATCTTTAATTTTAATATTGTAAAATAAAATTATATATTATATATTTTTCAAATTTGATGTGTCCCTCACAAGAAAAAAAAAACAATTTTTTTAACATTAGTCACTCTTCAGTAAAATAAAAAGAAATATTCATAAAACTTTTGTCTTCTGTAAAGATTTTGTTAATCTTCTGTCAATTTTATCCCAAGTAAAATTGACTCAATGGTTTCCCTTTTCATTTATATATAATTTGTTTGAATATAACTTATTTGATTATATGAAGGGTAACTTATTCATATCAATATTTTTTTACTCGTATTTACATTAATATTAATAATAAGAATTAATGAAATAATTAGTTGAAAATTAGGTAATTGGAAAAGTTCATGCACATTACACTTTAATTACATTTAAATCAAAATCTTAAATCCGCCTACAACACTTACATTTTTTCCCTTTCAATTTTCATTTTCAAATGTTTATTATGTTTATGTTTATGTTTATGATTTGTTTTAATTTTCATGATATTCAACACAATAAAATTATATTACTATATAATTATATAATTTATTTTTAAATAAAATTCAATTAATGTACTTGTACATGTATTAAATGGATTGACAATTTATCTTATTTTTGAAAAAAATTTAAAATTCATTTCATCTTATATATTTATACATATTTATATATAATTAATAATTATATATATAATTGCAAATTTATATCAATTAGTACAACTATCAGTCCGTGCATGACACAGGTCATCAAACTAGTATATAAAATTTACGAATCCAAAAACAGCTTTGAAAAATACGTGACGAAACACGATTGCTTCTCAAGCATTGGATGACACGTGTCATCATTTCATGCTTCAGAATTGTTTAGTTCGGTTACGAACCAAATTCAAATACACTTAATTGATATTTAATTTTTTAAACTAAAAATGGAATAATAAATATTATAGATTTACAAAATTATAAGTATATCAATTAATCATCCTTAATTTTTGTTAATTATAAGTAAATCAATTAATCAATCAGCATTATCATAATGAAAATATTTATGGAATTAAATTTCACAACTAATTTAATAAGGAAATAATAAAAAATGACAATTATCAATTCAAAATAATTTGAAGCAAAACAAATTAAATCATAATCTATAATAAAAATAACTATTACATATTTTTTTTATTACCCTTTGATTTAAAGTCATCATTATAAAGTACATAATTTTTTTTTAATCTATCGTGCAATTTGAAATTACTTTTTTAGTGAATTTTTAATTTTTAATAAAGACAAATATTACATTTTTTTATTGCCCTATTATTTAAAATCATCATTATAAAGTACACAAAAATTATTATTTCGGATACTATTGTTTGAAATTATCTATACGCAATCAAATACAAAAAAATATGTAATATTTACATGCCTAAATCATGGTAATTAGATTCCACGAGTATATTTACATTTTGAAATTCAGAACAAACTTAGATTATAAACAAAGAAAAAATGACAAAGAGACACATATTTAGAAGAGATTTCAATCTGAGTGTTTTTTTATTTGATTTGTTTCATTTTTTAGGTACGTTTTTGTATTCACTCTCTTCTATCATTTCCCATTGCATCAATTCTTTTGGTTGTGTAACACCCTAAAAATTATAACTCAATAAATATGTATTTGTGTGATTGAATTATGATTTTATTGGAATTTATTTCTTTTAAATAAGAAAATATATGTTTGAGTAATTAAAATATAGATAGTAATTAATTGAGTGATGAAGAAAAATGAAGGAAAGTAAATAATATAAGTATTTCTTTATAATGGTCAAATATGAAAAGATTGATAAAGTCAAGGGATATAAAATTCTTTGTAATTAAAAATTTATGTGATTAATTTAATGAAATTAATTACTTGTGATAAAAGTTTCTCTGTGGGTAACTCTTTGTAATTAATTCTCTAGAATTAATTCTCTGTAGTTACTTTTTTATATCACTTGTCTGTGATTAAAATTTCTTGTAACTGAATTGTCTGTGAGATTTTCTGTGGTTAAATTGTCTGTATTATCTTATTTAATTATTAGATGTTTAAAAGTTTGGTTTTAAAATTTAAAATCACGTCTCATTTCAATTTCACAGTGTAAAATTACACTGTGTAATTTATAACTTAGCACCTAAACTATCACCTCGCATCCCCAACCAATAAGATTTCATGAAAATTTCTCTCCCACTAACTAAAACTCACGGTCCCTTCTCTCTCTCTCACCACTTTACTCACAAACTAACTTAGCAATTAAGTAAATCCCAAAATCTCTCTTCTCTCTCTTTTCTTCTCCCGGCCGAGGCACCCTACAAGGGAGGAGGAGGCCATTGTTGAAAGCTTAGAAGCTTTGCATGCAAGCCTAGTGTTGTCCCAACATCCTCTCTACCTTGTCTTCTCCTCTATACCTTCATCCCCTCTCCTTCCTCTTTCTCCTCCACAGCCCAACAACACCAAGGGTGAGGGAAACTTCTTTGTGGATTCTATTTTCAGTCTAAGTGTGGTTGAGAGTTAGGGGACTCAATCACACACAGCATGAATGCCCCTTTGGTTGGTTGTGTTGTACTTTGTTTGATATTTGCATGTGGAAAAATTGATGAAATGGGTGGAGAAACTCTGTAACAGTGGCTGTGTGAGATGCATGTGTTGCCTAAACTTGTTTTTTATTTTTGAAATTGATTGGGAATGGCTCCTAGGATAGAGGAGACTATGCCCAAATTTCTCCAAAATTAATTGGTAAGCTTTGCATGTGGAAATCAAACCCAAAAATGAAGTGACAGTGGCTGTTAGGTTCGAGTACCCCTGGACATCCCCCACGGTTTTGTGAATTTTGGAAGATCTAACCGTTGTTTTTTCATGAAAATTATTTTGAATCAAAATAGACACAAAATGAAGAAACTTTCATTTTGACACTTCGGCGAGATTACTTCGTTTCGAGGTTCATCCGTGACCTACAAAGTGGTTGTTCTGTTTTCGAGTTCCATAGGAACATGTCTCGGTTTTTCCCAATTTTACACTTATGTACTTATTTTTTATTTTTCGTGTTTGTACCATTAAAAACTAGAAAAAACAATATTTTTAACCATATAAATTACAAAAATTATCATATCCAATTTCTAAATTAGCTTTTTAAAAAGAAACAGGGCAAGGGTTTTTGAGTTCTGTTTTGAGTTTGAAACTTAGGCTGTTAGAAATAAATTTACTGGGAACACTACGGAAAGAATTTGGGGTCAAGGGTCATCTTTTTAGAAATGTAAAGATGTTACCTTTCTACTATAAAAATTTCAGCTCAAAACAAGTTTGGGAAGTATTAGAAAATTTAATTTCTTGGAACCATGTTCACTGGAAAGTCAATTTCGGTACTGCCAAACTTGTAGGAATTTTAGAAAATTCTCTAGATGTCTATTTTACAATTGGGATACCATTTTGAAAAATAGGATTCAAGAACTTTAATTTTATATAAAAAAATTTAATTCCGAGGTCATTTGCTACAATCAGTGAGAGCTCACATTCAGTACCGTAAAAAAGAAATCGACCTCATTTGGTCAATTTTGTTAATATGATATAATTATTTGAATTGTGATGTTTGTTTGTTGATGTGTGAATTTTGTACGGCAGTGGATATCTAATATGCATTGACCTGTTCTGTTTCATTTTAAGTACCAAGGATGTGAATCTTGGGTATTTAATATTGAAATATGTTTTGTGAATACATGTGTGATACAGTCTTTTGACTGTAGGATGGATCTTGTGATAATGTTATTTATCTCTGTAAGGTGCTCACAAGACTCGGGCGCGAGTGCTTGTGAAAATTAGAACTTTGTTCTAGTGTTTATGGCAAGTTTGCCATTTAAAGATAAATGCAACCTTAACAGAGAGCAAAATTAATTATGCTACAAGATGTAATTGTTATTTTATTATATAGGAATTAATTTAATTAACTCTTTATTTTTATGCATTGGACATAGAAATAATCTTAGGACCTTTGCGTGGAGGAATAAATGGTAAGTTAACACTTTATAAAATCGTAAAGTTTTGAAAGAGCAAGGAAATACATAAAACATAATAAAATTGTCTATGCGTGGTGAATCATGTTAAATTGAGAGTCGTACAAGGATGATATGAGTGTACGACAGATTGTTGGAATTGCAAGATGGTAAGAAGGTCGCATGGGATATTTCAGCTGCGAGTTATCTGTGAACCAAGGTCGGATTGCGAATGACGCATCACTTGGGGTGATGAGATCGTTACGATGTAGCGATAAAGGCAAAGTCCTTATTTATATATGCATATGTGAGCGTAGAGGTGGTACCTTTAGCTCGGCGTCAATTCGTCCGCACCTGTACCATGTGCAGCGGGAAACCCACAAGCGACGAAGAAAGAAAATAAACTCTGTGAGGAGAATATTGAGGAGTCAGTCCTCAAAGTAATGGATTATCACAGTTGGTACCTGGGAGATGATCGTAAGGCAGGTTGTTCTTGGAGGGTAAGGCACTGAGTTATGACAATAGATCATATAGCTGACTCGGTCACCCTGACAAAAATACTAGACATCGTCAGTTGGTGAGAGTCTGCCATTGTACCATGGTGAAGGGTGTACTCCCAACAGTCATCCAACTCAAATATATGTGTAAGACCACTGAGTTCTGGGAGTTCCAGTGGCAGCTGGCCAGTGTGAAGCAAATTACAGAAATAACTATGGAAACGAATAGGTTTTGAGTGAGATCGTTAGAGAACCACATCAAGGTGGTTAGCAGGATTGTGTTTGGAACTGTCAAGTCGTTTTGTGTGTACTGCTTGATGAAGCAAGAAGTTTACCCTCTGTTTATTTTTCTTTTAGGAGTCGGCGGCAGTACTTGTGGAGATCGCAAAAAGGCTATCGTCATCGTCTTTCTCTTTCGGAGAGTCTTCGAAGGGGTCATCTGTGCCTGTTACTGTTCCCGATGCTACACCATCCGAGAAGTTCACGCTTGGTTCAGCACTTCCTACCTTTCGCCCGAACACATTTTATGTTAAGAAATGGCGGCGTAATTGGGTGAGTGCCCGTCAGGGTGATCCACCGCTAGCCGTGAACTTAGGGAGCATTGAGTTGAGGTTTTTAAGAAGGATTTGGGGAACTTTGAGGAAGATTCCGTGAAGGATCCTGTGGACGACGACCACTAGATTTCTTCTTAGGAATCTTGTCAAAGGCCCTCCGCTATCCTATCTCTTGGATTAGTCTAACATACATGGTTGGGTTTAGATATGGCTGCTCTGAGACTATGTTTTTCCCTTTTTTATGTATTTGGATATGGGTAGACCTAGATTTCAGATTTTTTGTATGTACATTCAGCTTTCGTACTCTATTACCCTATGTATTTGGTATACACTTTGGGAATGTACATATTACTATTACTCAAGAAAATATTTGAGTTATGAAAATCTCTATTTCATGTATATATGTATATTTTATAGTCAGAGCTATTTACTTTATTTATTTTGTTTTACTCGTTTTTAAATGTATATTTACAATTGAGGTGATGATACGCAACTTCCGAAATTAATTAATCAAAAGTTTTAAAAACTTAGTAAAATTTCGATCTATATTTTATTAACTTCACAGTTGTTGAAAAAATTAAAATTAGTTAACACGTTTTCCAAATAATTTAAAGATCTTTTCCTTACCTTTTTCGAAGATCGAATAAAGTAACATGCCTATTGAATTAAAATAAGTTAAAATGAGAATATATGTAAATCCGGATTTAGGATGTTACAGGTTGTCTTTGTCTTCTTCATGTATCTTTGTTAAGGTGAGAAAATATACTGTCAAATTGAGATGCATATACGTCAGGTAATTTTTCCTCTTTTTTTTAATTCATTTTATTCATTCGAGAGACTTCTATTTTTTTTCACTTTTATGTTTTATTGTCCCATTTCATTTGTTTGCTTGCTTATTTTATTTTTGCTTTTATATAGTTTAAAATGGGCGGTCAAGATAATAACATTAAGGATAAAGACGAAGATGGTGCTCAATGTCACTATCAACTTCCTATTCATATGAGTTTTTATTATTTTCTCTCTTTATTGCTTTAAATTTGATCTACTATTTTTTTTTTCTTTTCAAATGTACAAATTCAAAAGAATTATATTCTCTTATTGTGCAATTTCATCTCCTTAGCCTTACTTTGATCCACTTACCCTCACCCACTCCTTCTCTCTCTTCTATTTTTACGAGAATTAATTTTATCATTTGCATGTTAATATGATTTCATTATTTCTACATAAATATATTAAATGGTTAAAAAAGGAATTTCAGATAAAATAAAACAAATTGGTACTATGTTTTAAAATTTATAGAGTTTTAGATAAAATATAACAAATTGGTACATAAAATGATTAAATATATTTTTGCTTTAGAGTTTTAATTACACGGGCCCAAGTTAAAGGTAATATGATGATTTAACTTTTACTTGATTGAAGCAATTAAGTGCAATTAATAAGTTTAATTAAATGTAATTAACTTAATCAATAATTGAATTGCCATGAATTATTAATTTTAATATGTAATTTGCTATTAATTATTTTGAGTACCGAAATAAATAAACAAATATATGTTTAACATTATATATTCTTAACTAATATATATATTTAAAATTATTTGTAAATACCTATAAAATATGAAAAAGAATATATTTATTTTTTTAAAAAGTTTTTGATAATAAAAATGAAATTAATATGTAAAATATACAATCGTAAAAACTTAAAATTTAAACTACTATCAAATGAACATTGCATCAGAATTTTTTAACATTGTCTATTATAGTTTTTTTTAGAACAATTTATGCCTATATGTGGTGTATATGGGTATTTATATATCTAACTAAATAATGAAGTTTCTTCACAAACATGTTTGTCTTAGTGACGCACCCCATTTCAAATTAAAATTTACAATAACAATTGAAATTAATTTAAATTAAATTAAATTTTTGTTATCATAAATAAAATAATATAAATTATATTCTTCAATGATTACATGCATAAATTCTGTTAATTTCAATATGTATTAATTTACCTTTTTTCCATAGCTTACATTTGTCGTGCATTAATTAATGATTGTATATTTAAGGTAATAATTGATTATTATGTAATAATTAATTTAGTATTTGATTGGTTATTTATTTAATATTAGATTAATTATGTTATTCATTGGAATAATCTTTTCCAAATATCTTAATATCTTGAAACCAAATTGTTATAGTTGTATATTTCGTCTATAAAAAATTATTTTTAATACTATTTTTCATCATTCTCAAAAAAACACCACAAAATAACTTATAAAAGTAAAACAAATCCCAGAAAAATAAAGATAATGTAAATTTTCATACAAGAATTGAATATTATATATAAAGTAAATTTTTTTATAGTAATTATACAATAATATAATATTTTTTAGTATAATGCTCATAATTTAAAATATATATCGTGCGTAATATTGTTATTTATTTCCAAAACTAAATCACTAATTTTGTCTATTTCACATTGCAATTTAAAGTTTAATAGACATTAAATAAGATATAATATGAATTTATAATATAATTTAAATTTAAAAATATGGACATCATTAATATTTTTATATAATAAATTTACCTTAATTTTATTACATGATGATAATCTTAGATGTAGGATACCAAATAACTTTCTCATTAAATTTCAATGTTCAATGGAGAAAAAATAGTCCAACTGAACCTTCCCGTACCATGGTGAGTAACTTATTGGAGTCTGTATAGAGAGATAGATTTGCTAAATTATCTTATCTACTATTAAAATATATATTAACATAAATATCTATTACTACATCTAATACAATACAAATATAAATATATTTACAAAGATAATACCTTCTTAAAAAAAATACTTATATAAGTGAAAATAATAAATGCATTTATAATTATGAATATAAAATTATTTAAATATATTTTAATATTCATAATTATTTCCACACATATATATTTTAAATATTTATATACATATGTATTTGTAAAATTAAGATGTACATTAAAATTATAATAATATAAAATTATATTTATTTTGATACTTATAAATTAACACCATGACACGGGTTATTATACTAGTATATATATAAAGAAGTTAAGTCTCTTTGAAACCCAAGCATGTGGGTAAAATTGGCTTTTCACAGACTTACCTCCAGCTGTGAATTTCGATTGTCTCCTGTGGACCCAGAGAAAGAGCTTTTCAATCACTGCGTTTTCGTTTGTCTGTATCCATTTAATTAGGAAACAGTAGGTGCAAATATTAATTTGCCTTTATATTTCATATCTATTTCTTTAGTTTTTTTTTTTTTTTTTTACTTTTCATTTAGTTAATTATTTCAATCACCATTCAGTTAGCAAGTTCAATTTTTCTTTTTTAGGTGACTTCAGGATGCCTTCAGTTTCTCTCCATATAGTTTAAATTACTTCCTTCGATTCTTATTATAAGATCAAAATTTAAAAGTGTGGCTTAATCTTTTTATAAGGTCCAATATAAAATGTCTCATACATTAATTATTTTTTCACAAAAATACTCTTTATTAAAATTAATTTTAGAATAACGTGAAAGAAAAACACAACTCATTAATATTTATTAGTTGTGTTAATGGGATAGTTTTGAAAAACAATATAAATATAAGACAAATTTAATACTCTTAATTAAATTAATCAAATTACATAATTATGATAAATTAATTAATTGAATCTTATAATAAAAAATAAAAAAAAGTATAATTAAAATAACTATTATAATCTACGTCAACCTAAAAAGCTATGCAAAAAGGTTTGTGTATTGCATAGTTAGAAAAACTATTCCATTATTATCTATACCATTATATAAAGGAAATACTTATTTCCATAACCGCTTTTGATCTTCATTTTTATTGGGACAATTTTACCCTTCAAAACTTTGGTTCATATTTGAATTGAGACACTTAACCATCTTTTTCTTCCACATTATTTGGCACCCCTTGCTCCCTTACTGCTACCACCCACGTAAGTTAGTTTTTCCCTTAACCTCCACAGTTTCTCATTTATCTCTTTCTTTCTCTGCATCCCGTAACATTTGGGCAGTTACCTTTACAAACGGTTGTGTGTCTATGTCTCTTGCTTCCCACCCCTCTCACTCTCAATCTCAAACCCTATTCTTCTCCCACATTGGTATGTACAATTTCTGGCTGCAAGCAAGACGTGCTTCCCCATACAACATAACAATATAACATGCAGCAAAAGATAACAGCGTCATTTTTGGGTGAGTATAATTTATAACTCACTCCTTTGTCAATGTGTTGCTAATTTTGATAAGAAGTTCTTATTGTTTCTCATCGGACAATGTAATCAATAGTTGAGTTGATTGTTTTGTTCTACTGTGAAAATCTTACTTTCATATGTTTCTCCTAACTGGCAGTGGAACTTAATTTGGTAGGTTAGCAATGAACATGCAGTTAACATAGCTAGAGTGTTGGCCATGAAGTTCCTCTTCCTCTTCTTTTAAGTTCCTCATTCATTGCGGCAAGGCCTCGGGTTGATGCCAGTGACAGTCGTTGGAGAGGATCGAGGCCGATTTTGTTGGGTGGTATGTATTTTGTCGTAGCAAGAGATTTTTATTTTCATTTGCATTTTCAATACTCTTATTCACTGTCCAATTTCAGTTTCTTGCACATTAGGGAAAAAGAAAAGCTTGCGAATGGCTTTGCATTGAGCAATTCGAGAAACCCCTCAATCATAGGTGTGCACTTTTGATGCACGTTCAAGCATTTTAATTCTCAATTCTTCTGGTTGCAAATTCGTTGAGCAGTATTTGATTTTGCAGGTTGGAATTGAAATTCTGAAGAAATAGCCATTGCCACTGAAGAATTCAACGCTGGTGAAGCTTCTAATATGACATTTTGATTAATTTTTGTTGGTTAATTTTTTCTTTTATCCATTTTCTTATTTAATTTTTCTTGGTCCCACAAGATCCCATTCTCAACCCCTCTAATTGATTATGCTGTCGCCTCATGTGAACAGGAACGATCTAGAACCGTTAATGGAACTGATCTCTTTTACCATCTTTTTTCTGGTACTAATCTCTCTCATTGTCTCTGTTTCTTATCATTCTGGACTCAAACACAGTCCCATCTTTTTTCTGGTATTTTTTCTGCACTACTAATTTATACAAGTTTCCTTCACATTGTATCTCTCAATCCTGTGCACATTTAATTCTGCACATCTTCCATCTTGCATAGTCTGCAACAATTTATTCCGAACGAACAATGCTCTATACTCTAGGCTCTAGCCTTCTTACGCTTTGGTGAGCCTTCTCCCTTTTCAATACCCTTTTTATCTTTTTTCTTAATACTTTTGTGGATCCGAATTTTAATGCCTTATCTTCCTATCTATTCATTCCCGTTAACTATCTTAACAACGAGATTAATAAAATTCTGATTTTTTTCGTTGATTTACATGTACAACAGCATAGCCTTCTTCGTATCGTTGGTTGTTCTGTGCTTTCCATGCTACCATAAGCTGGTTTACATCAAGGATTGACAATGACATGCCAATTATGTTATCATCAATTCATCCTGCAGCGGGATTGGATGATCAATGTTAACTGTTAATTAAGCACCTATCTTAACATGCCAATTATGTTGCGGATGCACTTGCAGCTTTAGGTGCTCGAGAGAACAATATGCAAGTCTTTGTTACTCCGCACAATGTAGTTTTGGATGTCTTTATACGTGACCTTACGTTTGTATCATAGTTTTGTTTAGCTTTCTATTGTTGTTTTTTTCATTTGTACCAAAAAAAAAATCTCCTTCTTCCAATTTGGCTGTATATTTCTTTCTAAAGGATTGAATCATAAACTAGATTGTGTTGCTTTTTTATTTCCTTAAATCAAAAGAAAAATTAGTGTAAATATTATTAAATTAGACTATGTTTCCAGTTTTTAGTGTGAATATCCCTATTAGGTTCTTTTGCATTACATGAAATTCGAAATTCATTATTATAATTCATGATAACCTTTTTTTTCCTTTATTATTAAATTGTTTAGCGTCTACCAAAATATTTATCAGTCTACAATTAAAGATGAAGTGTAGTGGTGTAGAATGTAGATATGATTGAAATGAGCATTATTTTTAACACACAAAAAAAAATTGATGAAATTTTTTCTACATAATCGGTTAAAGATAAAATCGAATTTCTCTTTAGTAAAAAATCACAATGACGATGTGAATGGATCAAAGATTGGGTCCAAACTAATGCAGTAAGAATATACCACCTTAAAGGAATGTGTGATAGTCAAACTAGGACAGGTTACTTATAAGATATAGTGAAAAAATAATTTTTACTCTTAATATAGAAATAATTAAATAATTAAAATTAAAAGTTTTATTAAAAAAACAAAACGTATAATATTATCAATGTATTTTTACCTTTATTTTGACATTACCTTAATGTTTTTCAAATAATTTTTAATTTAACAAATATAACTATCAATTTTACTTTATAAAATTATTGCTAAATCGTAAAAAGACATATAATATGTAACGATTCTTTGTAAAATTAGACAGATAAAAAAGAAATAGTATTATCTAAAACATTTATAGAAACTTTTAAATATAATATTTTTTATTTGGTAAATAAAGTTCATTATTTTTTCAATCAAATTAAGTTAAATGAATTTTTTAAAAATCAAATTAAGGATATGTTTGTTTCTTATTTTTAAAAATTACATTTTTTTTACAAGAAGTAAAGAGTACAATTTTATCATTAAAAGAATATAGACATATAATCAGAAAAAAATTATCAAACTAAAATTAACATAAACATTAATACACAATAAGAGAAGATGTTGCAGTATATAAAATTTAGCATAATAAAAATGCAATAACGAAATAAAAATGCAGATATACAGGTGTGGTAGTGTATGTTGTGCTTGTGTTTTCGCTAGTAATTATAATTATAACGCGTTTAACTGGAGTACAATAAATTATTACTATATTCTTGGGTCTTGACTCCTGTTGACAATCCTATATCGCGAAAACGATGTAAGATAAGGGAGGACGTAAGCAATGCCGAAAATAAGCGGAGGACAATACGTCATTTCGCGTAGCAATAATGGGCAATCCTTGTCGTCTTTAAAACCAGCCAATAAATAAGCGATAGCAAAATAAATATCGCATTCAAGAAGCCACAGTTGTGGGAGATTGATGGCACGGTTGTCACTGCTGATTTTGGCGTTCTGCGTCGCCGTTGCAGGCTCCACCTTCGACGACGCCAACCCTATCCGGTTGGCATCGGACTTGGAGTCGCAGGTGCTGGACGTGATCGGACAGAGCCGCCAAGCTCTCTCCTTCGCCCGCTTCGCTCGCCGGCACGGCAAGCGCTACCACTCCGTCGACGAGATCCGGCACCGCTTCCGGATCTTCTCCGACAATCTCAGACTCATCAGATCCACCAACTAGAAGTCTCTCACCTACACGCTCGGCGTTAATCGTATGTGCTCAGTCACTGATTCACTATTTTACACTCTTCATTGTGAATTCTCAACTCGCAGATTTTGCTGACTGGACTTGGGAGGAGTTCACCAGATACAGACTCAGCGCTCCTCAGAATTGCTCCGCCAGGCCCAAAGGCAACCACAGGCTCACGGATGCTGTTCTTCCTGTCGAGGTAGTTTCGCCAACTCGAACTGTTACTGCTTCATTTCGTGCAAATTAATGAACGAATCAATCATACGAACTTCAATTGCCAACCGAATAACACGCATTATGGAAAATGGAACAGTACAAGGGAATTGTGATTGGAATATTGTACGTACTGAATGATGTGAATATCTGGTCATGAAACTGAGTAAATAGAGACTGTGCATAGAGGAGTGTGGCACACTTGTTGTGTTAGTGATTCCTTCATTTTATATGCATTGGTCATTTTAGTCTTTAATCTATCTGTATATCTATGTAAAGTTTACTTAAATTAACATGAATCGTCATATCGAAAGTTATAATTAATAATAGTTGTTGATTGAATTTCTATGTAATGAACTATATTGATCAAAAATTACAATTAATAATAGTCATTGATTGAGTTTAATCAAATTTAATATTAATGATATGTAGAAGATTATTTTAAAATATATTTCATGAACAATAATAATTAAAAATAATAATTTTACAATTTAAAAAATATATTTTATTATTGACGAAAAGTATTGTATAATATATATTTTTAAATGATTTTATAAATATGTAATTAAGTTAAAAATGTTTTATAATTAAAGCCACATTTTTAAATTATTGAAATGCATGAAAGTTTTGCCTAACATATTTTAAATTTATTATTATTATTATTATTATTATTATTATTATTATTAAATAGAAATAGAGAAAATTAATAAAATAAGACTTAAACGTAGTATTAATTTTAAAATTAAAAATTATACTTTTAACATAATTTTTTACTTTTACTTTCTTACGATTAATTTTTAAAATAATGATTATTTTAAAAATGTAGTGTAAAATTTCATTTACTTTTACTTATGATTATTTTTCTTATGATTAATTTTTAAATTAATGATTATTTTAATAAATGTAGAGTAAAATTTCATTTATTATAAAAACATACATATATTTAATTTAATATTATTTCTTAAAAATTTATGTACAAATTTATAATATTTTATAAATAAAATTCAAAACCTTTTAAAATATTTATGCAAAGTTGCAAACGTTAGTATGTTTTTAAAATCCTTTTGACCTATTGTCTTTTGGTTTAATATTTATTTATTTATTTATTTTAACAAGGCGAAAAGAATTATTATTAAAAGATGCCATAACAGCATTACAAATCAAACATAAAGTTAGCAAAAATCTTTCCAAATACCCAAACCTCCCTTTACATGAAAATCTATACCAGCATCACGAAAATATCTTTATGCATAAATACACATTCTCACACTATAAAACAGTTGCACATAGCAACAACCATGCGACCAAAAGCAACACAAAATCTTCCTGATATAATACTGCTGCCAATCAAAACTGATATATATTTCCGTTTATTAATTTGCAGCATAACTTCCGCTACATAATTATTAATAACCGCAATTAGCAATAAAATGGTGTTAGTAGAAACGTTTTTAATTTAATTACTTTAATAACAGAATATTAATTTTAATTTATATCAATTGAGATTTCAGCACTGATGTGATGGAGATCCATTTATAAATTCAGCATTACCATTATTGGCAAGATTGCACATCCACTCAAAACTGCAAAGGTTTTTCACTTTCACCAATTTCACACTATTATTCATGTTCCTATGCTGGGGTTGAGAGAAAAGTTTCTCACTTTACACTAATTTAATTGATTTTGTTGGTTTGAATTATTGTTTAGGTTCTATTGCTCTACACGTTGAATTTCATCAGCTTTTGTCTCCTCCTCTCGATAAATTTTGTTTATCTGAATCTCCATCTTATTTATGCACATTTGTTTTTGTTCCTTTTGCCTCCTCTCTCGGTGAATTTTCTTTATCTGAATCTGCATCTTATTTATCTTACATATTTTTGTTTTGTGTGTGCAGATACATATTTGAATTTGAATTTAGAAAAGAGAATTCCTTAGCTGGTGAACGAATTTGAGTAACCACTCTTATCTCTTAAATAAATGCATTTTCTTTTTTGTAGGTTTATGATGATGCTTGATCTGAACATAGACAACAGAAAAGCAGTGAGTTGGGTGATTAATTGATTGTTTAGGAGCTTCAAAAACGAAAAGGAAAGCAAAGAGAAAAATTGACATTGATCCGAATAGAGTGAACAAAAATCAACGAGTTCTTCACCGTGTCTTCTTCTTATGTGTTTTTTATGTGGCGTGTCATGTTAATCTTTTTTTTTTGGTGAATTTTTTTTTGGTGAATAACGTGTCATGTTAATCTATGTCATCATGTGTCTTATGATGATATATTTTTATTTTAAAAATCAAATAAACTGAGTGAATTTTTTGTTAAACAAATTAAGAATATGTTTGTTTCTTATTTTTATAAATTAAAATCTAAAATCAACTCATGTGCAACTAATAATATTTAATGAGGAATTGAATTGATCCCATTAATGCTATCTATTATATAATTTTGAAAATAGTAATTCAATTAATAATAATACATATTTTTAAATCATGTTCTTAAAGTTTATAATAGAAATTTTAATTTTTAACCAAAAATTATGTACCTTAATTTAATTTTAATTTTTATATATAAAATGTTTGTTATTTATTTTATTTTCTTGACCAATGGTTATTTTTACTTTAATAATTTTTTGAATGATGATGATGGTATTTTTTTTTTTTTACATTCAAAACAGTCAATTATCATAATAAAAAAAATGATAAATATAGATAAATATAATTATTTCAAAATAAAAAACATCAAATATCATAACAACAACAAAAACAACAACAACAACAACAATAATAATAATAATAATAATAATAATAATAATAATAATAATAGAGTTTAAGAATGAAAAGGCCAACTTATATTAAAAATAAAATAATATTCCTTATTGATAAATAAATTTAAAAATTAACAATTAATGATAATATAATTATTGTGTGAATAATAATAATAATAATAATAATAATAATAATAATAATAATAATAATAATAATAATAATAATAATAGTGTTTAAATTTATGTCGTAATGAAGTTAACCAATTCAAAACTTCAACAATATTACATAATTAAAATTAATATATTCAAATGATTAAAAACATCATTTTAATAAAAAACACACTATGTCAACAAATTTAATTTATACATTAAATACATTTAAAAATTATTATTCAATAGAAAAAGACAAAAATCAAGTACATGTTAACATAATATCGAAAAAAAATCAAATTAAAATAATTGTATATCCATATTTATCATATTTACATTCGTTTTAAATTTACACATTTCGTAGGTATTGCATGACTGTTATTAATTAGACAAATAATAAATTTCAATAGATTAAATATTTTTAAAGACAACATATGTTCAATTAAAAATCTAATTAATCACCTTTTCTCAATTTTAATGTAATTATATTTAATATGATACTAAATATTTTAATAATTAATAACTTTATTTATGTAAAAATATTTTAAAAAAACTAAATATAAATATAAAAAAATACATAATTTAAACGAACCCGTGCAAAGCAGGGTTTTAAAATCTAATTTTACTAAAATTTCACTTTACTCCTGACTTTGGATAAGGTTATTCATGTCAGTCATGCGATTATTCATGTAAGTCACACGAGTGACTTAGGTCTGTTTGTATAAATTTTTAATAAGCACTTATAAGGAAAAAAAATAAAAATTAAAATAAATTAAGTTTTTTTTAAAGTTAAAATTAGTTTATCTACAAGTTAATTTATAGAAATTCTCTTATTTAACTTGTTCAAAAAGCTGACTTAACTTATGAAAAAGTTAATATTAATTTATGAAAAAGTTAAATTCATTTGATATTTTTTTTTAATTAGTGCTTGTGAGAAATTTATCCAAATAAAACTTTAGTGAAGAAAGAAGTAAATATTGTAAAAGAAATAATGTGAACAATGTTTTTCAAAGTTAGGAAGGAGAAGTTTTAGTACAGTTAGAGATTAAAATAAACCACTGATACAATATCAGATATTACAGTGAGAGTTCACTCTTCCATATCCATTTCCCTAATCCCTATTAGACAGCAACTTGGCCGTTGCCTTTTTTTTTTTTTTGGGAAAAAAACTTGCGTTCTGTTTCTGAGGAATCTTGTGTGTATGAATTTGTTTAATTTTTTCTTTCGTTATTGTCTTCGTGCAGAAAGACTGGAGAAAAGAAGGTATAGTCAGCGAAATTAAACAACAAGGCAACTGCGGATCTTGCTGGGCATTCAGGTTGCTTTTAGACCCCGAGAAACTGTTTGGAGTGAGTAAAATATTCTAATTTATCATTCTTCTAACCGCAGCACTTCTTATGTGCAGCACAACTGGTGCATTGGAGGCAGCTTACGCACTGGCCTTTAGGAAGAATATCAGTCTTTCTGAGCAGCAGCTAGTGGATTGTGCCGGTGCTTTCAATAACTTTGGCTGTATTGGTGGGACACCCTCCTATGCCTTTGAATACATTAAATACAATGGTGGCCTTGACACAGAGGAAGCATATCCCTACACCGGAAAAGATGGTGTCTGCAAATTTACAGCTGAAAACGTTGCTGTTCGAGTTATTGACTCTATCAATATCACTTTGGTAATTAAACTGATAGATAGGTTTCTGTTGACTCTTTGGATAACTGTAACATTACTGTTGACTCTTTGGAGACAAGGCAGAATCAGATCATTCGTACTTCAACTGCTTCTATGTTATTTTCTAATGGTTTTAGTTTTGTCTCGGGTGTAGGGTGCTGAGGATGAATTGAAACATGCAGTTGCTTTTGTTCGGCCAGTTAGTGTGGCATTTGAGGTGCTGATGGAAATGCGATTCTACAAGAATGGAGTTTACACTAGTAACATTTGTCGTAGCACGCCCATGGTGAGTATTCTGCAAGAGAATACCTCACCTTTCTCAATCTAGTGTGTAATGCAATTTTCAGAACAAAATGTTTAGCTACAAATTCAATTCGTCGGTTGCTTATGTTGAATTTATGTTTATCTCGAAACACAGTTGCTGTTCTCAATGCATATTTATAACTGTTGGCATCATGAATCCTAACAGTTGGCATCTGTGATAGTTATTTTGCATGTCGATAATTCAAATTTAAGATGTAGAGGATTAAGACAGTCATTCATTGGACATTAATAAATATGAATTTGCGTGGCAGGATGTAAATCATGCTGTTCTTGCTGTTGGGTATGGAGTTGAAGATGGTGTTCCATATTGGATCATTAAAAATTCATGGGGAAGCAACTGGGGTGACAATGGCTACTTCAAGATAGAATTAGGGAAGAATATGTGCGGTAAGGATCCACAGGACCTAAATTCTTAAAGAATAGTTAAAGTTGATTGGGTATTTTGTACTTGACTTAATTACCAATTTGGTCCCCAAATTTATTTATTTAAATCAATTTGGTCCCCATATTTTTAAAATCGTCAATTTGGTTCTCAAATTCTTAAAAATGAGTCAATTTGGTCCCTACCGTCAAATTGAGATGACGCCGTTACGATTGTGAATTCCGGCGGTTTTGTTTACGAATAGTGGCGATTAAAAACCGTCACTATATTTTTTTATTTTAAAATTAAAATTTATAAAAAAAATATAGGTTATGAAGCATCTGTGCCCTCCCTCTCTCCAACAAGCTCCGCGACCTCATGGTCGCTGCTGACCCTGAAAAATTCAATCTTGCCAAGGCCACCCAGCTCCACTTCGAGATCCTTAGCCTCTACAACAAGTACGACCTCGCCGACATCGACAAAGAGCCCAAACGGGTCAGGGAAACCGGCGATTTGCTTCGCAGTGAGGCGAAGAAGGTTCTGGAACGCGGAATGGAGAGGTTGAACTGGCCGAGGTTGGGACTGGGTTGCAGTTGTGTTCTTGGCCCACTTGTAGAGCCCCTCCATCGCCAGCGTTCTGTTGCGAAACGGGACCGTTGTGGGCGGCGACAGTACGGATCTGGTGTTTCGGAGTGTTACTTTTGGAGGTTCTCACGGTGAGGGCTCCCTCGATGCAGTACCCTTCTCTAGCGCGTCCGCACGTGGAGGAGCAAGCTGACGTGGATCTTCCGAACTAGTGGGTGAAGTCGGTGGTGAAAGAAGAGGATTACAATGAGGCACGTTCATGCACTTCGCTTTCGCCTTCCCTTGCCATCACCGAAGACAACCTCGTTTAGTTAATTAATAACACTGTTCTTGTTATTGCACTAACTTGTGTCATGCATGTTCATGATTTTTAGTTCCATTGTCTCTCTTTAATTAAACGGTGTTAGTTATTGTTTTCATTGTAAACTTTTGGATGTTGTGAAATATTGTTGTTTTGCACTTGTCTTGAGATATAACTCATCTCTCTCTTTAATTTTAAAATAAAAATAAATATAGTGGTGGTTTTTAACCGCCACTATTCGTAAACAAAACCGTCGGAATTCACAATCATAACAGCGTCATCTCAATTTGACGGTAGGGACCAAATTGACTCATTTTTAAGAATTTGGGGACCAAATTGACGATTTTAAAAATATGGGGATCAAATTGACGTAAATAAATAAATTTGGGGACCAAATTGGTAATTAAGCCTTTCTACTTTTTATGAATTTCAAAAGTTTTTAAGGGAACTAGTCTCTAACTAATTAAAGAAGGAGTAACAAACCTTTATTTTTTAAATCAGAAAATTTATCGTCTAAAATTTCTGTGCAATGAGTTTTTACTTGATCACTACTCCCATTTTTGAAGCATTCTTCTCCCTCTTTTCTTACACACATAATTTCTCTTTATTTGTTTTCTGTACACCTGGTATTATTCATATAAGAACGTCTTATATCCTGAGAGTTATTAAATTCATTTGCCTAGCAAAATAAAAACAGCGTCCTTGACACATCTCAGACTACCAATTTTATCCTAAGTTTTTCAACAGAAGCGGCCTCAAGTTCTTTTCTGTCTAAATGATTGGCGTAGTGTGGCAAAGGCCTTTAGATTGTGATACCGGAAGCAATTACAAAAATTCCAAACCCTTTATGTTCTGGTGATAATTTGGCCTTCCTACAGTTGTTGATATTAATGTTATAGTTCTGATTTTAATAAAGCTGAGGTTAGTCATTTTTCAGTACTGGCTTTTGCTAACCCCTTTGATTTAATTTCAGGTGTTGCAACTTGTGCATCTTATCCTGTTGTGGCTTGAATTGTATGAAGAGAGATGTGGTGCCCGATATGCCCGTGTTACTGCACCTTACACGTCATGCTTCGCATTGTCCATCTTAAAGGGTGAAATGTCGTTGTACTGCGATGATAATTGATAGTGTATGTTGTGTTTATCTGTAAAATAAGTTTGGAATTTGGATGTCCATTCTCATTGAGCTGAATCACATTACAAAATTGTACTGTAAATTATTTGTCACATAGAGGTATTATAGAAATTATAAAGTCTGTTGTGCTCCTCAATCTCTAGCAATGTAAGGATAGCATGCTGTGTAAAATCTGGGCACACTGAGTTATCATCAGTCAGTCCCAAATGGAATAAACTTTGCTCTGTTACTCTATTTATGCTATTATACAATCCTTTAGTGTTACTCTTCGCTTATTTCAACCCAAACAAAGTCTTTACAGTCCTTGCTACATCAAAGTCCAGTTTAGTCCTAATTGCAGAAATATTGAATTACTAGAAAATGAAAGAGTGGCCATGTTCTAAAGCGTTAAACCCCCTTGCAAAGCTGGATTTTGATTCCATGTAAAATCCCACCACTCCTGCTGAGAATGGGCTGAGTGCAGAGCCATAATCTATTGTGACAAACCATCCCACGAAGAGAAAGTTTTTAAAAGAGAATGTTTTTAAATATAAGGACTATAAGAAAAAGTTTTTGTAACTATAGGAACCAAATAAATAATTAAACCAAGAAAAAATATAGATTTTCGTACAAGTTTGAAATTGCACTGTCATTTGACAATGAGTTTAATGGTCATGTATGTTTTACACTATTATTTAATCACAAATCATTATTGATATGACTTATAGTTATTAAAAAAATCAACAAACTTATCATACACGATGGTTTAATTTTTCGGAAGTATAAAAAAAAATTGTCTTCCGGAAAAGCCTTTCCAGAATTATGTTAACATAATTCCAGAAATGCTTTTCTAGAATTATGTTATCATAATTTTGGAAAGGTTTTTCTGGAAGTATGAAAAAAAATTATCTTCTGAAAAAGCCTTTCCGAAATGAGGTCACGTTTTACACCTCTCTTCGTCCTTGACTCCATTCGCGTCTTCTTCCTTGCACCAGAGTCACCAACGACGGTGTTGGGTGGCGGTGCTTGCGTGTAGCGGTGATGTTGGGTGGTTGGGTGGAGGTGGGGTGCGGTGGTGTTGGGTGGTTAAGTGAAGGGGTAGTTTTGTCTGTTTGGGGCTTTTTGGAGGTACGGGGAGCAAAAAAGGAGGTTCAGTAAGTAATACCATGAAGAAAAATGGCTAAGGTGAGATAATTGCAAGTTCATTCTTACGGCCCAAAGAGACCGAGGGAAAAACAAATTTGGGTCAAACCAACCAGCTCATTAGACTTAGGCCCGCCAAGCTTATTGAATTGCTCCCGGGAAATTCCTCCGAGGATGATGACAACCATTACAGATTCAATAAGATAATTTCCCCTCAATGTTGATGTGGAAATATGTTCATGAAACTTACTTTTTCAAGTAATTTTGGCCATATTTATGACTTTTTTAATTCTAAAATCAGTTTGGTTACATAATTTTTATGTAAATGAATTTAATGTGACAAATTTTATGTATTAAATCAATTAAAAAAATAAAATTGTACTACAAAATCGAAAGTATCATTATTTTGAAAGGACAATAATTATCTAAATTTGAGAAATAAATGACCAAAATGAATCTATTAAAAAATAAAATCCAAAATTAATTTTAATAAAAAGATAAAGGACCATAAATATACTTTGGCTAATAATATAAGAGTATTTTATTTTATACTTTAATCACAAATTATTATATATAATAAATTTATTAGCTTTTATAATAATTATTTTAAAAATTATACTGTTAATGAGTGTGTTAAACGCATTTAATAAGATACGAATGAATGAGTTTTTATCAAATTGGCAAACAGCAAGTAAAGCTACTAGCAACATCAACTAACCTGCACCCATAGAAGAGGTAATTCCATGGGAACCGCCACCTGAAGGTTTCTTAAAAATTAATGTTGACGCAGCTTTCCATCCAAATTCAAATGTGTGCAGTTGGGGATTTTGTATCCGTGACCATCTAGGAGAATTCATTTTGGCAAAACCTTCTTGGAACAGTCCCTATGTATAAGTGCTTGAAGGAGAGGTGTTGGGACTTTTTTTTGCTATCCAATGGATTATTCTTTTGGATATGATACATGTTACTTTTGAACTAGACTGTAAAGGGATAGTGGATTTAGTTCTTGAGCCCAAAACTGACTTTTCAGAAGTTGGGACTATTATTTTGGATTGTAAGAACCTTCTCTCAGTTTTTCCTAACTTTTCTGTAAAGTTTGCTAGGAGATAGTCAAATGTTGCAACTCATGCTCTAGTAAGGGCAGTAACCAGATATGCTAGTCCACATATACATCAAAGATACAAATGAATGAATGAATGACTATATATATATATATATATATATATATATATTAAAGATATGGATATCTTATAGCTAGAGAGAGAAAAAGATAGCAATGTTGTGGTTAGTTGATAGACATTTTTAAGAGGAAAGTTATATATTTTTTAATCTATTTTTTAGTAATTTATAAAAAAAATATTAAATAAAAATAAATATATTTAATATTTTAAAAATATAAAATATTTAATATTTACCATATAAATATGAGTAGGGCGGTTAGTTGATAGACATTTTCAAGAGAAAAGTTTTATCAATCTATGCAGTAATTTATAAAGAAATTATTAAATAAAAATTAAATATTTAATATTTTATAAACATAAAAAATATGCAATCTGTACTATATGAAAGTTAGTAGGGAGGTTAGTTGATAGACATTTTCAAGAAGAATGTTATATCTTTCTATCAATTTTTTTTAGTAATTTATAAAGAAATTTTTAAATGAAAAAATAAATATATTTAATATTCTAGAAACATAAAACATATTTAATATTTACTATATAAAGATTAGTAGAGAGGTTAGTTGATAGACATTTTCAAGAGGAAAGTTATATCTTGTTATCAGTCTCTTTAGATATTTATAAAGAAATTATTAAATGAAAATAAATATGTTTAATTTTTTAGAAACATAAAAAAATATGTAATCTATTTACTATATGAAGATTAGTAGAGCGGTTAGTCGATAGACATTTTCAAGCAGAACGTTACATCTTATTTCATCAATCTCTTTAGTAATTTATAAATAAATTATTACATAAAAATAAATATATTAAAGATTTTAGAGACATAAAAAAATATGTAATATGTATTATATATAAGCATTAGTAGGGTGGTTAGTTGATAGACATTTTCAAGAGGAAAATTATATCTTTTTTATGAAACTTTTTAGTAACTTATAAAGAAATTATAAATGAAAAAAATAAATATATTTAATATTTTAGTAACATAAAAATATGTAATATTTAGTATATAAAAATTAGTAGGGTGGTTACTTGATAGACATTTTCAAGTTATATCTTTTTATCAATCTTTTTACTAATTTTTAAAGAAATTATTAAATGAAAAAAATATTTAATACTTCCTCAATCTTTTATCTTTTATGTAAGAAACAAAATAATCCATTTTTTGTATTAATCATAAGAAATATGGATCCACTTTTAGATGTATTAATTCACTAAAAAAAACTTATAAATGTATTAATTATTAATTAATTCTCTTTTATACTCTTAATTTATTATAAAATCTATTAATGAGATGCATACTTAGTCTCCATCCATACAAGTGAATGTCTTTATTTGTCTATCAACAATATAAGTCACATTCATCGATAGAAAAAAATTATTTCTTGAATTATGTGTAGTACTATTAAATATTATCACTACTTAAAATAATTTAATTATGTAGGTATTTTTGGAATAAATTTTAAAATTTTAATATTATTAATTAAAATTAATCCACTTATTTACATTTATAGGTTTTGATGAATTTGTTATATATTTTTTATACAAAGGATCGAAGAAAGTATTTTAGAAACATAAAAAAAATGTAATATTTACTATATAAAAATAGGTAGGGCGGTTAGTTATAGACATTTTCAAGAGGAAAGTTATATTTTTTATCCATGTTTTTGTAATTTATAAAGAAAGTATTGAATTAAAAACATATTTCATATCTTAAAAACATAAAAAATATTTAGTATCTACTATATAAAGATTAGTAAAAAAGATATTGTAGAAAGACTTAGAAACATTATATTTTTGAATCGTGACATATTAAGTTAATATTAAATACTATTATTTAGTCCAAATAAACAAACGCATTTAACTCGAGTACAATAAATTTATATTCTTGGGTCTTGACTCTTGACAATACTATCTCGCGAAAACGATGTGAGATCAGGGAGGACGTAAGCAATGCCGAAAATAAGCGGAGGACAATACGGTCATTTCGCGTAGCAGGAATGGCCAATCCTTGTCGTCTTTAAAACCAGCCAATAAGCGATAGCAAAATAAATATCACATTCAAGAAGAAGCCACAGTTGTGGGAGATAGATGGCACGGTTGTCACTGCTGGTTTTTGCGTTCTGCGTCGCCGCCGTCGCCGTCGCCGTCGCAGGCTCCACCTTCGACGACGCCAACCCTATCCGGTTGGCATCGGACTTGGAGTCGCAGGTGCTGGACGTGATCGGACAGAGCCGCCACGCTCTCTCCTTCGCCCGCTTCGCTCGCCGGCACGGCAAGCGCTACCACTCCGTCGACGAGATCCGGCACCGCTTCCGGATCTTCTCCGACAATCTCAGACTCATCAGATCCACCAACAAGAGGTCTCTCACCTACACGCTCGGCCTTAATCGTATGTGCTCAGTCACTGGTTCACTATTTCACTCTCTTCTTTTTCTCTCTTCAACTTTGACTTGATGTGAAATTGTGAGTTCTGGACTCGCAGATTTTGCTGACTGGACTTGGGAGGAGTTCACCAGACACAGACTCAACGCTCCTCAGAATTGCTCCGCCACGCTCAAAGGCAACCACAGGCTCACGGATGCTGTTCTTCCCGACGAGGTAGTTTCGCCAACTCTAACTGTTACTGCTTCATTTCGTGCAATTAATGAACGAATCAATCATATGAACTTCAATTGCCAACCGAATAATACGCATTATGGAAAATGGAACCAGTACTAGGGAATTATGATTGGAATATAGTACGTACTGAATGATGTGAATATCATGTAACTGAGTAAATAGAGACTGTGCATAGAAGGAGAATGTGGCACACTTGTTGTAAGTGTTAGTGATTCCTTCATATGCATTGGTCATTTTAATCTTTATATTTACTAAAATTTCATTTTACTCCTGACTTTGGATAAGGTTATTCATGTCAGTTAGGTCTGTTTGTATAAATTTTTAATAAGCACTTGTAAGAGAAGAAAATAAAAATGTAAAATAAACTAAGTTTTTTTTAAGTTAAAATTAGTTTATGTATAAGTTAATTTATAGAAATTCTCTCATTTAACTTCTTCAAAAACTGCTTTTAACTTATGTATAAGTTAATTTTAACTTATTAAAAAGTTAAATTCATTTTATATATTTTTTTTTTCTTATTAGTGCTTGTGAGAAATTTATCCAAACAAAACTTGTGAAGAAAGAAGTAAATATTGTAAAAGAAATAATGTGAATAATGTTTTTCAAAGTTAGGAAGGAGAAGTTTTAGTACAGTTAGGGATTAAAATAAACGATTGATACAATATCAGATATTACAGTGAGATTTCACTCTTCCATATCCATTTCCCTAATCCCTATTAGACTGAATCTTGGCCGTTGCCCTTTTTTTTTTTTGGGGGAAAAAACTTGCGTTCTGATTCTGAGGAATCTTGTGTGTATCATTTTGTTTTTCTTTCGTTCTTGTATGCATGCAGAAAGACTGGAGAAAAGAAGGTATAGTCAGCGAAGTTAAAGATCAAGGCAACTGCGGATCTTGCTGGACATTCAGGTTGCTTTTAGACCCCGAGAAACTGTTTGGAATGAGTAAAATATTCTGATTTATCATTCTTCTAACCGCAGCACTTCTTATGTGCAGCACAACTGGTGCATTGGAGGCAGCTTACGCACAGGCCTTTGGGAAGAATATCAGTCTTTCTGAGCAGCAGCTAGTGGATTGTGCCGGTGCTTTCAATAACTTTGGCTGTAATGGTGGGTTGCCATCCCAAGCCTTTGAATACATTAAATACAATGGTGGCCTTGACACAGAGGAAGCGTATCCCTACACCGGAAAAGATGGTGTCTGCAAATTTACAGCTGAAAATGTTGCTGTTCGAGTCATTGACTCTATCAATATCACTTTGGTAATTAAACGGATAGATAGGTTTCTGTTTGATGTGTGTGGATAACTGTATTATTGTTGACTCTTTGGGGACATGGCAGAATCAGATCATTTGTATTTCCAACTGCTTCTATATGTGATTTTCTAATGGTTTTAGTTGTCTCGGGTGTAGGGTGCCGAGGATGAATTGAAACATGCAGTTGCTTTTGTTCGGCCAGTTAGTGTGGCATTTGAAGTGGCGAAGGACTTCCGATTCTACAATAAAGGAGTTTACACTAGTAACATTTGTGGCAGCACGCCCATGGTGAGTATTCTGCAAGAGAATACCTCACCTTTCTCAATCTAGTGTGTAATGCAATTTTCAGAACAAAATGTTTAGCTACAAATTCAATTCATCGGTTGCTTATGTTGAATTTATGGTTATCTCGAAACACAGTTGCTGTTCTCAATGCATATTTATAACAGTTGGCATCATGAATCCTAACAGTTGGCATCTGTGATAGATGTATTTTGCATGTAGAGGATTAAAACAGTCATTCATTGGACATTAATAAATATGAATTTGCGTGGCAGGATGTAAATCATGCTGTTCTTGCTGTTGGGTATGGAGTTGAAGATGGTGTTCCATATTGGATCATTAAAAATTCATGGGGAAGCAACTGGGGTGACAATGGCTACTTCAAGATGGAATTAGGGAAGAATGTGTGCGGTAAGGATCCACAGGACCTAAATTCTTAATGAATAGTTAAAGTTGATTGGGAATTTTGTATGCATTTCAAAATTTGTAAAGGGAACTAGTCTCACACTAATTAAACAAGGAGTAACAAACATTTTTCTTAAAAATCAGAAAATTTATCGTCTAAAATTTCTGTGCAATGAGTTTTTACTTGATCAAACCTTATCTATTGCAATAGATCACTACTCCCATTTTTGAAGCATTCTTCTCCCTCTTTTCTTACACACATAATTTCTCTTTATTTGTTTTCTGTACACCTGGTATTATTCATATAAGAACGTCTTATATCCTGAGAGTTATTAAATTCATTTGCCTAGCAAAATAAAAACAGCGTCCTTGACACATCTCAGACTACCAATTTTATCCGAAGTTTTTCAACAGAAGCGGCCTCAAGTCCTTTTCTGTCTGAATGATTGACGTAGTGTGGCAAAGGCCTTTAGATTGTGATACCGAAAGCAATTACAAAAATTTCAAACCCTTTATGTTCTGGTGATAATTGGCCTTCCTACAGTTGTTGATATTAATGTTATAATTCTGATTTTAATAAAGCTGAGGTTAGTCATTTGTCAGTACTGGTTTTTGCTAATCCCTTTGATTTAATATCAGGTGTTGCAACTTGTGCATCTTATCCTGTTGTGGCTTAAATTGTATGAAGAGAGATGTGGTGCCCGGTATGCCCGTGTTACTGCACCTTGCACGTTATGCTTTGTATCGTCCATCTTAAAGGGTGATATGTCATTGTACTGCGATGATAATTTATAGTATATGTTGATGTTTATCTGTAAATTGGGATGTCCATTCTCATTGAGCTGAATCACATTACAAAATCGTACTGTAAATCATTTGTCACATAGAGGTATTATAGAAATTATAAACTCTGTTGTGCTTCCTAATCTCTAGCAATGTAAGGATAGCATGCTGTGTAAAATCTGGGCACACTAAGTTGTCATCAGTCAGTCCCAAATGGAATAAACTTTGCTTGGTTACACTATTTATGCTATTATACAATCCTTCATGTTACTCTTCGCTTATTTCAACCCAATCAAAGTATTTACAGTCCTTGCTACATCAAAGTCCAGTTCAGTCCTAATTGCAGAAATATTGAATTACTAGAAAATGAAAAGAGTAGCCATGTTCTAAAGCGTTAAACCCCCTTGCAAAGCTGGATTTTGATTCCATGTAAAACCGACCACTACTACTGAGAAAGTTTTTAAAAGAGAATATTTTTAAATTCAGGGACTATAGATACTAAAAATGAATGTTTTAAAATATAAAGACTAAAAGAGAAAGTTTTTATAATTATAGGAACTAAATGAGTAATTAAACAAAAAAAATATATAGATTTTCGTACACGTTCGAAATTGTACTGTCATTTAATCACAAATTATCATTGATATAATTTAAAATGATTATTAAAAAAGTCAACAAACTTACCATACATGATGGTTTGTGATTGGATTACTGTAAAATTATTTTATGCTATTAGTGAATAACTTTTTTTTTCTCTTTTAACAATTTCCTCTCTTGTTTTAGTTGTTGAAAACATATTAGATTAAGTTAAAATATGCAAGTTTTATTTGGATTTAAATTTTTCGTATTGAATTTTATTATACATTTATTTTTTAGATTCAAAATTTCAAAATTGTTTTAATGTAAATTAATTTTGCAAAATCAAGGGCAAACATCGTATAGTAATTTGCAGTTGATCATGAAAGCCAATATAGAGTTACGATTCATTTGCAACATTGGTCTTTGATCCTCAGTCAATTTGTGTGATCCCATGATCGGAACCCATAGCCAAAATACAGCTAGGGTAGGGTTTGTAAAGAAATAAACACTCAATGATTGTGTCTCGTATTTCTATTTGTCACTGAACTTAGGTTCATGCTAAGAAGTTGTTTTCACCTTCAATAAGGGATAAACCGCATAATAAATCTAGTGTTTACCAATTTGATACTTTTTATAAAGTAAATTACATAGACCTCATTGAGATTTACTCTTATTATATTTGATACCCTCCATTTTATTACATTACATTACTTTGAGCCTCTAAGAGGGTCGGTGTAACATTTTTTTACCCCTAAGAGGGGGGTCAGTGTAATGAAAGCCTAAAAATTAAGGAGTTTTTTGTAGGGTTAAAAAATGGAGGGGTATTGAGTATAATAGTGACAAACTTTAAAGAGATCCGTGTAATATACTCTTTTTATTTTAATGCCCATTTTGTAAAAGTACATAACAGTCTCTTTTTTCTCTAATGTTTGTGGTTTATGACTAAGGAACACTTGAAATAATAGTATATTGGTTTAGTTCATTGGTTTTCATTTTCAGTTAACACTTGTTTAATGAATAAAAAATGTTAACCCTTGCTTAAAACCAATATGTTGAAGACAATATTAATTGACTACTTAAACATTAAATAACAAGCAAAAAGAGAGGGGTGACAAGGAAAAGACTATTTCTTTGAAATAAAAAATGAAGAAAAATTGACATAGGGAAAATTGATATAGCAAGGACATAATACATATATTTACATCAACTATAATACCCATTTGAATCTTTTAAGCAGATGTATTTCACACGATAAAAAATAGATTTGTGATATGATTGAAATTATAATAAATACATGTAAGTGTGTAACAAAATACCGAAATTGTTAAAATCTCAATTATTGATTTTTTTAATCAACAACCCACCCTCACATTAGAGTAAAGGAATTTGGAATTCAGGACCGTTAAAAAACTATCCAATAGAAAGACAACAATATCTTTCGTGCTTACATCTGTAAGTGAAGCAAGTATGTTTGATCTTTCTTCAACAAGGGATTTTCCATTCCAACTACCTAAAAAAAATGACAATGGCGAGGAGATTGTCTGAATTATTATGCAATTCACGCAGAACTATGCTATAACTCACTATAGAGCACGGGAAATAAAGATGAACAAACAGTTGTATTACTTCAAATTGCAAGTTTTTGAACAATATCTAGGTAGGTCTGTTTCCAGTCACATGTGCATATATATGCGTGCCACACCAACTCAACCAATTCGAAATAGATGGTAAGTTTTTGACCTTCTTATTTTAACATTCTATTTATATCAAACATTAGTTCTAAAATTTACTCTCTCACATCAATGTTCATAATTGATAAACCATATTTTGTACGTGGTGATGAGATATGAATTTAGGCCCTGAAAATATTTTATTTTATGTACATTATTTTGGCAAAACTCATGTTTTTGTGCTATATGTGATATACATAGCATATCCCAGGTCTCCCCTAGCAGCAAATATTGGATATTCAAATTAAGAGTTCCTACAACACTTTTTATTATTGGGCATTTTACATTCTTGCCCTTAAGCGCAGTTTATACGCATCAATATCTAAATATTTTGTAAGTGATGTGATATGAATTTTGTACACATTTTGTACATGAGTTTTGGCATTGAAAATGCCTTATTTTCAATACATTATTTTGGCAAAACAGATATCTATCACGTACAAAATATTATTTATCAATATTAACACTAAATTTTGCAGTCCCATCACATACAAAATATGGCTTAACACTAGATTTTGCATATTCAACAACAAAATACAACATGTTGCTTGCAATACCCCAGTGAAAGGTTGGAAATAAACATCGAATATTTTTAGTCTTGCACTCTTTTTTTTGTTACTAAACCCAGGGTTCATACTAAGAAACTACCTTTTAGTTTTAATGCCTATTTTACAAAAGTAGCGGATTTTTTTCTTCTTCTAATGTTTGTGGTTTATGATTAAGGATGACTTGAAATAATAGTAGATTGTTTTATTCTTTTTCCTTCTCAGTTAATACTTGTTTAAAATTAATTTGTTAAAGACAATACTTAAACATTAAAAAAGAGGAGAGACAAATGGTGGAAAAAGGAAATGGGGAACAACAGAAATAGGGAACATTGATATAACAAGGACGTGTACATGTATTTGCATCATCTATAATACCAATTTGAATCTTCTAAACAGATGTATGTCACACGGTAAAGTACAGATTTATGATTGTTGATTGAAAAATCAATTGTTGAAATTTTGATGAATACATGCAAGTGTAAGAAAATAAAAAATTGTAAAAATCTCTATTATTGATTTTTTAATCAAAATTCACCTCACCCTAAGAGTAAAGGAATTTGGAATTCAGGACTATTAAAAAACTATCATATCAAAGCATATCAATACCTTTTGTGCTTTATATCAGTAATCAAAGCAATAATTTTTTATTTTTCAACAACTGGGGATTTGTCATGTCTATTACCTGACAAAAGTAACAAGGGCGAGGAAATTGTGTGAATTATTATTATGCATTCCACGAAGAAGTATAGTCCATTATAGAGCATGGAAAATAAAGATGAACAATAATACCTCAAACCCCAAGTTTTGGTACAATATCTAGGGAGCTTTATTGTTTCTATCCGTGTCACACCTACTCAATGAATTCATAATAGATTAAACTTTCAGCCTTCGTATTTTAACATGCTATCTATATCACATATCATCACGTACAAAATACGGTTTATCAATATTACCACTAAATTTTGCAGATTCCACTGCAAAATACATGTTGCTTCCAATACCCTTGTGACGAGCTGATTTGGTAACACACAAGTTTGCAATATAACTATACCTGCTTGGTGTCAGGTGGATGGTACAAAAAACGAGGAGCATCCTCAAGTTCTTGCATAAATTATTAGTTACAAAAGCATCAAAACTTAAGCATAAAAAGACATTTAATAAGGTTTACAAATTGGTATAAATTATTTTATTAATTATTATTAAATTTTTTTATAAAACATATAATTTAATCATTTATATTAATTTATATTTTTATATTTTAATTTCTCATTTTGTTTTTTCTTCTATATGTTATTGTTAATGACATTGTTATATTAATTAACGCAGTATTATATAATTCTTACCAGGGAAACTGAAGTCCTTTTCCCTCTGTATAGGACATTATGTAAGATAAGATCAGATCAGGACTTAAACAAATTAACAACAGAATTAGTTTTAACTTTTCTTCTCTCTGTTGCAATACCAATAAATAAAGGTAAATTAAATAAATAAAGCATACGAAACATGTAATACAACATGGATCTACCAAAAAC
This sequence comes from Pueraria montana var. lobata, assembly GCA_026413185.1. Taxonomy (NCBI): domain Eukaryota; kingdom Viridiplantae; phylum Streptophyta; class Magnoliopsida; order Fabales; family Fabaceae; genus Pueraria; species Pueraria montana. The sequence goes on along the minus strand of CM048649.1, from coordinate 68,786,479 downwards.
ACCCCTAAATAAAGTCGATTGGCAGAACACCACAAAGAAGCTTCCATTTATAATTCATGGTCCCATGATGTATCCTTGCCCATTTATGATTAATTCCAAGGATTTTACTATGCAAAACTGTATCAGCACTTAACCAAATTGACCTGATCCTCGGGATTGTCTTATTTTGTGCACAATTTTGAACATCAGGGACAAGAGTCGAGGTTATATCTCGAGTCCTCAACTGTAAGGGAGTATAACATAGCATACGTTGTTATTGTGTAAAGAAGTTCTTGTTTGCACTTACTGAACATGATAACAAAAAAAAAATGCAATGACTTCAGGAGGAAACAGACCTTTCCCATAGCCTAAGTCCTACAAAAAGGGAGGATAATTTCATAGCACATATAATATTCCTGGATACTATTTTGAAAGAAAATCGAAGAAAATTTTTGAAGATGTTATTTCCTGACACTTATTTGTTTTTCAGAAAAGTAAAGAGGACTAAGGTGGATGATTACAAAAATACTTGCAACTTGAAAGGTATAACCAGAGAAAAAGCTTCACCCAAATACACTAAATATTTCTTCAAAAGTCTGAGTTAGAATAATGCTAAAGAATTCCATTAGACAATCACCTCTCTATCTTGTACGCTACCAACTTTCAATTCCCACTCTTATCCAAATGTTTCTATTTCTGTAAATCCTCACCAATAATCTTCCTATATTTTTGCAGCATTTTTTTTACTATGAAATTTCGACGAGCTAACTGCCATTTCTTTCAAGAACAGTTCAATATAATCTTATGTAAAATACACTTTAAAATCATAAAATGAACCGGAAAATCAACTAAAACTGCATAATAAATAAATTCAGGAAAATGGAATCAATTTAACATAAAACAAGAAGTCAATAATAACTTTGTGTCATTAGGTGATGCTTGGGATATTATTTACAATGAGATCTCTTTCAATAATTTCCTCCAGTGTCCTTGATCTCCCTCTACTCCTTTTCACAAGCCTAGAAATCATGCAATCTACTCTTCTAACCAGTGCCTCTATTGAAATTATTTGTATGCGTCTATACCTAAATCAATTTTCTATCATTTTTTCCTTGATAGGTATCACACCAATATCTTCTTGTATAACCAATTTAAAATAAACAAAAATTCAACTTTAGTTCTAAAAAAATCAGCAGAACCTTGGAAGGACACATTGCCTGATGAATGTATTCCCCAAAGCAAAACAGTGGAAGGCAGTGTTTAAGACTAACCACTGCTTTGTAGTAGACTTTAATGAACAGGAATTGTCTTATCTGCATTTATACTATCATGATTAGATTTTTTAAGTAAGTTGCCCTGGTTCTCAAAGAGTTTCCTTAACGCGAGCAGCCTCACCAGGCATCCCAGCCTTCAAAAGACAGGAACTTAAAGTTCTAATAGTGATGTCATCTGGGGTACAACCAGCTGCCAACATCTTGTAGAAGATACCAATTGCTTCAGGCGTTCTTCCTTTCATACAATGCCCAATAATAAGAATGGTAAATGTCAACTTATCAGGCTTGCACTTCTCCTCCATTTCCGCTACAATTGCATTAGCCTCATCAATGTTCCCAGATTTACAATATCCATCAATGACAGGATTGTAGACAAAAGCCTGTGGAACAATGTCACTCTGCTTCAATAGTCTCAAAAGGTCACAAGCTTCTTGCAGTCTATTGCTCTTGCATAGAGCACTGATAAGAACAGAGAAAGTATACAAATTTGCAGGAATATTCCTCGCATTCATTTCACGCCATAGGTCCAAGCCATGGTTCACCCATCCAACTCGGCAATAGCCATCAATTAGTGAAGTTAAAGTAACAATATTGGGAGCACAACCGTGAAAGAGCATCTTCTTGTGCATGCCTAGTGCAGAAGCCATGTCACCTGCCTTAACAAAGCCATCAACAAGGGCACTAAAGGTAAACACATTAGGCTTGGTTCCGGATCTAACCATTTCATAAAAAAGAGAGGAGGCCTCCTTCATCTTACTCAGTCTGCAATAACCTGATATCACTGTTGTATAGCTCACAACATTAGGGGCAAACTCGCATTTTACACAAACTTCTTTCAGTAAATCCCGTGCTCTATCAACCTGATCAATTCTACATAAACCATGTAATATAGTGTTATATGTAACTATGTCAGGGGAACAACCACAACTTCTCATATCACTGAGAAGCTCAAAAGCTTCATCAACTTCTCTAGCCATGCACAAACCCCGGATTAAAATGTTGAAGGTGAACGTTTCTAGACAAGAATGTGATCTCATAAGCTCCCTAAATAGACAAATGGCATCATCTAATCTATTATGTTTTATCAATATGTTCAAAAAGTTATTATAAACAATCACATTTACTTGAATCCCACTGCACTGAGCTTCAGCAAGTAATTCCTTTGAAACATCAAACCTGTCAGCCAGTGCAAAAGAAGAAACCAAAAATCCCAAAAGCCTAGAATCAGGCAATTGCCCATCAGACCTCATAGAATCATATAACAGTTTTGCTGAATTGTGGAAACCTGCTTGACAAAGGGACCTCAAAAGCATATTATAAGTCCAAAATGAGTGAGACATACTCAACCTCTCCCTAGTGAACTGAAAGAACTTGAAAGCCAAGTTGGGATTGTTAAGCCTTTTAACAACCTCTAACACATGAGAAGGAGTTAAATGCTCACGAAAATAACCCAAAAACCTATCATCCAAAGAGTTAGAGCATAGAAAGAGAGTAGAAACAATCTTAACAAACCAGGAATCAGGTGTTGTTATGATTAACCCTTTCTCAGAAGCTCTTACCTGAGTAAGAGTACGGTAATGCAAAGCTCGAATAGCAGTGAAGAATGAGAAAGTCATCTGCTTCTGTACGCCATAAGGAAATGCAAGCATGACCCTCTTCGGAGGTTAGTGGAAGTGTTGCTTGAAAGAGAAATTCATGGCATGAAGGAAAATTTGATGGTTGATCGAAATCAGGAATACATATATATTCCTCAAAATCAAAACACCCCTTCTCCCAACATTGAAGAAAGAATTCATCTTTAACGTTGTCGAACGATATTCACAAGTAAAATAACCATTCGCAAAGATAGGATTTTTTTAAGCTGTGTGTAAAGTTGCTGCTTTTTATAGCGATACTCGGAAGAGGGAGGTTTAGGGGTTTGCTCCGGTAAGGGTAACCCAGTCTGTCATGGATACAAAAAATAGTTTATTTTATTTCAAATCAAATATTTTTTTAAGCAGATTTAAATGTAATTTTTTTTTTATAAAAAAAAATACAAAGTATATATGAGCTTTGTCTAATCTTCACCTAAAAATTTCTGTAGAGACCCTCTTTCATTTACATTTTTTTTATAAAAATTCAAATTTGTCACCTTATTTAAAAAATCTGGATTCATCATTCATATTAACATAATATTAGTATTAAAATGTATATTTGAAAAAGGGGGAAATAAAATAAAAAAACTGAATGTATAACTTTGGTAGAAGCTAATTTTCTTTAGATTTTAGGATAAATATATAGTTTTAATATTGATAGTGTGTAATATAAATGTTTTCAAAAATGCATTCGATGTAAAATATAATTTCTAAAATGAAATTCATAAATAACGTATTAATAACTTTCACATTTTAGATTTTTATTTAGCTTAAAATATCAATTATATATTTTATTATCTAAATATGTTTTTACTGAATTTTGTATGATTTCATAATTGTGAATAATAAAATAGAAAATTAAATTATCATCATTGATTTCATTTTTTTTTGGTACATCTCTCTTTTTTTTGTACATTGATTTCATTTTATATTAGTAATTAGTAACATGGTCTTTGTTTTGTTTTTTTAGTCTTGAAAACTTATATTATTATTATTATTATTATTATTATTATTATTATTATTATTATTATTATTATTATTATTTAACTTTTAGAAGGAAAACAAAACTCGCAGCATTCTAGAGACAATTCTGGTGTTTATTTATGAGTTCTTTTGGTTTATTTGCCGAATTGCCACAAACATCAGTGATTAACTCTCTTGCCCTTGAAGTTAAAACAGAGCAACTCATTGGCATTGATGGTTAAAGGGTTTTTTTTTTTTTTTTTTTTTTTACAAGCAGAATGACATATAAAGGAGGACATAATTAGAATTTGGGAGTGACAAAATAAGTTAATTTAAGCTAACCTAACTAGTTTCCAACTTATTAAAGGGTAGGTTGAATTAGTTGGATTGAACCCGTTTTAAGAGTTGGGTTAAAAATCCTAATCATTGGGTTGGATTGACTTATTTTAATTTTTTCAACAAAAAAAAGTTATAAAAGGGTAACCTATTAATTGACTTATTAAATAAATAAAAAATAGAAAAAGCATAAATAATCTAAATATAACCGTAATAACCATTAATACTCCATCGAAATATACAAATAATTGAAATTGGAGCATCAAATAAATCTACCAATAACTTTAAAAGGTTAAAACTATAAATAATAATACTTTAGTCCAATAACACGAATAAGTTCATAATCACAAATAAATATAGATTTGAGTAAATATGATAAAAATCAAATTCTAATGAACAACAAAAAGTCAAAAACACATTGGGTTGAATTTGACAACAGAATCACACAAATCCAACTAAGTCATCCTGTACAATTTTGATTAAGTTACATAATGAATTTAACCAAATTTAACACAACTGGACTTGTAAACATTCCTAACCACATTCATTTCTTATTATGAGATATTGTGATACTCATAATATTTCAATATTTATTTTTAACATGTACCTAATACAAAATAAAGAATTTGGTTGACACTTAACTGTGGATATTTTATGGCAAGATTATAAAATAAACTATTGCGAGTTGTGAGTAAACAAGATTGAGAATTTTTTTTTATTACTCATAATCTTTAACAAACAACATATAAAAAGAATTAAAAATTACTATTTTTTATTATATATTTATTATGTAATCAGATAAAGTCGGATTTGTTATATATTTATTATATATAAAGTTTAAAACTCATTAACCAATTTTTTAACACAATTCTAACTAGATATACTAAATAAACTTGACCCAACGATTCTAAACCAACCCACAAAAACATAATTGGAATGGGTTGGGCGTGAATCTACTTACACACCTTTTTTTTTTTGGTAAATGCTTACACACCTATTTAGAAGCAACCGATCAAGGACGGAAGTTTGATTCATGAAGCATTGGATCATAACGAACAGATTTCAAATATTGAATTGTAAATATTTAACAAAACAATACATTTATTGTTATCATTATTTTGACGTTCTCTTTTTATTAAGTGAATTTATATGAATCTCATGAAATATTTGAATTTTATTTACAATTTAATGTATTTTTTTTTATGAAATGTATTTGTTTTGTAAAACTTATGTAAAGTTTAATCAATAAAAAACATATTTTTAAAAGTATTAAAAAAATGTTACTAACACTCATCTTAATAAAACTCACTTAATTTGCCATATTCCCGGAAGAAGTGCAACCCAAAGCAAATACACAAACGACAAAAGAGAGGTTCCGGGAGTCCGGCATTTTTTACGAAATTTGGTTCAGCATATCCATGTGTGGTCTTGAGGACATAAGAGCGGAATTTGAGTAGGTCTGGTTTATTTGAAGTTTTTTTATTATTATTATATATTTTCTAATAAAATTATGTTTTAATATAAATATAATATTTTTTAGTTTTTTTATGTTTTATAAAACTTTTTCCAAATGATTTATTTTATTAATTATTTTTATAAAAAATTAAGTGAAGATCTATTAATTAATTAAATGAAAAAATTAACAAAATAAATTCCAATAGTTTTAAATATTATTTTAAAAATCAAATAAATTATTTATAAATTTAGGGGGGCATTTGTTTTATAGAATCTTTTTTCATTTTGGACCGAAAATGTTATTTCCAGAAATATAACATGTGAATATCATTCTTAAGTATTTAAAAATAATATGTTTGGTTAACTTTTAATATTTCTAGAAATACTTTTAAAATTTTAAAATAATAAATAAAAATAAAAGTAAAAATAGAAGTTATAGTAGAGTTAAAAAATAACTTCTCATATTCTCATGAAAATATAATTTTCTCACCTCTCGTCATGGGAATAAAAACAGTATAAACAAGAAAATATACATTTTTTGATGATGAAAGATATATAAAAATATTTTTTTAATAATCTCTTAATAAATATGAAAATAAATATTCTCACGTTCATATTTTTTGAAATGTAAAAACATTCATAGACAAACGTCTCCTTAATATTATTACTTAATTTTTATTTTTTTTACTCTTATAAAGGAATTTATGATTTAAAATATTTAAAATTGAACGAGTGCGAAAAAGGCGAGACAAAGGGTGAAATGTGAGACCCGCAAATGATGCAAGGATGGGAAGAGAACAGTCGATGTCAAAGTATGATCAGCGACGTTGAGTCCCAGACAAAGAGAGAAGTGGTTGCAGGCCTTATCTAGAATGAGTTTGTAGGACACGTGTCACAATCCCTGTTTCTGGGAGACACGTGGCGTAATCCTTATGTTTCTCGTCTAGGGACAAGTTCCCGCCGGCCACTCCTCTGTCAGCAACGTGCGACCCTCCTCGTTGTTGATGTTTTCCACATTATTTATACAATGAAAATCAACCACAATAAATTAGTCCTTGCCGCCAATCACACCACTCCTAATTTATTTATTAAGATTTTACCAACCTTATAATATGATAAAAAAGATAAATGGAGTTTTACTATAAGATTTTACCAATCTTATACTGACAAAAAAATTACACACACACATGGAGCTCAGTAAATGAAAATTGTGCAATTCTTTTTTGATCCGTAGGAATCAAAGATAGTACTAAAGAGTTTACAATATTCACGCACCATGCTCAACCAACTGAACTAGACCGCTTGATTGAAAATTGTGCAATTCAAGTATATTATTATGATTATCTAAAAATATTATTAACAAGTTTAAAATTGAAGACCTGATAAAATTCCTTTTGTATCTGAAAGACAAAAAACTAAAATAGATTTTTTTCGGTAAAATATGTTTTTTATCCCTCATTTTATCTAAATTTTTATTTTTAGTCCCTCATAATTTTTTTATGTGTTTTTAGTCCCTCAAAAATTATTTTATTTTATTTTTAGTCCCTGACATTAATTTTAACTGTTAAATGATGTCGTGACGAGCATAATTTGTGCTTGAAAATTTTCTGTTTAAGTTTCTAACGATTTTTAACTACTGCAAAATTTCTGACAAACAAAAACTGTCAGAAATGTTAAAAAATAAAATAAAAAATCAAAACCTCGAACACCAGATTTTTCTGAAATTACAAGAAATGTTACAAAAGTAAACATTTCTAACCACCAAAAAAATTGTAGTGGTTAAAAGCCACTATAAACTTAATTAGAAATTTTTCACACACACAGTTTATGTTTGTCATGTCATCACTTAACAGTTGAAATTAACGTCAGGGACTAAAAACAGAAATCAAAATAAAATGAGGGACCAAAAATATATTTTACCCATTTTTTTATAAGCTCTTTTTGCACAGGGATTTGTTTAATCTAAAACAGAGTAATTTTTTTTTGATAAATATAACAGAGTAATTAAATATTAAATATATTATTAATAACAATGAGCAGTTAATATTAGGGATAACAAAGTGGGCCGGGCCAGCCCGCCAGCCCACCACAAATTTGGCGGGGCGGGGCGGGGTGGGGTGGGGTCTATAGCCCACTAGCCTGCTTTGACCCGCCTGTCTAGCCCGCCAACCTGCCGAGCTACAGGCAGGCTGGCTGCCACTACTTTTTTTATTTTTTTTAAATAATATATCTAAAATAACATAAATTATTAGAGACTATTAATATTTTGTGGTGTACTTTTGAAAGACTATTAGTTTGTGGTGTTGAACTTTTGAATGAAATGAAACAATATTTAAGCCTCTTTAAGATGTTACTCATGATGATGTTGAACTTATGGTGTTGAAAGACTATTAGTTTGGGGTTTATTGAAGAAAATGAAACAACATTGCAATTATTTTTAATTGTGTTCACACTTCACAGTAAAAAAAATGTTCTCTACTATCCTTTTATGATACAAGTGATGTAAGGTCATTTTATTTATGTCTTATTTGTAATAAATTAAAAAACTTATTTTTTTTTCTAATTATGGAGGGCCAACCTGCCAGCCTGCTCTTAGGCGGAGCGGACAAAGCTGCCTAGCCCGTCCTAACTATGGCGGGCCACAGGCAGGGCTGGACAAAACTGGCTGGGCCAGCCCGTTTTGTCATCCCTAGTTGATATTGTTTATATACACGTATAAAAAAAAGTCATGATATATCTCTTTTTTTACTGCATACATCTCACTCACTCTCTCTTTTTTTTTTCTTTTTCTACTGCATACATCTCACTCTCTTATATCTCACTTTACCTTTTCTTTCTTTCTATTTCTCTATTTTTTTCATCATATCATGTATCACACTATCTCCGTTCTTATTTATAAGGCCTAATTATCTAATTCAAAATGGTTAATTTAGTTCTAAATTTATATATTTTTAAAAAATGTAATTGTTATTAATGTTTATCTCTTTCTTCTAAATATTTATCAATATAATATCTTTCTTATTTAATTAAGGATATTTTAGTTTAAAAATAATTAATGCTAGAGATATTATGTATTGACTCTTATAAAAAGAACAAATATCACTTCTCATTTAGGTCTTATAATTAGGAACAAATACAGTATTTATCATTTTTTTCTCTCTCTCTATTTCTCTCATCTCTCTAACCCCAATCCACCCAAAATGAGATGAGTGCTTTTCGTTTCTCTAAAAATAAATTATAAAGTTATTAAATTTTGTTGACTTTTTTTTTTATTAATGATTAAGATGTTTTATTTTCAATGTACTTCCTTCGTCCCAAAATAACTATCGCATTTAATTTTTTAATGTAATATTAATTATTCCCTCTTTCTCAAAATGAGTATTGCATTTGAAAAAAAATTATTTCAAAATGAGTGTTGTATTTGACTTTTCAATATAATATTAATTATTTTTTTCACTAATATCCCTAATAATGTCACTTTAGTTTTTCAATGCAATGTTAATAATAAGGTTAGTTTTGTAAAATTATTTATTTATTTCTTCTATTTAATAGTTTTTCTTTGTCTGTGTAAAAACAATATAGGATGACACTCATTTTGGGACTGAGGGAGTACTTTTTTCACTAATACCTCTAATAAGTGTCACTTTAACTTTTAAATGCAATATTAGTAACAAGGTTAGTTTTGCAAATTTACTTTTTTTTTATCTATTTAATAGTTTTTCTTGATATGTGTAAAAAAAAAACTAGAACGACATTCATTTTGGGACAGAGGAAGTATTAGTTAATTAGTCGTATAAATTATAGTTATTGGATGCTTAGGTGTCAAAAGAAATACAGCTTTTATTTGAATATATACACGTATAAAGTAGTAAAGTTTTTTCAAGATAAAAGTTGAATGAGTTTACCGAGATTCTTAATTTCTCAACATTTAAATAAGGCAAAATACGTTGATTTTTATGGGAAAGCCAATTATAATCATTAATCTGTGACAAGGGCAAATGGCTTAAAAGAATATATTCTATTTTTTCGTTATCATGTTATTGATACGAAATATTCACCGACTTTGTTAATGACTAATCTCCGTCGGAGAACCTGATTGGTCATCTTTAGTGGGATTTTTTCCTCCCAACTATGTTTTTTCCATCCACAATACTCGAATCCGAGACTTTGCTTAAGGGACTGAGTCCAATACCACTCGGACCAACGAGTTGTTGGTAGAGAATATATTCTATAATTATTCATTATTAATTAAATATTAAATAAAAGGCAAAGCAGAAAGGAAGGAATAAACACGAAATGGTGGGTGAGAAATGTGGGATCCACTTGATCCATTTCGAAGATCATATCATCCAATCCCTAATCAAACGGTCCACAGTCAACCATTTCTCGGTCCTCACTAGAAACATCCAATCCATTTGATAAAAACAAACGAAGAAAAAAATCATGTGCGCGTTATTATTTTGCAAACGGATTATCTTCTATCTCTAATGCACTAATCTTATTTAATAGAAGAACTAAAAAAGATAGTTTAGGATTATTTATTTAATTTATATTTAAAACAAGATATTAAATAGTAATTTTTATAATTTTAACACATGGTCTGAAGAGACTTGTTATGTTGGCTATGCTGTTATTATTATTCAACTCAATGAGGATAAGATGTCACCGTCCTTCAATTCACGCTTTATTTATTCTTTATTTATTTTCTACGACAATTCTTATAAGTTTAATAGAAACACTTTAGATTAAAAAATTGATTTATCAATCACTGTTCTCTTTTTATGTGTCATCGACAATGGCGAAAAAAATCTGATACCCATGTGCTACACACCGGGTATTTATACCCCACAAACTCATCCCAACCCTCTCTGCTGTTGCGTCTTTCATTTCATTTCACACTGAACCTTTTTTCGTTCTTCTCATCACCTCTCTGCCAAAACGATGCCGTTTGCTCTGGAAACTAACGGAGGAGTTACGATCGGACGGTCCTCCTTCGCCCACTGCGTCGCGATCTGCGATCGGGATTTTGCGGCGGATGATTTCGACTCCAGCTCCGACTCCTCCATCGGAAGGAACAGCACCTCGTCGGAAGATTCCTCCGACCGGGAAGACGCCGGCGAAGTTGAGGTTCAGAGCTCCTTCAAAGGGCCTTTGGATACCATAAACGATCTAGAGGAAGATTTACCCGTCAAGTAAGTTTTTTTGTGTGTTTTTCTTTACTGGGTGTTCATCAAGCTTCAAGCTTTTCGTGTTGGTAATAGAGTATCGTTGATTTGGGGTCTTGGGGTTCTGTTATTCTACCCAGTTTCTATTCTATTTGGTGTAAGGAGCACAAAACATGTTTTTCTTTAAGCAGATTTATAAAATTACTGTTTTACCCCTGAGGGGTTCGGACTTTTACCAGTGATGTCAACTGGTGATGATTCGGTTCGATTATTTATCTTGATAAACCACTTACGGGAAGGAGCATCTAGGTCTTGGGTTTGTGGCTATTATTTATCTTTAGAAAAATTCCACAGAGTTGTATACCATTTTCTTTGACTTAAGATAAGATAATCCATTAATTAATTTAGTGATCTGCTTTTGTGGTTGGGGTAAGTGGTTTACAGAATATATCTAGTTCCAGATGTTTACTTAAAGGAGTGTTGAAATTGATTGGCATAATGGATCTCCGCCACAAGATTGGTAAGTTGAGATAGAGCATCTTTCTATAATGTTCGTGCTTTAAGGGGAAAGGGCAAAGTTCGTGTTTAAATATTATAGGGCCTCGTTATCTCTAATATAGCTGTAGGGTGAGCCTGTTCCTTGAAGAAGACAAATTAAACAACATAATGATGCATTTGTAGAGTACATCATGAAATTTACAACAGAATATATTGGCTTCTAAGCGATGGCAAATGGATGGACTAGTATGAATTTTTTTATTGAAATTAAATTGATGGATAAAAATAAACCACTGAAATTGTGTGAATAAACCTTTTCATAAATACTTGTGGAGAAGAAAATAAAAAGTTAAATGTACTGAACTTCTCTGTAAACTAAATTAACTTATACACTTTAGTTTTTGGAGAAGTTAAAATAAAATAGCTTCTATAAAAGTTAAATACATAAAGTTAATTTTAGTTTATGTGAAAAGTTTAATTCATTTTATTTTCTTATTTTGTTTAAGTACTTATAGAAAAAGTTTTTCAAAACAAGGCCTAAACCATTTAACCCATCCACGACCCAATCATATTTTGTTTACTAAATAACTACTTTTCTCTCTCTTAAATTAACTAAATAGACGCATTTAAAGTTTCCTCTGTCCAACAATATTTCTTTTTTTTTTTTTTTGGTCCAATGATAATTCATTCTTCTGAAATAGATGCATCTGGACATTTCTTCAAATACAGCTCATTCTTCACCTTAGTATCTCTCAAATAAATGCAACTAGACTCTTCTGTCCAAATACATTTCACTCTTTGTACCTTGCGGATATCTAATAAATAGTTTGGTTGGTTCTTTAACTACCTATTGCCTAAGAGTCTAATGGATTAATGAATTTAGATATGATGTATGTACTGCGGATAGATAATGGATTAATGAATCCAAAATACTCTCTTTAACATATTCTTTTGTATACACTCTTCATTATAGCTAAAATTTATTGAAAATCACAAAATTCTAAGAAAAAATTACTGTATTAGAAATAAAAAATTTGGTGGATCTTACTTTTCATTTAATGACTTTTCACTCATAATTTGTAATTTCTAATAAATTTTAACTAATACTATTAAAAAGATTATTAGAAGGTTGTATAGAGAGGGTATTGTTAGCACTCCTACACAATTCAATTGTCACCCTTACTTCTAAGATGTCAAAAGTTGTATGTAATGGGCTAAAGTGAGTGGCATGTTCTAGGTGTTAGAATTTCTTTGGCTTAAAAGGAAAATTATTGTTGACAAAGATAAAAATGTTGCTATGCAAAGTGAACAACCCTCAATTGTAAAGTGCTACCTTAGTTTATTCTTGCTTTTAGGTATTTGTTTCACATCAAGTCGAGAGATTTTCATCAAGATTCAGGCTATTTATATGCATGGAAGAGAAGAAGAGATTATAAACAAAAAATAGAAAACCATGCGATAGAACATTTTAACTAAGCATGAGAACAAAGCACGAGTAGAAAATAAGAGTGCAATGACAAAATTTATAACTTTATAATGCATGTATATTGGTCTAGAGCGAGAATAGTTGTATTTTACTAATTGGGATTAGTTGACATTTGTATTAGCTACTATGAATGACACTACACATGCTCCTGTTGTGACTGCCACTTTGATTCAGTAAACTGAAGATGACCAGATTACTGAAGCACTAGATGATGTGAAGCTTTTAATTTTTGATTTTAGACTTAAGATACATTTTTATTAACTTGCGTCATTCTGTTTTTTGTAATTCAGGAAAGGCATATCCAAGTTTTATAGCGGCAAATCCAAGTCCTTCACAAGCTTAGCAGATGCTGCAGCTGCAAGTTCTATGGAAGAGATAGTGAAGCCAGAGGATCCTTATGCCAAGAAACGTAAGAATTTAATAGCGCGTAACTCAATTGAGAGGAGTCGCAGTTGTGCAAACATTGGTGGAATATCAAAGCGACCCAGTAACATAGGTCGAGGAGCATCTTGTCTCACTCTGAGCAGTACTGAAGAGGGTAACAGCTCCAGTTCAATATCTCCTCCATGCCTTCTTCCTCCTCTTCATCCACGTGCTAGTAATAATAGGTCATCGCTGCCTCAACAACCTTCTTCTAGTTCTACCACACGAAATTCTCCTTGGAGGTCATATTCCTGGTCTGATCTGCACTCTGTTGCTGAGGCTCATGATATATCTGGTTTGGCTATTTGTAGTGGAAACTAAGTGCACTGAATTTTTGACACCAATATAAGCTTTTAGTTCATAGCCAGTGCCCAGTGCCCAGTGAGTTTAGTTCACATTCGAATTTGTTTGTAATGGCACAGTACTTTGTGAACTTCTCAATGTCGTATGTGTACCCACCTGACTAGAGTGTTGTATATTATTATATCTCAGCTTTTGGTTATCTTTTGCTCGTGCTGCAATTTTACTTATCAGGTTGAGAATAATCAAAATTGCGGAGATAACATACTTATCAGGTTGAGAACAAGATTTCATAATTGGATTCGTTTGCAACTGAAAGACATTGTCAGCAGTCGAGAATTAAAAAAAAGATCCGAAGATAATAGGAACATGTTTGAAATCGAATCGTTGAATTAATGGCAGAGTCAGAGACATACTCAATTCTTAATTCCTCTATGTGGTTGGATTTGTTTCTTTGCTTGCACGTTGTTTTCTATGAAATTTTCGTGCTGTTAGATTTCTTATGCTTCTGAAGGTTCACTTTGCTGCGCACCGGCTGTTTCTTTTATACCGTTGGCCGAGAAAGAAGAATTTAACTAAAATGATACTAGTAATATAAATATATTTTTATACTGGTATTTAGTTATAGAGTAATATGTATAATAATATTATTGATTTCTGTAATAATTATACTGGTATTTAGTTATAGAGTAATATGTATAATAATTATTTCAGCTTAACTAGTAATTTAAATGATTAATAATGAAAAAATTTCAATATATGAAAATTAAACTTAAGAAAAAAAATAATATCGAAGAAAGCATTCAAAGACTAATAAATGAAAAGTACGGTAGAAAAATGTGTATTATGTGAATAGATAAGAAATAAGAATGAAAGAAAAAGCAAAAAAAAAAAATTGTTTAGAAAGAATAGACAAATTATATATAAACGCATTTTTACTCTTATGAAAAATCTGTTAAAATTAACTGAATCATGTATAGTAATCAATTGATAAAATCAGTAACCAATTACAAATAGGAAGTTGGACAGCATTGATGATCAAAGTATGACAAGTTAATCAATTATTATGTGGCATAACAATCAATTAACGAGAAAGTACAATATTTAAAAATGTTCATCAAATTTAATCAGGATCGATGGATTAAGCGAGGGCAAGGGTGGACCTTAACCCTCTTCATTTTTAATTCAAATTTTGTATATAGAGTTTTGATTTTTTATATAAAATGTTATAGAATCATTAGTACCAATTATTGAGCGCATATATCTACTTGTGCATAGTTATTTCAGCTTAACTAGTAATTTTAAGTTTGAGTGAAGAAAAATTACATCTTTAATGATATCTTGATCATTAAAACATTTTATATAAAATATTTTTTTTTATCAATTTAGCTACTAAATCATGTGATATCTTGACCATTTCATATATCAACTTTTAAATATTCTTTTTCATAACATTAAATATTATATTAATAACATTAAATTCTATATGTATTATTTCTAATTCTCAAGTTTATTTTTCTTATATATATTTATCAATTTTTGTATATTAAATTCTAAGGGGTTGATCAAGTGAAGCAATTCATGGTGTTGCATGTCATCCTTTCCTCCTACATTTTTATGAAAAAAAATCAATTTTGTATATTATACTAATGTACATTTGATTTTTTATTTTTAAAAATATATTTTATAAAATCTTAATTAAATAACAAAATTATGTCATACTATACTATATATGAAAAATCTACTTATATATTTGTATAAATATAATATTAATAGTATGTATATTTTTTTAGTATATACATATTTTTTTAATATTAATAGTATGTATATTTGATATACATTTTTTTAATTAGTAAACAAAATTAGTTTATAATACATATTTTTTTAATATACATTTGAACTTTTTTCTTTTTAATCATTTTTATAAACTAATTTTTTGAAAACCCATATCAAGTAACAAGTCATACTATATAAGAAAAAAATATTAATTTATATATTTGTATAAATATGACATTTTTTTTGACAGTGTATAATATGACATTAATAATATTAAACGTTACATTAATATTTTCTCTCAAATCTAGTTTACTTATATATAAATATAGATATATTTATTAACAAGGGATTGGTTTGAATAACATGGGACTCAAGTTTTTTAAGCATGTAGTAAAGAGTTTCAATATCTTTAAGCAATTCAAAATTCGTCTAAGTAACATTGGACTTAGGTAATTTAATCGTGTAATTAAAAAATAAATTCTATAACTTCCAACATTTTCTTCCTAGATATTTTTGTAATTAATATTTTCTTTATAAAGTATTAAGAAAAATAATTAATAGAATGTTATAGTAGGATTTGCTAGGAGTGACTAGAGAAGTATTTGGACTTGCTGGACACCCAATATACAGTATATATATTGTGACTCAAACTGTGATATGATTGTTTCTGCTTGTTGCCTTTTTCTTTCGGATGAATAAAAATTATAAAAAATAATAATAAAAAAAAAAACTGTGATATGATTTCTATGAATAAAATTAAAAGTCCCTTAAAAAAATGAATAAAATTAAAAGGTTCCTTGACCAAATTAACTAGTTTTCTGCTTCTTATGATGACCTTGTAACCATCGGAAACCGTCTGTAACTAATTCTGAGCTTGCACATCTGGATACTGACAGTAACCGTTTAATCTTATTGTTTAGCACTAAAACATATCTTACTGCCACTCTGTATGTTCTTGACACTGTCCCAGAAACTATCGGTTTCTGACTCATGTTTCTTTGTTCTGGCATGTACTTCACATTCTTCTCGCTATACATTGTAGAGGATCTGAGTTGGGCAACCCTTCATACGGTCTTCTTGAAACTGATGAGAGTAAATAGCCAAGAGTTTTATTAATTTAAGTGACATAACTCACAACCCACTCACCAAACATGCATGTTGACACATGCCTTATGACCAACGGTCACACCTTTTCATTCTCACAGTAATTTCCAAAGGGCCTACTCCCTCAGTATTTATATAACTCGGTGCTATGAACTAAGAGACTAAAACTATTGGCACACATACTTAGGATCATATCATAGTGCTTGTTTTGATGGATTTTGCGTCTTCTTTCTTCGTCACCCAAGAGGAGTTCAATCTGTTCCACAGAATTGACAGAGAACTCTACACTATTCTTGTGATGAGGCTTTTCCGCGATCCAGCTGAGTCCATGCAGGTCCATGCCATGTGGCTGTGGTTGGAGAGGGTGGGATTTCGTAACGTGGTGAAGAGGGTGTTGGCCTTGCCCAACATCTTGATCAACGACGTTGCAGACGAAACAGTTATGTGCCTGAATTGCATTAATAATAGTAATAACAATAGCTTAATGGTGTCTTTTAATTTCTCTTCTGAAAGCAGCGAGATTCCCCTTCTCCAAAGCCTGGTGGACAAGGAAATCTCTCTTCAATTCGTGTATGAAAACCGAAGCAGCGCGGTTCAAGGGGTGGCCAAAGTGATGCAAGACGTGTGCGTGAGGGCATTCAATGACATCATGCAGCAAGCCATGATAAGGAACTCGAATGAGAGAGCAATGGAAGCACAAAGGGTGAGTCGACAAAGTTCATCATCATCATCAGAGAATAATAATAATGGGCCTTTCTGGTTTGGGTCAATTGGGCCTGCGAATTTGCGGGCCGAAGTGCCAGCGGATGCTAGGACTTTGTTTGTGACGTTCTCCAAAGGGTACCGCGTGGAAGAGTGGGAAGTGAGAGAGTTCTTTACTATGGCATATGGGGATTGCATAGAGGCCTTGTACATGCAGGAAGTGCAGCCAAATGAACAAGCACTCTTCGCTCGCATTGTTTTTCACAAGGTTTCCACCATTGACATGATACTCAGAGGGGCTTCCAAAGCCAAGTTCACCATCAATGGGAAGCACGTGTGGGCTCGGAAGTTTGTGCCTAAACGAAACGCCACAAGGACGTTGCTGCCAACAACGCTTAACAACTTTCCCGGGGAATCCTCTACCTCTAGCTCTAGACCCTAGAGACAAGTTGTTTTTATCAAGCAGTGATGATTTGCATTTTATATGTCTGTTTTAGTTTTGTAAGGTTGTTCGAGAAGTGTGGTTTTCTATGTTGTTCGGATATGTTCTTATCAAATTTGTCTAAGCTTTTTGCCCAAGCTCTTGAAATATATGTATCTCCAGAGATTTTTAATGGCAAGAAACTCATGTTGTCCGAAGTTTTACATTCAAATATTGTTGAATTCCTAGCTAAGAAGTCACCTTGTCTAACATGTTTTTTTTTCTTCTCTAAAATGTATTATGGTGATAAAATCCTGTTTATTTTAAATAATAGATGCAACATCGAAGTTAATTAATAATATGTTAATTATTTAATATATAATATTTGTGCTAATTAATTATATTGTGATATCTATGAAAAAATATGTTATTTGACTAATTTAAAATATACTAATGATGTTATCAATTTTTATTATTTTTGACTATCGGCATTGAAATTTTTTTTACTTAATTGATATATTAATTAATTATAAAATTATTATACATCACTATTAACTTAAATAATTTATTAGTTAAATAAAATAATATATCATTAATAACAAGAATATATACTTTTATTGAATAGTCAACGCTAATAATAGGCAAATTTTACTGAATCGCTACCTTCAATTCAAGCAAATAGTTTTTCAGATGTATATATATACAATTAAAAAAAATCCTAATACTAATTAATGCCTTTTGATTTTTTTTTTTCTAGAGAGTATGGATATTCTTCACTCTAGACAATGATGCTGGAGCCATGTCTTTTGATTTAAATAAGAAGGAATATTAGTATGAAAAAATAAAGGTTAAGAGAACATTACCTTTTAAATAAATTATCAAAAGAAATAATAACCAATAACTGAAAAATACCTCTTCTGTGCTACCTTAAAAAGCTTCTCGTTAAGTAAATATATTTCTTCATCGTTCAGGGCACTCCTAAGTTAATATATACACATACAAATTAAAAAAAGAAAAAGGATGCAATAACAACTTCTTTTTTTTTTTATTACTAGGTCAGTTCAGCCTGAATCGAATTGGCCTGTCAAGCTAATTGGACTAGGCCGAAAAAGTTTAATTTTTTTAATTACCTTTTCAAAAGCACAAACTTATTTACGAGTTGTTTAGATCGACCCATTAAGCTAGATCCAAATTGAGTCCTTTTATTAAAAAAAAAAAAAAATTGTCAGTTCTGCTCTTATTAGGGTGTAAAAATTTGAGATACTAAAAAATAAAATTTTTATTTGAAAAAAAGAATTAAAAAGAATATTTTTAGAATTTGAGAGATTAAAAAATATAGATTTTTATCTAGGGACTTAAGAAAAACAGACTCCTTAATTTAAAAAACTAAAAACATAATTAAGCCATAAAATTATTTTACATCATCAATATATATATTATTTCCTCTACTATTTTTGCTCTAACAATTTATTCAGTTGAAAGAAAATGAACGTGATTAAAAAAAAAAAGCATTTCAGACATTAAAAAATAAACAATATTATGACTCTTAAAAAAAATAGAAAATCGATTAGATTTGGAGAAAAATGTAAATTCATCTAGCAGTTGGAAAATTGCTTTTAATTTTTTTTTTCAGCTTTCATAAAAGGCAATTTATTAAAAGCATTACAGACATTAAAAAAAAGTAAACAATTTTTTTTAACACTAAATATAAATTTCTCTTGGCAAAAATTTGAACAATAAGTTACTTTTTTGTGAAAAAAAAAGTACTAAACTCAACCTAGAGTATAGTAAAACTGATGGATACTCCGTATTAATTTCATAGATAATAAAAACCTACTTGGAGAATTACTTCTTTTTTTTTTTGAAGAATAGAGAATTAACTTTTGAAAATAGGTAACATGAGAATTATATATATTAAAAATTTAAAATATTTTGTAAAAATTATTTCAAGAGTATAGATTTAAAAAAACAATTTGATCCTTTCAACAAACAATAATTTTTTTTTTTGATATTTTGATGTCATTGAACATGTTAATCAGTAATTACGAAATGTTTTAGTTTAATGCCGTAAAAAAATGTTTTAGTTTAACTAGTAAATTACTTCAATTTCTACTATTAAGAATTAATTAAATGAAATTAATTAGAAAGCGCAAAATTCAGTATTGTTAGCAAAATTTAAGGATGGAGATGAGCAACACAAGGGTATTTGGGAGCAATTAGGGTGAGTGAAGAAGAAAAGAAGGGGTTTGAGCCTTAAAGAACATAGCAGTGGGAGTTCAAATTGGTTCTCTTCCACCTCCGTGCGGGTGCAGTGCAAGTTTTGGGGTAAACCAAACCGCTTTTGGATAATCAAAATTACAACATTATTATTGAAGTGATTTTTTCAGGTTTGTCCAAAAATGGAACCGGTGCCACCAAACGGGGAGGAACCCACTTCGTGGGATGAGCTATACAACATCAATTTGATGCCTTCAGAGTTATTTCTCAAGTTCCGAAAAGAACTTCAGGGCATTCGAGTTGGTCTCAACATGGAGGTTCTTTTCTATTCCACTCACTCTTTCTATACCCATTCAAATATAACTCTTTTTTTTTTTTTAAGTTATTTTATTGATCATGAAGGATAATTTGGACTGAAAAACCTACTGGTGGTTATATGCTAAGGGCTAATAAAGCAAAGCTTAGGGGAAATTTGTCTCTTTTAAACCACAGGGGGACAAACTGTAATTTATTCTTATTTTTGTGTAATTCCATACGTTCTGATTTGTTAGTGTAACAGTTACTTGTTTTGTTTATGAAGATATCAGTTAGGAGATCCATATTTGTTACTCGTTTTTGGTTCCTCGTGATCAATGTTCTAAGAATTACCTTGTTAGATTAGATTCGGGAGCAGGAGGGCTATAACAATACCACACTTCAATTCATGCACTCTGACAGCTTAAGACTTTTAAGTTTGTAAAGTGGTTTGAAAACTAGCTAATTTTTAAATTTTCATTTATTGGTTCATCATGCATGGTCCGGGAATTAGATTATTCTTTGTTCCTTAATTTGGCCGCTGTTGACTATTGTTTTTAATCCTGTTTACATGGTTAAACCCATCTGTTGCGAGCATGCAAGAAGTGCCAAAAAGAACTCTAGAATTCGTAGGAGTGATGCTCTATGAAATTTAACTAATTGTATACGTATGATGATGACTACTACTAGTCAATTAAAAGGTTAATGTTGTGGAGTTTTTGTTTACTTGTCAATTATTTGCACATGATGACTATTCAGGGGATCTTTTTTTTTTTTTTTGGTGCAGTTCTATAATGCCCCAGTCAATGAATATCAAGCAAAGCTTGTATTGAAGCCTTTAACACCTGAATGGAAGTGGAAGATAATCTATGAGCCCCTTCATCAGGATGTTCGTGTTCTTTCAAAAAAGATCCCTATCACCAAATTTCTTAATCTACAGGTTCAGTGGTGTCTATTTTTCTTTTTCATGACATGGTTGTTATATTTATTTTGATCATTACTGAAAATGTTTGAAATAGTATTAAATGTGGCATTTTTCGTGTGCTTGTATATATTGATTCCCACATTTTTATTATGGATGTCATGATAAGTTCATTTCCCACTTTCTGTAAAATTTCATTTGAAATGATTCACACTGACATAAACAGTGCAGGTTGGTGTAGGACACAATTTTCAAATGCATGCTACTGGTTGGAAATGGAAGCTCACCTCATGTTTGGGTGGAGATGGTGTATCCCGGATCCGAAATAAGACATCAGTTGGCTTGTTTCCCGGTTTTGATTTACGGTTTGGATGGAGGGCAGATTATGTTCTTCCTGAAATTACTGGGCAAGTTTTGTAATTCTGTCATTTAGTGAAATAGTAATCAGAATAATAGCTTTGAAACTAAAATACATTTATCAGTGTGTAGAAAGTATACTCTGATCAATTATTTTTGGATGAGCTATTCTATTAAATTCCTGATTTCTTATTCCTTTTTAGTTGCTTGTAATTTTGTTCTGTTTCATGAATGACTGATTAATTAAAATTTTAAACCTTTAACAGGGCTCTGGGTACTAATGAACCAATGTTCAACATGCACTCAGGACGACTACAAGCATCACTAGATAGAGTTGAGGCCATCTTAACCCACAGTGATGATTCTTGATTTGGGTAAAGAAGATAATGTTCACGAGGTATGACCCCATTCCCTTTTGAAAGAAGTTCCAAGTAGTGGTTGGAGACAGTAACATCAGCAAACAGGACACTGGAATAAATATACGGTGAAAGATGAAAATATCATTCCTTATTTCAATTTTATTACTCTTTTAATTTATCAAGAAACATATATTAAGATCAGAAGTATCTACAATGACAATTTATGTGCACTGGATTTTAGTAATTTATTATGCATTATTTTATGCTGTGGACACTGAATCTAAAACTGTACTTGAGAAAAAAAGAAATACATATTGTTATTAAGAATTAAACCTCTTTACCATGTTTCTGCAGATTATGCTTTTGCTGTACTCTTTTTTTTTCAGATTATTTTTGTAATAAAAAATTGCAAAGAACACTATTTTTGTAATGAAAAATTGCACTGGTTGTTTTGATCACAGCAAAATTAAACAGTTTCATGATAAGCTCACAACTAGTTGAGATTGACGGGTTTCCTAATCTGAGTATCGTTTCTGCAGGGTGTAAGTCAAATTTTGAAGTATGTCCTACCTGCTTGAAATGCATTGCCTCAAAAGTGGAGTCAAGATGATGATACCGCGAAAGTTATTCGAAAATTGTGACATGGCCCCCCAGTTTAAAATTATGGAGCGTCTGATAGGGAGTAAAACTACTCATCTATTCAAAGGGCTATTTGTCTTGTACATACATTATTTCAACAGTGTCGAGTTATTAACTTGTGTTGCCAGTGCAATAATTTATTAATTTGTACATGTGGCTGTAATTAGTATTTGTTTCATTTGAGATGTTGCAAATTTCTTGATTACTTCCCCAAATATCCCTGCTTTGCCAGAGAGAAGAAGGGTGTGTGGTGTGTGTGGAAATTTGAGTGCATAAATATAAAAGGGTCTTGGGCACTGGTTAAGAAACGAATAAGTGAAAAGTTTTTTTGGACATCACAGCAGAATGTATTGTTATATTTTTCAATTAAAAACTTTCCACTTTTATTCCTTAACTGGTTAGCATTTTCCTGAATATAATACTCAATCATGGTTTGCTTTCTATCCTAAACCCAGTCTAACTGAAGATGAAATGGCCATGTGCCGAGTGCCATATAAACCAATTGCAAACTGCCATGCAGGGACACAGAAGGATTAATCTCTTTTCTTTGGCAGTGTTAATCGGAAACTAATGGAATAATGGCAAACTAATACCCGGATACCTGTAAATGCTGAATAACATATCAATAATCCCATTTTCTTTATGCGTTGAACTTGAAATACACCCCCCCTCGTTGCTGAAAGTTGAAGTTAAACATATGTTGCATGCTGGTTACTTTCCAAGTTTCCATGATGAGCGTGTTTACATTGACGTTCTTAACGTACGTGTTCTTGATTTTTCACATCAAATCAAAGAAAAACATGGAAGCTATTCTCTGTTCTGTAGCTTTGGTTTGATGTGTATGTAATACTTGAGGACGTTGAGCCAAAGACACGTGATATTCCTTAACCAGCTATAAAAAACGCATGATATTCCTTAACCAGCTATGCATAGTGTTTTTGTATTCCTGTGTCACATGAGACCATCCTTACTGTCGGAACATTTGTTACAAACTGGTGGGGTTACTTTCCGTGATATTGATCCACATCACGAGCTATGCTATGCGTAATATATACGTTATTGTCACATTCATATGCGTACTAGACTACCAGTTACTGTTACAAGTTACAACATAGCTCCAAGTATGATTCCTAATCATCATATGGCAGAGGCAGGCGCTTATGTTATGCAGTGCACAGTTCTCCTTATTCGAGACAGTTTGAATGCCTGCAGAGGGAATATTGCACCCTCCAAGAATCAGTAAAGAAAAGTGGGGCCTCCCTTATGCTAGCCGTTATACCCATCCTTAACGGCACCATTCACCTCCTTATAAATTCAAATCCTCCACCCTCTTCTAAAATCAAAGCAGACTATAGTACTCTCGAGAAAGAAAAACAACACACGATCGAAATGGCTTCTTCAAAATCAAAGGTTAGAAGGGCATGTTCCTTCACCAACCTCCTCCTTAGCTGTTTGAATTTCTCTCTCTTTATCCTATCTGCTTCCTCATTTGCACCCACTATTCTCCTCAAGATGCCCCCAACTTCATTTGGCATGGCTCTCCTTATGGTCTCTGGCATCTCACTTCTCTCATCTTTTGTGGGCTTCTACTCCCAACTCACACACTTCTGTTTCCTCACCCACATTTCACTTCTACTAGCCTCATTAATAGGACAAGTGCTGAGCATATTAGCTTTATTTACAAAGGAGAAAGCAAGCATGTCCCTGCTGAAGTCACCAAGGGACCCCAAAGAAGCCAAACTTTTGGTGAGGATGGAGTGTGGGGCATTGATGGCAATGTGCATGTTGCAGTGTGTGGTGTTGATGCTGAGTTGTGCAGTGCATAGTTGTTGGGTGAAGGATTATGAGGAACTGGAAGCAGAGAAAGAGGCCTCAGCAAGGAAGAGGAGTAGAAGAATTGCTGAAGTGCAAGAGGAATCCATGGCAAATGCAACCAAGATGGCAGAAATCAAAGCTAAGGAGTTGGATGAGAAAATGAAAAGCAAGTATGGGCAGTGGGTAAAGACTGATTTTGAACCCTGAGGTTCCTCATTCCTCAACACCTTGCTCTATTTTCTTTCTACCTTGTAACTAGTGCAGATATTTGCATCATTGTTTTTTTAATTGTTCCTTCTTCTGTAGCCTATTGTTGGTGTTGGTTGTTTGGGGTCACTATGGGTGTGGCCATTGAATTTGAATGTTGTGAGCCATTCAAGGTAGAAGTCACCAGGGAATTTCTGTTGCTTAGAGATAACAATATGCACGCACGTCCCTTTTGCCATATTTTTTTTTACCGAATGCAGTATCTTCCCTACAAAAAACAATACTTTCCCCCATTAATTACTATAACATTGAGATTTGAGAATGAATATCCTGTAATTGCTCATGTTAAGGCAGAATTACACCTTCATTGAAGCCTATAGTCAATGAACGTTCTAAGTTTGTTGGTTCTACTATTACTTAAACAATGGTTAAAGTGGTGATAATTAAAAATATATATTTTTAATATTATATAATATAAAATTACTTGATTCGATAAATTTAGTCAAGGATATCAAGGGTCTAAAAAGAGGTAACATAAAATTATAGAAAAATAAGTTGGATAAAATTTTAAATTAAAGAAAGGAAAAATTACATTTTAATATCTACACTTAAAAATAATCTTTTCTAGTTTTTATACATACACTTTTGAATCCTGCTATTACAAAATGGCAAGGACTAAAAGCTAAAGTTTGTGTAATGACAATGACCAAAAGATATCTAAAAGTGCAAATTAAGATGGTGATTTTTAAGTATAAAGACTAAAATGTAAAGTTTGTGTAACTATAAAGACTAAATAAGTAATTTTTTTTTAAAAGAAATTCATGATAAAAGTAAAATGATAAGAATTATTATGTGAACTTTCATATATTTATTAAAAAACAAATTTCAATAAAAGGTTTAAAAAATGTAAAGAAAGAAGATTTTTTTTTTCTTTCTAATATATGGGTTCAAATCGATTTTTTGACACTATTTTACCTGATTTTGACCGTTGATCAATTTTAAGGATTATTCGAATTAATTGTGTAATTTGATTTTCGGCTTAACTGATTGAACCAATTGGACGAATTCGATTATGACAAGTATATATAATAAGTGCTTAGATATTGAAAATAGTTAAGATGCTTGCTGCCAAACCAACGACATCTGTAACCCACAAATTAATGTAAGTACTACGTATACAACATTAAGGGACTTTTTTACGTTAATATACCAAAAAAATAAAAAATAAAAACTCAACTAACCCATTCCATAAATTATTTACACAAATAACCTAAAATACTATTCACGTTAAAAAGACGGGACCCTAAAATACTATTCACGTTAAAAAGACGGTACCCCGTAACTGATTTCTCATCCTATATTTTTTTTGCTTTTAAAAATAAGTGCCGTGAGAAATCGGTTGAGCACTCACCGATTTCTCAGCATGCAACCCCCTCCCCCCCCCTTTTTGATTTTTTAATTCTTTTAAAAAATATTTTTTAAAACATTATTATATTGAATAATAATTAATTTTTTGTTTAAAAAAATTCACTTGTTAAATTGGAGTAAAATAGAACTTTGAAGGTGTTTAAAGTTTTTTATTATGGTAAGTTTTTGCAATTTTTTTATTATGCATATAGGATTTTTTTCGTTTGAACAATAGTGCATTACCATTGTATTCATGTAGATCAATCCAATGGTACAACTTTGGCAACTTGAATCGATTAAAAAAAACTTGAAAATCGTGTCCGAAAACTGAAAAAAAAAATCATTTTTTGTACTTTAACAATTTCCTGAGGGTAAGTTTTTGCATTCTTTTGCTTATGAATATGTGATTATTTTGTACAAACAATAGTTCATTTCCATTGTTTTCATGTTGATGAATGCAACAATACAAGTTTCACAACTTGAATCGGTTTAGAAAGGGTTGAAAATCGTGTCGAAAAACTTTAAAAAATCACTTTTTGCACTTTAACAGTTTCTTGAGTTACTTTTTGCATTATTGTGGTTATGAATATAAGGTTATTTTGTACAAACAATAGTTCCTTCGCATTGTTTTCATGTTGATGAATGCAATGGTACAACTTTTACGACTTGAATTGATTTAGAAAGGGTTGAAAACCGTGTCTAGAAATTATAAAAATTACTTTTTGCACTTATTAAACTTTTAGATTTAGCAATCAAAGATTTTATTGTTCAACAAGAAAAAGAAAATTACACAAATAGTTCCAAAAAACAAACACAAACTGGGAATATTTAGTGGCCCTTGTGCCCACCAGTTCCACACCTTGGAGCTTACCTGTTTCGTCTTGGATTTTGACGTATTCGTGGATGTTGTTGTGGTTCAACTTGCACCTCATGAACAACAGCTTGATCGTCCTGCATTACCTCATTTGGATTTTCATTTAAATTTGTTCCAGCTACTGGTTGGTAATTCATAAAATTGTCAACAACGGGTGTTGAAGATCTTTCAGCAACAGCTTGGTGAAAGGATGCAAATGAAGGAATGGAAATACTTTGCATGTAAGCATAAGTTGATTCCGGCGTTCTAAGGTTAGTACCTATGAGGTTGGTCATGAAGTCATCTTCGCTAACTCCAAAAGTGTGAGGACCGTACCCAAGATGTTTTTGAGGTTGACTTTGTTGTTGTTGTAATGGAGTGAATTCAAATGAATGGGGAGGTGGTTCCAGGTCTTCATCCGGGAAGTTTTCATCAAGTGTTGGGCTTTGTGGGGGAGGTACATTGGCCTGGCCTAAGCATTGTTGTGTTGGCATTTGTGGAGTTGCACGAGATGTCTCGCCAACACATGAGTTACGTGAAACCCGTGTTTGTTGCATATGTTGATGGAATGAGAGGTAAATCTTTGAATTTGCACAATACCATTCCATGTATTTACGGGTTTGCTCTAGACGTCCTTGAATTGGTTGGCCAACTAGTACGCATTTTCGTCGTTCCCTCCAAATTACAATCCACTGTGCGTGCTCCTCCAGCCAGTTTGTGTCATTATGTCCTCTCATGTCAGTTTGATGCAGTTTATCAAGATTATGCGGTGGGTTTGGTATATCTTGCCATAGTCCAAATTGTAGTTTGACCCTGTCGGTTTGATGCCAAATTACAACTGCAAATGAAGTTAAAACAACATAAGCACTCCACAATTGGGAATCCTTGTATGCATGTCTTGGCAAAAATGACTCAAACCCTCTATACGGCATCCACAAGAACTGCAAAAAAAGGGTTAGTACTTTCAACAATAGTTTGCCATGTGTTTAAATAATTAATATAACAAGTTAATATAAACATAATTGTAATTAATATAACTATTTAAGACAATCTCACCTCATCATTAGTCATGTTATCGAATCTTAATCTGTAGCCTATGACATCACCACGAGGGGTTCCAGTAACACGTAGCCCTCTCCCACTCTATCTGTTAAAAAAATACGTTAGTGACAAAAAATTATCCAATGCTTTCCTTTGAATGATGAATAACACTCTTACTGTTAAAATATTTATTTACCTGATGGCAAGTGGATATGATGGTTGACGCTCGACCTTTGGTTGAATGAATGACATGCGATACCATGCCCAAGATTGCAACAACAATGCACATCCACCCTTTTTTTTTATTTTGGATAAATTGCTCTACACATTTCTCTGTACAAATGTGCTAAACAAGCAGAACCCCAGCTATAGTGTCCAGCACGTTCCAAATCTACCAACAAAGGTAGATACATAAGGTGAACTCTGTTACCTGACTTGTCGGGCATCAACACCCCGCCAATCAAACCTAGAATGTATGCTCTACAGTGGGCTTCTAATTGATGTTTGGTTCTTCTGGCAAAGACAACATGTTTTCTCTTAACCATTTAAGTTTTAGCGTTTAGCCGATAAGTGCATCCCCTTTTGGAGGAAGCATACCCAAATATTGTGAGCACATTTCTTCCCGATCAAAGTAAGTTGGGTTTGTAACTGCTTTTCCATCGACTCGTAAACCTAGTTGGAGAGCAACATCTTCCAAAGTTATTGTGCATTCTCCAATTGGAAGATGAAACGTGTGTGATGTAACACCCTAAATCAGGTTTTACATATATTCTCATTTACAAACTTATTTTAAGTCAATAGACATGTTAACTAACTTTAATTTTTCCAAAAACTGTGAAGTTAATAAAACATAGATCGTAATTTTACTAAATTTTTAAAACTTTTGATTACTTAATTTCGGAAGTTGCTTATCATCACCTTAAATATAAATATACATTTTAAAATGAGTAAAACATAATAAATAAAGTAAATAGCTCTGGCTATACATATATACATGAAATATAGAATTTCATAACCCAAATATTTTTCGGAGTAATAGTAATATATACATTTCCAAAGCGTATATCAAATACATAGGATAATAGAGTACGAAAACTGAATATACATGCCAACAATCTGAAACCTAGGTCTACTCATACCAAGATACATGAAAAGGAAAAAGGGTCCTAGGACTCAGAGCAGACATCACTAATACCCAACCCTGCATGTTAGACCAACCTCCAAACGAAAAGTGACGAAGCTGATGAAGAGAACGTCTTTATGACATCTACAGGTACTACCACCGGTTCCTAAAAGAAAAATAAACAGAGGGTGAACTCTCTGCTTCATCAAGCAATACACACAGAACGACTTGATAGTCACATACACAATCCTACTAGCCACCACGATGTGGTTCTCTAACGGTCACACCCGAAACCTATTTGTTTTCACAGCTATTCTTGTAAATTATTTAACACTGGCCAACTGCCACTAGAACTCTCAGAATTAAGTGGTTACACATTTTTGAGTTGGATGACTGTTGGGAGTACACCCTTCACCATGGTACAATGGCGGGCTCTCACCAACAGATTATGTCTCGTATTTTTGTCAGGGTGGCCGAGTCAGCTACGTGATCTATCGTCACAACTCAGTGCCTTACCCTCCAAGAACAACCTGCCTTACGATCGTCTCCCAGGTACCAACTGTGGTCATCCATTACTCCGAGGACTGACTCCTCAACCACTCTCCCTATTGGGATTCGTCTTTTACAGGTCTGTGTGGGCTTTTCTACCAAAGGTACTCGACGGCGGTCCTCAATCAACATATGTCCCAGACATACAACACGGAAATCCAACTCCCCCACTATCACAGTGGTTAAACATTACGACCCCGTCATCTCACAAGCACAATGCTCACCGTAGATAAAGCCTCCACACGACCTCTCAATACTTGCCCATTTGGCTTCCGGTCACGTAAGATTATCTTTCTAAATCGACGCGTAACATTTATCCACTACACCAGTCACACTTGACCCCCAACGGAAAGGTTTCCCTTCTCATTCGATCCTCACCAACACAAAACAAGGATCACAAAACTACTTATACCAACCATCAATTACTAAGTTCACACTCTTTTTACGGATTAATTCATTATTTTTCGTCATTTTTATCACAAAATCACCGTTTTCCACAAATGTGCTCCGCATGGAGTTCATTTGTTCCCACTAAGATTATAAATCCTCATCCCCACATTCAACATCCAAAACACATCAAAATTATGCGCACACAACTTTTCCACAATGCCCAAGGTTCACACCCCCCAGGTCTCAGTCCATAATATACATAGTACAATTAATTTGTATAATGAATCAAGTCACAGATAATTAGTCAACACATAGCATATTGATGAATATTCATCTTTAGAGGTAGAATCATCTCTCAAGCTTAAATACATCATATCACATCAATAACACAAATATCAACAATCCTCTTCACCGGGATTATTCTTTTTATGTCCAATGCATAACATAAAGAGTTCGTTAATTAATTTCTATTTAATAAAAATAAAATAAATCTTTTAGCCTAATTAATGTGCTCATTGTTCAAATTTCATCTATTTGTTACATGGCAATCTTGCCACAAACACTAGAACATAGTTCTAGTCCTCACAAGTACTCACAACCGAGTCTTGTGAACAACACATCACACGGACAAATAACTTTATCACAAAGTTCAACCTACAGTCCAAAGGACTGTATCACAAAAGCACACAAAACCACACTTTCAAAGATTAAGTACCCAAGATTCACATCTCTAGGACTTAAACCCAAAATAGAATAGGTCCATAGATATTACATATCCACTACCTTAAAAAATCACAATTATTAATTATAATTGCTCCAATTCAAAATAACACATATAGTAACAAAATTGACTAAAAAGACATATTTCTCTTTGACAGTACTGAATGTGAGCTCTCACTGATACAAGCAAATGACCTCGGAATTTAAAATTTTTTATATCAAATCGAAGCTCTTGAAATCTATTTTATAGAAAGGTATCCCACTTATAAAATAAATATCTAGAAAATTTTATAAAAATTTTCTAAATCAGCAGCCCTGAATTTTGAATGCTCACTGAACATAGCTCAAATAAATGTAAATTTCTCCCACTTCCCAAACTTGTTTTGAGCTGAAATTTTTACAGTAGAAAGGTAACATCTTTATATTTCGAAAAAGGTAACCCTTGCCCCCAAATTCTTTTCCCGTTGTTCCCAGTAAATTTGTTTCTAACAGCCTAAGTTTCAGACTCAAAACAGAGCTCAAAAACCCTTGCCCTGTTTCTTTTTAAAAGTTAATTTAGAAATTGGACATGATAATTTTTGTAATTTATATGGTTAAAAATCTTGTTTTGTCTAGTTTTTAATGTTCAAAAACGAAAAAGAAACATTAAGCACACAAGTGGGAATTTGAGAAAAACCGAGACATGTTCCAGGGAAACTTGAAAACAGAACAGTCATTTTGAAAGCTATAGATGAACTTTAAGAAGAGGTTTTCTCTCCATGATGTCAAAATAAAAGTTGTTCCTTTTTGTGTCTATTTTCATTTAAAACAAATTTTTTGAAAAACCAACGGTTAGATCTCCCAAAAATCACAAAATTTTGGGAGCTGTCCAGGGATAGTCGAACCTAACAGCCATTATTAAATTGTTTTGGGGTTTGTTTTCAACATGCAACCTTCATCAATTAATTTTACGAAAATTGCGCATGGATTCCCTTGTTCCAGGGGCCTTCCCACTCAGTTTCAAAAGAACAAAAACAACACTTAGGCCAGGACATGCACTCACACGGTCACTGTCAAAGGATTTCCAACCCATTTCATCAACTTTTCATGTTCAAGCATTCAAACAAAGCACACACAACAGCCAAAGAGGAGCATGCATACTGTAGGTAGTTGAGCCCCCTAACTCTCAACCACCCTTAGACTAAAAATAGAATCCACAAAGAGTCCCCCTCACCTTGGGTTTTTGGTTCAGCTGAGAGAGAGGAAGAGAAGACAAGCTGTTGGTAATTGAGAGTGGACCACCAAGCCTTGTATGCAATCAACAAAAATAGCTTATTTTGCCCTTTGAGTGCCACGGCCGTAAGGAGAAGAGAAGAGAGCTTTCGGGAGAAAAGAAAGAAGAATCAAGAGAATGAGAGAAGAAGGAAGCTTATACATGTTAATATTTAAGATAAATTTGAAGTTTTGCTATTTGTACCCACCCTTCCTCTAAGGACACCCCCTTCTCTTTTTTTTTTCCTTTTTCTACAACTTACGGAACTCACGTAAAAGTTCCAAAAATCTCACAATAACACTATGGCACATAACAAAACATATAACTTAAGTTAAATATTATATCAATCAACATAATTTAAATTTAGTTTGCTCTTTCATTATTAATCAAACACTTAATCACACAATTAAGAAAACCACAACGTTTCAATTCTCTCCAACAAGAAAATTTTCTAATTAAATCTCTCACGTTCATACTTATTGGGTTGTAATTTTTGGGGTGTTACATGTGACTCGGGTCTCCACCTCTCCACCAAAGCTGTAACCAAAGTGTCATCGATGATGAAATGTCTAATTTTTGCGACTTTAGCAAATCTAGCCTGATACAACAATGATTAAATTCTATCATCTGGGGCTGGCATCGAATGATAATACGATTGAATAATCTCATCATTTGTTATCTGCAAAATCAAAATTCACATTAAGATATTAGATACAATATTTTCACAAATGCGTTGAAGAATAACGTAAAAATACCTTAATGAGGCTTAATACTTGACCAGATCTATGAAGATGTTGTTTCCAAAGCAAAGGTGCATTTTGGTGTTCCATGGTTGGTAAATGATAATTACGTAATTTTTATGTTAAATAGGAATATATGTTAACGAAATGGATTCCGTCTATGTATGTATTTGGGATCATTGCATGCATTGTATATATAGTGAAAAAATATGGGAATAGTAACAACCTTTAAATAAAAATGATATTCACTATTCGATTTCTCTGTTTGATCTCAACCATTCTTAAGAAGAGCACTATAATCAGTGCTATCATGAACATTTATTTTGTTGGTGGGATCATGATTGTCGATTTTCAAATCGAATGCGACAGGTCATTCAGAGATTCTGTAAAGCAAAAAAATTGGGGCTGACACATTAGCTGGCATCCACAACACTGGCATCGAGAGTTCTGTTTTCATCTGTGTGATATGCACCGTTCATTCGTCAATTAAGTGTATACAAATACTTTGGTCTTGCATTGTCATCTACATTCAGTCAGTTTGAAACATCACCTCAATCAGCAATACTTTGTAGTATAGCCTACCCCTAAACAATTTATGGCTTCTTCGTCAGTCATTGCTGTTGTCTATTATGATGGTGTTATCATAACAAATGAGCATGGGTCAACTTTTGTAAGCACTGAGCCAAAGACAATTCAACTTAACAACGACATGACACTAGATGCCTTGAAGCAAGCATTTCAAAGCAACATTAATCTACCATACGAAAAATTGGTGGTCGGCATTCATTACCGATGCCCTGTATCATATGTTGGTGGTTGTTTTCAGTTTAAGGCCTACAAACTACAAGATGAAGAAGACGTAATAACTATGTTTTCTATAGCCGAGCAAGTCCACAACCTTACATGCCTTTAGTTAAATGTTACCACTGAGGATACGCCCACTCATTCATCTGCACAACCACCACCACTAAATTTTGCTACCTCTTCGTATTGGGATGGTCTGGAAAAATACCTTGATCAAGCAATGAACCTAGAATCACAATTTGATGATAAAGGCCGAAAGCTTTATTGATTTCTCAGTTTATAGTTTAATGTTTTGTACAATTAATGTTTGTTATTCAATGTTGTGTTTCCATGTGTTGTTTAATGTTGTATTACTGATTAGTGATTGATGTTGTGTTACCGTATGTGGTTTAATGTTGTATTAGTTATTAGTGATTGATGTTATATTGTTTAGTGTTGATTGTTGTTGTTGTTAATTTATTTAAATTATAAATTTTTCGTTTAGTGAATATTATCTTTGTGTCATTTATGTTGATTATTTTTCATCAGGGAATCCATATTAGTGATTCCTTTGTTTTACTTTAGTCCGTCAAGGAATCCATTGCTTTGCATCAAAGCGTCAGTGACTCCTTTGCTTTACTTCAGTCCGTCAGGGAATCCAAAGCTTTGCATCAAAGTGTCAGTTATTCCTTTGCTTTACTTCAGTCCATCAGGGAATCCATTGCTTTGCATCAGAGCGTCAGTGATTTCTTTGCTTTAATTTAGTCCATTAGGGAATCCATATTAGTGACTCCTTTGCTTTACTTTAGTCCATCAGGGAATCCATTGCTTTGCATCAAAGCGTCAGTGATTCCTTTGCTTTACTTCAATCCGTCAGGGAATCCAAAGCTTTGCATCAAAGCGTCAGTTATTCCTTTGCTTTACTTCAGTCCGTCAGGGAATCCATTGCTTTGCATCAGAGTGTCAGTGATTCCTTTGCTTTACTTTAGTCCATTAGGGAATCTAAACAATTGCTAATGTTGCTAATTGAATCTAAAAAATTAAATGATTGAAAGGAAGCAACGACATTTGGCCTATATATAGACATTGTCTCACAAACATTTTCATCCACGAAACACTTCCTTACTTAAAAAATTACTTCCAAATTTCAAAAGACTACACACGATATGGCTTCCTCATCTGTCAATTGTCTTGTGCACTACAATGGTCACATTACACAAATAGAAGAAGGGGACACATTTGTCTGCACCAACTCAAAAATGTTTTCACTAAAGCGAGGCATCACACTTGAAGCCTTGAAAAGTAAAATCCATCAAAGGATCAAACTACAACCAACTGACCAAGTCGAAGAGATCTATTTTTGCTACCCATATGCAGCTGGTCGAGGAATACTCAGGTACAAGGCATGTAAAATTTCAGATGACGACGATGTTCAAGGTATGATTACCGTTTGTCGTCAACATGAGGTTGCTACATGGATTGAGCTGTATGCAGAAATCAAGCAAGGTATTGTTCGTAGCCCTGTTCCCAACCCCATAATTCTTCATATCCCCAATCCATTTATTCACATGGTTGTGATGCAACCACATCATACATTCATGCCGATTTCTACCAACCCACATTAGATTTTACCCAATCACAACAAAATGAATGGGAGCCCGCCACATCTTCTTTTACACAACTTCTTTCCACACCTTTCTCCACCGATTTGTTACCCTCACAAACATTTGGTTTGAATGAGCATCTACCCAATGCATCCTGGAGTACCCCTGAAGCAGAGCCTATCCTTTCAGAGGCAATCCCACCAACTGAACAAAATGATACTAAATTTATAGAGTTCGGACAACAGGACGAATACCTTGGTCCCTTTAGTGAGGACGAGGATGAAATTTTAGCCAAACAACCTGAAGATGACGACGATGATGAAGACTACAACAACAATGAAGAGCCTGAGCCTACAGGCCCATCAACAACCGCACCTGCCCCCACACCTTCAACATATTAACCTGGAAACTAATTTTGAAGATTCTGATTACGGTCATGTGTTGGATCGCCAAGAGGTGGAGCATGCTCCAGGCACCCTTTTTGAAGGATGTGTTTTCAAAACAAAGACCAAGTTCAGCTTGCTCTAGACATGTATCATGTGAAAAAAGGAGTTGATTATAGGAACGAGAAATCTACCACAACCCTACTGGTTGGTAAATGTCGTCACAATCAATGTGCTTGGAGGTGCAGGGCTGTGTTCATAAAAGCAATCAAGCAATGGGAGATACGAAAGCTTTGTGAACCAAACACATGTACAAGTGCTATCATTTCCCAGGATCATAGAAGGCTCCGATATATGGTCATCAGTAAAATTATCCAACCAATAATTGAGAATGATCCATCCATATCAATGCCTTCCTTGATAGCACATATAAAAGCAAGTGAAGGGTATACATTACCACCTACAGGAAAGCCTGGATGGTGAGGCAAAAGGCTATCTAAGAAGTCTATGGCAACTGGGAACAATCATACTTTGATTTACCCAGATTGCTGGTAGGTATGAAGGCATATGTCAATGGTTTTATCTTTGAAAAGGAAACAAAGCCAAAATACAACCAGCATGGTCAAGTAGTTGAGGGTGTCGTTCAATTCCATCATCTGTTTTGGACATTCAAAGCATGAATCGATGGGTTTCAATACTGCAAACCCATTGTTCAAGTCGATGGAACTTGGTTATATGGAAAGTACAAGGAGACTCTCCTTTTTGTAGTTGCACAAGATGGAAACAGCAAAATCATTCCGATAGCCTTTGCCATTGTTAAGGGCGAAACAACGGGAGCATAGTACTTCTTCTTGAAAAATTTAAGAAGACATGTGACACCTCAAGAAGGTCTGTGCTTGATCTCAGACAGGCACGAAGCAATTAAAAGTGCCTACTCAAGAGCAGGCAGTGGGTGGACACCACAAAACTCTGTGCATGTGTTTTGTATTCGACACATCGCACAAAATTTTATGAGGCAATTCAAGAATACAAACAGGAAAAAACAAATAATTAGCATGGATAAGTACCACATTAATTTCTCTTACGAACACATTTATTACATTGTATATTGATGACATTAATGAAATTCTATACTTACAATTCCTCAGCATATGCCATGACGGATCCCAAATTCAACTACTACTACAACAATTTTAAGGCAGAGCCAAAAAGCGAACGAGATGTTCATTGGCTTGAACAAATACCACGAGAAAAATGGACATTAGCATGGGATGGAGGCCAACGCTGGGGACACTTGACCACCAATCTTGCTGAGGCAATCAACTCAGTATTAAGAAAAACAAGAAACCTTCCGATATGTGCGTTGATAAAGGCAACTTACGAAAAGTGTAACAACTTATTCAACCAACGAGGAAGGAAGGTCGCAGCTCTAATTAGATCTGGCAAAAAATACACAGAAGTGCTAAACAAGGCCATTGAAGACGCTAAAAGAAAGGCCAACTTTCACCACATTCTTCAATTCGACCGACACGATATGCGATTCTTAGTGGGGGAGCAAATTAACCCAAGAGAAGGTCGACCTGCTGGAAATTTCACAGTTAGGCTAGATGAATGGTGGTGTGATTGCGGTAAATTCCAAAAAGTACACATGCCTTGTTCTCATGTCATTGCTGCTTGTGAGCGCGCTCACCATGACTACAGGGCCTACATACATCTTGTGTACAAGTTGGAAAGCGTCTCAAACATGTACAATGGATTGTTTGGCGAATTGCGCAACGAAGCGTATTGGCCATAGTGTGACGATCCACCAATGTGCCCCGACCCGAAAAAGCTAAGAAACAAAAAAGGGCGTCCAAGATCCTCCCGTATACACACTGAAATGGATATGAGGGAACCTGGTCAGCCAAAAAGATGTTTCATGTGTCGAACTCCAGGTCATTCAAAAAATAGATGTCCTAATCATGGTAGAAACATAAGCTCAAGCCAACAGCGTTAACTTCAACAACAAAAAATATTGTCTTTAATTTTCATTGTATTGCTTATAACTTATTTTAATTAAAGTTAATATTAGCATAATGTTGTGTTGTTTATTAATTTTCAGTGTATTATTTTTTATTTAGTTTAATAATTTTTTTAAAATTTTTAAATTTTGCTTCTTTAAAAAAATATTAACAATAAATACATAAATTTTAATTTACCATCTTTAAAACAAATTAATTAGCATATCTTAATAAAAAAAATTGTCAACAAACTATTTTAATTAACACTATAATAATAATTCAATAAAAATAATTGTATTAAAAAATGTTTACAAAAGAAAAGGCAACCGAAATTTAAAAAAAAAAAAAAAGGGGGGGGGGGGGGGGGGAGGGAGGGGGGTGCATGTTGAAAAATCTGTTGTACAATAACCGATTTTCTCACTTAAGTTTTATGTAAAAATAATAGTAACGTAGAAAGAAAATTGGTTGGGCATTCAATCCAATTTAACAATTGAGTTTAAAAAAAAATTATTCAATACAATAATGTTTTAAAAAACATTAAAAAAATGATTTCTTAAAAAGAATTAACAAATCAAAATAAAAAACAAAAATTATAAAATTATAAAAAAAATTAGAAAAACTGACGCGGGGGTATTTTTTTGGTATATTAATGTAAAAAAATCATTGAGGAACAAGAATATAACAGAAAGAAAAAGAGGCTCCTCAAGCAACCATATTTGTTTGTGCATATACTTATCATCTACAAAATTATAAAAGGAAACTACGTTTATATGTGTAAAAAGAAAATCGACCATAAAAAAATAAAAAAAAATTCATTGACAAGAATATCCACAAGTGCAGAGGTTTTTCACCCCAAAGTGCGTTCCAAAGCTAGTTGTAGTCTTGTAGACTAACAAAAAAGAAAAAAAAAAGAATAAAAGGTTTTTTACCCCTTGTCTTGCTCACCAATAAAGTAACAAAAAAAACGAAATGGTGGGATTACTTATCCTTTTCTACGACAAAAATGATTCATTCATGGACACTCAAATCTAATCTATACTTAGAGAAAGAAAGAGAGAAGAAGGGGAAAAAATAATATAAATATGATAAGTGATATAGTATGATAATATATAGTTGATAGAGTTTACCATAATTAGGTCTTTGGCTCCCCGGTGGATCCCACAAAGTTTAACTTTTCAGTCCCCAAAAAATTCATCGTGTGTTGTCAATTGAACTATAATTATTGGGTATACTTTGTATTGATTTGTAATCAAACAAAACTTTACTCTAGCTAATAATTTAAAAAATAATATGAATTTAAAATAAATAAATAAATAAATATAATGATTATTAATGAATGAGTGATTAATTTGAATGGTACACATTTAATATTTTTAAATAAAACATCAAATTCAAGTCTTATACTTTTTCTTAAACAATATACCAAAATATATTGAATTTGAATATTATGTAAGAAAATAAATTTCCACGGAAAGAACCTCCTTTAGAAAATAGATCTAGATTTTCTCTGGCGTGAACTCTGTCCAGTCTCTATTTCTCTCTATGTTTTCTTCATTTCTCCATATTATTTGTTTTCCTCACTTCATTCTCTGTGTCTCTGCTTTTAATCTTTTAGGCTGCAGAAGCAGGAGTGGATCTAATTTATATGAGAAATATCAGTTACATATTTTTTAATACGCTTTTTTTGGCAATTTTTTTATTTGTTTAAATTTATTAAAAATCATAAAATTGTATAGGTCACACTTCTTATTTAATAAATTTCCATTCTAATAAATTTTAACTATTAAAAAAACGTGTTAAAAAAAAAGAAAAAGGGCTATACACTGACAGTGTAATCCAATCACAACCCATCATGTATGATAAGTTGGTTGACTTTTAAGAAATTATCTTAAAAGTAATATCAACGGTGATTAATGATTGGATGACTGTGTAAAATAGTTTTACACCGACAGTGTATCACCATTAAACTCAAAAAATATGTCCTTAAGATATTGTTGTCAAATTGTCATATTCAATATAATTGCTTATCTCCATCTAAAGATTTCAATTTTATACAACGATGCTATGAAATTCAGACCAAATCCAATGCGTTACCCACCAATTCCAACCACAAATATTCTTTTTGTCTATACATTGTTCAATTATTTTATCCAACTATTCATCGATATGAAATAAAAACAATAAGCACACTATAAATTATTCTGCTCAATAAAATGAAGAAATAAAGGCACATTTTAGCATAAAGATAAATGTCGTAGAATAATATTTCATATGATTTTTAAATATTATATTGTGATATTTAAATTTATTCAATTTTCATTTAATAAAATTTTTAATTTCTGATCGTTTAAAAAAAAAAACCTCATTTCAATCTGAATTAACAACGAAATTAGAGCTGAATTTTTCTTTTAGAAAATTGTTTGCGGCGAGAAGGAAAGCAATTATTGGGTAGGTGGGTACCCGCTTGTTAATGAACTGCAGTCTCAATATCACGAATAGAATAAATAAAACTTTTTTTTAATGAAATAAATAAAACTTATACTATTATTTTTAAAATAATTATTATAAATTTCAATAAAAAAAAATTACTGTATAAAATTCAATAAACTTTTCACTCATTCCATTGTAATTAGATTAGATAACAAAACCCTTCCTAAAAAAAAGATAAAAAAAATCCTTAGACAGTGACTCCATTATCTACTTTCTATATTCTACTTTCTATATATGCATTTTTTATACTAGAAAAAATACATTAAAATCCCTTCTTCAATAAATGACACATGTTCAAAATGAGGATAATTTTGTCAATTAAAAAGTTTCCTCACAAAAACATGATGGCTCCTCTTTTCCTCTCTTCTTCATTTTCTTTTTTCATTTTTTTTCTTTTATTTTGTAAAAATTTACACAATTTTTTTCTCTCTCTTCCACCCCACTTTCCTCTTTTCTCTCTCTCACAGTCTCACTTTCTTTTTTTTATTTCTTTTTATTTTATTTTGTAAAAACTTACACAATTTTTTTCTCTCTCTTCCACCCCACTTTCCTCTTTTCTCTCTCTCACGGTCTCACTTTCTTTTTTTTATTTCTTTTTATTTTATTTTGTAAAAACTTACATAGTTTTTTCTCTCTCTTCCACCCCCACTCTCCTTTTTACTCTCTCACTTTCTTATTTCATTTTTTTTACTTACACACATATTTTTATAATTACTATAAAAATTTACTTACTTATATTATATTATTGTTTTATGTCTTTCATATATAAAAATTTATATTAACTTATATAATCATAAAAATAAAAAAATCATTGTGATTTTGTTAACATAATATTTTATTTTTTAATATTCAATACATAATATGCTTAGTATTATATAAAGATATGTCATTATTATACTAATTGAATGATAATTTTTTATAATTATTTATTACTTATTAATTTCTATAATTTAATGTTATTATTGTATAATTTCTCTCTATCGCTTTTTTTTTGTTGATTTAATATGTGCATCTAACTTCATATATGAAAATTTAATGTTGATTAATATTTATATGACAATGTAATATTTTTAAATAAATATATTTTTATGAGACAAAATTTTTTCTTCAAGTATTTAACACAACTGTATATTCGTGACTCAATAATATTTATTTTTACTTTGACATTTTATAAAATTATTCTTACTTAGAAATCATTTTGTAATAAATATATTTATTACAAAATATTATTTGACTATATGTTTAATAACTTTATATACTATACGAAAATTTCGTTGATTGATATTTATATAATAATGTTGATATTTTTACATAAATATATTAAAATTAATTTATTAAATTTATTTTTATCACAAAATAATTTTAAATTATTTCATCAATAATATCATAAATTAAATTAGTTTTAATTTTTTATGGTAGAGACACAAGTATCATTCATAGGAGACAATCCTGCATGAGTCAGGTAAAATCATTATGGGAGACAAAACTCTTTTCCGAGTATTTAATATAGTTGTATATCCAAAAGTCAACCATATTTATTTTTCCTCTCCCTTCCACCCCCACTCTCCTTTTTACTCTCTCACTTTCTTTTTTCATTTTTTTTACTTACACACGTATTTTTATAATTACTATAAAAATTTACTTACTTATATTATATTATTGTTTTATGTCTTTTATATATAAAAATTTATATTAACTTATATAATCATAAAAATAAAAAAATCATTGTGGTTTTGTTAACATAATATTTTATTTTTTTAATATTTAATACATAATATGCTTAGTATTATATAAAGATATGTTATTATTATATTAATTGAATGATAATTTTTTATAATTATTTATTACTTGTTAATTTCTATAATTTAATGTTATTATTGTATAATTTCTCTCTATCGCTTTCTTTTTGTTGATTTAATATGTGCATCTAACTTCATATATGAAAATTTAATGTTGATTAATATTTATATGATAATGTAATATTTTTACATAAATATATTTTTATGAGACAAAAAAATTTCTTCAAGTATTTAACACAACTGCGTATCTACGAATCAACAATATTTATTTTTACTTTGGCATTTTATAAAATTATTCTTACTTAGAAATCATTTTGTAATAAATATATTTATTACAAAATATTATTTGACTATATGTTTAATAACTTCATATACTATACTAAAATTTTGTTGATTAATATTTATATAATAATGTTGATTTTTTTACATAAATATATTAAAATTAATTTATTAAATTTATTTTTATGACAAAATAATTTTAAATTACTTCATCAATAATATCATAAATTAAATTAGTTTTAATTTTTTATAGTAGAGACACAAGTATCATTCATAGGAAACAATCTTGCATGAGTCAGGTAAAATCATTATGGAAGACAAAACTCTTTCTCTGAGTATTTAATATAGATGTATACTGAAAACTCAACAATATTTATTTTTATGTTTATATCCTATAAAATCATTTTGTAATAAATATATTTATTACAAAATATTATTTGATTATATGTTTAATAACTTCATATACTATACGAAAATTTTGTTGATTAATATTTATATGATAATGTTAACTTTTTGCATAATTATATTAAAATTAATTTATTAAAATTTTAAATTACTTCATCAATAATATCATAAATTAAATTAGTTTTAATTTTTTATAGTAAAGACACAAGTATCATTCACAAGAGACAATCCTGCATGAGTCAGGTAAAATCATCATGGGAGACAAAGCTCTTTCTCCGAGTATTTAATACAGTTGTATACCAAAAACTCAACAATATTTATTTTTATGTTGATATCCTATAAAATCATTTTTACTTAGAAATCATATAAAATAATTGTAAATGATTTTATAAATAAATATTTTGTTGAATAATATTTATATTTTGAGGTTGAAATTTTATACTAAAAATTAATTTAAATCTAATTAATTAGTTAATGTATTTATTACAAAATAATATTTGATTCTATGTTTAATAACTTCATATACAAATTTTTTTTTGTTTAATATCATTCACTGGAGACAATCATATTTGAGTCAGGTAGATATGGGCGACAAAACTCCTTTTCTGAGTATTTAACACAACTGCATACCAAAGACTTAACAATATTTATTTATACTTTGAAAATCTATAAAATCATTTTTACTTTAAAATTGTATAAAATATTTTTAAATAACTTCATAAATAAATATTTTATTGAATAATATTTATATTATGAGGTTGAAAGTATCATACCAAAAATTAATTTAAATATAATTAGTTAATATATTTATTACAAAATAACATTTTGACTTTATGTTTAATAACTTTATAAATGAAATTTTTTATGATTAATATTTACATATTATGTTAAGTTTTTTTTACATAAATATATAATAGATAAATTAATTTATCAAATATATTTTTATTACAAAATAGATTTAAATTACTTCTTTAATAATATCGTAAATTAAATTAGTTTTAATTTTTTTATTGTAAAGACCACTAGTATAATTCACAAGAGACAAGCATGCTTGAATCAAGTAGAACTATTATGGACGACAAAGCTCTTTTTTCAAGTATCTAGCACAACTGCATACTAAAGACTCAACAATATTTATTCTCACTTTGAAATCCTATAAAATAATTTTTACCTAGAAATTGTATAAATATTTTTAAATAAATGTATAAATAAATATTTTTATTGAATAATATTTAATGATGAGGTTGAAAGTTTTATACTAGAATTTAATTTAAATCTAATTAGTTAATATATTTATTACAAAATAATATTTTGCCTGATAACATCACAAATGAAATTTTTTTTATTATTATTTATATGATAATGTTAAGTTTTTTTTACATAATTATGTAATAAATTAATTTATGAAATATATTTTTATTACACAATAGTTTTAAATTACTTCACCAATATTATCATAAATTAAATTAGTTTTAATTTTTTTATTGTAGAGACCCTAAGCTAAGTATGATTCACAGGAGACAATCCTAAGTTAGGTAGGATCATTATGGACGACAAAACTTTTTTTTCGAGTATTTAACCCAACTACATGCCAAAGACTCAACAATATTTATTTTTACTTTGAAATCCTTTACTAAATTTTGTTGATTAGTATTTATATAATAATGTTAAGTTTTTCTAAAAATAAATATATAATAAATTAATTTATTAAATTTATTTTTATTACAAAATAGGTGTAAATTAATTCATCAATAATATCATATTGTTGATTAATATTTATATATTAATGTTAATTTTTTTATATAAATATATAATAAATATATTTTATTACAAAATAGCTTTAAATTACTTCATCAATAATATGATAAATTAAATATATTTTTTTTAATTTTTTTTATGATAGAGACTACATGTATCTTTTAAAGATTTATGTTAATTACTATATTTGCTAAGTAAATCTCAATCTAAATAGAAATGTTGTAATTTTTCAGATATAGAAGTAAATAATCTAAGGAGAATTATATAAACAATATTTCGTTAATTTAAAATTAAATATTATTAATCAAATTAAGGGGATTTAGTTTAATTAGTTGAACAGTGTATGACTTGTTGTAAATTTCTTGCTCCATGAGTTCGATTCCTATGTATAAAAAATACTATTAATCAAATTAAAAATTGGAGTATTTGATCTAATTTATAAATTATTAGTGTAATATATAATTTTATATTATTTTATTCTTTTCTTTAAAATATATAGCTTTTATGTAAACTAAAATATTTTATTTTGAAATTAACATAATTTTATAT
Source organism: Pueraria montana var. lobata (assembly GCA_026413185.1). Lineage (NCBI taxonomy): Eukaryota > Viridiplantae > Streptophyta > Magnoliopsida > Fabales > Fabaceae > Pueraria > Pueraria montana. Next base: position 68,742,028 of record CM048649.1, on the reverse strand, counting down.
TGTTGTTTTTAATATACTTATGACCTATAATATCATTATAAATCCCTAATGAAAATTTGATCAAAATACTTGGACAAAAATATCAATCTTTTAAGTATTTATTACAATTAATATACTTTTCTAGAATTATATAATATTGCATTATTATGTTATTAAAAAGTAAAAGTACCTACATTAAAGAACTTAATAATTAATAACTAATTTGTACATGTTATGATTTTATTCTCACATGATAAAGATAGTACCAAATACCTATAAGGCTATAACAACATATCTCACATAAGTGCTAATGAAATATAAATTGTCTATTAGAAATTAAAATAATAATTTATTTTAAGAAATATTGATTCTAATTTAATTAATTTTTACATTTTAAATTATTTAAAATATTATTTATAAACTATAATACTTATAAAATTAATATTTTTTATTTACAATATTGTTATAAAATAATTGAATTATTTTATCATTTCAGATTTTAAAATTACAAAAATATTTAAATTTAACGAGAGTTAAATCCTTTTTTAATTTTTATACATAATAAATTTTTTATATAATTTTATAAATATTTTAAATAAAATAAGAAATATATGTGAGACTATAACCAATTATATTTTCTCTGCTTGAATATGAATATTCTCTCACTCTTTCTATCATTTTGAAAAACTTAATCAATTAATTATATTTGTCTCAATAAAAACATTTAATTTTATAAACAGTATTTTAAACATGCATAAAAACAGGCACGGTACCTTACTAGTTTACTGGTAAAACAAACACAACTCTGTAATACCCATACCATATATATATATATATATATATATATATATAACAGAACGAAGAAGTAGAAGCATAACAAGAATAGGTTCATTTAGGGGAAAAAACGTGATTGGGTGTTAGTTGTTAGTTTCAGTTTCAACACGTGTTCTTTGTTTCTTCTGTCAGCTCCCTCTTTCTCTTCCAATTCAACGAAAGTGAAAAATCATTTTCTTCTTCACTAGAAAGAAAGAATCATCATGCCTTCCATTTCTTTCACAGTTCACGCACCGCAAATCCAGAGTTCGTTCTTCCGTTGCAAGTGCCCAAGAATAGCGGCTTCTCTGGCCACGTCAGTTTCCTTTTCTTGCTTCTTTGAAACTGTTTTCATTGCTTGAATGTATGATCTTACTTATTAGCCTATTTGTGTTGTGTTAGGACCTTCATTTCTGATTTCTTGAACAACAAGAAGAAAGAAGTTTCTGTGCAACTTTCGAGTTTGACGCCACCTGTCCCCAGAGTAGAAACTGTGAGGTTCTGCGATCTCAATTTTGGCCGCATACAACCTTCGGATCAAGAATTGGATCCACACAACAGATTTGAGTTTGGCAATTTTGTTGCACGACAAGCACTGCTTGACGAAGAGTATTGGGTAAGTTTCGTTTCTTGTTTTCTTTCTTTTCTTATAATGTTCTGTAATATGTATTTATTATGTATACATTATGGTATTTTCCCTGTATCTCTACGTTTACGCATTTATTATTATTGATATTGTGCAGACAGCTGCGTGGCTTAGAGCAGAAAGCGAGTGGGAAAATCGAACAGACAAACAGTATGACACTCACTCACTCAGACACAGTGCATTAGTTTAGTGCCTTTTTTCTTTAAAAGGGATTATTAACTTGATTGATCATAGACATATTGTGATAGAGATTCAAGAAAATGAGAGTGAAACTAGTTGCTGTGACTAATCAACAGATTTTGCCATTTTGTTGGGTATCACTAATTCTCGTTATGTATGATCCAGATATAGTGTTAATTGCAAGAGGAATTTTGCTGATCAGGTAGGAGTTGATGCCAATATCTGTATGTGTGCGCAATGGAGTGTCCTCAGTGTCCTTTAATGAAAATTTAAATAAGAATTCCTATTGCGTAGGAATTTAATGCCATAAAAAAGCGGTGCAAGGAGCAACAAGACGGCCAGAGTAGCACATGCATCATTGCGGTAAAAACATTTTTCTTAGATTAGATTCAGATATATAATTCATTTCAAACTGTTCTGATCATCTGATAAGGCATCTTTTAGTTCCTTTCCTTTTTCCCTTATGGTGTCTGGTGTCAAGTTTATTAGGTGAGAAAGCAGCAGAAGAATGTAAAACGCCCAATAATAAAAAGTGTTGTAGGAACCCTTGATTTGAATATCCGATATTTGCTACTAGGGGAGACCTTTCCTGGGGTATACTATGTATATCACTTTTTTTTTTTTTTTTTCTCTTTGATCATTTTTATGCTTTTCTAACTAATAATTCCTGTAGGAACTGGTGGATGCTCCTCGTTTTTGTAAAATCGACCAAACACCATCAAGCAGATATGGTTATATTACGAATTTGTGTGTTGCCAAATCAATTCGTCGCAAGGGTATTGCAAGCAACATGTTGTATTTTGCTATAAAGTCTGCAAAATTTAGTGGTAATATGAAGTTGATGTGAAAGTAACTCTTACAACTAATGTCTTATGTAGATAGCATTTTAAAATACAAAGGACGAAAGCTTACCATCTATTCCGAATTTGTTGAGTAGGTGTGACACATGTATATGCGCATGTGGACAGAAACAATAAACCTGCCCAGATATTGTACCAAAACTTGGGATTTGAGGTAATACAACTGTTTGTTCATCCTTATATCCCGTGCTCTATAATGGATTATAGTTCTCTATGGAATGAATAATTATTCACGCAATTTCCTCGCCCTTGTTACTTTTTTCAGGTAGTTGAAATGGCAAATCCCCAGTTGTTGAAAAATCAAACATACTTGTTTTGCTTACATATGTAAAACACAAAAGATATTGCTGTGCTTCCATAGAAAAGTTTTTGAACAGTCTTGAATTCCAAATTCTTTTACTCTTAGGGTGAGGGTGAATTTTGATTAAAAAATCAATAATAAAGATTTTTACAATTTTATATTTTCTTAGACACTTGCATGTATTCATCACAGTTTCAACAATTGATTTTTCAATCAACAATCATAAATCTTTACTTTACGGTGTGACATACATCTGTTTAGAAGATTCAAATTGGTATTATAGACGATGCAAATACATATCATGTCCTTATTATACCAATGTTCCCTATTTCTGTTGTTCAAAGAAATATATTGTCCTTTTTCCGCCATTTGTCTCTCCTCTTTTTAACGTTTAAGTAGTCAATTAATATTGTCTTTAATAAATTAGTTTTAAACAAGTATTAAAAGGGAAACATTCCACTATTATTTTAAGTTAACCTTAGTCATAAACCACAACATTAGAGTGAGAGAGAGAGAGGGAAAAAAAAAAAAAGACTGCTACTTTTAAAATAGACATTAAAACTAAACTGAATTCAGTAGCCAAAAAAATGCGAGACTCAAAATCATTCGGTGTTTACTTCTCTACAACCTTTCACAGTCACAAGCTCACATGAATTGACCGTGAATCTTTTGTTGACCAATGTGGCAAACGAATCGTATAACTCTAACCGGCTTTCATTTTCAACTTCAAACTATACGATGTTTATCCTTGATTTTGCAAAATTATATTGAATTAAAACAAATTTGAAATTTATTTATATTTAAAATTTTGAATCCCAATTCAATACGAAAAATTTAAATCCACCTAAAAGTTGCATATTATAACTTAATCTAATGTTTTCAAGAACAAAAAAAGTTTGACTGGTGCAATCAAATTCAAGGTACACCACAGACTTCCAATTTTTTTTGCAAGTCCAGATTCTTTTCAATTAAAATGTTCCAAACAGAAACTTCTGCAGAAACAAAGTTAAATAATGAGAGGATATTGCCAAATGACTGCACAATTTCGAACTTGTACAGAAATATGTATTTTTCTTTTTAATCTCTATTCCATAGAACAATTCGCAGTAGACAGACTGGATTGAAGTTTTTCTTCTTCTTTCAGGAAGAAACTTTATTATCTGCCTCAATCAGCTTACGAATTTGCATTTGCTATACATATCCACTGTACATAATGAATATGAATACTCTAATAAAAGAAAATAGTCTGTATGTTTGGCTTTGAATGCTTGAAACAACAATGGCATCACTAAAACAAAAGGTAAAACGGGCAACACAGTGGTTTCCTTGCCTCTTCAGTTAGCACCATGTTAGCAGAAAGTTATGTCTGCTTTTACTAGAAATGACCATAAGTAATGCCATTGCCATCCATATGTTTCATTTTTAATTCTAATTTATATTAAATCTACTGAAACTGGTGAATAACGCAAAGGACCTTGATAAGGTTCAGGCACTTTGACATGTTGCAGTAAAGGAGACATCTTCAATCCAAGGATCTGAATCTCTGGGTTTGAGTGCCCATTCAGAAAAACATCTGTCACCTACAAAATATGTAACCTTTTAAACCTTTACCTACAAAATCATCTAATTTCTTTATATAAAGATCACAAGAGATTCATCACAGGACGCCTTTGAGGTCGGTTTAATGATAGATATTTACCAGTGAGCATCCAAAAAGTTTAAGCAACCTCAGTGAGAAGCAGCTATCTACAATGAAACCCAACTCGTTGTCTGTCAAATTCCGGCACCAAGAGAGATCTAGAGTATGCAAATTTTTTGCATGCCTAGCAAGTGATAAGGTTGTGTGGTGGTCAACCTGGATTAAACCAAATGTGTCATCCAGTCAGAAAATAAAATATTATAAATAAAATTTCGTTGGTCATCACAGCCAAAAAGCTAACTGAAAACCAAATAGAATAAAGATTAACAACGACCTCAATTAGTTAAGTAATATTCAAGGGTCAGTTGAATCGACAATATCTTCCTCCAATTGGGGGCAGAGCTTTGTTTCATATTATTCCATAAAAGAACCAGACAAATAATATACAACATCATTTCACATCAACGAACTTTCATATTTTGTTTATAATTATCATGTAAGTGTTACTTTATGAATTTAATTTTTGAAGAAAATAAATTGCAGCATACAATGCATGTTGAAATGTCTGCTTGAGTAAAATTATGCCCAAAATAGATAATAGAGAAGCAGATGCACTTTGAACACATAATCTACTTTTTTTTTTAATCTAAAATGATAATAATTAAATTAATCCTTTTATGAGCACAGAGAAGCCTTTCCAGCGTGTCACTGTTCTAAGGGGCCCATGTGTTTAAAGTGGGTCATGCATCCACAAACACACGAGCCAATGGAGAGCAAGTCAGCAAGGAAGTATAGCAACGTACCTTCTTAATATTATTAAGTGAAAGTTCTTTCAAGGACTCTCCAGTAATCTCCAAGAATGCAGCAATTGCTTCATCACTGTAGTGGAGAAAAAGTTGTGTTAAATTTACTCATCAATGAGAATTTATAAGAGATCAAGAATACAAGCACTCTTGATCACCATTCCAGGACACACTGATTGTATCATGCAAAAATGGTAATAATAAGAGATAAATAGAAGGATGTCCACAAATCCCTGAATACAAAGGACATATTTGACTATTGATAGTCCAAGACTTCAAGAAAGGAATGTGTCAATCAGAAGAAACACTCCTGACATTCCAAATGCTACAAAATCAATACCAATTCATGCAAGAAATAACAATACCCTACAAATAGGTTATGGTGAAATGTGATCCCCTATCCCTAGCTACAGAATCTGATGCCTCTTAAGGAAGACAGGGGCAACAGAAATCTAACTTGAGTCTTGGAAGCCACCAGAGCAATGTTCATAAAGGACTGGAAATTAATCATTAACCATTCCTACAGAGAATTCATATTATTGCAAAAACAAAGATAACCATCTTATTTAAAAGCTATAAACTCCTATAAGCGAGTCATCTCTTGCAAAGATCAGACAGATTATGGATAAGTGTCTAGAAAAAGCAACATGCAAATGTATGATGAGACATAGGAAATAGCAGAAAACAAGAAAACACCTGAATGGATTGCGGCAGAGCTTCAATGTATGAAGTGCTCGACAACTATTTGTAAGATATCCTAAGGATAAATCTGTCAATTTGTCCAAGTGCATAAGATCAAGTGCACACAACCCAGGACAGTTTTCAGCAATGACTTTTATTGATGCATCAGTCAATTTTCTGCACGTTAAGAAACATAAATCAACAAGCTGAAGTGAAAAATAATCTTTAACAATGAAAGATAATGAGGAAATCAGAGTTTCAGATTTCCTGTCAAACATAAATTCCAAGTTAGGAAGAATTAACAAAGCTATAAATAATGGTTATGTCATTCTCAAAAAGTGATTAACAGTCAACCAAAGTTAGAAATAATGATTAATCCAGTGCTCAAAGAGTGGTCAATGGTTAACCAAACATTAATTGGATCAACCATTACATACAGTACTTTGATAAAAAGCATCAGTTCTCAGGAAAATTACAGATATGAACAGTTCATAGAGTAATCACGGTACTTACCTACAGTCTTTTAAAATAAGCTCCTTCATGTTGTAACCACATGCAATGATGTAATCCTTGATAAATTCATCAGAGACAGTTTGAATGCCAGCCAATGACAACACCTCTAAATTTTCAAGTTTCTTCAGTCCTGGCACAATTTGTGCAGCATCAATCATTAGGCAATCATCAAGATATAACTCTTTCAGAAGGGATCCCAATGAATCGGCCAAAATGTTAATACTGGCAGATGAGAGAAGGGAGCACTGGCTTAGATTAATGGATCTCAGTGCTGGGGCGGAAGAAACTAGCACATGCAACCCCTTATCTGACAGACGGCACGCACCACTGAGGGACAGAGTAATTAATTTCGGCAACCACCTTGGTGACCGTCTCAAAGTACCAAGTAATGCATAATCAGGTATACACCTTCCACACTGGTCAAGTTGCAGCACCTACTTCACAAGTAAATATACAACCTGAAGTCAGATTGACAAGATTTTTAAAAATAAAACCCGGAAGAAGTTGCTAGTCAAATCTTCAAAAAAAAACTAAGTAGAGCATACAAAAGAAATTAAAGAACAGACCAACGAAAAAACCTTAAAAAAAATTAACCATCCACACATAAAAAATAATAAATAAAAACATAAACTGCCCTGTTAGAAAAACCCTCTGATGATAAATGGAATTCAACATTCAACAAAAAGTTAAATCTGTCATGTCATAGTATGAAAACATTAAACAGCTATCAAGTTGATTTGACAACACACCTCCAATCTTCTAGTGTCACACATTTGAAAAGATTGGGCAAACTGTTCCTCCGTCAACCAAGAGCAGTCTTTTAATCGAATCTCCGTGGGAGACCCACTGAGAAGAAGCTCAAGAAATCGACCGTTCATCTTTCTTGAGTCACAGAGCAGCTTGCAAAGCTTGTGTCTCAACTCATCCGGGACACCCTCAAGCGAAACCATTGCATCAGCATTGTCCGCAAGAATTTCAAGGCACAGTTCTTGAAGAGAGGGCACCAAAAACCTCTTCTCCCCTTGTTGATTCCTCTTCGCAACCCAGGTTTCACACACCTTCTTCTTCATTGCTCGATCTTTGATCGCCTTCATTGCGATCGAAAACGGAGTTGTGGAATCGTCAATTGCTTGAGGAGTAGGAGATGATGATGGGCCTTCATCTCCAACCACCTCCGAGGCCGTGAATCGAGCATAGCGAGTCGCGTTTTCCTTCGCTATCACTCGGAAACGTTCCATGTTCCTAATCCTTCTGTAAAAACTCATTGGTATATGCCGTACATTAACATCCTCAGGTTCCATGTCGTCAAGGTTCGCGTTATCGTCTGAATTCTGCGCTAAACCTAATTCGGCTTCACGAAGAGCGTTAGATATAAAATCAATTTGAAACAGTGGCTGTTTCCTATTCTCTTCTCCTCCGTGAAAATTATTATCACCGTCAACCTCTCCATTGTTACCACTGTGTTGTCCTCGATCCTGGGAGAGAGAAGAAGAAGTAGGGTTTTCAATTTCGAAACTGGCGTGCTGATCACCATCGTCGGTGACATTGTTAATCCTGCCGCGCTTGATGGATATGGCAGTGTCGAAATAATCGAGGGCGTTGTCGTCAATTGCTCTCTTGAGAGAGTCTCTGTTGGCGTTACTGGTGGATCCGTAGTGAGGGAGAGAGGGCAATTGAGGGTTAGGTTGGTCGAAGAAACTGTCGATGAGGGCGTCAATGTCGGAATCGGAATCCCCAAACCCGTTGGGAGGAAGGGAGGGTGGGGAATTAAGATTCGGAATTGGATTAGCGGTGGTCATGAGTGAGGGAAGCGATTCCATAGAGGAAGAAGAAGGATGTGGTTGTTGTTGGTGTTGATTGGGTGTGGGAGTGGGATGGAGGGGGTTTGGTGTTAGGGTAGTTTTGTTGAAGGGTAGCATTGCGCACTTTCGTTGGTGGCCACGCGAGCAAGAAAGCGACGGAGAGAAAGAAAAGGGTGGGGAATATAAAGCCTTGGTTGGTGGGCCTTTGCATCAAGTTGAGCTTATTGTGTGTGAGACCGATCCCAACTCCCAACAGATTTGGAAAACAATAAAATTATAACGAGAAAGAAATTGAGAGTAGTAATGTTTTTTATTCATCCCCTGTTGGGGATGGAGAATGGAGAATGGAGAATGGAAACTTCTCCCGTACACCTTCCCCTGTGTTCTGCTTTTTTTTCCCGCCACGCCCTATTATTTTATTCGTCTTTTGTTTGGTCTTTCGTACTTGCCTTTTTGTCCCTTCCACTTTCACACGACGTGTTCATCATTTCATATGTGAATGTGAATGTGAATGTGAATGTCTTCTCCTAGAGATAATCTCAAGCAAGCAAACACCTTCTAGTCAAATTAATCCACACTTTCCATAGTCTCCATATGGCATAATGTCTTTTTTTTCTTACTTTCTACGATTTCCCGATAAAACTCTTCCAACAAAAAAAATCCAAATTAAAAACAACAATTGTGTAAAGGAAGGCTTAAAGCCCAAAATAAAAAATATAGACAGGAACCTGACGGGGGTAGATGACAATTATTTCACTTTCGTAGAACATAAACATTGACAACTGCGTTTGTTTAAGGTATTAGTATTTAAATAAATAAACAAAAGACTAGATAAAACATATATAAACGTACATATTTATTTACGTTTGCTGCTTTTTCCTCAATTCTGATTTCTAAATAAAAAAAAAATCGAATATTTCACTTTTGCAAAATATGTAAATGAATTTTAATGACTGTGTTTTAGGAATTGATTCAAAGAATAAGCATAACAGGTATTTAATAAAAAAAAAGACAATATTTATAATATTCCTAATATAAAAATATTTAATGTTTATTTTTAACAATTAAAGGTGTATAATACAATACATGAATGTATAGTTACTACTTTTTAACAGTAAATTATAAAATGAAATCCATTGAATATTTTTTAATTAATATTCTCTAAACATTCTATTTAGGGGTGTAAGTGACCCGAGTTGGATTGAATTTAACCAATTTTTTAACCCAACCCAATTAAAATTATTTGGGTTGGGTTGGGTTAATCTTTTTTTTTTTTTTTGCAATCCAATCCAACAATTCGGTTGGGTTCGGGTTGGGTCATCGGGTTTAGTCATTAAAAGAATGTCACTTCTTTAACTCTTGAAAAAAAAATTAAAAAATACATCAAACTAAAAATTAAAAAATAATAAGAGATATTTTCAAAATTAGCATTGCTTAAGTAAATCACGCACTTGTAACTTGTTTAAGTAACTTATTCATAATGATAAACCATACACATTTAATCTGTTTAACAACTCACAATATTTATAAATCATAATATTGTTTTACATCTCATAATACTCAAGTCAACATAAATCATTAAAACAATAATCATAAAAACATGGTCTCAAATAGCATAATGTAACGCCCTAAATTCTATAATGATAAACGTATGATGTTTGATTCAATTAATTATTCTGTAAAATGCCTTAATTTATTTATTTAAGAAAACACGTGAAAGTTTAAATAAACATAACCGAAATTTCAGGGAATTTTTAAAACTTTTTAATTCAATCTTAATTTCGAAAGTTATAATTTCCTTTAGCAATCATAACAAGTTATTTAATTCAACAAAAAGGTCAAATGTAACTTCAATCGTAAAAGAAAAAATAAATTTTCGAATATGAGGAAATAAAACAATGGAAAATACATATGACTGGAAATGTAAACATGTGTATATACATATATGTAACCAAAAGACATAACATACTCCCGGAGCATAAGTACAGAAAGATACTACATGGTCCACATGATGACTGAATATGTACAACAAAATATCTGAGATGTCTAGATCTACCCAGCCAAATACAGGATAAAACAAAATAAGATCCTAGCTCTCAGAGCAGTCATCATCTACACCTACCCTGTGAAGACTTAACCCATAAGCCTAGTTGGGTTGCTGGTGAATAGGGTCCTAACAACGAGACTCACGAGAGGAAACATCAAATGAATCCCCAAGAGACTCTCCCTCTAAGTCCTCTTCGGGATCCTCCTATGGGTCCTCCTCTGTGTCGGACTCTACCAACCAACCTGTTCCACCAGCTGGAGCCTCCGCTATCAACTCAGCTGCCGCTGCTACTGCCACAGACATCACTGGATTTCCCTCAGTAGGAATCTCATCCATGTCAGCTGGTACTCCCGCCTCGGCCTGAGCCATCTCCCAGCGCTCGGGATCACTATGCTCCCCTAACTACAACTCCAGCTGTGAAGAATGAGGCTCAGTAGGGGTATGCTCATAGTCGGTAGGATGCGGTCCTGGTCCTCTTGATGACATAGCCGTCGAAGAGACGTAGATGATCTCTACAAGCTCAGCGAGCTGATAGTAGGGCGGCGTTGGCTGTGTCCACCATGCCAAGTACTCATATATAATAGGATGAGCTCTGGGCTCGTATTCCAGCGTATATACTAAGCGAATGTAATCCTGAAATGATCTACATGTCTAATCGGATCGGGCTCCCATCTTCCGTAAATACACTCAACTTCCTAGAACTTATGTGGGTTCGGGACTGCCATCAGATCCTAAAAAAAAAAAACAACAAGGGGGTAACTATTTGCTTCGTCAAGCAGTACACACAAAACGACTTTAGAAGTCACAAACACCTACAATCAATCACGTCGATGTGGTTATCTACCGATCACACTCGATACCTAATCGTTTTCATCATTGGAACAATTTACTTATCTTTTACTGGCCAGCTGCCACTGGAACTCCCAGAACTCAGTGGTCTTACACAAATTTAAGCTAGATGACATATTATGAGTACACCCATTCTCCATGGTACAATGGCAGGGCTCTCACCAATCGATGATGACTCGTAATTTCTGTCGGGATTGCCAAGTCGGCTATGTGACTAGCGTCACAACTCGGCGCCATATATCCCCAAAGGACTGCCTCCTTACGATCATCTCCCAGGTACCAATTGTGGTCATCTAATGCTCTAAGGATTGACTCCTCAACACTCTCCTCACAGAGTTTATCTTCGTTCTTCGTCGCTTGTGGGTTTCCCGCTGCACATGGTACAGGTGCGGACGAATTGATGCCGAGCTAAAGGTACCACCTCTACGCTCACATATGCATATATAAATAAGGACTTTGCCTTTGTCGCTACATCGTAACGATCTCATCACCCCAGGTGATGCGTCATTCGCAATTCGACCTTGGTTCATAGATAACTCGCAGCCGAAATATCCCACGCGACTTTCTTACATTCTTGAAGTCCCAGAAATCCGCCGTACTCTCGTATCTTCATAGTACGACTCTCAACTCACATAAGTCACAACGCGTCATATGTTTTAATTACGTTTTATGTATATTCCTTACCCTCTTAAGTGTCTTATGATTTTTATAAAATGAAGATATTTATACTTACCATAAGGGTTCATTTATTAAGTTATATTTAATAAACTAAAAGAAAATAAAATAAAAATATCTTAGATCATTTAAATGTGTTCACTGTACAAGTTGTATTTATCTTTGAATAGCAATTTTGCTATTAACACTGGAAATCAATTCTAGTTACCACAAGTACTCGCGTCGAGTCTTGTAGACACAGCACACCGACAAACAATTTTACCATAAAATTCACACTACAGTCAAGAGACCGTATCACCAAAACAGAAAAAATCACACGTTTAATATCAAGTGCTCAAGGTTTTCCTTCCTGAGACTTAAACGAATCAATCAAAATATAGTTATATAATATCCATTATTTCACATAATCAAAATATTAGTAGAAGGGTAAAATGACAAAAGTACACATATTGATGATTATATTTGATCATTAAGTCAAATTTTCATTGACAGTATTGAATGTGAGCTCTTACTGGAACAAGCAAATGACCTCAGATTTCAAAATTTTTTATATCAAATCGAAGCTCTTGAAATTTAGTTTATAAAAAGGTATTTCACTTATAAAAACAACATCTAGAAAATTTTTATAAAAATTTTCTAAGTCAGTAACTATAAATTTTAAGTGCCCACTGAACATAGCTCAAAGAAATGTAAATTTCTCCCACTTCCTAAAACGAAATTAAATGAAACTTTTTACAAATTAAAACTAACACCTTGATCTTTCCAAAAAGATATTTCTTACCTTCAAATTCATTTTCATTTGTTCCCAGTGAAAATATTACTAACAGCCTAAAATTTTGACATCAAAATAGTATCTCAAACCATTGTTCTGTTTCTTGTTGAAAAATTAATTTACACATGGGACTTGGTAATTTTTGTACTATACATGGTTAAAAATCTTATTTTGTCTAGTTTTTAAAGGTTTAATTAACTTTCAAAAACATTAAGTAGACAGGGAGAATTTTAACAAAAACCGAGCCCTATTCCAGTGAAACCCCAAAACAGGACAGTCAACTTTCGAGCCATGGATGAACCCCAAAATGAAACAATTTTTCAAAGTTGTCAACATAAATGTTGTTTAATTTTATGTCTATTTTTGTTCAAAACAAATTTCAAGCAAAACCAACGGTTAGATCTTTCAAAAATAGCAAAACAATGAGGGTTGTTCCATGCTAAACGAAAAGACAGTCACTGTCAACGAGTTTTTAGTAAAAAAAATTTAAAGCAAACTTGATCAAAACCCATTTTTGAGAAAGAGGTACATGATTTCATTTGTTTCCAAAGCCATTTCCAATCCAATTACAAGGTGAAAATAAAATTTCTTCTTACATGCAAAAGCTCATCTCCACTGTCAAAGAAAATTTAACACCACTCATCCAATTTCAACTCTAACAAACAAATCAAACACATCTCAATTTTCAGCAATGGAGGCATACATGTATACTATGGTTAAGGCCCCCAGCCCCTAACCATATTCTCAACAAGAAAATAAAACCAAGAGTCCACAAGAGAGTTCCCTCACCTTGATTCTTGGTTTCCAGCCAAGAGAAAGGAAGAAGAGATGAAGAGGAGACTAGGTAGGGAGGATGAGGACTGTCAAAGGTGTGTATGCAAGACTTTAAGCTTCAAAAATGGCTTCCCTTTTTCTTGTTGGTGTCTCAGTCAGCAGGTGCAAGGGAGAGAGATGAGAGAATTTTGTGTGTGATTTTTGCTTGTTAAGAGAATTAGTGAGGGAGTGTGGGAGGGTTAGGATAGCCGTGGGTTTTGGTGAGGCTTAGGGAGATGAGGTGTTAGTTTAGGCTAGGTGTCAAGCTCTTATGGCTTTGAGGTTAGGCTAGGTGTCAAGATCTTATGGCTTTATAAATTTGGTTACTCAATTTAATTTACACAGTGTAATCGTAAAGATGTGTGTTTTAAAATTTTAAAACTTAATTCCAAATATCTAATTAATTTTATAAAGCTTCTAGTAATAAAAAAATTTCTAGTAGCTCAAATAAAATTTCCTCTCTACAAAAATTATTTTCAGATAAATTTTATAAGAGGTAACTTGGTGTGCAAGTTACTATAATTTAATATAGTTAAAATACTTAAAACCAATTTGCACACAATAAATTAATTATTAGATAATAGATATTTTAAATATTTTACTACTAGTAATTAATCTCAGCTCAATTAATTACTAGCAGGCATATCAGATAAGCATTCACAAACAATATATGTACTTGATCATTACATACATGTTACACTACACAAATAAATAAATAAGTAAACAACATAGACACTTCAATCATACAGAATTTTATAGCAACTTACAAACAAAACACAGTAAAGTAACTACAGGGAAATATATAAATATATATACATATTTATAAATATATACGTATATACTTATATAACTGAGTTGAAATTCTTAGGATGCTACACATAATACTTAATACATGTTCAATTTTTGTGAATGTGAGACTTACTAAGGTATTAGAGTTTACTTTAGGCCTTTAGAGTTTTCTATATTAGTAGACACTAGAAAAATAATTGTATTTTTTGTTATATGTTACTATATATTTGGGTTGGGTTGGGTTTGGTCGGATCCAAAACTCCAAACCATTACCTAACCCAATTTTATTTGGGTTCACTAAAATAAACCCAACCAAATCCAATGACCCAACCCAACCCACAAAAATCTAATTGGGTTGGGTTGGATTGGACGGGTTCGCGGGTTGAGTGCGACCCACTTACACCCCTAATTCTATTCAAAAATAACAATCAACACAATAATACATTCAACAAAAAAAGTCAACACAATAATACCCAAATGAGTCTAATATTCATATTGGTAATTGTTTAAATATCATTTATGTCCTTTTATCTCAATTTGAAATTTCAAACCTATTTTCATTTAATTTTATATTATAAATTAAAATATACATTATGAAGAGTAAAATTTTGAGATGACAAGCTTACCCAAACTCTATGGGTACTCGCAAAAAATACTCATAACAAATAAAATAAATACATGCTTAATGAAAATGGGTCTATGGTGGATATTTACTTGCAAAATTTAATGGGGATAGGTGCGGGTAAGGGTACTATTGTACCCCTCTCATATCTCATATATAATATATTAAATAGATAAGTTTTAATGATTATTATTATATTAAATATTTTAGTTTATTTTTATAAATAAAGACATTATAATTTTTTTTAAAAATAAATACATTGCAAGAATTACAAAGAAAAAAGTTTAGCTTATATGTATTGTTAGTGTAAAGTACATTTACACGTATCCAATAGAAATTCATCGTATTGTAATATTATATTAATGAATAAGATGATGTGATAAAATAATCAAATTTTATTAGATGTTTGTATAAAAATATTTTGCATAAATTGATTTTTTTTAAATATACTCTATTAAAATATTAAATTATATAAAAAAGTTATATTCTTTTTTAGACACATTCATTACTTCTAAAATATTATTGACAATATATATAATTATCATCACTGCTAAACGTTGTTTTTTTTTAATATAAAATTGTTCGAATGTTATTTAATATTAACTATGTTAAAGAATAGATCGAATGAATGTCTTTTTATATATTAATTGTCTTTTTTATATATTAATAGTGAAATGTTATAAATAATTAATTAATTATAAAACTATGATCAAATTAATATCGTAGTTGATAAAAAACGAGATGTGATAAATTATATTAAATTAAATATTGAATATAAATTTTGCTTAAAACTTTGGAAAATTCCCATTCACTAAATAGAAGGAAAAAAAACCTCTCAAAGTGATCAACTCTTAAAAAAACACTAAGAAAAGATAATACAAAAACAGGGAGAAGAAAAATAAACTTTTATTAAAAATCATAAATTAGAGAGTCATAAGATACATGAAAATTCATCTAACCTCGACAAAAAAAGTCCAACCAAACATAAAAAGAAATAAAGATGACAAAAGATA
Source organism: Pueraria montana var. lobata (assembly GCA_026413185.1). NCBI lineage: Eukaryota > Viridiplantae > Streptophyta > Magnoliopsida > Fabales > Fabaceae > Pueraria > Pueraria montana. The sequence continues at coordinate 68,726,231 of CM048649.1, read as the reverse complement.
AAGAAGAATAAAGATAAAACTTCATCGGAAATTAATGAATTGAAATGTAAAAATAATATTAAAAGTAATATATTAAAATAAAATTATAAGTATTTAAGTAAATTATATATATATTTAAAAAAGTACAATGTTAAAAGTAAATTAGTGAATTAAAAAGTAAATCAGATAATTCACTTTATCGGAATAGAACAATGTTAAAAGAGTAATTAAAACTATGTTCGACTTAGAGGAAGTCTTGCACCGTGCAAGACCAATCTACATCGTTAGATTAGGCAGTAAAAAATCGTATGGCTGATATGATAAGTAATTAGTATCCTCTTAGCAGTCGTTTATTAACATAAAAAAAAAAAAAAAAAAACCATGTAGATTACAACGTATGACTTTTTGTGACTTATGAGGATGACATTGTCTGACATTTACCACCCTTGTTTTAACTCCAGCACGCAACAAAGCCCAAACCACCATGGTTTTAATGTCGTCCACTTCAAACCTCTATTGTACTGCAACATCAGATCAATGTCGTCTAGGCATCTCGCGCCAACAAGCCATCACGAACCCACCATCATAGTTGCGACTTTGAACCAACACCAGGCTTTGAACCAAAAGCAATCGAATGCCCAAAAAAAAAAAAAAACGAATCAATTAGTAAAATAAAACAAAGAGGAAATACATGAGTAAGAAGAAACAAGAGTAAAAATGGAGACACAACCACTACTAACGGAGATGTCGCAAAGGTACCATTATTACCGCACGAGTGAGATTTGCTCAGATCCGAATGTCTTTAACCACTAGGACTCAGATCCGCTCGTCCTGGCACTCGTTGGGACTCAGACTCGATCGTCCTGTACTTCTTGTAAGCGCCATCGAAGGTCAACCCAGCAAACCGCTGCGCACCGCCGCCACCATGGTGGCTAACGCTAGCAACACAGAAACATGGCCCCACATTTTCCTCGTCCTCGTTGGTGAGAGGGTTTCGTATCGCTGTATGGCGAAGTCACGACAACGATGTTCGGCGATAGTATCAGGTTCTGCTGGAACCGAATCGGGGTACCCACCGCTGTTGTCATACTCGAGGCATTAGACATGGCCACAAAACCAGGGTGGTATTCAAGGTGGTATTAGCTATATCGTGCAAGCCTCAAAATGGGAAAGCAAAGTCCACGTTGTACTCCACGTGGTTATTTTTATTTTTAAAAATCAAGTGCTCATACATATCACAAAAGGTTAATTAGCTACTAATCAAGTACTAATACATTTTACATTGGTCTTGCACGGTGCAACACTTTCCTAGGTGTTGCACGCTACACTCCGTCATGTTAAATAAGCTAAGTGCTTGGCCGGAAAGAATTTGACAGGGCACTTCTTATTTGTCCTATGTGGATGACTGATGTTGTTTACTGAGAAGGTTTGAGAAAACTTCTTTCCCTTTATCAAATAGGCTTGGTAAATATATATTTACATTGTGTTTGGTAAGATTTTTAGAAGTTTATAATTTTTTGGCTTAATTGTAAATTTTACCATCTAACTTTCATAATTTTGCGAATTTTACCATCCAAGTTTTAATTTTGCAAATTTTACCATCCAAGTTTTTAATTTTTGCACATTTTACCACTCTGATATTTTACCAAAAAAAAGTTAAAAAATTCAAAAAAAAAAAAATTTGTCAAACATCAGGGTGGTAAAATGCGCAAAAATTGAAAACTTAGGTGGTAAAATGTGCAAAAATTGAAAACTTGAGTGGTAAAATTTGCAAAATTAAAACTTGGGTGGTAAAATTTGCAAAATTATGAAAGTTGAGTGGTAAAATTTGTAAAATTAAAACTTGGATGGTAAAATTTGCAAAATTATGAAAGTTGAGTGGTAAAATCTGCAATTAAGCCTAATTTTTTTTTCGCTAGCTTATAAGTTACTATTTTGATCAAGATTTATTACCATAATATAAAAGTGTTACGGTGTATTCAATGACCATTACTTCGGTGGACCACCTTTGTAGGTGGTCCATTTTGGATCATAAATTTTAGCCATTGAATTAATCTCATGTTAATAGGTATATTTTACATCTATCACACCAGATTAATCTTCCCCCTAATTAGTCTTGTCGCTGACCATCGCTCACCGTCGCCGGAGGAGATTTTTGGCGACGGTGCACCCTCCACCACATTGTCTCAAAAACTCAGATGGGACAAATGCTATAATTGTACCTGTAAAAGTAAATTACCAAACCTAAATTTTCAAATCAGGCTTAAACAAAGCTTCTGAGTAAAAAAAATGGAAACTTGCTTGATCTAGTCGCAGCAAAACAAACTCATTCTCGCAAATCAGATTCCGGGTGTTGGGGTTGGACATGTTTTTGCATATCTGAAATGGAAGCATGCCTATCTAAACCGTGAGCTGTAGATTTGAGCGAAATGTAGCTGGAAATTTGGGGATCGAACGTGATGACACCATATCTAAGTTGCAAGTTGCGAATCTGGGCAATGAGCATATCAGAGCCACAAAGGCTTTTTGAGCATTTAAAATTGACGTTCAAGGTTGCAGAGTTACACCGCTGTGTTGGTTTTGAGAGCGAGTGAAGCGTCGAGTATAGGAAGTGGAGGAGGCACCAAAACGTTGAGGTCGTTCTTTGCGGCGAAATGTCAAGGTCGTTCTTCGCGGTGAAGGCGAGGCAGACGGCAACGCCGAAGGTGGGAATGACGGCGGTGGAGGCTTGATGGAGGTAGAGGAGCGTCGCCGGAGGAGGTGGAGGCTTGCCGGAATCATTGGAACCTTATCGTAGGAGATGAAGGGCTATCGGAGAGGAAATAAAAACAAAAAGGGGAAATTTTGATACAGAAGATATATAATAAAATGATACACCTTAGATTGGTCTAATGGTTGAGAATAATGCTACAAACTGGACCACCTTTATAGGTGGTCTACATTAGAATTGGCCGTGTTCAATATACTAATATAATTTTATTACCGATGAATCTAAAAAGCACATGCTGTATCAATATTAAAAGGTGGGATCATGTATTATGTATATTCTTTTTTAGTTTTGACTATTTAAATAAGATATAATATATATTCATTATTCTTATTTTTTTAGAATAATTAGATATTTTTACCTAAATAACTCTCTCTAGTGTATGCAAAATTCCTTTTCGAATCCGGATCATTACACATTTACACTCTTTTGTGGTGCATTCAACTTGAAAGGAAAGAGAAAAAAAATCTGAAAAAATAAAAATCAAAAGAAGCACAAAATAATTGGGTGTAAAAAAAATTCAAAATTGCTTTGAACGGGATGGCTTAAGTCAATATCTGTTCTGTAGTCAAAATACATGTCCATTATTCCACGCACACCAATCCTTTTTGTGTGCGTGAAAGCTTTATCCAGCTAACAACGCGATATAATTTCATAATCAGATTAACAATCCATTAATGGTTGTCAATAACAGGTAGCAATTATAGGTTGGTAGTAGTTTCAAGCTCGGCTTTCCGGTTCCAAAATCTTAATTTCTTAGATTTTTTATAATTCAATATTCGTTCATTCACCGACATTATTAACGACTTGTTTTTAAAAAGAAAATATCAAAGATTACAAAACTATATCAATAATCTTAATAATTCAGTTTAATTAGTGAAATTGGGTGTCATTCTATTATTTCCTCTTTCCTTTCACATTGTAAAACTTATTATAAATTGTTCTGATAGCCACCAAGTCTCACATCGCTTAGGAATTGAGGTAAAAAATAGCTTATAAACACTCTCTTTCCTCTCAAATCCACCAAGATGTCTTTTACAAGGATAAATCGTGACAGTCTACTGAGTACTTAAATGGACAATATCTCGAATTATGATCCTAACTAGTCATGCGAACTCGATCTCGGAACATTGACGCTAGAAGGAGAACAATACCTCGATACCAGAACATTGGGCTTGTTCCACTAACCACAAGGTTCCACGTGAGGTGCCCCTAAGCTCGATGCTGGAACATAAATCTCTCTTCCGTGAATACGAATAATTAGGACCAAGGCAGACTTTAGTATGATTCTTACCATTTTCTTTTTTTTGGTGAAAGATGATTCTTACCCATTTGGATAAATCTTTATTGGTTATTTACTATAATATAATATTTTAAAAATTATATTGGAAACTCAAATTATTATTAATTACATCCTAAAACAGACACGCACAACTACCACCTTTCCTTAATTATAAGTAGCAGTCATGTTCATGTCAATTATCAGAGACACGAATCATTACCATCCTCAACTTTGAGACATTTTTTTTTTTTTTTAATTTCTCTTTTCCAAGGAGAAAAGAAAGGACTAGGAACAGTCATTGAAGCAGTGCATATGTCCCGAATTTGGGACGCGTAATAAAGAAGAGAGAGAGAAGAAAATGAATCAGTAGAAATACAATACAAGTACAAATACTACAAGTTCAGAAAAGCTTCACTGTAACACCAATGGCGATATTCTCTGAATCAAATCACCATCACAACAGTTCCGATGGGGTCTCCCAGCGAGTCAACAGCCCGCGATTCTCGGGTCCAATGACTCGCCGCGCCCACTCCTTCAAACGTAACAACAACAGCAACACCACCGCCGCCGCCGCCGCCGCCACCTCCCACGGCGGCGGCGGCGGCAGTGGCGGCGGCGAGGTTGAGCTTCAAATCAACTCGCCCAGATCGGAGGAAGCGTCGGAGGGTGTGCCGGTAGGGAAGCACAGTCACCATCACGTGACCCAGAGAGTGCACGTGAAGGGGTTGCTGAAGAAGCCCCTTGCATCTATCGTTGAGGATTTGGGGTTGAGGGAAAGGAAGAAAATTGGGCACTGGATGTTCTTAGTGTTCTGTGGGGTGTGCTTGTTCATGGGTGTTCTCAAGATATGTGCCACTGGTTGGCTTGGATCTGCTATTGAAAGAGCTCAATCCAATAAGGTTAGCATCAAATCATATCTTACTCTGCCAGCTGGCAAGTGTTAACCGACATTCATTGATCATGTTATGATTCTTATTGTGATGATGGTTCATCAAGTTTTAGAAAGACTGGTGTCAAAATTTTAACTTTGGGAGGAGCTGAGTTTTTATTTATTTATTATGTATAAGTTTGTCTGGAGTGGGGGATTTGTCTATTTTATTATGCTTCTTGTGGAGTGGATCTATTTTTGTTGCTGCAGAAAAGTTCGCGTTAGTTCCTTAAATTAGATTTAGTTTCATCTGATCTAGACATCTGTTGTTGAAATTTTGGCGTTATTTATAAGAAATCTTCAATTTTCAGGTACGAAAAATGTAATTTTGCAAAATGTGAGATTTCTTATTCAGCTTTTAATTTGTGAGTGAACGTGCTAGTACTAATGCTTTGTTCTAAAACTGGGCACTTTGCCTTTTATTGGCGTCCTTTTGTGAGTATTGGTAATTTATTTTTGTGTTTGGAACTATCTGGTTTTATGTGAGCAACTGGGTTGTTTGGAATAGCAGCGGGAATGCCCCACTTTCTAAACTGTTGCAGAATATTGTATCTTTTAAGTGAAGTGGAGAACTCAATTGAGTTTAGTTTTAATTATGTACCGCTGTTTATCCGCTTGTTGGAAGCCTCGTCCTGTGCACCAGGCCGTGAATTTATTGCTGTACCAAATTGTGAAAATAACCTATGTAGATATCTGGGGTGGAATAAGAAGTAGATATATCATGATCTGATTTGAAAACTATGTGCATGTATCCTTTTGTGTTACTATATTTTTTGGGGGTGTGGGGTGGTGTTTGCATCTCTTATCTTACGTAGTAAATTATTTTACCATTTTATCAGGAACTATCTGACTCCATTGCTAGTCTAAATCTAATGGACCAAAGCTCCCTTGGTTATGCATATAGGGGGGGAGCAAGTGATGTTGAACGAACATTAAAAACAGTAGCAACAGGAGTAGATGGCACCCATACTGCCATGGCTGAAGTAAGTCTCAAATCTGTATCTCAACTTTATGAACTTAATTTTGTTTGGTTCTCAAATAAAAAAGGAAGTACATTGAATGAAAAGAAAATGGTTGTTTATAGGCCTATTCAGATATGTCTTTGCCTTTTTGTTTATGAAAGTTTGCTTTTTATTCAGGATTCAGGGATCTGGTCTAAACCCAACAGTGACAATTTCACCCAATGCATAGATCTTCCAAGTAATCATAAAAGTATGAAGTTTTATTATCAAGTATACTCCTTTCTCTTGTCATGCAATGGGTTATTCCAAGATTTGTCTCTTCTCACTTTCAACATTCTTCTTTGGCAGAGCTAGATGCGAAGACCAATGGCTACATTCTTGTAAATGCAAATGGTGGCCTGAATCAGATGAGATTTGGGGTCTGGCTGTGTTGATTTCTGATGGTAAATTATAGAAAGTTAGGCGGCAAGCATAACCTAATTTCTCAATATACATTTGATTGCAGATATGTGATATGGTTGCTGTTGCTAAGATTATGAAGGCAACACTTGTTCTTCCTTCTCTTGATCACTCCTCCTACTGGGCTGATGACAGGTTTTTTTCCCTTTCCTAATGGTAATTAGATAATTGGATCTCTTAACAAATGTACAGTGTCCTTGTTTCTTGCAAGCCTAAAACAATATTCAGTTTCAATTAATGGTGATTATCTCTATGAATTGATATAAGATACACGGTGTTATTCTTGTTCAAATCATGGCATAGCATAGAACTGCAGATGATTAATTATGTGCAAGAGGTGTTGTAGGAATATAGCTTTATTCCTTTAGTTCTTTTTTTGCAACATTTTTTTAGAAGTATGCTATCAATTGCAATCCTACAATCAACATCTTTTTCTAGACAATTATCACAAGTTTTTCTTTAATGGAAAGGGTACTGTTGGCAGAAAGATCTGACTGGTTTTCCTAATCTCTCATTTATGTATTCTACCTTTTGCTATAATTTTTTCAAATTATCACTGTTATCAAGTGATGGGTTTCCATTCTCCAGTTGAATACTTTTTTGTGGTCTACAACTAAATTTGTTTTAATATATTTGCAGTGGCTTCAAGGATTTGTTTGATTGGAAGCATTTTATTCATATGCTGAAGGATGATGTCCACATAGTTGAGAAATTACCTCCCGCCTATGCTGGAATTGAGCCTTTCTCAAAAACTCCAATATCTTGGTCCAAGGTCAACATAACTTGTCTACTCAAATTACTTCTTTTTCAAATCTGGAAAGATATGTCTGATTAATTGATTTTTGCATTCTTATTGAAGTCAGTCATCGATCCACCTGGTCTTTTAGGTAGCCAGTTGAGTTTTTATGAACATGACAGTATCACTATCAAATGATAGCCTTATATGTGCCATCATATTCATTTGGAATTGCATTGTGTCATAATGCTTGAATTTTATGCACACCATATCATTGTGTGCCTTTTTCATAATGTTTCTAATAACCATAATTGAATATATACATAATGCTTATGTACAGGTTCCTTATTATAAGACTCAGGTTCTTCCTCTCCTAAAGCAGCACAAAGTGATCTATTTCACTCATACCGATTCCAGGCTTGATAACAATGACATTCCACGTTCCATACAGAAACTAAGATGCCGTGTAAATTACAGAGCATTGAAATATTCAGCTCCTATTGAAGAATTTGGACACATGCTGGTATCTAGAATGCAACAGAATGGAAATCCTTATCTTGCCCTTCATTTAAGGCAAGTTACAATTTAATATTTTGATACAAATATTAAGGCTGGATCTTCTTTCTTCCTCTCTCTCCCTTACTTTTTGTTGTTATGCATAAATATGAATGTGGGAGATAATCTGAGATGGAAAAGAAAGGGTTGGGGGTGGGGATTAGGATCCAATTGGAAAACACGGGATTTGAGTCCCACATTGAAAGTACGAGATTTTGCTGTGGGATTTATAAGGCCCCGGTTTCTCTAACTGCAAAGGTTAGCTATTGTGGTATGGTTCTTCCAAGATTCTTATCAATTGGTATTAGACCTTTTCACCATATCTCTTAGTTGCAAACGAGCAACATGGATTGTGATATTGATATGGCAATGTTTGCCTAGGACTAGTCAAAAGGTTAGTGCTAGAATATTAGGATCCAATTGCTAGGTATAGACTTGAGTCCCACATTGGAAGTATGAAATTCTAGTGTGGGATTTACAAGGCCTTAGGCTCTCAAGTTACAAATGCTAGCTTTTGTTGTGTGGTTTTCCCAAGGTTGATCTAGTGTTAAGAACCTATGGAATGATCTATTATTTCCTTGAAGAGTGATCTCTCACTTGAACCTACATGGATTTATAATAAGATCAAAGTAAATGGCATGTTTCTTGGTAAAAGACCCGTTGACATGAAAGTTTTCCACATTTTGATCATGAAAATTTTGGACATGGCCAAATTTTGTGTAAGTTTAGAACTGCTTCCATATTGAATTTTGTTAAGAAATAGTGTTTTGTTATCTGTTGTAGGCTTTATATATATCTGTCTTGGTGTTTCTAGAGTAGCAATACATAGGTTCTTTCTCTCTCATGTAAAAGTTATTATTCAGACCCTATGTTATATATATATATATATATATTCTGCTGAGTGAGAATTATTCACTCAAGCATTATTCTCAAAACATCTAAATCTCAAGTTGGTATCAGAGCGGGTCAATCCTGTTTTGGCTTGTCTCTGTCTGTCGCCGGCACCGCCACCGTCCGCCGCCGCTTGGCGCCGGCACTGTCGTCCGCCGCTGGTCCTGTCATCGACGTCACCTGGATTTGGTGCGTCTTTCGAAGCGCGACCCATCCCTGGAAGTTTCGAGACCAGAAGCTTCTCCACGCGCTCACACGCGCCAGTCTCCGATCATCGAAAAGCCACCGAACCACCACAGAAAGGGTCGTCGACGTGTCTTGGACCCATTCCAAGCCTTCGTTTGTTCTATTACCCACGTTTGAGACGTGGGTCTTCTCGTTGGTTGCGCAATCTCTTCTGGTTCGTGCAGTACACGCGTCGCCTTCTAGTCATCGGAAAGTATTTGCGCCACTGTTATTCTAGTCGTCAGTGCCTTCTGATCCCATTTCAAGTGTTACTTTTGTGTCTCCTTCTGTTTGGATACTGGACCCAATATCTATCTATCTCTTTTGGTTTTCGTGTTTTTCCTGTTACAGCAAATGACTGGGTCTGGTCTGTTTTCTTCAACTTTTAACAAGAGAATGAATAGAGGAGGTCGTATTCAGTGTACATACTGCAAGAGAATAGGTCATATGCGGGAAACTTGCTACTCTTTGCATGGTTTTCCAAACAAAGGAACAAATTTCACAAATTTCTCCAAACCTGAGGGAGCTAAGCCTAAATTTTCTAATGAAGAATATCAAGAATATCTGAGGAGTCAATCTCAGTCTTCTCTAGTTCATAGTATTTCAACAGCTTGCATCTCTCAATCTATGAACAGTCAAGGTCCATGGGTAATTGATGCAGGTGCTTTTGATCATATTTGTGGTGATGGTTCTCTATTCACCTCTATGTCTTCCCCAAAATTTTCTCATTTGGTTACCTTAGCAGATGGCTCTAAGGTTGCTGCCAAGGGAGTTGGTCAAGTCTCTTTATCTCAATCCTTAAACTTGGAGTCTGTTCTCTTTATTCCTAATTGTCCTTTCAATCTAATTTCTTTAAGTCAATTAACCAGGTCATTAAATTGTTTTGTAACTTTTGATGTCGATTCTTTCGTTATACACGAACGTAGTACGGGAAAATTGATTGGTGTTGGACATGAATCCAGAGGACTCTACTATCTTAAGACCAAGCCTTCTGTGTCCTGCTTTGCAAACCCATCTCCAAAACTTCTTCATGATCGCTTGGGTCTTCCAAACTTGTCAAAGCTAAAGAAAATGGTTCCTAGACTTAACAAACTTCAGGTGTTAGAGTGTGAGTCATGTCAATTAGGAAAACATGTGAGGTCTTCGTTTCCAAGAGAACTGAAACAAAATGTAGCTCAGCTTTTTCTATGATTCACTCAGACATTTGGGGTCCAAGTTGTGTCACATCTTTTGGGTTCAGATACTTTGTCACTTTCATTGATGAGTATTCTCGATGTACTTGGGTATATTTAATGAAAGATCGATTTGAACTTTTGCCCATCTTTATGTCTTTCTTCAATGAGATCAAGAATCAGTTTGGAAAAATAATTAAAATCCTACGAAGTGATAATGCCCAAGAGTATTTTTCCTTTGATCTTTCTTCCTTTTTAACCTCACAGGGTATTTTACATCAACCCACGTGTCCTTATACACCACAACAAAATGGTATAGCAAAAAGGAAAAATAGGCATTTAGTTGAAACTGCACGCACTTTATTGCTCAGTGCAAATGTTCCTTTTCATCATTGGGGTGATGCCATTCTCACTGCCTGCTTTCTAATTAATAGAATGCCTTCTTCATCACTTAGAAATAAAATTCCCCATTCAATCCTTTTTCCACATGAACCCTTATATAATGTTTCTCCCCGCATTTTTGGTTGTACTTGTTGTTAAACTAGATAAAGAACAAAGACATGTTTGACTGAAACCGTTATTATTAATAGGATCGGAATATAATATTATGATTTTCAACACTCCCCCTCAAGCTGAAGCTTACTAAGCTCTCAGCTTGTTACAAGAAAATTTATTCCCCACAAATAAATAAAAAACATAAAAATTGAGCTCCACCAAAAAATAATAGTTTGAAAACAACTCGGGGATGTTGGAGAAGTCGGAGAAAGTTGCTAGAAAAAAATATCTTTGCCAGATAGCTGGAATGATCATCAGCGAGAGAGAAAATTCATGGCAAGCATAGCAAGGTCCGTTCTTCTCGAAACTACATTTGGAAGCTTCAAACCCAATAATTTTGGAAACCCATATTATTTAAACTAAACGCGAGACCAATGCATCTGGGACAAAGTCATCAAGACTAGTGCACTTGGGACACAGACAGGCCAGTGCATCTGGGACATAAACAGGGCCAATGCATCTAGGACATAAACAGGGCCAATGCATCTGGGACATAGACAAGGGCCAGGGCATCTAGGACAGACGTGGCCAATGCATCTAGGATAGCGGCATGATAGGCTACCGGAAAGTTCTTCGCTGGAAAATGAGCAGCTAGCAGAAGGCGGTGGCTGAAAAACCCGCCGAAAAAGGACATCAGTGGGATAGACGACCAGAAAGTTCTTTGCGGAAAATGAGCGGCGCATAGAAGGCGGTAGCCAAAAAACACATAAGAAAAAGACGGCGGAGGTGTGAAACTGGTCACCGAAAGAAGGGAGACGATCAAAAGGGTCCACCGGGGACAGTAGGTCCCCGGTGAAGCACGATTTTCATAATACCTCTGTTAGGCTCTAGATACCATGTTAAACTAGATAAAGAACAGAGACATGTTTGACTGAAACCGTTATTATTAATAGGATCGGAATATAATATTATGATTTTCAACACTTGTTTTGTCCATAATGTGTCTCCAGGTGTGGACAAGCTCTCTGCAAAGGCCATCAAATGTGTCTTTCTTGGATATTCTCGTATTCAGAAAGGGTACAGGTGTTATTCTCCAGATACTAAATGATACTACATGTCTGCTGATGTTACCTTCTTTGAAGAGACACCTTTCTTCTCTTCTTCCATGCAAGATTTCAGTTCTATTCAACAAGTCTTACCTGTCCCTACTTTTGATTTTTTGTTGTCTCCTACCTATGGGATTCCTAATCAAGAAAATAACCAACCTCAAGAAGAAAATCAGCCTCACAGTCCAATCAACAGTTCACCTGAATTATCTTCACCTCCTCACGGGATACAAAGGACTGATCCAACATTAGCTGAAGAGTCATTTGATTCATGTCCTTCTCCATCAGTTGCTCCTACAATGAATCCAAATGATGAAAGTTCTGGTTGGCCTATTGCTCTTAGGAAAGGTATTCGATCAACTCGAAATCCTCATCCTATTTATTTGAGTTATCATCGTTTGTCTCCTTCCTATTTCTCCTTTGTTTCCTCGTTGTCTTCTATTACTATTCCCAAAAATATTCGTGAAGCACTTGATCACCCTAGATGGCAACAAGCCATGGTTGTTGAAATGCAGGCTCTTGAAAACAGTGGTACATGGGAGTTGGTTCCTCTTCCTCCTGGAAAGAAGACAGTTGATTGCAGATGGGTCTATGCCATTAAAGTTGGTCCTAATGGTGAAATTGATCGTCTTAAAGCTAGATTAGTGGCCAAGGGATATACTCAGATATATGGCCTTGATTACAGTGACACTTTTTCTCCTGTGGCCAAAATTACTACCATTCGCCTCTTCCTTGCTATGGCTGCCATTCGTCATTGGCCTCTACATCAGTTGGATATTAAAAATGCTTTTCTTCATGGTGAATTAGATGAGGATATCTATATGGAGCAACCTCCTGGGTTTGTTGCTCAGGGGGAGTCTGGTCTTGTTTGTAAACTCCGTCAGTCTCTCTACGGGTTGAAACAATCTCCACGAGCTTGGTTTGGGAAATTTAGTCATATTGTCCAGAAATTTGGGCTGAAAAGAAGTGAAGCAGATCATTCAGTTTTTTACTGCCATACTTCTCTTGGAAAGTGTGTTTACCTAGTGGTCTATGTGGATGACATAGTCATTACAAGAAATGATGTTGCTAAAATCTCCCAGCTAAAAGAGCATTTGTTTAGTCACTTTGAAACCAAGGATCTTGGTAGTCTAAAATACTTCCTTGGTATTGAGGTGGCTCAATCAAAGGAAGGCATTGTCATCTCTCAAAGGAAGTATGCTTTGGATATTTTGGAGGAAACATGCATGACTAAATGTAGACCCATTGATAGTCCTATGGATCCAAATCAAAAGTTAATGCATGACCAAGGAGAACCCTATTCAGATCCTGAAAGATATAGAAGACTAGTTGGGAAACTCATTTATCTCACAATTACCAGGCCAGGTATTTCTTTTGCAGTTGGGGTTGTCAGCCAGTTTATGCAAGCTCCTCATATTGATCACTGGAATGCTGTAATTCACATTCTTGGATACATGAAAAAATCTCCAGGACAGGGGTTGTTGTATGAAGATAGAGGAGATACTCAAATTTGTGGATATTGTGATGCTGATTGGGCAGGTTCTCGTATAGATAGACGCTCCACCACTGGATATTGTGTAACCATTGGTGGAAATGTCATCTCTTGGAAGAGCAAGAAACAAAATGTTGTTGCTCGGTCTAGTGTTGAGGCCGAATATAGGGCTATGGCTTTAGTCACTTGTGAACTTGTGTGGATCAAACAACTTCTTCAAGAGTTAAAATTATGTGAAATCCAGCAAATGAAGCTATACTATGACAACCAGGCAGCTCTTCATATTGCCTCTAATCCAGTGTTTCACGAGAGAACTAAACATATAGAAATTGATTGTCATTTTGTTCGTGAGAAGTTACTATCCAAGGAAATTGGTATTGAATTTATAAGCTCAAATGATCAACTTGCAGACATCTTGACAAAGTCTTTGAGAGGACCTCGGATTTAGTTTATATGTTCCAAGCTTGGTGCATATGATCTATATGCTCCAGCTCGAGGGGGAGTGTTAAGAAATAGTGTTTTTTTATCTGTTGTAGGCTTTATATATATCTGTCTTGGTGTTTCTAGAGTAGCAATACATAGGTTCTTTCTCTCTCATGTAAAAGTTGTTATTCAGACCCTATGTTATATATATATATATATATATATATATATATATATATATATATTCTGCTGAGTGAGAATTATTCACTCAAGCATTATTCTCAAAACATCTAAATCTCAAGTCTTTTTTATTGAAAGTCAAAGATTTGGACCCTACAGTTCTTTTGCTGCTTTTTGGCTGTTTGATTAAATTGTCATCAATGTCCATTTCAGATTGAATCAGATGTTTTGAGCTGCTTTTATATTTTTGCAATATGCACTTATAGCTTAAGTAACTGTCAGATTGAATCAGATTCCATAAGTTGTCTCATGGAATAAGAGTCCCAAGCATTACCCTAGTTTTGGACTCAACCGGTGATCTCAACTTCTCAACTCATAATAGCTATTCGTATTCCTGTCAATAAGTTTAAATAAATATGATGCCTCTAACCTTATGCTATTGCAATTTGTTATAGATATGAGAAGGATATGCTTGCATTTACAGGCTGCAGTCACAATTTGACTGCAGAAGAAGATGAAGAACTGAGACAGATGCGATATGAAGTCAGTCACTGGAAGGAAAAGGAGATTAATGGGACCGAGAGGAGATTGCTTGGAGGTTGTCCGTTAACTCCAAGGGAAACTTCCCTATTACTTAGAGCACTGGGTTTTCCATCACACACCAGGATTTATCTGGTAGCTGGAGAAGCATATGGAAGAGGAAGTATGAAATATCTTGAGGATGATTTCCCAAACATTTTCTCTCATTCCTCTCTGTCCTCTGAAGAAGAGTTGAATCCTTTCAAGAATCATCAGAACATGTTGGCTGGTATAGACTATGTTGTTGCCCTTAAGAGTGATGTATTTCTTTACACTTATGATGGAAATATGGCAAAGGCCGTACAAGGTCATAGACGCTTTGAAAACTTCAAGAAGACCATCAATCCAGACAAGTAATATATTCGTAACCTATTTCTTCTTCATTACTTAAAGCATGATGATTTAGTGATATGCATTTTAGATCTGTGTTAACTGATTCTTGTTCATTCTCACTATAGTTGATTTCAATGGTTGATGCAGGATGAATTTTGTTAAACTTGTTGATCAGTTGGATGAAGGAAAATTTTCATGGAAAAAATTCAGCTCCAAGGTAAAAAAGCTTCACACAGACCGAATTGGTGCTCCATATCCAAGGGAGCCTGGAGAATTTCCAAAACTGGAGGAAAGTTTTTATGCAAATCCTCAGCCAGGATGTATTTGTGAAACTAGATAGCAGTAGAGACTCCCCTGAAGGTTATCTGTCTTACATAGCAGAGCTGCAATCAGAAGACATTGTGGCTGTGCTGTGATATTTTTTAATCCTTCTGTCTTGAGGAGATAGCAATGTGCTGGGCTATCTGGTAAGGTGCTATTGATTGCCTGGCTGTTGGGATAAGATTACATTACAAATGGCCAAGGTGGGGGCAAGAAACTGAGATTCCTAGCTACATTATTAAAATTAAGGATCAAGCACGGACAGGCCAGAGTATACCACTGTCAATACAATAGAAATTAAACACCATACCTTTTTAAGCAAACCTCATCTCTAACCACACTTTTGAATGATTTTTTTCTTTCTTGATTATATTTTATTCAATACTTGTATTAATAGCAAGAAAAGGGGATGGGACTGAATAAGTTGTATTCTTGTTGTACAATAAGATTAAAAAATAGAAATCTAGTTTTTATTGATCTGAAGTTCTTTTAAACAGGTTTCTTTAGAAGAGTAATACTAGCAATGTACTCTTTAATATATTGTTTTATTGTGTGAAATTCATGTGGAGTTCATTAAATGAAGTAAAGTCTTTATGTAAATTTTATCAAAGAATAGTATGTTGAAAATGTGAGTTTGACACATTTAATAGGTCGTATATAAATTTTACTAAATAATAGAAAGTGTGTCAAGAGACTACATTAGAAATTGTCTTGCTAGCAGTGCTGTTATTTATAATACATCACCCCTTGTGCTCAACAGTGACGTATCCATAAAATACATAAACAACTCGTTGAATTTCTATTTTCCTTGTGAGTTGAAGACAGCACGTGTTCTTATTTAAAATAATATTAAGATCTGGGTCAAATTCAAACATCTGCTCCATTTCATATCCAATTTATAAAAAAAAAAAAAATACGATAACAAAACATTCCTTATTATTGCATAAAATATTGAAAAAGCAAGTTTAAATTTTTAGATTGTTGGATTACAACTGCAAGTGGGTTAGAAAATGTTTTACAACCATTACTCATAAAAAAATACACGAGCAAAAAGGACAAATTAAATTCATCTCGTAGCTCAATTTTCTGAAGTACGAAATCATCTGCCTTCAACTGAAACTTGATAACAATAAAACATCACAACAACAACCAAATTAGCTTAAAGTTTATTACTCAACTACAAAGCCTGCTGAAAGAAGAGTCCTACCCACACATGCATGCTAAA
Organism: Pueraria montana var. lobata; assembly: GCA_026413185.1. Classification (NCBI taxonomy): domain Eukaryota; kingdom Viridiplantae; phylum Streptophyta; class Magnoliopsida; order Fabales; family Fabaceae; genus Pueraria; species Pueraria montana. The sequence continues at coordinate 68,710,121 of CM048649.1, read as the reverse complement.
TCCAAAACGTAGACCAAGGCGATAAATAAACTTAAAGGTAAGAGACAAATATGCTTGAGTTCAGTCTCTTTCATGGATAACTTCCCATGGTTTAGCCTGAGCCTCCAAGAACACCCTTAAGCTTCTTCACCAGAGCAGCATCAAGGAAAGTGGTTTCTACTATCAATGGTGTGGGGAAATTACTTTTGAACAAAGCAAAGTCCAGAATTTGTAGACCAGGATTGGAGCTACTGAAGCTTACAATTGCCAGGGCTGAAGATTTACCTGCATTGATTTGGAAGTGCAACAAGCCTTGAGGGAATACCATAACATCCCCCTTCTTAAGAGTTTTGAGGTAGACAGTGTTGGCAGAAGAAATGAATCCAGCCAGGATGCTCCCTTCTATTACAACAAGTAATTCTGAAGCCCCAGGATGAGTGTGAAGTGGTATAACTCCACTTGCTGCTAAGTCCAAACGGGCCGCGGAAATGCCAAGGCCATTGAGACCAGCAAACTGAGCATCAAATGCAGGGGTCACTGCAGCTTTGATAATGTTTGAGGTGTTACCAGCAACTCCAAGGCCACTGTAAGCGAAATCATCTGCTGTGACCTTTGCAGGCTTCTTGCAGGAATATCCTGCAGGGCCAATAGGACCTGCATAATCTGCAACACAGAAATCTAGGACAGAAGCATGGGAGAAAGAGAGAAGAGAAAAAATGAGGGAGATAATGAGAATCATTGTTTATTGTAGATTGGTATGTTCTCAACTTAACTCTGAAGTAGTATTGTAAGGGGTTTGGTTACATTATATATTATTCGAGGGGAGGGCATGGACCTCTTTTTTTACCACTACCATTGATTGAGTTGCTTCAATATGGTTTAACATGGATAGATTTTTCTCACCTATAGCTATAAACGACAGAATTTGAGCTAGGATTGATGCATGTGAATGTCAACTTTTTCCACAGATAACAACAAGAACCTACTTTTTGTTTGAATGTAAAGGAAAACAGGCATCTTCCGCGTATCTTCTTTTACTGTAAAAGATATTATTTCTTCAAGTTCTGTGGTGCTCTAATTTGCATAATTGTGGCATTATTATCTACAAACTATTTTCATCAACTAGAGTTTCCATTGAGTAGTGTTATGTTTCCTCATCTCAACTTGTGTCCAGATTAAGTGATCAAACAGATGAAATCACAAAATCAATTAGAGAAAAGGATTGTCGAGTCAGGAAAGGGGGGTTTGGGTAGTTAGTTTGCATATCTAACCTCCGTGCCACCATTGTACCAAAATAAAAATATAATAGTGAATTTGATTTTTAATTGTACTTCTAGGACTTGATTGGGTGTACACTTGCCACAATTAGTTTTTACTATCCTAAATGGAAACATTTCGGGACTGAACCTGCCTATTGTTATACAAAGTTGTTTAGTCCGTTATTACTAATTCGACTTGAGGTCTGCTTAAGTGAAACAGTTATTCAAATCTTACTGTGTCTAAAAACATTTTCTATTCTCGCCTACTCAATCATGATCTGTTAAGGATGATGGAAAAATATCATGAGCCTTCTGTAACACTCAAGATGTTGAACAGCATCTGTTGATAATGAAATAAATTACATTGGTATTTTCCATAGCTTCATATGTGAATGTCTTTTGTGGTGCCCTGAGGATCATAAACAAATTATTGGTTAGCTAGTAGCCGGTAATCATGTCACAAAATATCAACTATTCAATGATTTTTTTTTTGGGGGGGGGGGGGGGGGGGGGGGGGGGTCCAAAGGAAAGAAAATAGAAAAAAAAAACAAAGTGCATTTCAGATCCTGTACACTTACTATTTATGTTAACCAAATGAGCTAACTCAAGAATGGACATTCATTTTTTACGTATCTACTTACTTACCAAACCAGAGTGTAAATGTAATGTTATTAATTAGTAAATCATTTAGGCAATGAAGATTGATGTAAGGTTGTGTTTGTTCCAAAAAACATCAAGAAAATCTGAAAATGAAGAACATATGGTCCACAACCACATTGCAAAAGAAAGAAATTAAGGGCATAAAAAGACATTTTGACAGCTATCCCTTCTGCAAGTCTTGTTTGCGTGTTAGCGTGGATATTAAGCAAGGACGTATATATGCGGTGGCCTTAAATTCCCCATCTTCTAGGGAACCTGGCAAAAAGTCTACTTGCTTGTGTCCCCTGACATGCAACTGAAGAATGAAGATCTTCATATAATTTAATCATCTCAGCATCCCTTGCTCTTGGTCACTGACTCAATGGTCCCTCCTACCATTGCAAAGTTAGCTGCTACATACAAATTTTGTTGGATGCTCCAAATACTAAGGATAAGGTTCTCATTGGCGAATCAACAGTGGCCATTCACTCCCTACCAAATTCAAGAAAAGGGTGGCTTTGATATCACTTTCATTGTCATAACGTGAATGTCCTTGTCGATTTTGTCTCTGAGATATTGCCAAGAGAACCATTGCATGACTGCTAAATTGTCAGAGATATATGAACCCAAAATAGACGTCTCAAGAAAAAGGTGTACGTTTCTCATACGTGTACAAATTACTGATGAGCTGCCATGCACGTTCCTTACCTTACCTAAGTCTTCCATTTTTTCAAATCCATTGAGTTAAAATTTTTTCAATGATTCTACAGTCTAGCAGAAAGAAAATCATCATGCGGTAACTGACATTAGAAATTGATTGAATAGGCAAATAAAAAATAAGGACGTATAAAATCATTTCTTAATTAGGGAAAAGTGGAGTATTGAGTACATATGTACAACAAGAGCATGTACACTATAACACTAATATGTTTTCCACATTCAGTTAGGAGACATGGAGTCACCATTGGCGGATAAGAGTGTGGCTCACATGATATTCTAGTTCTTGGTCCTTGCAATGAAATTTTCTATCTTCCAAGTTTGGGAAAACACTAAAATAATTCATATACTAACAATGTTAAACTATTAATTTTTTAAACTTTGTCCAACAATACAATGTGTAAATATGTAAATATGAATGTGAATTCATAATATCTATATTAGAAAAAAAAAATTGATAGAAAAATATTACATTAAGAGAGGCAAGTTTAACTACCCCACATTTTTTTTATAATGGGATGACATTGGCAGAGATCTACATCTTGCCCTCGTTTAATGAAATCCTATCTTAATAATAGAAAGTGCTAATATTTTCATCAAATGAGTCACTCGTGTCCTCGTCTGACTATCTCTTACATAGATTTTGTACTCTTGATTCCAAAATAAATGTTACTAGGGTAAATGCATAGAAACACCAGATGGAGAGTTAAATTATGTTTCTTAAAATCTTTTCGCAAATATTTTTAGAGAATACTTTAAAACACTTAGAGAATACTTGAAAATCTAACAACATAAAGGTATCGTTCTATGGCTGAAGTGCAATTTTATCAAAATATATTAATAAAAAAAATGTGTTATACTTTGTTTCCTCTTTAAAAAAAAATTATTTCCTCTTTTTATACTTTGTCTACGTAACAAGAAAAAGTTTTCATACTTATGTTTATATTGGTTAACATTATCTGCAACTGGTGCCTGCCCTGGCCTTGTTTGGAGGAAAGATGGCCTAGGACCGACACTTGTTTTACTTCAAACAAATCATTTAATACGATCTATACTATATGGAAGTCATTAGTCTAAAATAACCTGAATCTAAAAGAAACGGATAGCCTGCGTCGAGCATTTATTGAGAGAAATATCAAATAGCATTATATTTTTCCAACGGTTCATTTGTTATATAATTAATCTCGGGCTGGAAAATAAATACTAAGAGGACTGATAGATATTAAGATTAAATTCTGTAATAAATTAGAAATAAGCCAACTCATCAAAACAGTCGCTTTGGCCGAGTGGTTAAGGCGTGTGCCTGCTAAGTACATGGGGTTTCCCCGCGAGAGTTCGAATCTCTCAGGCGACGTTAATTATTTTTTTTGTCATAAAAAAATTGCAGCTTGCAGGAAATATAGATTATGTCGTATTATGTCAGGCAATTTTTTTTTTTTTAGTAAAGTACATAAAGCAAATTTTTATAATAAAACATTCAGTTGAGATTGGAAAACTCTAATTATACATATTAGCAAAAGGACAGACATTATTACTTGTCTGTCTCTATATTTTCATTTTTATAGAAAAATGTTAAACTTAATTTCATTTAAGATAGTAATTTTTATCTTTTAACAGTTTAATGCAGTTAATTTGATACGATAGTTTGAAAGAAAATAACAGGTGATTTAAAGAGAAATCGAAAGGTAAAATAGGAGTTTAGTCATTACTTCCGACGATGAATAATTCATACCAATACCATAGTTAAAAAAAAATAAAGAGTATTTCCATTATTATTATTATTATTATTAAGGTAAAGAACTTACATTATTTCATTCAAAATGAAAGAGTCAATACAAGTTGGAATGAAATCAAAATATCACAAACTAGTATAAAATTTAGACACCCTAGCACGTCAATGGACGACTTGGCTTATTTATCTCCAAATAAACTCAACTGAAGAGTTTTGAATCTTATGAACATCATAATTTAAAAAAAAAACCACACGGACATTAAAATTAAAGGCGTGCACTTAGCTACTTAATTTGTCTCAGTTGTTCCATTCAGGAAAGGATAATCTGTGTAGCCTACAACAGGATCTTGGGTGTAAAATGTGTTCCTGTTGTACTTGCTTAGAGGTGCATTAAGCTTGAGCCTTAAAACCAAGTCTGGATTGGAGATGAAAAGACGACCATAGGATACCAAGTCAGCATGGCTTTCAGCTACAGCTTCCAATCCAGAGTCCCTAGTAAAACCACCACTACACATGAATGTTCCCTCATAAGCCTTTCTCCATTTCTGCATCATATGAACTCCCTCCTCTTCACTGACTGACAAGTTTTGCCGCAATAGTGCGAATCGAGGCTGAGTAACATGAAGATAAGCGAGTTTTGTGCCAACTTGTTTCTGCAAATTGTTGAGTCTCTCAATCACTGCCAAGCCTAGCCCAAGTGAGTCAGAGTCAAAGGCATCCATGTGATCAATTGCCGGTGAAATTCTTACAGCAACTCTTTCTGCTCCAATTGCAGAGACAACAACTTGAATAATCTCCATTAAAAACCTGCACCGGTTTTCTAGTGATCCACCATATTCATCTGTTCGGTCGTTGATTGCATCCTTTAAGAATTGATCAATTAGATACCCATGTGCTCCATGAATCTCGATTCCATCAAAACCTGTATATATATATATATATATATATATATGTCACATTTCATTATATATGCATACCTCGATAATTTAAGGGTCTTGCTAACTAGTGTCTTAAAGGTATTGATTAAGAAAATAAAAAGAAAAAATATTTATTGTGACAATCATAGAAGAATGTAAAAAAAACTATGTATAGCACAATTTTGCGTATTCCAATAAAACTCTTTTTTCTTTTAGTTTCTTAATCAGTATCCTTAAGATATTGGTTAACATTTGTCATGGTTAAGAAATTAAAAGAAAAAAATATTTTATTGAGAGATGCAAAAAATATTTTATCTTTTTAATTCCTGCCACACTGATTAGCAAGACTCATAATTTAATAGTAGGAATTAACATAAAAAAGTAAATGTTAGTGAAACAAACTAATTAACCTGCTCGAATAGCATTAATTGCTGCTTGGCGATAGTGTTGCACTATTTCAGGTATCTCAGAAGTGTTAAGTGCACGAGGCTCTGGGAACACGCCATGGGACCCATCGGGCATGAGAATTTTCCACGTGTCTGATATGGGTTTGCTGGTGGACGAAATGGGTGGAGCACCACCAGGCTGATACACTGTTTCACAAGTAAAGCAATCAAGAAAGTGCAAAATGAGTGAATAACATGCAAAACAAACAGATAACTGAAAAACTCACGAATGTCATATCAAAAACATAATTAAGGATGGAATTATGATATATCCACATAGTATTTGTGTGCAAAATTAAGAATCAATTTTTCATACAATGCAAAATCTATGAAATTATTATAACCGATTAAAATCAATTATGTCAAAATCTAAAAAAAAATGCACACTATAAGGGGCATGGATGTTACCTGTATGTGATGCACGGCCAACATGCCAAAGTTGACAGAAGATAATGCCGCCTTTGGCATGGACGGCATCCACTACATCTCTCCATGCCTCCACTTGTTCATCTGAGTATATTCCAGGCACACAAGGAAATCTGCATATGATTGAACCACCATTACATATTACTACTCACTAATAAGTTACGCCAAACTAATCACAGTTTCTGTAAAAAAAATAACTTAAAATTAGTCCCACCATCAATCTAAGAAAAAGAGAAATGATGGGTGTTGATTGATTATTTACACTATTGGTATATCTAAAAAATATAATTAAAAATGGGAAGAGATTAATTAGTAAAGTACCCAGAAGCAGTTGGAGAGATCAAGGTGCCTTCGGTGATGAGAAATCCACCTGGTGTTGATCTTTGAGCGTAGTACTCAGCATGCGCTGCCAGTGGTATCCCATTCAGCGCTCTGCATCTGGTCAGGGGAGCCAAAACCACCCTATGAGAGAGGTTGAATTTGCCCATCTTGTATGAAGAAAATAAGGTTGAGTTATCTGCCGCCATGGTTTTGGTCTTAAGAGGAGGGAGTGATGAAGATGAAGCAACACGTTCAGAAGTATGCTGTATTGTAGTGTTCATATGTTCAATTATGCAACGATCAACTTTCTTATATACTACATGGGACTGGGCGCAGGGCAGGGAATTCACGCGGTTTGACTTCCACCACGTGTGGTCGGTTCTCCCACATTCAAAATGAGTTGTTTAATATTGTTAGTATTATTAATTAATTAATGGCAAAATATTACTCGTAAGAGGCTAAGAGCAAATTTGCTTTGCATTCTTTTTGCTCTGATGTTAAGTTTACACTATTACTTCTTTTGCCTATGATGACATTATGCATGATGTAAGTTGTCTTAATAAATTCGTGGTTGGGGGGCGTTTGTCCCATCCATTTCAGAAAAAAAAAAAAAAAACATATATGTTTTTGACTGAAATTTAATTACAAACTAATTTGTAATAATAAGTTTATAATTTTTATAATAAATATTTTAAATTTTTTGCTAATAATACTTTTTTTAATCCATTAATAGTATAAAATTCTATACAGCAACAACACATATAGTTATTAAGCTTTGGTTGGTACTAATACCTACCCTAAAGATACTCGTTAAAAGTTAAAAGTGAAAAGTTGAGTCAAACATATTTAAAGCAAACCTCTTAATAAAATAATTAGCTTATCAATTATTAATATCTTAAATTTTAAATACATACCTATATGTTTATGCTTAAAAATGATTATACATTACCCTTCAAACAAAATAATTCTTTTAACGTCGATGTTTTATCAAATTTTGGGAAGAAAAAATATACACTAATATTTTATTTAGTTTTTTTCTCCTTCTTAAAAGAAAAAGTTGAATAAATCACATTTAAAGAAAAATTTAAAAAAAGTAATGAACTTATTTGTATAAAAAATTGTAGACAGGGAAGGGGGGATAAAATTCATTTTCTGTTTGAATCGACATTTTTTTTTATAATAATTAGTCTTGGACAATTTATTTTAAAAAAAAGTATGTATAGTTGAAACGAAAAATACACTAAACCTAAAATCGAGTAAATTGAATGACTAAAAATAGTTTAATTAAGAAATTAAAATAAAAAATATCAAGTGACTGCAGCTTCTTTCTTCTTCTTTTTTTCCCACTATTGTCTTCCTTTGACTTTTTGTCTTTTATCAGGAACCTTTCTCTGTTCGGCGCCTCCATTATGTTTCCCTTTTCCTTTCACAATGTGTTTGTTTTCCATACACAGTGAATTCGTAACGACCCGTCGATCCCTGCCCTGATTATTCTGGTCAAATCAACGGATGCATTTTCCCCTGATTAATGTGATTATTCTGGCATTTCGTGACGCAATGGCTCACCGAATTGCTTGCAACTGGTCTTATCATCCACCTATCCCTGCAATTACCGATACGGTCAATCACTTAATTCTATATACTCTTGGGTTTTATACATCGCAAATTTCAAAATTGGCACCCTTACAATCGTTTTTAAAATCGGATTTGTCATTGAACCCGTAAAAATACTGATTTAAGATTTAATGGTTCAATCGTGATTTAATGGTTCAATAAAATAATAATAATAAAATAATTTATAAAATAATATTAAATAAATATAATATCACATAACATTATAACATTAAAAACTATAATAAAATTTAAAACATCACTTTACAAGATTTTAACATTCAAAAAATACATAAAAGTTTAATTAAATATATCATAATACTTAAGTTCAAATTTTAATAAAATAAAATAATATTCATTAACAATAACAAATTTACATTTAGAATAAAGAAAGAAAATGATAAATTAATATAATATAAAATTATCAAAAATCAATATATAAAAAATTATAAATTAATATAAATGAGTAAATTATATGTTTTACAAGAAAATAATAATAATAATTGATAAAATAAATTATAACTATTTGAGATATTTATTAAATATGTATTTAGAACCTGCACCTATTTGATAAGAAAGAATAAGAAAAGAATTAAGTTTAAACGTTATGGGATCCACTGGCTGAATTTCTCTCTTCAAAGATATGACGGAAATTCATTGACCAATGATTTTTGTGTCAAATATCTTTTTTACCCCTTTTTACTTTTTCATTCATGATACGGTGCAGGATATTAATAAGGGTATAATTGATTTTTTATCCAATTATTTAATTATTTTCTCTCATTTCATTTATACTAAACAATTTTTCAATATTATTTTCATCCTATTTCTCTTTGACCAAACAATTAAACATTCAATTTTATTTGTATTCTATTTCTCCTTTTTTAAATTCTTTCTCTTCTATTTTCATCTTTTCTATTTCTCTCCTCACAACTAAATACAACGATAAATTTAAAGATTTACATCAAATAACAGGGGTGATTCACCATTTTGGGTCACTTTTAAAAATTATTTACCAAAATGGGTCTCTTCCAAAATATATTACCGGTATGAGTCTGTTTTGACAAAAGACCAGGTCAACCAAAAAATTTGACCAACAAATTAAATTTCACGTAATTTTTTGTTAAAAAAATTAAGAACAGTGGGTATGTGTCATTCACATAAACCAGCAATTGGTAATGGTTGTTTCAACACTGACTTATTCATTAAGATTTATCAACACAATAATGAGTAATTGATTGCAACGTTGTACGAAGAAATAGCCAGTAAAAATAGTTGCTTACACAATAGTCACTTCTCTACTGTCTATGCTGAAACAACAAAAAGAAATGGCTGGTTCTACACCCACGTGCATGAGCAATCAACCAAAAGCAATTTCTGGTTCCTATGACGTGTTCAGGCAGAAACAGCAAATAGAAATGGCTGCACCTTTTTTCCAAACTTACAAATACATAATTACTAACACTTACTACAAATTAAAGTATACACTTAAAATAAAAAATATAAATACACAACAAAATTACAAGTAAAAAAAATTCTATTTACATAATAATTTTAAAAAATACATATGATGACAAATATAAATATTACATACAATGTATCAAAAATAAAAAAATACACTTTAAATCAAATTATTAAAAAAAATATCACATAAAACTCCACAAAATAGATACAATAAAATGACAAAAATACATATATAACATATACATATAATTACACACACACATATATATATATATATATATATATATATATATATATATATATATATATATATATCTGTTAACATATAAAAAAATAAAGAAACAGCGTGTAAGAAAATACTCAGATGTTTGATATCTGTTACATGTGTGAAGAAGATGAGGAAGAAGGCATATTTATAGCTACAATAGTCGTTTGTATGAATAGTTGGTTCATTCACGTGGTCTTCTACACTTATAAATTGCAAACAGCATATAACAATTGCTGCTTGGGTCACGTGAAGGCAAAATGCTTAAAGTAGCCATTTCTAATACCTACTTCATGTACTTGAAGTAGCCATTCAAAATAGTTGCTTCATGTTTTCTCCCATTTTTTAATTGGACACGAGTTGCATGCGCTTAAAGTCGCGATTTCTAATAGTTACTTCATGTACTTGAAGTAGCCATTCAAAATAGCTGCTTCATGTTTTCTCCCATTTTTTAATTGGGCAGGAGTTGCACGCGGTTGCTACTTCCTGAACCAGCAAATACGGATAGCTGCTTCCTCTAGCTTGAGAATCATGTTCTTCAAGCAGCAATTACAAATAACAATTTTTATACAATTTTTTTGTATTCGTTAACAAATCCGACACGGTCAAATCATTTGTGAATTTGACCGTGTTTAACAAACAAACTGAGAAAAAGTACAATTGTCAGGATGAAACAACTATTTAAAATAGTTGTTTCATCATGTGACTGATGTGGCATGCCACGTGATCAATTTGAAAACTTGACCTGATATTTGGTCAAAACAAACCCATGCTAGTAATATGTTTCATGAAAGACCCATTTTGAAAAATAGTTTTTAAAAGTAACCCAAAAGGGTGAATCAGCCCAAATAACAATCAAATTTAATAATTCCAATGACACAATTTTCTCTAAAAAATTCAAGGTAATAAATATACATTGGTAACTTAAAGTTTTATCAAATTTTGAAAAAATAAATATACATTGATATTTGACTTTTTTTTTTATAAGAAAGAGAAGTTGAATTTTTTTTTTTTTTATCATTAGGAATGTAGAAAGAGAAGTTGAATTAAATTCATTTAGAGAAAATTTCTTAATATATATATATATATATATATATATATATATATATATATATATATATATATATATATATATATATATATATATACTAGTGTTTTAGTCCGTACATTGCACAGGCTTATTCAAATTTTTACTATCTTATTTATATAATTAATAGAAAGAAATTTAAAAAAAACAAAGGATTATATAGCACATTGAAATAAATTTAAAAAAAAAGATAATTATAAAAAATTAGAAACTATAACTTTTTTAAAACAAAAGATAAGGGAAGATGTAACGATATAATTTTAATTTTTTTAATATTAACTTTGAAAATTGAAAAGTAAATTAAATTGAGGATATGAAATTATTGATGAAAGAGATAAATCTTCGGAATTAAAAAATAAAATTAGAAAAATTGATAAAAGAAATATTAAAAAAAAGCCAAAAATAGAGACTTTAAAATTTGAAAAAAAAATATTATATAGCACATCGAAAGAAATTTTAAAAAAGAGATAATTCTAAAAGAAATTAGAAATTATAAAATTTTAAAAATAAATAAAGGAAGATGTAACAATGTAACTTTAATTTTTTTAATATTAATTTTGAAAATTGAATTAAGGATTTGAAATTATTGATGAAAGAGAGAAATATTCATAATTAAAAAACAGAGTTAAAAAAATTAATAAAATAAATATAAAAAACAAAAAAGATAGCATCATATAATGGATGTAGTTATGGAAATATTGTAAATGTGGATAGTTACAGAAATCGATAAGAGGAATTTTAGGAAAAATAGAAGAACCAGATGTTAAGAGAGTGAACTACACCACTTCACGAAAGGAGAGTATTCAAATGAAAGTAAATGTGAGGGAGAGTGAGAAGAGTGGAGGAATGAGAGCACATATATAATGAGAGTGAACCGTTGTTCGATTCCCTCCGTGTGCAAAATTCTCTTGGGCTAGCGGCAACCATACACTGCGAGCGGGATTAGTCTCTGACCCAGTGAGTTGGGGGACAGCCGTGGTCTCTAACCTAGGACAAAAATATATATCATTCTTTTTTAATTCAATTTCATAATCAAAATGTCCCCTTTATTGGCTATTGTTTTCGTTTTCTTAAAATAATTAAGCCTTATTAGTCTCTGTGAATTCAACCCTACATATAGACTAATAAAGCTTGATTATTTCTCTACTTTACTCAAGAATATTTCCGGAAAAATAATAGGATCAAAATTTATTGATTTAAACCCACTAAAATTAGTCTGAGAATTTAAGAAATTTGCACAAAATTTAAAATTCAAACATTATTGTCGTGCCTTTGTACTGGAACAAAAAAAATGTCTGTTTAATACCCATCATTTAGCCATGTGAGGACAAAAATGTGTTTAACTTGTGTGTTGCAGAGAATATATTTTTATTTTTATATAATTAAAATTTATAACAAATAATTATTTTTAATGTATAATTATATTTAATTAAAATTAACAATAAATAAATATTTTTATTACATAAATTATATTTAATTATATTGTGATATAAGATAATTTTTAATTATTAACATTTAAAAAAAAGATTGAAATTTAAGGTAGAGATAAAGATAAAAAAATGTAGATTAAAAATGATATGTAGTTAAAAAGATTAAGTATATAAATAAAAATATTATGACAGCTTAGGTTTTTTTTTTTTTGTCTAGGCCACAAATATTCTCCATTAGATGCAACCATATTCGAGCCGGATATGACCACTATGAGCGATAAAGCTCTTCCTCCAAGTATTTAACGCACTGCATATCTAGGACTCGAACCCGATACCTCTGATTAAGTTGAAACAACCCAATGCTTGTTGATCCACCAGCTTAGTTGAGATAATTGAAAGAATTTTTTTGACTAATTGTAAAGATAATATGTGAAATGTACATTTAGAAGAAAAGTGAAAGATTTACTTTCTAAAATGTGTATTTTAATTTATAATACTCTTTTATTCCAAAGATCTTTTACAAAGAGGAAAAAAATTATACTTCAGATTTCAGAACGTTGTTATAAACTTCTTTAACCAACAAAAAATAAAGTATATTGAATAGGTTCCACTTGTAATGCCATAGATAACCTGAATCTACAAAAAATTTACATGACTGCATCGAGCTTTTACTGAGACAGAAGCTATATAGCATTATAAATTTCCCAGGTTTCATTGGTTATATCAATATATCATTAATCTCTTGCTGAAAAAAGAAAAAAGAAAGATAGTTCCCTGTATTAAGAAGGGACAGACAGATACTGGATTAAAATTATTATACAAAGTAATTCAACAATAAGTACAGAGATGCAACTTGCAGGCCATATAGATGACTATACAGGCCGAGGAAATGATGTCAGGCTAAAGTATATAAGATTTTCATAATGAAGACATTAACTTGAGATTGGGATACTCCAATTATACATATGGCAATATCAAAATTCAAGAAGCCAAAAAACATTACAGTTAAAGGCGTGCCCTTGGCTCCTTTGTCTCACTTCCTTTGCTCAGGAAAGGATAATCAGTGTATCCTATAACAGGATCCTGGGTGTAAAATGTCTTCCTGTTATACTTGGTTAGAGGTGCATTAAGCTTAAGCCTCAAAACCAAGTCTGGATTGGAGATGAAAAGACGACCATAGGAAACCAAGTCAGCATGGCCTTCGGCTACAGCTTCCATTCCTAACTTCCTAGTAAAGCCACCACTACACATAAATGTTCCATCATAAGCCTTTCTTAAGTTCTGCATCAAATGAGCTTCCTCCTCTTCACTCCCAGGTCTACCTGACTCGGTTTGGCCATATGCTGTGTATCTAGGCTGAGTCACATGAAGATAAGTGAGTTTTCTTCCCAGTTCTTTCTGAAAACTGTTGAGTCTCTCAACCACTGCTAAGCCTAGACCAAGTGGGTCAGAGTCAATGGCATCAAGGTGATCAATTGCTGGTGAAATTCTGACAGCAACTCTTTCCGCGCCAATAGCAGAAACAACAGCTTGAACCACCTGCATTAGGAACCTGCACCTGTTTGCCAGTGATCCACCATATTCATCTGTTCGATCATTGATTCCATCCTTTAAGAATTGATCAATGAGATACCCATGTGCCCCATGAATCTCGATTCCATCAAAACCTGTATATATGTCACATTTCATCATATGCCTTAATAATAATAGCCAGATAACAACGAATGATGGTAAAGTTTTGTCTTCAGCTTCTGAAAACTAAATGTTAAAAACTGGTTTTAATTATGTTCCATTTAACAAACCCACAAACACAAGCTAGTAATCTAAAGAACTCCACAGCATAGATCTAGACTAATTAAACTCCATCCAGCTGCATTGAAACTGGTGTTATGCAACATTGTATGAGCCTAGAACATAACACTAAGATGCATTGCCAGGCCAACCTTAACTCAGTAGAGTCAGCTAGTGGTGGAGATTTTGGATAATTTACATGATATTTTAAGTATAAACTTTCATTACCACCATTGTACAAAAAGAAAAATGGATAGGCCAACTTTACTTTTCTTATACTTGGAATTGGAATCTATTATAAAGTCCTTTAAAAATGAGACGAAAGGAGAATTAAAACGCAGCATATCATCACCATCATGTCTCTTCCTTTTATTTTCTTAGGAATTACAAGAAAAATAGATCAGGTAAGGGAAGCAGGTCATGTAAACATTTACACAATGTCATAATGACAATCTAAATAGAGACACTTGCACTTCAACACATACATTAACATAATTGAGACTATTTAGTATTAAAGTCATTGGTTATTGGCTTATTGCTTGATTTTAAGAACCTAAATAGTAAGAATTCAAGAAACTAACCTGCTCGAATTGCATTAATTGCTGCTTGGCGATAATGCTGCACTATTTCAGGTATCTCAGAAGTGGCAAGTGCACGAGGCTCTGGGTACACACCATAGGACCCATCCGGCAGCAGAATCCTCCACCTCGCCGATATGGGCTTGCTCGTGGACGAAATGGCCGGAGCCCCACCAGGCTGATACACTGTTTCACAAGTAAAGCAATCAATGAAAGTGAATCACTCAACAAACAGATAACTGAAAAGCAAATGTAACATCAAGAAAATAACAAACCATAATTTTCGGTGCAATTCATTAAAACCAGCTATGTCAAAATCCAAAAAAAAAAATGTAGTATTAACCATTTGGCTCCTGTAGAGTGAGTTAAGTAAGGAACAAAACTTAAAGAGCAGTTTCTCAAATATTTTTAATGTTTTTTTAATTAAAATTAGA
Source organism: Pueraria montana var. lobata (assembly GCA_026413185.1). Classification (NCBI taxonomy): domain Eukaryota; kingdom Viridiplantae; phylum Streptophyta; class Magnoliopsida; order Fabales; family Fabaceae; genus Pueraria; species Pueraria montana. Next base: position 68,695,025 of record CM048649.1, on the reverse strand, counting down.
ATTTCATCATGTAATATATATTTGCATTAAAAATCAACATAAATTGTTAATTAACATTAAAAATACTTTAAGAACTGCCCTTAATTTTTATCTTTAGAAAAGTTGTTGATGGTCAACACATAATTTATTATACATAAGAAATGCTAACTGTTATACTACTATTTTTTAACATACTCTCTTGAACATATTCTCTATTATTGGTTGAAATATATTGGAAATTACAAATTTTGGTTTATTTTATTTTATTTTTAACAAATGGGTCTCATTTTTTTATTTAATGAACTTTTTACAAAATATATGTTGAATATGTTAGTACTAAGCTCATCTACAAAATATAATGATTATTTTTTAATTTTATCAACTATAAAAGTTACTTATTTTAGTAGGGGTGTTCATCGGATCGGGTAACCCGATCACCCAACCCGATCCAACCCGACCCGATTAGTTCGGATCGGGTTTTTTTTAGTTCGGGTCAAACCCGAACACAACCCGTTAGTATACGGGTCGGGTAACGGGTTTGCATTTTGAACCCGTGACCCGACCCGACCCGAACTATATTTTTTTATTATATATATATATATTATTAAATTAAAAAATACAAAACACTATATTTTTTTGCTAATTTTTAACCACACATGAATTATATTTCTCTTTTTTAATTGTTTATATTTTTTGTCTTGATTTTGTTTATGTTTTCTCATGCTAATATTTATTTAAAATAAAATATTTGTATTAGCATTGAAACCATTCATTTTATTAATCAAATGTTGTCACAATTTGGTCCTTTTGGAGGACATGTAGAAATTATATATGTGCAAAGCTCTAGGCAAAAATAAATTGTTGTTATAAAAAATTATAATTTTTACAAAATAAAAAATATTTTTTAAATGCCTTGACCCGATCAACCCGACCCGATCCAACCCGTTTTTGAACGGGTTGGATCGGATCGGATTTCAAAAAAAAAATGCACAAACCCGATCCAACCCAACCCGTAAAATTTTGATCGGATCGGGTATCGGGTTTGGCCAAACCCGGTCCAACCCGACCCGTGTACACCCCTATATTTTAGTCTTTAAAGGGAATGGTTAACTCTAGAGGAGTAGGACCAGAATGAAGACTAAATTTACGGATGAGAATGAGGGCAAGTTACCTGGATGAGAGGCACGACCAACATGCCAAAGTTGACAGAAGATAATGCTGCCTTTGGCATGCACGGCATCTACTATATTTCTCCACGCCTCCACTTGTTCTTCTGAATATATCCCCGGAACATGAGGAAACCTGCATATCAAACCACCACTTACATATTACTGCTCACTAAACAGTCCCACCAAACTAATCACACCTTAAAAAAATAATATATACTAAATGAAGAAAATTAATTACAACGAAATGAGCATTACATAAGTACAAAATTTATTCCTTCTTTTACGGTTTTATTTATCATTATTTTTTAATAATGATTAAAAAATTTTTTTTATTAAATTTACAAGAATTTTTCTAAATAATGATATTATCTATTTATTTTTAATTATTACCCTAAAAATAATGGTTTACGAAATCGGTTTTCGTACGAGATGAAACAATAATATTTGGCTTCGAATAAATAAAGGGATATTATTTGCATTCAATTTCACTTCTATTTTCTTTTACTTGTTACTAGTACATCTTTAACGTTTTCTCTTCTTTTTTTTTTCTTTATATTTCTACTTGGTACACTTCATCCACCCCATTTTTGGGAGTGTACGTTCCGTAATTCCCATTGCGCAAAAATAAAAGTCCGCTAATTGCAGTAGCATGTTACCAATTACCCAAAAATGAAAGTCCGTTGGCGTTAATTGCAGCAGTCAATAGTTTATAGTACTATTTTAAACACGAGCAGCACCCACGTGGAACTCGTTCCACCGTAGGACGCGTTGTTTGTTTGACCGTTCAATTTCATTAACGTTAAGTATTTGGACAAAAAACAACATTTAGACTTGGTAGTGTACAAAAACAAACAGTTTTGCGTAGAAGCATAAGGAATAAATGTTTTATCAATTGACTAATGTTACACAGTCTTACAATCAATAATATTTTTAACATTTAAATAAAAATGAATTACATATTTAACATTAAAAATTATCAAGTGATTTCTTTATTTAATAATTAAAATCATAAAAAAAATATTCCCATCAACTATCACGTGCGTGGCAGTTAAAATAAATGAGATGGATCGTAGTTCCGCTATTATACAATAAAAAATATACAAACATGAAATGAAGGAAGGTGTTTATGAATATACTTCCTTCACACTGAAATGAGAAATATAAGAAAAAAAAATTATATGTGTGTTGAACTAAAATATAAGTAAATATTAATTAATTATCTTCTATTTAATTATATTATTTTTAAAATATCTTTTATTTAATTAGAATTTTATTTTTAATCATATTTTTTTTTGTCCTATGTAATTAAATGTAAGAAATATTTTAGAAAATGAATTAATCTTTTTATTGAGACTATCAAAATTAAATGATACTAACTAATTTTTTTAAAGGATGTGATTCAATTTTTTTTATTTATATTTCAAGTCAGGAGGGAGTAGTATTTTTTATGATACTGTTTAAAAGAAGAAAAAAAAAGAGAATAATAATGGGAAGAGATTAGTAAAGTACCCAGGAGCAGTGGGGGAGATCAAGGTGCCTTCGCTGATGAGAAATCCACCCGGAGTTGATCTTTGAACGTAGTATTCAGCAAGTGCTGCCTGTGGAATCCAGTTTAACGCTCTGCATCTTGTCATAGGAGCCAATACCACCCTGCACAAAAATCCAAGTCAGATAAACACTAACAAATTAATTCACAGGCCAGATCGCTCGTGTTTTGTGGGTAAAAATGAATAGATTTAAGAAAATTGTAGGCGAGTAATGAAAAATAAAGAGAATTAATTAAGTAATGAAAAGTGTGTGTGACTGTGACCTATGAGAGAGGTTGAATTTGCCCATCTTGTAAGGAGAAAATAAGGTGTTGCTTCCTTGCGTTGAATTATCTGCCATGGCGATGCCTATGATCATACTTTCCTGAATTGTAGTAGAATATAAAAAAGGTGAAGGAGCAAGTTAAGAAGAGAGAGTTCCTGGTCATGTTCAATTATTGAAGGTTATATGCTGCTTGGAGGCTCACCTGCTTGGACTGTTCCACGTGATTAATAATATCTATGCACGTGGTTCAATCTCTGATTTAATTTTATGGTAGAGATTTGGGTTGGGTTTTGGACGGTGAAGAAGGGATCCGGTAATGGGTTCACAATCACAATCACATACTAGTGGAGAGGACAGAGAGGATCAGCAATAGCATGATGTAGGCGTGCTTGTTTTCCACCTCGTGAATAGTATTGGATCGGTGCCCTTTTTCTTTTTCTTTCTCCCATCACTTTCTACTCCCAATATTCAATAGGACCAATACAAACAGTCTGTAGTAGTTATTGCTCACTTTACTCTAATTGGCTCTTGCTTGTCCTTAGTTTCGGGGTAAAGGTTAAGTTAATCACCATTCAAAATTAAATGTTTAATAATAATAATAATAGTAATAATAATAAATTTATGAATCCACGAATAGGTTTAGAGTCCACCTAGTGATTCAAGGTTACTTTTCAAGCTTTAGATGACACATGGGGGATGTTTCTTTCACAGAATCTCATTAGATTGTCGGGAATGTGAATATGGGAATAATAATATATATTCTCATGTTTGTTAGAAGGTAATCAAAAAATATTTCTAGGCATAATTTATTCCCAGGAATTCATATTATACATGTTTCTTCATCTTCCTATTTCCATGTAAAAGGGTGAGAATCTCATATTCTCATGGAAATGTTTAAAATAATTTCCCACTTCCCTCTTATTCTATCTCATTTATTTATTTATTTAATATTTTGTTTTTAAATTAAAATAAATTTTAAAACATTCCCAGGAATTAGAAGTATTTACCAAATATCTTTGATAAGAATAACATTCCCAGTAATAGCATTTCTAGGAATATGATTTCCGGAATATAATCAAATCCGTGAACAAACGCCCCATGTAATAATATATTATTGCTTTGTAGTTGGTTGGTCGATTACAAATCACATTTATGTCAAAAAAATAATTAACTAAATGATATTAATTTGCTCAATTATAATTAATACGTATAAATTTGAAAAAAAAAAATTCCTTAGATTAAATAAACGTATATGTTAATTAATTGAAATTAAATTAATTATGATACCCAAATTTACGTGTATTAATTGTAGTTTTAAGGATCAAAATCAATTCTCTTTCAACAATGGAAATTACTTAATTGTTAGGAAAAAGCCAAATCAATTAATTATGGTTCTAGTGTTGGAACAATTGTTAGCAATCGATTTCACCAATGAGTTGCTGTAAGCACAAGTCTTTCGCTACTCCTAGAAAATAAGCATACTGGGTTAGGCTTGAGTTAGAGCAAGTTTGGATACCTGTTAGAAACTCGTTCAACAAAAAAAAAACAAAAAAACACATTTTTCTAGGCACGAACATAGAAGCAAATACCAATGTTGCTTTAAAAAAATGTTGGTTACGTATATTAGTGCATCATAACAATACTCTTATTATCATTTCAGTATAACAGTATTTTGAATTTAAATTCAAATGTATTCCAATAGCTTCTGTTAGTTAAGATATATTCTTATCTACTTTATCTCAGTTGTAATAGATAACATAAATTCTGTTTCATTCACGTGTATATATTGGGTCATTAGCACCAGGAATAAATGAATGAAAACCTATTTCCTCTAAACTCTTATATGGTATCAGAGCCTATCCTAGTGATTTGTTGTTGGGCCAATTGTGCCTTGTTGTGGGTCTATTGTGCCACCCGTTATCGGGCCGCTACCCGCAGATGTCCAGTCCTGTAAACTTCACGCTCGAGATGTCCAGTCCTCGGCGTGAGGGGGGTGTGTTGGAGATCCCACATCGACTAGTGATAAGGCCAAAATAATGTATATAAGTGGGGAGCAACCCTCACCTTACAAGTCGGTTTTGTAAGGTTGAGTTAGGCCCATAACCCACTTTCTAAGATGGTATCAGAGCTGAGAGACGACACCGTCACATAGACGACACCGTCACATTGTCGAAACCGGTCGTGCCCTTCTCCAACATGCCCAATTACCCCTTAAGTTATGGACCTTTGCCTTCAAAACTGCCACTTACCTTATCAACAGACTACCTACACCAAACCTAAACATGCAATCTCCATTCCAAATACTCCACAAAACTGAACATAACCCTAACCATTTACATTCATTTGGATGCCTATGCTTTCCATGGTTACGACCATATACCAATCACAAACTACAACCAAGATCCACCCCATGTATTTTCCTTGGTTACTCACCCATCCAATATGCCTACCATTGCCTTGACCCAACCACACACAAAATATACACCTCACGCCATGTATCATTTCATGATACAATATTCCCATACCAGTCCTTCCTCGCAGAAAATCAAATCAAGACAATACCACCCACTATCCAGAACCAAACCACACATATAACACTTCCCATCACTAGACCTGAGGCCCCCACCATGCCATCCCCACAGCGGTCCCCATCTCCAGCACTCATGCCTGAAGAACCTTTGTCATCACATTCTTCACCAGGTAATGATTCTCATCCCTTATCAACTCCTCATGAAAATCCTATTTCCACTAACCCTGTCACTGCAGTTAGTGCCCTAAACCGTACACACACTATGGTGACCAGGTCTCAAAACAATATCTTTAAACCAAAGAAGGCCTACACTGTGTCCAAACATCCCTTACCGGAGAACATAGAACCCTCCAATGTGCGTCAAGCCATGCAACACCATCACTGGCGACAAGTCATATCTAAAGAGTTTGATGCTCTCCTTAGGAATGGCACATGGTCTCTTGTCCCTCTACCCAAGGGTCATAACATTGTTGGATGTAAATGGCTTTTCCATGTCAAAAGAAACCTAGATGGTTCAATAGCCCACTACAAAGCGCGCCTAGTGGCCAAGGGCTACACACAATGCCCTGGAATTGACTTCAAAGAAACATTTGCGCCAGTTGTTCGCCCGCAGACAATCAAAATAATCCTCACTATAGCCCTTGGAAACAACTGGTAAATGCATCAACTTGATGTCAACAATGCATTCCTTCAAAGAGCCCTTCAAGAAGAAGTATTCATGGCCCAAGCTCTAGGTCTCAGAGACCCTCAACATCCAGACTATGTTTGCAAGCTTCATAAAGCAATCTATGGTCTCCAACAAGCACCGAGGGCCTGGCATGATGCTCTTAAATCCTTCATTCTATCATATGGGTTCATCACGAGTAGAAGTGACCCCTCCCTCTTCATCTATACATCCAACCATGTTGTTGCCTACTTTTTAGTATATGTTGATGACATTCTTCTCACAGGTAATGACACAAAATTCATGGCCACATTCATTGCATCACTTTCAGCTCGCTTTTCCCTAAAAAACATGGGCACACCACATTATTTTTTGGGCATTGAACTTATTCCCACCACCTCTGGGATTTTACTCTCTCAACATAAGTTCATAAGGGATGTTCTTGAACGATTTGACATGGCAGATGCCAAACTGACTTCCACCCCCTCTCTTCAACATCGACTCTTATGTTACATGATGGAACACCAGCTACTGATGCCACCCAATATCGCCAAATTATTGGAGCCTTACAATATTTAAACCTCACCCGACCTGACCTCTCATTTGCCATTAACAAGCTTGCCCAATTCATGCATAAACCAACCACCCTACATCTTCATCACCTTAAAAGACTACTCAGATACCTCAAATCCACCATTAACTTGGGTGTCATAATCAAGAAACCAACCTCACTCACCTTATTTACCTATACTGATGCAGATTGGGGGGGGGGGGGGTAATGCAGATGACTGAACCTCAACCTCTGCCTACATTGTTTTCCTTGGTGGTAACCCCATCTCATGGCTCTCCAGGAAACAACGTACAGTTGCTCGGTCATCAACAGAGGCTGAATATCGAGCAGTAGCAACTGCAACAGCGGAGGTTATGTGGCTTAACAACATACTCACAGAACTTAGAGTGTCACTTAGCTCTGCCCCTATCATTTTATGTGACAATGTCGGTGCCACCTATCTGTGCTCCAATCTAGTGTTGCACTCATGAATGAAACACATTTCCTTGGACTATCACTTTGTTCGTGAACAGGTTCAAGCTGGCAGAATCAAAGTCTCCCATGTCTCTACCAAAGATCAGCTTGCCGACATTCTGACCAAACCACTACCAACTGCAAGATTCAAGGACTTAACAACCAAGATGCAAGTTGTTGAGGGCAACTTCATCTTGCGGGGGCGTATCAGTGCATCATAACAATATTCTGATTATCATTTCAGTATAACAGTATTTTGAATTTAAATTCAAATGTATTCCAGTAGCTTCTGTTAGTTAAGATATATTCTTATCTACTTTATCTCAGTTGTAACAGATAGCATAAATTATGTTTCATTCGCGTGTATATATTGGGTCATTAGCACCAGGAATAAATGAATGAAAACCTATTTCCTCTAAACTCTTATAACGTACACAACTTACTAGTTTGAATTCCATAAATTTGTGAAGGGAATCACCCCACTTTTTCTATTCACACCTCCTTGTGCTTTAAAAATAATTATTTCAAAAATACTCTTTTAAAGGAAACATGATTTTGTTAACAAAATACACAATGGAATCGTGTTTATGTTGTGTAAAAGAGGGTGCAAAAAGCTAACAAATGTTGGTCCAGTTGGTAAGGAACAGATTCAAATCCCATAAGGATGTGAATTCGATTCTTATTGTCAATGTGAAGACCTTGTTGGTGGATAATCTGTAAGTACCTCTATAAGCACTCATTGAGCCTTAAGGTCTGTCCTGATCCTGATGAGCCCCCGAAAATCAACAAAAAAAAGAGGGGGTGCAAAAAAATACACAACAAAAACACGATTACATTATGTATTTGATCAATGGAATCATGTTTCCATTGTGTAGTGTTTTGCACCCCTCTGACACAATAGAAACGTTATTTCGTTGATCAAATACATAACGAAAATGTGATTTTGTTGTGTATTTTGCTTAACAAAAATACATTTCCGTTGTGTTAAATTTTTACGAAATTCTTTTTAATTAATTATGGATATAAGTTACCTTTTTAAAGTAATCAAATTAATGGTGATATAAATTATCATTTTTAAATTAAAATTAAAATAATAAGATATAATTTACCTTTTTTAATAGTAGTCAATATCATATAAATTATCCTTTTTAATTAAAATTGAATTCATCGGATAGAAGTTATCATTTATAAAAGTAATCAAATTAATTATGATACTAATTTGTATCATAATTAATTTAATTACAATTAAAAAGGTATCATGTGTCATCATTAATTCAAATTAAAATTAAAAAGGTCATTTATATCACAAATAATTCTATTACTATTAAAAAAGGTCCCACCCAATACCACTATATTCAAACCATGACAATATACTATAAATCCACCACAATAACAGTACGTCTAGACGTTTTTTTTGAATCATATGTTAGTACTGAGGAGTCTAACTCTCTTGAACTTGTTTTCAATTCCCACGAATCAAAAGAACACCAAGTTAGTTCATATCAGTTCAACATATAATAATAACACTATAATCACACATTGAACTCCAAAATTCAAAGTATAACGCATAAATTTAGGTCCAAAATTCATTTAACACAAATTTAGATGCAAAATTATGTAGAAATGACTTACGCATAGGGTTATTGTTACTATTGTCATCGTTGTCACCAACACCATTGACGTCATTACTATCACCACCATTTTATCATTATTGGATATATGTTAAAAACAAGATAGGATAACACAACGTTACCTAGTGTGAATTAAACAGCTGATAAGATTAAGGCCATGTTTGTTTAAGTTTTTTTGTTTTAAAAATATGTTTTTTTTAATAAAATAAGTAATTTTTTTCTTTTTTTTATGTGTTTGTCTAAACTGTTTTTTATTAAAAAAAAAAAGTTTTATGCCAAACTGCTTTTTTAATTATTTTTTAAAATTACTTTTTTTTTTAAAAATTTAAACAAAACTGACCCTAAATTTATCATACTCATATTCTATCATGTCCTTATCCTATTCTTATTACTAAACAGGCGCTATAACGTATGAAAAAGGTGAAAACAACCAATCACAAAACAAGGATTAATGTTAGGAATCTTTCAAGAAGGGAAAAAAATGTTAATTTAAAAACATTAAAATGACCCTTTCAAGTTTCAACAGCATTTTATCTATTTCAAACCATACTATTATTAATCTATTAAGTATTTAAACAAATGTGTTCTTTATAAATAAAATTACATAATCACAAATGAAAATGCTATTCATTATAAAATGCGACAAGTTTAGTTTAATTTCGATACACTACGAATATAATTTTTATATTATTAATCTATTAGATAGCACCTTATATATAACTTTTAAAGAATAAATCACAAAAGTTAATAATTTTTAATGACATGGAAATTTATGATTTGTTGAAATTGTATTTTTTATATTTTAATAAAATTCTTATTTTATTATCAGAAAATTTAGAGATGTTTGTCTAACATTTTAGATTTTTTCTAGTTAAAATTTAAAACGTATGAAAAAAAAATTGTGAAAACGATTTTTGTTTACATTTAGGTAAACTCACTCTCCCTTTTTTAAAAAAAAAAAAAAACAATTTTATATTGGTGTAATTTTTAACTGATCTTTGCAATATTTGTATGGACGGGGTTGCTTGCCGCTTTGTACGATGATGACGAGACCAAACTAAAATGATCTTTTCAAATATTTTTATTGATAGAACCAAAGAGCATCTGTTAATTGGTTTTCACTTTCCATTTGGATAAAATTTGGCTAAAATAGCAAGGTTGTCAACCTTTGCTACATGCCTCGATTAATGGTTTAATTAAATACCATTTTCCCGTTGATGATAATAATCAATATCCAAACATGCTTTTCTCTAAAGTTTTTATGATCATACATATCACTAACGCTCCCATCAAAATGTGTTAGTTAGTGAAGATTATGATTGAATTCAATCATATCTTCACACTAGTCTTTGCCACTCCATATGTTGCTTACGTTTCTGATAGGCCACAAGAGGATCGACACCATGTAAACTTGTTTGTATTGATTGGCTTCGTCATAACATTTGCTAGGTTATCTTTGGTGTGAATCTTCTGCATGTCCACGCTTCCTTCCTCTACTACTTCTCTGACAAAGTGATATTGAATACCTATGTGCTTTGTCCTGGAATGAAAAACTGGATTCCTTGCAATGTGCAAGGCACTTTGACTATCACAATACACAGTAATCTTCTGTTGATTGTGCCCAAGTTCTTCCAATAGCCTTTGAATCCAAATAGCTTCCTTGCATGCTTGGGTAGCTGTCATGTACTCAGCTTCTGTAGTAGACAAAGCTACAACAGTCTGTAATTTGGATAATCAGCTCACTGCCCCTCCTGCAAGTGTAAACACATAGCCAGTAGTAGACTTTCTTTTATCAAGATCACCTGCAAAATCTGAATCAACATAGCCCCTAACAATAAATTCCGATCCTTCAACACATAATGCAACATCCGAGGATCCTTTGATGTATCTAAGGGTCCTCTTAACAGCATTCCAGTGCTCTCTACCAGGATCTACCTTGAACCTACTAACCGCTCCCACTGCTTGTGCAATGTCTGGTCTTGTACAAATCATGGCGTACATAAGGCTTCCCACCGCTGATGCATACGGTACTCGAGACATTTCTATCCTCTCTGCTTCATTGCTAGGACTCATACTTGAGGATAACTTATAATTGATAGGAAATGGGATAGAAATTGGCTTACAATCTTACATGTTGAAGCGCCGCAAGACCTTCTGTAAGTAATTCTTTTGAGAAAGCCAAAGCTTCCTATCTTTTCTGTCTCAGTGAATTTGCATCCCTAAAATCTTGTTTGCGGGTCCCAAGTCCTTCATATCAAACTCCCTAGCCAACTTTGCCTTCAATTCTTGGATTCGATCTTTGTTGGGGCCTACCACTAACATGTCATCTACATACAACAGCAAAATGATGAAATCATTATCATCAAACCTATTGTAGTATGTACAATGGTCTGAACTCAGTCTGTTGTAACCAAGGCTAATAATGAAGGAATCAAATCTCTTGTACCAACATCTTGGTAGGGATGGCAAAGCGGGCCGGGCCAGGCGGGCCGGCCCGTCAGTCCGCTACCAATTTGGCGGGGCAGGGTGGGGTTTGTAGCCCGCCAGCTCGCTTAGGCCCGCCCCACCTGGCCGGCCAACCCGCCGGGCCGGCCCGCCAGCACTTTTTTTTTAATTAATATATCTAAAATAATATAAGTTATTAGGGACTATTAATATTTTGTGATGTATTTTTGAAAGACTATTAGTGTGTGGTAAGCCTTTTTAAGATGTTATTCATGATGATGTTGAACTTGTGGTGTTAAAAGATTATTAGTTTGTGATTTATTGAAGAAAATGAAACAACATTGCAATTATTTTTAATTGTGTTCATACTTCACAGTAACAAAAATACTCTCTATTGTCCTTTTATGATACAAGTAATGCAAGATCATTTTATTTATATTTTATTTGCAATAAATTTTAAAAAAAAAACTGGCGGGGCGGGCCAGGACATGCAGCCCGTTGCAGCCAGGCGGGCCAGCCCGGCCCGGCCCGTTTTCGGCGGGCCACAGGCGGGCCGGGCCAAAAAGGGTCAAGCCAGCCCGTTTTTCCAACCCTACATCTTGGTGCCTGCTTTAGACCGTAAAGAGATTTGGTCAACCTACAAGCCAAGTTTTCTTTTTCTTGTTCTTTAAAGCCTTCCGGTTGGAGCATATATATCTCCTCTTCAAGTTCTCCATGGAGAAAAGCAGTCTTTACATCAAGTTGCTCAAGATGTAAATCAAATGCAACACACATAGCCAGAACAACTCTAATTGTTGTCAATCGAACAACTGGCGAGAATATCTCATTGAAATCAACACCTTTTTTCTGAGCATATCCTTTGACCACCAGTCTTGCACGATATCGTTCCACTTGATCATTGCCATCTCGTTTGATCTTGTATACCCATATGTTTCCGATGGCTTTTCGACCCTTTGGAAGTTCAACAAGTTCCCATGTCTTGTTTCTATGCAAGGCTTCCATTTCTTCATGCATTGCTGCCATCCATTGAGAAGCATCCGAACTACTCACGGCTTCTTGAAAGGTTGATGGTTCTCCTTCTCCAGTTAGAAGACAGTACGCATCATGGCTTGCCATGACAAACTGTGAGTGCCAACTTGGTTTAGATTTTTGTCTTGTTGATCGTCGAAGACCTCCTCCGTCATTGACCTCATTTGGCTCGTGTTCTTCGTGCTCCTGTTATGCTTCAGAAAAGTCATCTTCTGCAGACATCTTCTTTATCTACATTATAGTAGTGTCTTTGGTAGTGCTGTCATCTTTTTGCTCACTCTACAATTCATTTTCTCCAAAAACTACATCTCTGCTAACAACAACCTTGCGGGCAGTGGGATCCCACAAGCGATACCCCTTAACATTGTCAGTATAACCCAAGAATATACATTTCCTGGATTTTGGATCCAACTTTGTTCTTTCTTGGGAGTTGTACATCACGTACACAGGACATCCAAACACATGTAAGGAAGAATAATCAGCTGGTTTGCCTTTCCACATCTCCATCGGCGTCTTTAAACCAATCGCTGTTGATGGTGATCGAATTATCACAAAACAGACGGTTTTAACTGCTTCTGCCCAGAAAGATTTGGCTACTTCTGCTGTTCTCAGCATAGCTCTTGTTCTATCTAGGAGAGTTCTGTTCATCCGCTCTGCCACACCATTCTGCTGAGGTGTATGTGGAACTGTGAATTGTCTTAAAATATCCTCTTGTTTGCAGAATGCTAAAAAGTCACCATCTACATATTCTCCTCCATTGTCTGTCCTCAAGCACTTAATTCTTTTTCCAGTTTCAAGCTCTACTTGTGCTTTGAATTCCTTGAATACTGGAAACACATCTGACTTCTTCTTGATTGGGTACACCCACAATCTCCTGGAATAATCATCAATGAATGATACAAAATACTTTGCTCCTCCAAGGATACTTCTGGTGATTCCCACACATCCGAATGGACCAAGTCTAGTATGTGTTTGCTTCTAGTAGTTACTTTAGCAAACTTCAACCTATGTTGTTTACTTATCACACAATGCTCACAAAACGGTAAATTGACCGTTTTGAGCCCAGGCAGGAGATTACATACCGCAAGGACTTTCAGGCCTCGTTCTGACATATGTCCAAGTCTACGATGCCACATCATCGTTGCTTCTTCTTAACTTGCTGCTGCAACTAATGCATCTGCTTCTTGCAACGTATCTCCCAAAAGCATGTATAGATTAGCTGTGATCTTCTCAGCTTTCATCACTACAAGATTGCCTTTCACTACCTTTAAGATCCCACCTTCAGTATGGATCTTGCACCCGAGATCATCCAATTGTCCAACGGACAATAAGTTCTTCTTCAAGCCCTTCACATGGCGTACCCCTTGAAGTGTGCAAACAGTACCATCGTACATTTTTAATTTGACAGTACTGACTCCAGCAATTTCCAAGGCATGATCGTTTCCTATGAACACGGATCCTTCCGAGATAGGCTTATAAGTGCAAAACCAATCTCGACGTGGAGTCATGTGCCAGGTTGCACCCGAATCCAATATCCAACAATCATGAAGTTATCTTCTGCCTTTAGAACTAATTGCTGCTTCACTATACAAGACTTCTCCATTATCTGAGGTACTTGCAACGCAACCTTGAGAGGTTGATGCTTCAGAATTCTTTCCTCCATTATTCTTGTGCCAACAATCTTTCTTCAAGTGCCCTCTCATGCCACAATTGTAGCATTTGATGTTCTTCCTTCTTCGAGACTTTGATCTACCATCTAGAGCCACGTTCTGTTGATCTGCCTCTCGTCATCGTTAAAGCTTTTGCTTGCTTGGAATTTTCCAGCCTATCTTCCTTATTCTTTCGCCTGGATTCTTCTTCAAGAATAGCTCCGGCAACATCATCAAAGGTTAGACGGCCGACAATATTTTTGTTTGTTATGTTGATGATGAGTTGATCATACGGATCTGGTAAACTTTGAAGTAGAAGCTCTGCCCGCTCATTTTCTTCTACATTGAAATCTGACGCAGAAAGTTGAGCGAATAGAGTATTCAGATTGTTGATGTGGTCCGTCATTGAAGTGGACTCACTCATTCTGAGAGTGTAGAGTTTCCTCTTTAAGAATATGGTGTGAAGTGACTTGATCTCGTACAATTTGTGGAGAGTATCCCAAATCTCCTTCGCGGTCTTCTTCTCCGCAACACTGGACAAAACTGAATCCGCCATTGCTAAGTGCAAATTGGCAACAGCATTGTCATCCATCTCTTTCCACCTTTCATTAGTGATATCCGCAAGTCTGCCTTCAATTGCATCTTGACAATTGTCTTTCCTCAAAATTGCCTTTATCCTCAATTTCCACAGAGAGAAACTATTCCCGTTGAACTTCTCAATCTCGTATTTTGCTGCCATGGTTTCACACTAAAGAACTAACTTACACAACTTCCACCCTATATAGTACCGCCTACTGGAACAGTGACTGTAGACCGTGAACCAGTGCACCAAGTAAGTTCCCAGGAAAGAGAGGTGGGTCACCAACGGACACGCTTAAATACCAAATCTTTCCTTAGCCAAAACTTTCCTAGACATGCACTTTCACACTACCTCACTCTATATCCAGTAATAAGAATAATTCTTTTATGATGTGGTAGATCAGACTATACCGCAACCACAGAGCATACTAAGAATTTTCTCCGGCACTATACCAGTGTACCAGTGTGTATCGCAGCGGAACAATATCAGAACCTATTGGCTCTGATACCACTGTTGGGTAACAGAGTAACAAAATAATAACTCACTACTAAAATAAGAGATGAGAAAAATAGGAATTGACACACAATATTTTAACGTGGAAAACCCTCAACGGATAAGGGAAAAACCACGGGCAAGACCAGAGAAATAATTTTACTAAGTGGAAGAAAATTACAACCTCTCTCTAACTATAAGGAGAGAACAATTACACTCTCTCTTATAATAGGAGAACTCACACTACTAGTACTTTTAACTCTTTCTAAAATTACTACAAATGTAGTGGGAGTGATTATGCTTCTACCTAAGGCCTCTATTTATACAGGAGATTAAACCTGCATTGAAATAAATTGTAGCAATTAGGCACCGAAAAAACAGTTGGCAGCCGCCCCTTTTTTTTTTTGTATCAAGTGGGAGATTGTTAGTAAAAAAAAGGGGGCGGCTTTAAGGGAAATTAGATAAGATATTAAGGGAAATTAGATCAGATATGACGGAAGAGATTAGTCTTCCGAAATGTGATGAATTAAGGTTTTAATCTTTGTTGGAAAAGGTGTTTATATTTAGTGTGTTGACCTTATGTTGAATAAGATTGTTTATGAAGAAAAATACTTGAGGAAAAAAGTTTAGTGTATGATAATAATGATCCATAGTAAAATACTATTGTAGAACTAATTTTGCAAATGTAGAGTCACTTGAATTTCTCATCTAAATTTTTATAACAATGCTAAAGTGAAGCACCCCATAAATAAATAAATAAATAATATACGAGAGATTTAATTGTAAATTTTATGTATGATAAGTTTATTAATTTTTATAAAATTATAAAAAAATAATTTTTAATTAGTTTACAGCGTAAATTTTGTTACATTGATAATATATACCTATTAAACTTTAAATTAAATTGAAAGATTTTTTTTTGTTACAATTGAAAGATCATTTTGATAACAATTAGTTTGGTAAACGCAGGAGCAGGATAGTTGAAATAATACGAAATTTAGATCATACAAAAAGTAGATAAGAGGAAAAAAAAAAGTCTTAAAAATGATTTAATAATGGAACTAATTTTAAAATAACTTTTATAAGTCGATATAGGAATGGAAAAAATATGTTGAAGGATTTTAATATAATGATTTATATTCTCTGGTTAAAAACACAAAGGATTGGCGTAGTAATGTAAAGTCCCACTGCGTTCACATGAGGGAGGAGAATGATCTATTTAGCGGGAGAACCCGTGTTCGATTCCCTCTGTGTGCAAAATTTTCTTGAGCCAGCTGCAGTCAGATTAGTAATACCGAGCAAGATTAGTATCTGACTCAGTAGGTTGGGGGGCACATGTGGTCTATGATCCAGGACAAAAAAAATATTCTCTTGTTAAAAGATTAAAAAGAAAACATTTTTATTATTTGAAGGATGACAAAAATAAAAATAAAAATTGGCTTCCTTCTTTTTCCTTTAAATTTCGGAATCAAATAATATTTCCTTTTTTTTTTTAACTTTACTTTGTCTCCTCCAACCAAATTTGTGTATAATTTTCCTTTCCCCTCCCCCAATAAACACTGTGTTCTTACCAAATTTTGGTAAGTCTTCCGGTGCGGTGGCTCCGCCGAGATCGCCTCCGTGACTGGTGGGGGGTGTACCTGCAAAGGCACTCCGACGCTCAAGTTAGAGGCGCAGAGGAAAGACAGGTATCACAAATTGGGATTAGAAATTCGTCTCTCGATTGGGATGGGTTGTTCTGATTTTATAGGGTGTAAAGAGATAGATTTGATAGGGTTATTTTCCTATCAAATCTCCTCAAATCTCGTAATGAAGATAGAGATAATTCTATCTTCTATCTTTATCTTATGACCTGATCTTTCTATATCTTATCATATAGTAAGATATATTCTTTCCGTTATTATCATCCGAGTCCGAGTGATAGTTTCTACTCGGCCAGCTCGACTACTCGGTGGAGTGCCGAGTCCTAGTAGTACACATGCCCCCCAAGCTCTGAAGTAATGTAGGAGCTTAAGTATGGTTATACCAATTTCGGATTTTATTTGGCCGAGACGAGTTTGGTTCTCGAAGCGTCACGTCATTTGGTGAAGATGTCGTTTCAGACATATTGAAGTCGTAACGGTTCCCAAGGGCGGCGTCAGTGATTGCTTTTTTGAATTTTGAAACGGTCTAGGGATTCCCAAAGGTCTCAAGCCTTCCTAGCCGTTGATTGGCCTAGTGAAGAGTCTTGATCCAACGGTTCAGACCGTTTCGCCCTTTCGTATTCGCGACGCTTGGGGTTCTATATATAGGGGTACTGTTGACATTGGCGTTCACTCTTATTTCTGCGTGTTTTGTCTTCCTGCAAGATTTTTCTTCCTTCTGCCATTTTGTCCTCCTTCTAGGTTTTCTTCTTCTACTTTGCTTTTTATTGATGTTTTGTCTCTTTTGCAGCTGTGATGGGGAAATTTGATTATAAAACGGCCAAAAAGCAAAGGCTGGAGAAATTGAAGGGTAAGGAGCCCGCTGCTGAGGCGGTTCGAGTCGCTTCGCCTGTTCCTCCTCCTCCTCCTCCTCCTCCTTTGAAGAGGGATCAACGAGAAGTTGTTCAAGGAGGGGATGGCCCCTCGAAGAAGTCGAAATCGAGTCCACCCGGTGCTGAGGCTTCGGGGTCTGCTGTTGAAAGGCATCCGGCTTTCCTTTCTATGAAAGATGGTCGGACCTCGCTTTGGGGAAAGGACTTCAACCCCGAGGCCCTCATCTCTGTCGACAATCTCGGTCAAGCTGATCGGGATATGTTAAGGAATGCTGGGCCGATGCTTTCTATGGAGGCTGTTTGTCGCTTCCAAGCTCGGTCATGGGCTATTGCTCAGTATTGGGCCGAGGAGTTCGAGCACGGCCACCGGGAATTAGCTATGGTGAAGGAGGCTGCTGCAAAAGCCGAGCAGGCCCTGTTGGAGGCTACCCGGGCCAACGAGACTCTTCTCCAATCCGCTGAAGAATCTCGACGGTCTCAGGAGGGAGTGGAGGCTAAGTTGAGGGAAGTTGAGAGTCGTGAGGAGGACTTAAAACTTTCCTTAACTGCGTCCGAGAACTCGGCTCGAGAGTTGCGGGCTGAGGTGGATAGGCTCGTTTTCGAGCTTGCTCAAGCGAAAACTGAGGCTGCCGAGTCCGAGGCTAAGCTGAAAGCCGATCTGGGTGAGGCCTTGGACGAGATTGTTAAGACCCATGAGGCCGGGTTCAGCAAGGCACTTCGCCAAGTTCGTTATTTCTTCAAGGATGCCGACACTTCTCTTTTTGACGTTGACAAGGATGTCAATAAAGAGGGGGAATTGGTTGAGGAGTCTGCACTTGGTGAGGATGCTCCGGGCTGTTCCACTCAGGAGGGGGGAGATGCTCCTTTTTAGTGTTTATATTTTTCTTGTTTTTGTAAGGCTCGTACCCGGCCTATCGAATAGGGTACTTAATGAAATTTATATTCAAGGCTCGCACCCGCCCTTTCGAATAGGGTGTTAATGACTTTTCTTCGTTATTCGTATGGTCTTTTTTCGCGGATATTTGTCTCACTTGGTTGGGTCTGACTCGCGCTTTTGTATTAAAGGTCTACGCGGTTAAATGTAACTCGCCTTTTGTATCCTTTACTCGGTTAGGTCTAACTTGCCTTTTGCATTAAAGGTCTACGCGGTTAATTGTAACTCGCCTTTTGTATCCTTTACTCGGTTAGGTCTAACTCGCTTTTTGTATCCTTGTAAAGGTCTACACGGTTAAATCTAACTCGTTCTTTGTATCCTTGTAAAGGTCTACGCGGTTAAATCTAACTCGCTCTTTGTGTCCTTGTAAAGGTCTACACGGTTAAATCTAACTCGTTCTTTGTATCCTTGTAAAGGTCTACGCGGTTAAATCTAACTCTAAATAGATAATTTGAGGAAAAGAGTTCCATTAATGAGAGAAATTGGGTGTGCCTCGTTAAAACCTCTTTGACAAAAAACCTCTTGGAAAAAATGTCAAAGTAGGAAAAATAGTACATCACCACTTACAATTTTTCTAACTGTAGTAAAACTTTAGGTGTGTCGTGTTCCAAGTTTGGGGGATGGTTTTGTCGGATGGGTGCTCCAATCGGTAAGCTCCATTTCCCAGCGACTCGGTTATTCTGAAGGGGCCTTCCCAGTTGGCTGCCAATTTACCCTCTCCTGTAGCTTTTCTGGCTTCCCCGCATTTTCTCCAAACCAGGTCTCCAGCTTCAAAGTTTCTTGGTTTGACCTTGGTGTTATACCTCCTCTCGGCTCTTCTTTTACAGGCCTCTATTCTGACTTGGACCTCGTTGAGCGTCTCTTCGGTCATGTCGAGTGCATGCCTGAGTGATTGATCGTTGTTTTCCTGGACGAAATTTGTTCTTCGTAGGGAGGGTTCTCCGACTTCTACTGGTATCATGGCGTCTGATCCGTATGAGAGTCTGAAAGGGGTTTCCCCTGTTGTTGACTGTGGTGTGCAACGATACGCCCATAAGATTGCGGGAAGTTCCTCTGCCCAACTTCCTTTAGCGTCTCCTACTCGCTTCTTTAGTTCTCCGAGTATCACTTTATTTGCGGCTTCAGTTTGTCCGTTGGTTTGCGGATGTTCCACTGAGGTCACTCGGTGCCGAATCCCTAGGTTTTTGAAAAACTCTTCGAGGTTCTTTTCGATGAACTGTCTACCATTGTCGGAAATCACCGAGTGAGGGATGCCAAAACGGCATATGATATTTTTCCATATGAATTTTTGTACATTGTGGGCGGTGATAGTCGCCAAGGGTTCGGCCTCAATCCACTTTGTGAAGTAATCAATTCCGACGATGAGGAACTTCACTTGTCCTTTAGCGAGTGGAAAAGGGCCTAATATGTCAACCCCCATAAGGCGAAGGGCCATGGTGCTGTGATATTGTGCAATTCCTCTGCTGGTAGATGGGATAAGTTGCCATATTTTTGGCATTCTTCGCACTTTTTGACGTACTCGGCGCAGTCGCGGCGCATTGTTGGCCAGTAATACCCTGCTCTTAGAGTTCGGGAAGCCATAGCTTTTCCTCCCGAGTGCATTCCACATATTCCTTTGTGCATCTCATTTACCACATATTCGGCCTGAGCCTTCGTGATACATTTCAGCAGTGGTGCAGTGAAGCCTCTCCTATAAAGGTCTTCTCCCTCTATGACATAGTAACTAGCCCTTCTTCTGATCTTTTTAGCTTCTTCCCGGCTTTCTGGGAGGGTTCCTTTCTTCAAGAAGTTCCATATCTCGGTCATCCATTCTCTGTCAGCCGAGTTGATGTTGGAGACAATTTTCTCGATGCTCGGAGCTGATATTGTTTCCTGTATGACAGTTCGGTGCTGGCCTTTCTTCTTCGTACTTGCCAACTTTGATAGCAGGTCGGCTCTTTCATTTTGTTCTCTCAAAATGTGGTCGAGCTCGAAACTAAAGAATTCGTTCTTCAACTGGGAGGCCAAGTGGTAATATCTTGTCATCTGGGGGTCCTTTGTTTGATAGGATCCATTCATTTGCCCAGTGATTAGTTTTGAATCGCTCCAGCATCTAAGGTGTTTCGCTCCCACTTCCTTGGCGAGTTTTAGTCCTGCTAGCAGGGCTTCATACTCGGCTTGGTTGTTGGATGCGTTGAAGTCGAATCTGAGTGATTGTTCTAGGATAATCCCTTCAGGGCTTTCAATTATGACTCCTGCTCCGCTACCTTTTTCATTCGAGGAGCCATCCACATAAAGGGTCCAGAATGGGAGGGGCGCTTCCGCTACTGGTGCTAGCTCAGCAATAAAGTCGGCTAGGCACTGTGCTTTGATAGGTCCTCTCGGTTCGTACCTGATGTCGAACTCGGATAATTCTACCGACCATGCTATCATTCGTCCTGCTAGCTCTGGTTTCCTCAGTATCTGTCGTATTGGGTGGTCTGTCCGTACCACTATTGGGTGGCTTTGAAAGTATGGACGTAGCCGTCGTGCTGAGGTGACTAGGGCTAGCGCTAGCTTTTCTATCTTTTGATATCTGGTTTCGGCATCTTTCAGTACTCGGCTTATGTAGTAGACTGGTTTTTGCGTCTGACTTTCTTCCTGGATGATGACTGATTTGATTGCGTCTCCCGAGACGGCTAAGTATAGTATTAAGTCCTTGCCGGGTTCAGGTCTTGTTAGAATTGGTGGTGATGAAAGTAGTATTTTTATCTTTAGGAAGTTTTCTTCACACTTTTCATCCCATCCGAAGTCTTGTTGTTTCTTGAGTAGTTGAAAAAAAAGTCTGGCTATTTCTGCTGCTTTTGGCAGGAAACGGGACAGGGACGCCAGTCTTCCAGTTAGCCGTTGTACTTCTTTTATGTTACTCGGACTTCTCATGCCTATGATAGCCGCGCATTTTTTTGGGTTAGCTTCTATGCCCCTGTGGGTGAGCATGAATCCTAAAAATTTTCCGCCATGCACCCCGAATACGCATTTCTTAGGGTTTAGCCTCATATTATGTTTTCTGATCTCGTCGAAAATTTCGGTCAGGTCTCCTGGATGTGATTTTGGTTCTCTGCTTTTAACCACCATGTTGTCGACGTAGACTTCCAGGTTTCTGCCAAGTTGTTTTGTAAAGATCTTGTCCATTAGACGCTGGTATATTGCTCCTGCATTCTTCAGTCCAAATGGCATTACCGTGTAACAGTAATTGGCCGTGTCAGTTATGAACGCCGTTTTTTCCTCATCCGGTGGGTACATTGGTATCTGGTTATACCCGAAGTATGCATCCAGAAAGCTCAGGATCGGATAGCCGGCTGCTCCATCTACTAACTTGTCTATGCTTGGCAACGGGTATGAGTCTTTTGGACATGCTTTGTCAAGGTCTGTGTAGTCAGTACACATTCTCCATCTTCCATTCGCCTTCTTTACCATCACCACATTTGCGAGCCATGTCGTGTATTGAACTTCCCTGATGAAGCCGGCGCCGAGTAGTTTTTCAGTTTCTTCTTTTACCGCTTTTCCTCTTTCAGCCCCGAGTTTCCTCTTCTTTTGGGAGATCGGTTTGGCCTCTGGGTAGATGGCAAGTTTGTGGCAATGGAAGCTCGGGTCTATTCCGGGCATGTCGGCGGCTGACCATGCGAACAAGTCAGCGTTGTCTAACAGGACCTTGGCAATTGCTTCTTCGGTCTCGCTTTCTAGCTGAGTCCCGAGTTTCGTGCATTGCCTTGATTCTCTTCCTATTTGGAAGGATTTTACCTGTTCTGTGGGTTCTGCTCTCGGCTCGGTCTCCCTGGGATCTAGGTCGGTCTCCTCTATTGGCATTGCGAGAGAAGTGCATGCTACGTGTTTTATCGTCAGTTCTGGGACCTTTTTGCCGCTGGCTATCTTTAGGCTTTCTAAGTAGCACTCGCGGGCTGCCTCCTGATCAGCCTTGACTGTTACTATCTTTCCTTCTGAATTTGGGAATTTCATTGCCAGATGTGGGGTTGAAATTATTGCCCCTAATTTGTTGAGCGCTGGCCTGCCTATAAGAATGTTGTATGAAGTGAGGGCGTTGACTAGGAGGTACATGACCGTGATGGTCTTGGACCCCATCTCATCTCCAAAAGTTGTGAGGAGGTCAAAATAGCCTCTGGTATCAACCTTTTCGCCTGCAAATCCGACTAACTGTTCGGTGTATGGTTGTACCTTATTTTCAGGGATGTCTAGCTGTTGGAAAGTGGACCAGTATAGGATATCCACCGAGCTGCCTTGGTCGACTAGGACTTTGCACACCAACCAGTTTGCGACTTCAACTTTGACCACCATCGGGTCATCATGATTGGGCTCTATGCCTTCGAAGTCTGCGTCTGTGAAAGTTATAGGGGGCATTTTCTTGTGTACTCTGGGGTTTGTTGAAGCCGAGTTGATTGATCGGAGGCTGCGCAGGTGTCTCTTCCTTGCCGAACTCGAACTTCCACCTCCAGCGAATCCTCCTGCTATTGTGTTGATAACGCCTCGGAGTCGAGCTTCGGGAGGTTTGGTTTGCTGTTCCTGGCGGGGCTCTTCCGTGCGTCGGATTTTTCTATCGCGATCGTCTTCCCTATCCCGGGTTCGTTCTCGCACGGGCTTTCGGCTGTCGTCTCGGACGAAGCGTCGTAATTTGTCTTGTTGGATAAGTTTTTCAATCTTATCCTTCAGGGTGGTGCACTCCTCTGTAGTGTGTCCATGTACTCTATGGTATATGCAAAATTTGGACCTATCTGCTTTCTCTGGGGAGTTGTTTCGAGTAGGCAGGCTTATCAGCTCGGCGCTGCAGGCTTCTTCCAGGACTCGCGCTCTGCTATCAGTTAGAGGGGTATAATGGGCAAACCTTGCACGGGGCGGTCTGTCGCTTCTCGGTTTGCTACTCCGCTCTCGGTTTTCTCCTGGTTTCTCTCGTTCTTCTTGTTTTTTATAGGATTCGCCCCTGACCCGTTCCCTGAACTTGGTCATTTCTTCCATCTGAATATATCCTACTGCTCTAGCTCGGAGCTCGTCCATGTCTTGTGGCGATTTCCTGCAGAGGCTGTCCGAAAAAGGTCCGGATTTTAGCGCCATGAGCATGGCTGTCAATGCCACTTGTGGATTCAAGTCTCGAATCTTGACGGAGATCTCGGTGAATCTTTCCATGAAATCCCTGAGAGACTCGTTGTCTTCTTGTCGTATGTTGGCCAGTGCTACTGCCGTCAGGTGGTGGGGTCGACTCGTAGCGTATTGAGAGCCGAAACGAGTGACTAATGTGGCAAAAGAGTCGATTGAGTGGGGGGGAGTCGTGTGTACCAGTTCAACGCTGCTCCCTTCAAGGTCGTTGGGAAAACCCGGCACATGATGGCGTCTTCGTTTGTGTACAGGTTCACCTGTGTGACGAATGCGTCGATGTGCTCATCGGGGTCGGTCAGCCCATCGTATCTGTCCATGGATAACGGCTTCCACCTAGCCGGTAGTGGAGTCTCCATGATTCCATCTACAAACGGGTGTCGCCTCGTTGTCTCAGGTATCATACTCCGTCTTGGGGGCGCTCGCGATCCTGAGGCGGGTCTGGACTCTAAGTGGGTTGTTGCTCGGTCTGCCTCGCTCCAAGTGGTGTCTTCCTGCTCTGTTCGGTCAGGGTGTCTGTTGGCGGTTGTATGAGCCGTCGATAGTCTGTTGGTAGCGGCGTGGGGTGCCGAGAACCCGTTGACAGCGGCGTGGGCTGCCGAAAGTCCGTTCCGGTCCTCTCGCAGTTTTTGATACTGCTCTCGGAGGATAGCGTTCTCCTTGCGGAGGTCTTCTATCTCCTTAGCGTTGCTCTGTTTCAGCGTGTTAACTTCCCTTTGCAGGGCTTGGATCAGCGGGTGATTCTCAAGCATCTGACGCGGGAAGGGCGCCACGTTGTTGGGGTTACCTCCCTGGGTATCCCCTGGAGGTGGTACACCCAGGATTTGGGTTTCCCCCTCCTGTGGTCGCTTTTCATGGTTCGCTATTTTGTTCTGGGTTGTTGTCATTGGATTAATGTTGTTGCGATTGGTGTGGCTGGGAATAGTTTCACCGAGCCCCACGGTGGGCGCCAAATGTTCTTACCAAATTTTGGTAAGTCTTCCGGTGCGGTGGCTCCGCCGAGATCGCCTCCGCGACTGGTGGGGGGTGTACCTGCAAAGGCACTCCGACGCTCAAGTTAGAGGCGCAGAGGAAAGACAGGTATCACAAATTGGGATTAGAAATTCGTACCTCGATTGGGATGGGTTGTTCTGATTTTATAGGGTGTAAAGAGATAGATTTGATAGGGTTATTTTCCTATCAAATCTCCTCAAATCTCGTAATGAAGATAGAGATAATTCTATCTTCTATCTTTATCTTATGACCTGATCTTTCTATATCTTATCATATAGTAAGATATATTCTTTCCGTTATTATCATCCGAGTCCGAGTGATAGTTTCTACTCGGCCAGCTCGACTACTCGGTGGAGTGCCGAGTCCGAGTAGTACACATGCCCCCCAAGCTCTGAAGTAATGTAGGAGCTTAAGTATGGTTATACCAATTTCGGATTTTATTTGGCCGAGACGAGTTTGGTTCTTGAAGCGTCACGTCATTTGGTGAAGATGTCGTTTCAGACATATTGAAGTCGTAACGGTTCCCAAGGGCGGCGTCAGTGATTGCTTTTTTGAATTCTGAAACGGTCTAGGGATTCCCAAAGGTCTCAAGCCTTCCTAGCCGTTGATTGGCCTAGTGAAGAGTCTTGATCCAACGGTTCGGACCGTTTCGCCCTTTCGTATTCGCGACGCTTGGGGTTCTATATATAGGGGTACTGTTGACATTGGCGTTCACTCTTATTTCTGCGTGTTTTGTCTTCCTGCAAGATTTTTCTTCCTTCTGCCATTTTGTCCTCCTTCCAGGTTTTTCTTTGTTCTTTGTTCAGGTACGCCCTTCTCCTTTCCATTTCTTTTCTGTGGTTCTATAATGTCTTCTTTTTCTGGGGATTCTGGGCGTTCCGGCGGGGGTCGTATGCTTACGCCGGAGGTTCACCCCATCGGAGAGGGTTCCGATGGTGGTTCTCCTTTGCACCATCCTAGTTCTGATGAAATTAGCGATGGTGCGTTAGCGGCAAACGTTGCCGCCGCCGGTGTTGGGGTGGTTCGTCCATCCGTCGACCCTGCACAAGCACCTTTGGCTGTTCCTGTCGGGGGTGGTGGTTCTAGAGGATTCCGAGGCCACTGAGGTTCGTCCTCTTGAGACTCGGCGTGCTCGTTTTCTATTTCCTCCTTCTGTTCCCCAGCCTATTGATTCTAGGGGTAACAGAAAGGTATATCCTCCTGTTACTACTTCCGGCTATTCTTGGGTGGCTGGGGAGGTAGGTGCATATGCTACTCGGTATCAGACCGAGGAAGCTTTGTCTGCCCTTTTTGAAACTATTGACTTGTGTCATTCGGAAGGCTCGGGTATGGTCCATGCCGAACCTTGTGGACCCGATGACTGAGTTTTTATGTCTGCTGACTCGTGCCAACCACATTTTACTTTTGTATATGAAGCCTTGTTCTCGGTTCTCGGCATTACAGTGCCGTTTGACCAGTTCGAGGCTGACGTTCTTCGGGCACTGAATGTCGCTCCCACGCAGTTGCACCCGAACTCCTGGGCTTCTCTCTAAGCTTTCTGGGTGCTCTGTAGTAAATTCTTTATAACTCCTATCACTCCAACGAGTAGTCGAACTGGCCGAATAGACACTGAAACGAAGAGGTAGTATAAAAAAAGTTTAACTATAGGGATAAAATCATAAAAAGATAATTAAACCAAAAAAAAAAAAATACCAGCAAGTTCAAGCGACACAATACAAGTACAAAGGAAAGCATGGTTTTCCCAACATTTGTTTGTCAGATCATGCAATTATTTTTGCCATCAGCCATAGAAGAAGATAATCCCCATGGGACCCCACGAACATCACCACTGCAAAGAAAAGTCCACATAGTTTGGTCACTTTCATCATATTCAAGTCATTCATCTTTTTATTCACTAATCCTATCTAATTTGGACTTTGCTTTTCGGCAATTACGATTATAATAACGACATAAGCTTGCAATGAACAAGTAAGAGAAGAAAATAATCCTCGCCCTTGTTAATTAATAGTCACATATTATGGTTTTTTTTTTTGGACAGAAGTCACATATTATGGTTTTTAATAATAATGAAATTCAAAAACATCTTTTACGAAAATTTAATCAAGAGAAAGAAAATGAGACATTTATTTGCTGAATCCTCCACGTTTGACCAAAGATTATTATCTGGTATGGTTGGGGAGAACAAAGTCTTCGCATTTAACATTACCCATCGATTACAACTACCTTTAATTTCCCAGTTTTTTTTTTGAAGGCGTCAGAATTAGGATTAAAAAAATAAAGTTTTTCAATTCGATGAAAACAGCATAATCATCCCCATCCACCTTCCACACCGTGTGTGCATTTTCACGCAAACGACCATCCTCTTTGCCACTTTAGAAACGGCGTCGTCCCTTTTGCAGTGTTGCTTGTCGTTGCCCTTATCGTCACCATAAGTTGATAATGAGTAAATTATGCTGAATTTTCTTGAGGTTTAGGAGCATGTTAGATTGTTGGTTCAAGTTTTTTAAAAAACAATTTTCGATAAGGGCATATTTGATCAAGTTTTCTGAACAAAATATTTAATTTTAGAGATTTTATAAAAAAAATAGAAATGATATTTTATTTGGTAAAAATTATAAAAAAATTATTTTAGAAATTAATTATTTTCAGAAGCTACACAAAAATAATTAGAAAACCATTTTTTTAAATCTTAAACAAACAACACATCACAAATTTTCAAAAACATTTTTTAATAAAAGTGGTCTTTCATAAAAAAAAAAAAGAGCACAAATCTCCTTATATATATAAATGACTAAGAGATTATCTCCTTTCCTTATTTCACTCTCTCCACTTTCTCTCACATTCACTCTTATTTGAATACTCTTATCTCATGGAGTGATGTAGTTCACTCTCATAACATGCATCTGGTTATTCTATTTTTCCTAAAATTTCTCTTATCAATTTTTGTAACTACCCCACATTTACAATATTTCTATAACTACCTCCATTTACTTTTTTATCTGGTGCTATATTTTTTTAAATATTTTTTATTAGTTTTTTAACTTTATTTTTTAATTCCAAAGATTTCTCTCTTTCATAAATAATTTCAAACCCTTAATTCAATTTACTTTTCAATTTTTAAAGTTAATTTAAAAAATTAAAGTTACATCATTACATCTTCCCTTATCCTTTTTTTCTTTAAAAAAAATTATAGTTTCTAATTTCTTTTATAATTATCTCTTTTTTAAAATTTCTTTCAAGTGCTATATAATTTTTTTTAAAAAAATTTATACTCTCTAATCTTTTGGTTTTTTTTTTTATATTTCTTTTATCTAATTTTCTAACTCTATTTTTTAATTTCGAAGATTTCTCTCTTTCAACAATAATTCAAAATCCTTGATTCAATTTACTTTTCAATTTTTAAATTTAATATTAAAAAATTAAAGTTACAGCATTATATCTTCTCTTTTTTTTTTCTTTTAAAAAAGTTATAGTTTCTAATTTTTTTTATAATTATCTCTTTTTCAAAATTTCTTTCGATGTACTATATAATTTTTTTCTTCAAGTTTTATACTCTCTAATATATTTTTTTAATATTTTTTTATCAGATTTTTTAACTCTATTTTTTAATTTCGAAGATTTCTCTCTTTAGTCAATAATTCTAAATCCTTAGTTCAATTTACTTTTCAATTTTTAAAGTTAATATTAAAAAAATTAAAGTTACATTGTTACATCTTTCCTTATCTTTTTTTTTAATTTTATAGTTTCTAATTTCTTTTCTAATTATCTCTTTTTTTAAAAGAATTCAATGTGTTATATAATTCTTTATTTTTTTTTTCAAATTTCTTTCTATTGACTATATAAATAAGGTAATAAAACGGGCTAAAACACTAGTAGGCTTTTAATAATCTAATTCGAAAACATTTATTAAATGTGTCCCATAAATTACCTTACATTACTGGGTCCACTTTTTCTCACATGGAACACTAGTCAAGATGCAATTGCTTAATTTCTTTACCAGGTCACACAACTCTGCTGGTGGTACTTTTTATATGGAACGATTGCTTAAGTTGAAAAGTGTTTTATGAAATTCTTATTAGAGTTTCTCTTAGTTTAATTATATTTACCATTCTTTTTTCAAAAGTTTCAATTTTTTTTCTTTAAAATCAAATTAATATTACACTTTTCTCTCTCTCTCTTAAGATAAAAAAGAATAAATTAAAATAAAAAATAAAAAACTAAATTAAATGCAAAATAAAAGATAAATTTGAGACTTAAAATAAAGATAGAGAAGGAAAAATATAATTTTTCTGTTAATTAAAATTTAGGAAAAGAGGGTGGTGTCTCAATCCCAAAGTAGGAAAAGTCTCAGGCTCTGAATGCTTATTGAGATACTTATATTTACCTCACTTTAAGGAGAGAAGTAGGGATTCAACTTGTAACTTATCATATATAGACCCTTGCTTCACTTGATCAACTCCTTGGGGTTATATTGACAATGTAAAATAATTTTACATCGTCATTCAGTCAAAAACTACTATTTATAATAAATTTGTTGACTTTTTCAAAATTATCTTAAAAATTATATCAATGATGATTTGTGATTGAATGACGGTGTAAAACTATTTTAAATCCAAAAACTATTTTACCCATTCAACTCTAAAAATTTATCAATATTTGTAGGAAGATAGAGTATTAATCATTAAATAGTAATTAAAAATATTATATAATTAATACTATAATATCCAACAGTTATGAAATATATCTTTAGAAAAGGAAAGAGAGGATGCATTGATTGGATGGGTTGTTACCAACCAAAGAGAATCTCTGAAGTGAATGAATAGACGAGTGAAGAGGGGAAAGCAGGCAGCAGCGGCTAATACAAAACAAAGAAAGAAAGGCGTGCAAAATAAGAAACTGACGTTCCCATCTTCTCTTCTCTTCTCTTCTCTTCCTCAACTTGTCTCTGTCCTTTCGTTCCACCCTTCTACCACTTCCCAATTATTTTATTTTCCTTTTTCTTCTTTTTGTTCCATCGATCATCTCCAAATCCAATATAAATTTATAATTTATTTTTCACTCGCAACCCAAGACTACCTGAACGAACTACTTCATCAATTAATTCACCCTAAAGCTTCCGCTAACGGCCGCCCCAACTCTCTACTTTCGAGCTGCTTCTTCTCTTTTGCTATTTCGAGGTGAATTTTCCTTTTCTGTATGTCAATTTTACTTTTACCGCTTCAATTCATATCTTATTTTTTTTTTTTTCTGGTTTGTTTCCATTTTTATGGTTTGGGGATTGTGTTACTAAGTAGTATTTTGTGCTTCTATTCAATTAGAGGTTTTTTGTTGTGGTTTGTTTCGTTCAATTGGTGCGTCGTGTTTTCTCTCTCTATGTTTCTCAGTTAGTGTAACAGACTGAGCAGAACATGAAAATTGAAATGGAAAACTATGAGTGATTGATTGAGTGTGTAATCGGATGGTATTAGTGTATGTTCCTTGAGCAATTTTTTAATTAGTTTTGTAACTACTGAAGCTTCTCTGTTGTGTGGAAACTTTTGCTTGTATGGGAGACATGGGAAAAATGGGATGTGACATGATTAGTTGTGGACCCAGCATATGCCACTTTCTTTGTTTATTTGCTCTCGTATGTTCAGTTGGTGCAGTTACTAGCCAGAAAATGGGTTGCTAACGTCACTTTTAATCAGTTAAGTAAGTCTTTTAAGAGTTGTTGGCTTTATTTGGTGAGTGTCACCCCCCTAGTCTTTGAGGGACTTAACACCCCAACCTACCTATAATGGGGGCAGCACTTTAAACTAGATGCAGCTTTGAGAATTCTTAAGGAAATAAAGTTGCACTCTTGCCATTGGCTATAGCTTCTGACCTAGTGGTAAGCACCTGATTGGTTGATCCAAAAAGAGTAGTAATTGATATGAATAGCAAATAAATTTGAAGTTTTACTTTTACCACATGATGCCTTGTGAGTTAGCATACTATAATCGGTGCTTAAGAGTTTCAGCTTTTGGTGGCTTATCAGTATAATTGTTCTTAGCTGTAATTATGCTCCTCTATTTTCTTCTTTCTGAATGGATTTTAGGTTTAATGTAGCTCTAGTTTTGAAAGATACTTTATTTGTGTTCATGTTGCTTATATGAAATTCTTGTTTATTTGAGTCATTGAATGTCATGTTTATGAAGGCACAGATGACTGGAATGGCAAAGGAAGAAGGGTCAGCTAGTCCTAGTTGGGGTGCTTCATTTTTTATGCAGACAAGAGAGGATGTGGCTAGAGCTGTTGCTGCTGCTGTTAACTCTCCAATGTCGTCAAAAGATGATAATAGTGGTAGCCAACTTCAAAGGCTGCAGTATCAAGTTGCAAGAATGTTAAAAGGCTTTTCACATCCTCCTGATGTTGAAAATACAAATTACAATCCTGAAATCCTGACTAGTCTGAAGCGTCAATGGGCTGCAAACTTTCAGTTGCAATACATGGTATGGTACAAGTTTGGCTTCAATGTACCAGATTTACATGTTTCTTCTACTCCTTTGTGTAGGAACTATAAAGGAAGTTTAAGTTGCTTGTTATTGTAGTAGTATCTTGAAACACTTGGTTTTAAATGCCCCTCTTCCTTGGAAGTTCAGCCCTTACATCTGTTATTTATTTGAACTTTCAGCTCTTCACTCTGCATGCCATTACCAGCTTTTAGGATCCATATGTTTTCTTCTTGCCTTAGGGCACATCTCATGAACTATACTGTCCCTTGATTGTTCTGGTACACTCCATCTTATCTGAGTTCACAGGACCATAGGTCTTGGAAGGAGCCCTCACGACTGTTTGAGAGCATGGTGGTTGTTGGACTTCATCCTAATTGTGATGTTCAGGCACTGCAAAGGCAATATGTTGATAGGAAGTTTGAAGGCTCTGGTAAATTGAGAAGTGTACTTGGTTATCAGAATCAATCTCGTGTAGAACCCAATATTGAACCTCAGGTTGTGATCTTTGGTAGCAGATACTGAACTTTTTAATTATTATTCTTATTGCCAAATGGTACAAGTACTAATGCTAATTGTATTACCATTCAAGTTTTACTACACAACTACTAGAACTTCATTGATTACTGTCTTTAGTATTAGTTTTGTCTTCAAATATATATATGGATCAAGAGCAGTATTCAATTTTTTCAGGTCTTATTTGTTTACCCTCCAGAAAAACAGCTGCCTCTTAAATGCAAGGATCTTCTTTCTTTCTGCTTCCCTGGAGGCCTAGAGGTTGCGTTATGCTTAATGAACTTCAATCTTTTCTGCCATCATTTTCTATATCAAAATATTATCATTATTATTAATATTATAAAACCTATATGTAGATGAAAACAGAAATGATCTCAAGCATTGAGTTTTTTTTACCCTGAAATTGAGAAAAAAAAATGTCAATGAGCTTGTAGCTTCATTGGCACTGGCCCCACCTGTAAGACTGGGGTGTGATGAAGATGTTGGAGGTTCCATCTTCGGTGTAGCACAAGACATAAGTGGCAATGGGTAGGGTGGGGGTAGGGTGAGTAAGAGAACAAACATCATTTGTGTTTGTGTCATATAATGAATTTTTTCCATTTACCTAGAGTAGGTATCCACTGTTGATAAAGCATAGTAACTGAAACATTGGAGTGATCAATACAATAGTGACAATATTGCTTGTATTTAAATTCTTTGCATTAATAGTAGTTTATGCATTTATACAGTGAATAATCTATGGAGTCAGGCGTAGTATTTGTCTGTCTTGTCTTACATTTATTTATTTTCATGTGAATAAGTTATGTGGAGCTTCTAATTAGGTGTTAATTTTTGTTGGATGTAATTTTAGGTCCGTGCTGTTGAGAGAACCCCTTCCATGAGTGAGTTGAATGAAATTCTTTTTGGGCAGGTATTTTTTTCTTGCAATGTTAAGCTTTGGTTAATATTAATTTATGCAAATAATTTTTGCAATTTAATATTTGATTAATGTGTGATTATATTCTTCCTTCCCTTCTTGAATGATTAACTAATTATTAACTGAGCCCAATATGTCAAAGCATTTTTAGACAAACAGATCATTCAAGTTAAACCCACTAATGCACACTCTCCTTCACTATTGGACAAGGGTCCACCCGCAAATTCTAATATGGTATTGAAGCCCGTATCCAAGAGAAAATTCGAAGCCTAAAAACAAAGAGACTGGCCAAGAAAAATTAACCATGTCAAATCTTTATAATCAATTTTTTGTTTACTACAAAGTGTTGTCAACCTTTCTATTTGACACAGTTGGAGGATATCTGATAGAATCAGATAGATCCTGGTATTTATACTTGGACTAAAGAGAAATGTATACTTGTGTAGAGCAGTGTTCTATTTACCGTAACAGAAACAATATGAATAACTGATAGAATAGAAATTTTTTTTGAGAAAACTCAGAAGCAAGAATGCTACTCGACCCATAGGCAAAAGCCTACAAGAATTCCCTTCAGATTCGATGCCTCATCTGGTCCCATTGCATCCCTCATATTCATTCCACTCCGCATGCTTCCCACACTCCCTTCACCTGTCACCACTAATCTGCTGCCACATGTCCATTCTGTTAGGATCGTCTCCAACAGACTCCTCCACCTCAATTCCCATCCTGCCCTTGTCATTTCTGCCCCTCTTCTTTGGTGCACCTGAACTGGGGGTCCATCATGACTAACTATGGGGTGCTCATCAATATCTAAGTTGTTAAATATTGGTAACTAAAGGTCTCTTTGTGTATTGCAGGAACACCTTAAGCAACGGGATCTGTCATTTGTATTCAGGTTACAGGTATCTGAAGTAATCTTATTGTTACTTTGTTGCCACTTTGTTACATTTTCTTCTTTTGGACATTATGTGAGCTTTTGCTATTTTTCTTGATATCAAAATATTCTAGGGATGGTATTTGGAATACATGCAACTTATTCAAATTGTTATTGTATTCTGAAACTATATGTGGGAATGTACTCTTCGCATATATTTCCATTTCTTTTTCTTCTGAATGGATCTTTCCTTATTACTATATTATACTCTTAAGAGTAGTTGATCACTATTTGATAGCAAGCCATCTGAAGAGATTTTTTACTGGAGCAGTGTTAGCCTGGAATTCTTTCATAGTAGTTTTGGACCTAATCCCCTTGATCGACATTCGGATGATGGTTATGATGTCTACCTCCTTATATGATGCAAAAACCAGTCTCACATTTGCTAGTGCTTATCGTGTTTTCATTAGGTTATCCAAGATATAAAACCTCAAATTCTCTTGTGCAAGAATACAATTTTCTTGCTACCAGTGTAACTTATTTGTTGGTTTTCTTTCATATGAGACCCGAGGCATCTAATTATTTACAATAATGCATGCACTGTTTAGTGGAGTGGATTTGAAACGAAAGGAAAGGATATGGTTGATGTGTTTGGACTTTGGACTTTAGCCTTTTTTCTTGATGTGCATTGGAGGTCTAAGGCCTAGTGTGGAGAGGGGTAGGTATGCTAAAGTGCAGGCCAAAAAGTAACCTAGGATAATTCCTAGGAGGCTAGGATCAAGTAGTTCCTGAAGGCACTTGATGTCAATTGAGCTAGAGTGTACTTTATATGCATAAACCACTTCCTTTGTTTTCTTTCCAAATCTACCCTACCAAACAATGCCTTGTTTATTCTTTTATATTGAAATTGTACTGGTTACCTCACATTGTTACTTTGTTTTTTTGTTTGTTATTTTAACTTCGAAGGGTGCTGACAACTCAACACTTTATGGGTGTTGTGTCTTAGTTGAAGAACTAGTGCAAAAGCCCTCTGGATTGCTTTCTCTGATTTCTGATAAGCAGCCTTCTTACTCGTCTTTGAGACGACATATATTAACCACTCAGAGATGTTACTGCATTCTTTCGAGGCTTCCAGCTTTTGAATTGCACTTTGGTGTATTGAATAGGTAGGTATCTGCAATCAAGAGTCATCAGATGGGAAGTAGATGTAGAAGATATTTGCAATTACTTGTCTTTGAGACGACATATATTAACCTTTTATGATTTTTGCTCATTTTATTGTGCTAATATCTTTGTAGCATTTTCACACAAGAAAGGCTAGAGCGGTTGACAAAAAGTGTTGGAGATATAAATTTAGAATTTGATGAAGGTAACTGTAAGGAAGAAAACCCTGAGGGCTACTCAGAGAATGTTTTGGTGAGTGATGGACCAATAGAAGACAGACTTGGTGAAAATCCAATAATTTCTCAATCAAGGTCTACACCTGAAAACATTGTGGATGATGGTCAACCAGAGCACCTAATTGTTAATGGGGAGCTGCAGTCATATAAGGAGAGAATCAATTATGATGATGTTTTGCTTACTGATCCTGTAACTGATAGGACAACAGCCAAAGAAGATTCTGGCCCTGCAAATTCTGAAAATAGCGATCGGTATGGAGATACTTTTGCAACCAACAAACAATCAGAAGAGAAACATTTACCTAATGCTATTTTGCCCCTCCTGCGCTATTCCCAGTATGAAAGCTCTGAATCTTCCTGCAGGTTCATGTCTCTGGAGCTTAGTTGTTTTGTTAAGAAATATATTGTTTTAATTCTGGTGTGTTTACTCTCTTTACCCAGTAGATATAGTGTGTTTGATCTTTTGTTGGAGTGAAATGCTCTTTTTTTTTTTTAAGGAAAACATTTGAATCCAAAGCTTGCTTTCATTCCCACCCCCACCCCCACCCCCCAAGGTTTTGTTCATACTTTCTTTGTAGAACCTCCTCGACAGACATGCACAGGGATTGGGATTGGAGTGGTTTTTTTTTTTATTAATGTCCTTGCTTTGTCTTTGTATGTGTTGTTCTTGTGATTTTTTTTGTGCCTTTATCATTTGGTTGCTTTTTGTACAGAGAATAACTTATTCTCCTTTTTCCTTTTATTCCTTATTTATTTCCTTCCAATAATTTTCTAAATTTATTAAAAAAAATTATGGTGATTTTGCACAGTTATCTTATGTAGGACAATTTTTTTGTCCTCAATAAAATAATTGTCCCTTTCTTCTAGGTGATTCATCTCAAACTATGTTCTGCCTTATTATGCAGTTTTCAAGGCTCACCTTGTGACGACAGAAATTTTAGGAGTGATGTTGATGACAATGAGACAGAAGAAGCATCTTTCTCTGGCCAAGAGGATTTAAATGACTTAAATGATATTCTTGAATGGGCTAAGGTTTGTAGTTTGACAAGCACCTATAGCTTTAGCCTCGTTAGTCGTCATTCATGATGATATTTTGTAGCTGATAGTAATTTATCAATTCCCAGGAAAATAACAATGGACCACTACAAATTATAAGCGAGTATTACCGTTTAAGTTGCCCTGCCAGGGGCTCATCACTTACATTTCATCCTTTGGAGCACTTGCATCCCTTGGAATATCACAGATCAGCTGAGACAGTTCTACGTCTTGCTGGTTCAACAGTTGATTTGAAAACGTCCAGTACTGGTCTGGAATTTGTTGATGTATGTTGTCATAATAATTTTTCAGTGAATAAGTTTGCTTTCATCGCACTTTAGATTTGATATTTGAGTATTTGGTAAGCATTTTGTTTGATAATCACATGTTTATGGTAAATACAGTACTTCATTGTTGTTTGTTAATCTCAGGCACATATTGCTCTTCTGGTGGAAGAGGCAAATGCATTATCTGTATGGGCTGTAGCTTGCTTGTGCGGTACATTGAGACTTGAAAATGTATGTTTTATGCTTTGTCTAAGACTTTATGAAATCTGTTTTGTTTCCATATATTGTTAATATCATCATGCTTGATCTTCCAAGTACATGGATTATTGTGCTTTACAATTATAAGTTGATTTAATTGATTGTGTGTCCCTTCTGCACTTTGCAGGTTTTAACATTCTTTGCAGGAGTTCTACTAGAGAAGCAGATAGTTGTTGTCTGTTCTAATTTGGTATGTCCTCTACCTATAATTAAGTTTGTAATGATCTTGTGACAGTGATTAATCTATCCTATTCTTTTATCATCATCTTCTGTAAGGTTATATATGTTTTGTCCTTTGGAGACTTATTGTTTCCTTGTTGATACTTGATAGGTCCCTGCTCTATTAGGAACAGTAGTAATCATATTTTTGTTTTGGTTTTTTCTCATTGTTGTCTTTGCTTGGTACAAGTTCTTATGCATATGTTGTTACTCATTTTGCAGCTTATTTTTAATGTTAAAGTCAGGTTCATGATTTGATTATCTTGCAACGGCATTCTTATCCTCTAGTTTTACAGATTAGTCACTCTCACAATGAAATATGCATGTCTATAATTATCTGGATTAATATGGACATTTTTGCTTCACACTCAAATCTTTAGGGAGACAATTTGGTAAATTTAACTGCAAAAATCATTTATATTTTTTCTTAGTACATATTAGAAATAATTTTGCTGGCTTGATTTATAAATTATAAAATTTTGTTTCATGATCAGGGAATCCTATCTGCTTCAGTTTTATCAGTTATTCCACTAATCCAGCCTTACCGGTGGCAAAGCCTGCTAATGCCAGTTTGATTTCTTTCTCTTTTCACTATTAAAGTGAATATGAGTTTTTACATGTTATTAATCTGTATATTTCACCTTATGGTATTTGATGAGAACATGTTCTTCCAGGTTTTACCAAATGACATGCTTGAGTTTTTAGACGCACCTGTCCCTTATGTAGTGAGTATTCAGTTCTTTGCTTTAACTGATAAGAATATTATCTGCTTGAAGCAAGGCCATGAGGTTGCTTTTGCATTTTAAATTATTTTGTTCTTTTAAATACATGCTCAGGGCTTACCCTTGCACATGTCAATTTATTACTTGGATATTGATATTGGATAAATTGCTTTGAAGCTGGTCAAACTTTTAGTATTACCTTTCATACATTGGAAGAAAACATTAGATTTGCTACAGGAATGTGCAGTTTTAAATATGGTTTCAAGTTCAACTGTTTTTTTTTTATCTTAATCTTTCAATTGATAATACTACTTGTGATGTCTCTGACTGCCTACAAAATTAATTTCTAGGTTGGTATCAAGAACAAGACCAGTGAAGTTCAGTCAAAGTTTACCAATGTTATTCTGGTTGATGCCGATAGAAACCAGGTAAAAATTAATCCTTTTTATCTCAACAATTTATGAAACACTAGTATGCGTGACCTTTTCTTTCTTATAATTGTAAAGTCGTTGCTTCAAATGGAGGAAAGCATTACTCTGCATATTGTTAATTTTGTGCTCTTGTATTGTAATTTTTTTTTCCTGTTAGCTTGTGAAATACATTCAGGTTTTATGTTTTTGGTTCCTTTTTTTACATTCAAGTTTTATAAATCTGTTAGCAAATTGACATTTTGGGTAATAACATAAATAGGGAAGAATTATATGTTAATTAGAGAACAGTATATTCTTGTAATTATGTGTAGCTATCCTTGTATTTATGACACCTTATATAAACATATGCTCTGCCGATTGGAGAAATAGCTGGGGTAGCACTTATGGTAGAAAAGATGGTAGGAACTTGCCTTAGGTGGTTTGGGACTTTGGGCATGTGTATTGTGTGGAGAAGATATGTAGAAGCTCTAGTAAGGAGAGTAGATCAGATGGAGCGCAGCATAATTGCTAGAGGCAAAGGGAGATTGAGAAAAACTATAGACCATGTAGTGTGTGGGCCTTAGGTTGATAGGATTTGGTTGAGGCAATATTCAATTTTAGTAATTTGATAATTTAATTTGCAAGTTTGATTAATTAGTCAAATGATACTTCAGATGCTGGCAGCCTGACAGTGTAACCCATGGGAGCAAAAGAATTAGGAATTTGGAGCTAGAGTTAAAGCTTAGGATTTATTAGGTAGTGGCTAGATGGTTTGAAGATTTTATATCCTAAGTTCCCAATGATTTGTCACAGGTTTGAAGATCACAGAAAGAGCTGCTTTCTAATTGCTGTTATGCGTTTCTATGATTCTGAGACTACTAGCTATTTACTTTCACATACAGCACAATTATTTGCTTTTCATGTGCTTATCTGCTAACATCAGTGTAGACACACAGGGTTTCTTATCACACTTCTATTATGTTGCAATAGGTGAAGTCACCAACAATACCACAACTGCCAAGACAGAAAGAGCTAGTCTCTTCTTTACGTCCTTATCATGCAACTCTTGTAGGAGAAAGTTACTTGGGTAGGAGAAGGCCAGTATATGAATGCACGGAAGTGCAGGTGTGCCCATTTTAAAGAAATCATCATTATCCATTATTACTGTTCCTGATTTCCTCTTTATTGCTCTCTGTCTCTCTCATTCTCCACTTTTGGTCTCCTTTGGTATCTTGATTAATGATTATTACAGACATTAGTCATGCTTACATGTATGTTGTCAAAACGACTTAATATTCATTTTGCAATAAACATTTATCCAGGTTTTTAGCAGTTCATCATTATGTTGTGCATCCTCAGATATTTCTGATTTTTTAATTGTTTCTATGTCACACTTGGGAATTGTCAGACTGTCTCAACATTTTAGTCTGTTCTCATATGTGTTAGTTTCCCTACAGATTGAAGCTGCAAAGGGGTTCCTTTCGGTGTTAAGATCTTACTTGGATTCTCTTTGCTGTAACATCCGTTCTCACACAATCACCAATGTACAATCCAATGACGATAAGGTCTGTATTTTAGTCTCACCAACAAATTAAGTTAGACATGTTGATATTTATCTCGATTGTTTTAACCTCTCTGAAAAAAAGGATTTGGTTGAGAATTATAATTTAGAACCAACTTGGACCTGGTCTTATTTTTACCCCCAAAAAAGGATCAATTATATATTATGTAGTTAATCCCTGTCATGGGATGGTTAATTTTTAAATGTAATTATTTGAAAAAATTCAAGTCTCACATCAGCTAGAGATAGTGTCAAGATAGAGTATATAAGTGGGGAGCAACCCTTACCTTAAAAGTCGATTTTGTAAGGTTGAGTTAAGCCCTAACCCGAATTCTAAGAGTAATATTTAAGTCAGTTCTTACTTATAATACTTCCTTTGATCCAAGAAAGCATAGTCCGTTCAGAGTGAAATTGTTTGCAATAACCTCCTTAATTTGCTCTGATAATAGTTCTTTGATGGTGATAATTTAAAGTTCAGTGATATGAATGACCCAAGTCCTAGAATATATCGAGACAGCTAGATAAGCTTAGGTGTACTACTTAGATAGAAAACAATAATTGAAACAAGATTATGTACAATTTAAAAATTTGTAACTAGAATTTAAATTTGGCTTGCTTTAAAAATAGCATATTTTAGTAAATATTAGGAATATCTGAGATGATGGTTTGTAACTTCAGGTATCATTGCTTCTGAAGGAGAGTTTCATTGACTCGTTCCCTTATCGTGATCGGCCTTTTATGAAGGTTTGTTTCTTCTTGAGCTTACAATCATACCTTATGCTAACTATATATGCAAAATTTAGTCAAATTTGATTGTAGAAGTTCAAAATGATCAGAATTGACTTGCAAATTATCTCTGATTTCTAGTAGTTGAGTGCTACTCCAAAATCTGCACTTAGTATGTAAATGTTATTCAAACTTCCAGATTATTATTTTCTTGTATCACAACTATCGCACTGTCTAAGTGGTATTTTGCTAAAATTCATCTGGTTAAATTGAGCAGACACTACCTTTCAGTCAAAGAACCTGCGGAATTTGTTAAGTGAGTTTAACTGGAATGATCAATGTAAGGGACTAGCTAGCTCTCCCTAATCAATTGAACATATGCATAATCTTTTTGCTGTTGCATGCTCCAATCAACTTAAGCTTGTTTGTCTAATATGCGTTATTTAGATGATAAACATTTCTATATGAACGGAGCTTTCTGTTTTGCGATTGTATAATTTGTATTCAGACTACTAATGCAGTTTTTGTATTTTTTTCCTCCCTTTGCTGCCTTGTACTATACAGCTTTTCGTGGATACACAGCTTTTTTCTGTACATACAGACCTTGTTCTCTCTTTCTTACAAAAGGAATAGAGCTGCAATGCAAAACATTATTGCTTTGTTTCAAGGTTGAACGCAAGTTCAGTGTTGTATAATTTTCCTATAGAGTTAAATTTTTCTCCCTTTACCCAGCCCCTGCTCCCAAAACCCCCGCGCCCTTTTTTCTTAGGCTTTCTGCGTCTGCGGCACTTGTAAATATTTATTTGAATGTTGTATTCAAGCCTAAAAGGGTTACAAGGGTTTCATTCTATGTAATTTTATTTTTTTCATGCACCAAGACTTAAGAGATGATTAATCTTATGCTAAATCTATTGCGACCAATGTTTTATGCTCTTAAGATTATGATACGGATTCGGGGCTTGTTAGCTCGTTTAAAAGATTTGATTGCTGTTTGTTTTGAGTTCATTCCAGATGTTTGTGCATTGGAGCAAAAAACTTAATAGCAGAGATGGAAATTTATTTATCCCCTCGCCCTTCCCCTAAATATGCTTGAGTTTCATTCTGTCGTCTTCGGAGAAATACTGGATATTTATTGTCTCGTAAAAATGCCACTAATAAGTACCGTAATTTTTTTTAAGGCAAAGGGCTCTGTCAAGTTTATAATTACTACTGTGTATATAGGATTCCTAGCTAATAACTTAACAAGAATCGCAGTAATTTATATATCTTTCAAAATTATCTTTAAAATTATTAAAATTTTATTTTCTTAATTTCTTTTTACCTAATTATTTAATGCATTTTCATTTAAGAAAATAAGAAATGACTTTTAGCTAATGATCTCTTATTCTACAAATGAGAGAGTGAGTTTAAGAAATTGATTTATTATTAGCTAATGTTCATTATTTTTTTTATCTGGAAAAATTGTTAAACATTTAAGGATATTTTTGTAAAAAGAAATTAATAAAACAAACAATTGAATGAAATCCTATAAAATGAACCAAAGTAAACTTCTCAAAATATTTCTATAAAATGGGTATAATATATTTCTTTGACAAGAAATCTCAATAATAACTGTTACCAACGCAGATAAAAAAAAAACTGTTACCAACGCCTTTAACTACTAATCATAGTAATTGAAGAGGGAAAAAAAGTTATGTTTGAAAAGTAAACGGGTAGCTGATATAACCTTTTCTTAACTTGTTCCTTTTCATAAATTGTTTCATACGAACATAATTTTCAAATTAAAATACTTAGAGTTCGCAAGATTAATGAAAATGAGTGTAAAAGCGAGTGGCTGACAATGTCAAACTCTAGAATATTTTCTCACTGTTGATTATATTAAACTTTAAAAAGATGAGAAGAGAAGGTCACTAATTTCTCGAACTTAAAGGACATACCATAAGTTTTGTATTCAAATTTATCGTCTTGAATTTGCACTTGTGCTGAGATTTTGGCCCCAGTTGGCATTACACAAAGATACAAATTGCAATTGCAAGTTGGGGACATGATCACTATTCACTAATTAAGCGTGGGTTGTGTGGACGCGGCAAGACTGTGGTCCAAGTTGAAGTCCAAGATGTGGCAGTTCTTCTGGTTGATTCAAAACCAGAAAATGCTACAGCAAAGATGCCGGAATCTGCCCTTCTGGCTGTTACATTAATGGAAACATTTGATGTGTCCCTGCTTGGGACCTTTTACTTCTTAAATGTGTCACCGTTTTAAGTAACTTGGTAGTTTTGTGGAGCTTTGATTAAGCATTTGTACTTTAATGAGTGCAAAATATAAAGTACTATGGCATGCTTATAGACCCCAGGCTCTGTGTTTTCATAAAGTGAAACAAATAATGGAACCAGTACAGGTGTTGCTAGCTAGCACCTTTAATTTTCTCGTTTATAAAAGATTTGAACAAAAATTAAAATGGAAATCTTTTCTAATCTATTATTTGACGCAAAAATACAAATGGACAGAAACAAAGATAATATCCATATACACCATACTGGAATAATATCCTAGAAAGTAAGAAAATCATATAAAAAGGCTGAATTAGAACCTATCCTTGTGTGTTCTATGTGATTAAACTTACATGAAAGAAACAGATTTGAATATGATTGATAGCACTTATACTGTTAGGAACTCAAATAAGAATTAATATAATGCTTAAATAATGTGAGAAAAACATTGTATAGGAGATAAAAAAACAAAAATCATTTTTTTTATTTTAATTTTGCAGTTTGCACTGTAATTTTTTTTATTAAAAATATCATTTTGTTTGCAAGAAAGAAAAAAAAAAGAAATCTAAAGGGAAAAATGAAATATATAGCATTGAAATTTTCTAACAGTTCATTCTCTTATCGAACAGTTCACTCTTCCTTTTAAATTAGTAATTCACTTGGTTATCACCTGTCACAAATAACTAACAAATAGGGAAAAGCTTCACTTGACGTTTGCCAGGTTGGTGGATAGAGTCAAACATTCAACAACCTAATAAATTTTGTTGGAAATATATATATATATATATATATATATATATATATATATATATATATATATTATTTTATTTTATTTTATTTTATTAGGTTGATGCATGATTTACACATGTATTGTTGATTAGTTGAAGTGGGGTTAGGGTTTACTTTCTTTTTCTTGTTTATTT
Organism: Pueraria montana var. lobata; assembly: GCA_026413185.1. Lineage (NCBI taxonomy): Eukaryota > Viridiplantae > Streptophyta > Magnoliopsida > Fabales > Fabaceae > Pueraria > Pueraria montana. The sequence goes on along the minus strand of CM048649.1, from coordinate 68,651,871 downwards.
TGACAAAAGAAAAAGCATTTCCAACAAAAAGGGTAGCAACTTAAATTAATATTTGCTAATAAATTGATCGAATCATCTAGCTGACATCATCAATTTCAAATTTCAATATTAATCAACCTTCAACTCTTGGTGAAGATAATGAATGCTGTTGATAACATATGATGCTATTATCAAAGGATATTCTACCTTCTTGACAACATTAATGGTATAAATAATACACTATCAGGAAAAAAAATAATTCTATGACATGTATAGTTTAGCAATGACCTAACAATTTTCACTTCGCAAGTTTCAATGCTCATAAAATACAAAATTATATATGGCGCTCAGTGTTAAGAGGGTGTAATTATGTCAGTTAACCTGCAGTGAGGACGTGAGGTACTTAAAATTTGTGAGCATTGACGTTGACAAAAAGTTTGAGTACCTAAACGAAATAAAGGTAAAAAGAGTTAGATGTTATATTTAAGGTATGGTGTAAAATTGAGTATTTATATACGTCCAAGAAAGAGAAAAGTAGATACACGCAAATGCAGATATTTTTTTTCTTTTGGCTGGTTGACGTTAAGTGTTGTACAAAGGGTAGAGACAATGTGTTTAGGCAATTGTGTTTACTAGGGGGATAAAAACCGTGCACCCTTGTACTGCAAAGCAAAACTTACAACACAAGAATAGCTCCAAAGGTTTTAATGCAACCAAACAACATAAATGGTCATGCCAATCCATGTCTCTCGTTTTACTTGCGTAGTTATGTGTCCCCTTTTTGGTTGATTTGGTTTTGCTCCATCAAACCTTCTGACTTGGACCATATTTGTTTGGCTATGCTAACACTATTGACCTGCTTTTCGTTGCAATCTATATTCATATTGTAGTGTTCTTCTATTGTTAAGTAGTGACCATATCAGGACACAGTGGTACTTATTAGCTTTAGACTAAACGAGCCAAATAGTTAGCACGTGTTTTCTACAATTTCCCATTGACTAATTAATTTATATATTGGTTATGAAACTCAAACAATCCTCCTTTCTGCCATTTTTCTTCTGTCTTACATAAAACAGAAAAAGGTGGCATATCGCATATTTAAGCATGTGAGGGCCGTTTCATTTTGAGTACGGATCTATATAAAGTTTGGTGTTTTGTTTTCTGTGTAAATTTTCTATGGGAATGATCTTCAACTTCCAGGGTAAACGGAGGATCAAGTTCTAATACCAAGTCACTGAATAAAGTTCACAGTATCTGAGCACTAATCACTGTAAGTACAAATAAATATTTGAAACTTGGATTACCTTAGTACCCTTGCTTTAACAGAACGTCCAACTTGTTTCAACGGAACTAGCAAAAGGACGACACAAAATAAAATGACCCCAGTTAAATAATATCCATACACCTGGAAACTTAGTAACAATTTTATTTTATTTTCTTTGAAAAAGATTACAGGTAGGGGATTCTAGTTTTTTTTCTAGACAAAGATATTATTTATCGGAGACAATTCTATTCGAGTTGAATAGGATAATTATGGGTGACAGTTTTTTCTCTAAATATTTAATGTAACTGCATATTTAAGATTCGAACTCAAAAATTCTGATTAAGTTAAAATAATCTCATATCAATTGATCCATACGGTCTCGGTGGTGGATTCTAGTTTTTTTTTTTATCTGTGCTGTGCATGTTTCATTTTCTACATTTCTCGAAAGGAAAAAGGTCAAATTGTAAGTGGGAGGGGGTCTGAGTCTGAGGTAAAGGAACAGAAAAAGTAAATGAGTTAGTAGCAGTAAAAAGCTCCAACCGTACAATCTTCTCAGACAGGCATTGGCTTCAGACACCAACTCTTAAATAGTTTCATATACAATAATACCAATAATAACTATTTCCTCTTTTGTCTTTAGGAGCTTTTCTTTCTCTCTCCTTTAGTTTATGGATTTCCGTAAAGATGTCAGAGACAAGGGCTGCCAGAGAGGCAGCTTAGTCGCAGAAGCAGTAGCAACAGAGAGGTGCAGTCATAATAGGAGCTGAGCTGAGCTGAGCTGAGAGAGAGAGAAAGAAAGAGTGTGTGTGTGTGTGCATTTGTGCATTGGCATGCAGCTATGCAATCAGAACCATTAGTTTATTACTGTAACACAATGGTCCCTGAAATAAATATACCTACTCTACTCCAAGGGTCCATAGTAACAAACAAGAAGCAATAAACCATAAACACACACACACACTGAAAACTCCTCTCCTCTCCTCACATTTCTCCCTGAACCTGTCCTCTCTTTAACTCACTGCACTGTGAGGTGTCTGAAATAGGCTTCTGTTTCATTTGTTACTATCACCCACCAGCCTTTGTGCTCTTTGATTCCTTTTTACTCTTTTCGTTTTTCCTGTTCTTTCCCTTTCCCTCTGCTCGATGATGAATGGAAGGAACAGCCACAGGTTCCCCTTCACTCCTTCCCAGTGGCAAGAGCTTGAACACCAAGCTCTCATCTACAAATACATGGCTTCAGGTATCTCCATCCCCCCTGACCTTCTCTTCACCATCAAAAGAACCCACTTGGACTCTCCTCTCTCCTCAAGACTCTTGCCTCACCAGCCTCAACACTGTAAGTCCATCATATTATTCTCATCTGCATGATTTCTTTTTTTAGTATACAATAATAGTAACAAAGTTTAAACTATTTAAACTCTCTACCACTAGGCCAATACTAGTAGATACATGATTTTTGTATCCTCTCGGCTGTAACATCAAAGTTTTTGAGGCTTATGCAACTGCAATTGTTTCTTACAATATTAAGGATTGCGATGAAATCATAACGGCGACCACATTTTTGTACATGTGGGGTGTTTGGGTTGTTGAATGAAGAGTTTTGAGTTTTTCTTTGTTTGGTGTTGGTGTGCATGCAGTTGGGTGGAACTATTTGCCAATGGGGTTGGGGAGGAAAATAGACCCGGAGCCAGGGAGGTGCAGAAGAACAGATGGGAAGAAGTGGAGGTGCTCAAAGGAGGCGTATCCAGATTCAAAGTACTGTGAGAGGCACATGCACAGAGGGAAAAACCGTTCAAGAAAGCCTGTGGAAGTTTTGAAAACAACACCAACGACAGCAGCAACAAACACAGATGCCTCATCCCCAACAATCTTATCAATCACCAAAAACAGTCCTGCACTCTCCCCAACCACTCATAGTCATTCTCTCTCCGCGTCCTCTCATGACACCTACCATCATCATCATCAGCATCACCACCACCCTCAACAACATTCCTCCCACTCCTTCCTCTATCATCATTCTAGGCCCTCTTCCGGTGTTGCTTTGTCATTTCAAGACAACAGTGCCCCCTTGTTTCTCGACACTGCTTCTTGCTCTCAGAATAACAACACTGACTGCAGGTTCTTTTCTCTGATAGCAAAATGCTGTACTCTACACATACTCACTTACATAACATAGGTCTTCTTTACATATATAGCTTCTCAATCTACACATAGTCACATACATAGCATAGGTCTTCTTTACATAGCTTCTCAACAAGTACCTGAAGCAGAAATAGAATGCAAAATAAATCAATCATCTAGCATGTTTGGTTACACGTTTTCTACTTGATTTTCCAAGTTTAATAAAAAAATTAATAGTCATAACTTTCACATTTTTTTAGCTAAAGTAACATGATTCTTTGTTTTCTAATGAGTTTCAAACATATATATTTTTTTTCATAAATTAAAACTAACTTATTTACTTCAATTTTTTAAAAGGTTTTTATAAAAGTTGAAATATAAGTCAATATGTAAGTACTTATTGAGAAGTTTATATTAACAGGCTTGAAGTAGTTGAGTGTTTTGTGAGTGATTCTCTTTTTGTTCTTCTCGGAAAAGGAACAGGTATGTGTATGGACTGAAAGAGGAGGTGGATGAGCATGCCTTCTTCACGGAACCTTCTGGAACTATGAGAAGCTTCTCTGCTTCCTCAATGGAAGATTCATGGCAACTCACACCACTGACTATAAGCTCCTCTTCCTCTTCGAAACAGAGGAGTTGCTCTGGTTTATCCAATGACAACAACGAGTACTCCTACTTGCAACTTCAGAGCCTCAGTGGCAACAACTCAAAGCAGCCACAGCAAGATCAGGGTTGCTACATATCAGGCAGTGATGTCAAGTGTGAAACATTCATGAAACTTGGGAAAGAAGAACCTCAGAAAACCGTTCATCGATTCTTTGATGAATGGCCTCCCAAAAGCAGAGGATCGTGGCTTGATTTGGATGATAAATCATCCACCACCCAGCTTTCAATTTCCATTCCCACGTCTACTCATGATTTTGCAACTTTCAGTTCAACAACCCAACGAGGTAATTAATGAACTATAACAATGAGTCTTTGTGCCTTTTTTTTTTTTTTTTTTTTCTTTTTCTTTTTCATTATGGGGTCATCAGTGGCTGGGGAATTTTGTTTATAAGTTGCATTTTGTTTTTGCAGATGGCTGAGTTTAGCTTTCAATAGTGGGGTCCTTCAGTCCTTGTACTTGAATCAAAGGCCAATAATGTACTTACATGGTGGGGTTCACATTATGTTGTGATTTGTGAGATCTCTCTTTAATTCCTCCCCCTTTTTCCATCTGTTTTTAAATGTTGTTCAAGTTGATTTGTGTTTCCATGGAGGGATCCAATGTGTTTGTGTGCTATTTGCTTTCAATGTTGTGTGTTCTTTCTACTCTCTCTCATTTTGTGTTCCTTGTGGTTTTAGCTAACACTCAAAAGACACTTCCTTTTTTGCTTGTTCATCATTCTCTGCTGAGTACAATAGTATTTTGGATGCTTTTTTATGGTCCCAGCCAATGGATTTGCTTGTTTGTCACTTCTGAAATCTTTGAATTTGGTTGGTAGCATTATTGAAGTTAAACCAAAAACTAATGAGGGGAGACACACATGATTAAGAAACAAGGTTTGATTGTACCAACAAAAATAAAAAGGTTTGTTTGGCCAAAGTGATTTTGTTATCGTCGTTTTATTGAATTGGTTGCTGTTTTGATGCTTCACCGTCCAGCAGAACTGGTCTTCAATGATTAAGGTCGGGTGCATGTGCCTCAGTTCTGTGGACAACATCCAAATGAAATAGTAAGATCAGAGATGATGTTCACACAAAGATTTTCTGTCACGTAAAAAACTACATTGGGGAAATTGTGTCCCCTAGTGCGTACCATAAATGTTCGCTCTACTTTGTGCACTAACAAATAATCAAGTATATCATTACCAAAAATAATAATAATAATAATCAAGTGTATTTTTATTTTTTTTACAATCACGTATATGTTTTGGTTCCCTAAAAAATGTTGTTATAAGTACTCATTGTATATTAATTTTTTAAAATTTAATTAAGAAATAATTCTAAGTTCTAACAGTATATAGCTTTTTCTTAAAAAAAAACAGTATATAGCTTTTTTATACTATCCGGTTATTTAATTGCATAATCATGTTATTTAGGATGATTTAATGTAAAAATCTCTACTCACTATGTTCGACCTAGTGGTGAAGATTTAGGTAATATATATAATATTATAGGTTCGAATCTTTTAACTTAGTTGGTTAAACAGTGTGCACGAGTTATCGTAAATCTTAAAATATTGAAATTTGACTTCTTCCTTTAAACAAAAATAGAATAAAATAAAGATAATGTTTGTAACACCCTAAGGGGTGTGTTACCTTTTGCTTATTTATATTACTAAATTTTGAAAATTTAGAATATAAGGATATCAGAGTTTACTATGCAAAAAAATAAAACTTAAAATATATCTTACATAAACAAATCTAATACAAAGCTCTTGACACTTATGTGTCATACAAAACATAACAAAAAATAGTACTTGAACATAAATTAACTCTCATACATTGGGAGATACAAAACTATAATTATCTTCCTTCATGCAAGCAGCTCCAAGCTTCTCCCTTGAGCTTGTCCATCTGCTTAGCCTGTAAAAACATGAAACTAAAAGGGATGAGACATAATGTCTCAGTGAGTGTTCTAAAGACTCTAGGTTGACTCTCTATTCTAGAGTCCATTTTCTTAACTCTCATGACTTCTCATTTCTTTTCTTGATACTCATACTCACAACTATAATCTCAACATCTCTTCATTTATCCCTAAGCTGGACCAATCTATACATCATATACATAAACAGATTCCAATCAAGGAAAATGAAAGAAACTAAACTTTATATACTTTGATAATACTGTATATAATTACCATAACTTATAACAAAAACCCAATTCATATTATTTATCAATAACCACCAACAAACAACAACATCATGAGTTACTCATCTCATAGACATAATATAAATCCTCAACTAACATCAACAACATCAAAATGATGTATATCATAAACCATTAGACAACATCAATCATCAAGACTGACTCTACTCCATGGAGTTTCAACATCATATGAGTGGTCCCTCATAGGCCCTATCTCCTACCGTAGTCTATACATTCTGACCATTCAGGGAGTCCCTTGAGCTGACTCTACGGGAAAAGTGTGGTTTTATAAAAAATAGACAAGTGCTATAGTGACTTACCTCTGTAGATTTGCAAGACCTTACATCTATAGAGATTCGTCCATTCGTCTATTCTATAAGCTCATTCCCATTAGCCACCACGAAAACCCCCAGCACTAGGTTGAAAGCCAATCAAGCACCCTCAACTTACGTGTCTACTCATATGTCTATGCCAACTGTGTACACCTATGCACCAACTGTGTAAATACAACATTCGGAATATTTCTGTGTATGCACCCACCGTATTTCAACGACAAAACATATTTGGAGTCCCTTACAGTCTTAGATACAACACCTCCATACCCGCCATCTTCTATGGCCTGACTTAAGAATTCAAATACATCTTAACAATCCACAATCCTCAGCCACGACAACAATCCATCCCCTATACACTAAAAGGGTCACTCAACCTCTTGAGAATTAGTTTTCAACACTCCAACACACCATTCGGAGTCAAAACATAGGGGTAATACTCAGAAGATATCCCACTAGGCGAGACCCCCGGGTCGCATTAGTGGGCCGGAGTTCTGGCGTGAAACTCACCTTTCCAAGTATACCATTTTTCTATAAAAATTTTCCCAAAGATCATAGCTAACTCCTTTTTAACATATAGGGATGGTTACAATACAAGATTACCATTCATCATCAACATCATCTCATCAACAATTCACATACATCCCAATAATAATACATCCACCTCATCAAAACATAATTATTACAACAATAATGCAACTACCTTACCATAATATAAACTCCTCAAGAATAACATAATCATCTTATAATTAAACATACTACCTTTATATAAACATTTTAAAATCATATAAATCAAAAGGGGGAAAGTTTCAAGAGAATTTCAATTAACCAAATTCTAGCCTGGCCGCACAAACTTTCGTGCTGAGCCAAAGCCCCCTGGAGTTAAATACCCATTCTGACACTCTATAGCCCGGACGCACAAACTTTCGTGTTGGGTCAGAGCCCCTCTAGAAAGAAATGAATGTTTTCTACTGACACTTTCTGGCCCGGCAGCGCAAGCTCTGTCTCAATAGGCCAGAAAGTCCTTGGAACTGAAAGTTCCATTATGACGCCCTTTAGCCCAGCAGCACCAAAATTCATGCTGGGCCAGAGTGAAACTGGTTGTGACCTGCGAGTTCCATGGTCATCAATGACATACCCACTCATCCCAAGCATACAAATCAAATCTTAAACACTTCTATTACATTTCCAACCGATTGATTTATCCAAAAAATTCCTTAATCAACATAATAACCAAAAATCCAAAATCTTCAAACCTAAGGTTCAAAAGAGAAAAATGGGAAAACATGCAAATCAAGAGGATAGGGAAGGACTAGGGGAAACACTCACCTCCCAGGACACGTAGAGATGAGCTCCGGACACTGAGTCTTCAGATCTGTGCTCCATCTCCTTTTTCTTCTTCTCCTCTTCTCCTCATTCTCTCTACCTTTCCCTTTCTTTCTTTCTTTCTTTCTCTCTCTAACACTCCCTTCTCTCATCTATATAAAGTGTGTGGTGTGTGTGGACCTCAGCTCACATTGGGCCTTGGCTCCCCATCTAAATCCTATTATCTCATTCCTGACAACTCCTATAAGAAGAGGTAACTATTATTAATAATACCTACGAGTATCCTTTAACCATTAAATATAAAGACTATTTCATAAAAGATGTCTCTTTATTATTTATTTCTAAGGTCCGTAAATTAGGTATGTTACAATGTTTTCTAAAACAAATTTTGAAATAAGCTTTCAAGTCAGGTTAAACATTAACAAAAATCTGTATCAAATAAATAAGTCAAATTTATATTTAAATAATAAAACAAGATACTAATTTAAAATAAAATTAGTTAATCTAATTCAACCCATTTTAACTCCTATAGTTCATACTAGATAAATATGAATAGGTAAATTTTAGAGGCCTTGTATAATATTTTTTAAACACGATGAGACAATCTTTTTTTCTTAAATCAAACATTTTTTTTATCTATTTTTATGTAGCTTTTCTATTTGCATTCATCTTATTTCATTCCTTGCTGCTTAAAAAATGAGATAACGATTCATAACGTTGGACTTTTGGAAACGCTGGTCATTTGAGAAGGGCATAATCATACTGTATTGTACAAGAAAGGATCTTTGGTCTATTATCAATGCGAATGTGTGTGAATTTGAGTGTCGAGATATATATAAAAAAGAAAAATGAGATCACCATAATCCAATTATTTGGATCAGAGCAGTTCTTGTCAGTTTTATTAAAAGGAGAAACAGAAAATAAAACACAAATAGTCATGTCTTACCTTTCTTTTTAAGAGAAGGATGCCCTTGTATACTGAAAATTTCAACAAAGCACGTGTACCCCCACCCCCTTCCCCTCCCAAATGAACAAAACACGAAGGATAAATGCTATTAGCTTGTATGTTTGTTTGAGAAATAAAAATGTTAAATGTGAATGGAACAGAATAATACCATATATATAATCACTCACTCCATAATTGAAGAGAAAATGAAGATAAAGATAAAACATAAAAGTATAACTAAATAATTACATATTGTAAATCAACTAATAAGAAGTGTCTGTTTACGAATGAGTTGAGTTTAACATAACCGGTATTCGTGCCAAAGTAACTTTTTTTTATATGTAAGAATCAAATATGGTACCGAAAATTTACAATAACTTACGCATCTGCTCAACCAACTAAACTAGACCTTCTCGGTGTGCGAAAGTAACATTTGAGTTGCTTTTGAAATTTTACATTGGAACCTAAAATTTTTCCATTAAATGTGATTTTAACTTGTTTCTAAACACACTCGAAATTGTTCTAATTTAATTAATAGTCTTAAGTTTGAGTCTGAAATATAAAGTTGCATAAAATACTTAAAAATAAAAAAAAATAAAGTTTTATTATTCAAAATAGTCATATCCAACTCAAATATAATTGTTTTCCAAAAATGATACTTATAGTCTTAAAAAAAAAGTATGACTAAGTAATAGTTTTAAATTAAAACATTTTTATCGGATGTCCCCGAAGGGACAATTAAAACATTTTTTTTCTTAACCATGAATCTCGGCTTAAAATTACATGAATAATTACTACTAAAAAATACAAAATTATCCTATCCTCTTCAAAACATATTAATTTCAAATATGGGAACGTGTGTAATGCATAAAGTGTAATGTAAATATTCTTATTCTATTTTCCATTTCTCGTACACATTACAGCTAAATAAGAGAAAAGAGGAGAATATTCTACTTTCCCCGTTTCCAAATTAAATCCTATTATTCTAATTTTTTTTTTTTAATATCTAGGAAAGTCCTACCACATGGGTAGGGTCAGGAGAAGAGGTGAGGAAGAAGTGGAGGCACTGGGAAGGTTGGACAGTGCCTGCTCTTTACAAATATTCACCTGCCTAACCAAAAGGGCCAACTCTATAAGACTTTGTTATCACTTTTTCTTTTAGCGTGATTAGACGAATTCAAGATTTTTTTATTTTTTTTTATAAATTATATGTATTCTTCACAAGAAGTAATCATATTTGAATAAGATAAATACTATGAGCAGAAAAAAACTCTTACTTTAAATATTTAATATAGTTATATACTCAAATTTAAACGTAAGACTACTTATTAAATTGTAACAATTATATGTTAGTTGATTTACGTACTCAGTCATACCAAATTCTTATCATATAGCTTTGAAGTGAGGTAAAACTCAAATTGACCTCTTAAACCATAAATTTAGGATGTATAATCCAAGTATGACATTTCCTTCCACGCCGTTCTGAGGATTATATTCCCAGCAAGTACACATTCATCTTTTAATAATGCCGTGGAAAGGTGGGGAAGGATTCTCTTCACTCTGAAGAAAAAGAAAGAAAAATGGAATAGTACTCCATCCCACGACAAATTATTCCGTAGTGTGAGATTATTAAGTGTTTATAGTTTCAGATGTTTTTTTATATTTAATTTCTCTTTCATGTCAGTCTATTTTAAAATAAAGTAGTATCTTCAATCAAGATTCTACGTTCAAGCAGAAATAAAATCCTAAATCTTGATTAAAATATCCTAATATCAAAGCAGTTGTACCGATGACTTTTGGTAATAGTTTCGGATCATATAATAATTTCTATAGTCTTATCCTAGGGTGATGTAAATAATTTGGGAGCAGAAAAATGAAAGGGAGTATGAAGCCATATCTTTGGACTGGGCCAGGGTCAGCTTTAACAAAAAAGAGTTCAGATGGTGGGGGGTGGTGAGTGGGAGTGTTGTTGTATTGGTCCAAAAAAAGGGCGTAAGTAGTGCTTGCAGGGTTCAGAGGAGAGGAGAGGGCAGGGCAGGCCTGGAAGGACTTGAGCACTAATCAGTAGGGACAGAACTAAACGTACACTTATTATCCTTTCCTTTGCATTGAACCATCTGATCTGACTCCCTCAGTTACCAGTCACTACCCGACATTCAAACAATCTCTCTCCCTCCAAATTATAATTTGATTCCATTCCTCACGCTTACTGACTATCAACACATGTTTTTATACTTTCTCATTTTCTTAACCATTCATTCTACTCAAAATCAATCAATAAATAACTTCTTTTTTTTAACATATCCCAAACTTATGGATGTATATGGGAATGAGATTTTATGGATCGGAGACGTTATATTCTTCACTCCAATGTTTTGTTTGAATGCCAAAAAAAGAAAAAGAAAGTAAATAAAATAAAAGAAAGTTTTTTTTTTTTTTTTACTTTTTGTATGAGGTCATATTTGAGCGAAAACTTGATATTAAAGCCGTAATTTAGAAGAGCACCTCTTAATTATTTTGCAGTGAAAAAATGTTGTGTAAACGTTTTGATATTTATGATTGGATGACAGTGTAAAATATTTTACAGTGTCAATGCATGACCATTTTTCTCTATTTATAATACTATTTTATTTTTGAAATATTATTATAACTATACTCAAAGTGTTTTTATTTTTCAACTCCCAAACAAATTTAATTAAAATAAATTGTTTAACTATCATATTTTAATCAATTTTTAACATTAATTCATTAACGATCTAATTCAAAAGTAATGTCTATACGATCTAATTAAAATAATAAAGTAATAAGGTCTCCTTTAAGTTAATGTCTGGAAGTAATTTTAATTGATACTATTCAAACGACAATATATCAATTTTTGAAGAGAAGTTTCAAACCTTAAATTTCTATACTCAATCTCTCATACCACTAAAATCAAGTTCACTTAAAATTTAATGTGCCAACTCTAATCAAACACACACGTCTTAGCCTTGGCAAATATTGAATTCAGGTCTCGCACGTGAGGATTCATATGAGTTTCTTTGCCACTGGGTCATCACGAAATTCTCAAGATGGTCCCTACAAATTTACGACACCCTCTCAGCTCACCAATGGGACCAATTTTATTTTATTTTATTATTTTCTTTTCTACAAGAAAAAACCCCAGGGTTTAAAAAATTTACGATGAGCCAGCCGTGCATTATATTCCATTACTAAGGCCCAAACGTATACGGCTCTCCGCTCTGCTTTTATGCAGTTCATGTTCATGCACTCCCTCTCTCTGATAGAAATTCATATGATGAAGACCACTATTCTGAATTTAGGAACTGCATAAGAAAATGGGAATGGGTTACAAATACTCTCCTCCCACCCATTTTATTTGTTGTTTAATATAATGCACATATATTTATTTTAAAAAAAAATTGATTGTATCAATTTTTATGATAAAATAACCTTATTAATTACATTGTACAGTTACAAAATCATATGTTTACTAATTTAATTATTTTCGAATGGTATGTGAGTAAGTGGGGAAATGACCTCATTACTATGTGAGTAGGTCTGTCCTTCACTCCTTGGTCTTATCCCTGATTTTTTTTTTTTAAAAAAAAAATCCATGATTTTCCTGTTACTTTCAAGTTTCAAGCATATCATGGAATTCTATTATAGGACTGGTCTGCCTCTATGAAGATTATCATCATCAGATGGTTGATGAAGGTGCAGCGTTCAACCAGAAGAATAAGCAACAAAATGTTTCAACAGGATTTTTCAATGCTTACTTCTTCTTGTTTTGTTTGTTGGATCATTTAAAAAAGTTGATTTCTTTGGTCAGCAATTCAATTTCTTGGTGACTATGATGTCAGTTGTCAAACATTATAAAATAAAATCAGCTTAAAGCAAGAGTAACATGAGAATTAAAAAATTATAATTTATTTTATTCCATCTTTTTTTTTCAAATGATGGAATAAAATATTTGTTCTATTTTATTACAAATTACCTTTTTGTTAATGAGTATTATAAATTACCTAAACAATGGAATTACATTTTTAATCATTTCATTCTAATTCATTTAGCTCGATTATATTCTGATTCACTTTATTTTGTCTTGTACTATCAATTTAAACATAATCTAAGTAGTACTAAGTCTCAGATCAAATATTAGTCTTATAAATTAAAAATAATGATTTTTAAATATCTAATAAAAATATGATTTTTTGAATTAGTTCATATTTAATTTTTATTTTGTCTTCAGTCTTTTAAAATTATAAAAATAATGACTTTATCTTTTAATGAGGGATATTATTTTTATAAAATACAAAATTTAAATAAAGAGTAACGCTAATGAAACGAGCTAATTTTAAATAAGGTTGGCGTGCAAGGGCTTGTAATATTGAAAGGAAGAGGAGGGTATCACCCAAAACAACACAGTCTCAGTCTGTCTGTTCCGGCTTGAAACGAGAAGCGAGGATGCCCATCAGATGGTATGAGCAAAACCAATCCCATAATTGTTTGTTATATTTTTCAAAAAGTGAAGTGATTTATGGCGTTTTGTTTGTTAGTATTCTGCATTGGCAACCGAATCAAGGAACCGCTGTGAACAGCCAAGTCCTGAATGAGATATCGCAGTGCGTCGAAAGCCTTAACGGCGTCAAAGAAGGAAGATGCAAAGCTTCCCTCACATTCTACAGACCCAATTTACGAGGTAGGTTACCTTCACTCCCTTTTTGTTTTTTAGGGTTTTTAGTTTTCACTGAAACCCTTTCTTTCGCAGACCAGTCGGTGACCATGGATTTCCCGCGCGATTTTCTGGGGATTTCGATGCTTGAGCTTCCGAACAAATACTTCTTCATCATTCGCGGCCAGAAGATTGTTCTCGAGGCCGATTCTTCCATCTTGCTTATCATGGAGAAACTCCAGTCCTACAAGTCCAAAGTCGCCCTTCATTTCGAGGGAGTGCTCTATAAATTGGGTGACTTTCAGATGAGAGTCATTAAAGTTGTTCCCAATCAAGCCGAGAGTCTCAGAGGAATTATGATTGAGGTGTGTCAACTCTGAATTCTAGTGTGCTTATGGTATGGTGAACAGAAACATGAGGTCTAAATAAATGTTATCTCTGAATTAGTTTGAGGAGTATTACTGCTTCAAACTTTGGAAAGGAAATGTACACAATCCATTGCTAGAGGTGTTTTTCCCATCATGGCTGTTATAAGAACAGCAACTTGTCATGGTTGTTGTCTCATGTCTAGCTAGTCTCTTTTCAAGTATCTCCTGAATATTGAGATAGCTAATGGTGTTCTTTATGTTAAGAAACTGACCACGTGCGTGATTCGAGAACTGAATGCATGAATAGTCTAGTACTCATGTATGTAACTAAGGCTATGTTTGTTTTTGAAGTTAAATCCAGTTGACTTTCTTCATTGGTTTGTTTACTTAGTCACTCCCCTTGTTTATCATGAGAATACAGTGTTATCTGGTGTTGATGATTCTTACTTATTATTTATTGTAAGATATATCAATCTGATTGGAATGAATATTCATTTCTGGGATTCAAATGGAGTGGTGCATCTTGACATTTTCTTTTAGAGGTGGTGTGCATGGTGGTGCATACTGTGAACCCATCTTGACTGGTGTGCTTGATGCTCTGTTAGGATGGCTACAATAACAATAGCAAATTAGTAACTAACACAATGCAAATGAAGAAAAGAAGAAAAGACCCAATAGTGTCTCAATGTGATGTCATTATTTTTACTTTGTGCCTTTTAGTTAAGAATGTTTTGATAAATGTAACTTGCACTTTAGACTGAATGAAAATTTAATTATTATATATGAATTAAAAAGTTTAAAAGATTATTCAAATATATGAATACTAAATTTTTATCCAAAACAATTTAACTCTCTCATGTGATGACTTCTTTGCTTAAAGACGAGAAGACCTTATATTTGATCTGGTTAATCATAAAGATATCTTTCCTTACAAATTTGACCATTGTCACTCTCTTCTCCTTTAAAACATAGATTTTTGTTGTTGTAGAGGAGGTTAGAATAATCTTGCTTAGTTTTGCTTTCCTTTTAAATTTAAATATTCAATGTTCATTTTCTGCAGATTGAGTATCTCCCTATTTCATCAGTTGAAAAATCCAAGCAAATTCTGGAAGAGTTCATTGATATATGGAAAGAAGTTGTGTCTAAAAAATCATTAGCCGGTCAGTTCATGCATACAGAACCAAATTATGCAGAATATGGGCTTTCTGACACTTATACCTCTCAGCATACAGCTGTTCAGTATGCTGCTGCGTTGGCCCAACTAATTCAATCTGCACAGTTACGGAACTAGGACCTTTGAAGGCTTTCCATTCTCGTCTGTTACTTGAAAGTTGAAAGACTACTCCTTTCTGTTGAGGTGAACAACCAACCGTCTGGGTTCAATAATTTGTGTCATTGCAGGTATCTAACTCAATTATATTTAGCTGTTTGAAGCCGAATCATCAACTTGTGAGGAGAATTTCAGGTTCATACAAGGCGTGGAGTGGTAGATTGCGTTGATGCTCTAATTGTATTATAGTTATCAAAGGCAACATGTTTTGCTTCTCTAGGTACTGAATATGAGAATGTAAAATGTAATCTTTAAAGTAATTTTTTTGGTCTCTTTTTGTTTCCTAAATGATCTGGAGAAAATGGTTAGTAGATATTTTAATTTAGTGTTGAATGATGTTTTACAATTGCAAGAAATATTCGGCATATTACTTAAGTGAAAGATGGAATTGGTTTAGGGTACAGGGTTAGAATCTATTTCAGAATGTATTCTTGGCTTTTTTAATTCTAGTCCAGAAATTACTTTTGATTTGGTGTATTTGCCTCTAGCTACTAAAGTCTTATTTTATAATTAGAGAAAAATGTTAAAAAAAAATACATATAATATTGTCCATGTTTGTAATTAGCAATAACATAATACGGGTTATCACCCAAACAATTTATGAGAAATATCACCCAAAAAACAAAAGCAATAACATAATACTGGTAAGTAAAAATTGAGCCATTATATTAAAGGGGATCTAGTTTAGTTGGTTGAGTAGGGTGCGTGAGTGTTGTAAATTCTTACTGTCTTTGATTCCTACGGATCCAAAAAAAAAAATTGAGCCATTATTTCTCGTTCCTTTGTGTAATTAATAAAAATTGAGTACCAATAATTATAATGGAGACCAATTAACCAACAATTAATTAAAATAGAAGAACAAAGAGTATGCAAGTATTATGTTAGTTGTAACAGTTAAATCAAATATTGAGTAAAAGATCATAGACCTACTAATGTATTATACCATTTATTTATCATAAGTTTTTGTTATATAAAATAAATATTTGTTTTGTACATTGTACAAACTAAAAAATACTAGTTATTATTAAACTATAAAGTTTCTTGCCAATACAAAAAATTAAATTTATTCTTATCTAATATTATCTTTGATAATTTTTATTTTAGTTTTTGTATTTACAAGATAAATATTTATTTTTATATTATTAAATTTTATAATAAATAAATATTTTAAATATATAAATTATATATTAAATTTATATTTGAATTATGTTTGATTTATAATGAACAAGTCAGATTGTGATATAAGGTTATTTTTAAATTAAAACAAAACAACAGTTAAAAAAAATCAAATATACACATAAAGATAAAATTATAATAGTTTGAGGAAGTGCACTATAAAGGATAAAGTGCACTCATAATCATTAATTAGAAACTTAATGATTAAAAATTATGATAAAATCAAATAAATATATAACAAAATCTAAAATTTATTACAATCACAATTCTTAATTTCCTAGTTAATGGTTATTGTTGTACTTTATTTTCTAAAGTGTCATATCCTAACCTAGGGATCTAGCTCAGTTGATTGAATAAAATGTGTGAGTTGTTGTAAATCTCCGATACCTGTCTTCGATTCCTACCAATAAAAAAAAAAAAGTGCACTCTCCTAAAGAAGTCAAATCCAAAAATTTTATAATTAAAAGAGAAAAATATTTTATTCAATGAGAATAAATTGAAGCAAACAGAACCATCCGAATAATACAATATATTTCACATATTATTATAATATTTTGTGATTCTTTTGTGATAAATACTCACTTAATGTTAATTTCAAGCTATGAAAATTATAATTAAAAGAGAAAAATATTTTATTCAATGATAATAAATTGAAACAAACGCAATCATCATAATAATACATTTCACATATTATTATAATATTGTGATTTTTTTGTAATAAATATTCACGTAATATTATGATAATTAAGATAAGACATATTAAAAAAAATATTGATAGACTATATTTTATAAAGATAAAAAAAAAAACTAAATAAAATCCATCCTACAGAACACAGAACAGGATATTACCATTAAGAAGAAAAAAAATCCCTATTTGTCCACTTTGTCAGTTTCATCGCGGAACCTAAAACCTTAAGTAGTGGGGCGAAAGAAGGAGCGGCTTATTAGTCGGTATTGATCTCCTTTCTTTTCACAACTCTCCATCGTATCAAACAAGTATGCTCTCACTATCAGAGGATTCTCTTTTACGTGTCTTCTGAAAATCTTCAAACTAAATAACTTACTCTGCCGCCGTTAACCGACCTTCCAATCCAATCGCTGCGTTAATATTTTTCCGCTTAATAATAACCGAGCAACATTCTCTGTTTTTACGGTTTGGCAATATCTTTTTCAGAATTTGTTTTCTTTCTCAGTTTCGGATCAACATTAGACTCTTATGGATTCAGACGCTCCAGCCCTCCCAAGGAAGGTTTGCTTTCAATCTCTTCAATATATATTACTTACTCATCATTATTATCAATACAACTTCTTTTTTTTTTTTTTCATCACAAAGTAAAATTATTTAATCTACTGTTGTTGTTGTTCTCTCGGCTAATAATCTGAGCCATTGCAGCTTAAATTTAAACCAAGAGGTCCACCTCGTCAAGTGATAAAGCAAGAAGTTAAAAGGTTTGACAATAGTTCGTGTAATGCAGATTAATTTAAAGCTCCTTTGTTTTGTTCTGCTTCTTAGTTATTACTTTTCTGTTTCTGCAGTGAAGTGGTTGATGAAGTTGATGTTGATGCAGAACAGGCTGCTAAGGAGAATCTCCTGAAGCGTTTCCATGTATATATATGCTTTTAACTTTTAATTTGATTGGTATCCCTTATTCGACTTTTCTCTGACTTTATATTCCCTTGTTGAAATGTTCTTTTATTTATTTATTGTGTGTAGGAGAGGGAGAGTGCGATGAAGGCAAAGTACAAGGTTGAGAAAAAAGGTTTAATATGTTACTTACTGAAATTCTCTGATCCAATTTTCCTTGACTTTTATATCTTCAGCATTGATTTTCTGATTTCATCATCTTAAACGGTGTTTGATTTTTTTGTTTTTGGTAACTGAATCATGAAAACAGATTTTACTTCTCTAATAAATCCTCAAAATGAATGTGCACACAAATGTTTAAAGTATATGTGACTGTGTTAAATAAAGAAGCACAATGAGGGAATTGTTAAGAATACTAGTGTGGTAACTTGTGCAACAATATTTAGATTGTCAAACATAGGGATACTTATAGATATCCAATATTGGTTTTGGTACATAATTATTGGACAAACGCTCTTACTTGTAATGCCTCATTCACCCTCTGAACATTTATTTTGCTTATTTTATAACCTCCCATAATTATGGGTTGTCATTAGTTTTTTAAGTATGTTTAGATTTCAAAAGCAATAAAGTGGGAGCTGACTAAGTCTGTTATTCGGCTTATCTATTTCTGATTTTTAGGAGATTTACTAGCTTCTTTAGTTATGTATTTTATATAGATCATGGTAACAATAAAGTTTTGAGCGTCAATTTTTCCACACTCCTCTCCTACAACTAGTGTCAAATTTTTTTGTTCCTTTTCATCTCTTATTATTATACACTCTCCATTGCCCACTCTCACATTTGAAACTACTGTTCTGTTCAACTCTTTAAATAGCTCTTCATCATAGGTCATATGTTGTGTGCTCCTACTGTCAATCGCTTTCATTATTATTGCTGGTGGCAAAGCAAGTTGCTACAAATAACTTCTCTGATACCAATAGTAATGTCTACTGAGAATATGTTTCATACCATGCCAAACTACTGGAGAATCAATTAGTTATCCTTTACTCTCTCAAATGTTTGTTCCCTTCTTTCGAATGCCTGTGCAAGTTCCTTGCACTTCATTGATTAAAATTAATGTTGAAGTAGCATAATTTGGATGCTAAGTATCTAGTCTGTCTATGTAGGAGATCTCAGAATGAAGCTTGACTTGACTCCCTTTTCATTAAAGCAAGACTAGCATCATTCTTTCTGCTTTCTAAAATGGCATAGTTCATATTTATGGTATGCAGTGTTAGCTTCACAAATTGCTTTTGGTTATGGTGGCGAATCAACTTCTATCAAATCATATGGTATTCCCAGGGGTGGGACCAGTGCCACCATCAATCAGAATTCAGCATCTAGTGGTATGCCACCATCAATACATTTTCATTTTATAGACTGCTATAAGATGTTGTGCTCTTTGCTGCACGATCCTTCCTCCTATTTACAATATTTTGTTGATGCTTTAATTGCAGGGGGTAAAGAGAAAGAATACCAAGAACCATGGGTAAGTATACTGAATGAAACGAATATGTTGTCTAATTTATGTAATGTTTTTATCTTTTTTGTTTGTCTTTATTTGGAGATGTAATTGTTCATGCTTATTTTATTCTGAAGTATTGGTTGTTGGATTTTGCTATAGGACTATTACAGTAATTATCCAGTAACTCTTCCCTTGAGGAGGCCTTATTCCGGAAACCCAGGTATATTCCAAGAACTATCTTGGAGAAAAGAAGAAAAATAATGAAGTAAAATTGATGGAATTATTTTTCCAGTGGAGTTAAGAATTTAGTTCATTGGTACTTTGAAAGTAATACATTCTGTATACTCTGCAATATCTAGTGGGCTAGTGACTTTAACTTAACATGTTTTTTTTCTGATAGCTCTTCTTGATGAGGAAGAATTTGGGGAGGCTGCAGAGTCCAGAACTTACGATGAAAATGCATCAAATTCAGCAACGGAGCTTGGCCTTTTGGTGAGTAAACTGAAATTTAAGAAATAAAATTGATCAATTCAACTTCTTTTAATTATTATAACAGTGTTTTGAACAAATTGTTGGTAGGAGGAAAACCTAGAGGCAAGTATGTTCTTGATTAATTTGCCTTCAAAATTGCCTATGATTAAACAATCAGCTACTGCTGGAGGCAAAGATGTTAATGTGAAGTCTAAACCTCATGGGGGTTCAAAAAACGTGGAGGAGCTCTGTGAGTTGAACGAGTTACCATCTGGCTTCATGGGTAAAATGCTTGTATACAGAAGTGGTGCAATCAAGCTGAAGCTTGGCAATACCCTTTATGATGTAAGTATTGCATTCACAAGATAAATTACAGGATGCAGATTGAAAATAATTTAAACATCTTCAAAAGTCATACTGCAAGAGTGATCTTATGTGAGATGCTCAGTGACGTACAAAATCAACTTTATTGGACTACATTTTGGAAATTTCACTAACTCGCCCTTTTGTATGTTAAATGAGTTAATAATACAAGGTTGATTATTGTAAGGTTGGTTTCTCTATAAGTTAAACTAGTACGTTTCTGATTTTAAAAATTTGTTGCAGGTTTCCTCGGGTTTGAATTGTGTCTTTGCCCAAGATTTGGTTGCTGTCAATGCTGCTCAAAAACATTGTTGCACAATTGGGGAGATCAGCAAGCATGTTACTATAACCCCGGATGTAGATGCCATAATTGACAATTTGTCTGATTTGTGATAAATTCAATGCATTTGATTTTCAGATAGTTTACATTATATTTATGAATTTATGTCTTAAACAATGAAAAGTGAAGAAATACAAAAAAAGTATGAAGTTTTTTTGAATCTCAGAAGTTATCGACTCCTTACTAGAAGAAAGGAAAATAGAAATAAGTCCATCTAATATGCTTTCTTATTTCTTATTCTTAATGCTTTCTGTTTCTTCAGGTTATCTCAGAAAATTTTCTCATGTCAAGTAGCTAGCATAATTAAATTAAAACAACTTCATGGAATCATGTTGGAGTTCATTTATTGTTACTAGTTTCTTGTTCTTGTTTTTATTCCTAAAATAATGAAACATGATTATTAGTGTCTATTTTCTGTTCAAAAAGGCATCCTATTTTTTGGTTTGAGAGGCTAGTGATGAACGCTCTTCAGAACAGATCATTTTACGAGCATGTATTGATTAGATATTAACGTCCTTTTACAGTAAAAAGTTAACTTTTAATCTTAATAATCCATGTGTGGTGGGTGTGTGTGTATATATATATTTATGTCGTATCAACTGAAAATTTTTCTTATTAGGAGAAATATAAATTATTAGATCTTACATAGTGGTTAAGACTAAATTTTGTAAAAAAAAAAATAAAAAAAATATTGGATTGAATGATTTTTTTGACTTAAAACCGATCAACATAAAATTCCCTTTCTGTATATTTTTTTTCAGGAGTCAGGTTCCTATAGAACTATGTTTTTCGTGGTGTCACACGTTCAAGTGGGGAAGCATAGATTTGAGAATCCGGCTATTTTTTTTTTTTTTAAAGAATCTGGCTGTCTTGTTCCCATAACTAAAACTCTTTAAAGGATTTGTTTGGAACTGACACGGAAATAATATTAATGAGATGGAAATAAGTGATAGATGTTTGATAGGTGGGAGAGAAAGGAGAAATAATTTTAAAATTGATAGAATCAATTGTTTAATTTTTTTTACCTATTTTTACCTATTTCTCTATCTTTCGGTATCAATGGGGACTTTTGTTTTGAGTGGGGAAGCATATATTTGAGAATCTAGTATTTGTTGTCCTATGCAGAGACTAGAGACGGGAAAGAAGTATCCACTGTCGGAAGCAGTAACTAATCTAAATTGTGAGCATACACAAGGTGAGTATTTTTCTCCTTTATGTATATTGCTTCGATGTGTTACCCATTGTACTCTAGTGGCTTAAGTTGGGCAAATCTTGTGCTCAATTTAAGTTTTTATCATTAATGAAATTTTGGCTTATCAAAATAAATTTGATTTTCTCAATATATTTTAAGTGATGATGGGGTCCATTTGGTCGTTGTCACAATTTGATATCAAGATTTCATACCTAAGGCTAGGATTCAAATCCTAAACAACTTAGTTAAGGAACACAAGCACCCATCAATTGTCAAACTGATTTTGAAAGAGGAAGTTAACACTATTTTTAGTGATCTTATCCGACTTAATTTAAATTAGTTAAATACTCAATGAAATGAGTTTGTAAAATATAAAATGTTGAGTCATTTTCAAATTTTCTTTTTATATCTCTCTAATTTATTATTATCAAGCAAGTTAGAGTGTACTCAATTAATTTACGTGAACTCTCACATTCAGTCCTTTAATTAACTTCTAATGTTATCAAGTACGCCCAATGTGCAT
Source organism: Pueraria montana var. lobata (assembly GCA_026413185.1). Taxonomy (NCBI): domain Eukaryota; kingdom Viridiplantae; phylum Streptophyta; class Magnoliopsida; order Fabales; family Fabaceae; genus Pueraria; species Pueraria montana. Next base: position 68,629,527 of record CM048649.1, on the reverse strand, counting down.
TTCCATTAACTTCTACGAGTACACAAAAGTGTTTTTGCATAACAATATGTATATCTACTTCGGGCATGATAGGTTGATATATATGCAGAGTTCCCTATTAGCTATATACCTGAACATGATCTAGTATTGATATGATGAACCCAAATTAGAAATGATTGTTTGTGGAAAACCAAAACTAATATTTAAAGTAAAACCTGGAGGCCAGGTCAATGACCTACCTTGTGGTAACCATCAGATTCTATATGTGGAGCATTCATCGCGTGTTCTTTTTCCATCCCCACAATTCCGTATCTCAGTAGTCATTAATGTTGCATAATGTTAAAGAACCTTGGCCCATGCAACAGATTTCATACATACTTTTTTTTTTTATTGAAAGATTTCATACATACTAAATGATAAAGGATTAGAGTAGCATACATGAGATTTTAAGTTTAAATTTCAGTGTAATTATTGTAAAAAAAAAAAAAATGCAACAGATTCCATACGACAAAAAGCCCTGAGTTTGCCAGGTTGCATTTGAGAAAGAGGCCCACCGGTTTGCTTGTACTTCGCACTGATTGCTATTATATATAGCAGTCTAATTTTCATTTGTTATATAATTGAGTTACACCCAGACATCGAGTTACAAAGAGAACCACAGTGAAGTGTAATATGAGATTTGACCCTACACATTTTCATTATTACTATGTTTGGTTTAGGAAAAAATATGAAAAAGAAGAAAAATAAAAAAAGTGAGATAATTGTTTAGATTGTTTAATAAAAAAAATGAAAAATGGTAGTAACGTTGCTGGCTATAACGGTATACACGAAAACATGTATAGAAAGCAAGTAATAAGCTACAAATCATACATGTGAAGTAGGAAAATGAATTTTGATTGGTCTAATAGAAATTTATCTTACTTTTTCTTTTTCCAATTTCACTTTCAACAAAAGAATTAAAACTCACTATCTCCTTCCCTCATATTTCAATTATTCCAAAACCATCATAAACAAACAAAATGCATATGTCTTAAATATAATAAAAGAAGTGCTAGCAACTAATATGTCATTGATTCGAGTAAAACTAAGTTTGAATTTCTTAGGCAGAATTTCTATTTAAGTCTTATGGATAAAAAAATATTATTTAAGTTTTATGGATAAAAAAATATAATTGAGAAGAGATATCTCATTAAAGATTATTAATCATCGAAAAAGTTGGTGGATACTTCGCATTTATAAATGATTACAAAAAAATGCTAGCAATACACTTTTTAAGACACTTTTTAATATTAGTAGTTAAAATTTATTGAAAACTATAAAAATATAAATATGATTTGTAAATAAAAGGTGAATCTCACAAAAAATTATAATTTTTAATAAGTTTTAGTCAATAATATATATATATATATATATATATATATATATATATATACACACAAAAAATGTGTTAATAAGATTTTTTATGTAACAAATGATTCTCGCTATGTTTATGCATATTTGGGAAAAAGTATGTGTGCGTACGTAATCAGAGATATGCTGGCATAGATGTAGGGCACTACAGCCACTACTGCTTGATGGCCCTTCATGAACTTTTGGGCCAAGTGATGGGTTGTTATCACGAGTTCACAACCATGTGAATTGTACGACTTCCATGAAACAATGGCAGATTCGCCAGTTATTTCGTCATATAAAAGAAAATTTTAAGGCTACATTGATGGAAGATGGTGAAATGTTGAGAAATAGAATGGATCAGAAAGTTGATCCATCGTGTGAGTGTGACCATATCCAATCAATCTCGAATAAGGATGATTTGCCAAGGTCCCATGATTGAACATAAGAAAATGATTATTGGATACCCAGAGAGTGTATACATCTTGAGAGAAATGGAAAGAGAAAGAGACATAAATGATTGATACGATACGACAGGAGGAAAAATATTAATAAATAAGGTGTTTGTAAAATTTGAGTATTCAAATATGGTTACTCTTAAACATATTACAAGCTGCCGATGAGTCACTCGCAATCCAAACCCTTCTTTTGTCAATCCGCCAAACATGCTCTAGAGCTGTGACGATTGCCCATATTTCCGGAGCCACTGTGCTTTTTTATTTAATTTAGCTTTACATATACGTCAAACTCAAAGACGTTAAAGGACAGAAAGAAAGAAATAGTCCCATTTCCTAACCTGGGGAGTACAAAAAAATAAAAAGACCGTACAATTTTTGTTGTCGTCATTATCATTCTTCTAGTCTTTCCTCACTGGACTCAAGGAACGAAATGAAAGAATGAAGGTTGTTGGAAGCATTCGCTTCGTCTGGAAAATTGCTGTGTGTCCAGTCCTTGAGAACTTCATCAGAGAATAACATGGGATCAGGTTGGTCCGAACAAGGCGATAACTGCTCGTTGTTGAAATTGTACGTGTTTGAGAAATCTGAGTTGAGAAGATCAGACAAGCAAATATCCCCCACGTTGAAATCTATGAGGAAATCTGTTGAGAGTTCTTTTTCTTCATCGTCGTATGTAGTAGATTCCATTTGGTTACTTATTACAGCATCCACAGGCATTGCTTCTTCTGCTTGTGCCTCTGGGTTGGAGTTGTTGGATAAGTGCATTGATGGGTGATGAGGGGGTGGGTTTAGGAATAATAGCTTGGAGGACTTGGTAGCTTTTGTACGGACAACATGGGAATCTAGTTTAGGAGGAGATAGGGAGGGTGAGGGCATTGGATTCTGTGTGTTGTTTGCATTGATTAGTTGAGCAGTGGTTTGGTGGCCATCTTTCACCTTTTTTCCTAAATTGGTGTTCCAATAATTCTTTATTTCATTGTCTGTTCGTCCTGGAAGCCTCCCAGCTATTAAAGACCATCTACACAGAAAATGACACATTTCATTATCACCCATCAACACATCTTACTATTTTTATCAAACACCCTGCCCTTCTCGTGAATTCATGTCACACGTACGAGAATAACAAGAGTAATAATGTTGTTATATATATTCTCCTATATATCAATATTTTTCTTATAAATTTTCCTATTACTTTATAAAAATAAATATATTTAATGTCTTAAAAATAGAAAGTACATTCAGTATTAAGAATTTAAGATGAAGATGTGTTGAAGGATTTAGAATTAATTTATTGTAAGAAGAAAGAAATTTGAATTAAGATGGGAAAATGGAGACCTGTTTCCCAGGAGCTTGTGGAGTCTGATGATGAGCTCTTCTTCATCTGAGGTTATATTGCCTCTCTTAATATCTGGTCTGAGATAATTCAACCATCGAAGTCTGCAACTTTTCCCACATCTTTTCAAACCTGCATGTATGCATATATGGCAAGCCATGTACTTAAAAATTAGCATGATGAAATTAACAATCACAAATGAGATTTATCATTAATTATATATCTTGTAACAGCACGAATACCTGCTCTTTTGGGAAGGTTTCTCCATCTTCCTTCACCATGGAGCCTAATGTATTCTCTGAGAATTTTGTCTTCATGAGCTGTCCAAGCACCTCTATTCAAACCCTCCTTTGAGCAACAAGGGCTTCTCCCCATCTCTCTCTCTCTCTCTCTAGTCTCTCTCCTAACTGCTAATAAGGTTGTTGTTGGATTCCACCTCACTGGCTCTCTCTCCGCTAGCTGTGGATACTTATATATATAGCAATTACTTCATTATTTCTGGTGTGGTCCACACTTAAAATGATCGCAACTCTTGCAAGTAAGTGACAAGAGATTCAAATAATTTTAAAAAGATTATACGTCATTCAGGTTGAATTATATATATAAATCTATCGAGGCTTTCGGTTGCATATGCAACTTGCATGGCTCATTTATCCTCGCGGAACAATGTTAGAATTGGACCCCAATGATTCCTTCAAATCATTAATTGCGTGGGTTGAAAACTTCGAAAGAGCCTGCTACTCGTTGTGAATTGAAATTTTCATTTACTAATTTGAGTATTTTTTAAGAGTAATTCTTCCGTCAACACAGTGTCTATCAGCAATTAAACAAACGTTATTATTATTATTATTAGTATTATTATTATAAAATAATAGATTAAATAGTGTAATTAAATAGTATAGTAGTTAAAATAAACAGTGCAATATGAAAAATCTCCAAAAAAAAAATAATAGAAAAATAAAATAAAATAAACTTATCATTTATGATTATCAATATTTTGAAGTATAGTGCTAAAATAATAAAATAAATAGTATAATAATTAAAATAAGCAGTATATATAATATAAAAAAAATCCAAAAATCATAGGAAAAATAAATAAAACTCTACTCTTAACAAGACGATAAAGAGAAAAAAAATAGAATAATAAAACTCTACCTTGTATTAAAAAAGAATAAAAAATAATAAATATTTTAAGAGTGCAAAAGGAATAAATATAAGAATTTAGAAGTTAGAAACTAACGCTCTAAGAAACGCTACTTCAAGTAATATTTTAAAAAACACTACAAACTATTAAAATAAAGTGTTTACTAAGCTAGCTTTTTAAAAAATACTACTTAAAATAACATCTTGGAAAACATTATAAACTACTAAATAAAACTTGTTTATTAAACACTATTAGTGAAGTCAAACAAAATTTTCACCTAATAAAATAAGCTAGAAATTAAATGAAAGTATTTACCAAACATAACATATACATTATTATCTGTCAAAATATATATATATATAAAGTAAAACACACTTTTTAGCTAACAAGTAACATGCACAGCACTTTGGCTTACATCATTTCCAAACTATCCATGGATCACAAATATGATCTTCCTAGTTTTGCTTCGGCTGATAATTTTTTCGAAAAAAATGCACTTTTCTTTGTTTCTAACTTTTTAGCCGAGATTTTGTCGACTTTTTCATGTCACAAATTAAAATGAAGTATCCAACTAATTAATCTGCACGATTAAAAGAAAAAGCCAAATTGGAACCACTATTATGACGATTCTCTTCTCTCCCTCTACCTAATTAGGTATTGTAAATTGACACTCAAACTGACTTTCTCACGGAGCTTTTGGTGTTGGAAAGTTTGTTGCAGCAGCCTCCTCGAATCTGTGAAGCATGACGGCAGCCGTCTCAAATGAGGGTACAGGGTGCACCACAGTTCAGATTTTCAACACTGTTATTTTTTTGTCGACACCAAGATGGCCCAGAACATGTTTCAACCTCTCACATTTATTTTCGATCACGTTTTCTTTCTTTTATTGTAGCACTTCACACTGCATTGCATTGTCCACTTTCAAGAGTTATTATTCCACTTCCACTGTTTGTCATATGAGTTTGTTAATCAAATAGAAGTCAAAAGTAAATTAGTAATTTTTAATATGTTTATTTTTTATTCACTATAAAAATTTTCAGATTATCAATAAATTAAAAATCACCTAAAATATGATAATTATAAAAGTTAACAAACTTATTATATATGATTGATTATCTATGATTTGATGAAGCTGGAAAAGTATTTACATTATCAATCCATTCTAATTAAATTCTTTTAATAAACTAAAAATATATATTTATTAAATATAATCATATACGAGTCTCCAGTTTTAGCTGCACCTGCAGGTAACGTAATGTGTGAATTTCATAACTTGCCCAACCATCTGAATGCAAGGAATTCCCGGTCGTTGGTTATGTATACCAATGATTAACCTAGTACAAGCAACTGAAGTCTCGTCAAGGGTCCAATATTGTTAGTTTTAATATAATCAATGTGACCCATGAGTATATATGGATAAAATTCACATTATATGACGAGGACATAAATGACAATAAAATAAAAAAAAGCGGGAAAAGAAACCAAAAAAAAAAAAAAAAAAGCGTTGCATATTAATATGCAACACGTGTGCATGAGTAAAGGCGCGTAATTTGACAGCAAGTGTGGCAGTGTCATATCGGAACAAGGAATATTTACGTGAGCAGAAGGGACGAAGAAGAATGGTGAGGAAATTAAACTCAGAGTCAGAGCCTGAGGCTGAGGTCCCGGTCCCCGTGTACGTACAGTTTCATAGAAAGCCTTAACTTAATTGGTACGGTTGCTTTCAAACACTAGTCTCTTCTGCTCTGCTCCTGATTCTGGTAACTCAACTGCCATTCATTAAGGATTTTAGATTGAAAGTTAGATATATATGGCCCGCTACCGTCTTGCATTGCATGCAATTCTGGTGAAACTTACTAACTACTCTTTCATTTTTATTATTATTTATTTTCCTCCAAGTGGAATTATTTTACAAGTTTTCTCAGGGTTTATTGTCTATACTAACTATGTTTTCAATTATGCTCTCAAGTCAGGTTACAAGTTAGATTAGGATTTTAAGAAAGTTAAGTCAAACTCAAATTTTAAATTTGAAAAATAAATCAAACCGATTTAAGATAAAAGCTTACCTTCTCTTGACACATTAATATTACAAATCATTAAGTGAATTTTAGAATAAAAAATTGTGAAAGATATATTTAATCTCAAATTATAGATCTAATTAAAGAAATGACGTGCAATGTTCCAAACAAACGCCTAACAAGAGTAGGCTAGACCAATAATATTTACACAACAAAGAAGGCTAATAACACAAATTTTCATTTCCCCATTTTTTATTTTATCGTCACCCTTTTTTTTTCTTAATTTTCAATTTCATGTTATTTTTATTGCACCTTTACCTTTATATTCTCATATCAAAAAACGTGTGCTTCTTTTTGTCAAATCAAATACACACCCGTATTTGCACTAATTATTTCTATTTTATTTTACAATTTTTATTACCAATAATCTCCATTACCTTTTCCAAATGGCAAATGCAAATTATCTTTAATTTACTTTTTCATTTGATCATTACCACCTTTAAGTTGGTTACAATTACATACTCATATGACACCGCAACGTATGACAACAAGGATAATTCATATCTCTGAATTCAACAAGGATAAGGGAAAAAAGAAAGACGTAGCCAGGGGAGGGGCAGGAGGAAAATAAAAGAAAAAAACAGAAAGAACAATGTCATGCACAGATAAATAAATCGAAACCGAATGGTCCACATTATATTTCCTAACACAATCAGGGCAATTGTTTAAGGCACCTCAATTTTTTTCTGGGACATCCCATTGAAAATAAAAAATTCCTTATAGAGACTATTTTGTCATTTTCCTCCCTTTATTCCCTATATGCAGTGCACCCCAATTTTTTTCTTAAGATTCACAGATTATGCAATCCGTAGTTGTACTATGGCATTCCATAACATAGCATATATTACGGAATGAGTAATCCGTAATATATGTTGTTATGTTACGGAATGCCTATTCCGTAGTACAACTGAATATTACGGATTATACAATCCAGAATGTTTAGGGTATTCCGGAAATGTATTACGGAATATCCATTCCGTAATATAACAATATACTACGAAATGGGTATTCCGTAATACATTTCCGGAATATCCTAAACATTCCGGATTTGATAATCCGTAACAAATAAAAATTGTATAATTTAATTTCTAATTGTATAACATGATATTTAACATAATTTAATTTTTAATGTGATATTTAACATAATTTAATTTGTAATTTTATAGGAGAAAATTAAAGAGGGGTGTGATGCGTTCTTAAAAAAAATTAGCTAAGGTTTAATTAAGATTCAAGTGAACAGCGTAGGTACGTCCCCCCCCCCCCCCCCCCCCCCACCCCCCCGCGGAAGGCTTACGGATTAGACAATCCGTAGCTTTATAATACACAGATCAAGCAATCCGTAGCTTTATAATATAGTTATTAAATTTCTAGCTTTATAATAGATGGATCAAGCAGCTTACAATCAATATTCATTTACGGATTATACAATCCGTAATTGTATTAATATGGATTGTATAATCCGTAATTGTTATAATACAATTACGGATTGAACATTCCTTAATACAATATACATTACGGATTGCTCAATCCGTAATTCTATTACAATAATTACGGACTAGTCATTCCATAATAATTCTTATATAATTACAGATTGAACATTCCGTAATGTATATTCTATTACGGATCCATCATTCCGTGACATTGTTCAATGAATTACATTACGGATTGCTTGATCCGAATGGGGTACGAAGGAGAGACAGCGACATAGAGAAGTCTTTATAATAAATAGGGGTATAATAGGAATATATAGATTTATGGGGTGCGCCGGAAAAAAATGAGGTGCCTTAAGAAATTGCCCACAATCAGACCATTCAAACATTAGCCACACCAGTTATTAGGCTCACCTAGTACCCGTACTCTTAGCCCAACATTTGCTTTCAAACAAAAACAACACTAATAACATAAAGGTGAAGATTGAGATACAGACTAATCAATGTTTGCTTAAGAGGAAAGAAAGTGAGATGATCAATATGGCATGAGTGATAGATAACTTTCTTTTTTAAGTATGTCATGTGGGATTTAATCTTTAGGTCAGTGTATGAAAAATATTTATTAAAAAATATTAAACTCTTAAATAGATTTAAGTATCTTGAGAGATTTGACAATAACTCTAAATTGAGAAGATGCCTTGGGTTCACTCAAAAAGAAAAGAGAGTAAGAGAGAAGAAATTTAAATTAAAGAAAAAATGGTAAAAAAAAAGATTTTTTTTATTTTTTTCATTTGTTTTCTTCTTAATTAAATAAAAATGTATTTTTATCTGAACTTCTTTTATTTTTTTCTCTCATTAAAGAAATCATGGATCTCCAAAAAGAAAGATTTCATGAAGGGTCCGTTTGATAAGAAGGTAAGAAATAGGATGAATGAAAATAAAAAATAAAAAGAAAATGGAAATAGAAGCAATGCCTTAAGGGCAAAATTTTGGTGTCTACTTCAAGGGTGCTAAATGTGAAGATGCGGGAAACCCTATTCAAGATCACGACGCAAGATGCCACTGGTGATGGCAATGACAATGGGTGATTATAATAACTAATCGGTTTTATAATAATCGGTTAATTAAAAAGTTATAAAAAATTAATTACATTATAATCAGTTATATAATTGGTTATATATCTTATATTAATAATTGATTTTGCTCTTTAAAATTAATTTTAATTAAACATGACATCATTATTAATGCATAAATTGATTGTAAGTGTACTAAATATTAAAAAAAATCAAATTTTTAATTTTCAAATCCGGTTATATATCCATAATCAGTTATATATTGATTTTTAACTATAACTGACTTTGGATATATAACTAGTTATATAATTGATTTTTAAAAAAATTATAACAGTTATGAAAAACTGGTTTGAGTTTAGTTACAAGAATCACTTGTCAAATGTGGTTGTTAAATGATTATGGTTAGGTTATTATTAACCTAGTCACGAGCAGACCTAGCTATGACGAGCGAGACAACAATTGGCAGAAGCCACCTTGAGATGTCAAGATTGGCTGTGGTTTTCTAGTGACGAGACGATGAAGAAAATGAGGGTAAATTTTTGTTTTTCTGATTAAGGAAATATGAAACCATGGTGATGGATGGTTCTATGTGAAAGAATTTTTTGGAATGGCCTTAGGAGCATGTGATTATGTGAGTGTGTACGAATATAGCTGGATGATGCCAAATTGTTGCGTGACATGTGGTGGAAGAAGCACAGGAAACTTGTCTCCTGCTGCTTGGTTCGCTAGCTGTGGAGCGCAGAGTGTACACTACAGATGATATATTGTGTAACGTGTTTGATGCTAAGATAGTGTGGCAAAACACGCACCATATGCTGGGAAGGCAAAGCAAAACTTTTCCACCTTTTGGAGAGGGTGGCACTGGCAACTGGCAAAATTGCTATATGTGACCAAGCCTAGCTGTGTGACATGGGAAGTGCAGAGAAATGGACAAAATAAGAGAAAAATTGGTTAATATTCAAGATGGGTAAAATGTGTCTAACCAGCTTGAGCAATGCTCTGCTACTGTTGGCACAGAGAAAAATAAAATAAAATAAATAGACAAATGTATTATTTTTTAAATGGTAAACTACCTTTTTAGTACCTGAAAGTGTAATCCACTGTCACTTAAGTTCCTGAAAGTATGAAACTGTCACTTTAGTCCCTGAAAGTGCAATTTGTCTGTCACTTTAGTCTTTTTGATAAAAAAATTTCTTTAAAATTAACGTTCGTGCTTACGTGATATGCTATTTACCTATGTGACATGTTATTCATGTAGTTAGATAACGTGTAATGTAGGCACAAACGTTAATTTTAAAGAAATTTTTTTATCAAAAGGACTAAAGTGACAAACAAATTGCACTTTCAGGGACTAAAGTGACAGTTTCATACTTTCAGGGACTTAAGTGACAGTGGATTACACTTTCGGGGACCAAAGTGACAGTTCACCCTTTTTTAAAAGAAAAGGCACACATTTACGCACCTTAGCATAGCATGAATTAGAAGACGAGTGAATGATACAAAAACTGCAGAAAGAAGCTTTTTTCTTCTGGGCTAAATTACATTTTCGGTCTTCCTATAATGGTTTGAAAAATGATAAAAGTGTTCATTTTCCTCTTGTTTCTTGCTAAAGTGCAGTGCATGTACTCTTACTCTTGCTCAAGCAAAAATCCTTGGATTCTCCAAAGCTCATTTAAAGTTTACCTCTTCCCTTAATTTTTCAATCAAAACTATATCACTCACACAAAGCATGCATCTAAGAATAATCTTTTTTATATTACTAGTAAGTACATCCAAGAAGGCTAGGCCTTAATATAAACTTATCACTATAGAGAAATCTTTAGTCTCGTCTCTGGAAATTTACACACTAGTTATTCCATCATATATGTCTTGTATAGTGATGTGTCTCACATTGCGTAGAATAAGAAGATTTATATAATAGTTAAGTCATGAGACTCTCTTATTTAATGAACTAGTCTTTTGGATTAGACTCGTATGTCTAAGTCATAATAATTGATGCTTTCATTGAGAGTCAGATTATGGAAAAAGCTAACTATATGATGGATTAAGGTATAATATACTACATATTAATAGGTGAGTGAAGCAGACTATGTAAGGGGAAAAAGCTATCATGAGTCAATGTCGATAGAGTAAAGTTGCTGTGAATGTCAGTTCTTAAAACCAAACATTCTAATTTCTATTACAACTCTTGTCTCATGTTGTCCCTTTAAAACCAAACATTCACAATCATAGAATATAGCTAGTAGTATATGTATAGCCATAATGATAGCCCAGTGAAAAGGGAAAGGGAGGGCTAAGTGTGTTGTGTGTATGAAGTTGCTCTTGCTCTTAAACACCATTTGCTAGTAAATTGTTTGGAGTAATAGCCTAACAACTAGGCATCGTGGGGTTAAACAACTCCATAATAAATGATAGGTGTAATTAAGAAAATTGTACCAAGCATCTTGAAGTACATAATTAACTGCACAAATAATCTATTATGAGACTTTTTATCCCCATTTTTATTTGGGGTAACTTTATTAAGCTTGGTGGTGTTTAATTCGATGTCTGAGACGCCTAGCCCCTTCTGCTAGTTACAAGAATCAGATAATCCAATACAGAGGCCATTCTACTAGTCACTAAAACTAGCTAAAGCAAACAGCAATAAAAGACCAAATAAGTAAACTACACTACAATCTAAAACAATGTCACAGATTGAGTGAATCATAACCATCACATCAACACTCATGATTCAATATTCTGGCACAAAAGCATAACTGAACAGTTACAGATCATCATGGCATAGCAATAACCTCATCAAAGGCTCGCACTCTGAGGAGGAGGAGGTGGCGGCCCCACATAATCAACCACGACCACACTCTCGATTTGATCCCTAACCTTATCCTTCTGGTAATTCACCAACTCCTCGTTCGAATCCACCGCCTCCAACTCCCTCGCTCCTGGAAAAACCGCCAGCGAAGCAATCGAGAAACCCTTGGCTCTCGCCGGCGAGAAATTCTCCCCGAAGCTGAACTCACTGATCTGCTTGAAACTCTCGGGAATTCCTCCGACCACGCCCAACACCTTATCCTTATCCGCGCCCTCCTTCAGTTTCAAGAAGCTGACTCGAACCGCGGAACCCGGCGGCGGAACGAGGTTGCCGCCGCCGAGGTCGTCAGCGAGCCAATCGACGGCCATGATGTCGTCGATGATGGGGAGCACGTTTCCCTTGACGACGCTGACGTGGCTAGGGTGTGCGGAGTAGGCTTCGAGATCCTCCTTGGACTTGTAGCGGCTGTGGAGCATGTGAGTGAAGGTTAGGGAGGAGGATCGGCTGCGGAGGAGTGGGCCCACGCTGAGGTGGAGGACCGGGTCCAGCGACACTAGGGAACCCAGTCCGTTTACCATGTCACTCACCTTTGACGGCTCCGTTTCCTCTTTCACCTTGAACAGGACAATGTGCTCCACCGTTTTAGTTGATGCCATCTTGATGCAAGATCTGGAGGGGCGCACCTGAACCTTACGGAGATGTTTGGAGGCTGAGAAAGTGAGAGAAAACGGCGTTCTCAGACACAGCATTGTAAGCACCAATTGCGCTTGATGCCAGTGCCTTGAATCAATCTCGCTGACGCTGAGGGCTGAGGCTTGTATCTTTTTTGTTTTTTTCCTGAATTAATTTGCGCGGTGTAGTACATAGGATCTGAGGCCCGTTTAGTGTATATGGGACGAATGACCCATGAGACCTATATAAGGGCTTTGTTATTCTTACACGGGTAAAATTGGGCTTTGCTATTCTCACCACAAACATGGGTGGGTTTTTGTTTATTTCCCAAAATACCCTTGTAAAACGGAATCACGATTCCGCTTTACACTGTTCAACAGAATCACGATTCCACTGTACACTGTACAACGGAATCGTGATTTCGTTGATAAGTGTACAGCGGAATCGTGATTCCGTTGTGCAAGAGGTGGAAAACAAGTGTACAACGGAATCACGATCCTACATAAACGAAAATTAAAATTAATAATTTCAAATCGAAATAAATGTAAACAATTATGAAAAAAGTGTTTGCATTACATTACCTCACACGAGTAATCTACACCATCCAGAAACTCTGGCAGAGGGTCACCAGGCTGAGGCTGAGGAATGGGGTCGGGCATACGTACTGGGCTCTGTGCTGCCTCTCCTTCCTTTGGTGGAATCACATATGAATGTGAATGCTCATAATACCATGCCAGATAGTCAGAGGTGCAGGCCCATGGAGCATCCTCTAGCACATGCTCGCCCAGCTGCACTGTATGCTGCTCCCACTCGGCCCACGTCTGAATGGATGTCTCAAATGGAGGACGAGGAGGTGGTGGTGGAGGGATCCCCTGTACGTACCCGAACTGCCTCAAAACCCTCTCTGGCAAATAGGGTTGCATGTCTGTGCCACACCTTATGTGGCCAGAATAATATGTTTGCTCCAAGAAGGGTCTCTGAGCGGCAGCCCTGTATGCATCATCATATGGGGACCAGACGACGTCCTCCATCTGCAACATATCCAGCAACCACCTAGTCCCCCAAGCCTTGCCAGTACCCCTGGTCGCCTTCCATCTGGCAGCAAAGGGAAGCGCGGGGTCACAAGTGACAGGCTCTCATCCGCCAACTGATGGCAGATGTGCAAACGTCCATGTCTGTAAAATAAATAAAATAATTTATGTTAACATTTGTATTAAAAATTACACAAACAAATATGTTAACAACAAATAAATAATTATTTACCATCAGTAATGTCATACAACCCCCACACCGCTTGCTCTCTCGCAAGCTCGCATAGGAGAGATGGTCGTACAGATACGCCAATGCAGATACTCCCAAAGCGTGCTGTGAGCAGGTGTACAGATCGCTGAGGTAGCAGAGGTAGAAAATGTTCACATGTGTGGAGCTCTTGTCGGCGAAGATGGTACAGCCGAGCAAGTGCAACAAGTACGCCCGTGCAGCCCACACATATGAACCAAACTCCACATACCTCTCATATAGTTCCCTTAACCATGTGAGACGGACCCTAGCTCCTGCTGTGGTAGCAGCATCAGCCTCCTCGTCAGACGGCAGGCCTAGCTCGGTCCTCAGCAGCATCCTAATCTCAGCCTTCGAAAAAGCAGTCGCCTGGCCGACAATCTGCAAGCCTGTAATAGGCAACTACAGCAAACATGACACATCATCCAGAGTGATGGTCATCTCTCCAACGGACAAGTGGAAGGTGTGTAACATACTCATTTTTATTTTACTGTTTGTAAATATTTTTCTATAAATATTAGGAGAAATTATGTACCGTATTTTATAGTAACTTTCTGTACATATTTTCATAATAAAACTTATACAATTCTACTCAGAAAAATTTCCTAAGTCTTTTGATATTTTTGTTTTTGTTTGAATTGCTTGTTGATTGAACAGTTGTGTCAAACAGCTGTCCAGGATAAATTTTTTCAGTGTAGCATTTTGGAGTAAACTGTAACCTAATAAAAAGATAATTGAATGTAGATTAAGAAAATATACAGTTGAAAAATTAAAATGCTAATTTCGAATTTTTAGAATTTTCTGAAAGTTAGAACTCTGAGAAATTATTACGATAAAATTTTAAGGTAGAAAATTAAGATAAAATTTGTATGACATCTATGGAATTTCCTATTAATTGTAGTATGTTTAGAATAATTATTAACATTGTTTAACTAAGAAAAATAAAAATGAAAGTATTAGCCAATCAAAACTTGACAACTCAATATTTATAATGTAATTAAATTATGCTAATTAGACTTTGATTAAGAGATAATTAAGACACTACCCCAAGGTTTTTGATAGTGAGGAATTTAATGATGGTGTTAGTTTCTTAAAATTCTAATTAGATTGTAAGATAATTAAAAAGCCCTAAAACATTCTAGAAAACTCTAAAATAGTCTACAATTTTGACTAGTTGACCTACACTTAGAAACTCCCACAAGCAAGCTATTTTTGGCCGTCCAAGCGGGCTGGAAAATCTCCACAAATGGACTGCCTTGGAACCTAGGGCTGCACATGTATAAGCAAAATTGGGTGGAGAAAAATTTATTTAAAAAGTGATAAACCAAAAGCAAAAGAAAAAGTTTACAAAGCTACCTGTCCAAGCTCCTCAAAACCGTGAGCTTGGTACAACTGCTGCCTCCTCCATTAAACTTCATCCTTTCTTCCAAAATTAAGAAAGAAACCAACCAATACCTCACAAACTTCAACATACCTTAGGCCAAAGAGAAAAATCTGAGAGAGAAACCCTAAAAATTCAAGAAGACAAGGGAGAAAGGGAGAAAAGGATTCAAGGGTTTATTCATCAAACTAAGGATTCTAGGTAAGGATCTTGGCATTTAATTTCAATTTAGACAACTTGGAAACAAGAAAAACATGTCTTGAGGTTTAGATTCAAGATTTGATCAAGAACCATGAAAAGATGAAATTGATTTATGGTTTCTATATATTTGATATTAGAAGTTTGAAATAATTGTTTGGAACCATGTTTGATTGATTGGATGATGTGTTGTGATGATTTAAATTTTTGTTTGGTTTGTTCTTGATTGGAAATGCATGGTTGAATTTGTGAAATGATGTTGAAAATTTTTGGAGGCCATTCGGTCACGGAGAGAATGAAGGGGTACCATGTGGAAATTTTAACATAACCAAGGGCAAAATAGTCATTTCACATGTAGGGACACATTATGAATTTTATAAAAAGTTTAAGGGCAAATTAGTAAATTATAAAATATTAAAGGGTAAAATAGTAATTACATATGTTATAGAAAGTTTAGGGGTAATTTTGGAATTTTATAAAAAGTTTAAGGGTAATTTAGTAAATTATAAAAATATTAAGGGGTAAAATGGTAATTTTATAGGTTCTAGAAAGTTTAGGGGTAAAATGGGAATTTTATAAAAAGATCAAGGGTAATTTCGAAGATAATAGAAAAATATAAGGGCAAAATGGTGATTTCACATATTCTAGAAAGTTTAGGGATAATTTTGGAATTTTGAGAAAAGATCAAGGACAAAATCAGAAATAATAGAAAAGAGCAATATTAGTTTAGTAACTTTTTATAGTAGTGACCTAATTGATATTTTAGTAAAATACTAATGTTAATTGTTGAATTGTATATTTCTTTATGTGATTGTTTAATGTTAATTATTTACTTATGATCATTATCACATGGCATGAGCATGCATAATTCTTTTTGGGGGGAACACAAAGATTTCAAATGAGAAATGATTTTGATATATATAAAAAAAAATGATTGATGTTGGCTAACCGGGACTGCGGTAGCCATGAACTTTTAAAAAAGAAATATTGTTGACACATGATCTGCGGTAGTCATGTGAAATGATAAATGTTGACACTGGAACTGCGGTAGTCATGAATTTTTAAAAAATATATTGTTGACACCGGGACTGCGGTAGTCATGAGTAATAAAAATTGGGTGAGCAGAGTAAGTTAGACAGGACTGTATAGTCTGTGATTATATAGTCCGTGGGGTGAAGGATATTGGCAATCCCACAAGTGGCCGGAATCTGGACTGAGATGCGGTCGTGGTTGTAACACCCTAAATCCGGTTTTACATATATTCTCATTTACAAACTTATTTTAATTCAATAGGCATGTTAACTAACTTTAATTTTTCCAAAAACTGTGAAGTTAATAAAACATAGATCGTAATTTTACTAAATTTTTAAAACTTTTGATTACTTAATTTCGGAAGTTGCTTATCATCATCTTAAATATAAATATACATTTTAAAACGAGTAAAACATAATAAATAAAGTAAATAGCTCTAGCTATACATATATACACGAAATATAGAATTTCATAATCCAAATATTTTCCGGAGTAATAGTAATATATACATTTCCAAAGCGTATATCAAATACATAGGATAATAGAGTACGAAAACTGAATATACATGCCAACAATCTGAAACCTAGGTCTACTCATGCCAAGATACATGAAAAGGAAAAAGGGTCCTATGACTCAGAGCAGACATCACTAATACCCAACCCTGCATGTTAGACCAACCTCCAAACGAAAAGTGACGAAGCTGATGAAGATAACGTCTTTATGACATCTACAGGTACTGCCACCGATTCCTAAAAGAAAAATAAACAGAGGGTGAACTCTCTGCTTCATCAAGCAGTACACACATAACGACTTGATAGTCACATACACAATCCTACTAGCCACCACGATGTGGTTCTCTAACGGTCACACCCAAAACCTATTTATTTTCACAGCTATTCTTGTAAATTATTTCACACTGGCCAGCTGCCACTAGAACTCTCAGAATTCAGTGGTCTTACACATTTTTGAGTTGGATGACTGTTGGGAGTACACCCTTCACCATGGTATAATGGCGGGCTCTCACCAACCGATGATGTCTCGTATTTTTGTCAGGGTGGCCGAGTCAGCTACGTGATCTATCGTCACAACTCAGTGCCTTATCCTCCAAGAACAACCTGCCTTACGATCATCTCCCAGGTACCAACTGTGGTCATCCATTACTCCGATGACTGACTCCTCAACCACTCTCCCTATTGGGATTCGTCTTTTACATGTCTGTGTGGGTTTTTCTACCAAAGGTACTCGACGGTGGTCCTCAATCAACATATGTCCTAGACATACAACACGGAGATCCAACTCCCCCACTATCATAGTGGTTAAACATTACAATCCCGTCATCTCACAAGCACAATGCTCACCGTAGATGAAGCCTCCACACGACCTCTCAACACTTGCCCATTTTGGCTTCCGGTCACGTAAGATTATCCTTCTAAATCGACGCGTAGCATTTATCCACTACACCAGTCACACTTGACCCCCAACGGAAAGGTTTCCCTTCTCATTCGATCCTCACCAACACAAAACAAGGATCACAAAACTACTTATACCAACCATCAATTACTAAGTTTACACTCTTTTTACGGAATAATTCATTACTTTCCGTCATTTTTATCACAAAATCACCGTTTTTCACAAATTTGCTCCGCATGGAGTTCATTTGTTCCCACTAAGATTATAAATCCTCGTCCCCACATTCAACATCCAAACACACATCAAAATTATGCGCACACAACTTTTCCACAATGCCCAGGGTTCACACCCCCAGGTCTCAGTCCATAATATACATAGTACAGTTAATTTGTATAATGAATCAAGTCACAAATAATTAGTCAACACATAGCATATTGATGAATATTCACCTTTAGAGGTAGAATATCATCTCTCAAGCTTAAATACATCATATCACATCAATAACACAAATATCAACAACTCTCTTCACCGGGATTATTCTTTTTATGTCCAATGCATAAAATAAAGAGTTCGTTAATTAATTTCTATTTAATAAAAATAAAACAAATATTTTAGCCTAATTAATGTGCTCACTGTTCAAATTGCATCTATCTGTTACATGGCAATCTAGCCACAAACACTAAAACATAGTTCTAGTCCTCACAAGTACTCACAACCGAGTCTTGTGAACAACACATCACACGGACAAACAACTTTATCACAAAGTTCAACCTACAGTCCAAAGGACTGTATCACAAAAGCACACAAAACCACACTTTCAAAGATTAAGTACCCAAGATTCATATATCTAGGACTTAAACCCAAAATAGAATAGGTGCATGGATATTACATATCCACTACCTTACAAAATCACAATTATTAATTGTAATTGTCACAATTCAAAATAACACACATATAGTAACAAAATTGACTAAAAAGACAGATTTCTCTTTAACAGTACTGAATGTGAGCTCTCACTGATACAAGCAAATGACATCGGAATTTAAAATTTTTTATATCAAATCGAAGCTCTTGAAATATATTTTATAGAAAGGTATCCCACTTATAAAATAAACACTTAGAAAATTTTATAAAAATTTTCTAAGTCAGCAGCCCTGAATTTTGAGTGCTCACTGAACATAGCTCAAAGAAATGTAAATTTATCTCACTTCCCAAACTTTTTTTGAGCTGAACTTTTTAAAGTAGAAAGGTAACATCTTTATATTTCTAAATAGGTAACCCTTGCCCCCAAATTCTTTCCCTATTGTTCCCAGTAAATTTGTTTCTAACAGCCTAAGTTCCAGACTCAAAACAGAGCTCAAAAACCCTTGCCCTGTTTCTTTTTAAAAGTTAATTTAGAAATTGGACATGATAATTTTTGTAATTTATATGGTTAAAAATATTGTTTTATATAGTTTTTAATGGTTCAAAAACGAAATATAAACATTAAGCACACAAGTGAAAATTTGAGAAAAACCTAGACATGTTCCAGGAAAACTTGAAAACAGAACAGTCATTTTGAAAGCCACGGATGAACTTCAAGACGAGGTTTTGTTTCCATAGTGTCAAAATAAAAGTTGTTAATTTTTTTGTCTATTTTCATTCAAAACAAATTTATTGAAAAACCAACGGTTAGATCTTCCAAAAATCGCAAAACCGTGGGAGCTATTCAGGGACACTCGAACCTAACAGTCACTGTTACATTATTTTGCGGTTTGTTTTCAACATGCAACCTTCATCAATTAATTTTACGAAAATTGGGCATGGATTCCCTTGTTCCAGGGGCCTTCCCACTCAGTTTCAAAAGAACAAAAACAACACTAAGACCAGGACATGCACTCACACAGTCACTGTCAAAGGATTTCCAACTCATTTCATCAACTTTCCATGTTAAAGCATTCAAACAAAGCACACACAACACTCAAAGAGGGGCATGCATGCTGTAGGTAGTTGAGTCCCCTAACTCTCAGCCACTCTTAGACTAAAAATAGAATCAACAAAGAAATTTCGTCACCTTTGTTGAGGTTCAACTGAGAGAGAGGAAGAGAAGATGAGCTGTTGGTAATTGAGAGTGGACCACCAAGCCTTGTATGCAACCAGCCAAGCAATAAAAATGGCTTCCCTTCTCCCTTGGTAGCTCTCGGCCAGGAGAAGAAAAAAGGGAGAAGATAGCTTCGGATGAAAGGAACAAGAATGAACAAAATGAGAGAAAGAAGGAAGCTTGTTGAAGTTATAAAATTTGAAGTTATGCTATTTGTAGCCACCCTTCCTCTAAGGACACCCCCTTTTATTTTTTTTTTCCTTTTTCTACAACTTACGGAACTCACGTAAAAGTTCCAAAAAATATTCACAATAACACTATGGCTCATAACAAAACATAGAACTTAAGTTAATTATTATATCAATCATCATAATTTAAATTTAGTTTGCTCTTTCATTATTAATCAAACACTTAATCATACAATTAGGAAAATCACAACGTTACAATTCTCCCCAACAAGAAAATTTTCTAATTAAATCTCTCACGTTCATACTTATTGGATTGTAATTTTCGGGGTGTTATAGTGGTGGCCTTCCTGGGTATCTTGATCTCCTAATTCTGTTTAGCTTATTCGCGTTTAGTAGGGGCCGATAGCTGAATTGCAGTGAGTAATGGTAGGTCAATTACTTACTAAACACTCAAAGGGGAAGTCTCCATGAAGCAGGGTCAAAATGATTTTGAGTCAAAACTGCATTTGCATAAATCATATTGCATTTATTTTAATTATGTGATATATATGAATTTTATCTGATTGATATAGTTTTTCTTTGTATGAGAAATTCAATATCTGATCCGGTAAATTTTGTCCCTAGATTCTAGGGAAGTTTAAATTGCTGGTGACTGAAGATTAGTCAGAAGATAAAGATGCAGAGATCACCAGAGCTGTAGGATGAGAATATTTTGGGTAGATAATAATTTTATTTCTTATAAATATTTTATAGTAGCGTTTCTATAAATTTTAATATTGTAAATCTGAATTTATTT
This sequence comes from Pueraria montana var. lobata, assembly GCA_026413185.1. Taxonomy (NCBI): domain Eukaryota; kingdom Viridiplantae; phylum Streptophyta; class Magnoliopsida; order Fabales; family Fabaceae; genus Pueraria; species Pueraria montana. The sequence goes on along the minus strand of CM048649.1, from coordinate 68,608,799 downwards.
TGGATTTAAAATAGAGTATATTAGAACTTTTATGTATAATATAAATTAAATAGTTAAATTAAATTTTAATTAGAGAAGGGGGGTTACAAGGTGCATGTCTCCTGATGCCACCTCTCAATAAATGCATTTGACGAAACCTTTGTTCGCGATATATCGCGCATGATAAAGGCCCGTCAAGCCAGGACCTGTGGCTGGATAGGGTAGGGAATCAACTTCCCAGTGTGGCTGACCACTTTCAGCTCCTCCCGAGGCTGATGAATCCAAATATGTCCAGCCACGTGGTCTTTGTAGGACCCCAACAGTATATCAACTGTAAGACCACCAGAAAATGGCGGTCCAATGATCCGGTCAGCAAACGGGATCACCGTGGCTGCAGGCTGTGGCGGAACGTCTGCCTCAGGCTGTGGCGGTACGTCTGCCTCTGGCTATGGTCGCACGTCTGCCTCTTGCTGTGGCTCGTTGTGCGATACTGCTCCAATAGCACGAGTATCCTCTGCTCGACGACGGCGAGTAGATGCTGTCACACAACGCTGGTCTGGCCTGGATGGCTAAGCAGGCTGACCAGCATTTGCAATAACATCTTCCTCCAAAATGGAGGGATCATCTCGTCGATCGTACGAAACATATTTCGTACGAGCCATAGTAAATCTACAAAAAAATATAGTAAATTCCTTAGAACTCGATAAACAATAAATAAAGTCAAATACTATATAACTAAATAAACAAATAAATAAACAAACTTACAATGTAAATATAACACATTTAAAAATATAAATTTATAATTAAAAAAATTTAATTAAAAAAAATTATTCAATTAAATAAATATTTTAATATATAAATTAAATATTAAAATAATACTATAAATATATAATACAAATATAATTAAATATTTTTGTTTTAAAAAAAAATTACTTTACAAAATCAAAATTCAAAATTTTAAAAAAAAATTAAACAACACAACGGAATCGCAATTCCGTTGTGTTGCTTGAAAATTAACACAACAGAATCGCAATTCCGTTGTGCTATTTTTCCAAACAGTACAACAGAATTGTGATTCCATTATACTGCAATAAATTCAAAAAAAATTGGCAACCACCAACCTGTTGCGAGGGACAGACGAAGGAAAATGGGGACAATGAGAGGGAGAGATGGAGGACAATGAGAGGAAGAGAATGGGGTGACTGAGGGAGAGCGGTGAGGGAGAGGCAACGAGACGGAGATAGTGGGGAAGGGGGTGAGAAGAAGGTGGGTATGGGGGCAGGGAAGGTGAGGGGGTGGGGGGAGGACCGAGGGGTAAGGGGGTCTTTTCCTGTGTGTAGGGGTGGGAATAGCAATTCAGGGGGTGAGAATAGCAAGGGTCGTAAAATTTCTTGCTTGTGACACCTTCATTACATTTCAAAAAGTTCAATATGAAATGTAATTATATTTTGGATTGGGCTTTTCGAAATATAATGGGGGTGCCACAAGCAATTTTTGGAGACGTAGGAAGCAACGGTCTTCTTACACCTCCTTTTATTAAATTCACACACTATCTTTTTGTAATGGAGGTGCCACAAGCAATGTTTTGAGGCACAGGAAGCAACAGCCTTCTTACACCTCTTTTTATTAAATTCACACACTAACTTTTTTATGTTTTTTTTTTTTTTTACAAAAGTAGTCTTGACGAAAATATGTTTTTGTTATAAATAATACACTACGGAAATGTGTTTCAATTTTGTAATTATTGAGTAATAGGTGGTGTGATTTCATAATATATAATGAAACGTGTTCTTAAGAAAAAAAAAAGGCTGATACATAATGAAAATACATTTTTTGTTATATATGATACACAACATAATCGGAAATAATGTTAAGTACAACCTCACCCACCGTGGGGTGGAAAATGTGAGCAAGGGAGCAGGGGGTGCGACGGAGATGAGAAAGGTAAGGGTGAAAGGGTCAAGATATTCAGTCTTTTCAAAAAAAGTCCCATTGAATCGTCCAAGATCCTAAAAAAGAATTAGCTACAAAGAAGCCAATGATTTTGCAGACACTTAGCTTGTGTTTGGATAGAAAATTTTAGCAATTCAAGAAAATTGAAATAAATGATATTTGAATTGTTTTGGTTTAAATTTTTTTCATTTTTCAAATGTTTTGTTTAGATAAAGTAATTCAAATTTCTTGTATTTTAATTTCTTTGTCTGGTAATTCAATTTCAACCAAATGCAAATATTTATTTTTAAAAATAAAATTTCAAGATTAAACTTTGTTAAAAGTAAATAGTAGTCAATTTTTATATATTTAATAATTTTAAAAATTGTAATATTAGTCAAATAATTTAAAAAATACAAATATTCAATAAGTAGAATTTATAAATGCCACCACATAAAGACCTTCGTGGGCAAATTTGTGAAACATGAAGAAACTTTTAAAAAAATTCTTTGATGTCTCCGATAGCTCCTAGGCTGTATATATGAGTTATGCAATATAACATAATAATCTAGTGCCCTAAAATGCAGAGTCAGAGTCGCGCAGGAGAAAAGAGAACGCAGAACACCCTGCATCTACCAGAGGAATTGATAATTGAAATCTTATTGTGGTTGCCGGTGAAGTCTCTTCTCCGTTTCAAACGCGTGTGTAAGTCATGGCTCTCCCCCATCTCTGATCCCCACTTCGCAATATCACATTTTGAACTAGCTGCCGCACGCACAGAGAGAGTTGTCTTTATAGCTTAGCGCCCTCTGATCCTGAAATTCGATCCATAGACTTCAATGCATCCCTCTATGATGATTCTGCTTCTGCTCCATTAAAGCTTGACATCCTGATCAATTCTGCTGATTATTATAATGTTCATATCATAGGTTCCTGTAGAGGGTTTTTTACTTTTGGACTTGAATGATATCCTCTGCTTGTGGAATCCATCCACAGGTGTCTACAGACTTGTATATTGGTCACGTATTCAGTCGTCCACTATGAGTTTCAGGTTTTCCGAGGTTTTGGATATGATCCATCAACAGATGACTATTTGGTGATTCTAGCATCCTACAACCGACATTATCGATCTGAGCGGGGTGATGTAGGTCGACGAGAAGATAGTCTAACTCGTGTGGAATTTTTCTCAATAAGAGATAATGTCTGGAAAGAGATTGAGGGTACCAATTTGTCTTATGATAAAAGCTATGATTATATTAATATAATAACGAAGTTGGTTCGTACTTGAATGATGTCATTCATTGGTTGGCTTTTCCCTTTGACCTGATAGGAGAGGTTATTGCCGCCTTTGATTTAACAGAAAGGAGTTTTTCAGAGGTACCTTTGCCAGATGATTTTGAGGACTTCGACTATAAATTTTGTAACTCGGGTGTACTTGGAGAATTGCTCAGTCTATGTGTTGTGTGGTGGAACCATTCTGCAGAAATATGGGTGATGAAAGAATACAAAGTACAGTCATCTTGGACCAAGACTATTGTTGTGTCTGCTGATAAAATTCCTCCTGGGTACTTGTTTCCAATATGCTCTACAAAAAGTGGCGATATTATTGGAACATATGAAAGAAATGGATTGGTGAAATTAATAACAAGGGACAGCTGCTAGAGCATCGATCCTATTATGATGGAGATGTATCCCGGGTGACTGTATACTGAGTCTCTGCTTTCACTCCCTTATAACATCCAACATGCTGAAGTAGATGACTAACATCAGTAAACAGGAAGAATTAGGTTGTCAAATATTTTCTAATACCTTTACTATTTTCTTGAGTGTAATTGGTAGAGGCCAGGTGAGTAATAAACCTTTAATTTGCTTAAGTAATAAATAGATAAGATCTGTGGATTCTGGGCTTAGTGTTTGCTTGCATCTGAATAGACTTTAGTTCCTCATGTACGATAAGTAAATTTGCAGGCAAAGAATATAGATCTTCACTTTAGCTGTTCTAATAGAGTTTTATATATTTAAAGGTGGTCCGTCATGTCTCTTTACATAATGTGGCCCTCATTTTCATATGGTAGTAGTTTTGGTTTCGTTAGGACGAAATGGTTGAGAAATGAATGATTAAGATGGAAAGGAATAACAGAGAGGAAAAAAAATTCTTCTTTTTAATGGAGAATGGGATCTCTGCAGTTTCAAAATGAACTACAATGTGCAGTTCTAAATCTCACCCTTAAAATTTATTAAACTAAATTTCTAAAGGTATATTTATCATTTAATAAATTAAATTAAAGGACCAAAGCGAATCAATTGATGTAGTTCTTTTGACAGTTGTAAACAATCTTGATCACTTTCCTACTAAGAGTTAGTGTAAGAGAAATAGAACATCTTGAACCATGTAATAATTTCTCTATCGTTGAAGTTTATGGGTGGAAAAAAGAGAGATAGAAAGAAAAAGTAAAAAGGAGAGAAATATAAATGTGAAAAATAATGTAATAAAAAATAAACAAATATAATAAGAGTAAGATATTCACCAAAATCATCTAAAAATATAATAAATTAAACTGATTTATCTTGGAATATATTTAAAACCTGATATCCCTTCGAAAGTGCAATTTATCTTGCTTTAGTTGTTATCAAGTATCAACCTTAACATTAGAGGCTGCTCCAAGCCTATCTTAGCATGAATACTGCTCCAATTCTCAATTGCTTGTCTAAATATATAGTTTCCAACTTTCAGAATTTCATATATACATGATCTCGAGTCAACTCAAGACTATCTCATAAGTGAATCTCAATTATATCATACTTCAAGGCAAGCATGAGGAATAAAGAAGAATTCTAATTCAGAAGTACACACATAAATCTGATCTTATATGAAACAAAAATAAGCATCTAAAGCAACATGATAGAAGTTCTTAGTACACTGTCACTTTAGAAATTGTGCGAGTTTGGGAGTAGTATCACATCCAGCAAACTACCTACTGGTCAAACTTCACTGCAATTTCTTTTCTCATTTATGTTGCCTTCTGCTATACTAATTAAATTAAATAAGTAATAAAAGAGATCACATATCAGCAAAAAAATTTTCCTTATCAGCTCTAGATTCAGCAAGGGTTCCATTAGTCCACTTCTTCAGCATCTCTAATGCAGCCTTGGGCTGGTCCATTGGAACCATGTGACCCGCATCTTGGACCTGTTTTTTGTTGCAGAAAATATTGAACTGAATAAACACTTTCCACTTACCACGAGCAAAGCCATAAATGAATTTGGTAAATAAACGGAGTGTCTATTTATGGACAATATTAAATTTGGCTGTTAACACTGCACAAGCACAAGTTTGCATTTGACCTTAGCAGAAAAGTGTACAACTAGCCCCCCACAAAATAGATATTCATTATTGGGAATAGCCATTAATTTTAACATTTTGTCCGAATCATTAACATTGAATTGAAAGCACTAGTTATCTTTTCTACCTTTATCACCCTTAATGATTTGTATATTATAATGTTAAAAATGGAGTAGCTAATACCAAATGAATAATGGGCGCACAACTTAACAAAACAATTACCACGTACATATTATGAAGCAAAAAAAACCATCAAAATATACCAAATTTTGCAGTCGATCGATTATTATTTTGTTAAGTAGTGTCATGTCATAACACGCAGAGGGAATGACAGAGGTTTTCATACGGAAACCGATTATTACATAAACATAACCTCATTTAAGATGCTGAATGCGCTTTGGATGATGATGGTAGCACATAATCAAGCACCATGACACTCTCGAGATGCTCCTTAATCTTCTTCTCATTAGAATCCGCTGCCTCTAGTTCGCTTAATCCAGGAAAAACTTCAAGGGAAGCAATGGAGAACCCTTTGGCTCTCGCGGGAGAGAAATTTTCCCCGCAAGTGAACTGAAACTCACTCTGAATTCCTCTTATAGCCCCCAGAACCTCATCTTTAACGTGTTCTCCAACGCCCTCCTTCAACTTGAAGAACGTGACTCGCAAGGCGGAGCCCGGCGGCGGCACGGTTGCGCCGCCGGGAACCTCGGCGAGCCAATCAAGGGCCATGGCATCGTCGACCAAGGGCGCGTTTGCCTTGACGACCGCCATGTGGGCTGGGTGCGCCACGTAGGCGTGGAGGTCGTCCTTGGAGTTGAAACGCGTGTGGAAGAAGTGAGTGAAATTTAATGAAGGGGAGGTTCGGATGCGCAGTAACGGCCCCACTGTAAGGTGAAGGAGCTGTTCCAGCGAGGCTAGGGAATTGATTCGATCCACCATGGCATCTGCCTCCGACGGTGCAACATCGTCTTTGACCTTGAACAACACCACATGCTCGAGGATCGACATCCTCTGTTGATGTTACAAGTGAAGTGTTATGTTTGCAAAAATTTTGTATATAAATAAATAGATAAGGGACAATTGTCTCCTTTTTTTGTTTGACCAAGTTAATCACTCACCCACCCCTCAAGTCTCATCTACCACACGTTAATTTCCCCTCACCTAATCTAGTACGTCTCGTGATATAATTAATTTTGATTGTTAAAAGGGACACATTTTTGTTTATTAATTGATTCAAGATAGCAGAGAAGTCGTGCATAATATATGGATCTTCCTTTTAATCTTTCTTCCTTCCCTCTGTGATTGGCTATAAGCAATAACCGTGGATCTTTTCTTGCATTTAATAGTATAAACCTCTTGCCGGCCACCCGGAAGAATTTGAAGTCAAAAGAGGTGGAATGCTTAGCTGGTTTGGTTTTCAAACAGCCTCACCTGATAATGGTTTACAATTTTTTGACCTTACCTTACTTCAACGCAATGGTATACCGTTGCTTCTTGGACTATAAGGAATTGGATCCTCCAGAGTTCGAATTGAACTGCAACCAGAGCAGTTATAATCTAACTGTGTATAAATTTTGAAAAATTATTTTAACCAATAAAGAAACATTTTTAAGGATTAAGACTGGTACAGTTAAATTTTTAAGTGCAGCGAATCTTGATCCGGTCTATATGGAATGCTCAGGTTCAGTTAGTCAAGGTACGTGGATTTAGTTGAATGCTCGGGTTCCTTGGTTTAAACATCCATACTTTTGCTGAGCCATGGTATTCAAATATGGTATCTTATATATGTAACACTAAAAAATAAATGTATATTTAAATAGAGAATATAATATTTTTGAAATATTTGGACGCAAGAATTACCAAAAATAAACTTTGTTTTAATAAAATATTATTTTATATTTCTTTATTTATTTTAAAAATTATTATTATTGATTTTAACCTGCATTATTTTTTTATGCATTTTGAATTTTAAAGTTTATTTTTTATTTTATTAAAATGTAGCATATATTTATTTTCTATTTAACAATTAACATAGAAATATACCAAATTAAAATTAGGATGAATAATAAAATATAAAAGTGTGAGGTATATTGTGGGATCCATTAAAAAAAACTTTTTGGTTGGAGAAAAAAATTAATTAATTTTCTTAAAATAAGAAAGATTATATGACATTGTGAGAAAGTGTAAAAAATTAAGAAACTTCAGTGATTTTTTACGTTGGAGATGCTCTTCATTTAGGGATGGCAAAGTGTACCCGGACCCTACGGGTACCCGCAAAAATATCCGCAAGCGGGTCGGGTAAATATCCGCTTATTGGGGCTGGGGCCGGGTATTTACCCGCAATTTTTTGCGGGTGCGGGTACGGGTACGGGTACTATAGTACCCGCCCCGCCCCGCCCCGCACCTACCATATATATATATATATAATTAAAATAACTTAAATAAATAATTATGTTATATATATACTTTTCTGTAAAAAAAAATAATTTTATATATTCCATAAACTAACACTAATAGTAAAAGATTTATGTTATAACTTACAATAATTTTATATTTTTAATATTATGTGTGGATGCTTTTAATGTTAAGTTTGAATTATTTAAGCGTGAATTTTCAATTTATTTGTAATAATTTTTTTAATTAATATTTTTATAACTTAAATGCAATTTTGGTTCATCTATTTTGCACAATCCACAATTTTGGTCCCCCTATTTTAAAATAGAGACGTTTAGTCTCCTAATTTTGTAAAATATGTAATTTTGGTCCTTCCATCAAATTGAAAGCGTTGATTGTTAAGAGATTAACATTAACCTTAACGTGGTCCAAATATAGTGACATGACATGAGATTATTTATTTAGTTTTTAATTATTTTAAATATTGAGTAGAATAATTGATGAAAAATATATTTAAAAAAAAAGTAATATCATTTATTTGACTACGATGTGCCATGTACTTCAACAATGTAGAACTAGTTTAAAATAAATGATTAAGACTTGTGATTTCTATTTTAGGACTCACGACTACCCCAACCATTAAAATCAACGTAATATGTGCTTTAGTGACACATATAAACAAATAATTATTTCTCAGTATTTAAAATAATTAATAAATAAATAAATAATCTCGTGTCACATCACTATATTTGGGTCACGTCAAGGTCAACGTTAATCTCTTAACTGTCAATGCTTTCAATTTAATGAAAGGACCAAAATTACGGATTTTACAAAATTGGGGGACTAAATGTCTCTATAGAGGGACCAAGATTACGATTGTGCAAAATAGGATGACTAAATGTCTCTATTTTAAAATAGGATGACTAAAATTACGGATTCTGCAAAATAGGGGGACCAAAATTACATTTAAGTCTATTTTTTATTGATTTATTAACTTCATACATAAGTAAAGTGCGGGTAGCGGGTGCGGGTATGGGTATATAGGTACCCAGCGGGTACGGGGATGGGGATTAAAGTTGCTACCCGCGCGGGTATGGGGCTGGGTACGGGTATTTTTTTTAAACGCGGGTATGGGGACGGGTACTATAGGACCCTACCCAGACCCTACCCATTACCATCCCTATCTTCATTAGTCAATATCATTGACCTACTCCAACACCAAGGTTTTGCATCCCAACTTTGTTAATGATCACTCGTTTGTAATTCATGTATGAGTATATTAATTAGAATATACATCTTGGAAAATAAATCTTTCATTCTTTATACTTTTCCAATTAGACATTCTTAATATTATTTTTTTCTTCTATCTTTTAGTTGTGTTTTTCACACATTAACTCTGTAACTAGCTAAAAAATTCCTCTTTCAACTATATCAAATTATTCTTCTTTTATCCTTGTCTTTCTATTTGATTTTTGTAGCTGTTTCAATCTACCATGTTTTTATCTAAATCAATAAATTAAAATTTAATAAGTTTTAAAAAGAAATGATTAATAATTTAAAATAACTTTATATCATAATTTAATTCATTATAAATTTAAAATATAAATTATATATTTAAAATATTTATTTATTGTAAATTATAACTATATAAAAAAATATTTATCTCGTTGAATGTACAAATTAAAATAGTAGTCGCATAACATTGAAAAAATCCATGTCTTCATAGTAATATTTTGCTCTGAAAAACAATGTTGTAGCGTATACGTATGTAATACTCCTATATAAACTTCAATCCAAAAGAAAATCACTAAACTTGATTAATTTGACTAATTGAAAACGACAATCCAATCAGAGACTAGCCAATGTAGTAAGGTTTCTGATTAACAAATTACAAAGGAAAACAGAAAGAGAGAAAATGGAAAGATGATAATGGGCAAACAATGTCAAAAGTAAATGGTTGCCCATAATTTTCTTCCCTTCTAAATTCGCACGATCATTACTTACACAACATTCACGTTATCGATATCATTTTCTAGGTTACATTTAACCTAACATCAAACATCGACAGATGACGAAGTTTCTGGTTTCATCATATTAGTGACCACAATAAGTCAATGTAGTATTCAAATCTTGCAACCGCTGCTTTTATCTGTTTTTACGGAGATTAATAAAAACGCTGCTACGAATTAAATGATGTATAATTATTAACCACGGTCAATCAGAAAAAAATAAATAAAAGAATACTACCAATTCATCCTATAACATACACTTGAATACTCTCTTTAGTATTGATTTAAATTTATTTAAAATCTCAAATTTATATTCAAAAGAATACGTTAATTAAATAATGTATTATAGCCTTGCTAAAAAGTAAATAATTATGATTAGCGGAACTTTCTCACCAAAATCGACAGAGAAGAACGTTACTACTTACTAGCTTCAAATTGTATCGTTTTTATTACATTATAGCCTAAAAAATAACTATGCAAGCTTCTATACTTCCATATTTGGATTCTCGTTAATTTGTGTCTAACAAAAACCAGTAACGGGGGATCCAAAGTAACTAATAACTAAACTTGAAATCAGTGCAAGAAATATCTTTGTAGTAACTAAGCATGTATTTGGTAAGGGTGAAATTGTGAGGAATATAAGTGAAAAGAGCGGAAAGGAGATGAAAGATAAAAAAAAGTGAGTGTATTTAATTGAGGTGAAAGATATGCGGAAAACTTTAAAAATATATATGAACCCACATGATAGACTTTCATTGTAAAAAAAAAAAAAATGGGGCGGGGAGGCGCGCGGTCACTTACGGAGAGAGAAGATATTGAGGTTTGATTTTTACAAAATCACCCTTTGCCTGTGACCTTTGCGGACAATAGTCGTGACTAGGGATGTTCATAAATCGATCTAATCTAATAAAAATCGAAAAAATTGATCCAAAAAACCAAAAATCAAACAGATCAAAAATTTGAAAAATCGAATTTTTTTATTGTATTGGATCGGATTTCGGATTTGATTTTCAAAACCGATTCAATCCAATCCAATCCAAACCGAACTTTTATATATGTATATATTTTTATTCATAAATTGATAATATCACTCATGTTTATATTTTTATTTCTTATATATTTGTAAAATTATCACATAATTTATACTTATTTATAATACAAATTGTTAACGATTTAATATTACTAATTAAATTAACTATTTTTTAATAATTATAAATTAGTTAAAAGAGTTTTATATTTAAAAATAGAATTTAACAATTTATTTTCTACAGTATTTTTTTTCCTCTTATTTATCTGTTTTTACCACTCAAATTAACCCCAAAACAAGGTAAAGGTGTTTATATATACTTCAAGAAAAATACTTTTAGTACATTTATTTTTTTCTTTCATCTCATTTCCACTTCATTTTTATCAATGTCTTTTTTTTTTTTTTATCACAACACTTATCACATTCATTATTTTTATTCTCTATTTTTTTTTCTATCTTTCTCTTATTTTTGCTCTAATCCACCCCGATTTTAGGACATAGGAGTATCATGACTCATTCCGAAATGAAAATAGGAAAACGAGTCTCCGTTGATAGGGGTGTTCAAAACTGAACCAACCTAAACTGAAAATCGAAAACCGATGAAAAATCAAATTTTATTGGTTTTGTTCGGTTTTTTATTTTCCTAAACCATGTGGTTTGGTTCGGTTTGCGGTTTGAAAATGTAAAATCGACCCAAACCAAACCGAAACGCTAGTTATATGTAATTGTGTTTTTTCTTGAATGCACAGTAAGTAAGTATACGACCTATAAGTTATTCAGTGACTATTTTACTATAATTTCAATGGCTCGCAGCTAGTAATATGTACTGCAGCATATGACTGTTTTACTTTAAGTTCATTGATTGTTTTTACTTTAAGTTCAATGGTTGTTTTACTTTAAGTTTATTAACTATTTTAATTACTTTAATTTCACTGATTATTTTTACTTTAGCACGTCATATTTAATTGTAACTATTAACGTACATAAGTATTTGGATGATACTTTACCTTCTTTTATAATAAATTTCTTTTTTGGCTAATAAAAAAAATTAAGCAATGCTTAAACAGTGAAGATATCACATTGAATTGATAAATATTTTAATTTTTTTAATACTTAATAATAAATTTTTAAAATTACAAAAAGTAGCGTGAAGGGGGCAGACGCATCAGTGTCGGGTACTGGGAGCGTGGCCAGTCCCTCTCCTGCTCTCCATGTACGAGAAGTCCCGTTAGCACCGTGGGTGTGGGTGTGAGCGTGAGTGTGACACACTTCTCCGACTCCCATGGGACCCACCTTCTTCCGCATTATTAATTTCACACCCAATCAATCACTACACCACTATTGGAGATGGTCATCACCTTACGTGTCCCTCTCTCATTCGCTCCAAACAGTTGCCCCCAGATTTCATTGTACACATCTTCATTTCCTTTTTTTATTAACTACACCCAAACAAAACATATATTTTTATTAAAAACTCTCATTTGCCAGACGTCGCCGTTCCGTAGTGAGAATCACGTTCGTGTTGACTCAAGTCCCGACCCCGTTTGGATTTCCACTATCCTCATCCATTTTCTCGTACAATTATATACGGTATCCATCCAATTATTAAAGACAACGTTTTTTTTTTGGGAATTATTACAGACAACTTAACCATAAAATATCTTATTAAACCTCACATCACCATCACTACGCCCACCACACGAATCAATAATTTTAATTCAATGATTTCACTAACCAAATTAAATAAATTAAAAATAACTTCTCTCTCATATTGTATGTCATTTTAAGTGTTTTTTTTTCATTTATTTTAAAATATTTATTATTTTAAAAAATAAAATAATTCATTTTAATAATATTCTCATTCGTTAATGTTTTATTTGAATATCTAAATAAATTTACAACTATATTAATACTTAAAATATTACCTGAAAAAATAAATAATATGAAATGGAAGAAATATTTAATAAATCGTTATCAAATTATGTAAATTGTTGCTATCAGTATTTATTACTTATTAGTGAGGTGTTAAAAAGATTTATCACGTTAAAGAACTTTCCAGAGGTCAGGACAAGATTAGCAAGTCAAGAATGAATAGGATGGGATAATTTCCTTTAGATATATTTTTTTTCATCTTGTATTTCTTGTTAAAATTTAGTTATATGTTATAAATAATTTGTTAAATAAATAGCCTATTATCATAAGCAAGGACGGATCGAGAAATATGCAGAAGGGGGGGCTAAGGCTATTTTTTTTTCCTTTACAATTTTTTTTTTATAAAAGCAACATTATGTTCTATAAGAGAAAATTCGAATCGGATAAAGTTATTATGAACTCAAACTCAAAATTACTTATTAACCTAAAACAATCCTAGTTATCCCAATTGATTTACATATTTGATTGTTTTTCGTAATTATTTAAATATCTAACTTCTATAAAAACATTTACTAGTTTTACACTTAAAACTAAAACTAATTTTTATCTCAAACAATAAAAATAAGAAAACATAATAAAAATTTCTATCACTGAAAAAATCCTATAAATGATAGAATGTCAATTTTTTTTTTTTTTTTGAAAAAAAAGGTAAGGAGATGTGATAACTACTTCTTAAAAAAATTATTGAGTAGTGTAATAATAACTTACTATAGATCTATTAGATAATTGAGTAGTCTGAATATTCTCTCTACTTGTTAAATTTATTTATTAATTTTCAATTCATTTAATAAAAAAAATTATTATATAAAAATCATTATTCATGTTAACTTACTCTTAAGATTAATTATTAAGTATTAAGATTTAAACATCTGTATATATTATCAAAACAGACGAGTTTTACTGAAGCGGTACTGATCAAATGCATGATAGTTAAAAACTTAAAATTACAAAAGTAAGGATGGTAGTATTAAATATAAAACTATAATAATGTTTTTTTTTTTGGCAGAAAACTATAATAATGTTAAACAATATACGCCTCTGTATATAGGTTTCATTGATTAGATGTAATTAATTCCCACAAGTAAAGTCACGTGCACATCACAGCGGGAAATGATCAATGAGGACTGAGGATGGTTACTTTGCATTAGTTAAAAAAATGGTCTATGAAGTTGAAGGGGGTAAAGAAATTGGTGTGGGAGGGGGGGCTCAGCCCTGCCTGCCCCCCTTAAATCCGTCTCTGATCATAAGTAGATATTGACTTAATATTCGTATCCTCGTTAGAGTATGTTTTATTCGTTAATTATTAATATTTTTCATCACCAACTTGTTGAAGTTGTATGTTATATTTATTTATCAAAACAATGACTTTACATGAAAATATAATACTGGTTCTAATTATAAACAACACAGGACAAATCATCAATACCAAGGAAAATAATTAATGTAGCTTTTTTTTAATTAATTCTACCATAAATTCAAATTTTATTCCAAAAACACCATTTGCTTTAAGTGGTTGTTATAGAAATAAGTGAATGCATAGAAAATAGAGTTAACAATAAAGTAATGGTATAAAAGAAAATTTAACCATAAGTAACTTAAAAAACTAGTGATTGTTGCTTATAATTAGGACCAACGAAAAAATAAGTTTGTTGTTTATAATTAGAACCAGAGGTAGTATTAATAACTCTTATTCGTTAATATTTACTTATTGTTTTGTCTAAATTTAGAAAATAAATACATTTTAAAACTTTCATAAGCATGAAAAAATTATTTATTCAAAATAAAACAATTTGAATTAAACATGCATATGAACAAAAATGTTTAATGACATTTGAAAATTACATAGTACGCGTCTTTTTATTTCTTTTATGGATGACAAAACAAGTTTAACCTAATTAGCCAACCCCTTTAACCAATTTATTTGGACAGATAAGGGTGGGATTATTCAACCCATTAGTCTGTTTGACCTGCCTCATTTTGGCTTGTCAAAAAAATACTTGTAACAGACATTTATTTTATGGATTATTTATTTATTAACAAGAATATGGATTTGGAAAAATTTATTCTTACATTTGTTATGAAATAATAAAATAATTATTATCGAATATGTCACACTTTTTAAAATACCTGGAAATAACATACCCACGTTATATTTCAAAGAAAAAATATTCTCAGGATTAAAGAAATAATCTATGAAACAAACCCCTTAATATTTTATTTCAAGTTTATTAGTGATGCACTGACAATGTAAAATAATTTTACAGTGTCATCTAATTACAAATCACCGTTTATATGACTTTTAAAATAATTTTGTAAAAGTTAACAAACTTACCATACATGGCAGGTTGTGATTAGATGACGGTATAAAACTATTTTACACTGCCAGTGCATAACCCTTTTTCTCTTTTATTTTTAAATTAGATATAAAAAAAATAGTATGAGATTTTGGATTTCCATTTCATTTAGGTATATTGTTCTAATTAGGAGTCAATATTTTTTTAACGTTTAGAGATGATAAAATAAATGTGTGTTTTGGATAATTTTACGATACGTTTGGTTCGGTGGAAGAAAAATAAACATAGAGGAAAAAAACTAATATATATATATATATATATGTGTGTGTGTGTGTGTGTGTGTGTGTGTTTGTTTGTTTAGTTAAAGAGAAAGTGAAAAAAGAAAAAGAAAAGCTTCTACAAATAAAAATTCAAATTGTTCATTTCTTCTATTTTCCCTCTAATTTAAGGTTTAAATACCTTTTTAGTTATTACAATTTAGTGGTTTTTTTATTTTCATTATTGTAATTTTTTTTTCTTTTTAGTCATTGCAAATTATGTTTGTTTTATTTTTCGTCCTTAAAACATTTTAGATAGCATTTTTTTCACTGTTTAAAGTGCTATCTAAACCATTTTAATGACAAAAAATAAAACAAATATAATTTGTAAGGACTAAAACAAAAAAAAATTGCAAGGACACAAAGCAAAAAAATGCTAAATTTTATGAACTAAAATGGTATTTAAGCCTTAATTTAAATTTAAAACTTTTATGTTCTTCTTATTTTCTTTCCAACCCATTAAACATAGTATTAAGGTTCATTTGGTTGGGTAGAATGAAAAATAATAGAAAGAAGAAATTGAAATTTGAATCCAAGAGAAAGTTAAAAAAATGATTTTTTTTAGAAATAAACTTTTATATCTTTTTTTTTTCTTTCATTTTCTCTTTAGTCAAATAAAAAAAAAAACATCGTCATCTATATTTTGTTTCTTTCCAACCAAACATATCATTAATATGTTAAAATCAAATCAAACTTAATTATGTTATTTTTAAATTTAGTTCAGATAATTTTCAATCAAAAAATAAACTATACCACACTACCAAGAGTTTATATTACATCTATATTTTTTTTAGGAAACTATAAGTATTTTTTACAAGAGATAAATGTATAAAAATTAAATAATTTGATATGTCTAGAATTTGATATTTAAATCTATTGTTTAAGCTATAATAATTTCGTAAAAGTTTATCTAGATATTCGGTAGTTTGATCTCTATATTAAATCATAGAGTAATTTCAAGTATTAATTTTTTCAACAAATGATTTGAATTTCTTAGTTTATTTTCTTAAATATCTCTCTCTTTCCGGTCAAATTCATTAGATCATACCAAAGTGTCGGGGAAAACACGGGGTTCGGTGATGGAAGTTGAAACGGAAAGTGTGAGGAGGAAGAGGGAGAGCGACGATCAATGAAGAGGGGAACGAGGCAAAGTTGCAGAAGCTGTCATGAGGGAGGTTGCAGAGCATGGTCTAGTATTCGTTTGATTGCACTACTTTTCTCTCTATTTCAAAATGACTGTTTTAACATTAAAAAATTTCCTTATTAACCGATGTTTTTATTTTTTCATGAAATTTCATACATGTATGCTCCTAAATGTGAGAATTTGGACTTGGCTAAAAAATTTATTCGATTCCTTGTCAGAGAGAGACATTGTATGTTGCAATGCGATGATTTTCGCTAGACTCTACTGCCTCCTTCCCCGCCGAAGCCGACGAGGGGAAAGTGAGGGAGCAGATCATGCTTTAATTATTTGTTTTTTTTTCTCTTTCATTTCTGAATTCTAAGATTTTTAAAAAGTAAGGGAAAAGTGAATAGAAAATAAAAAAATAGAAGAATGATTATGATTCTTCGTACAAAATGTAGAACCAAGTTTTATTTTTTATTTTTTTTAGTTCTGAATTCAAATTTAATAGATGGATTTCTTGAAACGTTTCACGTATTTTAAAGATTGATTAACATAAAATTAAAATTTAAAGTATTTATTTGCAAACCAGATGACTTCATGATGATTGCATATATTTTCCCATAAGTTTATTTGAAAAAATTATTTTTTTATAATTTTCTGTATATTTTAGATTAATTAATTTTATTAATTATTATCTTTAAGATAATGGTTAAAAAATTAAAAATATTTTATTAAATATTATAACATTTAATATTATAAATATATTTTTCCATGATTTTAATAAAAAAATATATTTATTAGTTTATTAATTTTTTTCTTTTAAGAGAAATAGATAAAAAAAAAACCATTTTTTTTAATTTGTTAGGCATTAGTTTAGTTGATCATCATTTCTTCTTATTAATTTTTCCTTAAACCAAAATAAATAATTTACTTCAACCAGGTATTTACAATTCATAATTCAATAAAATATTTTATAGTATCTTTGGCTGGAAAGAAAGAAAATAGAGAATAAAAAGTATGAATAATATTTTATTTTCTTTTATTTAGTTCAAAACAAAGAAATAGAAAAAAAAAATTGTCTTTTAGAAAAAAAAAAATTTCCTTCTATTTTATTTTCAATTTAATTTTTTTTCTTTTTCTTTATTTACTCTCTATCATTCCAAACACCCTATTAAAAAAAATATTATAAACGAGTATTTTAAGAGTATTAATTTAAAACTAATAATTAAAAAAGTTTAATAGGTATTTATTATCACTATAAAGTTTAATAGGTATGTATTATTATCAGTATCAACTAATTATCACTGAACACTGGGTCAATTGGTAGTTTGAGTCTTGAATAGTTGAAACATAATGATTTTACATTACTCAAATAATAAATTAACAATATTTTTTTTGTTTAAATATAATTTTAGTCCTCATATTTTGTATAATTTATAATTTTGGTCCTCCTGTTTTAAAATTGAGACATTTAGTCCATCTATTTTGCACAATTCGTAATTTTAGGTCCCCTGTTTTAAAATTAAAACATTCAATCTTCCAATTTTGTAAAATTTGTAATTTTGGTTATTCCATCAAATTGAAAGCATTAATCGTTAAGAGTTTTCATCATTTATTTAAACGAGTCTCACGTTCCTGAAACACATGTCACTTTGTAGTCAACGTTAATCTCTTAACTGTCAATGATTCTAATTTGACGGAAGGATCAAAATCACGAATTTTATAAAATTGGAAGACTAAATATCTCAATTTTAAAATAGAAAAACTAAAATTACATATTATATAAAATATGAGGACTAAATGTCTCAATTTTAAAATAGAAAACTAAAATTACATTTAAGCCTATTTTTTTACTAAGATTTTTAATTATCAGTTCTTTAATTAATATACTAAGAATGAATGGTCGTAGTTAGCAACTTAGCATTCACTTGAAGAAAAAAAAAAAAATCGACCGACACAATTTTTTGAACTCCTGTCATCCGCCATCATAATATGTTTGATTCTCAATATTAACGAAAGAATTGGTACATGGTTTGCTGGCAAAAGTAGGGCCCTTTCATCATGGAAATCTTGACATCATGAACCAGCCACGTGTCGTGAACAAAAATAATATCGTTGGAGTGTTTCTTCCGTAGGACGAAGACTTTTTCCCGATACTTCTTAATTAAAATAAAATGAACTGAAGTTTCTTTCAAATAAAAAAGAATTTCATATTTTAAAAAAGTTTATTTTTGACCTATGGTTATTGTAAAAAAAAAATTATATTATTAACTAATCAAAATCTATGATTTGTATGATTTTTAATATAATTATTGTAAAAATAAAAAAAACTTATCTTACATAAAAATTACGATTAAATAACCGTATAAAAACTCTTTATTTTGTCATTATATAGATAATTTTCTCTTTCAAAAGATTTAAAGAAATTCTCTTTTTGATTGTCCAAAGTATCTCCTAACTTATATAGACTATTTTCTCTTTCAAAAGATATATAATAATTTTATTTTGTGTTCATATCACTTAATCAAAAGTCAGCAACTAATCTTTTAAAGTACAAAAATTAATTTAAGAAGTTGAATTTTCTCAATAGATAATTTTCCTTATATATAAACTTGCAGATCAAAATTCTTTAATCACATACTTAAAAAGAATAATTATTTATTAATCATATCACATCATGTTAATTAGAGAGTGATTTAACAAACATTCATTTTAAAATCAAAAGCAAGTACATGGAGATAATTTTATTTATACTTAATTTAATAAACTATAAGAATTTAATTTAAATACACTGTTTATCTTGATAAAAAATAATAAAATATTTTATTTTTCATAATACTTATTTTAAGAATCACATCTGCAAGAACAAAAAAAAAAAGAATCACATCTACGATCATGTTTAATTGATTGATCATATGAAATTCTTTATAGTAAAAAATGTATGAAAATCAAACTCAAATTATAATACATTAACAACATATTATTATACATATATTAAATTTGAAATGATAATAATATAATTTGTATTGAATCCCAATGGTTAGATTTAAAAGTTAATCAAGTGTAATAAAATTTTATATACTTTTAAAATATTAAATGAGGGGTTCGCTCTCCGTCCTAGTAAACAAAAGGCGTATCGAAATTAATATATCTTATAGAATATAAAAAAAAAAAGAGAAAACAGGTGGATATTCATTATAGAATAGTGCTAAATATTAAGACACAAAGGGGTCCGAGCGTGACTGTCAAATCTACATATTCTCTGTTCTCTCTCTCTTTCTCTCTCTATCTCTCTCTGAATTCACAGGACAGCCCCTTTGCTCCGCAGATTCGATTCAATCGCCGATCTTTATTACTCACTGCTCCTCGGGAATCCCTCGTCTCCCCCTTTCAATCTCTGTCTCTTCTCCCTCAATATAATGTTCCAGATTTTCAAGGTACGATTTTCCATTCATAACAATTATTATTATTATTATTATATTATTATTAACAATACCTTTTGAATCATTTATTTAATTTAACTTTATATGAATTTGACAAAACAAATAAAATAAATAAACAAATAACATGGCATAGTTTCATAAAATGTGAATTTTGTTCCCTAGTCTTTGTTTCTATCTGACAACGTTTCCTCCACTGTTTCACGATGAGTTTCTTGATCTCCGTTTCACCCAGACATTGGTTTTATCAGCTCTTTCTTCTTCTTCTTCTTAGCGGTTCACTAAAATATTCGCAGGAGATCTCAGCAATTGCAATTTAGTTGGTTTTGAGATGCGTTGGATTCAATTCAACAAACTCAAATGGGTTCTTTTGTTTTTGTTTGACCAATTTCTGTTTCCTACTAGAAGGAATTTATGCTGCTGCAAGTTTTCCAAGTACTTTTCAAACATTTTAATTCCTGATATTAACACGTTAATTCGGATTCTGTTGAGTTTAAAGTAATGCCAATCTGAGATTATTAAATGGGATTTTGTTTTTCTTCAACATTTGGACGGTTACTTCTTTTATTTTTGTTTTTCGTAATTTTGCTTGAAAAGGGTTAATGATACTGTCTCTGCTGTAGTACTTCGTAATATCATCTCCTCTGCATCATTGACTGTTTTTTTTTTTTTTTTTTTTTTTTTTTTTGTGGGGGTGGCTTTTAGATTCTTCTTTGGAACTCTGTGCTTTAGGTAGGTATTTCCTGAGTACATTAAAAAAAAGGTTCCTTTTATGGAAATGGGATCTGCTTTTTCCCATTTCATCATTTTTTAAAAAAATTACCCCCATCAATATAATAATAATAATAGTAATAAGAACAACAGTAAAAATAACAGTAATAATAATAATAAATATAAATATAACAATAATAATAATAATAATAATGATTGATGTTTATAATCTGATTCCTCTGGAAAAGGAACTCATGGTGGTCATGATTTCTACTACAGAGCTTGTCTCATCTGCCCAATGCCTTAAACAATTCCAAAACTGCTTATGTTTTGTCTCTCTGTTTGGGTTAGTGCAGGCAGGTACACATAGGAGGATATGATTATGGATAAATTAAAAAAATATCTCCAAACGCTTTCAATATTTCACATCTTATTTGTTCTTTCTTCTCATCATCTTCTTTTCGACCATGATGCAGGGCTGGTTCTGACTCGATCAAGCTTTTGACTCCAAAAAAATAAGAATAAAAGAAAAACATATGGAGGGTGACACGTTCTCTGGTCTTGGCAACGGTACCCAGATTGATAGCAAGATCTTGCAGACATTTCAGAAAAGCTTTAATCAAGTCCAGAACATCTTGGATCAGAACCGGGTACTCATCAATGAGATAAACCAGAATCATGAGTCCAAGGTCCCTGACAACCTCAGCAGAAACGTTGGACTCATTAGGGAGCTCAACAACAACATCAGAAGAGTGGTTGACCTTTATGCGGATCTTTCAAGCTCCTTTACCAAATCCGTGGAAGTTTCTTCCGAAGGGGATTCCAGTGGTGCTGTGAAATCTGATGGCAAAGCTGGCCACAAGCGACACAGGCCTCTTTAGGGAGCTTCTTCTTCTTCTTTTTTTTTTTTTTTTTTTTTTTTTAATTTCTTCTTTTCTTTTTTGTTTGGTGGAGATGCACGACATAACAATTGTGTTGAGGGCTAGAACAAGATTAGGTTCTGTAGCCAAAAGCCCTCTTGTATTACAGAACTTTCTCTAGCTCATCACTTACTGCTTACTACATTTCAAATAAAAAGAAATGATTTTCCGGAATTCCTCTCAATATTATTATAACCTTGTGACTGTGGATCTAATAGTAATGTAACATGTTTGTGTGCTAACTTAATCATGCTGCTGTCTTTCTAAAGGTAAATGAGAACCACCCCTTTTCTTTCCTATTCAACGTGATTGCTTTTCCCTTTGGATTTGAACATGTGATGGATTATAATGAGATGGACCTTTTCTTGTTTATCTGTTTTTTCTATGATATGATGAGGTGTTGCAAGAGATAAGGGCTTTTAGCTTTGATAAACTTTTCTTGAGTTTCTGCTTGTCAAAAGGGGCTAAAGGCCAAAGCGTCCTCATAATTTTTTGTCCCTGGTTCTTTTTCATGAGGACTATCTCTTATCTAGTTTTGATGGAAACTCGTCATATAACACCTTTATTCTCTTTATACCTTCAAACAAAATGTTGTTCCCAGCTCTTACTTTAGCTAAGAACTGAAAGTGAGAAGGGGTTGCAGATACTGTTTTGGGCCTATGCGCATGTAGCCAGAGTTTCCTTACCAAGAAAACTACACCTGGTTTTCCTGTTCATGTGTTTCCCTGTGGGAGTGACAACTGAGAACTGAAAACTGCATACATGTGTGTGAAGATGCTCTGAAACAGATGGAAAGAAAGCAGCTTTAGAATATAAGATAAAATCTTTTTGGTTCCTATCACACACCACCACAAGAACAGAATCTCAGATAAGCGATGAGGAGCTTTTGACTAATTTTTTTATTTTATTTTCTTATGCCCAATGGCTAGTATTGGCCGGGAAATTAAAAGTATTCTACTATTCTATATCAGCTTAAAACAAAGCACTACAGTCCTTAGAAGCAGATATGTGTAAATAGTGACCCCAACAACATGACAAGGGACCCAAAGGTTCTATTTTGGGATGGAACTGAACTTCTCCATACTTATCCCTTCCTACTCAGGTTCGTTTTTTACTTCCCCCCCCCCCAACTTTTTATTCTCTTATAGATGTCCTATATGGCATCCTTCTAATTGATACTTGATAATTCCCTGGTTTGTATTTCTCTCTCACTCTCCCTGATTGCGCAGATGTCTTTATTGGTGGACCCATTTTGTGGCAGCCTAATTTCCTGATCTTAGAAGAGAGGCCCCACATGAGTGATTGCTGACGATGGCCTGTTCCTGGTTTAGATTTTGCATTTTGAAGGAGTGGACCTTTTCCTCCTGGGTAGATTCATACCTTTGTCAATACTCTCTATTCATAATTAACTCACTCAGACCTAGCTATAATTGTTAGACCATCGATTTTTGGGTGATAATTGTTGGACTATCATTTGTCCATGACCTCAGGGCTTTTCTGGACCGTCACATATAAATTGTTTACAAATAATGAAATACAATTATAAAGCTTTCATGTACAAGATGCTGTTGTTGTACTCTCAAGACCGTAAAATACAATGTGACTTTTTAAGCTTAATCTTCCTTTTGGTAAAGAGGAGAGAAATAGAATCGATAGAAATAAAAGATGATTTGAAAAAGAAAAAATAGAATATAAATAAGATTGAATGTTGGACTGCTTGATTTAAAAGAAAAATGTAAGAAATAGAATAAAAATAATATTATAAAAATATAAAATTACTTTAAAAACTAAGGACAATAGTAATTCACAACCAGCAACAAAAAATGAACATTTGTAGGACCTGTTGCTTTTTAGATTATCTCCATTCAAAATCTCCTCTAACAAACGTACTGGATTGTTTTTGTCTGTTCTCATCGGTTCAAAATCTCTTCTACCAAATGTACTGTAAATGTTTTGTAGAAACAATCTTTGTAGAAAATATGTCTACAAGAGTTACTTCCTTACATACGTTCATGAAAATGTGGAATTCTTATGGTAAATTGTGAAGTCATGAACTAATGGCTTTTTATTCACTTATATACCAAAGATGCTAGAATAACGTTTTTTTAACAATAATTTTCACAACATTTTATTATTATTTTATCTCATAATTCTCTTTCCTTTTTTTTTTTTTTTTTTTTCCGTCTCTCTTCATTGTAAAAGTTGTTGTGAGAAATTTATGTGAAGAAAACATTTCTAAGGATGAAATGTTGATTCATGACCAAATGAGGGAGAGATTACTATAAAGATATATAGGGATATTCAAATTCGTTAAGCATTATCAACCGGATTAATCCAACAGAAGAAAAATAATCCCTAGCTAGTACTTATAGTGAGCAGTTTCAAATAACAAGTATGCTATGTTCAGTTTCAAAAAAAAAAAAAACAAGTATGCTATGTTTGAGGAAATGATCAAGGGCTAGAATATCTCATATAAAAATGGATTTGGTCCCTAACCAAGCCAAGACAAATTAGACATTGTGTAGTACATAACATGTGCGATGGGAATCTACTTTTGCTTTTCTTTCCCTTTGTTCCTTGCATTTCCAGCAAATAGGTTGGAAAGGAGCTCAACTCTAGTTTGCCCAATGAAAGCTATTTTTTTATAATAATGGAACTTGTAGATATCTCCATCATTGGTTGGACCCAATTACAGCAATCCAACTATAATAATCCACGCCCCATGCCGGAAATGTTTAATTATGGCCTAATGACACTTTTTAATAATTTGACGATAATTTTTAATATGTGATCATCCTTTTATTCCCTCTCTCTCATGCCTTTTATAAAACTAAACTCCATTGGGTCGTGGCTTCAGAAAGACACTCATACACACTTTTGAAAATTGCATACTTTAAGAAAATCAACTTTACAATGTTGACATCACTTCTGTTAGGTGACCCGTAAACGTTACAAAGTTGCGTTTCAGTGATTCTATATTGGATCGTTTGGTACAAAGATCATGTCTCATTGAAGTTTCACCTGCCAACAGGTAACGAAACTTATCCGTAATTTTATTTTCCCTTCACAAAAGTACATCATTATCCCTTTATGTGTCTAATTGCTAGTGAATACTTGCTTAAATCTTCAAAACCTAAACCACTAATCATTAATAATTTAAATTTGTACCAAATTAAATTGCTATTAGTTTCTGTAATTCGGATTGACTAATGAAGTACTAATAATTTCACTGCGTCGGCGATACCTTAGTTATAACGAGAATTAACAGCTCCAACTCCTATTCTATTCGCTAGGTTGTCGGTGAGATTTTTAATTATAACGAGATAACAGTCCAAACTCCTATGCTACTTCTATCGAGTAGCTTCATCAGTATCAATAAATGGTTTTGGACAGTTTAAATGTTTAATCACTTTTGAGAGCTTCGTGCCCATCGATAATGACGGACGGTCTACCAATACGTTCAACTAAGTATACATGCATTATCAAAATCCAAAGTTCCGAAATAAAAGAGAAAATCCCCATCTGGGCCAAAACTCTGGGTCCAATTGAAACATACGTCCAACACCCTAATTATTTGAATATTAATTGTTCTTCGTTCATTTGAACCATTGTATCAATGGAGTGGCTGGGATTATAATTTTTGGTCAAATATTACAATTAATCAAAGATATTTAACATAGATCCATAATTATTTCTTTTGATTTTCTGTAGATTGCGTTCTGCTTGATCCTTTCATGTTGTTCTAATGTACTACTTATGTGCTTGAATTTAAGACTCATTTAACTAATTTACATATATTAAGAAAGTTAGTTGATTTAATTAATAACATTAAATTTATTAATAATATGTATTATATTTTTAAAATTACTCTTAAAATTATTGAGACTCGTTATTTCACTTTTTTCACTTAATTGTTTTCCATATAATTAATTAATATGTGCTATTCATTTTCTTCAATCTTCATAAGAGATGGAAATGAATTTATCTTATTACTTTATAGCATTTACCGTAAAGTAATTAAGGGTATTTTGGTAAAAAAAAATAATTAATACAAGAGACCACTTCAAAAAAGTCTTATAAAAAGAGAAAAATAAATTTTTAAAAATATCTTATATTTAAAGACAGACAATGATTTTTAACAATGGATAACTAGATAACAGTCTAATATTCAAATATTTGAATATTTAAATATCAGATTATGCAGATCATCAAATGTAATTGACTTCTATCATGTATAACTAACTTTCATCATCTTATTACTCCCCCTCAAGTTGGCGTGTGACCATTGTGAACACCCAACTTGCCCATTAACTCTTGAAACTGTCGAGTGCCTAGTGCCTTTGTAAGAATATCTACTGATTGTTGCTTTGTAGGAACATGAGCCGTAGCTATGTGACCCAGCTGCAAGTGCTCACGAACAAAGTGGCAATCCACTTCAATATGCTTCGTTCTTTCATGAAAAACTGGATTGACAGCTAGGTGAAGTGCAGCTTCATTATCACAATAAAGAACAGTAGGACTTCCACATGTAATCTGCAGGGATGAGAGCAAACTGTGAAGCCAGATGATTTCACTGGTTGCATGCGCCATGGAACAGTATTCTGCTTCACAGCAAGATCGAGACACTGTTGTTTGTTTCTTAGCTTTCCAAGATATAGGTGCTGCTCCCAATTTCATCAAATAACCTGAAATGGATTTTCTATTTAGTGGGCAAGCTGCCCAATCAGAATCACAATATGCTATTAATTTCAAGTCGTTGTCCTTAGGAATGATTATTCCTTGACCCAGTGATGACTTCAAATAGCGCAACACTCGCATAGCTGCATCCCAGTGCTTCTGAGTTTGAGGACAACTGATGATGTTGCTCCATGGGAAAACTGCTAGGTTTGCATCCCAACATTCCACATTCACTTAGAATGTCAAGTGTGTACTTTCGCTGGCATATGAACAATCCAGATGAGCCACGAGCTAACTCCAAGCCAAAGAAATATTTGAGAGGGCCAAGATCTTTCATGCAGAAGCAATCAACTAGGTATTTTTTGAAGTGATCACAAGCCTTCATGTTATTCCTTGCTACTACTAAGTCATCCACATATATGAGGACAGCCAAAAATGTGGAGTCTTGTGTATATGTGTACAGGCTATGGTCTGCATGAGATTGCTGAAAACCATATTGTGTCAACGCCTGTGATAGCTTTGCATACCAATTTCGAGAGGCTTGTTTCAATCCATACAAAGATTTTCTTAATCGGTACACAAGCCCTTCACGTGGAGCCTGATAACCTTGAGGAACCTCCATGTAAACCTCTTCTTTGAGGTCCCCATGAAGGAAGGCGTTACTAACGTCCATCTGGTGTAACTCCCATCCTTTTGCCACAGCCACTGCAAGTAAGCACCGAACAACTGTCATCTTTGCCACTGGGGCACGCGAAGGTTTCAGTATAATCTTCCCCTTCAACCTGAGTGTAACCTTTTGCGACTAGCCGAGCTTTGTATTTCTCTATCTCACCAGTTGCCTTGTATTTGATTTTATATACCCACTTGCAACTTACAACCTTCTTGCCTTCAGGGAGTGACTCAAGTGACCATGTACCATTTTCTTCCAAAGCTTGGATTTCCTGTGCCATAGCATCTCGCCATTAAGGGAGCTTAACAGCCTGAAAATATGACTTTGGCTCATCATGATATGTGATGGCCGCTAAGTAAGCTTGGTGTTTAGTAGAGAATTAACCATAACCAATATATTGTGAGATGGGATAAGCCTTACCAGAAGAAGGTGATGTATTCGATGTCATGCATAAGGGGGTTTGTTTTGCAGAATAACAATAGAAATCCTTTAAGTTACTTGATGGTTGCCTGCTGCGTGGCGGTTGCCTACTACATGGCGCCTGAATCATGGGGTCTGTTGTTGAGCTAGACTCCCCCTCATTGTCTACACCATTCTGATCAGTAGGTGCATTCTCCTCTGTCACATTGGGATCCCCTTCTACGTTCGGTAATTCCTCTAATGATTAATTGCTTTCCTCTGCATCATGTTCACTTGGATCCTTCTCCTCTCTAGACACACAAGTTGTGCCAGGAAATACCTTTGTTGTGGTAGGTAACTGTACTGTTTTGAGCACTTCCTGTGTTACATAGGGACAAACATTCTCATAGAAGATTACATCTCTGCTGACGAAGAACTCTTGTGTCTTCAAGTTATACACTCTCCACCCTTTTTGGCCTTGAGGATATCTAATAAACATGCAACGTTCTGCTCTTGCATCAAATTTGTCTCGCTGCTTGGTTGGGTTCTTCACATAGCACAAACACCCAAAGGCTCTTAGATGATTATAATTTGGTGGTTTCCCAAAGAGCTTTTCATATGGAGTTGTCCCTTCATGAATCGTTGTTGGTGTCCGATTGATGATATGAGTGGCTGCCAAGATGCATTCACCCCAAAAAGATATTGGCAGTTTCGCTTGAAATCTATGGGCTCTTGCAACGTTGAGGATGTGACGATGCTTCAGCTCCACTCGTCCGTTTTGTTGGGGGGTTCCTACACAAGAAGTCTCATGTAAGATTCCTTCTTGGCGGAAGAAGCTTTGAACCATGGAATTAGTGAACTCGGTACCATTATCGCTACGGACCCTTTTTACTTTCAAATCAAACTGTGTTTGCACCATCTTGCAAAAATTGAAGAGGTGATTACTGGTTTCAGCCTTATCCTTCAATAAATACACAGCATGTTGCTCGTGTGTGATCGTCTACTATGGTGAGAAAATAATACAACCCATTGTGTGACGATGTATGATACTTTCCCCACAAATCAGAATGGATTAAAGCAAAAGGCTTTTCAACATTATTATTACTCAAAGGGAATGGTAACCTGCATTGTTTGGATCTATGGCATACATCACAACAATCCACCTTATTCTCATCAAAATTAAAATTCAGAAAACTAGAAAGTTTTTGCATCACTTGGGTTGATGGGTGTCCCATTCTCACATGCTAGAGTGTGCCATTGTCTTTTTGTGTTGCAGCTAGAGAGGATCCATGCCTTGTCATCCTAAGTATATAAACCCCATCACGCAGATCACCGAATCCAATCATCTTCTTCGCTATTTGGCCCTGTATTACACAACAAGTAGCATGGTAAGTCACAGTGCAGTTCAAATCTGTGATCAGCTTGTGAATCGAAATTAGATTACAACTAAATTCAGGCACATAAAGAACATTGTGCAACTTAATGTTGCTGTTGAGTTTAATGGTTCCCGTTTCCTCCACCAGTATCGAGTTTCCTGTTGGCACAATGATATGAAATGGTTTGTCAAGGAAATGTACTTCCTCAAAGAGATGGTATAAAGGAGTCATGTGGTGAGATGCACCACTGTCTAAGACCCAATTTTCTTGTTTGCCTGACATAGAGTCATGTTGATCAACACCTTGCTTCATGTGTGGTATGTGTCCACTCTCAACTCTCTTAGCATTCTTCTTTTCTTGCTCAGACCCCATAACCTGGGGCTCTAATACCATAATACAAATGGAGAAAAAGTGTTTTTGTATTTCACTGCTCGCTTATCATTGTTACATGACCACAGATTTATACATCTCAAGAATAACAAACTAATAACAAAACAAAAGATAACATGATAAGATAATAACACAATGGATAACTAGATAATAGTCTAATATTCAAATATTTGAATATTTAAATATCAGATTATGCAAATCATCAAATGTAACTGACTTCTATCATGTATAACTAACTTTCATCATCTTATTAATTTTTACCCACTAGTCATCTATGACTAATATAAATAATGAAATAACACTGAACTTAACATTTATATGAAAACAATTCCCATGTCTAGTTATCATAATTTGATTAGTTATTGGAGTCATATATATTTTCTGTGTTTTAAAATAATTGGTGTTGAAGATTAGTGTACACATATTAAAAAGTATTTAATAAGTATAAAATATTTATTTTAACAACTAGTCCAAAGAGTTTTTTTTTTTACTATCTCAAACCAACTTCCTTTTATCTCTATTGGTTTCTTTAAATTTAGGTCTCTTGGTCAAAAGGACACTTTAATTTAAAAACCAATGTGACAAAAAGATTTGTAGTTTTTCATGCAGTTTATGGCTAGCACGTCAATCCCCCACAATAGTCTTAAAGTCGTACAAACGATAATTTCTTATTGATTCACATTGTAAAATTCTCTATATTAATTGACATTGCATAGAAATAAAATTCTTAGTATAATGGGGGAATTACCTCAAAGGCTGGTCAGTTCATATTCAGGAGATAGAAAGAAATTTAATTTGACCTCTTTATATATAGATCGGCAAAACCTTAAAATTGGTTGCTAAAGTGTTTGTGTGGACAAAACATGATGCAAAAGGAACCTAGTCTCTTCAAGAATAGGTTTTTTATAAAAAATTAATTTATGTATTAAACTTGTCATGGTGATGGTGGTCTTGGTGCGTAGTTAGACATTGTGCTCCCTGTACAGGATTGTTGTGGTGCTCAGCATGGAAATTATAATACTAGATTGCTGAGGTCATTGGAAATCCTAGGTCATTTGTGGAATCTGACTTGCCAACTCAAAATACAAGTTGTAGTGTGCAGAATTTTCGGCCAACTGTTCAACCTCCGCAGCAACTGCCACCGGTGTACAAAAGCCATGGTGCAATTGTGAAAAATGAGGCCCCGGCACATATTATTCCAGTAGCTGCTTTGAATCCTTATCTAAGGCAAGGGTAACTGCAAAAAGAGATCTGCGCCGCCATAACAACGTAGGTGTTGATAGCTTCTATGATCCAATTGAGGTAGGTAGAGTTTACTTGATATCCAAAGGTAACTTGAAACCTGCACAACCATTTGAAGAGTGAAGGGAAATTGTTTTGCATTTGGCATCAACTAGGTGTAGCAATTCTCCTTCAGGCCTTTTAGTGATATTGAGAATGTTGACGATATGTTATTGGCACTGTCACATTTGTGAATCCATTAGTTCCCATCTTGAGGAAGAATGGAATGGAAACTCAGAGAAGAACTTTGAATCTAATTAAAGGACTGTTCTGGGAGAAGTGTTAAGATAACTGCTAACCCTTTGGGGTGAATTTTGCGACAGAAGGTCAAAAGTTGCAAGAGATGGTCGATGCCGGGTTTTTCTCCATTCTGGAAGTCAAAGCTAGGAAGGTCAATGATTTCACTGGGAAGTCTATAGGGACTATTTCTGCCACACAGCTTTTCGTAAATACAGATTTCTCTAAGGCACCTAGCTTAAGGGACTGGTTTGGTCGAGTGGGAAAAGATTCTGCTTCTCTCATCTCTATGGACATTATGCCTGGAGTGCCTGAGAATGATGTAGGTAAAACTCTATCTCAGATAAGCCAGATTGGATAACAGTGAGGGCAACCATATCTTTCATCAACACAGATATATTTTGTTACCCAGCCTGCCCTCTAATGATTGGAGATTGACTGTGCAACAGGAAAGTGACTAGGTCAGTTAACACAAGATGGCAATGTGATAGATGCAACCAAGAATTTGAGGAGTGTGATTATCGATATCTCCTTCAAGCACAAATTCTGGATAATACTGGAATAGCTTGGGTAACTGCTTTCAATCAGGGAAAGAAATTTTGTGTTACTCGGCTAAGGAGCTGTATTCGTTGAAGTACGAGCAACAGGGTGATGAGACCTTTGGAGGAGACTCTTCAACCAATCTGTCTTGAAGCTAAAAATTAAAGAGGAATTGTATGGTGATGAACATGGGGTGAAGATTACGGTAGTGAAGGCAGATTATTCTTCTGAGAGTAGATACATGTTTGATTTGATTTTAAAGTTGTGGAGGCACTCGACATCGGTTTCAGCATCATCAGTCGACGAATATCACATATATTAGTTTACAATTTTACATAGAATCCGCCATTACTAGTTGTGAGTTACCGTGATATCTGTATGTGCATTGCAAAACCTAGATTTAGTAATTAATCCAAGTTCTAAATTTTCTGTTCCATAAATTGGTGGACATGCCTTCATGTTTCATAGTTCTATAATATTTTAAAATGAGCGCTTTGCATTTTTCACAACAATCTTCCTTCTATATGATGAAATATTTTAATTTTTTGTCCGAGATGTTCCTATTTCATATATATGCCAAGCATCCTTTTAGTAGAGGATTATTTCAAAAAAGTCATGTATATCTTGCATGCACTTTTAAACTTCGTTCTCATGCAGCAGAAACATAAAAAAGTAATCTATCTTGCGTGCTCCTATGAAGCAGATGATGGAAAATTATATAAACAACGCAGACAGATACAAATTATAGCATGTGATTATAGTGATAAAACTTAAGAAGGTTTTCAAATACTAACCTGGATTCGCATCCATATCTATGAGAATTGCTTGCCGGAAGAAACCCTTGAAATACTCTTGAGAGGATTTCTGCCCACTTTTCTAGGGAATTGTTTAAGAGAAATTGAGTGTCAGATAGAGTCAGTAAATTTGCTTAATGGGATAGCAAATTTATAATCCCCTAACAGTAGGTAGGGACCTCTCAATGGACTATCTACTAAATGATTGATCCAACCCATCACAGGGTCAATCTTATCATAATCCAATCCAAAATATCCGTAATACACATAAGATAATTATCTTATCTTAAATTGTCGATTGATGATACTAAAAGATAATATGATAATTATTGATTGATACTAATCCATAACAAATATTTTAACATTCTCCCACTTGGATAGTATTAACCAATAATCAAAATAAGAATCATGAAGACTAAAACGACAATTTCAATAATTTGTCAACAACAATGTAAGAAATCTAAAATCTCTAATGCTACAAAATAATATCCAATAGGGATACATATCCTGCGCATCAAATAGTCATATTTCTCACAAAAAAATAGTATACGGAATAGCATAGCTTAATAGTCAAAATATGCTACATAACAACGGTCCAAGCATTTGAAAATGCTATAAGAGATATGTTACT
Source organism: Pueraria montana var. lobata (assembly GCA_026413185.1). NCBI lineage: Eukaryota > Viridiplantae > Streptophyta > Magnoliopsida > Fabales > Fabaceae > Pueraria > Pueraria montana. Next base: position 68,576,380 of record CM048649.1, on the reverse strand, counting down.
GAAATAATATATACATATCTCATGATAGAGTGTTTTCAGACTCCCACTAACCCAAAACATCAAAAGACTTAACCAAACACATGTGAGCTGTAAAATTCTCAAAAGCTCCAATAGATAAGTCTTTGATTAGTGAATCTACAAGTGTTTTCTTTCAACACCATAATCAATTTAAGTCTGAAAAGCTGCAAAGGCCAGAACATAATTCACATGCATCTGAGTGCTCATGATAGCCCAATAACAAGAGTGATCACTGATGGGCTAAATCAACAAATGCTCTTAGAATATTTGACATTCAATTAATCTAAGTTTCATGAAATAAGTGACTACGCAAACCCGAAGACAATTAGGAAATCCATTAATTTCCTACTGGGATGACATAGACACCTAGCTTAAATGAAATGATACTCTAGATTAATGTGGCCACAAAATGTCAATATGAGCAAGCACTTAGATCAATGGTCTAAACATAAAATTCATAAGTACCTCAATGGTGCAAAATTGTACTCGATAGGAGTACTATCATCACCTCAACAATGTAGAGAATCATACTCGATAGGAGTATTGTATTTACAATATACTTATAAATTTCGACCAAACAAAATGTGAAGTTTTGGATAAAAGAGATGCATAAGATAATTGCATGCCAAAAGACTAATTGTGCAATTTCCAACAAAATCGCCTTGACATTCGCTAAAGATGCCTACTAAGATACAATGGATTTTATGTACCTCAACACAAAAGGACAAGAATAAATAACAGTATGTCATATGATCATTAAATGTGCACAAGAATATATGACAATACAAATTTGATAAGTCTCGAGACATAACAAAAGGTTATATGCTCCCACTAATCCTTTATATACCAAAAAATAAGATTAGGATTTTCATTAGAGCCCACTAGAATTGAAATACTCTAATGATAGTGAGATTATAGCTCTGTAAGATAATGTGAATAAAAATTCACTATTTTCTCTCTTAAAGAAATACGTATTAGAGAGAAGTAGAGTAGAGTAGGATTAATGAGGGAAGTGGTTAGAAACGAGAATATGAACCCAACATACAATCAATCTATCAATTACAGAGCTTTACAAAAGGGTTTCATAATTAACCACGTATAATAACAAATATTAATCCTCAAAGAATATTGACCCTCAAAAGGATCACGTAAACAAGGTAACCTTTACTTTACAAACATGAGTGAGATAGAAAATCCCTAATATTTAGAAGTAGAATATGGGATCACTTGCAAGTTTTCAATTACTCACTCAAAACATAAACTCAAGTGCTACAATTATAAACAATATCTACATACACTTAAGTATAAGATTTGGTTACACGCAGCGGAAGTACATGGGACCTATGTTCAACAAATATTAAGGATATAGTAACAAATAGTCTCTAACTCTCATCACAAACTATAATGGACATAGGTTTATCTATATATCCCAAATAAAGCTTATAGCATCAACAAAATTACGATCTGAAATACCATAAGCAAACATACAGAATATGGTATAGAGAAATTAATCTCTTCAAATTTGGGATTCCTATATTGTCCTATCAAGAATTGTCCACGAATAATATATGACAATAGAGAGTTATCACACAAAATATTCTATAAGAGACTATCACAAAATCCTTAATGTAGGTCCTAACAACAAAGTGATTACAAATAGTATGTGACAAGAAAACCATTTTTAAATAAAATTGGTTGCTCATGTATGATTAATTGGGCATTTGAGGTAGAGATCTTGTGTCAACACAATCCATTTATAGGACATTACTTTCAAAATGCTAGATTCTCCCACTTGATAAAGGAAAAATAGTTGACTTAATTTTAAGGAAAATATCCAAAGGGCTAAACAAAATTCAACTATTATCTTTATCACACTAGAACCATATCGAGTAATGTCATACCGATAGGGTATGTCCACTACCCATATGATAGCAATCTGTTTCTATAAAATATTCCATTAAACAAATTTGCATTGCGATAGGTAAATGGAAAAACTTCAGAATATTCAATTGCATAAAATTGCCCAATTAATAAAAGGTTTAGACAAAGAGGCTAGTATGGAACAATAATGAAACATGTGTGTAAATTGTCACATACTCAGAGAGTTAAATGGTTTCATACAAATACAACCAAAACATGCCTCATTAAAGAGAATTTCTTATTTGTTGAGATCTCTCTCAAGAATCTCAAAATACACAATAAATAAGAAATATAATACTATAATGCACAAGAGAAAACTTATATCATTAAAAAAAACTCCAATGTTGATAGGCTACTCAAACAAAAAACTGATATAAGTGTAGGACAAATGGTGCATTGTTTCTTAACAAATTATATTAATAATAACACACCGATAGGGTATAATTATCATCAATATAATAGAATTATGCAAATTATCAAAAATTATGCCAAAAGAATATGATATTCAACAACAATCGTATTCAAAGAAAACCAAAACATGCTTAACAACACTTTGACTTAGCATGTAATAAACACGACTTTATCATCGTAAGAACCATAATATTGATTTCATGATCTCTACATTGGAGAGAGTACAATAACAAAGTTGTTGGTTTTACTTAATTGAGTCAATATTACAAAAGTACACAAAGCAATTTTATATTTATCTCAAAATAGAACTCTAGAACTAGTAAGATGCAAAATACTCCTACTAAAATCAAAATTAGAATATGATTACGAAATGGAGTATTATAACAATCAAAAGGAAATGATTGTAGAGTTCTGTTAGAAAATTTTGAGAAATAGTGACACGTTCGTATGTAATTGCATATTTATAATCTCAAAAGGATAAGAATAATTTATTTGCAAATTTATCCATATATGCAATCATAATCTAGTTAAAAGGTTCATAGTGTCACTATAAGACCAATGAGCTTTGATGACTTAAAGAGTATGTAATGTCATCTAAAGATAAAAGCTTCATATATAAATCATTATGACTCATCGTTTTATATAAGACCAAATGAGCTTTGATGACTAAAGAGTATATAATGTCATCTCAAGAGAAAAGCTCCAAATATAAATCAATATGATTCATATAAAATACATGAATGATATAGTTTGTAATTGCCTTAAAGAGTGTTCAACAAAATATTTTCAATAATTTCAAAAGTGAACATAACAATAACAAGGCAATAGAGAATTTAATCCAGACTTTGGATTAACTTAGCATAAAAGGATTTGAAATAATGCCCAATTGCACCATTAACATAAAACAAATTAAATTTTTATTATAATCTAAAATTTCTTTGACTAAGGCACATGATTAGAGAAAATATATACTTGACACATATTTGTCACAAAATTAAGAATGATAGATGGGTCTAGATTTGAACAGTATAGTAGTGAAAAAATATAATGTATATTAAAACATTAAAATATGCCAATTTTAATTTTACTTTTACTGGATATAGAGAAATGACATAAAATAATATACAATTCACTACATATATTTATTTAAAAAACAGATACTCTTCAACCCAAATAATAACAAGAAAAAATAGAAAATAAAAGTGACTAACACTAATCATTATAGAGAGTGCCTGAAAAAATTTATGCCTCATAATTTGTCCTATTAAAAATTTTGGTAGAATTAGGGAGGAAAACTGAACATCACAAAACATTGTGTGATTTGAAAGAAAAGTTCAGTCAGAAAAGAGAGTCCCTAAACAAAAGTGCAACAATACAATGTACTATAATTTATATTATCAATATCCTAATACAGATAGGGTACTAAGAAATTGATTAACATAAGCAAAGAAAAGCACATTGTGCAACAATAAATCACACTAACAACAACATACCGATAGGGTATAATTATTATTAATGTGATAGAACCAACATAAAATTCACATAAATGAACCCACGATAGGTGAGATTACAATTATGTAAATTAAGAGAAAATTATGCTTATCATAGAATTGGTAATTTATACCATGCATAATTGTATAACTAACATATAAATTCACATCACTATACCCACGATAGGCGAGTTATAATAATGCAAATTAAGAGAGCAAAATTATGCACAAAAGAAAATGACAATTTATATCATGCATAATTTTAATAACAATATTGTACAACTAACACATAAATTCACATTACCATACCCACGATAGGCGAGTTATAGTAATGCAAATTAAGATAGCAAAATTATGCATATACTGGGAGAATCATAATATTATCATGCGTAATTATAAAATGATAAAATGACATCAAATTAATTTCTCAATAGTGACAAAATATTAGAGAGAATATCCCATACCAGAAAATCACTAAAATAGTAGGGAATTGTCACAAAAATTTTGAGGTCCAAAATTCGAGAATACAATATCTAAAATACCAAATTAAGTGTCAAATCAATCAAATAAATAATTTCTGAAGCCCAAAAATTCTAGAAAAATTATAGTCTCACAATATTAAATAAATAATAGCTGGAATAAAGCGAAGCAAAATTGGGCCTGGGAGGTGGGCCCACACGCTCCACGCGCTGGGCCCGCGAGTGGGCTTCGCGGAAGTGCTCATCTTCCTCGCCCAGCATTATGGAAACGGGTCTGTTTGCCCCGCGATGGAGACCCGAATCGATCTCCCTAATTAGGGAACGAAATTGGACGTGAGGAGTTGCATTTGGTTCGTCCAAAAATGGGGAAGAAAACCCCTCAAGAAATTTTGAATTTCGTTGAAAAATGAAATAGAAATCGAGGAATAACGTAGAGGGGCAAGTCGCGTTTGGCAAACAATGTCCAGAATCATTTTTTTGCAATTACTCTCTCAATTTTGAACTAAAATACAAGTTTAGGGATGTGTTTTGCTCGAAATCCTCCGATCTACAAAAGCCCTCAATCAATTTTGAAAAAGGATTATCCAAATGAGAGTAATTTGATTCAAAAGTTTTCGGGCTTCGAAGGTTTCGCGAGAAAATAAAATTTCTCAATTATCTTAAATTCGTTCACGAAATTATATGAATTTTTGATATGTTACTCTAGTGATAACAAGGAACAAAAGCCCTCAAGCGATTTCAAATTTCATGCATAAAATATAAATGCTTCTGACAAAGAAGTTCGAAGAGAAAAGGGGCACAAATAATTTTATCACATTCTGAATTTAAAATAATTAATTTAAAAAAATTATCAATAGAACCAGTAATTTTAATTTCAAGAATAAGAACAAAGAAATCAAAATTATAAGGTTCACACAACAACAACTATAAAATGTATCTAAGTTGGCTCTGATACCAATTGATGGAAAATTATATAAACAACGCAGATAGATACAAATTATAGCATGTGATTATAGTGATAAAACTTAAGAAGGTTTTCAAATACTAACCTGGATTCGCATCCATATCTATGAGAATTGCTTGCCGGAAGAAACCCTTGAAATACTCTTGAGAGGATTTCTGCCCACTTTTCTAGGGGATTGTTTAAGAGAAATTGAGTGTCAGATAGAGTCAGTAAATTTGTTTAATGGGATAGCAAATTTATAATCCCCTAGCAGTAGGTAGGAACCTCTCAATCGACTATCTACTAAATGATTGATCAAACCCATCACAGGGTCAATCTTATCATAATCCAATCCAAAATATCCGTAATACACATAAGATAATTATCTTATCTTAAATTGTCGATTGATGATACTAAAAGATAATATGATAATTATTGATTGATACTAATCCATAACAAATATTTTAACAGCAGAAACATGTATGATATGCCAAAATGAAATTACATTGTAAGAATCGGAAAGTTTCTGCTCAAATGGAGACAGTCTCACATTCACATATTACACACAAGAGAGTGAAGAAGAACAATACAGATAGATATGGTGATGAGACAAAGTCTAAAAATTGCTTCCTCAGCTTCGCTTGACGGGATCGAAATTGGCAACACCAATTACGGCACCAACGATTGCTGCAGCGACAACTCCACCAGCGGCGATGCTGAGCAAGAAGTTCTTGAGAGAAGGCGTAACAGCAGCTTCAGCCACTTCCGGAACCATCATTGAAGCTGCCAATGCAGCCGCCGTCAAACCCGTCACAACTTTCTCTTTCATGGAAGCCCTCACTTGAAACCTTCCATTGGCTTTTGATGCTGCCAATGCCTTTGAAGGCCGCAGAGGCAACGGTGCCTTAAAGAATGCCTCGGAGGTGCCAACCACCCTCTTCTGGCTGGCGTGAGTTAGTGGTACAGCCATTGAAACTGCTGAAGTTGAAGCCATTTGGTTCTCCTTCCCCTGCAAAATTGATTACTCGGGTGAAACTTTCTTTGAAAGGAAAGGAAATGAAATGGTTATGTTTTGAGAGAGACGGCAATGGAACTGGTGGGAGAACGAGAGGTGGAAATTTTCCGCATATTTCGTTATGTCTGACGTGGCAGCTTCTCCATTGGAAATAGATAGATAACGTTATCTTATTTGTCCAATCATTGATTGGGTTTTGACCGTGTGTTCCACTCTTTTTGGGCTGAAATTTAGCTGTTTAGCCCAAATTTTTATTGCACTTGTGGGCTCTATCTACAGCCCCATTTTTTCCGCCCTTGGGCTCGGCCACTCCAGAACCTGTCGTAGCCAGAAAAATTCATTGCACCAGTCATTTTCCCTCCTAAAAAAATTGGCATAATAACCAAAATAGTTGGCATGTTGAAAATGTTTTCAATTCAATCACGAGACAAGTGAATTTAAACAATAATGTACTTACTGCTTTTGATAAATCAAACCTACATTTAACCATTGAAGGGAAAATGTTGTCTTACAAGAAAATTGTTGGTTAAATTAACTTGTCACTTTTTTATGCTACTCCTTAAAACTCTGTCCGACGAAAATGCCATGCTCCACCGTTCCCAGGTGAAGGGATTGGCCTTGATGAATAAAAATTCTAATTGAAAAAATGCAGAACATCTGTTTCGACTTTGGAGTTGATCCGATGAATAAATTTTTTGGAAAAGAGGTTGATTTACGGTTAGGGCAATACCAAAAAAATATATGAAAAATAAAATACATGCCCACTGCTGTTGTCTTTGTAATTTCACATCTTAAGTGCCTACAGCCCTTTTTCACAACTCAATGCACTGCCTTCTAACTTTTCATTGAAAACGAAAAGATAAAAAAAGGAAACGAAACGAAACGAAAGAACAGAAAATTCTCTTTCATATATTTATCAAAATGTCCGTATTGGAAATAGACATTACAAGGAGGAAACTAGTAGCACGGTAGCCCAGTTCACTGGTGAATGAATAAATACAATTCTGCTTTCTCAATGGATACAAAACTGGCTATATATTAAATATTAAGTACCAACTACAGTGTATTACCATACCCGCAGGCAACGGGGAAAAAGGTTCAAGAGGGACAGCAGACTTATCTTGGATTCTGGTCGTTCTCACGCATCTCTGTTCACTATCCCTGTAGTCATTATATTATATATTTACTACATTTCTTATCTTCTCATCTCTCAAAACAATAGAATAAATATTGTTCCATGACATATTTTATGATATCTTGAAAAAAAAATATCATTTTCTCTTCTTCAATGACAACATAACCACCACGGCATTTAGATTAACCACTTTACATTAATTTAATTTGATAAAAAAATAAATAAAATAAAAGTAATGTCTATAATTGTATCAGCGAGGCCCTAGCTAATAAGATGAGATTTACTTTGATTGATGTCTAGTTGTCAACAACATATTCTGATTATTCCCCCAACTTGTTCTTGTCTTAATTTCCTCTGCCTAATCTCACCCCAAAATCCAGAAATGGGTGATTTCCAAGGCCCCATCATAGTGTCACCCCCTCCTTCACCCTATTCCTCGGATAAGTCCAGCACAACCATGCTATACTATGGCCTAGTAGTGGTGGGGGTTGCAGCCATGGCATTAGCCCTATACAACTTCATCATCATCAGGCGAAGCAGAAGGCGCCATATGCAATCACAGGCTGAAGGGGCAAATGGGTTGGTGGAGGTCGTGATGGAAAGTAGAATTGAGAACTGCCAAAGGAACTTCAACATGCTCTCAAGCTTCAAGTACAAAAAAGAAGCAGGAAAAGAAGGAGTTGGGGATGATGATGAATGCCCAGTTTGCTTATCGGGTTTTGAAGAAGGGGAAGAAGTGAGGAAGCTGCCACGGTGCAAGCACTGGTTCCACGCACCATGCATAGACATGTGGCTTTACTCTCATTTGGATTGCCCAATTTGTCGAACACCTGTTGGGCAATTCTGCCACCGCTTCCATTCTGGTCCAGGAATGCTGGAATCCGGTGGTGGTGGCGTCTCGGTGTGATTTATGGAGATGTGGGACCTGCGATTGCGCTGGAATTGTGACCACTCAGTCCTTCACAACTCAACTTTCTCCACAAGGAACAGAGAGAGAGAGAGAGCTAAAGCAGCCAACTTTGGATACCTTGTTTCTGATGTTACGTGACAAAAGAGGTCGAGTACTCCTCACTTTAATTTTTGTTATTACACAAGTGCTAATTTTATTCATTCATACATTAATGTAGACCTAAAGGTATATTTAATAATAATAATAATAATAATATAAATACTTTGATTTTGATTCGTTACCAATATTTTAAAATCATAAGAAATGGGCGGATCTAGGATCTTGAATTAGGGGAACAAATTAAGAACATTATAAGATAAGAGAAAAATAAATTTTAATTTCATTTAATATTTGGTATACATCAGATAACAAACCAGATAATAATAAGATTACCATTCACTTTATTTATTCATTTTATAAGTAAACTCATTTTCAAGGAATTTTCTCCTCATTTAATTATAACTTGTCACATCTTTCAATAATTTTATTACGATGACAATTCAATTCTTAAAAAAAAAAAAAATCCCACCTCTTAGTTCTTATTTTACTAATTTTAGTTATATTCTTCATTATTCGACTTACGCTAAATTAAGTTCATTTTTCTCCCTTTTGATATTCTGCAATCCATTGGTTGAACATAGGCCATTCATTTGATTCAACACGTCTCCATACCTTTCTCTCTCTCTTTGTTGATTTTTTTTTCCCGTTTTATTTATTATCTGGCTTTGTCCATCGATTCTGATTGGTACGGTACCATTCTTATTTGTTGGATTGTAGCTTTTGAGATGTATTTAAATTTTAAATCATTGCGTTTATCCCTTGAAAAAAGAAAAAAACAAGAGACAATTTGAGATGTACTAAAATCCGAAGGGCACAAGCCTCGAGTACTAAAATTATCTGGTCAGAATTCAGAAAGAAAGCGAAATTATGTAAAATTGTAATCGGACACGTTGCAATTATTATTATTATTATTATTATTATTATTATTATCTGCAAAAGAAAATTTGGGTATGCTTATCTGAAGCATTGCAAGGTTTATACATTTGTTCTGTGAATGAATAGCACACGCCAAATGTCAATTTTGTCTTGCATCCTTAAAATTTTGTTTGGCATACTAATAAAGATAAGGCATTCTTAGGGCAATGGGAGTTCTGTGTTATTGAAGAGTAATTCATGGGACTCACTTATACTTAGGAATGCTTTGTGAAACAACCGATCCTCTTATGAAAAAGTATGAGGTCATGTGGTGTATTTTTTAGGATAAAAAAACTAGTATTTTATTATTTTTAACTAACTGTTGATATCTTTTCAAAAAAAAAACTAACTGTTGATATGTGCACACTGCATACAGTATATGTAACGTTGCTAATACAACTATTTGCATCCCTCACCGTTTGCATATGCATGACCACATCTCACACAGACACAGTACATGTGGCGGTGCATCTCTTTCATATTAAATTTATATGAAATATTAGTAAAAATTGGGTGGATTCTACCATGCGTGACGATACCAGGTCTCGCACGGTGCGTAAGTAGCTTTTCAATGGTTATGATCTTATTTCGAAAACAAATGACTAAGATTGATTTTACAAATCTGATTGCAATTGTCACACTAACTCACATGAATTTAGGTTCCAGTCTACATTACTGTCACAAAATAGTCAAAAGTACAGCAGGGAGCAGGCTAAAAGCATCTTTAGTGAAACAACTCTCTTTGAGTGCTTCCAATGGGATCCACCTGTACACATCATTCATTTTTACTCTTTCCAATATAAGCATTTCTAAGCACTTATTCCCTCCAATGAAGCAACTCTCCTTGGGTGCTTCCAATGGGACCCACAAAAAAACTTACATCATTACCTTATATTAATAACTTATTTATTTTGTTATGGTTATCTTATTTATAAATTAATTAAATTTTAAAGATTAATAAATTTTTTAGACTATTATTATGTAAATTTCTGTTTTTAGTCCCTCATAAATTTTTTCTGCATTTTTAGTCCCTCAAAAATTGTTTTCTTTTGTTTTTAATCCCTGACATTAATTTTAACTGTTAAGTGATGTCGTGACGAGCATAATTTGTGCTTGAAAAAATTCTTTTTAAGTTTCTAGTGGTTTTTAACTACTGCAAATTTTCTAGCAAGCTAAAACTGTCAAAAATGTTAAAAAAATAATAAAAAAAATCAAAATCTCGAACGCCAGATTTTCTGAAATCACAAGAAATACTACAAAAGTAAACATTTCTCACTGCCAACAAAATTGTAACAGTTCAAAGTCACTAGAAACTTAATTAGAAAATTTTCACACACACAATTTATGTCTGTCATGTCACCACTTAACAGTTGAAATTAACATCAGGGACTAAAAACAGAACAAAATAATTTATGAGGGACTAAAAACAGAACAGAACAATTTATGAGGGACTAAAAATAGTAAAAAAATTATGAGGAACTAAAAATAGAAATCAAGATAAAATGAAGGACCAAAAACATATTTTAACCTTAAAAAATTAACGTTCAAAACCAGTAACGTTTAAAATTGCTTGTTGAAAAACATTGAAATAATATTATAATAATAAAATATATTTTTTTATTATTTTAAAGCCTCAAGCACCGGTGCTTCACCAAGCAACCGGTGCTTCCTTGAAGCAATTCCGGATGATTACACAGTGGGAAGCGCTACGGAAGAACGTTGCTTCGTCAGGTAGAGTGCTTCCCAATTCACCGATAAAGATGGTCTAAGCACGTCTTCTCAAAATTTTTGCATAAATTATTATTATTCAATATAAAAATAATTAATAATTAATTTCTTCATTAACGTAAACAAAATTTAACAAATTCCATTAAAGCCTAACATTTGCCACACTTATTCTCCAAATACCAACACTTAACATATTATGTGTAATTCCAAATAAAAACTTAATATATGTTTTTTGATCAGTACTATTATTTTTTATTAGTAAATACTTAATATATTTAAGGCAGTGCCATTTTTTTTTATCAATAAATACTTAATATATTTAAAGTTAACCCCCCTTTTCGGTTCAATTGAAAATGGAAAAATGAAAGTGAAAGTGGATTGTGTTGGTGTGAAAAATGATTAGCCGTAGTGTTGACTAACACCTATCGATAGAGCTTGCCCTGGAGGGTGGCAAATGGGACCAACTAGGGCTCACGACTAGAAGGGTTTCAAAAAATATTTTTTTTATATAGTTGTATGGTAATTTTTTTAAGAGTTTAATGGTGTTGCACTGACGGTGTAAAAAAGTTTTACACGGTCATCCAATTATAAATCACCGTTGATATGACTTTTAAGATAATTTTATAAAAGTCAACAAACTTATCATACATGGTGGGTTGTGATTGGATGACAGTGTAAAATTATTTTACAATGTCAGTGCATAATCCTTTTTCTCTTTTTTTAATATTATTTTGTATTATTTTTATAAATAGATTAAAATTATTTTTTATCATATCTCTTTTTTTATATCTAAATTAAAATATAACATGTGATTATAAAATACTAATATCTTGACTGTTAGTTTTTTTAAGAGAAAAAAACTATGCACTGACAGTGTAAAACTATTTTACACTGTCATTCAATCACAAATCACCATTTATGGTAAATTTGTTGACTTTTTCAAAACTAACTTAAAAGTCATGCAAATGATGATTTATGATTGGATGATGCAAATTATGACAGTATAAAAGTATTTTACACTGTCAGTGCATCACCATTAAACTCTTTTTTTAATGTGTTACATTTATAAATTTATGTTAAATGAATTTTTCTCTCATTGTAACATATCAACATGTAGTGGACATATAATAATGAATAGATTTTTAAAGTGTTTGTTTTATCAACAAGATAAAAAAAAAAACATAAACTAAAACTCAAATTGTAAAGGAGTTTACTTCTATACTATAGATTAAAATCCCTAACTTAGATAATAAAACTTTTACTCTCCTCACTCTCTCAACTAGATTTGTGACACTTTTTTTTCCTCTCTTTGACAAGTACATTTCACACACATTCTATACAATTGGACAAAAACATCTCTATTAATAATCTTAAACTACTCTCCATTTATTTTTTTATATATACTTTATGTCAATTGTTAGTATTTAGAGTGGATGGTAAATGTGGTAAGGGATGACAAAATCTACCTAGACTTTTGAGTATCCACAAATAGATAGGATAAATATTTGCTTATTAGGACAAGGACGAGTATTTACCCGCAAATTTTAATGGAGATGAGTACAGATACGGGTACTATAGTACTTACTCCACCCTATACCCGCACCTACTAATTATATATATATATAATTTAAGTAAAATGTCTTATATATATAATTATATATTTTATTAATTATTAATTTAATTACTAAAACATAATATTAATATTGATTATTGGAGAGTACCAACATATGATGTCTAAGTTTTTGATAATTATGCTAAATGATTAGAACATTATATTTAAGAATGATTATTTTTGAATGATTTAAGATTGTGCTTGAATGTTTTTAATATGTTTGACTGATTTAAGGTTATATTTGAATGATTAAAGAGTGAATTTTTCATTTATTTATAGCAAAATTTTTAATTAATATTTTTTTATTGATTTATCGACCTTACACATAAATAAAGTGTGGGTCGTGGGTGCAAGTATGGATATAAAAGTACTCATCAAGTACAAAGATAGGGATTAAATTAAGTTGTTACCCATGTAAATATGGAGTGAATGAGTGTTTTTTTTAAACGCGAGTATGAAAATGAATACTATAGTACTTTATCTAGACTCTAGCCATTGCATGTGAAAAGTGTTAAGTCTTAATGGAATTTGTTAATTTTTTGTTACATTCGACATTAATGAAAAGATTAATTATTGATTACTTTTGTATTGAATAATAATAATTTATGCAAATATTTTGGGATAAAATATGTTTTTGGTCCCTCATTTTATCTAAATTTATGTTTTTAGTCCCTTATAAATTTTTTCTGTGTTTTTAGTCCCTCAAAAATTGTTTTCTTTTGTTTTTAGTCCCTAACATTAATTTTAACTGTTAAGTGATGTCGTGACGAGTATAATTTGTGCTTGAAAAATTTTTGTTTAAGTTTCTAGCGATTTTTAACTACTGCAAATTTTCTGGCAAACTAAAACTGTCAGAAATGTTAAAAAAATAATAAAAAAATCAAAACCTCGAACACCATATTTTTTGAAATCACAAGAAATGTTACAAAAGTAAACATTTATAACCGCCAAAAAATTTGTAGCGGTTAAAAGTCATTAGAAACTTAATTAGGAATTTTTCACATACATTGTTTATGTCTATCATGTCGTCACTTAACAGTTGAAATTAACGTCAAGGACTAAAAACAGAACAAAAAAATTTATGAGGGACTAAAAATAGAACAGAACAATTTATGAGAGACTAAAAATAGTAAAAAAATTTATGAGGAACTAAAAATAGAAATCAAGATAAAATGAGAGACCAAAAACATATTTTACCCAAAATTTTGAGAAAACGTGCTTAGCTTGCTCCTTAGTGTACTTTTAACTATTTGTGACAGTGGTGTACCAGTTGAAACGTAAGTTCACATGAGTTTGCAACTACATTTGTAAAGTCAATCTTAGTCATTCATTTTCAAAATAAGATGGCAACCATTGAAAAGCTACTTAGGCACGGTGAGTGACCTGATATCCCCACGAACGGTAGAATTCGCCTAAAAAGGCAAATTGTAGTATATATCAATTCTTATAAATTCCTTTTGTTAGAGTTAGAGATGCCCAAGGACGAGGAACTGAACATAAAATAGCAGGTTACTGCTACAGAAAGCCTTGAAGCGCGAACGACCACGACAACCATGATTAAGACATCTACCATCACAGGACAGTAGGACACACCTCCAATTTTTTCTTATAAAATTGACCTACATTACGAAAATGCTTTTGGTACACCATTTCTACAGCAGTAAATTTAGTTAATAACAAATTAAGAACTCAATTATTGCTTAACAATTTATAAAAATAGATTAATGGACTGATAACATTTTTAGCTTACGTTTTCAATATTATTTAGCTACAAAATGTAAAAGTAGAACAAAATAATCAAGCGTTCCCTGATAAACCATGTTTGAATATTAGTTAATTAAAAGGCGAGAAAATGGTGTAACACATGTAGAGCACAAGTATCATGATATACTAGACTACACGCACAAAATCAAAACGCATTATTACTCGATATCTACGCGAATGTATACAAATTGTTCCGACAAAGCATTATTGAAGCATTAGTTTAGAACATGATATGCTGGACTTGATTGAACACACACAAACAAAATAAAAAAAAAACACATTACTCCATATCTACGCGAATGTACTAGTTTATTACATACAAATTGTTTCGACAAAGCATTATTCAAGCATTAGTTTAGACCATCAAAAGAGTTTGTACAACTTGCAAAAGTCTTCAGAAAAATTTTCTGCCCCATAAATGTAACCAAAAAAGGACTCAGCTTAGGGAATCAACAGTGACACAGAACAGGAAAATAAAAAAAAAAAAAAAAAAATAAATCCAATTTGTTCATAATCATGAATTCTACAGCTCATTACTTACACAGTTACACTGCATATTACAAATGAGCTCCGCCAGTTTTCCCAGTATAACTGGAGTCCCTATATCAGAATGAAGATTACATTTTTCTTAAATTGTCTAACCTTGCCTGTAAATCGCTATCTATTGCGGCATCATCGTTCCCAACAGTTTCAACTTGAGGCACCTTAGTCTTTGCAGCTGAGGCAGCAACAGCCGTTGATGGTGCATTCAAAAGCTGCATATCAAATCAGAACTTGTTAGGTAACAAGCAACATGATAGTGACTAGTTCATATACTTACAGCTGTCAAGTGAAAAAAGAAGTGCAACGGGCAAGGGATTAATATACCTCTTGGTTTATGTCAATTCCAATCTCATCAAGAACCTGGTTCACTAGGTCTTCTGTTTCTTCTTCTTCCTCATCCCCTTCCAAAGCATCATCTATTGCGTCTCCCATCACCTCTGTAATCAATTCCATCCTCTCATTCTGTGTCTCAAATTCTTGTAAGATTTTATGCAATGATGGCAAGTTCATCTGCCTATTCATCTGTCCCATTGCCTTAGTCACACCTTTCATTGCCTCACCCATTGCTTGTGTTGATTTCAAAGTCTGAACAATTGTGATACATTAGAAACCAGCTTTTAGCATTCCACATTCAGTAAAAGGCATGAGTTTTGAACAAATTTTTGTTGGAATTTAATGATAGCCAGTCAATCAGTTTCCAAGGAAAACGAAATGCCATGAGCTTTAACTCAGAACTAGAATCATATAATGATCATATGATACTACAAACCAACAGATCAGTTACACCATCATGCACATACTTGAATTCTGAGAGATACACCCTGGAGCTGTGATTTGAGCTTATAAAACTTTTCAATCTGATGCCTTGTTCTAACAAGATCTTTTGCCATCACTTTAACAGCTCCCTGGAAAACATTTCATGAAATAAAATATGGCATCAGCAAAGCGTATATCAAGAATTATAAGCATAAATGTGAATTGTTAACAAAATCAGGTTTGTCATAGAAATCAGTTCATTGGTCAAAACATTTACCAAACTATATTACTAGAATAAAACATCGTGCATATATCCAAAACTGAAAAGAGTTTATCATGTGTGAACCAGTTTCAATCGCCCCGCAAGAATCACATTTGGTTAAATTTCACATTTTAACATTATGGTAATTTCCAATACATCCCAAAGAGACAAGTGGAGAGCCGCTGTAATAAAAATGACAATTTTATTTGCTTGTAAGTCGTTTAAATAAGTGAAAATTAAACAGCACACTTTTTGAATGATGAGAATAGAACTTAAGTATCAAACACATTAAAGACACCCTAAATTTAACAAAAGAAGGATATCAATTCCACAGCAATGTAAACTTGAACACTTCTCATCCATTGCTTTTCTAAGGGAATTGAGGCTCACTCTTCAACTTTTTAATACACAGATGTCATTTTGGAAGCTAAGTGGATAGTTTTGAGTCTGCAACAGCATTAGGAAAGCAGTTGTTTGAAGAGCAAGCAACAATCACAGAAGTTTAATCCCCGTCATTAACATGAATACCAGTGTGCGTGTTTGTTATTATAACACACGGAGAACAAATTTTCCAACCACGTATATTGTTGGTAACATACAGCAAAGTGAGTACATGAAAATAGAAAGTATATGAACAGAAGTGAGCAGCCAACATCAGCATACCCTTTGTGACTAATGAAAAAACAGATGAGCAGAAAACTCAAACTCCACCCTCCACCTTAGGGGGCAGAGGATATGCAATAAAGAACAGCTAAGCTAGCATAGACAATGCTCTGACCAAAAACTAAAGCAAACAAGGCAACAAAAACTAGCAAAAGAGCACGATGACCATACCATCTGGCCTTGTTTGGCACTTTTCTTTATCTCCAAAATCAGTTTCTTCTCCTGTGACTGCAAACCTTGTCTCTCTCGTTCTATTTCTCTAATTGATTTGTCCAGCATTCTCTTGTTTTCCCGCAAAAGTTCTGAAAGTCACAGCTTTATTACAATCACATACAATGATATCAACAGAGAGTGCATCAGCTTATAAACATTAAATTGAATACCATCATGTCAACCTAAAGGTGTACACTCTCAAGTCTATGTAAAGGTGTTCATCATTTGCATAAAATGGAGAGTATGCCATATAGAATAGCTCAATAAAATTCTGATTGTCACAGCTACAAAAGTTACAACACAAACTCCTCAATGTGTTGTTTTTCATGCTGTCAAAAATAGATTGCACTCACACGTGAATAAAATTGACGAGTAACTTGAGCAAACTTGATATTATGCCGAAGAAAATATTGAAAAAATTAGTTGCAAACTTTAATGACACAAGTAAAATTTAAGCAACAGAATCGAAAGCAAAATGCGGAAAATTTAGAAATTTTTAATTTCCAGAAATGAATTATAGGAGGAAACGAAGAAACCTGCGGGGGTTTTCCTCTTTCCAAAAATGAAACTCATGATGCCGTAATCAACAGAATCGAATAAAAAAATAAAAAGGAATGTTAATTGCGTCGAAACGAATTAGATGAGATTGAGAAGCTTCTGTCCTGCGTTTGGGATTTGATCAATGTATATGCTTTCCAATTTCATCGTCCAGCTTTCTTGCGCTGTAAGCGTTAAGCGATGGAATCATCAGCAATCATCCTTCCATGGGCCTCTTTTCTACCATATACAATTTTGGGCCTAGAAAATCCATTGGACCTCTGCCTTTGACTAGT
Source organism: Pueraria montana var. lobata (assembly GCA_026413185.1). Lineage (NCBI taxonomy): Eukaryota > Viridiplantae > Streptophyta > Magnoliopsida > Fabales > Fabaceae > Pueraria > Pueraria montana. Next base: position 68,558,671 of record CM048649.1, on the reverse strand, counting down.
ATGAAGTTACGTGTGAGAAAAAAAATAAATTATTCTAAGGTTGTCATTAATTCCTTCTGATAAGAGGCCTTCTTTTAAATTTAAACGTAGACAATTTTCAATGATTGTTTCATTTGCAATGAAAATAGATAAAAGTTAAAGATAGTTAATTAAACATGTTAAAGTTTATCTTTCTTGGTTTTTTTTCTCTCATAAATATGTGCAATTTTCATGGTTACTTCATGTAGTGGTCTGAGAATTTTCATGTGTGATGATAGTAAAGGAATTTTTTTTATCATTAAGTTGCTAATCATTCTTTAATCACTGTTACTTTATAGTCAAATTTCATTTTGTTAGGATTGTAAATATATAGCTTCTAAATTTTGTATTAAATACATCTTTTTTTTTTACAGCATTAAATACATCTTTTTAGAACATAAGTTTTCTTACTAATTTTCGTATTCGAATAGTTATATAATTATTTCATTCTCGGTATTATTGTCCTTCTAATTGTTTATACAAAAATCACGGTGCAAATAGAAAAAAATGAATCCTAAATATATTTTTTTCTAACAGATGAGTAACGATTGTATCTTTATTTTATGTTAGGATATAGAGAGAGAAAAAGTAAGAAAGATTTTTCTGATATTTATCTATCTTTTTTTTTTTCAATCTATTTGAAGAGAAATCAAAAGGTTGAAAAGATAACTTTGAAAACATTAAATAATAATAACTATTATTATTATTATTATTATTATTTAAACTCAACGTGGGACAGAGTTGTCTTAAGAAAGGAGGTGCTTCTAGGTGTTCAGATTTGTATATTGTTAACTTTATATTAGTCGGGTATGAGCATTGAGCCATAAAAAGCAGGACTAAAAGAAATAAAAATCACACGCACGTGAACACGTGGCTTATGGTAACGTGAACCCTGGGATGTACGGATATTCATAAAATAGGTTGGGAAAAGTTTACTTTATCCTTGGTTGAACTTAAAATTTTTGTTGGATTTGGAATATTTATGTCACCTTAATTCGATAGCATCAAACGTTAATAATTATGGAATGAGATTAAATTAATTCCCTTTATAAATAATAATATATATTAACAATATATACATAAATTATATAATTAATATTAAAATATATTTTATGATATATATTTTGAACAAGAACTATAAAAAAAAAGAGAAAAAAATATAAAGAAGAAAGAAAAAAAACGTAATGTAGAAAATGTAACCATTTTTATTTTTCAATTAAATAATATAAGATAAAAAAATGCATTGTAAAACTAATATTTTTAAGAAGAATGTAATTAGTTTTTTTGCATATAAAATATTATTCACTTGATAAAATATTGTTTGACGTAAAAAGTCCAAAAGTAATATTTATATTATTATATACTGAATAAAAAAATTATTATATAGAATTTTCACCTCATTTTTTTTTTATGTTTTATTACGTATATGTGTCTCCCTCTTCTTCTTCTTTTTTTTGAAACAGCCAAACCAAATTTCAGTGTCTCCCTCTTTTAAATCTTTCTCTTCAATTTATCTCCTACACCACAGAAATGAAGTGCACACTCGACAGTTTCTCTATGCAACCAGGACTCCTCACAGTCACAGCCACGGTGCCGTGCTGTACCAACTAATTATTATTTTGTTTTTTATGTCTAAATTCCTTTCACTTAATATTGGATTGTTCTAGCATATTTGATCTGATACTATTCCAATTATTTTCACATGTCAAATCATATAAATGTCAGTCCTAATAATTGTACACCAAACAGAAATTAAGAATTTGCTAATAGTATATGATGAATATTTCTTAAAAATCAATTTTTAATATTGAAGATATAATATCTTAATTACCCTAAAAAGTTTTTTTTTTAAATAAGGTAAAATTAGAGTGCCAAACAATAGTAAACAATATTGTGTTTCAGTAATTAGTATGCAATCGTTTTTTAAGATTCCACTAAAAAATATTTGTGTATTTAAGAGTATTTCTGTAGAACTAATTTTGACCAAGAAGTGTCCAAATTATTATTGGCCAAAAGAAACAAAACATTACAGCCATTACTTATGACACGGTCACTTTTTGGTTAATTTTTTCTTTCAAGAAAAGCTATTTACTATAAAACATTTTTAATCTATTAAGATTGGTCTAGTAGTTAGAGGTTTAAATAGTTTGTATAAATATAGTGAAAAAAAAATAGTTTGTATAAAGTTGACTTTTAATTTCATTGTCACTATATTATACACATACACACACAAAAAAAAAAAAATAGAACATTTTTTTCGTAAAAATGCATGAACCTTTATTTTCTTCTGTTAAATCTAAAATGGTATTGGTGTGCAAGTTATCCATTCGTTCCATTTATTATCGTAAAAAGTACCATTGCTCTTTTTTCTTTTTCTTTTTTACATGTGTACTTTTTTTAAAATAGGTTAAATATTAGTTTTTTTTTTCAGTTAAATTCCTATTGATTATAAGTTTTATAATAAAATCTCACAAATTAGTAACAGCAATGAAGAATGAGGATGGCTTGCATATCAACATTTATTAACCGAGTTTAAACAATCATCTTCTAACAAAAACCTATTTAAAAACTTTTAGACATATATAAGCACTTATTTAAAAGTTTTAGATTATAAAGTTTTTTAAATTTATTGAAATTATATGACATAAATACTTATTTAACCTTACCTTTTAGACCCGTCGAATGACTCAAAAGTTGATCGAATTAATTATAAATTTATAATACAAAATTATTTTTAGACCTAAAATGTATCTGAAGCAATTACTTCATGGCATGCATTGGCCTCCCAGTATATCATATTGTGGTGATTATTATAATATTCAGAGCTAAAATAATCTATAACAATAATAAATAATAATTTTTTTGGTACACACATTGTATACTATTTTATTCTTTAACGGTTATTGTATAACTGTATATTTTTCATTTTCCATTCAACTTTTTTCCCAAGCAATTTGAGATCAATTATGTTGCAAAATAGTGATTGAATAAATTACCATTGAGTGAGATGTTAAAATTATTTGATTATTAAACTTTAATTAACAATTTTAATTTGCAATTCAAAAACTTAGAAAAATAAAATAAAAAAAAAACTAAACTGATCGATGAATTATATTTGAATATGACTCAAATATAAAATTTGATCACTAACATCAAATTTTTAGACACAATCATGCTCCTTCCTCTGTTCCTCTTTTATTTTTATGCCATATTTCAAAAGTATAAAAAAAATGTTATTCCAAGAAAAAAAATAAAAAAATACAGACACACAGCACAACAATATCAATCATTATCGCTAATAATAATAAATAAAACTAAATTAACAAACTGAATTTATGGAAAGCAGGCATAGACCAAGTTGCTCGAGTATGCACCCGTTTTTGGCAACAAAATGCCAAAAGAATCATATATGTGTACGCAGGCATATATGGCTGGTGTGTGGTCCTTGGCTAAAGCGATAATGTGATGGTGGTGCTTTCACATGCACTTGCATTGCATTTATAATCTTCGTATAGTACGTGGCACAGGTTGTGCTTGGTTGGTGAGTAACATCCCAATTCTGCTTACTGGCACTTCGTGTTGTGTTATTGGTTGGTTGCACCGTTTTAACTTGATTGATTACTAACCCTCAAAATCAAAAATGCTCATGTCTTTAATGAAGCTTTCATAATGCAAGATTTACAAGGACCTTGTCAATGATGGCATCTACAAGGACTCAAATGACATCCTATGATCCCCCTTCAATAATATATTATTCACTTCGCACTTGGCCAGTAAATAAATCATGAGTTTTCTTAGTTTGCTTTTTTCATTTTTAATCTTTTACACCAAAAGGGTCATTCGGGGATGGTGTTTTGGTCAACCAAGGTGGCCATGGTGTCTCATATTATCATCTGTGGAGATTAGGTTTATCACTTCCTTTTTATTAATTTTTCTCATACGGTGTGAAAAGTAAGTTTGGATTCATGCTATTATGCCTGATCATATTCTCCTACCATATTGTTGACTTCCCCAGTTTCTAATCAGAGGCCCTACCTTGTCTGCTATGTATACAAATGTTTCCTTTCTTGCTATGTATGTTTGAAAGTTTGTTCTGATCAGATTAGCTTCAATTTTGGCTTTACAACCAAGAATATCAGTTCAAAATCACCCTGTAATCGCGAATTTCAAACGCGCAAAAAGTTGTGACTTGTAATCATTTATTTAAATCTTCTATGACGTTAAAGTGGTGGAGATTTTTACCATGTCTCACTGAGGCCATGTGCTAAGCCAGTGGAAAAGCGTTAAGCTTTTTTAGCTTTTCTTTTTCTCTCATCGGGTAGGAAAAAATAAAAATGAATCTGCTTTTACTTTTTCTCTTTTCAGTTTGTCTTAGTTTGCTTTGACAAGTTGTGCTAGTGAACATGAGGTTCCTACTGCACTGCTTCCAGCTACCTATCCTTCTCTCTAACACATAGGTATCAATTATCCAACTCAATCCAAAAATTGTTAAGCACTAACTCCTACCATGCATAAAGCCTACATTAGAATCTCAACTAGGAAGCAAATTAAGATGAAAATTAATGCTAGCTAGGTTACAATAAAAAATAAAAAAAAAAGAGAGAACAATGAATTTTTTTTAAATTCATGAGCTCCACAAACTATGGAAAAATAATTACAATTAATTGTTGTTTTTTTGAAGAACTAAACTACAAACATAGACCACTAGCAATGGCTTTATTTGTTTCCAAATTGGTAGTTTCATAGACAGGAAGCTCTTCTTGGTACCTTGCAGCTCCAATAAGATGATCCAGCTCAAACAAATCTGAACTTGAACAACTGACATCATCGTCATCTTCATCATCATCATCATTCTCACCATTACCATAAAAACCTCTAAAATCAAATTCACCCTTACCAGAATTTCGGTAACCTTTTACAAAACCACGCGCTGCTGCTTCTTCAGCTGCATTTTCTTTTCCCCGAACAGTGTTCTTCTTCAGCTCCTTTATGGTAGAACTTCTCGTAAACTTTCTGACACTAAGATTAGGTTCGCTCTCATAAATGTTGTGATGACTAGATTGTGGTTCAGAATCCTCACCTAGGATTACGCTGACGGGGTAAAACCTGACGGATCTTTTGACTCCATTGTTGTTGTTGTTGGATATTTTGGGTGTTTTGCTCATGCAAGATCTTCTAGAAAACGAAGAAGGCGTGGAAGAGAAACACGGGGACTTGGATTTGTGGTCGAAGCTAACATCTTCAACGGCACCAACGTAGCACATTTTGGCTTTCTTCACGTTCTGTGAGTTGAAGATGGAGCTAAGGAAGCTTGCTATTCTACTCCCTGGTGAAATGGGTTGCTTCACTCTCTGGTTCAATTCGCCGTAGATTTTCAACGCCCTCAACTTGGTCCTTGCAAAACCACCACCCTCTTTGTTGTTCTGCTTTTCTGAACTCCTATGGTTCTTATTCTCCGATGTGGGTCTTGTTGGTCTTTGTTTCTTCGAGGCTGTTGTGTCTGTTTCTGAAGAGGAGAATATTCCCCCAGAGCTGCATTCTGAGGAGCTTGAACTGGAGTTTAGCAACTGAGAATTGAGGGAATGAGAACCGTGCTTCTCCATCCAATCTTCAAGCATCACGGCACGGCGAAGATTCATTCTCTCTTTCTTGCCACCTTTTTCGGAGGTGAAACTGTGTGTTGTGGTTTGATCGTGGAGACCCAGTTGTTGATCGTCGTGAAGGTTGGATTTTGATTCGTCGATGGAGCGGTAAATGGCGTCGAGAAGAGAGGAGGAGAAGGAAGGGGTTCTCCTCCTTTGTGGGCACGTGCCTTGTTCTTTCATCATGGATCTCTCGTGCATTTTTTCAGGGAGAGAGAATGGGTATGAAATACTTATAATAGTGGAAAATGAGATTGAGAGGAGAAGACAATGGAGTTTAGTTTAAGGGGGTAAAGTGAAAAAAGGCTGTGGCAATGTCCGCGCAGAGAATGTCAAAAGGGAAATAGAAAATAGTGCAAGTTGAGAACAGAGAAATGTGCGTGTGAGATGAAGGGAGAATTTTAATGACAAATGACAGGGTTGGTTGGGATTGTGTTTGTATGTGTTTGTACAAGAGCATGTGTTGGCGTTGGCACTACAAGTGTACGTACAGCTTTCGGTGAACATATACAATTATAATTATAATAAAAGAAACAAAGCAGAGAAAGAGTTGTGTGGGAAATACGAGACGGTGACAGCGGTGAGCCAAAGGGAATGGATTGAAAATAAACTCATGTAGAGTAATTAATTATTATGTTACATCTACATTTTAAGTGGTTAAGGATTGAGTATCTACTTCTATCTTCTCTGTGGACATGGACTTGAATTCCTAGCGTTTAAATACATGTTATTGATGCTCTATCTAATAATATTAGGATTAGGAGTGCTTTTTGTTTTATCATTTTATTTTTAAAAAAATGTTATATAATCTATTCCATTCTATTTTTAAAAGAAATATAACATTTATATAAAATTTATATTTCTTTTTTTGCCTATACACCCTTAAAAAAACAGAGTATACTACATTGATAATTTTCCGAACTCCTATGATGGTTGGATTTGGAGGAGAACTGAATTGGTGGGAAAGGGAAAAAGAGAAAGAGGAGGTAGCAGAAGAGAGGCAGAGGCAGAAGAGAGGCAGAGGCAGGGTGTAAAAAGTTGGAAGGGACTCCCGCGCGTGCGGGTTATCTTTTCAGACTTCAGATCACACTCCAACAGACTTTTTGCTTTTAAGTATTTTAAAACAAAAACAATTCTCATTTACTTTACCTCATTTTTTATTAGGATAGCAATAAAAAAATTATGATTATCATTTTTTTTATGACTATAAAGTGACATTTCGTATGGAACTTTTATTTTTAATTAATTTTTTTAAATGATATTCTTAACAATAATTTAAAAAAAAACTTATAATTATATTTAATTATTCTTCAAATTTCTTTAAAATAATATTTTTATAATTGATTATTATGAAAAATAATAAATTTACCCTTTATTAACATAGAAAAGTTTTATTCCCACTCATTATTTAAAATATTCTATTCAATCTTATTCACAAATTAATATTTTTCAAATCTTTTATATTTAAAAATGTTTTTATTATCGTCTATCTATACTATAAAAGGAGTGTTAGTAACTTACTCCCTAATATATTATTTATTATTGGTTAAAATTTATTGAAAACTATAAAATTATAAAAGAGACTTATTAAATAAGAAATGGGTCATATAACATTTTTTGAATAAAAATCATTTCAATCAATATTGAAGAGTGTATTACTAACATTTCTCTACACCAAAATCTTTAATGGGTAAAATGATTCAAGAAAGAATTTTTTTTCATATTTAAGGCTATGTTTAAGGGTGTCGATGATTTCGTGCTAGCACAAAAAAATATTTGAACCAAACATAAAAACAATATCTTGCTTAACTTGGTTTTATTAGAATGCAATACTAAATGCAAATCAAACTAAATTGATATTTCATAATTTAGTTTAAATTAATTAAGAGTATGTTTGGATACCTTTTTGAAGACCTAAAACATACTTTTAGAATTCAAACTCAGTTTTGTATCATGTTTGAATTCCCCTAAAATTAATTTAGTAATCTACATTTGGAGCAAACCTGAGTTTATATCAAAAGCAACAAATGAGTTACTTTTAAAGTAATAATACTTTTGATTTGTATATTCACAATAGAAATATGAAATAAAAGTATTTTTAATTGGTATTATCTAAACAAATTTCATTTTACCAACATACTTTTAAATAAAAAATATGTAAACATAAATCACATCATAATAAACTCATTTTTATCAAATTTAAGTTTACAACATACTTTTGATTCAAACTTATGTTTGCCATCTTTAATCTATACATGCACTAAGTCTAAGATTGTTTTGTCTCAAGTCTTAATTATTTTTATTCTAAAATATTTGCTCATTTCCTTGAATTTAGCATACTTATATTTTCATTCCAATTAAAAAAAATGATTCATAACTTAGGAAATACTTGTTAGTTATTGTACTACTCGAACTCGGCACTACACTGAGTAGTTCAGTTGGCCGAGTAGAAACTATCACTCGGACTCGGACGATAATAATGGAAAGAATAGATTTTACTATATGATAAGATATAGAAAGATCAGGTCATAAGATAAGGATAGAAGATAGAATTATCTCTATCTTCATCACGAGATTTGAGGAGATTTGATAGGAAAATAACCCTATCAAATCTATCTATTTACACTCTATAAAATCAGAACAACCCATCCCAATCAAGGTACGAAATTCTAATCCCCAATTGTGATATCTGTCTCTTCCTCTGCGCCTCTAACTTGAGCGTCGGAGTCCCTTTGCAGGTACACCCCCCACCAGTCACGGAGGCGATCCCGGTGGAGCCACCGCACCGGAAGACTTATCAAAATTTGGTAAGAACATTTGGTAAGACTTTCACAGACGCAGATTTCGAAGGCATAGAGCCCAATCATGATGACCCGATGGTGGTCAAAGTTGAAGTCGCAAACTGGTTGGTGTGCAAAGTCTTAGTCGACCAAGGCAGCTCGGTGGATATCCTGTACTGGTCCACTTTCCAACAGCTAGACATCCCCAAAAATAAGGTACAACCATACACCGAGCAGTTAGTCGGTTTTGCAGGCGAAAAGGTTGATACCAGAGGCTATATTGACCTCCTCACCACTTTTGGAGATAAGATGGGGTCCAAGACTATCACGGTCAGGTACCTCCTAGTCAACGCCCTCACTTCATACAACATTCTTATAGGCAAGCCAGCACTCAACAAACTAGGGGCCATAATTTCAACTCCACATCTGGCAATGAAATTCCCAAATTCAGAAGGGAAGATAGTGACAGTCAAAGCTGACCAGGAGGCAGCCCGCGAGTGCTACTTAGAAAGTCTAAAGATAGTCAGCGGCAAAAAGGTCCCAGAACTGACGATAAAACACGTAGCATGCGCCTCTCTCGCAACGCCAATAGAGGAGGCCGACCTCGATCCCAGGGAGACCGAGCCGAGAGCAGAACCCACAGAACAGGTAAAATCCTTCCAAATAGGAAGAGAATTAAGGCAATGCACAAAACTCGGGACTCAGCTAGCAAGCGAGACCGAAGAAGCAATTACCAAAGTCCTGTTAGACAACGCCGACTTGTTCGCATGGTCAGCCGCCGACATGCCCGGAATAGACCCGAGCTTCCATTGCCACAAGCTTGCCATCTACCCAAAAGCCAAACCAATCTCCCAAAAGAAGAGGAAACTCGGGGCTGAAAGAGGAAAAGCGGTAAAAGAGGAAACTAAAAAACTACTCGGCGTCGGCTTCATAAGGGAAGTGCAATACACCACATGGCTCGCAAATGTGGTGATGGTAAAGAAGGCAAACGGAAGATGGAGAATGTGTACTGACTACACAGACCTTAACAAAGCATGTCCAAAAGACTCATACCCGTTGCCAAGCATAGACAAGTTAGTAGATGGAGCAGCCGGCTATCCAATCCTGAGCTTTCTGGATGCATACTCCGGGTACAACCAGATACCAATGTACCCACCGGATGAGAAAAAAATGGCGTTCATAACTGACACGGCCAATTACTGATACACGGTAATGCCATTTGGACTGAAGAACGCAGGGGCAACATACTAGCGTCTAATGGACAAGATCTTTACAGAACAACTCGGCAGAAACCTAGAAGTCTACGGCGACGACATGGTGGTTAAAAGCAGAGAACCAAAATCACATCCAGGAGACCTAACCGAAATTTTCGACGAGATCAGAAAACACAATATGAGGCTGAACCCTGAGAAATGCGTATTCGGGGTGCATGGCGGAAAATTTTTAGGATTCATGCTCACCCACAGGGGCATAGAAGCCAATCCGGAGAAATGTGCGGCTATCATAGGCATGAGAAGTTCGGGTAATATAAAAGAAGTACAACGGCTAACTGGAAGACTGGCATCCCTGTCAAGTTTCTTGCCAAAAGCAGCAGAAATAGCTAGACCCTTTTTTCAACTACTCAAGAAACAACAGGGCTTCGGATGGGACGAAAAGTGTGAAGAAAACTTCCTAAAGATAAAAACACTACTCTCATCACCACCAATTCTAACGAGACCCGAACCCGGCAAGGACTTAATACTATACCTAGTCGTCTCGGGAGACGCAATCAGTTCGGTCATCATCCAAGAAGAAAATCAGACGCAAAAACCAGTCTACTACATAAGCCGAGTATTGAAAGATGCCGAAACCAGATATCAAAAGATAGAAAAGCTAGCGCTAGCCCTAGTCACCTCAACACGACGGCTACGACCATACTTTCAAAGCCACCTAATAGTGGTATGAACAGACCACCCAATACGACAGATACTGAGGAAACCAGAGCTAGTCGGACGAATGATAGCATGGTCGATTGAATTATCCGAGTTCGACATCAAGTACGAACCGAGAGGACCTATCAAAGCACAGTGCCTAGCCAACTTTATTGCTGAGCTAGCACTAGTAGCGGAAGCGCCCCTCCCATTCTGGACCCTTTATGTGGATGGCTCCTCGAATGAAAAAGGTAGCGGAGCAGGAGTCATAATTGAAAGCCCTAAAGGGATTATCCTGGAACAATCACTCAGGTTCGATTTCAACGCATCCAACAACCAAGCCGAGTATGAAGCCCTACTAGTAGGACTAAAACTCGCCAAGGAAGTGGGGGCGAAACACCTTAGATGCTGGAGCGATTCAAAATTAGTCACTGGGCAAATGAATGGATCCTACCAAACAAAGGATCCCCAGATGACAAGATATTACCACTTGGCCTCCCAGTTGAAGAACGAGTTCATTAGTTGCGAGCTCGACCATATTTCGAGAGAACAAAGTGAAAGAGCCAACCTGCTATCAAAATTGGCAAGTACAAAGAAGAAAGGCCAACACCGAACTGTCATACAGGAAACAATATCCGCTCCGAGCATCGAGAAAATTGTCTCTAACATCAACTCGACTGACAGAGAATGGATGACCGAGATATGGAACTTTCTGAAGAAAGGAACCCTCCCAGAAAATCGGCAAGAAGCTAAAAAGATCAGAAGAAGGGTCAGTTACTATGTCATAGAGGAAGAAGACCTTTATAGGAGAGGCTTCACTGCACCACTGCTGAAATGTATCACGAACGCTCAAGCCGAATACGTGGTAAATGAGATGCACAAAGGAATATGCGGAATGCACTCAGGAGGAAAAGCTATGGCTGCCCGAACTCTAAGAGCCGGGTATTACTGGCCAACAATGCACCGCAACTGTGCCGCATACGTCAAAAAATGCTAAGAATGCCAAAAATATGGCAACTTATCCTATCTACCAGTAGAGGAATTGCACAATATCACAGCACCATGGCCCTTCGCCCTATGGGGAGTTGACATATTAGGCCCTTTTCCACTCGCTAAAGGACAAGTGAAGTTCCTCCTCGTCGGAATTGATTACTTCACGAAGTGGATTGAGGCCGAACCCTTGGCAACTATCACCGCCCACAATGTGCAAAAATTCATATGGAAAAATATCATATGCCGGTTCGGCATCCCTCACTCGGTAATATCCGACAACGATAGACAGTTCACCGAAAAGAACCTGGAAGAGTTCTTCAAAAACCTAGGGATTCGGCACCGAGTGACCTCAGTGGAACATCCGCAGACCAACGGACAAACTGAAGCCGCAAATAAAGTGATACTCGGAGAACTGAAGAAGCGAGTAGGAGACGCTAAAGGAAGTTGGGCCGAGGAACTTCCCGCAATCTTATGGGCATATCGTTGCACACCACAATCAACAACGGGGGAAACCCCCTTCAGACTCTCATACGGATTAGACGCCATGATACCAGTAGAAGTCGGAGAACCCTCCCTACGAAGAACAAATTTCGTCCAGGAAAACAATGATCAATCACTAAGGCATGCACTCGACATGACCGAAGAGACGCTCAACGAGGTCCAAGTCAGAATAGAGGCCTGTAAAAGAAGATCCGAGAGGAGGTATAACACCAAGGTCAAGCCAAGAAACTTCGAAGCTGGAGACCTGGTTTGGAGAAAATGCGGGGAAGCCAGAAAAGCTACAGGAGAGGGTAAATTGGCAGCCAACTGGGAAGATCCCTTCAGAATAATCGAGTCGCTGGGAAATGGAGCTTACCGATTGGAGCACCCATCCGGCAAAACCATCTCCCGAACTTGGAACGCGACACATCTAAAGTTTTACTACAGTTAGAAAAAGTGTAAGTGGTGATGTACTCTTTTTCCTACTTTGACATTTTTTCCCAAGAGGTTTTTTGTCAAAGAGGTTTTAACGAGGCACACCCAACTTCTCTCATTAATGAAACTCTTTTCTTCAAATTATCTATTTAGAGTCACAATTAACTGCGTAGACCTTTACAAGGATACAAAGAGCGAGTTAGATTTAACCGCGTAGACCTTTACAAGGATACAAAGAGCGAGTTAGATTTAACCGCGTAGACCTTTACAAGGATACAAAAAGCGAGTTAGACCTAACCGAGTAAAGGATACAAAAGGCGAGTTACAATTAACCGCGTAGACCTTCACAAAAATACAAAAAAGCGAGTCAGACCTAACCGAGTGAACCTCGGATACAAAAGGCGAATTAGCCGCGTAGACCTTTATAAAGGTAGAAAAAGCGAGCTACACTTAACCGCGCAGACCTCTTGCGAGTTAGCGAAAACCGCGAAAAAAGACCACACAAATAACGAAGAAAATTCATTAACACCCTATTCGAAAGGCCGGGTGCGAGCCTTGCATATAAATTTCAGTAAGTACCCTATTCGATAGGCCGGGTACGAGCCTTACAATAAGCAAGAAAAATATAAACACTAAAAAGCAGGAGCATCTCCCCCCTCCTGAGTAGAACAGCCCGGAGCATCCTCACCATCAAGTGCAGACTCCTCAACCAATTCCCCCTCTTTATTGACATCCTTGTCAACGTCAAAAAGAGAAGTGTCGGCATCCTTGAAGAAATAACGAACTTGGCGAAGTGCCTTGCTGAACCCGGCCTCATGGGTCTTAACAATCTCGTCCAAGGCCTCACCCAGATCGGCTTTCAGCTTAGCCTCGGACTCGGCAGCCTCAGTTTTCGCCTGAGCAAGCTCGAAAATGAGCCTATCCACCTCAACCCGCAATTCCCGAGCCGAGTTCTCGGACGCAGTTAAGGAAAGTTTTAAATCCTCCTCACGACTCTCAACTTCCCTTAACTTAGCCTCCACTCCCTCCTGAGACCTTCGAGATTCTTCAGCAGATTGAAGAAGAGTCTCGTTGGCCCGGGTAGCCTCCAACAGGGTCTGCTCGGCTTTTGCAGCAGCCTCTTTCACCATAGCTAACTCCCGGTGACCGTGGTCGAACTCCTCGGCCCAATACTGAGTAATAGCCCATGACCGAGCTTGGAAGCGACAAACAGCCTCCATAGAGAGCACCGGCCCAGCATCCCTCAACATATCCCGATCAGCTTGACCGAGATTGTCGGCAAATATGAGGGCCCCGGGATTGAAGTCCTTTCCCCAAAGCGAGGTCCGCCCATCTTTCATAGAAAGGAAAGCCGGATGCCTCTCAACAGCAGACCCCGCAGCTTCAGCACCGGGTGAGCTCGGTTTCGACTTCTTGGAGGGGCCATCCCCCCCTTGAACAACCTCCCGTCGATCCCTCTTCAAAGATGGAGGAGGAGGAGGAGGAACAGGCGGAGCAACTCGAACCGCCTCAGCAACGGGATCATTAAAATTCAACTTCTCTAGCCTTTGCTTTTTGGCCGTCTTATAATCAAATTTTCCCATCACAGCTGCAAAAGAAACAAGCATCAGTAAAAAACAAAGTAAAAGAAGAAAAACCGAATAAATAGAAGGTACTTACCGTCCCAATCCTCTCTCGAAGTTCGAGAAGTAGGAATTCCAACAACTGTTTTATAAGATAAGGAACGCGGCAACTTGCACAGCGTAACCATGTCATCCTGATCCTCAGGAGACATGTCCACGACCTACCAAGACAACCGTTTGTTTGGGGAGCGGGTCCAATAAAGAGGGAACCTCGGCTTCCCACGGCTATCAAAAAACTCGACCTCCCCTTCCGGACCCGGTCGGACACGAAAGAAACCACTCTTGAAATTTTTCTAAGAGGAAGTATAAGGACTAAGGATTGACCGACCAGGAATCCCAGTCAGGGAGACCCAGCCCCCCTTCTGACTCTCTTTAACTTTATAGTAATACAAAAATTTAGGAGCAGTAGGATTAATAAAGAATTTACTGCAGAGCACCCGGAAAGCCTGTAGAGAAGCCCAGGAGTTCGGGTGCAACTGCGTGGGAGCGACATTCAGTGCCCGAAGAACGTCAGTCTCGAACTGATCAAACGGCACTGTAATGCCGAGAAATGATAATAAGGCTTCATATACAAAAGTAAAATGTGGTTGGCGCGGGTCAGCAGACATAAAGACTCGGTCATCGGGCCCACAAGGCTCGGCATGAACCATACCCGACCCTTCCGAATGACACAAATCAATAGTTTCAAGAAGGACAGACAAAGCTTCCTCGGTCTGATACCGAGAAGCATACGCACCCACTTCCCCAGCCACCCAAGAATAGCTGAAAGTAGTAACAGGAGGATATACCTTTCTGTTACCCCTAAACTCAATAGGCTGGGGAAGGGAGGGAGGAAATAGAAGACGAGCACGCCGAGTCTCAAGAGGACGAACCTCAGTGGCCTCAGAATCATCTAGAACTATCACCCCCCCGACAGGAACGACCAAAGGTACTTGTGCAGGGTCGACGGATGGACGAACCACCCCGACACCCGCGACGGCAACGTTTGCCGCTGACGCACCATTGCTAATTTCATCAGAACTAGAGTGGTGCAAAGGAGAACCACCATCGGAACCCTCTCCGATGAGGTGAACCTCCGGCGTAAGCATACAACCCCCGCCGGAACGCCCAGAATCCCCGGAAAAAGAAGACATTATAGAATCACAGAAAAGAAATGGAAAGGAGAAGGGCGTACCTGAACAAGGAAAAAGAAAAACCTAGAAGGAGGACAAAATGGCAGAAGGGAGAGAAATCTCGCAGGAAGATAAAACACGCAGAAATGAAAATGAACGCCAGTGTCAACATTACCCTTTATATAGAACCCCAAGCGTCGCGAATACGAAAGGGCGAAACGGTCCGATCCGTTGGATCAAGACCCCTCACTAGGCCAATCAACGGCTAGGAAGGCTTGAGACCTTTGAGAATCCCTAGATCGTTTCAAAATTCAAAAAAGCAATCACTGTCGCTGCCCTTGGGAACTGTTACGACTTCAATAAGTCTGAAACGACATCTTCACCAAATGACGTGACGCTTCAAGAACCAAACTCGAACTCGTCCAAAACGAACAAACTCGTCTCGGCCAAATAAAATCTGAAATTGGTATAACCATACTTAAGCTCCTACATTACTTCAGAGCTTGGGGGGCATGTGTACTACTCGAACTCGGCACTACACCGAGTAGTTCAGTTGGCCGAGTAGAAACTATCACTCGGACTCGGACGATAATAACGGAAAGAATAAATTTTACTATATGATAAGATATAGAAAGATCAGGTCATAAGATAAGGATAGAAGATAGAATTATCTCTATATTCATAACGAGTTTTGAGGAGATTTGATAGGAAAATAACCCTATCAAATCTATCTCTTTACACTCTATAAAATCAGAACAACCCATCCCAATCAAGGTACGAAATTCTAATCCCCAATTGTGATACATGTCTCTTCCTCTGCGCCTCTAACTTGAGCGTCGGAGTCTCTTTGCAGGTACACCCCCCACCAGTCACGGAGGCGATCCCGGCGGAACCACCGCACCGGAAGACTTATCAAAATTTGGTAAGAACAGTTATTATTATAATAAATACACAATCCATCCATCTTTTGTGCCAACTAGTTCTCTTTTGATAAAATAAATAAATAATTCTTTATAAAATTTATAGGTATGACAAAAAAATTTCTTTAAATATTTAATGTAATTGCATACTCAATATTCAAATTTAAGACCCCTAATTAAGGAAGAATAACATGTCAATACGCTCGAATATAAGATAAATAAATATGAACATTAACATGTCAGGAATTCCTTTACATTCGTAATAAGACTTTTTTTTTTCGCATCTATTTTTTTAGAGAAAAAGATTATGTACTAATAGTGTAAAATAGTTTACGCATAAAAAATTTGTGTAAAATAGTTTTACACTGCCATTCAATCACAATTCACCATACATAGTAAGTTTGTTGACTTTTACATTGTGAGTGCATTATCATTAAACTCGTTTTAATTCTTGATTTTATTTTTCAAATTTCCATCCTTTTATCTCTTTCCGTACTTCTTTTCAAGTATGAAATGATTATTTTTCAAATAATAGTTTGATTATCGCTTAGCAACATTTAATACAGCATTTATGAATGCCAGCAGAAACCAAAACAGCGCTGAAATCTAATTGAAATAATAATTCTAAATTGGGTAATTTTTCTTTTCATGAAATCGGACGTCTCACTATAAAACATGGATACGGGAGGGAAAAGTTTCAAATAAAACAATTTTGTGTTTTTGGCGTTGGCATAAACGAAACAAGTTTTATCGAAGGGTCTAGTTCAGTTGGTTGAGCAGAGTGTGTGAGTTATTATAAACTCTTCCATACTGTGTTCGATTCCTACAGTTAAAAACAAAAGGGTCTTGCTAACCAGTACCCTTATGACACTGGTTAAGGAATTAAAAGGAGAAAATATTTGTTATGGAATTCATAGGAGAGCGCAAAAAAAATCATGAACAGTGAAATTTTCTGCCTCCCAATAAAATCCTTTATTCTTTTAGTTCCTTAACCAGTGTTTTAAGGGCACTGATTAGCATTTACCAAAACAAAAAAAAGTTTTGGGTTCAATGAGCCGAAAGTATATTTTCGTCCATAAATACTCATAAACTACCTAAAAATAGAAGGGCTATAAAGCCCATGGAAGTTTTGGGTCAAAATTCGTGGGTTCTCTTTTTGGATTTAACTTAACAGGCTCTATAGTAGAGCTTTTTAGTTGTCTGTCTCAAAGGTGTAGGTTGCAAAAGACCACTTAAGACCCCAAAGGGAAAATTTTAGCAATTCTTTACAGGTTTAATTATAATTTTTATCCTCAATTTTTTTTTTTTGATGAATTTTACTCTTAATAAATTAATTTAAGGCACTTTGCAAATCTTACCTTCTACTATTGTGCTGATGTGACATATTGACATAAGCATAAAAAATAAGATAAAATTCATCAAAAAGTAAAAAATTAGGGGTAAATTTTGTCAAAAATAAAAAGTTGGGAGTAAAAGGTACAATTATTTTAGCATGTCACATCAGCAAAATTGTGAAAGATAAAATTCACAACTTTTTAAAAAAATTGAGGGTAAAATACGCCAAATTAATTTGTTGAGGGTAAAATTCATCATAAATAAAAAAGTTGGGGATAAAAATTACAATTAAACCTTCTTTATATCACTTGTTGCTTTTTATTATTGGTTTCTTAAAGTTAATAGTTAAAAAATAAATAATTTTTATTGAAATTTATGGAAAAATATGTTGAAGACATTGATTATTATTTTTAATAATTTTTATCACTAATAGTTTTAATTATTATTCTAGAATAGTTAGTAAAACTATTTTACTAATTAATGCTTGCAAGTTGCATACACATGATCATTTTATCGGATGTGCCCGAAGAGACTGCATACACAAGATCATAAAACTTAGCAAAACCAAAAGAAACACTTGAAGGGGGAATTTGACTCTCAAGTGTTCTAAAATTTGACAATAGCGTGAAAGGTAGTAAGATGAAAATATTCCTTTTTATTTTATAAAGGATAATTTTTTTTTTTTTCATTTTCTTGTGAAGGTTTTACTACACATTTAGCTATCTTAATTTTTTATTTATCAACAATTTTTATTTTAATTTTGACCACATTATCGTGCCTTTTACCAAATAAAAATTCAGTACCACTGGAAGCGTGTGGAGCTTATGTTTATATCTCCTAAAAAATATTTCGTTCTACAAGACGCAAAATAATACAATGATATTTATTCTGAGTACAGAATCAGGAATGGAGAGAGCAGAGATAACAGGACACGTATGCAAAAAAAAAAAAAAAAGTAAATAAACAAATAAAGAGTAACTCAGGAGTAATGGCAGACAATAAACCTGGCGACATATGCATTTTCATATGTTTGTGCATCATAACTGATGCGTGCTGGACCTAGAAGTGTAGGAACAATATAATGAAAGTAGATTCATCTTCTGTATCCAATTTGAATAGTAATAGAATTTACACCCACCAGACTTCTTAAGCTTTTTAAGTAAATCATTGCTGATCTTGATCCACCAGTATCTTTAACTACTAGAAACTATATTTACCACCCACATTCAAGAGAATATAACCTGAACCGATCGCATGTAAAGAGCCCAAAAAAAGGCAGAGGTGCAAGTAGCACCTCATCTGACACCTTCACCTATAAAGAGACTTACTTAGTAGTATAACAAAACAAATATGGAACAATTTAATAAGCAACACCAGCTCCACACTTTGTAAAGCATCAGCAGCCACCCCCTCTGTAAAATCTCACAACTCACAAATATTGTTCATGTATTCTGGCACGGTTCTCTTCCCACCATAATCTAGCATGCATCTCCCCAAATCTTTCTCGGCTGTGTAACACATGAGAACACCAAGAAATAAATTCCATAGACTTCTACATCAAAATTCAACCATGAAAAACAAGCACAATATAGAGTATATTAATGTATGTATGTATGTATATTCATGCCTAGATTTACACCATCCATACACAATTGAGACAATTGTCTATGGGAAGAAAATGGGAGGAAGTAATCGACAAATCAGCACAAAAATTTGAGGATTGCCTGTTTCCTAATTCTTATATTATAGGCCAATCAAGTTGTAATGTATTAAATGGTTAGATATTTGACATGGTAATGAACTGCTAAAGGGCATTTTCATAAAATTGGCAGCAAGTGTACCTGAACCTGACTCGTTTGAGCTCTCTTGCGCCACCTGGCAATGCTCTGATCGTAATGTAAACCCCAGGTTCATCCTGTTCAACCCATTCAGTCTCCAAATCACTAGCATTGCTGATTGAAAAATCACCCGAGCGATCAGCCTCTCTCGATGAGCTACTTCTGATGGAAGCATCCATTGATGATATCTCCGTCTTGGCCGCACTAATGGTGGACACTTTTGGTGTTGAGTTCATACCATTTGAGTCATACAAATGCCGAGATTGCATTGACTGATGATCAAAGGAATCTGAGGATGAGTATCCCATTCCCATCCCTGTTGGACGGTACATATTACGAGGTAACCGTTCCTTGTTCAGTGGAGGTGTCACAGGGCTTTCTTCTGCTGATTCAAGCTTTGAGCTCTGTTATGAATCCAAGTAAAATGAACAAATTAAAAACAGTAAAGCAATAACTTTGAATTCAGTAATTAAGAGAAAAATGAGAAAAGAATTACTGCTAGAATTGAAATTGATTATTGTTTTTATAGAAAAGGCAAAGCTAGTAAGAAGGCATTGAACAAAAGGGAGAATTGTTAGTTTGTTACAGTGAAGCACCTAAACTTTTTACGTAGACTCACTGTATTTAAGAGAGGTAAAATTACTGCTTTACTTCTTAGACGATTTATTTTATTTTGCGTTATCGGACTAAAAATCACTGCCCAAAATAAACCAGGTTGAATTAATGAACTCCCAATTAATTAGAATACTGCAATTTGACCCACACTTCTTTATGCCTACATATATGAACTGAACGGCCTAAGCATTGCCCTAAGTAACATGCACCAGCCAATTACTAAATTGTATATGTTTATATGTGTATAAGCTACCTAAATTACCTCATCTTCAGATCTTGGTGGCGTTGGAAGAGGGAATGCTTGGCGGTTAAACCTTTGAACATTGTAAAGTTCCATAACCTTGTCGTAGTTCTCTGCCCACCACCTTTGAGCTTGCCATTTATTGAACATCTCTCGACTATACATAATAGAAAATAAACCAAAATTCAATTCACTTCTCTCTAGTCCTGATGTCATCATATGAACTATATGCATTAGAATTTAGAACAAAGCACCATGGCATTTAGCATCTGAATTTTGGAAAAGAGCAATGCAACAGTATTATAAAACAGTTAAAACTAAATTGTCCCTTTTTTCCTTCCAATCCCATCCTTTTTTCCATTAATTTATTTTTCTTTTTTCAAATGTGTGATGTTGGGTGGACTGGTGGAATAATGATTCTTTCATGCTAAACGATAATCAAGTTTTTTTAACATATTCTATGAGTGGTGTCCGCGTGACTATAGCTTAAAACCTCAACTAATTTCAGTTTGTTGCTGTTATTATGATGTTATTTTGTTGACCAAATATCTTTCTTAGATGAATTGTAAGTTCTTTTAGTGGTTTATGACACTGTAATCCATCATGCTAAGTTACTCAACTGATTACTTTTTGACAAAGAATTCTCATATAAATAATTAAAAGCAAAACCTGTCATTCGGTGAGTGGAACAAAGTTGTTCTACAGCTAAATTTGACCTTACATTTGGGGTTTGTCTAGACAATCGAAAGCAGGTGGGTCCAAACGTAATTAGTGACAAATATATAACTAAAACCCACCAAAACATGAATTGATTTAGATGGTTGAATAAGTTTTAGATTTAATATTAGCTTCAGATTAATAAACGTCTTAAATTTCTGCGTTGAGGTTGTGGAAAAGACAAATAAAAGAGACAGAAAATCATGCGTACATAGACCCACCCACTAATTCCAATTTCCACATTGGTTGGGATTGCATCACAAGTCACCAAGTAGGACCAACATACCCAAGTGTCATTCTTGTTTCTATCCTACAATAATTTAAGAAAAAAAATGTGATAAAAGAATATCTACAAGACTTTAACCTATACTATCTCTATCTTTGACATTTCGTGCACACGTAGTAGAGGTTCATATTTTTGTCTTTGTATAAATTCCTGGAGTGGACGATGATGGGAGCATTCCCCAGCATATTGCAGATTAAAAGACTAAAAAATATATACTGGTATTAGACGAAGACAAAGTCCCGAATAATCAGGCATGACACAACGAAATTTGAAAAAAAAAAAAAAAAGGAAGCAGAAGAGTTTCCTCCGACCACTCGACAAAACTCGGTTTAAAGGTACCAACACAATCAACAACGACCCACCATGGCCACCACCACTTACAGGCCACAATAAGTTCTCTTTTGGACACCTTTTTTTATTGCTTTTAGCAAGGGCGTGAAATTTTACTGAGGAATGTGGGGCCCAAACCTACTCTCTCATATTTACGGAGGAGGAATCATGCTTTCATTTATAGCATTGGGGGATTTGGACTTTGGATACTTGGATTGGCAGCGACAAGTGAGCATAAATGCATAATTGTGATCAAGCTGAGCTCAAACCCGTTCTCATTTATCCATCCAAGTTCCAGTTCTGACCAATAACAAAAAGACAATACCGTGTGAATGGCACGAAGTTCCAAAAATTGGATGATTTTCTGGAAACGGCAATTATCAATTATAAAATCATTACTCACCTCATTGGATATAAATTAAAATTGCACTAATACTACTTAATGGCATTTCACTGTATTGTCAAGATTAAGAAGGGAATTAAGAAAATGAAGTTTTAATATCTCTCTACATATTGTAATTATTTTATTTTAAATACTATACATTACATTTTAGGCAATGCGATGCGAAACATGAAACCAGAGGAATAAAAATTTATATCATATATTTATTCTCAAAAAAAAAAAAATTACTATATCATATATCATAAAAAAAATGCATGAATAAATCCACCGACAATTTAATAATATAAACTCTGACCATTAAAAAAATCAATTGTATTTATATTTTTCTAAAATTATCTCTATTACTTTCCGAATCGTATATTTAACGTGAGTAAGTTTTAACAATGTATCTCACATAATCTTTAATAAATACTTAAACTATTTTAATTACACCGTTGTTATATTAGTGTTCAAGATTACGATATATCCAAATGTTAATCATTTTATATTTTGAAAGAATTAATTATAAAATCTTTAAATACTGACATGACGATGGATTATTACTTAGAAAATACATTTGTTAGAGAAGAGAATGATGCTAAAGAAAGCTTCTGGACTCAAGAACGCTTTCATTCTAAGAAAATATTTGAAAACTTTGTCAGAAAATGTATTTAAAAATGTGTTCTATATTTTTCACTAAAAATTGGGAAAAATCATGCCAGAAAAATTCAGTTAACAACCCCCAACTCCAAGTGAGAAGCCGTTTCAGAAGTAGGCTAAGCTAAGAAGCGTTATGCAGAGGCGAAAGCGACCCTACTACTAGTGAGGTGTGGGAAAGGCACTCATTGTCATCATCACTGTCTAGACGATCCAAACAGCGACCAATCATCACCCAACACGCACGCTGTCACCACACTCACCGTCCGATCAAAACCCCCAACGGCAACGAAAACAACCACACCACGGGTACTGTCGCCCCCATTGCCAACACAGCACGAGACGCGTATCGTAACATAAAATTTACGCGGTACGTACCTGAACCGTATGCGCTTGAGATCGTTCCCGCCACGTGGCAACGACACGAACGTGATCAAAACGCCAGGCTCCACCTGCGCCACCCACTCTTTCGGCTCGTTTTCTTCAACGAACAGCACCACCGGCTCTGCCCTCCGCCCGCTCGCCGAGTTCGGCGTCCCCTCCCCGCTCGAAATCCCCTTCAGCCGCGCTTCCATCTCCTTCCCCCACGTCCGAGTCGTCGTCGAGCTCGAACTCCCCGTTCTCCGGTACGACCACCGGAACCGGTCCGAATCCGCGTCCGACTCGGTGCCGTTGCTCCGAACTCGCCCCTGCGCCGCTGGCCCCGTGCACGGAGCGCAATGCTTGTACGCTCCCGAAGCCTTCAACGCCATATCCCTTATCTAAACACCAAAATTATTATTAAATGACAATCGTTTTCAAATTTCAATTTCGTCGCTTCTACTTGTACACTACCTGAGAAGTGAGGGATTTGATGGCTTGCGATTTAGCGGCGCTTGTCGCGTTGTTTGGATCCGACTCATCCGGTTTCTTAGGACGAGCTATGCACGTAAGCATTTTCGCTTCCTAATAATTCAATTAAATCTCTGTGAAAAAAATAATAAAAAAAAAAGAATAATTAAAAAAACCGGATTCCACTACGTTCTCGCATTGCAGAATTGGATACATGAAAATTGAAACAAGAAGAGAAAGAGGAGAATTACACTGCACCTGAGCGTGAGTTGTGTTGTGAGTGACAAAAGAAAAAGGAGACTTAATACAGCGCGAAAACCGAGGTGCTGCTGCGAGTAGGAGCCATGCGCGGCAAATTTAATTAACTAATGCTCGACTTCAATTACGAGATCAGAGAATCTCTGGTGGAGACAGGAACGGAATATTATTAATGGATTGTGGAAAATGGAGTTCAGAAAGAGGGAAGAGGGGCCATGGTGCCGGAGTCAATGGTGGATTCTCCGGTGGCGGCAGAATAGGCGTGTCTTTTTATTGGTTTTTTCTGCTTTGCTTTGCTTGGTTCGGTAGAAGCTATAATGGTGCAAGAGGAGTGCTGTCTGTTACTGTGGATTTCACTTTTTTTTGTCTCGCGGGCTTACCGGTTACCGGATGTTAACTGGCTGTGGCACCTCTCTCGCTTGCTCTGTTTTCAAGTTTTGTATACTTGTTTGCCCGGTGTTCAAGGAACTTAGTCCTCTCTTTTCTGTGCTTGGGCTCGGCCCATAGCGCGTCTATGTACTGAAGGCCCAATTACAACCCAAACAAGTGAAACTGTAGAAGGCCAGGTTCTTTATGTCACTACATGAATATTACCACCAGTTCTTATGCCAGAGCCAGATATAACCGCAATGTTATTTGGGAAAGGGCAATGGTACGAAATTGTGTGCCTATGCTTGTCTTTAATAGTGATAATCATACAAATTTTTATTACGTGGACCATAGTCAGCATATGTAATCAATGGCACGTTTCAGAAGGTTTTATGGTATGGAATGGATTCTCATAAAGTATATGTCTTAATTAAGATACCAGTTTTAATGAAAATATTACAATTAATACACTTTTCATTGAATGTGTTTTATGGAAATATGACTTTTCATAACAAATAAAATAGTACATTTATACTTGAGTTGAGATAATAGTATCTCAACATTATTATTGGGTTATACCAGAAATCGTTTAAATGAATAAAATGGATGGATTTGGAACTTCCCTTGCTTCAGCACCTCTTCAACTCTTTTATTTCTTTCTTCTTCTTCTTTTTTATTTCTTCATCATCTCTCTCTTCATTTCTTTATACTATCTCTTCTTGCCTTTGATTTTTTTTGGCTGCAAGCCTGCAATGTTTTGGTAAAATGAATAATGTAATTTTTTTTTTTGCACGTAATATTTTACAAAAAAAAAAAGTATTAAGTGAAAGAAAAAATTAAAATTATCCTAGGGCATTCTCCTGTTAATCCTCTTACTTGCTCTATGAAATAAGCATTGAATATTTTTTATTTTTTTAAGACATTCAATACATTTAGCTTTTAACTCACGGTCGACTTAGTGATGAGATTGAGTAATCTACACAAGATCCTAAGTGTTAACATTTTTGTCATCATTGTAAAAAAAATTAAAAAAATACAGGCAACCAAAATACAAACATCAATGTTGGACATGCGTTTGAAGCCAATGGATCCGCATATGCCAAGACACTACATATTGTAGCTTCTACATCGTTTTCTTCCTTTGACGAAAAAATTAAAAGACATGCGAGTCCAAAAAGCCGAAGCAAATACACGTGTAATCAATGTAAAATGATTGACATTATTGAAAATGATTATTGATTCAATGTAATCACATTTTATCTTGGTTTATTTAGTCCCAAACATTAAAAATGGTGATGAAAATGATAACAATTGAAAAAAATATAAATATGGACTATGATAAACAATAAAAACAAAACATTTCATTGAATGATTTTTTAAATAAAAAAAAATTAAATATGCTGTACAATTTTTTATGTTGCCATCATTGTCATATACAGGCAATGTAAACAACCCAACCCCTTTCTAAGTCAAAAACATCCCACATGTAGCATGATGATATTAATACAAGGGCATTACACTAGATGATACTAAAAAATATCTCCTAATATGCATTTGAAAATCGGGGGCTACATGGATGTATACCCCATGCACTCATACAATCAGCACTACCCTAGCAACAAATGAATGTCTATAAGGCAAGCGCAAAAGATGCAGCATACACATTCACTATCATCTTACTTTTACATCTCTTATAAATATTGACTTGAGCATTGAAGTTTATACAAAAGTCTACATTGAAACTCGGCTTCAAAAATACCTTGAGGATTCCATTTGAAGATTTCTATTACTCTAGTTAATATCCCACAACCTTAAAACGTTCGATGTAGAACAAACCTACAATCATAGATTAACGTAAAACAAACCTTATGTATTTTTTTAATTGTTTGATCTTGTCAATCATATAATTAATCATCTTGATTTTTCTCTTAAATAACTTTTTACCTTTCGTCTATTATTAAAAATTTGGATGTGTTATAAACAATTTACTATTTAACTAAATGGCCCATTGACTTAAGTAGGTATTGGTTTTGTACTATTATTCGTATTGGATTTTTTCTTCTTCTTATTTTTAATTATATATCGGTATTTTTCCATTACGTACTAACTTGTTAAAGTCATTGTTAAATTCATGTAACTAAAAATTTATCTCATCTAAAGACCTAGTGTTAATAACTGATCTAATGTGTTAGTATCTAATTGTTTTGTTTAGACACTTATAGCTAACAATTTCTTTAAATGGCTTGTCAAAAGTGTTGGCTTTACTTGGCAAGTGTCACCTTGAGGATTTGATTGACTCAACCTCTCGACTCTAGTGTTATAATAGGTGCAATCTTTTAAGCTAAATATGACTTTGAGAATCTTGCTATAACTTTTGTTCTAATGGTAAAATACTTGATCAAACAAGACATTGTCGATTAATTAAAGAATTGTAATATTTCATCACCACTAATTTATTTATTTTAAAAAAATATTAGCAAATAAATGCATCAGGATTCAATTTTTGCAAGATGTTTGTACTGTGGTGAAAAAATGTGAACTATACACGAACATCGTATTTTATATTGATTTATTTTGAAATTCTAAAAAAATTAAAAGTAAACAAAGTTACAAAAAAAAAACTAAAATAATGATTTATTTAGGCCCAAACATTAAAAATGGTGATGAAAATGACAACTATTGAGAAAATAAAAAATGTAAATCTGAACTATGATAAACAATAAAAATAAAACATTTAATTGATTGATATTGGGTTTGTATTCCAAGCATTAGGGTCCATCTATCTCTAGGCCCAACTCTAAAATCGAATAAAACCCAACACTAAATCTGAAGTGAAAAGAAAAAAGAAATAGGATGATGGAATCTTAAAAATAAAGAATCACCACTAATTTATTTATTTTAAAAAAATATTAGCAAATAAATGCATCAGGATTCAATTTTTGCAAGATGTTTGTACTGTGGTGAAAAAATGTGAACTATACACGAACATCGTATTTTATATTGATTTATTTTGAAATTCTAAAAAAATTAAAAGTAAACAAAGTTACAAAAAAAAAACTAAAATAATGATTTATTTAGGCCCAAACATTAAAAATGGTGATGAAAATGACAACTATTGAGAAAATAAAAAATGTAAATCTGAACTATGATAAACAATAAAAATAAAACATTTAATTGATTGATATTGGGTTTGTATTCCAAGCATTAGGGTCCATCTATCTCTAGGCCCAACTCTAAAATCGAATAAAACCCAACACTAAATCTGAAGTGAAAAGAAAAAAGAAATAGGATGATGGAATCTTAAAAATAAAGAAAAAAATGATAGAGGTAAACAAAGATTGCATGCCAACGTGCAACGTATATTAGTTTTATGGAACTGAGCCATCTAGTTTAGTTGGTTGAAATCTTTGATACCGGTCTTCGATTCTTACGTATGGCACCCACAGCACACTCTCTAACGGAACGGAGTCATCCCTCATCTCATCACACACATAGGCACATAGCTCACCTCATTTTCACAATTTTTTTTTGGTAACGCCTTATTTTCACTAATTCATTCGCCATAAAATTAAAAGTATAAGAAAAACGTGTATTGAGGAGATTTTTTTTTAAGAGTGCTGAGTGAAAATATTGAGAGCAACAGACATAGAGGACGGTAAGTGCCAGATAGTAGATATGAAAATTAAAAGGCAGAGAGGAAAGGGTGGCAAATTCCTTTGAAGAATATCAAGCAGCTACAGCCTACAATATCAGACTAGAAGATTTTAATTCAGACTATTCTAAACCCAAAAACCAGCTATATTTGGTCATTTTTCTCAACTTTTTCATCCGGAGTGGCTGTGATTAATTAAGTATTTTTCTAAATAAACTTAAATGTATTATAGTGGCTGTGACTATGTTTATAAATTTGATATCAAACACAAGGTTTTTAGAACAAAAATTCTATTATTAATCTTCATATTTAGGTAATTATGTAAATATTTTATTTTTATTTTATAAAATATATTATATTAAAAATATCTCTAAAATTATTTTTAAAACAATACTGACATGTGCATGACACCGTATATCGCATAGACACTCTTTCTAGTTTTAACTATATTACAAAAAATAAATATTAATAATTTTGTGGTACAAATATAATTTCTTTTAAGAATGATTTTAAAAATAAAAATGATATACATTTAAAATAAATAATATTAAAATTAAAAAATACGGATTCAAGGATTGTATTGGTTATTTAGACTATTCAAAATGATTTTGCACATGTAAATTATATGAACATATAATGTAGACTCTGCGAATATGCTAACATGCTACCTGTATGCATGTCATGTAGATGCTTAACATATCACGTTCTGTTAAAATTAATAAAAATGAGTTAGCAGCTGGACTAATAGTGGATAGAACATATATAAATTGATTTTTTTCATTGTTAAATTTAAGAGCTATCGTGACAACTGGTATGAAATTTTAGGGAGAGATTTACTCTTTTATATACTAGTATAGTGCCCGTGGTTATGCATGGGTATAAAATATAAACAGAGAATTTATTTTAGTACATATATTCACATTTAATAACATATTATATATCATACACTCTATCTGGATTCATATATAGGCAAAAAAAATTGTCTTATATAATGAACTTAAATATAAGTAAATTTAATATTAATTTTGTCTTATTTAATGCTATCATTCCTAAAATACTCTTCATTTAATTGCAATTCTATTTTTCAATGAGTGAAGAGAATTTTAGAAATAACTTTATTTTTTACTTGAGATTAATAAAATTAAATGATGTCAACTATCTTTCTTAATTAGTGTGAAATTAGTTATTTTTGCATATATATGAGTCCAGAGGGAGTAATTTATCTCATTTAAGTGACACATAATATGATTAGAATGTTTTTTTTATTGATTTAATGAGTTTTATATTTTTTTTAAATTTAAAATATCAAATACATGTTTTTGTTTTTTAATTTATTTCTACCACAAATAAATTTTTTTTCATCAATTAACAAAGTTTTTAAAAATATTTTAGTTGATTTTTAACATTTTATTAGTTATCCATGCAATAAAAATTATTATTATTTTATTTAAAATCAGAGACAAAGTAAAAATATAAATAAAGGTGAAAAAATACATGATACAAAATATCATAAAAAAATTGTTAATTAAATTAACTTTTCTCGAACATAATGTATATATATATACATATATATATATATATTAAAATAAAATTTCAAAACTAAAAATGTTCAAATGTATATTTTGATATTATAATTTTATTTTATTTACCATCAAAATATTTTTATATTTAAGTTAATTGTTAAAATATTTATATTTTAATATTTATATTTCATAAATTACTTATACAATGGCAAGATACCTGTAAGTTTAATTTTAAATATTATGCATAAGTATATATTAAATTTGTATCCTTGAAACACAACTTAATACTGTTTATAATCCCCTTTTATTTTATAAAATACAAACATTTCTTTATAAAATGATAATAAAAATGAAGTTTAAATAGAATGAAGATTAATAAGACGTGATATCTTAAAACTTACTGTTAATATTATCTTAAAATTAAATAATAATTTTATTTTATATATTTATAAAAATCTCAAATAAAATAAAATTAATTAGGTAGAAAAGCTTTTGTGTTAACTGAAAAAAATCTTTCAGGTGTTAGCCCCGTTAATTACCAAAAAGAAAAAAATCACTAACCATGAATAGAAAAAAAAGTGCCTTGCTAGAATTAAAGGAGAAATTGAAACATCTTAAAATAAAAGCCTCAAATATTATATAGATAGATAAATAAATAAATAAATCTTGATAAAATATTTAATAACAAAAAATGGTTTTATATTTAATAATAAATTGTTTATATTATCAATATAATATCTACTTGTGAAGTGTTCTCTCCACAAACAATATAAAAATAATATAAAACTATCATCTCATGTTAATAATTATTGCGTATATAAAAATAACAAATTTAAATATTTTATATAATAAACAATTAAAAATGATCGAATGATCAATGTCTTGAATGAACATGATAAATACATAAATGACTTCTAAACAAAAAAAAAATATAATGGAAAATATTAAAATAGAAAAATATTCCTTCATATAGATTATAATTTATTTTTCAAATTGAATTTTTCTTTTTAAATTAAAATCTTTTAGAAATATGAATTAAAAATGCAATTCCATAAAAATACATTAACGCCAATATATTTATCATCACCGTTTATTAGTATTCATAAAACTAATGAATAGTTCTTTTTTTTTTTTTACAGAAGATGAGCAGTACTTGGACTTTTTAAAACTAAAACAAAAATACTGTAAAACTTTAATAAAAAGCCTACATGAGAGAAAATAAAAAAGCATGTACCATTTGTAAAAAAAAAAAAAAAAAAATAATGTTTAAAGGTGAGAGAAAAGTTAAATACTCTTCTAAAAAGTTGGAGCTCTAGTAGCTTGACACTTGTCTAAAAAAAACTCTTATATATTTATAAAGGGATGATTTGACTTATAATCTAAATAATTACTATTAATGAATAAATATATATGTATTTTTTTGGGACCACATATATATAAAGAAGATATTCTGATGATACACTAGTATCAAGACGGGTTCTAGCGTGTGTGACCAAAACATGTCACGCACGGTACAAAAGAATTTTCAGACGGTCAGATGTAAAGTTAAAAAAGCTAACGGTCGCAATTATGAGGGAGTACAGTGTAGAAAACGTATAGGAGTCATTTTATTTTAAAGTCATAATAATCCAGGTGGAGTCACGTGACCCATCTTTCCTTACAACCTGACCTGTGTTATTGGTGTAGTGGCAGACTCCTATGTAAGTATCACTAGGTGACGAGTTCGATTCTAGTCAAAGATTTTTTTTTTTAATTCACATTTTTGGTAAAAAAAATAAACCCTGCTGCAGAGATTATTTCACAAATAAATCTACCACCAAGCCAACATCCTCAACATAATGACATGATAAAGCAATAAAATATATTATACGTTTAATTACATTTTAAATATTTTTTTATCCATTTTTTAACTTATTTTTTTTATACATTATTATATCCATTTTTATCCATTATTACATAGATATTGCACTTAAATATAAGTATAAATTATTTGGTAATTTTTTAAAATCTTTAGAAATTTCCAATAAAATAATTTTTAATCAACTTAATGAATTTTTGAATTTTTAAAATAATTTTTTAATACATATGTAGTTTTTAATTTATTTGATATTATTAAAAATATATTATAATAATTTACCTATTGTCTAATTAAACTGTATTTAAGGATATCATTTGTTATTTTACCTCAACCTAAATTGAAATATCTTCACCTCTACCTCATTCAAAGTAGAAGTGTTCATAAATCAATTCAATTCAATGAAAATCGAAAAGATTGATCCAAAAAACCAAAAATTGAAAATATAAAAAATTCAGCGGATCAAAAATTTGGAAAATAAAAAAAATTTATTGGATTAGATCGAATTTCGGATTCGATTTTCAAAACCAATCCAATCCAAACCGAACTTTTATATATGTTTATATTTTTATTCATAATTTGATAATATCACTCATGTTTATATTTTTATTTCTTATATATTTGTAAAATTATCAAATAATTTATACCTATTTATAGAAATATTCAATTAAAAATATTATTTTACCAACTATTTGAGTTAAGATGCATAAATATAATCATTAAGTTGTATAAAATTTATTTTTGATATAGTTATATAATGACGTATAAATGAAATATTTGATATTTTGAATTAGTTTTTATTATATGTATTACATTTCTTACCATTTTTTTTTGGTGAGATCTTACCATGTATTTAATATTTTATAAAATAAATACAATTAAGATTAAAATTGAAGACTGGTCCAATTCAAACAGCTTAAAATTGGATTGGATTAGATTAGATTAAAATCTTAAACAAAATCGATTGGATGATGAATTAAGAAAATCAAAGTGATTGGATCAGATAGTTTTTTCCTTTAAAATCGATCAAATCCAATATGTAAACACGCCTAAGTCAAAGTATTTTTACCTCGATGGATTTTTTATTGAATATTTAATATAAATTATCAAATCTCATATTATTTTTTTTAACAATTGTGGTATTATTAATCAAAGTTTGTTTATTCAAAGGGAGAAATCAAACTCTGATACAAAAACATGTACAACGACTATGTTCGGCAAATCATTTCAGCTAGTTTCTAGTTTTTTTTATTAGCTAAAAAACTTGTTTGATTGTTTGGTAAACAAGTTTTTTTAGTAGATTCTAGCATTTTTTGAAACGCTATTTAAGTAGCGTTTCAAAAAATGCTAGCTTCTAGTTTTTTTATATTTTATTCCTTTTTTATCCTTAAAATATTTATTAAATTTTCTTATTACCCTTTTTAAATAAAACAGAGTTTTATTATTTATTTATTTTATTTTATTTTTGTTACTATATTTTATATCTTTTTATATTACACTATTTATTTTAACCATTGCACTATTTTTAATATTTAATTTATTATTTCAATATTATACTTTATGAAATTGACAATGATAAATGTTATATTTTTTGAATAATTTTATATTAGACTATTTATTTTAACTATTACACTAATTAACATAATAAAAGTATAATGTCTACTTAAGTGTATGTTTTTTTTTTACTTTATTTTAAACTTGATTAAAAATATTTTAAGATATAGTATAAGATTAATAGTACAATACTTGATGCGAAAAAAATGTAATAATTGAAACTAAAAATATAATGGAAATAATTTATCTATAAATAAAAATTACAAGAGTTTAAAATTAATTAAAAAATTTAAATTATAACACCTCAAAATATATTTTTATCCATAAAATAAAAATAAAATTTATATAAAAACATCATATAAATATGTCAATTTCTGTCCTTTTATATTTTTCAGCTACTTCAATAGATAGTTTTACCGAACATTTATGATTTAATAAACTAGCTTAACAGCTTTCAATTACCAGCTTTCAGCTACCAGCTAATTTTTCAGCTTTCAGCTAGTTTTGTTGAACATAACCAACAAATCATGCACAATGGTCAACCAACTAAACTAAACTCCCTTAGATTATTTTATAAACGATCTAATATTCGTATGCGTAGGAATGATGAGAGACAAGAATAACAACTGATATCCTCAAATACAGTTTAACCAGAAAATAGGTAAATTATAATAATATGTTTTTAATAATATCAATTAAATTAAAACTACGTATGTATTAAAAAATTATTTTAAAAATTCAAAAATTCATTAAGTTGATTAAAAATTATTTTATTAGAAATTTCTAAAGATTTTAAAAAATTACCAACTAATTTATACTTATATTTAAGTGCAATATTTATGTAATAATGGATAAAAAATGGATATAATAATGTATAAAAAAATAAAGGGCAAAAATGGATATAAAAAAGTATTTAAAATGCAATTAAGCGTATAATATATTTTAGAGTAAATTACACTGACCCCCCTTTGAGGTTTACCCTAATTACATCCGATACCCCTCCATTTTTGAATCCTACAGAAATCCCCCTAATTTTTGGACTTTCGTTACACCGACCCCCCTCTTAAGTTTACATTGTTACACCGACCCCCCTCTTAAGTTTGAAAAATCTTACACTGACCCCCCCTTAGGGGTACTCAAAGTAATGTCAAAAAATGGAGGGGTACTAGGTGTAATAAGAGTAAACCTTAGGGGGATCAGTGTAATTAATTCTATATTTTATTGTTTTACCATGTCATTATGTTGATGATGTTGGCTTGGTGGTAGATTTATTTATTTGTGAAATAATCTCTACAGTAGGGTTTAATTTTTACCCAAAAAAAGTGAATTTAAAAAAAAAATATTGGAGTAGAATCGAATCTGTCACCTAGTGATACTAAGTACTAACGTAGGAGTTTGCCGCTACACCAATAACACGGTTCAGGTTGTAACGAAAGATGGGTCATGCGACTCTACCTCACTCCTATACGTTTCCTATTCCGTACTCCCTAATGATTGCGATCGTTAACATTTTTAGCTTTACATTTGACCGTCAAAAAACTCTTTTGTACCGTGCGTGACATGTTTTGGTCACGCACGCTAGAACCCGTCCACTCAAACAGTTTCATAATAACAGTGGAAAAGTCGAAATAGTGAGGCTTTGAGGTTTGGTAGCAGAGCAGTTCGAGGAAATGACCAGAAAGCAAGAAAACCTTCCCCACAAAAGCCAAAGTACTGATCAATCTTTTGAATACAATGGTTATTGAGTGCCATACTCGGTTGCGTCACCCCTTCAATCGCCACCGTTGCTATCTATCCACAGTAGTAATTGTTGCCTCTCATTGTTGGAGCAGCGTCCACACTTCACACCGCATCCAGAAACGGCTTCTCCTCCTACCTCACGATCGTGCCACGTGTCTGAATCTCAAAAGTGAAAACCTACGCATTGCACCGCACACTTAAACTAATATACGCCCCCGGTCGATTATCCCTCTCCGATCACCGCCGGCTAGGGTTCCGACGAGTTTCCGTCCAAGCCTCTAAGCTCAAACGTCGCTGTCACGGAATCCGCCAGCTATGAATTTTCATTTTCACAGCATTTAAAGCTTCTTTTCGCTTTTTACCTTTAAACGATGTCGTTTTTACGACGGAGAAAGGCCCCTGCGAATCCTCCCGTGCGAAACGACGAGGAGAAGGATAAGAAAAAGGTTAAGGGGAAGATTATCGAAGGCGAAAAGATAATAAAGAGATGGTCGTGCGTGGATAGCTGTTGCTGGTTCGTGGGACTGATATGTTCAATTTGGTGGTTTTTGCTGTTTCTGTACAATGCAATGCCGGCGTCGTTTCCTCAGTACGTGGCGGAGGCCATAACGGGGCCGTTGCCGGATCCTCCCGGCGTGAAGCTCAGGAAGGAGGGGTTGACGGTGAAGCACCCGGTGGTTTTCGTGCCCGGAATTGTCACCGGCGGGTTGGAACTATGGGAGGGTCGCCAGTGTGCGGATGGGTTGTTCAGGAAGAGGTTGTGGGGTGGCACCTTTGGGGAATTGTACAAAAGGTGCCTTTTTCTTTTTCTGGTATATAGTGATTTGATTGTGTTTGTTTGGATTAGTTATATGAGGAGAAATGCTTGCACGGTGATTTCCACTTTCCACAATTGGAAAAGCAAAAGCTGTTTGAAAATGTTGTATTACTTGATTGGGAAGTAAGCAAGTGGCGTTTTACTACATTGGATAAGTTTGTGTTTGGGGAATGAATTCGGTAAAATACTATCTAGTGAGTTGGAATGAAACTGACATGATGCTATTTATCAACTGCCATGTTTCTTGATGTTGAAAACTGAAAATGTACTATTCTTTCTTTACTGGATCCTGAAAACTGCCAATGCTTTTGTTGTAACTCAGAAAGATATAGCGGAAAGTCATTAGGCAATATTCTCTCCGAAGTACCTTTCTTGTATTCTTCTGTCAAAGTTTACTGATTTTTGTTAGGAAACATTATGGCATAAAATAGCAACATTACAATCTATGCTTACCTATTTGTCGTGTTAGGATGACATTTTTAGGCATTTTCTCTAGGTTTGTTATCTGTACTTTTCCTTTATATTTTTTTGTAATAAAATGTTCATCATTTGGCAGAGGGAATGAATTTCCCGTCCTTCATATCATTAATTGTTAGGTAGAATTCTTACAGACAGCAGTTGATTTTGAGCTGAACCTTTTTTACTGGCACTTATTGAAGTCCATTTGTCTGGCAGAGTTCGGGGAGTTTGATTCAAATGTTCAATGATCTTAGCACTTCCAACATTTGTCTTGCTGCGCATTTATCTGTCCTTTTTTATTGACAAATATATTTACATCAAGTTCTTGTTTTATAGATGTTTAATGACTCCTATAGAATTTATCTATAATGGTATATGATTTTTATTTTACCTTCTGCAGACCATTATGCTGGGTTGAGCACATGTCACTAGATAATGAAACAGGGCTAGACCGTCCAGGCATTAGAGTTAGGCCCATGTCTGGACTTGTAGCAGCTGATTATTTTGCACCTGGTTATTTTGTCTGGGCAGTTCTAATTGCTAATTTAGCTCGCATTGGGTATGAGGAGAAAAACATGTATATGGCTGCTTATGATTGGAGAATCTCATTTCAGAATACAGAGGTAGTTCTCTTTTACTTGCAAAGATTTATGATTCTCTGCCCTCCCCTGTATTTTATTTTTGTATTCATTTATGGTAAACCCTCAGATGGGCTTTTTCCCCCCTTCTTAATTTGACCAGGTCAGGGATCGAACTTTGAGCAGGATAAAAAATAATATAGAGCTCATGGTGGCTACAAATGGTGGTAATAAGGTGGTTGTTATTCCACATTCAATGGGCGTTTTGTACTTTTTGCATTTTATGAAATGGGTTGAGGCACCAGCACCAATGGGTGGAGGGGGTGGGTCAAATTGGTGTGCCAAACATATTAAAGCAGTGATGAACATTGGGGGACCTTTTCTTGGTGTTCCAAAATCTGTTGCAGGACTTTTCTCTATAGAAGCCAGGGATATTGCTGTTGCCAGGTTCTTTTTTTACCACTATAATTTGAATTCTTGGTTCTGTATATGTTATTTTGAAACCCAAAGTTTCTTCTATGTCTCTTGACAAGTAGGTTTTGGAATGTGTTTTACAGATTATATATCTGTAGGAAGTGGTTGTGTATTTTTTGTCCCTTTTGAATGAACAATAAGTTTCTATTTTAGTGTCTGTATTCTGTTACCCCTTGGAAGCTCAAGTTTTGATCAATATTCATAAGGCAATCATCTGTTAATTTTATACAAACTTCTTTTATTCCTCCAAAAAACTATTTTATAATGCTGTGGATCTGTTTCTAAGATCTCCGAAATTGTGTTTCCTTGACATATATAAGGATTTTCTCAAGTTTTGTTAGGGTGAAATTATCTATAATTTCGATTGATGATATTGTTATAAAATGAATCATGTTAGCTGTGAAAACATACATAATCTATATAAATGAAGTCCTTATTCATGAATCTCCAAACCTCATACAGGACTTTCGCACCAGGTTTTTTGGATAAGGATGTTTTTGGTCTTCAAACTTTACAACATCTAATGCGGATGACCCGAACGTGGGACTCAACCATGTCAATGATAC
The DNA here is from genome assembly GCA_026413185.1 of Pueraria montana var. lobata. Lineage (NCBI taxonomy): Eukaryota > Viridiplantae > Streptophyta > Magnoliopsida > Fabales > Fabaceae > Pueraria > Pueraria montana. The sequence continues at coordinate 68,521,682 of CM048649.1, read as the reverse complement.
CCAAAGGTGGGGATACTATATGGGGTAGCCTTGATTGGTCACCTGATGTATCTTATAACTGCAGTGCAAAGAAGCACAAGAACAATGATACTTACGGTGCATTTCAAAATGGCAAGGAGAATCTCGGGTTAAGGAAAAATGTAAATTATGGGAGACTTGTATCATTTGGGAAAGATATAGCTGAGTTACACTCCTCCAGGCTTGAGAGGTTGGATTTTAGGGTAATGTTCTTAATTTATACATTGAGCATTTTGTTTATAATCTCCATCCTTCTTTTAATGTCGGAACAATAGTATTTGCAGGATTGCTATCAATCTGCATAGGTAGACCATAGGCATACCTGATTTGTCCTTTTGAATATCAAGAATTCAGATATTTAACTCAAGTATTTAGTTGAACAGTTGAGCTTTCAGTTTGTATATGAATATTCATGGTTACATAATTTTCTATCATTTATCAATTTCTAATTTAAAAATTGCCTCTCTATCTGGCCTTTCATTTACCCTCAAGTTGAAGTGAAATTTGCTCCTTTATCAATCAATTGCATTTACAGATGCAAGTTCCTCTGTATCTGTCTTCCAATATTCTCAAACTGTGGATACTCCATGTGCAGATAGCATCTTTTGTTTTTCTGAATGGCATTGTTATGAGTTTCATGTATTGTTGTTGAAATTGACAGGGTGCTCTTAAGGGTAGGAACCTTGCAAACATATCTAACTGTGATGTGTGGACAGAGTACCATGAAATGGGTGTTGAAGGAATCAAAGCTGTTACAGATTACAAAGCTTACACAGCTGATTCAATTTTGGATCTACTTCATTTTGTCGCCCCCAAGATGATGAAGCGTGGGGATGCTCATTTTTCTTATGGGATTGCTGATAATTTGGATGATCAGAAATACAAACATTACAAATATTGGTCTAACCCCTTGGAAACAATGTGAGGTTCTTTACTTTGATTTTGTTCTTGTGGTTCACTCCTTATAAAAGATGAAGCTAGCTGGTTGCTATTTATTTTTCCTTCATCAAAAGCCTTTCTGACCATTTTTAATTTTTAATGTTATACAAAGCAAGCACAGCAATCTAGTTCAATTGGGTCCCTGGGGCTGGGGGGTAACAAATTCTACTATTGCGTAGCAACTTTGCTACTGTGTAATTATTTTGTTACCTGAATTGGTGGAACTAATGGATTGTTGATTTAACTATTATCAATAATTTCATATCATTCTATGTTTGAAAATATGTTGCTTCTATTATTCCTGCCTGTGGTTTGTGTTATTTTTAATGTTCTGTCCTGCTGCTACAGATTACCAAATGCTCCAGATATGGAGATTTACTCTATGTATGGGGTTGGGATCCCTACAGAAAGAGCCTATGTCTACAAGTTAACTCCTCATTCTGAATGCCACATTCCATTTCAGATTGACACCTCAGCAGATGGTGGAAATGAGTACACATGTCTAAGGGATGGAGTTTACAGTTCTGATGGTGATGAAACTGTTCCTGTTTTAAGTGCTGGTTTCATGTGTGCAAAAGGTTGGCGGGGAAGAACCCGCTTTAATCCTTCAGGAATCCGTACATTCATAAGGGAGTATGATCATGCCCCTCCAGCTAATCTTCTAGAAGGCAGGGGAACCCAGAGTGGCGCTCATGTTGATATATTGGGTAACTTTGCCTTAATTGAAGATATTATACGAGTAGCAGCTGGAGCCTCTGGTGAGGACTTGGGTGGAGATAGAGTGCACTCCGATATTTTCAAATGGTCTGAAAAGATCAATTTGAAGCTCTAGATTTACATGGTAACTGGTAAGTTCACTCCTTGTCCTTTTGGCATTAATTGTGGTCCTCAGCCCAAGTATTGTCTAACTTGGCCAACTTCTTTGTCCTATCTTAAGTGAAAAATTAGGTCATAAATGTTGGAATCAGGGTAAATATTTTGATGCTTCTGATATTCACTCAGGATGTGTGTATTCCGTCTCATGTGGCTAGATTACTAGTCCAAACAAGGCTTTTGATCAATGTTTATAAAATGTACTGGAAATTGAACTGGTTGTGGTTCAAATGGTTGAATTTGTAGTTGAACCACAATTGAACTGGAAACATAGCCTGTTCATGGTCTGCCAATTCAACTGATTTGTTTTTTTTTTTTTCAGTTTTTAAAACATTGCTCTCAACATTTTAAGTTTTAATACACTGATGGAACTCAACCAGTTTATAGATATCATAAAAGCGGAGTCAATATATTAGCTTTAACTACCAATATATGTTGGTCTAAGGTCCTGTTTGAATAAACTTTTCCAAAAACACTTATAGGAAAAGAAAATAAGAAGGTCATATGAATTTAGCTTTTCTTATGAGTTAAAATCAACTTATGCACTTAGCTTTTATAGAATTTCTTTCATCTAACTTTTCCAAAAATTGAGGTGTATAAGTTGATTATAGTTTATGAGAGAAGTTCAATTTATTTTTGTCTTTTTATTTTTTTCTCTTATAAATATTTTTTTTATGCATTCTCTTACAGAAGTTTATCTAAATAAAAACAATAAGTACTCTACTTGGAGAGCTTTTCCCCTGAAACAGGTTCACTTGGCTTGATTTGAATTAGTTGCGAGTCCAATGTGACTTTCAGATAACGAGGGTCTAAGATCAAAAAAATATTTTAGCTTTTAACTTATGGTGTTGGCCAGTTGGCTAATTGACTTGTTTTCAGTGTTAACATTTCTCTAAGAAACTTTCTGTTGCTATTTTTCTGACCAGATTACTATCTTCACATCATTACTTCAGTACTTGATAGAATCCTATCTGCTTCAACTGTTGTGCTTTACGATGGAACTGATGGTATGAGATCTGGAGCTGATAGACCAGTGGCAGTGACAGTGGCTGCTTGCTTCTTACTCGGATTTTATCTATAGAACTTCGTCGTTTCGGGAAAGTGTTGACTCTGTTTACGACCCCCATCCCCAAGAAAAAGAATTATATACCAAGCTCTTAGTTTAGGTGCATGATTCATGCTTGACGAGAATTTTGTTGATTCCATTCATTGATTTGATTATTGTCAAGTGCATTAGTGTTAGTCTGCTCCAATTTTCACTCTACTAATTTTTAATGCGCTGCACGGACTACATTGTCTTTTCGGTCAAAAAGTTTGAAAAGATTATGAGCCCAAGCCTAAAGTATAGGAATAACAGTGGCGTAGTAGTAGTTGTTATTATTATTATTATTATATCCTAACACTGGTGTTAGTTAGGTATGTTGTTTGTTAGATCACGTTGTACCTTCCAATTTCCATTATGATGGGTTTATAAATGCGTGATTTTAATTTGAAACCATAGATTTGCTGTAAATCGGTGTAAGCCATATATTATTATTGATGAAGTTAGTGGCAAGACTTTCAGATGGGCTCTTTTCTTCATCGTAAACTTTTTCTTTGTTGATAATACTATGCTGTGTGATGTAGCCGTGCGACACAGAGCACACTTGGAGGTGAAAACAAAAATAGGGTGTAAAGAAAAATTGAATGTTGAATGTTGAAGCCAAGAAAGAACCGTTGAGTTGCATCTTGTCCATGGTGCAAACAGTGGATTTGAGTTTGCACTTTGGCTGATACTTCCATCTATAAAACCCACCTTGTTTTTTGAGATCAAGGCTATAAGCACTTTACGAGCCCGTGTATGATAGTTCTTGCCATTTTAATAGAGGAGATACAAGAATCAAAGAAGGAGTTTCATTTGAATAAAGGTAAAAAGAATTTAGTGGATTTGTGGCAAAGGGTCTGATTTCCCATAGCTGATATGTAGAACCTTAGGAAACAAAATGGTATACTGATACCATGTAGAATATGAAAAAAGAGAAGAATGCAAAAGAGATAACAATATTAATAATCTGAAGAATACAAAATATATACTATACTGCCTTATATAGGCTAGCATAAGGCAAAAGGCATCCTAACCAACTAACGAAATATAATAGAAAGAAACTAACTAACCCTCTGTTTGGTTGTAATGAAAGAGAGCCGAAAATAAAGTGAAATGAACAGTAAAATCAAGTGAGATTTACATTTTTACACTCTATTTTAATTCAAAACTTTCATTCCTTTTTATACCTCTCTACCAAACACTAGCTAAAACTAATAGCTATCAATTAGTTTATCATCCATCCATAATAGATATAAAAAATTGAAATTAAATATCAACTGGAAGGATAAACAAAGCATTTATGATCTTATGGGGTTTAAGTTTATTTTTTTTAAAAAAAATGTTTTTATTTTAATAAAATAAGCAATTTTTTTATTTTTTTCACGTGTTTATCTAACCTGCTTTTACTTTAAAAAAAAAACAGTTTTCTAATTTTTTTTCAAGAAACAAACCCTATCTAGTTCTTATAAAAATAGTACTATTCTAAAAAGCATTTTTTTTAAATCACTTTCATTAAGTTTAAATAAACTGACCCTATATTTCACTAGAAATATATATACTTTTTTTAATGATTTCCTGGTCATATATAATTCCATAAGTCCGAAACTCTGAAGTTTGTTCACCCACATACCACAAGTTCCTCATTGTGTTAGATGCCAATAATGTAACAAATAACTTTTTTAAGGACCAGAAACTAATTTCTCATCTTCCTTAATATCATCGACATATTCTTTATTGTGTGACAATGATTCTTATAAGTATGTTTAGTTGTTTACTGATTATTCTTATATTCTTATATCTGGTATGACTTGTTTGACACCATGTACTGCAACTCTTTATTGGTTCTCGTAGGAACAAAATAAATATGACCTTTGTTGTTGGGAACCATTGCTACTGCTTGTCACAGTAAACAAAATGTGTAGGAATCAGGTCTCAAGTCAAATTTATACCCACCAAATACATCTTGTTCGCTCTCATTTGAGCTAGAAACACTATTTTTACTTTTTATATATCCATTCATGTGCACGACATGAATAATCCTTTCATCATTTTCTTAACATTATTGATTACTTTCTGTCAAAAAAAAAAAAACATTATTGATTACTGATTAAGAACATGGAACAATGGAACATCAATCTTTGAACTAGAGACTATTTGTGATGAAAATAAAAAATGAATTCTTCTCCTCGTTAAATTACATAGTAATAAATACTTGCAATCTGTTTCTTAACATTATTGATTACTGATTAAGAACATGGAACATCAATCTTTGAACTAGAGACTATTTGTGATGTAAATAAAAAATGATTTTTTTCTCCACGTTAAATTACATAGTAATAAATACTTGCAATCTGTGTCAAAAAAAAAAAAAATACTTGCAATCACAATACTACTTGACCTCGTCTACAACAGACATCTTTTTACCAATTTCTAATTGTAAAGTCATTTCAACTGTCACTGAATCTGTTCCTTATCAACGAATTTAAATAAGTACTTCATAAAATTCAATTTATTACAAAATTCTATAGTGATATGACAAAACTATTATTCAGTTCGATGTATTTCCTTATTGTCATTATTCATGTGTCTCTTCTTCCATAATATGGATATTCTTCTTTATCAAATGATTTTTTTTAGCAAAAATTCATCAATTTGATTGACATTAATACACATATTGCCAATTTTTATATTGTTTTACTGTTTCAGAAAAATATTGCTATGCTTAATTCACTTTATTCTAGCTTAATTTTAGATAAATAATTTTTTTAGCTATTAAAATCTATTCTTAAAAATGGTAAAGAAATATGCTTTGTTCTTTCAAAATAGATTAGTCTAACCACACAATTAATCAATTGACGTAGTGATGTAAGACTCCGCTTGATTTACATGTAGGGATACCTATTGTAGTCTATGACCCGGAACAAAAAAAAAAAAAAAAAGTCTAACCACACAATTAATTTAGTAGATAATGTGCTTAAAATTAAAAAGATAAAACTTTACAACTCATAAATTAAGAAAAGATATCGTATTCCACCAAAAAGAATCACAACTCGTATAAAATCTTTTTCTCCTTTTCCGTTAGCTGGCCTTCCCATCACAACAATATCACTCTTTGTCCAGTTATAGCTAACCAAGAATCGACTTCCCCTGCCGGATCAAGTAAGGAAAAGGATCACATCACTTATCCCCACCCTGTTGTACTTTTTTTATTACTTCATTCGTTCTTTATACGTGTGGTTTATATCTTTGGATTCTCTTGTATTTATCCTTGATTATAAAAATAAAAAAAAAAGAACGTTAACTTTACTTTTGCAATAAGAAAAATTTGCTCATTTAAAAAGAAAATAAAAATGCAAATGATTGGCAACCTTGTATGATATTTTTGCTCGTAGGTTGTTGGTCTAAATTATTTAATTCCATTCTACCGACATTTCAGCACTTAGTCTTTCTTTCCTTTTTTTTTTTTTTCAAAGAATAGAAACTTTAGTATAGATTCTCTTTTACATAGTGAAACCTTATCCACAACCAATTCAAATTGATTTATTTAAAAAATCAACGAGAAGTGAAAGCGTGGAAAAGGTAACGTTAATGTTGGCTTATTAAAATTATAAATATCAATAGAATCGTATGAGGATAGACTTCATCGGATAATATAGCCTCTCTTTGTCCTTTTTAAGATAAGCTTGATCCACCATATATCAATAAATTATTACCGTATGTCTTTCAAGTTTCAACCAGAAATAATAAATTACCATGTGGCGTCCAATAATGATCCCTTTGATCATTAACCAAGTATAAAAAATTGAAACACACGAAAAAGACCTGTTTGGGTCACTTACCCACATTTTTTGTACGAGATTCCGAGGAGTAGCCGAATTAGTGAGTTAAAGATTAATGTATAGAAAGGGGCAAATTAGTCATTTAGGGCATCAATGTGCAATAATTTCTTCATACATATTTCATGAAATTAATCCAATAATTTCTTATGTTAATACAGGAGTAAATATTTTAAATTTTAATTTATAATAAGGACTATATATATATATATATATATATATATATATATATATATATACCATTATACTACTATGTGATGATAAATAAAAATTAGTATTATTTTTAATATTATTTCGTGCAGTGAACGATTGTTAATTAAGTTACTTTAAAAACTTGGGATACACTTTTTCTAGTGTCCCTCTCGGGATGACGCGCGGTGGTAGAGCGTGGATTGAATTCTTGGTTTGGTACTACTCCTACATTAGGGTGTTTGTAGCGCGTGGTGGGGAGTTTGAAAAAGCAGGTGGGAATATGGGCGCGTGAGGTGAAGTGTGAACAGTGAAGGGCGGCGGGGAGGAAGAAGAAGGCCCAAGGCCCAAGGGTTGAGGAAGAGAAGAGTGTAGGTGGGCCAGCCATTCAAAAATTGTGAGAGAGTATTTATGGACTCTGTGTGCTTCTTCTTCTTCAACAAAACAAAGCCAAAGAAAATGAGGTATTGGGTGAGAGAGGAGACATGCCCGACTTGAACCGACAATTCTATTACTCTTTGCTTCTTTCTTCATGCCTTACCAGATCCCAACCAAAGGTACTCTCTTTCTCTTTCTCTTATTTATTCTGCCTTATCCTGTCCCCAACCAAAGAATAGTTTCTGGGATCCTATTGGTGAGTTTTGAGATTGCTGTTTTACCTTTTGCATGTGGAGTTTGAGTTAAGCTCGCTCACTACTCACTAATATATTTGGAAACTACACTTGTTGCTGTTACCCTTGTTCTGCTTATTATTATTATTATCACCTTCTCAGTTTGTTTGTTTTTTTTATCATTGGTATTCTCTGGATTATAATGTGATCCAACTGTTTTGGTTTAGTTTTGAGGTGCTACCATGATAGCAAAATAGTCCTTTTTTTATGAATGGCATTTGCCTGATTTTGGTTCTGATATGGTATTCTATAACAAAAGCTCCCTTGCGCCCGCCCTTGCCCAATGTATGTCATTTGCCTCTCACTAGGTGTATACACTGGACAGTTGGGTCAGATTGATTAGGATCAAAATACTTCGGTTTGGGGTGAGTCGGGATTGTACATTTTTTTCTGTTAAACTCTCGATTAATGACAAGTTGGGTTGGGTAAACAGTCACTTTAGTCTCTGAAATTGGTGGTTAGTACCTGAAAGTGCTTGGTGGTGTGACATCAATCACTGAAACTAAGAAAATGTCAAATAACTCCCCGAAATAAGTTCTTAAACTTAACTTACTGGTATCTTAGTCTCTAAACATATGGGCTGATTCTAGGGTGGGAAAGCTCATTAAATCTCCGACTGTAGGAAACAAATATGGGCCGTTAGATATGTGGATACACGAAAATTATCATGGGAATGCATATACTGGAATATCTAAAAAAAAAAAAAAAAAAAAGCACTCTTCCCTTTCACCGACCCCAACCGGTAACCAATCCTCCCTCTCCAACCCCAACCAGTTCTCTGTCGGAAACAAACAACAATGTATTATCCCATTATTTTCCTCTCAATCAAGGCCCTTATTTGTTATGTACAGACAGATAATTTTAATTTAAAATAAAAATAACAAGAAATTATTCTACACCATTTGGCGAATAGAACCATTTGGATGAAGCTCTAAAATCTCGTTGCTCTCCATCTCGGAACAGTGCGAGTGCGACGGCAAGGCAAGGCAACCCTAAAAGCACTATACTCGCGGCGCCAACGGTGACGCACTACATGGTGCAAAGGATGGAGCAGATGCGGTCGCCGGTGCGACTGTGAAGCTGGTGTTCTTGCCATTGCAGGAGGCGATCCAAAGGGGCGAGCAGGGGAGCACTTTGAGGGCGATGCGGACTAGGGAGGAGGGAGGGAGGGTTTGGCAGAGAGAAAGTCGTGCTGGACACAAAACCACAGCGAAGATTACAATCAATTTCTACGGGTACGAAGGCGGCGATGGAGGAGGACGTGGAGGACACCGACGGGGAGGGGCGGTTCTTGGGTGGCGGGTGGTGGTCGGAGAAATGGATGGTGAGTTGGGGCTTGGAAGGGAAGGGTTGGGAACGGTAAAGGGGGAAGACATAATAGTGTTTTTTATTTTTTATTGTTAAAAAATCCAGTGCATTTATCTCCATGGTAGGCTTCACTTAGCTTAGCTGTTGATGATAAAAGATTCATATCTAACGCACCATATTTATTTCCTACAGTGGGAGATTTAATGAGCTTTCCCACCCTAGAATCAGCCAAACATATGTTAATATTATCACTTAAGTTATTCAATTTTTTTAATTTTGGAATAATATAATTGTCGATTTGCACTTTTAGAGACTTTTTTTTTTTTAAACAAAATTTCCTTCGATTTAGGGAATAATGTAGCAACACCTTTTAATTTTAGGGACTAAAGTGACTGTTTACTAAAAAAATTTTAAAACTTAAATAATGTTTTAGATTTTCTAAAAAATTGCAAATAATTATAATAAATAAATGCAAATAATATATTCTACCAAAAAAAGTGCAAACAATATATAAATAATAATTAAAAAGAATCACATTAATGGGTTTGATCATCGGTTCACGGGTTTAAAAATAAAAAACCCATTACCCAATCAAAAAGTCATTGGATTTGAACACGTCAAGTTGGGTTCGACCCCGAATAACTCTTGAATCCAAACCAATTTGTTTGGATTGAGTTGGTTAAGGTTCACAGTTTACCTGAATCGAGAACACCCCTACTCTTTTAAGTTTCAGAAGCTATATTTTGTAAAGGACAAAACTTACATACAGTTTTGTAGGTGTTGTATGTGCTGTTGACCAATTAAAAGTAGAGTTTTACATTGGTAATATGCATAATCTTTTAATGCAAATCTTTTTTTGTGTATTACCGAGGTGAAACTTCAATATTAATTGGAGAACAACACATACAGTACCTAGGGAATGGATCCTCTCATGTGAGATTTTCACTTAAATTCTCTCATGTGAAAATCTCTACCATCCAAATCTCATGTCTTCATTTTTTTATTATTTAAATCTTCTCTCTCTTACTTTAATTTAATGGCTAAGATTTCACATGACAAAAATGTCATATGAGAGGATCCAAACCCACAGTACCTATAGAACTGTATGTAAGTTTTTTTGGTACCTATAGAACTGTATGTAAGTTTTTTCCTTTTGTATATTGTACATTGTCTGCAAGTAGAGTTATTCTGTCGCATTGTATTTCCTCTTTACACTCTAAATTATTAAAGACATGTGAAAGGGAGATCACAAAATTCTATTTGGGGCTTGTTGTCATAACAAACTTCTACATTTTCCTAAAGGCTTATTTTTTTCCTACCTTTTTTGTCCAAGATCCTGACAGAATATATTAAATTCGATTTAAGAGGTGGAGGTTGAAAGTTTTGAAAGTTGTCTATGCTTTATACATCCGAGTCATTATGTGGCTCCTTATATATGACTCACTAAAGAAGAATGTCCTTTGAGCACTTCTTAATTGTTTGCTTAATAAGATGCTCATTTTGTAGGATATAATTGAAGGTTTTGAGAACTAAGGCTGCAATACTGTATACATTCTACTCAGGGAATGGTATGCTATATTTCATCCTAAAATACTTTTTGTTTAGAATTATCCATTTTTAATAGTCTGATATACATTCTAAATTACCTACCATAGCTGTAATAGTATTATTGATAATTGTGATTTAAGTAGATTTAGGAAAAATGTAGTCATGGCAATGGTATAGTGTAATAATTTATTAGGGAGTCGGCCACTGTGGCTTTTAGAGGTGTTTGTAGTGGCAGTGATGATAAAAGTGAGGGTATAATTGATATATTGTTAAAGATACATAGAATTACCTTGAAATGCGAATTCATGGTAGAGCTGGGAATCCCTACTCTCACGTGTGGTAATCAATCCTTCTGAAAATTATTTTTCAAATGGAGAAATTAGGTACCTTAGATTTATCAACATGATAAATTCTTGGGCAAATAATTATCTCCTACAATTTTACAATAAAAGGGCTTTAATTTGGTTGAAGTTGTGAGTTTTCCATTCAAGTGAGTGAAGTACTATCCGATAATTGAAAATGGAAACATCAAGTTCTATGGCATCTACTCTTACATTCATTTGTACTCTTTGGTAATTGGAATTTATAAAACATAAACATGTGGTAAACTGGTTACTCTATTCTTCTGTTTTCCTTCTGGGTAGGGGTGGGAATAGGCTAGGCCGAACAAGGCTTTGTTTAAATAGGCGTAGCTTGTTTAAAAAAATTCAAGGCCTGAGCCTGTCCTGTTACCTGTCATAGGCTTTTGTTTTTAGGCTTGGGCCTGACCTATTTGAAAGCCTAGCTTGGTCTGTTAGCCTACTTAAAGGCCTATTTCATATTAAAACTTTTATATAAGTTTAACTTCTCTTTACATGGAACAATAGACTCATAGACTATTGAAAAAAAACTCTATGTGAACCAAACTATAATCTATAAAAATAAAAAATGTTATTATTCAAAGCATGAGACAAAGGTGGAAATAGGTGAAATAAATTTTATACGAGTCAAGTCTAACACGTTAATATGATAAGTTTATTACCTTCAAGATAACTTAGTTAAAAAGCCTAGTTTGTAATAAGCCCTCTAAAGTCTAAATAAAACATAAATTTATCACTCAATAAGCTTATATGTTTGACTCTTTATATAGGTCAACATTCATAATATTTTTAAAAGGTAAACAAATGTATGATTTTGATACATTATAACAATTTTAATATAATAATAATACTAACAATATATTATAATATATATTTTCTTAAATAGGCCGGCCTGTTAGGCTTAAAAGGCTTTTTAAATGGCCTAAAGCCTAGCCTTTTTAATCAAATAGGCTTTTATAAAAGCCGAGGCCTAACTTATTTATGAAAATGTCTGGCCTGAGATAGGCTAGGCCATAGGCTCCTATCGAGCGACCTGGCCTATTCCCACCCCTACTTCTGGGTAACTAGCTGATTTGAGATTAAATATATATATTTTTTTTTGGCGGCTATCTTTGATCCATCCTATAGATATCTTATTTCAGGAACATTTCAACCCTCTCTCCCAACCTTCTGAAATAAATGCCATGTTGCTACCCTTAGGAGTGTAAATACGTTCTTTCCTGTGCTGTTGTTCCTCTTTTGTATATCATGCATTACATTTGCACACTCTTTTATAGGAATTTGATATTCTTTGCCTTACTTACATCACCTCTAAACCAGTCAAACTTGAAACTATTCCTCTGTCAGGTCAAGATCTGGAAATTTGCTATGTGGAAAGGTTAAATGAAGCCATTCTTGTCGAATCATCCTGATACTATGTACAATTATTCACAAGTTGATTGTAGTCATTCAATGGTATGTAAAGCTGCTGTTTATGGATTCGTTGCATGCATTTTTAGTAATTAACTAGTTATTGTCATCCCATTTCAGGCTCATACTTCTTATCCTTGTGGTGATCCTTATTTTGGTAGTTCAATAGTTGCTTATGGACCACAGGCTATTGTAAGTTTTGTCAAGTACATTTTGTAATGCATGGTCTTCGTATTTGGATGAGATTTTAGTACACTTTCATTTCATAGAATAATAATTTAATATGTCACTGTTTTTAAATTTATCAGAATCAACTAATGGTGCCCCAGATGCTGGGATTAGCATCCACCAGAATTGCATTGCCAGTTGAGCTTGCAGAAGATGGGCCCATTTATGTCAATGCAAAACAATACCATGGTATACTGAGAAGGCGACAGTCACGAGCAAAGCTTGAGGCTCAAAACAAACTCATCAAAAGTCGTAAGGTATGCTTCACAAGTTGAGTTATACATTATTTTGATTCACCCTGTTTATCCCACTGGTTTACCCTATTCATGTATGGCCATACGTTATTTTTTGTGGTTTTTGGGGGTGGGAGGTGGGGGTTGTCTTCAGAAAGAATGTTGGTATGGAGCTAGTTTTTAATAGGATATGGGCTTGGTTGTATATGTATATTTCACCTGTTTACCTGCATATGGTGTATAAATCTAAAATGTAGTTTCATTTTCTTTATAATTTTACATTATTTGAGCTAGGGTATGAGAGAAAAAAAATGCACCCAATGGATACCGAGGCATTATAGAGTATTCTTTTCTTTCTCGTTTGGATAGAGAATTAGATTTAGAATATATAAGCCTATACAGCTAATTACATATTAACTACAGTTTATAAGTGTTGTTTATCATTGCAAGGGAGTATTGGAGGAGTCACTCTGAATATTGAACTTAGAAATGAACCGTGATACAGTAGAATTACAATTTTATTCTGTGAAATGTTATTATTCCATTTAGTCATATGGCAAAGCTGTACAGCCTGCTTTCTTGAGTCTGTTTTGGACTAAAAGAAATAGTGTTACTCCACTGATTTCCCTCCTTTTCTAATTGATTGCAGCCATATCTCCACGAGTCTCGGCACCGCCATGCGTTGAATAGGGTTAGGGGATCCGGGGGTCGCTTTCTTAGCGCCAAACAGCTGCAACAGTCTAATGCAGAACTTGTCACTGATGCCCATTCAGGCCTGGACCCTGTCAATGTTTATCAAAAGAAAGATGCATCAGAGGTGGAAAGTCATCCCTCAAGAACTGGAGAAAATGCATCTATCACATTCACAGCCATCTCTGGCTTAACAAGTATGTCCGGTAACAGTGTCAATTTCAGGCAGCAGCCCGAGCACAACTTCTTGGGGAACTCCCCATCACAATGCAGTGGGGGACTCATCTTTGGTGGTGGAGCTCCGCAATGTGCTTCAGTGGCCGGTGAGAGAGGTGGAACAAATCAAAATCAAGTTCACTGGTCTGGCAAATCATCCTTGGCTTAGTCTCTTTACTTTCTCTGTTTCATGTGCTACAGAAAGTTTGTCTTTTGGAAGACTCTGCATTAGCAGCACTCAGACCCTTGCTAGTGCTTATCCATGTATTTTAAAGTTGCTACATGTAAGTTGGGCCAGAAAGTTCGGATAAAAAGACTGTTTGACCCATTTTTACTCTTAAGAAGGAGTTACGCCAAAAATAAGTTAAACACACTCTTAATATATGTTTGGGTTAAAATTTGCAAACCTAAATTTGGGTTAAACTTAAGTTTGTAAAAATAATTTGCAAACTCTTGCTTTTATAAAATGAGTTTTCAAGCAAAAATTTAATGTGCAAACATACTATTGAGAGTAACTAAACATGTTGTGAAATTGAGTTTACTCTCCAAACTGAATTTGGAGCATCCCAAACCCTTAATCTAACGGTGCCACAAAAATCTCCCATAGTGGGAGATACGTTGAGTGATTGACTATTTTGGATCATTTTTATAAACAAAATATCAATATGGGTTTGTTTTAAAATTATTTATCGGCATGGGTCTGTTTTGATTGACCATTGATTGGTCAAATTTACAAATTTGACCAACAAATTTAAGGAGAACATGACATGTGTCATGTTTTTTGCCGTGTCATATTCTCCTTAAATCTACTGGTCAAACTTGAAATTTTGACCGGTTAATGGTCAAAATAGGTTCATGCCGGTAAATAGTTTTAGAACAGACCTATATTGATATTTTGTTTATAAAAATGATCCAAAATGGTCAATCAGTCGAGATACATTAGCCTTTCCCATGCTAAATGTCACCATGGAAGTGGGATTTATGTTTAGCGTGTCTTAAAAAGAGATATTGAATCATTTGTTTAAACTTAAAAAAAAATTTAAAGAAAATATTTTTTAAAAAAGCGTTTTTTAAGAAATAGATAGGATTTGCTTCTTAAAAGAAAAAAAAAACTATTTTTTTAAGAAAAAAACATTTTAGACAAATACATTAAAAAAGTAAAAAGTTGTTTATTTATTAAAAAAAATGTATTTTTAAATAAATTTAAACAAATGGACCCATTAACATAAAATAAGCACACTCTAAGTTGTAAGAATTTGTTGGAAGTCTTAGTTCATTTCGTTGGATCCATTAAATGCAAATTTAATTAATTAAATGTTAGTATATATAACTTGTTAAAAAAAAAATTGTTTAATTTACCTTATCAAGTACGTTGTAATTTAGCGTGATAAAATGTATAATTTACTCTTAATAATTTATATATTGTAAACTCTCTGGGTATGATTTTTACGGATAAAAAAATACAAAAAATTCAACGTGAGAAAAAAAAAAAAAAAACTAACGCGCTGATTTTTAAGTGTTCAAAAAGAAGAAAAATGTAGACATTAATTATATTATGCGAGAAGGAAAAGGTCAAAAAGAGAGAGGAACCATGAAGCATCCCATAACATACATACATACATATAGATACACATGACATGGTGTGGGGGTAAAAGTAAAAGTAATGGCATTATGTATGGTGATGGTATGATATAAATAGAAAATCCATGGGCATGCGATGTGGAAACTGATTGCTGATTGGTATTGATTCCTTCCGATTGGCTGGGTGTTTCCCGAGAAAGAGAAAGAGAAAGCGGCCCCAATTTTGAAACTCAAATCCCAATCAATCCGGCTGGGCAGGGCAGTTGTTGTTCTCGAAAGCGAAGAAGAAGATCATCAGAGAGAGAGAGAGAGAATGGTTTCTTATGTGAACATCTTGCTGTACGGCGTGGGAGGGTTGGTGGTGGCGGGGATGGCATTGCTGGTGGCGTTTCAGGAGAAGCTGGTGTACGTTCCGGTGTTGCCTGGCCTCACCAAGTCCTACGCCATCAACCCCTCTCGCCTCAGACTCACCTACGAGGACATCTGGCTCCAATCCTCCGATGGCGTTCGCCTTCACGCTTGGTTCATCAAACTCTTCCCTAATTGCCGAGGTTTTTCCTTTCCACAATCCTTTTTAGTACCATGCTCATCCACTTGTTCTCTTCACTCTGCTTTCTCTATATTTTGTTTAACCAACAACTGCTCTTTTGCTTTGTCAATGTCATCTTATTGTCTTCATACCTACCAGCATTGTTTTGGAGGACAAATTATGGGAATAATCAGCGGAACATACTGATTTCAACTCTAGGATTTCGCTCTTCTAAAGTTTTAGAGGAGGATTAAGTATAGATACAACTATTGATTCAAAAAACAACAGATGAGATTTTAATAAAAGAACAAAACTTAGATTTAGTTCTATAGATGCTTTTGGTGGTGTTAACCACTCAGAATTAGAGTTTTATCTTTGTAATCTATGTTGGCCTTTAATGCAAACCTTTATTGTGTGGGTTACCGAGGTGAAACTCTATTTCTAATTATTGAACAATACCAAAAGCACCTAAGGAACTACATCTGAGTTTTGTCCCTAATAAAATGCAACCCTCAATACAAGTGCATGCGTAACAACCCTGAAGTAAAGTTGTTACAAATTTACAATCTCTATCGCTGATTTTCTAACCGCTGTGTGTAAGTGCACTTTATTTTTCAAATGCAACCCTCACTTTAAAGGAGCCAAATCATGAAGGCTCTTTATTTGAGAATTGAGAGTACAATATCTTCATTAAGGTTGCTATGAATGAACTTGCACTTTGACATATGCTCTTTGTATTCAGTGTTTTTCTGTACTCTGATGTCGTTCTAATGCAGTTCTTCTTTCTTATGTTCCATTGCCAGGTCCAACCATTTTGTTTTTCCAAGAAAATGCTGGAAGTATCCTGATTGTAGATATTAGGGATTAGGGATAAGTTGTGATCATTTTTATTTCACATATTTTTACTTGATCAGGTTCAGTGTGTTTTTAAAGGCCTTGACTGCTGACTTTTAGATATTGCTCATCGTCTTGAAATGGTCCGAATAATGTTGCAGCAGTTACACTGCAATGTTTTCATGCTTTCTTACAGAGGGTATGTATCAGCCTTGGCTCCTTAATCATGATTTTTCCTTGTAGCTCTGTGTCTGCAGATTCATGCCTTTAAAAATTGCACATGCCACCTGACTGAATTGGTACTAATGTATAATTCAATTACGTAGTTATGGAGCAAGTGATGGCTATCCTTCTCAGCATGGAATAATTAAGGATGCTCAGGTATGCTTTTTGATTAATAGTAATTCCTTTATTTTGGTCGTCAAACTTTTTGCTAAAAAAAATTCCAATTTTTTTACCTCCTCGTGCCCAGGCTGCATTGGATCATCTTTCCCAAAGGTCTGATATTGATACATCTAGAATAGTTGTGTTTGGACGATCACTTGGGGGTGCAGTTGGAGCTGTACTAACAAAGAATAACCCTGACAAGGTACCCCCCTCTGAAACTATATATTTTAATGTTCATGATTTTCCTGGCAATATTTTTATGAGTTTGTGATTCAGTTGTGGCTGTGGATTATAGCTTGCTAGATTTCAGTTGTCAGCAGATAAATGTTTTAGAATGTTAATACTATATGTATTACTATGTATTATAGCTTGCTAGATTAACAAGGTATATAGCACAACCACATAGTTTGCTGAAGTTTCTTTTGTCATAGATAGATTCATTACTCATTTCATGATAATCAACATTATGTGAGAAAAGAATATTGAACTTGTTGACTCAATCTTGTTTTAGATGATTGAGTCAATTTTATTGCTCTTCCATGTGGTTTCATGCTTTATAGTAGTGCTTTTCAAGTGCTCCTATAAGTCATTTCCTTGAATAGGTTTATAGGAGTATGGATATTTTTTAAGTTTACATATAGCAAGCTTCTGTTTATTGCTATTTGTTGTGAAATAGTTTAGGAATCCCATCCTTTAGTATTGTTATGGAATATTTATCATGACACATTTTACTCACTAGCATTATTGCTCCTCAAGCATGAATATGATTCTTTTGGAGAAATATATTTTTTAAATTTATTTTTTGAATAAAAATTTAGCTTCAATTTTTTTTTTGAATAAAATTTGTTGTTGAGTAAAACTGAAGAGCTATGAAAATGGTCAATACACCTTGTTATTTTTTTTCCCTTTCAAAATAACCTCAGATTTTTTTTGTTCATGTATGAGGATTTTCACTTTTATTGCTTTGGTGTATATTTACTAATTAATTTAAGTGAGATTTCAAGCAGAGGCTTTGCCCTTCAACATGTTAATAGCTTCGTCAGACATTTCTTTTATGTAGAAATAATTTTGCAATTAATGGTCTAAAGAAAGGCTGGTGTAATCTTCTATTCAGAAATTTAAATTTAGCCAAGCATCTCCATCTTGTTATTCTCAGCAAAATTTGTTTGTGCACCTTTAATCTACATTCTACATTCTCCGTTGACCTTCTTTCTTCTGTGTTTTAGGTTGCTGCACTGATACTTGAAAATACATTCACGTCTATATTGGATATGGCTGGAGTTTTGTTACCTTTTTTGAAGTGGTTTATTGGAGGAAGCTCTTCAAAAGGTCCTAAAGTACTCAATTTTCTTGTACGTTCTCCATGGAGTACTATTGATGTTGTTGGCCAGGTGAGGGATGCTGGAAATTTAAGTTTTGCCTTCTATTTTCCACCGATTAGAATTAGGTCACTTGGGCATAATGATTTGTTTCTTCACAATTAATACTTAGATAGTTGATGACGGGGCTTAAATTAATCCTTTGTCTTTTAGGAAGGATGTTAATTTTAAGCTTTTAAGATCTCTGTCTTTGGGCCTTGCTTATCTGTGTCAGTATGTGTAGAAAGGCAGATTGTATTTTTTTGCTTCTTACCCATTCTTCTATATGTGTCTGGCTAGATTCATGTGTTTGTGCATCACCTTTTATGAACATATTCATTTGCAGATCAAACAACCTATCCTTTTTCTCTCTGGATTGCAAGACGAGATGGTCCCCCCATCACATATGCAAATGCTTTATGCTAAGGCAGCTGCTCGTAATAATCAGTGTCTCTTTGTGGAGTTTCCTACTGGCATGCATATGGATACTTGGCTGGCTGGTGGTGATCAATACTGGAGAACAATTCAGCAGTTTCTTGAACAGCACGCCCCAAAGCAAAAGGAAGACAGATCATCCGAAAATGCAAATGGTATTTTTTTCTCTTCATGCAGTGTCTTAAAACTAGGATGGATGGTTTAAAATTGTGGGATAGCTTTTGCTTACTTAATATTATGAATAATATGCAATTTAGTATTTTCAGATGTGGAAGTTTTCTTGTTCTTGTTCTTTTTTGTTGCGATTGATTTTTGTTCCCCCTTTTAGCACTATTGCTAGCAATCTTCTTTGTTGCTTTTGCTCACTTGTTTTAATACTGTTGCCAGATATTGGGGCGAGGTGATTGGCTGGCATTAAATTATTTCCATGATACTAATTGGCTAACTAAGGATTCAAACAGTTTCTGCCCTTTGAAGTTGCTGTCCGTAAGAGCACCCTGTGAGAAGATGCTTCCTACTGGGACATGCTGCACCACGTAAAGGTATATCATTGAACAATTTTGGTTGGGTTGTGATTTCCAGAATTTGGAAGATGCGCAGACAATTTGTGCTTCCCTTTTCCTATACTGTACGGCACCTACATTTTGGGTGCCTGATCGAATTTGACAAATGATATGTAGAATAATAATTATTTACGTAAGCTATATTATATATACATGTAGTGTATGTACTATACTTTACGTATGTTCTTAGTGAATGGGTTCATGTCTTTCATACTAATGCACGCTGAGACTGTGTGATATCGGAATCTGTCAGTTGATTCCTATTTTCTTTAATGTTACTCTTTTATTGATTCTTTATATAGAAAGTTTGAATGTCCAATTTAATGCGTGAGCTTTTTGCAAGAGGATTTGAGCTACCAGGTGCCTGACATGTTTGAGTTTGAGTTAGGATCATGATTACTCGTCTAATAGTTTCCATGCAAGTTTAAAATTTGCTGATAAATTTTCACCATTTTTTCAAAAGCCCGGGATAAATAAGGGTTACATTGAAGAGATGAATTTTAGTTAGGACTTAATAAATTAGATTGATGATTACTGGATATATGCATCGTGCTGTTGATGCATGAGAGAGCCTAGGAAGTGTAAAGGGAAACGGGAAATCAATGGAAGGAAATAGAAAGTAAATATAAAATAGAAATATTAAATTTTTATTATTTGTTTGAGAAAAGAAATAAAAAAAGGAATTTTTATTTTTTGTTGAGACTTATAAGACTTTCTATTTGATATTTTATATTACTACAATTCTATGAAGTATAATAAAATAAAATACAAAGGAAACAAAACAAAATATAAATAAAAAGAATGGCAAAATAAATAAGAGAAAATGATAAAATGATCGAACCTTGAAATGAAAAGAATTACGCATTGATATTATCTACTATAACAATTTGAAATCAGTTATCTAATTTAACAATTCACTGTTATAAAAAAAGAATGAGATAGTTAAAGAAATTTAAAGTAAAAATATTAAATTTTGTAAAATATATGTAGAGAATCAAATTAATAATCGTTACCTATTTTTTTCTCAACATCTAATGATTAGCACAACCTTTTCAAGTTTAACTATATACTCAATTATCACTTTTATTTACCAGCGTCATATTTATTCCCTCAAAGAGAGCAATTGAACAAATGAAATTATAGATATTTAATATCCAAAATAGCCAATAACCCAACTCCCAATACAAATGGTTTTACACTGTGTACTGGTGCAGCATGAGAGGCTTTTTTAGTGGATATATATTATTTGGGAACACAACTTACAAATATTAATTTCCTAATGGTAAATATGCTACAGACTGAATTAAAGTAGTGAAACAATTATATATTAACACACAAGTCTCTCAACTATTTTTCATTTAGATTGACGAGGGCACAGGGATAATATTTGCAATATACACTAGTTCATGCAAACGATATTCCACCTTTTCGTGGACTGCAATATAATTTACACGTTGTGATATACAATAGATGCATGCAGCAGTATATTACAATTTACAAATAAACCCCTCTTATAGCAAAAAACTGAATTACGAACTCCACATACCAGTCAACGCACTCTTATAGTTTTATTTGGTATAATGATATTGGGATTTCTTATATGTGGATTTAGTTCTACCAATTCCTTCCATCTGGTTCCAGTACCATAAATACGAGATGATATGCTCCACAATGTGTCACCGGGTTGCACGTTTGTGTTGGTGATTGGAGCACTGGATTTTATGAATGGATTCTTATTGCTCTTCCCCATTCCATTAGCAATCAACCACCGGGAACCAGACTGCTGTTGTTGCTGTCGTTTTGAAGTGCCCCAAAACTTTTTGTGAGGCTCAGTCTTCAGACCTGCAACATGTACTTCTGTAATTCTGAACTGAGGAATGGCCTCTTCTTTGTTGGCTACTATTTCACACTCATCATCCTCATCATTATTGTTCCCTGCCTCAGACACACGCCTATAAATCTTTTGCTTTGGTGGGACAAATACTCTCTCAACTTGTATCAGAGAAAGCATTGGTGTTCCAACTGGCTCATAGTTTCTCATTGGATCACGAAGCTGCACCATCAGAGCTACTGTGAAATTGTTTCCCAACAAACCACATTTCCTGCCTGAGTTTTTGCCTTGTTTCCTGTCTCCCTTTGAACTCCCACCAATTATGTCAAAAGAGTTTGCATGATGGGCAGCAAGAAGTTTTGAAGTATGCTCACTAATATTATTTATATCATCATCAATCTCACCAGAATCCAACTTCATCCATTCATCAAGAGTTAATGAAAGGCCAATTATCCCATCAACACCATCACTACTGCTGCTGTCTTTTACATCCAATAACTGCAAGGCACCAGCTCCATCCAAGCCAAGGGAACCACTGATACTAACCCCCTTGCCTTGGAGAGCTGAAACGTCCCCAAAGGATTGTGCAATGATGTTTGATGGCGCATCCTCATTCGACATCCCAGATTGTATTCTCAAACCCTCCAGTGAAAGTGCTTCAATTTTGTCCATAGCTAATGGTGCAAGATCATCCAATGAAACAAACTCTGAGCCTCTCTGGTTGCCAACTGAACATGAACTAAACTTATCAGACTTTAGTCCACCAGATAATGTTCCTTTCAAGCCCCTTTGCGCGCAAGGAGAATCTTGCCTTGTCTCCAAATCATGCTGCAAATGATATTGCCTGCATAAAGCGGAGCAAAATTCAATCAGTAAATAATTTAAAGGCATATGACTTTTAAAAATCTTACTTCCAAAGCAAGTGCTGAAAAAAAGGATAAGACAGACCTGTGTGTTCCCTCCAAGACTGGTTTTGCTTCCCTTGATATTTGTTGCATTGTCTTCCCTGTGATATCTTCCAGAGGTATTAACTTGTTTGCCTGCAGGGAAAGCTTTTCAATTCCCACTGAAGCCAAACACTGCAAAATCTCCATTATCCCAGAACCCATTTCAGCCGGCATAACCACGGGGTTAGAAACCTGCATGATTAATGTCCCACCACTTTTACTATTCCTGAAAAGTGAGGGATTCATTGACCGTAGAAACCCCCCATCTTGGGTCTGAAGAAAAGGACCTAACCCCTCTGCCAGAGGAGGCAATGGTAGAGGCTCTTCAGGTAGAAAATACATTGGACTTCCAAAACCATTATAATCTTTTTGAGGAGAATGCTGAAAATCCTTCTCATTCAAACCCCATTCACGCATTAAGGCTTCTGTTTCCAAGTCTTCTAGCATATGGACCTTCTGTTTGCTCCTCACATCCTGAGACTCAATTAGATGCACTTTCTGCAAATCTGGCAATGAGGATGATGGTTTAATTCCTGCAAAGAACTTCCTCTGCTCGAATCCAAAAGAAGCATCATAACCATCATCTGCTTCAGTATCATTGCCTATGTCAAAATCAAACAAAGAGAAGCCCCCGGACAGAGCTTCCTTCTCAAATTGTCTTAAAAGGCGCTCTCTTGGAGACTCAGGTTCGCTTTCAAAACTCAAACCCATTGGACTATGGTCCAAGCCTAGCATACTTAAAAAATCACTGGAAACTGATTCTGTAACATCATCCGAGCTATGTGACTTTCTCAACCTGTATTCAGATTGGGCTTCCATGGGAGATTCCATTGCCACTGTCTCCAACTCTGAGACACTATTTAAAGCTGATTCTAGTTCTTGCAGTATAAGTTCTTTCGTGCATAAGTCATCCTTTTTGTTAGACAATTCATGTACCACAGCGCTTTCCCAAGAACTATCATTTAGTTCATTCTGGGAATCCTGTTTAGCACTGTCTTGAAGAGATACTTGAATACCATCAGTATCAAGGGTCCAAGTACTATCGACTGTATAGGCATCAATAACAGCTTTTATGATGGATTCCTCTAGTTTAACACGTTCATTTGATGAAAATTCGACGCCCTGATCAACAACAGAAAATCCATTACCTTCACACTCTTCGAAATTTTCTATTCCAGAATCAGGTAAAGGATAATCATTTGGCTTAACTGTCTCCAGGATTTCTTGAAACACATCAAATTCAGGTCTGTCACGGTCCAGATTACATGTTTTTCCTTCATTACATGGATTCTCTTCTGGCTTTTCTTTTACACTATCAGATGAAGAATAGACAGCTGGTTTGATCGGATCGATATTTTCTTTAAATACTTCAAGTTCGGGTTTATCATGCAGAGGACTACAACTCTTTTCTTCATCAAATTCCTTATATAAAATGTCTACTGAGCTGGCTCGTGCTAATTTTGATGATGGCAACACCTCATGAAGATCCTTCACCTCATCTACATTTTGAGATGAATAATTATGATTGATAAAGCTTGGCAAACTTTCAGTACGTCTAACACTCCTGCCAGCCAGGCTAGATTTTATATCCGGGTCCATCAAAGGCATGCTATTTTCCTTGGAAGTGAATACATTAGGAGGAGCATCAAGGTTGTCTTTGGTAGCACCAGCATTATCACCAACAATCACATACCCAAAACTGACATTCATTACTGCACCCCTTGCAGTTCCTGATTGTATAAAACTTGTAGTCCATTTTCCTGAGCTTTTCTCCTCTTCAAGCTCTTCCAGTGTGAGAGGAAGCAATGTTGTGAGATCCACCCGGTGCTTCCCCAAATCAAGTTCTGGGGTACCAGGCACAGAAGCATAGAGCAGAAAATGCTTGGCTTCATATTTAGCAGAATTATGGGGTCCACTTCTACTTCCACAGATTGAGCATGTGTGAGTCAAAATGTCTTGAAACTCAGCAACACCTTGAATCACCTTGGCTGGAGGGGTTGCCAAAAGTGCATCCTTCCTCTTCCAATACACACAAAGGCTAGAATCATTGAAACTCGAAGGCAACCCTTCAATCAAATGGACTTGGACAGAAAAACTACAATTAAACTTCTTATTGCGGGTGAAGGAAAGGGCCTTCAATGGCTTCCAACTCCATCTGGACTTCTTATCCTTGCGCAAATTATCTTCTTTGCTAGCTTTAGACTTTGATTTGGAAGATGTTGAATTCGTGGAAGAGCTTTTGTTTATGGTTTCAACGTCTTTTAATAACAAGTTGTTCTCCTCTTCAGCACTCTTTTTACCACCTTCAATTTTCGACATTATCTTTTGTCCACAAACAAGAAAACAAAAAAATAATAATAATAACGTTAATTCAAATCATTAAACATGAAAAAGAAAACGCTATCAGATATAGCAGATTAATGAATTTCATATATAAAAAAAAAAATGGAACAGGGAGATGATGGGTTGATGGATAGATTACCGGGTGGCGTTGAAAACATCACAAAAAGAAGTTGGAAGCGAAATTCAAAATTCAAAATCTGCAACCAAAATAATAAAATAAAATAAAATCCAATTTTGATTCCAAAAAGAGAGAGATTAAGAGGTGGGGATGGGAATTGGAAAGCATACCATATGATGGGAGTCGTGAGCAGAGGTTGTTGTAATGTTATGTTGTTCGTTTCTCCAATGTCTCGTTTGCCGCAACCTTTTTCAAACATAATAAAATGTTAACGGGCAACATTTTATTTTCAGTTTATGCCCTTATTATCTGTCCAATTCTCATATTCTTACTCTTTCTATTTATGTACGTTACGCTGTTTTTTCAAATTATCTTGTGTTTTGTTTAAAACAAAGAAGAAAGCTAGCAACATAAATTTGGAACCTACTTTTATTATTATTATTATTATTATTATTATAAATTTGACTTATTATTATTATTATTATTTTATGACAAATGTTAATCAGTACCGGTTAAGGAACTAAAAGAAAAAAAAAATTATTGGGAGACAGAAAATTACATTACCCATAATGTTTTTTGCGTTCTCCTATGAATTTCACAATAAATACTTTCTCATTTTAATTCCTTAATCGTTGTCATAATGGTTAGCAAGACCCTTAAGTTACTCCCTCCGGACTGAAATATAAGAAGAAAAAAAAACTGAATCACACCCTTTAAGAAAGTTAGTTAGCATCATTTAATTTTGATAGTCTCAATAAAAAGATTAATTGCATAGTCTCAATAAAAAGATTAACTCATTTCCTAAATACCCCTTATATTTAATTGCATAGGACAAAAAAAGAGAAGGTGGTTGGAAATAAAACTCTAATTAAATGAATGGTATTTTGGAGATAATATCATTAAATAAGAGAGAGTTAGTTAAAATTTGCTTATATTTTAGTCCAACACACATGCAATTTTTTTTGCTTATATTTCAGTCCGGAGGGAGTATTTTATTAATATAAGCTCAACCACGATTTAACCACGGTTGAACCATTTAACTTTATACCTTCTTCTTGATTGATTCAATAACCAGTTTAGATTTAAAGCAAATGCTAACTAGTGCCTTGCATTGGTTAAGAAACTAAAAGGATGTTTCCTCCATTCCTAAACTCTTGATGTTTAAGGTTAATGCACGCAGCTTAAGAAACATTTAATATTACGCACAAACAATACATTTAGTCTAAAATACCCTCTTAATATCTATGAGAGAAGAAGTTGTGAAAATCTAGATCATGTTAAATAGGAGTATATGTGAAAAAAAATAATTAATGAGCATTGAAATATGTAAAACATCAAGAGTTTATGAACAAAAATAAGAAGATAAAACATCAAGAATTTAGAAATGGAGGGAGTAAATGTTGTTATTAGGAGGCGGAAAATTGCACTGTCCTTAATTTTTGTTGCACTCTCCTATGAATTCCATAATAAATACTTTCTCCTTTTAATTCCTTAATCAGTGCCTTTAAGACACTGGTTAGCAAGACCCTATATTTAAAAACATTAGTTATTAGTTATATTCGTGACTAATGCCAAAATTTTAATGCTGTCGAAAGAATGGGCAAGATGTGGAGAAAGCTGAAGGAGAATATCGAAAGAATTAAAATAGTTTCTAAAAACTTAAAACTAGAATTAGAATTTTTTTTATTTTAAAAAGTGAGTTAAAATGGTTTTGAAATTAATTTAAAAACAATTTCAATCCATTTTTATCCAAACAATTTTAATTTTAAGTTTGAAAACTAAAAACTAAAAATTTACAATCATGTCAAATGAGGTCTTAAATGTTTGTGGTATAATTCTTCAATGCGTAGTAATTTATTCTAATCATTAGTGCAAATTTTTATTACTTAAATTATTAAGATAAAACTAAAAATTAATTAGAAAAAATAAAAAAATTGTAAAAAAAACTAGTAGTGCACTCCCTCCGTCCTAAAATGAGTGTCGTCCTAATTTTTTTACACAGACCAAGAAAAACTATTAAATAGAAGAAAAAGAAAAGTAATTTTATAAAACTAACATTATTATTAATATTGTATTGAAAAATTAAAGTGACATAATTAGGGATATTAGTGGAAAAAAGTAATTAATATTACATTGAAAAATTAAATGCGACATTTATTATGGAACAATTTTTTTTTTAAATACGACATTTATTTTAGGACGGAGGGAATATTATTTAAGTTTTCTCTAATAAATTATGGGTACGTGGAAAAATTGTATGCATTTAATGAGTACGTGACCTCGATGGTGTACTTGGATTTTCCAGAAGCATCACCAAATTAATGTTTTTACCTTCTAGGCTTCTACGTAGTACGTACACGGTACACCGCTCCTTTTGCTCTTGAAAAAGAATAAAAAATAGATACTGTTTCGGTATAGAATATGAGAATATTCATATCATTATAATTAGAAAAAAGTTAACAGTACACTTCAATTTTTGGATGTATGGTAGAAAGAAGATGGAAATAAAGAAAAAAAAAAGAAAAAATTAATAAATATAACAAATGTTGTGATTAAAAATAAAGAGGAAAATGGGAAGAAATAAAAATGGAAGTACTTACTCGGTTCTTAAACTCTTGATGTTTTAATTTCTTTTTTTGTTTTTAAACTCTTAATATTTTACATATTCTAATGTTCATTAATTTTTTTTTCACATATACTCCTATTTAACATAATATATATTTTCATAATTTATTCTCTCATAGATATTAAATGAGAGTATTTTAGACTAAATGTATTATTTGTGTGTAATATTAAATGTTTCTTAAACTGTATGTATTTACCTTAAACATAAAGAGTTTAGGAATGAAGAGAGTAAGATGGAAGAAAAATTAGATTAGATGTATAAATATAATCATCCTCATTATTATTCATGGTTAATATTCAATTTTACATTTTATTTAATTGGATGGAAATATAAAAATAAATTATTAACCAATATTGGTTGTTTATTTTTAGAGTAAAATAACATAGACTCTTCTTGAGGTTTGTCCTTATTATATTCGATATCTCTTTATTTTTTAATCTTACAAAAAATTTTCTAATTTTTGAACTTTCGTTATACCGAACCCTCCTCTTAAATGTAAATTATTACACTGATCCCTCTTTTAAATTTAAAAAATCTTACACTAATCTTTCTTAAGAACACTTAAAATAATATAAAAATAAAAAAATATCAAATATAATAAGAATAAATCTTAAGAAAGTACGTATAATTAACTGTTATTTTTATCGTACAGTAGTACTATAAGATAAGATAAAATAGTAGTGAATGATTAGTTAATTTAAAAACATTAAGTTCTTTTACACGTGTCACGCTGAGGAAACTACGTGTGACGTAATGGGCATTCATTCAAGTTGAGGTATAAATGATTAACCAGAAAGTTCCATTTACGAGTTAAAGCTTTAATGGCAGGTTGAGGTTTGATTTGGTTGTCGTGAATTGTGATAGGACCAATCAAATCAAAACACCGCCATCTCTCTCTCTGTATTATTATGCAGTAAAAATGTCTGACAATGCAGAGTATTCCAATGGCCACCAATCCCCTCCAAAGCCCAGACAGAGGTTCAGAGACAGATCTAAGATAGTAAAACTAAAACCAAACCCATGATGTTTTTCTTTTGATTTTCGACGCCGCACATGATTTTTACGATGTGGATCTTGTTTGGTTTTTTTTGGCTCAACGCAGGAGATGCTGTCCAAACAAGCTGTGCACACGAAGCAAATACTTTCCAAACAGGCCGTTAAGATTGCCAAACAAGCTGAAGAACACGAAAGGTTCATCAACAAGGTGGGTTTTTTCGTTTTCCCATTTCAAAATGTTTTCTTTTTAAAAAAAATATTATAATTATCTGGGTGTTGAACAATTCAATGGATAGTCATTATTGAACATGCTTTAATTGTTGATCACTGTTTCATAAATGTTCAGGTGACGCATCTCGTGGGGGTCCTCGGTTTTGGTGGCTTTTGCTTCCTTTTAGGGGCAAGTAAGTTGATAAGTCTCACTGATGCATTTGCAGTGTTTTTGTGGAATTTTTTCTTTTTTTGACATTTTGTTTTTTATTGCCAGGACCCCAAGACATTCCCTATGTATATTGTTTGTTCTACGTCATCTTTGTTCCTCTTCGTTGGATATACTATAGGTTCAAGAAATGGCATTACTATCTACTGGTAAGGTGTCATATCACAAGTTCTGCTCCTGAAGTGCACTGTACTTGTATGGTGTATTCAATCATTATTTGATTCTGGAAGCTTATTAGGATGAGTTTGAGTTTTTGTTGTAGTGTCCACAACGTTTTTTGTGTAAGTGACTGTAATCAATAATCTGTAATTGTCAAAACTTAGAGGTGAAAAACTGTCAACTGCAATGTTGAGGATTAAGTTTTTAAAGTTGAATGAGGCCTTAAGGCACAGAATCCATGGATAACAAGAGAAAAAGACCCGGGTTGAGGTATTAGGCATCTATCTGATTGAATATGTGTCACTGTTATTCCTTAATAACTAAGATGAAGGATTAGTTGAATTATAAATATTTGCTTATCATTTTATTTCTCTTGCTCATGTGGTTTAACTATAAAGAAGTTAGCAAAAAGAATGGCTAATTGAATTACCAACTATCAACATGGTTATGATGTGTGATAGAACATATAGAAAGGATGAATTTTTAAGACATTAATCTGATTGGTTAGATCTTTTAGACCTGAAAGCTCTATCAGTATTGACAAGGGCATTGTCAATTTAAACTGTGTTTCCATGCGTTAATAATTAAAATAGTTAGAATAGTGTCTCTATTCCCATTAATCACTAATTCACTATCATGCAGATACAGTAATAATATTATTGTTTTTTGAGTTTCCTGCAATGAAAGTTAAGTAGTTACATGATTGCCCATGTTTCAGGATTTTTGCTATTATGCCAATACAATATTCTTGGTTGATCTTCTTTTTTACTCATCGAACGAGAAGCTTTTCATGGTTTGCTTTTCTTTTGCTGAGGTAAGAGCATTATCCATGGTAATTTTGGCCAAAGAATGATTCATCTGTCAATTTTGTGTCTTATTCAAGAGCTTTTGCAGGGGCCATTAGCATGGGCTTTGATTGTTTGGCGCTGCAGCTTGGTTTTCAGTTCTGTTGACAAAATTGTCAGTGTTCTTATCCATCTTTTACCTGGTAAATTATACTTTCATCTTATAGTTTCTCTATTTTTTTCAGCAAGAAAAAGAAATTCTGGGAAATTGTAGGCTTCTGCTACAATAATTGCTGACTTCTACCTTCAATAGTCAAATATTGGGTGTAAGACTCTGCTTTTTATCTAGAAAAGAATGTTCAATGTATGTGGTATGAATGTTTTGAGAATATATGAAAAATGACATAATATCATATAACATCATCCACACCAAATTTTATTTCCAATTTTTTTCACTGCTATGAAGCTTCCAAAATCCAAATGCTGTTTTTGACGAATTTGGAGAAGTTTCAGTTATTGTTGTTTATAACTGTTAGCCAAGAAATTTCCGTTAATGACCATTCCAATGAAGCCTCTTCTTCCTTGGTCATGCAACACCCCATGCTTTTTGGATCCCGAATTATGCTTCTCATTTTTAAAGGATTCATTTTTAACAAGCTTAAAACCCAATCAGCTTTAGCTTGAGGAAGAGACAATATATGAAAAATATCATATCACATCAAATCAATATCCATTTCAGATTGTTTAGATTCTATTCTATCTCTTCTTCCTGTCAGACATAGTTTGCTATTTTTGTCCCACTGTCCTCATTGAGGCATTTAGACGCTCAACCCATTTTCTTGATAGATATCATATTGTTAAATATAAAGCAAGCAGTGGGTTGAACTTGTGATGGATTTGCTAAATCTATATTTCTTATTGTATCCATTTTAGTATTTAGTATAGTGACGCCTTCAACAAAGTAGTTTTGTTGAACAGCATAGACATCACATTGTTAGAGATATGCAACTAGCATAACAGATAGCTCAACTTGATGTTTCTTATTGTATCCATTTTGCTTTTACTATGCCTTTAACGCAGTTGTTCTTTCCAGGATTGGTTTTCTTTACAATTCGATGGTGGAATCCTGCAACCTTTGAGGCCATGCATCCAGAGGGAACTGCTAGAAGACCTACGTGGCCTTACGTCGAAGATAAATCCTATCTCTGGACATGGCTGTTTCTGGTACCCTTGGTAGCTTACACTTTGTGGCAGGTTCTATACTTCCTCATTGTCAACGTCTTACGCAGACAAAGGCTTTTAAGAGATCCCGAAGTCATGACTTCCTACAGGTAAATGCATATACTTCCCTACCTCTCTTAAGTTCATTAAAAAAATTCTTGTACTATTCAAATAGAAATTCTGATAAGGGTTAAAACTTAAAAGTTTAAGATGCTTTTATGTGTTTTAGTTAGATTGGTAGAATTGATCTGCCCTTGATCTTTCTCATTAATTATTGACTTTTGTTGTTTCATAGGGAACTGTCGAAAAAGGCTCAGAAAGCAAACAACATATGGTGGCGCTTAAGTGGGTTGCTTGGGGATCAAAATCGCATGCTAATGTACATATTTCTTCAAGGCATATTTACGGTGGCAACCATGGCACTGACTGTCCCCATATTCTTGTCATATGAGTTGCATGTAGTTTTCCAAATACTCAAGGTTTCTGCCTCAATATGGAATGGAGGGAGTTTTCTGTTAGAAGTAATGCCTAGGCAGGCAATTCTTAAGGAGAAAAAGAAATCAGAGATGCAACCTGTTGAAGCTCAATCCGATGATCAATAATAGTGATGGAAAAAAGTTAGCAAGTTAAAACAATGTTGTAGTGACATCTCACTCCTTACTCAAATGATATCCACGTATTTTGTTTAAGTTTTGTTGATTTGTTTCACTGAAAATACGGATATGCGTGGGGTTGGGGTGGGATGGGGGATATAGAACGCGTGTTTCTCTTTATTTTTTCATTCAACGTGCATTCCTTTCATTTGGATACTTTTAGAACAGTCTCCTAAGTGCGTGTGCCTGCTATAGTTTTCTTTTTACTCCAGAATTTCATTTAGCTGCTCAAGTTTCATTCTGCCATCTAGTTACGCTTCCACGTCTCAAACTCTTAACTATAATGAAACGTGATTTTTGTAAATAGAGATTTTGTTTTATTTAAGGCAAAAAGGAGAGTATGCAAGGTTTTAGAGGTTGAAGTGATCCGAACTAGGTTGTGTTTGGTTGTTTTAAATAATTGTTTTTTCTTTACTTTTTCATTTGGATTGAAAGTTCCATGATGGTTTTCATTATGGGTCCTTGACACTACCATCTTTTCATTAATGAGTCAGTTAATCGTATAAGTAAATTTGACACTACATTGAGTACAAAAAAAAAAATTGACACTACATTTAACCTAACTAAAACCTCACAGTAAAATATATGGGTCTTTTTTTTTTTTTTTGACAAACAAAATATATATATGGGTCTTGACACTTGTATATTAGTCAACATGTTCGCTTATGGAATTTCTTATTTACATTTGTACTATAACAATTTCAATTTTCTAACTCACCCACCTCTTTCAAACCCTCACCAAGTCACCATCCCAACTTCTGTGCATTATCAACACCTTGCTTGGTGGTGGGTGTTGGTGGGGTTGGGGTTGGGGTTGGGGGGGGCGTGTGATTTGGGAAAATTGGTAAGGTTGGGGTTGGAGAGGCGTGGGGTTGGGGTTGGGGGTTGGAGGGGCGTGTGATTGGGGAATATTGGTGGGGTGGGGAGGTTAGTAAGAGGGACTTTCGACAATGGCCCATGGGGTTAGGGAGGAGAGATAGAAAGATGGCGATGTCAATTTTATTTTTTAAGAAAGGTATTAAATTTTATTAGTGACTTGTATTTTAAAATCATAAATATTACAACTTTACAAATAATTGATGAATATTTATATTTACAAATAATTTTATAATTAAAATATTCATTACTTAATTTTTATATTAGTTATTTTAAAATTATATCATTCATAAAATAATATGCTTTAGAGATATAAATGAAAATATTTATATTTCATCATATAAAGATAAGGATATCTGTGTATTATTTGGTATAATTATATATTTTATTTTCTTAATTCTGTACTCTACCCTTTTTCACCTAAATATACTATTTAAAAGCCAGCATGGTTTAGCACGAGTACTGAGTATATACCATTCCGTTTTCAAGCATTAAATACTGAGTTTCAAAGCCACCATGATTTAGCATGAAAAGTACGAATTATTGGAAAATTATCAGAAGAATCCATCAACAAGAAGGGGATTAAAAAATAAAATCCCCTTCCAAGTAGTATTATGCAAGGTAAGGATGGACTGAAATGAATAGTCGTAACTACAAGACAAACATACATTAGGGCTTTTCAGCTATAACTAAAGGATAATGCTTATTCACTTAATTGTGCATTGCTTCTTTCACATCTTCATACTTGCCATATTTAATAGGCTTTCAGTACCAACCAATATCATCAGTTACTCATATTAACCTTGAATAAATATTT
Source organism: Pueraria montana var. lobata (assembly GCA_026413185.1). Taxonomy (NCBI): domain Eukaryota; kingdom Viridiplantae; phylum Streptophyta; class Magnoliopsida; order Fabales; family Fabaceae; genus Pueraria; species Pueraria montana. The sequence goes on along the minus strand of CM048649.1, from coordinate 68,488,582 downwards.
CCAAGGAGAAACTGGCAACTCTACACGTAAATTTCAAGCTGAAATTTTCTTTGATAGTCCACATAACGCAAGTCCTCCAAATAGTTTTCAACATGATATTTCAAGATACAGTTAACTCAAAAAATGAAACTCAAATAAATGATCTCACGTCTGTACAGGTGCACTGAGTCATCTTCCATTATAACTCAGTCGTTAAAAAAAAAACTATCTGTTTTTGAAAAAAGAAATAAAGAATATTGCACAAGTAAATACAAAAAAGCAATCGCGTGAAACAAATATGCCCACCTATAAAATACATGGAGTCACTAATTGCATCCACCTATAACACTTGAAAACCAACCATATGAAAAAAAGAACCTTGGCAGGTGTGACAGAATGCCTGGACACCAGCCTTTACCTATGACCGCCATTTGTCACATGACTCACATCAATAGTGACATGGCTTTTTAAGAAAACCCCTCGTGTCGATGAAACTTGAGGGGTAAAAATGAATTTACCCAGGCAACAAACCAATATTAGAAGCCTGAGTTGGCTAAAATATACTATACACGTGACAACAACGAAATTATATGCACAGCTTGGCACCTGCACCTTGGTGCAATGCCCCAGGGATAGCCACGAGATGGAGCATCAGAGACGATAATCACCGGGTATTTTTGTATCACTCTGACCGTGCTAGTAAGAACCCAAATCCTGAGTTCTCACGTATCAATGGAGGAGGATCCACGTCCGCTACTTCTACTTGTTGCATTGATTTGGAAATGTCATCCACCGAAAATGGAATGCTGCATCCATAGGGTTTAAGAAGAAATGCTACAGTAAAGACCAAAACAAGCAATGAAACATTAAATTGTTTGCTGAAGTTGATAGCAATAGCATACCTCGAGTCATCATCTAATAGGAAAGAAGTGCTGACAGCGTTATTAGAGTCCTCAGACATCATAGCTCTCATGTTTGTTATAACCTGTATATAATCAGAGGTGTTTTGAGATTTACAACATTGCAGGTGCTCCACCTTGGGAATTGTTCACAAGATGTACATACTCAACCAGTATAAATATTACAAACAGATTACTAACACAAAAATTAGCTAGCAAGGATAACTTACGTCTGTAGACACACTGTGAGTGCCGTATTTGTCATCCCAGTACATTGTACTTATCCTGTATAACTGTTGTATACTGAGAACCTGTAGCAGAAGAATATTATACTTAGTATGAGAATCAATGCGAAGTGTGAGCTCATAAATAGTTGACAGAAAGGAAGAAGGCACCCACAGGGCAAAGCTCCTTTGTAATTTCATTCAGGGACTTTTTGGGTTTTTGATGTATCACCTGAGATTGAAGAACGAGAGTCAGACGTTTCAGCGATAATCAATAATGAATTGAATTTGAATAGAAGAAGTAACTCTTACCAGGAATCCAACAGCCTGCCTGATATGTTTCAGTTCCTCCCAAGCAGAGCCAGTGTACTGTACAGAAAGATTGAGGTGAAGATTTTAAAAATGGAAAAAGTAAAGGCTTAAATACATTTTTAGTCCTTGTAATTTAGCGTTTTTTTGCTTTTCGTCCTTGCAAAATTTTTTTTTTGGTTTTAGTCCTTGTAAATTATGTTTGTTTTGTTTTTCGTCCTTAAAGCAGTTTAGATAGCGTTTTGAATAGTGAAAAAAACACTATCTAAATGGCTTTAAGGACAAAAAACAAAACAAACTTAATTTGCAAGGACTAAAATCAAAAAAAAAAATTGCAAGGACGAAAAGCAAAAAAAAACTAAATTACAAGGACTAAAAATGTATTTAAACCAAAAGTAAAAGATCTGAAATAGTTGCTTGTTGCTCACCTCTTCCGTTGCCTCGATGCACCACTGCTCTAATTCAGCCAGACCTGTTTTTACATACTCCCCGTTGCTGAATGAACAACACTCCCGACGCAACAGAAGACTGCAGTAATTATCAGATTAAGTCCATGAAACAGTCTGCATCCCACAATATGACATGCCATGCAAGGAGGGAGGGAGATTACCTATTGAATAATTGAACATTGATGAATGAGAATATTTGAGTGAACACTTTTCGGACCAAGAAAGGAGGCGCCTGTTAAACCAGAGCTTGGTTGGTTAAAAGATCATATATCCATATTCAAACAATGGAAATACAGACATTGAAAGTGGAACTCACATAGTTTGCTTTCATTATCTTTAGATAATTATTTAAGCTTTTCACAATACTTTGCCAGTGAGCAATTAAAGCTTGCTGAGCAACTGCATTTGCCTGTGAGCGTCCTTTTACTAAACTTTGACGCGAGGTTCTTGGAGCCTGCAATTGTTTTTATCACAAAAACAAGATAAATAAACAAATAAAAACACCCAGAGAGTTAACCTTGTAAACAATTTATTTTAGTTGCAATTAGCAGATGAAAACTGTTCTTTTCTATGGATTTCTTTCTAATTAATTGTGTAAAGGGGGAAATGTTTTCTTTACTAGTTATCAATCTTCAGCAGTTACTACACCCCCACTCCAAAAAAAAATGTAACATATCTGTTTACCTGTATACACAGTCCAAGTAATGGAGATATCTCCTTTTTTAGGTTGTCTCTTATCATTCCATATATTTTTTCAAGGAAGGCAGTAAGCTGCTGCTTAAACAGCAGTGCTGGATATTTTGCTTCTACTTGTCGTAAATCATCCAGTCTATTAAGACCTCGACCATTTAGAAATGACAATCCAGCACTTTGGGGAGACGCCCTTAGCCCCTGGAATCACAGAAGGCAACCAAAAATTGTAAGATGAACGAAATCCACATAAACTGATAAAGTTTTCTTCAAAAAGGATATGCAGTTGCTTCATACTTGAGACATTCTTCCAAACAGAGAAGATGATGCTGTTCTCCGCCGTTGTGGTGTTAAGCTAGCAGCTCCACTAGCTTTAAGAGTGCGTTGGAGTAGCAACAACAAAGTAGATGTATTAGACAACCAATAGGCTAATACATCAGTATTATCCTGGGCCTTCAATGGTGCAGAATAACTGTTAGTAACATATTTTTGGTATTTCAGAAATTGACACAAGTACTTTTAAATGCAAAAGCACTGCGTCATGAATAATATGCAAGTAATCCAAAAGAGTTCAGTTACCTCAACAGCTGAAGCTATTGTTTGAATGATACGGTCAAATACAGTTGTCCTTTCAACTTCAAATGACCTCCAGTGGAGAAGGCATTTATATATGACACATGCAGCAACAGGTTTGCCCCCAGAAAATCCCAAATCTTGTGATATGCACTTGATCAATAAGTCCTGGTTTTCCTGAACAAGAAAGTGAAATTTTTAAGAGGAATCAACTAGAAAATGACGGGGGAAGATTTAAATTGAAAATTTTAACTATCTGTAACAGATTCAGATTACTCAATGAATCTATGTAGCCACTCACTTGCTGCTTCTCATTGAGAGATTTTTGTGGTTTTCCCTCAGATTCAGGCTCACGCACATTGGATACAGCAAGAGTCATATCCTGAAACATATAGAAGGTGAGAATTTAACAAATTAAAAAAAAAACCATCCATTACAGCAAAGTAAATTGCTGATATATACTTATATAAAACAACAGTGTTCTTACCGATCCCATTTTTGCTTCACCATTTAGAGCATTCCCATTTTCGGGTGTCCTCTGCATATTGTGTATGAAATAAATCTCATTGTGAATCTCTCTTCATATACTTAATGTCAAGTAATGACCTTGTGTTTTATTCTCTTACCTGAATAATCACTGTCCTTGGTCTTGCAGACAGAGCTTTTCCAGTTGGTGATACAGCCAGTGCTTGCTGGCGAAGAACTTGATTTTCTGACTCTGCATTGGAAATCTTTTCCTCCAATCTGCATAATAGAAAGACATTTGAAAAAGTTGATTAGATTTCATATTAAGGCAGGTATAGATGGTCATTAATGGGCAAAGGAGAAATATATAACTGTATAATGCATCCAAAGGCATAAAAAACAGTTACACACATGAAGAACAGATGTAAGAGAATGGTTGATAACAGTTGAAGACGAACTATGATAGGAATATTTCCTAGATGCTTTGCAGGGTTGGGGGATAGAAAAGTCCATTTAAGTTAAATATGAAATTCAATATATTTAGGCTAGGTATCATAAACCATTTCAAAAGCTTAAAATGCTAGGTGAAGGAACATGAATGGTCTTGTAGTTAACAACTTAACATGCCTCCTAAATCCTCACACAAGAGCTCTTTAGACTTGAAGTGTAGATAATGCACAGGCTCACCTATAGTGTGCTTGATTTCATTTTTTTTTTAATTTAGAAGAATGGGAGCAGCAAGAACGTGAATGGTTTTATATCTAACACTTTAATTGTTATTTTTAAAATGTGATACATTTGGGATGTCGTCAGAAACTGAAAATGGTTCATGCTTTTGAAATAATTTATAACTATGGAAAAGTGTTCCTAACTATATAGATTTTTTTTCTCATCAAACTTTACTAACCTCTGAACCAATTCTTGAAGTTGATCCACTTTGCGGTCAGAATCTTCAACCTTTTTAACCATCTCTTTATTTCTAGCTTCAGCCTCAGCCTGAGCTTTTCTGGCCTCTTCTTTAGCCTCTTTTTCCAATAGCAGTGATTCCTGTATCAGAGATTAAATAAGGGTGCTCAATAAATTTACAATTGTAAATATGTATAGTATCCCCACAACTATTACACAAGATAACTCAAATTTTAGTTAAATTCAGATTGCAGGATGATCTGTGAGCAATTCAGCATATAATATGTAATTATAATAATTACTTTCATATTTCTTTAATATCTTTTGAAAGATGATTGAAAACCAAGGACTACTTGGAAATTAATTTGAGAGAACCAATCAGAAACAAAGTTAAAGGTTAAAAATAAAAAAGTAGAAGCATTTGTATTAAAAAAAAAAAAAAAAAATCCATTTGCCTCTTTAAACATTTTTTATAAGAAACATAAAAATAATTCGTATCAGAAAATGCTATGAATTTAGAAATTACTGATGTATTGTCAATATGATCAATTCCCTACCTTCAAACTATTGACTTCAGCCAATAATGAATTAATCTTTTCAGTATCTTGAATTATAACAGGAGTCTCCTTAACAACTGGAGGTGCTTCTTCAATGGCCTTTCGTGCCGCCTCACGCTCTTTGATGACCCTGGCATTTGCTTCTTCTACTTGTATTTGCATTGCATGTAAAGCTTCCTGTAACTTAGCAATTTCTTGTGCCTTTTCCTCTTCCAAATCAGTCTGTAACAAGTTAAAATAAGACAAGTTTATGGTATTCAAAATTGCATCATTAATATCAGCGATTAACATGGAAATTAAAATATATGTAAATATATGATAATGAGGTTACTCTCAAACGCTTCTCAATTTGCAAACGCCAAGTAAGTTCTTCGACACGCTTTTCTAGTTTGTCCTTAGCTTCTTTGAGGGCCCCTGTTTCTCTTGCAGCCTGAATGCAGTTACAAAATATTACTCCCAAGGCAACTTTTTATAAAACAAGACTAAGTACACCATATTACACAAAAAACACCATAACAGAAAAAGTATTATTCAAACCATTTTAAGCATTCTAAGTTCCCTTCTAGCAACCCTTCTCCTCCAACCACATTGAGTAACAACTGCAGCCTTTTGCAATCTTTTATAATATGAATATGCAATTAGTCGACGCGAATAAGCCTGAAGAGATAAACACAAAGATCATTATAGTAAGGCAAGTAAAAAGGTTGCATGATTTCATTTTCTTAAACTACAAAGAAGATCAACAAGAGCACCTGGATGTAAATTGCAGCCTTCGTTTGCTTTCTAAATCTAAATTCATCACGAGCTTTCATAGCCCTTAAACCTGTTTGAAGTCTAATTGCAGATGATCGTGCTGTTAAGTATGATTTCCTGGAAATGTATCCTTTGAAGTTCTTTTGTATTTTTACAGCTGCTGCTTCACGTCGCAACTGCTCATAAAGCTTCCGGGACAATATTCCTATTTGTTATTGAAAAGCACCATAAGAATCAGCATCAGATTAAGATAAGTAGTTTATATAAGACCGAACCATGAGAAAGAAACCTACATTACGAGAAAATCTCAACTGATTTAAGGCTGCATGAATTTTAGAATGCCATGAACACTAACACAGTATACCAACAGGGGGATTTATAGAACATAGGTTTAATGAGTAAAGAAACAAGACTTAAATGTTGATAGCAAGCCCAATTTGTTAGAATATCCATATTTCCCTTTAGTTCCTAACTTCATTTAAGGGAAAAGATGGGTAGCTTTCATATTTGGTGGATTTGGGATTTGTAGACAGATCTATGGGTCTTTTTACTACCATTCAGTCTCACTTCAGTTTTAGCAGTGTATGAGTTGATAATTCAAGTCCTATCCATGGAGGAAGAATTTCCGGTAATATCATCAGACATCACCAGCTAAAGCTATGTGTACTTTTCAGTACCAATAGTAGATTGCCATCTACTATCTACTATCTATTATTAGTACTAAAAGATAATGGAATCTAGCCAGCAGACACTCCTAAATATCAATACCAATAGCTTGTTCATACAAGAGATTGTCTATGTGTATGTTCGGATTAGTTCATTTTGCATTCATGACAAATTACTATTAAAATCTTACCAAGAGAAATTTGAAGGATGAAAAAAAAACATTTTTGTTCTAGAAATTTAGTTAGTCCAAAGACATGCAGTTATGGCAATGAACTACCAAACAAAAAAGCAATAAAAAACAAAGCAAACATATTAGATAGAACTAAGGAATAAGGATACCTCGCAAATTAGATTGCAAGCAAATTGCAGCTTGGCGCAATTCAATGAATTCCTTGCGTGCAATATGGGTACGTATTTGCCTCTGGATGATTCTAGCAGCATTTCCAAGAACCTCTGCTCTTCTTGCATCCAATTCAGCCATCTGGCCAGCTCTTAGGAAAACCTTTGTCTTGCCTATCTGGTAAACCATCATAAATCTCGTATGATTACATAGTTTATAAAATCCAGATGGACTTCCATATAGTATAATGTTGAAAAGGTAATAATCATGAAAGAAAAAATAAGGCAATTTCTAATTAAGAAGATCAGGAGTCACTTGAGGTTATACTGAAACTATGAAGAAGTTTCAGAGTGGATCAAACAAGCAGCTAGGCCAATAAGCTTATACTTGTATTTGGTCTTTAAATAAACTTTTTCCCTGGGATAGTCTCTTTAAATAAACTTTTTCCCTGGGATAGTCTACAAGAATTAGCATAAAGTTTTTTAAGAAGCTCCAATAGCCTCTTAAGTCTCAAGACAGTTGGTTATTTTAATGCTTCAACATGATAACCATGTTCTTTGCTATTGTGGTAAAGTATTTCAGCAGCAAATGTTTGGCAATGGATTGACCACCATTATATGTTAAAAAATCAAATCAGAGATTGGTATACAAATGCAGGGTGACATTTATTTAGGAAAACAATAGGGCATGGCTCACTGATCCTCTTTTCTAAAACTGACCCTCCCACACACCATTGTCAACAGATCAAGTTGTAAGGACCAAGGAGTATCACCTGATAGCCTTTCATACCCATTTTATCCAGGATCATTTGGCATGCAACCTTGTCATCATAGCTGAAAACGAACAAGTAAAAACAATTAACATGTAAATGGAGACAAAATGCAAGTAAGAGAGCTAAGAGTTAAGCAATAGATAATAAGTAACTTCCCCAGAAATCATAGAAATACAAACCAAATGCACTTTTCCAATTTAAAGATAAAAACAGCGTAATAAGGAGATGAACTTTACTTTCCGTCCAGAACTTCAGGGGCAAGAACACCAAATCGGTTAAGAAATTCATAAAAGGTACGTCTGGTAGGATATCCAGCACAGCTGATTCTAATTGCCTCAAGAACACCCTATAGCAAATAACAATTAGACAAACAATCACCAAGTGTAAACAGGTGCCAAAGATATTATTCCTTCTTTGCTCAATTATATAAAGGCAATGAAAACAAAGAAAGACCATGATATACTCACACCACAGCGCAATTGTTGGATAATATTGACATTTTCAAAAATAGCAGGCTTGAGAACATTATTTGGCTTCACACATCTGATATAGTGAGGTTCTGTTGAATTCAGGGTTTCCATCAAAGATTGAAGTTGTAGCTGCATGTTTCAGAAATGTGTCATTTACTACTTGCATAACATAAAAACAAAACCCCAGATATCTGAGACAGGAATGTCAAAGACTGATAACAGAGTCTAATAGAGTTAAGAATGAGTGGTAAAAATTAATAATACCTTGAAGCGAGATCCTATTGAAGAGAACTTCGATGATTTTGAAGACTCCTCTGGTGAAGGGGGGAATAGACCAGCCGCAAATGAGCATTTTGAGGCTGTGAGCAGATCCTGATGTTCTGCCACCACATAATCCTTGTTTTTGTCAAGAAACATATCAGCTAGATATGTCACCTGGACAAAGAAAAAATAGTCACAAAGAAGGAAGTAAAACATTCAAGCAACAGTTGAAAAATATTTAGAAAGTCACAAAAGGGAACATGTAATGAAAAAGACCAAAATATATCTACCTCCCCTGCATAATGGGATATGGTAAAACTAGTCCGAGAAAGTTTAGGTTTGATGAAGCGCTTGTTGTTTTTGAATGTCTGATACAATTTCTGAGCAAAAGTTTCATGTGTAGACTTTGGAAACATACTGTGTCACACAGGGAGGCTAATATGAGTCCAACCAAACTACAGAGTTTAAGCAATGCCTGATATTAAGTCTTACATTATTATATATATCCTACTTGGCTAAATGTTACTTTTGGTCCTTTATGTTTTAGTGTTTTTTCATTTTGGTACATAACGTTTTAAAAGTTTCGTTCTGATCCTTTATGTTTTCGAAATGTATCGTTCTGGTCTTTTCTTCAATTTTCCGTTTAAAATGTTAGTGTTCCGTCAACATTTAAATTTTGAACTAATTAATTTAAATATTGTGGCAGTTTTTAACCGCCACAATCTTTTTTTATTAAAATTTTGAAAATGAATTTCTTCTTACAAGAATAGATTGGAGTCGCCCTCAAAGAAAAGCAAATAATCCTACCATTCCAAAACCAAATTCGAAGAATCCAACAAGAATAGCAAAACCAGCAGTGGCTTTTTCGATTCAAGGTGAACTTTGCCCATCCACCGTGTAGTAAATGATTGAGGCGCACATGATTGATTGAGCAGCGGAGTTTGGGGTTCCTTTTCTTTTTCTCCACTGGACCGCTGCTCATTCCGACGTCATTTTCTCTGCAACCCCGCGCCGCACCATACCTCCGTGCACCACCACCATACCTCCATGCACCACCACCCAACCACCATACCTTCTCAAATCTACCTCTTCCCTTTCGAAACCCTCCACCTCCCCTTCCATCCGGTTGACGTCGTGGCACAATTGGGGTAGAGGGTGGGAAGCGTGGTTGTGGGAAGAATGGCGGTGCACGGATCTGGGTTCGTGGGGTCAAGGGTGACAGTGGTGTTTGGGTGGTGGTGGTCGCGCAGATCTAGTGGTGTTGCGGTGGTTGTGAGGTTGAAGATGAAAGACTATGGTGAATGTGATTTGAAGAAGACAATGGAACCAAAGTTTTCAGTAAAGGAGATGAAGTTTTCTAACGGTGAATGTGGTTTTTAATTTTTTAAATAAAATAAAGATAGTGGCGGTTTTTAGCTGCCACTATTTTAAATTAATTATTTCAAAATTTAAATGTTGACGGAAGTTTAAAACGGAAAATTGAAGAAAGGGCCAAAACGATACATTTCGAAAACATAAAGGACCAGAACGAAACTTTTAAAAAGTTATGTACCAAAATGAAAAAACACTAAAACATAAAGGACCAAAAGTAACATTTCGCCATCCTACTTTAAACAAATTGAAATAGCATACAGATATGAAAATAAGATAGCAAGGGAAAGTAGCTTCAGAAAAGGTAATGCATATAGCTTCAATTTATTTAACTTAAAAGCAATGTTAGAGTAACAGTTAAGTCACTCCCAGCCGCATACCAGGCTTCATCAAGAAGTGCAATTATTCCTCCAGGTTTCTGCAAAAGATTGAATATTAAAACCATCATTAGCTGAATTTGTTGAGTTGGAAAACAAAGAAAGTATAATTGGTCATAAGGCAGCGACAGTAAAATACCTTCTCAATTAGATCCAAAACATCTTGGTTGTCAACAAACTCTATGTAACTCCAATTGATCTCTTCTTTGGTGTATTCTTCTTGTTCCATTTTAAATACATGCTGCAATCATTCAGGGGGGAAAACTCAGTTATCCGGGGAAAAATTATAGAATATAGAACACAAATTTTAACCAGAAATTATCAAACCTGATTAAAATGTTGTTGCAGCTTCTCATTTGTAAAATTAATACAGAACTGCTCAAAACTAAGAAAAAGATATTTATGAGATACAAGGCTAAATACTAAACCATAAGTACTAGATGAAATCATTAGTTTACCTATTGAACTTAAAACTTTCAAACCCATAGATATCAAGAACTCCAATAATAGATTTCGAATTTGGATCTTGCCCAATCGAATTGTTAATCTTCTCCACTAGCCTAGAAGCAATAATGAGAATGTCAGAATATGACACCTTGAAGAAAGGAAATCAAGAAAAATTTTGGTCCAATCACACATGTTAACAACAAATAATTCTTAGCGTGTGGTTATTTCAACTATAAATGTGATTGCCATAACATAATTCTAAAATAATTTATAACTGGCAAATAAAATTCACAATTGATAATCAAATTAAATGTATCAAATTTAAATGTGTTGGAAAGCCGCCTTTAGTAAGAATAAATTGTTTAGGCTCTTTTTTACATAATAAATTTAAGTTATAGACCTTTTCAATGGTTCTTTCTTTCCTTCAACACATTAATGCAAGAAAGAGGATCTATATAGAACTTGCAATATTATACATTAAAGCATTGCTAAAGGTTCATTACCAATCAAACAAACGGGAATAAATGGTTTTAGCTAATGCATCCCTGCTACCAAGAGCTGCAACAGGATCAAGGGTTCTTGTAATAACCTCCTCCGGCGTTACCATCACACGCTTGATCAGTGCATCTTCCAAGCTCTTACAGTCACACCTACAATAATTTTTATATTAAAATGTATACAACATTGGTGAAATGATAATGCAGTAATGCATATGAAATGCATAAAAGGATTATGTTGGGCATACTTTAGAAGTTCAGCAGTTACATTAAGATGGAACCTAGACTTCTCATCCTTGATGACAGAAGAGTCAATCTCCTCTCCTTTTGCAAACTCAATATTTCCAAGGTGCAAAATTGCTGCAATAACCCTAAAAATAGCTTCCTGAAATACAGGGGCTATATTATTAAAGCAACTTTAAAAACTCCCATTTTATTAACAAATAGGATTCAGAAAGACTAACCTGCTCCTCCTCACTGATTCCAACAACATCCATTGCCCTTCGAGTTGCAAGATATTCTTCAGTATCATCCACTCCATCCAGCGCATAGCATTTGGATTGATTTAAGTAATGAAAGGAGCTAGGACTTCCCAGCTTATACTTCTCTTTGTCCTATAAAATAGAGAGTCACGATGATTAAATATGAATATATTAATAATTAATAATTTAATATAGGAGGCAATCTTTGTGATAGAGATAAGGGAGCATTTCAATATCAAGAAAGAATATTTTACCTCAGCTGGTGCTGCACAGAGAAGGTAAAAGCAATGGTAATTTCTTTCAGGATCTGAAATTTGACAGACACGAGACCTTTCAAGCAAATATGTCCGTATAGCTGCCCCAGAGATTCTTCCTTTGTTGTCAAATTGTATCTCAACAAATTTACCAAAACGACTGCATCTCAAAATTGGGAGGAATATGACAAGCACCGTGTTATATCATGTTTGAACAAGAAAACAATATGTATTATGTCTTTTTTTACTGCTTAGTTCAACATATAGCTGACAAACAGAAACCACAATTCTAAGAGTTAATAAATTTTAACTGATGACAAACCGAACTGGTCTATCGCAGTTTCTTCTCCCATTCTCTCTATGAAATAACTTACTCACAATCACTTTGCCTAACCAATTTATGACAATTTTCATTTTACTTGATATGCCATGCAGCTGTCAACACTCACCTTGAGTTGTTGTTTCTAACTGTTTTGGCATTGCCAAATGCTTCAAGAACTGGATTAGACTGCAAAGTAATTAATACAGAAACAAGTATGAGGAAACAGTTTGCACACTTTTTTTAACACCCTATATATCTAACAAAATTTAGAATAAAATAAAAAATATAAAGGAACTAAAAGTTATGGAGTAAGGCACAAAAAAGGGGTATCCAAAACAAGAAAACGCAACTATATCATACTTCTAGAACTTGTTGTTCAACTGTCCGCCCTTCTACTCCAGATCGGCCCCCAAGATATGCAAGATACCGCATAAGCATTTTTGTTGTCTCTGTTTTTCCAGCCCCACTCTCACCGCTGACCAGGATTGAGTTGCTTTTTCCCTCATTGATCATTGCCCTGATGAATATAAACACGGACATTAATAAACCTTACAAAAAGAATAAAACAGAAAATGATATTGACATCTATCAATCACCTGTATGCAACATCTGCAACTGCAAAAACATGGGGACTCAATTCTCCAAATGCAGCTCCTTTGTATTGTTCCATCATGTGAGTATCGTATAGATGCGGTAACCTTTGAAAAGGATTTATTGCAATCAGGATATTTCCAGTATATGTCTGCAATGATGATGGAGGAGTAGCATGATTGTATCATTCATAAGTTTCAATTCTTACTTAACATAAACAATCTCAGTACAAAATGAAATAATATATATTTTAGAATCTTACATAGATTTCATTAAGTTCATATCTAGTTGCCAAATTGTGCAGAACTCCTGGTTCATGCAAGTAAGACAATTTTGTCATGTCATCTACACCTCCAGGAGGGGCTTCATTATCCTTGGGAAAAACCTTTGAGATATTTTTGACAACCTGCAACCAGATTTCCAGACTTAACCAATCATGATAGTAAGCCCTAGTATAATTCGTTTTATTACTGGTCAAACAAAAAGGAAATAGATAATAAAGTAGGAATGAAGTTGGAATTTCTGTAAGTTAAGATATATAGCATATGAAAAAAATTATATAATTTCTGAAAGTGATATAACACAGTTAGAATCACAGAGGAGTACTACAAAAGCAGTTGCAATAGCACAACAATATACAGAACAAAGAATCTATGCAAACAATCTCACAAACACGCAGTACAGACAGTTTGACTCACTGTTTTCCCATTTGTGGTGCGAACATGGACTTCTTCACCATTGATTTTAGAAACTTCTCCATCAATCCATGCTTGTGCTGGATCTTCAATCCAGACATGAGAACCTACAATAATATTCACTGGTGCAGACTGCAAAGACAAACATATTGAACATTCACAGCAAAAATGTTAAACCAGGGAAACGGTACTAGTATGTAACCAAGATGCTGAAGAGAAACAAGAGGAAATGAAAGCAAGCAAATGTGCTCCTGGCCATAAATGGCATTGCTAACCCTAAGGATTTAGTTTACAGAAGTATGTATACCGCCATTTTAACTTCATTAGTTCATTTTAATTTAACAGCAAGAATAATAATTATTAATTGAAAAAAAAAAGAACAAAACCAAACAAATATTTAAATAAAAAGACAAAAAGATAAAGTAACAAATGTTAGATCCATAAATAAATAATGGCAAATGAACATTGCAAGCAATTACATAATTTCAGGAAGATTATGTGCAAAACTGCAAATTATTATCACATTTGTGGTCTGGCTGTCATTATATCTTGCTGATCAAAATGCTAATCATCATAGATAGTGTTGTAAGCTATAAAGTGTGGACTTTGACATGTAAACTGCTCCACAGCATTGACACAAACACTCCGACATAGCTAATATATATAGAAAAGATAGGCTATGCCAATCACAAACCACCGTATAAGATAAGTTTGTTGACTTTTATAATAAATACATTAAAAGTCATACTAACAGTGATTTCTGATTAGTTGACTATGTAAAACTTTTTACCCTGGCAGTTATATATATATATATAGCAAGAGAGAGATTTTTTATGAGTGAGAAAAGCAAATCTAGGATGACAAAAAGTTCTTTAAAGGCAAATGATCACTTAAAAAAGTCACGAGACTTTTTAAGAAAATCACATGACTTGCATGTATTAATCTTTCTTAATCATTCATGATAAGATCTAATATTCAATATTTATCCTCAGTCTCGTATAAAATGGCTTTCTCACTATATATATATATATATATATATATATTAGCAACATAACAAAAGATCTAAAATAATAATCAAGATTTGTATATTCTTGTAACCTTCTATGATAATGAGCCTCACAAAAACATACTAAGAAACATTATTTTATAATATTTTATATTACATTTTAAACTGACATTTTCTGAATTTAAAAAAAAATTATATATAATATTTTTTTTATAATATTAATGTCCTTGAAGTCTCCATCCACATTTTTTCAAGTGGATGTCGAATAAAGAGTGTTTGACACTAGTCATACAGGTATCAGTGTGGGAAACATGTCCAACATTCCCAACACCTCAAACATGAGCGTGCTTCATAAGCTGTAAGTATGGGTTTCAAAATTTGCCAAAGTGTTTTGGGTGCTAATCAAATGGTATCAAAGCTGGTTGCTGGTGTCTTGGAAAGGGCTACCTATGAAGGGGCTGACCAGAAAGATAAAGTAAAGCGTTGTGGACGCAGCAGCCAAGACGTCGGCTCTAAGGAGCAGTGCTATGATAGGGACTTGGGTATTATGGGGTGCCTAAGTCCCACATCATGGATGCTCAGTGTAGTACTTAAGTCGCTAGGGTTTTCCCCCTTGACAGCTAGCTTTTAAGGGAGGATTCCCCAAGTGCTTGGATGCTTATCAGTCATTGTAATTTTGTTTTTTTGTCAACAAGTATTATGTGCAAAGACAAGAAACAATGTTGACATTCACCCAAGTTGTTGTGTTGTGCATGTAACTGGACCACCATGCAGCTTTGAACTAGCACAGTCATTGATAGTCAAGTGCCAAAGAGATGCCATCTGACCTAACTCAAAGTTTTGCCAATATATTTTCAATTTCTATAGTTTGAAATACCATATTGAATGAACAATTTCTTGCAAATCTATTCAGAATTTCAAGTTAAAGACTGTGTATATCAAATGTCTATTACTTAAGTAGGACGGGTTTATTACTGTTGTTCTTCCCTTGATACCAAAGCATCCTAGCTAAGCTAGCCAGCTATCTACATTTATTCAATGGCAATTCCTGAATAGTGAATACTTTCATTTTTCTTAGCAGTCAACTTCCCTCTAGTGACCAATCTATGTCCTAAGACTCTTATGATTAAATTCATAAAATAGTATTTTCAGGCAACTAAACTATCAAATTATTTACACTTCCCACCCAAAATTACCCCAATCTTATTCATCAGCCCTTCATATTCGCCAAACTCCATTTCACAAGATCTTCTATTAGTAATGCGTGGATCGACTAACATAACTTTCACCTCGAGAAATAAAAAATTATCAGAAACATCCAAACGCCAAGAAAAAAATAATAGTCTAGAAACAAAACAATATCCTCCAAACAAATCATAGTCGCACGGAAGAATTTCCAAAATAAAATAAAATAAAATAAAAAACAAAATCGAAGTGGAACAGATTCAACGGAGCAGCTCGAGGAGTCAAAGGAAAAAGGAACGAGGCGATGGAGAGAGAATAGGGAGAGTTTAATCGGAAATTACCATGGCGATTAATGCGGCGCGATCTTCCGGTCTAACTCATCCGAGTGGAGGAGAGAACGGAACTCAGTGAGTCAGATCGGACAGTAGAGAACGGTAGCTTTGAAGTTTCAACGACAATTCTGAGAGAGAAGAGGCTAAAATTAGAAGCTGGAGAAAACGATAAAGAAGAAGAAAACAAAGGTATCGAGCGAGCGACTTGAGTCTGGTTTCTTTCTCTCTCTCTCTCTTCCTTCTCAAAGCCTTTTTGAAGAAATGAGGTAATAAGAGGACAGCTACTGTACACGATTATTCATTATATTAAAATTTAATTTAATAATTAATATACGGAAAACAAGTTTTAGCTTCTCTTTCTTTCCTTCTCTCTGTACAGAGAAAGTTGCTGCGTCTCTCTCTCTCTCATTGTCTTTTTTTTCATTTTTTTAATTTTCAAATAAAATTAAAATATTGAGGTTTCTTGTTGGCTGAATGGTGAAGTGGGGCCCAGTGAGAAGGAGAGGGTATTGGCTGAGGCTGGACAGTTTCGTGGTGTGCACTACGCTGCCGGTTTTAGCTCTGCAATCAATGAAAAATGTCTTTCGCTCACTAGGTTATTAGTGAGAAATTGTAAAAAAGAGTAATGAAAAATGTAATAAGTACTGTAATATCTTTTTTACCATAAGAGGGAAATATTTATTGATTTTATTAATAATTAATTTCTATTTAAAAAAATTGATGAGTATTTCTATTAAAAAATTTAGTTGAATATTTTTAGTGGAATTTCTATTTTTAACTAATTTTTTATTTATGAAATTTAAATCCAATACTTTTATTTAAGAAATTCAATTTCAGTTTTACTTTAATTAAAGTAATGTTGGTAAAGTAATAAGTAATATGATATGATAAAAAAAATTAGAGAAAAAACTAGGGATGACAATGGGTAAGGTCTGGGTAGAGTCCTATAGTACTCGTCTTCATACCCGCATTTAAAAAAAATACCCGTACCAGGCTCCATACCCGCACGGGTAGCAACTTTAATCTCCATCCCTTTAATCCCCATCCCCGTACCCGTTGGGTACCTATATACCCATATCCACACCTACTATCCGCACTTTACTTATGTATGAAGTTAATAAATCAATAAAAAATAGACTTAAATGTAATTTTGGTCCCCTATTTTGCACAATCAGTAATTTTAGTCATCCTATTTTAAAATAGAGACATTTAGTCCTCCTATTTTGCACAATCAGCAATCTTGGTCCCTATATAGAGACATTTAGTCCCCCAAATTTGTAAAATCCATAATTTTGGTCTTTTCATCAAATTGAAAGCATTGACTGTTAAGAGATTAACATTGACCTTGACGTGACCCAAAATATAGTGATGTGACACGAGATTATTTATTTATTTTTTAATTATTTTAAATACTGAGAAATAATTATTTGTTTATCTACGTCACTAAAGTACATATTACGTTAATTTCAATGGTTGGGGTAGTCATGAGTCCTAAAATAGAAATCATAAGTCTTAATCATTTATTTTAAACTAGTTCTACATTATTGAAGTATATGGCACATCGTAGTCAAATAAATGATATTACTTTTTTTTTAAATATATTTTTCATCAATTATTCTACTCAATATTTAAAATAATTAAAAACTAAATAAATAATCTCATGTCACGTCACTATATTTGGATCACGTTAATGTTAATGTTAATCTCTTAACAGTCAACGCTTTCAATTTGATGGAATGACCAAAATTATATATTTTATAAAATTGGGAGACTAAACATCTTTATTTTAAAATAGGGGGACCAAAATTGCGGATTATGCAAAATAGATGAACCAAAATTGCGTTTAAGCTATAAAAATATTAATTAAAAAAATTATTACAAATAAATTGAAAACTCATGCTTAAATAATTTAAAAGCATTCACACATAATATTAAAAATATAAAATTATTGTAAGTTATAACATAAATCTTTTACTATTAGTGTTAGTTTATGGAAAATATAAAATTATTTTTTTTATAGAAAAGTATATATATAACATAATTATTTATTTAAGTTATTTTAATTATATATATATATGGTAGGTGCGGGACGGGGCGGGAACTATAGTACCCGTACCCGTACCCGCACCCGCAAAAAATTGCGGATAAATACCTGGCCCCGGCCCCAGCCCCAATAAGCGGGTATTTATCCGACCCGCTTACGGATATTTTTGCGGGTACCCGTAGGATCCGGATACATTTTGCCATCCCTGGAAAAAACAAAACAAAAGATAGAATGTTGTGTAAATATATGAATATTATTGTTGAAAACTAATATTAAAGACATAAGAAATGATGAAAAATTCCTAAAAAAAAAGAAATTATGCTTTTCAAAAAAAAAATTATGAAAATAATATTTAATAATGAACGGCAAAATTATGATTTTAATTTTGCCTCATCCCTTAAGGCATACATTTGATCTTATTTACGAAACTACCATCGATCATCTTTTAACAGTTGCTAAGTTTGAGTTTAATGACAATATACTGATATAGGCTCGGTTCATCTTCAATAATTTTTTTTTTCCTGGGGACCATTGCCTTTTTTCCGTTTTTCTTTAACAATCAAAGAATGGGAATATCTCCGTTAACATGTATATTTTTATGATATATGTTGAAAATTAGTTATGATAATTTTGATATTTGCACAAAATAGTTGACAATAATTGTTCGTCGTATATATTACTCAATTCAATTCATATATTCAACAGTGGTTAGTTTCGCAGGAATTTGAAACGTAAAGTATTGCCTGTGAAGATTCTTAATCAAATACATACATACACATGTGCATTTTTTATTATTAGCATCACAGTTTATGAAATCATACACATTATCAAATAAAATATATTCATTAGTTAAAAAAAAATATATGCATTTTATACTTTTTAGTATTTTTTTCAAAATTGTATATGTGTATGTTTATTATTATGCAGGACATATCTATTGACCTTTGAAATATGGATTGAGTTTTTTTAAAAGGTAAAAAAATGCAACTTTAAATCGTGTTTTTAACAAATAAGTTCCTTAAACTATCATTTCACTTTAATTAATTCTTAAAATTCTATTATTTTTACAATAAACCATTATGTCCACCATTAATAATAGATTAAAGATACATTCAGATAAAGTGTGAGAATTCGAGATACGTTCACTATAGGCACAAAGTTTATAAGGTAAACAAGAGGTCCAGTTTTATTTAGCTAGCAAACCCTAAACTGATAAAAAAAAACCTATTATAATAATTCTAAGAATTTAAAAACTATCATTAAAAAATAAAAGTTTTTTTGAATAAAAAAAAAACTCAAAGTTTAAGATAGTTGCACCTTATCTTTCCTTTTTTTTTCATGTATACAATTATAATAATGAGTTGCATAAATATTAACTTATGCCATGGATAATTACAACTTACTTGGCTTCAAAAAAAAAATTACAACTTACCTCAACACTTATTTCTGTGTGTTATGAGCGAAGCAAGATAATTCTTATTGTTATTAATTGGCTTAATTACAAATTTTACCATCCAACTTTCATAATTTTGCGAATTTTACCATCCAAATTTTAATTTTACAAATTTTACCATCCAAGTTTTCAATTTTTGTATATTTTACCACTCTGATATTTTACCAAAAAAAAAGTTAAAGAATTCAAAAAAAAAATTGTGAAACATCATGGTGGTAAAATGTACAAAAATTGAAAACTTAGGTGGTAAAATTTGCAAAATGATGAAAATTGGGTGGTAAAATTCGTAAAAAAAAACTTGGATGGTAAAATTTGCAAAATTATGAAAGTTGAGTGGTAAAATTCGTAAAAAAAAACTTGGGTGGTCAAATTTGCAAAATTATGAAAGTTGGGTGGTAAAATATACAATTAAGCCTTATTAATTTTAATAAAATACAAAACACGCATCATCCTAATTCTAAGAGACATAACCCACTTTTATACGCATCCTATAAGCTTTAGCAAATAATTTAAATACAGTAAGTAAATCGTAATCATCCAATCTTTTACGTATGTGTGAAGTTGTAACTTCCATAACACTTATTTCCTTATTATAATGAGAGCAACTTTTGAGGGAAAATGTTATATCTTAGTATTACAATATCACTGTAATTCTGTAATGTTTAAAGAAGAAAGGGGAACTTAAGGCTTCGAAATATGCAAATGATGAATTTTCTAACAAGAAGTGAGGCATTTAGTACAATTACAGCCATTTTTTATTTTATTTTTTCGGCAAAAGGGTTTTGGGACAGCCCAATGAGATGTCTGCCTATAACTCGCTGGCACCTAAATATTTTATTTTCAAAATAATTGGAATGGTTTGAGAAGTTTTTAATACAGCCATTATGGTCGTTATTGATGTACTAGTATAGTAAGTACGTATGACATGGCAATCACGTTCAAACTGAAGCCCATAAAAATCGTGACACTGTCAGTAGCTCTAAACCCGAAACTCCTATTAGTATTCCCCTGATTGTCTATGGATCAACTTCATAACACTGACATGTTAGAAAGTTAAAAGGGTTAATGTTGACCTTTAGTCTTTGGAAAATTTTTAAGTTTTTTTTTTTAGATTAATATATAGTTTTTATCTTTCTATTTTTAACTCTTTTTCCTTCTATGCAGATATCAAATTTTCAATATTTTAGCAAATATAGGGAATAAAATCAATATTTTAAAAGTCGGGAAAAAAATCAAATTTTGAAATTGTTTTTAAAACTAAAATATTATTAACCTAAGTTAAAAATTGAGCAATGGCCATGATAATTTTCTTTATTTTTTTTCCACCGTTTCTTCTATTATTATGTTTTGGTTGGGGAGAAACAAATAAAATGAAAATAATACACTGATAATGTAGAGTATCGTGTATTTCTCCAGAAACATGGTGATAGACGAAATAGAGAAAATATTTTTTCCCATAGTAAAATGGTTGGTGATGATTTATAAGACAATTGCATGGAAAAAAAAAAAACTTCCCATTTTACGATATATGAGACCACAAATTTAAACATCCATGTCCATCATGTTATAAAAATTAACTAATTAGATAGCGTTATTATTTGATACAAAACACTATATTTTTTAAAGCCAACAATATACTTATTATTATTATTTATATTTTTTTCTTTTTCAGGAGAGCAAATGTCATGAGGATGTTTATAGAAAGGCCAGTGAAGAGAGGTTGGGGGAATACTAAAATATGAGACATGATATCACGAGAGTAAATTAGATTAAGCTATGTTTGTTTTATGATGATTGCTCTGGTGGACAACTATGACATATGGTTTATCGTGGCCAATTTTTGTGACCGGGTATAGTAAGTTTGTTATGTTTTTTTTACACGTTGGCCGTTATTTTTTATTTTTTTTTAAATAGACAATGAATGACCGTTACACTCTTTTTTTTAAGGTACATTGAAAGTTTTAGTGAATTGGGTATCGATGACTTTCCACACTTTTATTGAAAGTAAATGAAGACATCTAATTGAAATGAAAAACAAAATATGTTTATACAAGGCTTAGGATATGTTTGTATTAAGGTTAGGTTGAATGAACATACATTCCAATGCACATTTTGTGATAAGTGAAAATTTGGAGCTTTAGATTGAATCTCTGTTTGGGAGCTTCCTAATGGAAAAACAAACATGTACTTAGTCTCGCAAGTCCAAAACTTTGTAACATCTCTATAAAATACAGTTGTAGTCGGGGATTGTGACATTGATGCTACTCACGCTGGATTGTGATTTTAGTCACATATATTTGCAAGTATTTTTGTAGTATGTGTTGTTGCTCGTCATTGTTTAAAGTATATAGTTATTGTTCTCTTTATTTTGCTTCTTTGGTGCCTATCTTTTATCACTGGGTTAAAATTTCCAATGGTGTCAACGAGGTGGATTGAACATCTTTCCAATGTGACTTAATTTCATTTATTTGCTTATCTTTTTTTTTTTGTCATATGACTATATCTTCATCTAATTTGTTTTTTTTAGTCACAATAACATTAATACGGAGTATCCATCAACTTTGCTAATGACTGATCTCCATTAGATAACCTAACTAATCACTTTAGTGAAGTATCTCCTTTCAACCATTTTTTTTCATTTCCAACTCTAGTTGTTTTTGTTTATTACAAAGAAAATTGTGTTTTTAATCCTTATATTTCCAATCAAACGTGGTCAAAGTCCATGTATTTTCATGTTGATGAACTTGGTCCTCAAACTTCAAAAAACATGTGCAACAATTTCAAACTACCTTTTTATCCTAGTTTTCTTAATTGTATATCTATTTCAATTTTTAAAAAAATATCACAATTTAAATTATTCATTATAAATTCAAAATATATTTTATACATTTAAAAACATTTATTTATTATAATTTTAATTATATAAAAAATATTCATCATGTGCAATATATATACTAAAACACTAGTAATTAACTTAATATTAAAGTTTTCATCTACACCCTCCTACATTTGCCCATTTTTTTTTTCAAAAAAAAAATTACAATATTAAACATTCAAAATGTTTTTTTTTCTACATTAGAGAAAGATTGAGATGTTATAAATACACTAAAGTACAAAAAAAGAACTACACATTGTCCATGATTATCACACAAAATTGCGAAAAAAAAACACATAATAAATTACATTTAATGATTCAAAAAATAAACCGAAAAAATAAGAGAACTTCTATTTAGGGTTTTATATTAGAACCACATTTTTTCAAACCCTTTCACAACTACGAAAGAAACCGTTGGCAAAGTGCAAATTCGTAAATCTCCCAATTAGGTCACATGGTTGGGTCTCCCTCATGGTAACACCTTTCTTTTTCCTTTTCCCTGTATGCCCCATAAATAAAGTATCCAAGACAAATTAGGTTGTTGGGTTTGATTAATTGCCTTGAACTTTCCAACTCTATCTTAAGCTTTCTTAAGTCCCATTTATAATCTTTTAGAACTAATTCTTTTAAAAAAAAAATTCAATCGTTTCAGTGAGTTATCAGACGAACTCAACACTTATGTGATCAATCCTCCATCTGGTCTCTAAATTAATATTTTTAGGCATAGCTCGTGCTTATCTTAAGCAATCCTTTTCCAATGAAATATTTGCTTATTAAAAAAATTTAATACAATGGCATTATCATCATCATCATCATTATTATTATTATTATTATTATTATTTAAAGGTCCGTTTGATTAGCTAAAAACTATGGTACTGGACAGGACAAATATTTTTGTTTTATGTTTAATTTGAAAAAGAATTATGAGACAACGCAATTATCTGCTAGCTACAATAACTTTATCATGTGTCATGTATTTTGAATTCACATTATCTACTAACTGCAACAACCTTATCATGTCATGTAGTTTGAATTTACATTATCTACTAGTTAGCTTACTTGTATATATTCTTTATTTTGAATTCACATAATATATAATAATAATGCAAATTATATTAAGATAATTAATATTAAAAAGGTATTCTAGTAAATTTTATATTATTTTGCTTGTATTATTCATTGTTCATCAAACAATGTACATGATAAAAAAGTTGTCCAGTAACTTCAATATTTATTCTATACTGTACTGTCTAGTATCATCATTTTAACAAATCAAATAAACTCTAAAACTTGATATTTATTTAAATATCTTAAGCACCCTCGTTAACTTCTCTGCAAACATGGTACACCCGAACCTGTCAATCCATAGAAATGAGTCTACGAATTTCCTGCACAAGTTTCCTTTCGGTGAAAAATTATTAGATAGTTTTAAATTGTCATAATTTTTACTAATATTTACATGACACATAGCTAAATATATTTTTTCGTAAATTATAAATTTTGAATACATATAGCGCAGAGATTGATCGAAAATGTCAACAGTGAGTGATGCCCCAGTCCCACGGTCTTGCAGGCCTGATAAAATTCTGATCATGAATATGCGAATTCTTCCATTTCCACAGCAAATGACAAGTCATGGCCCATAGAGCAGGCCAAGGTTTCATGTTATCGTTTCCCAATTCTGTATTCAAAATGATCTTTTGTTTTATTAAATAGACTTCGAAATTTTTTTAGAACTAGCTTATCTAATAAACAAGTATAATCTAACATAGGTCCGGAATAGGTCATGGTATAAGTTTCTAAAAAGCAACCTAATATTATAGATTAACGTATTTGCTTTTTTTACCTAGTAAAAGAACTTCATTTAAAGAAAGATAAAATTTTAACAAATCTACTTCTATATTATAATTTTGAATCTTTATTTTAATTGAAAATATTTATAAGAACTATTATTCGATAAAAATATTTTTATGAGTTTTTCTTGAAGGATAACATTTTAAGAGTTGTTATCATTCTCATTGAATCACATATCTTATCCTAATTTCATATATTAAATATTTAACTTATGTTTTATTCCTTTGAAATATACTTTCCTTTTAAATATACTTCTTAACTTGAATTTCAAATTTGATTTGATTTAATAACTAGCTCAAATTTTTTTCTTGATTATCTTAAACCACTTTGTTTTTTATCTTTATTAGTATTTGTATACTTATGGTTACATAATTTTATTTATTATGTAACAAAAAAAATACTTAATTTTATTAACCACTTATCTCTTTCAATTCATGCTTTTCGTCTTTATTTATAAATTGAATTCTAATATTTTTAAAACAAATTATCAATTATTAAAAAATAATATTGTATCATAATATAAATTATTTGTCATAAATTTAAAATACAATTTATATATTAAAAAATATTTATTATAAATTTTTTAGTTATATAAAAATAAATATTTAACTCAGTTTAAAATATCTCCTTATATATATAAACGTGTAAATCTATATGTGTTATAATTGCTTCACTCTCCCCACTTCTGCTTAAATTCACTCTCATTTGAATCATATTATCTCTTGAAGTGGTGAACTTCACTCTCATAACATGTATCTGCTATATTTTCTAATACTTTTTAATAGATACTGAACAATTTAACCGTAACTAAATATCATAAATCAATTTCAAATATATATATATATATATATATATATATATGTGTGTGTGTGTATATATATATATATATATATATATATATATTATTTTTAAAATTCAAATACACTCCTAAGATGTACATCATATATCCTCTTATGCCTTTAATATAAACTAAAACATTTAACAAATTATAACTAAATATCAAAAATCAATTTCAAATATATATATATATATATATATATATATATATATATATATATTATCTTCAAAATTCAAATATACTCCTAATATGTACATCATATATCATTTTATGTTTTTAATATCAACTAAACCATTTAACAAGTTGTAACTAAATATCAAGAACTAATTTCAAATATATATTTTATCTTCAAATTCAAATACGTTTTTAACATGTATATGATATATTCTCTAATAATTTTAATATCAATTGAATTATTTAACTTAACCTTTATCTTTTTTCAATCTGTCATTTTTAATATATTTAGTTTTAACTTCAATTTCAATATTTTTTTAAAAGAAATTAAGAATAACTAAAAATAATAATATATCCCAATATAAATTATTTATTATAAATCTAAAATATGTTTTTATAAGTAAAAATATTTAATCATATATATATTTATTACAATTTTTATTTATTTTAGATTTTAATTATAATATATATATATTTAAAAATATTTATTTATTATACATTTTAGTTGTATAAAATAAACATTTATTTTGTGCATACTAATAAATGTTCTTTCTGGATGCTTTGGGTTTAAGGTGTAGAAAGCAGGTAATTTTTTTGTTTTGTTACAATACTTACTCTTTTATAGTTACAGATAATTATTTTTACTTGTTAAATTTTTATTTTTAATTAAAAATTTAAATTGGAAAAAAGTAACCATACGAAAACAAGTGTTATTACTATTTTAAAAGAAGAAATGTGTAACATG
Source organism: Pueraria montana var. lobata (assembly GCA_026413185.1). NCBI lineage: Eukaryota > Viridiplantae > Streptophyta > Magnoliopsida > Fabales > Fabaceae > Pueraria > Pueraria montana. The sequence goes on along the minus strand of CM048649.1, from coordinate 68,462,727 downwards.
AAATGAAGGCACTGAGAAAAATTCCTTAAAAAGCCATGTCAAAACACACACACCATCAGCTTCATGAAGTCTCTCTCTGGCTTTAGCTTTATCCAGTAACCAGGCACCATCGTTGTTTAAGCCTCATGCGTCTTTGCCCCTTATTGCCACAATCCAGCGGAATCTGATTCCATGCAGTCCAAAAACAACTACAGGATAAATAGTAAAAGAATCCAAATCTTGTTAACATTTTATTTTATTATTGATGGTGAGACACGAGAATGTCATTCCACCTCAGGGTCATGCATACCCTCGCTGAATTATTAATTATCCATTTCCTACCCCACTCGCAAGTCGCAACATAGTTTTTTTCAAAAAAAAAAAAAAAAAAAAAACATTTATCTCGAGCGCATTAATTTAACAAGAGCAAACGTTAGCTAACCCCATTTAAAGCAACATCGATTATCACTAATTTCTCGAGATACCAAATCAATAGTATTATACTATTACTAGTATTTCTATATTTTATCTATCTTTATTGGAGTATTATCAAAATTAAAACGACCAAATTGATATGATATGATTGCACAGTTTATTTTAGCAACTGTTGGAGAGCATAAATTACACGTGCGCATCAACCTGGGTGATCCGAGATTCCCTTGTGGAATAACATCTCCATGAAACCCTCCTTCTTTTCCAAGATAAATCAACAATAACAACCATTCATTCATATTTCATCACACTATCACTCACTTCTCTTCTTCAAATTTAGTAACAATAATGATGTCGTCTTTGTTGAACCCTTCCTTCTCCACATTCCCAATCCATTCAATTTCAATCCCTAGTAGGAATAGAAATACTAACCGCTGCGCCTCCACCGTAGTAGTATCATGCACCTCCTCCCACATCACCAACAACAGCAACCACTCCCCTGCTCCTCCGCCGCCGAACATCAAGGACGAGGCGCGCCGCCACCCCGCCGCGGCGAACAACTTCACGGCGAAGTACGTGCCCTTCAATGCGGGCTTCGACTCGCCGGAGTGCTACTCGCTGGACGAAATCGTGTACCGCAGCCGGTCGGGCGGGCTCCTGGATGTGCAGCACGACATGGAGGCGCTGGCGCGGTTCGACGGCGCGTACTGGCGCGCGCTGTTCGACTCGCGCGTGGGGAAGACGACGTGGCCGTACGGGTCCGGCGTGTGGAGCAAGAAGGAGTGGGTCCTACCCGAAATCGACCCCGACGACATCGTGAGCGCCTTCGAAGGCAACTCCAACCTCTTCTGGGCCGAACGCTTCGGGAAACAGTTCGTCGGAATGAACGATTTGTGGGTCAAACACTGCGGAATCAGCCACACCGGAAGCTTCAAGGATCTCGGCATGACCGTTCTCGTCAGCCAGGTCAACCGCCTCCGCAAAATGAACCGCCCTGTCGTCGGCGTCGGCTGCGCCTCCACCGGCGACACCTCCGCCGCGCTCTCCGCCTACTGCGCCTCCGCCGGAATCCCCTCCATCGTCTTCCTCCCCGCCAACAAGATCTCCACCGCGCAACTAATCCAACCGGTTTCCAACGGCGCTTTGGTGTTGAGCATTAACACCGATTTCGACGGCTGCATGAAGCTGATTCGTGAGATAACCGCTGAATTGCCGATTTATTTGGCGAATTCGTTGAACAGTTTGCGTCTGGAAGGACAAAAAACCGCTGCAATTGAGATTCTGCAGCAGTTTAACTGGGAGGTTCCGGATTGGGTTATTGTTCCCGGGGGTAATCTGGGAAATATTTATGCTTTTTACAAGGGTTTTAAGATGTGCAAGGATTTGGGGCTTGTGGAGAAGATTCCGAGGCTTGTGTGTGCTCAGGCTGCGAATGCAAACCCTTTGTATTTGTATTACAATAATGGTTGGAAGGACTTTAACGCTGTGAAGGCTAAGACTACTTTTGCTTCTGCTATTCAGATTGGGGACCCTGTTTCTATTGACAGGGCAGTGCATGCTCTGAGGAATTCAGAGGGGATCGTGGAGGAGGCGACGGAGGAGGAGCTGATGGATGCGATGGTGCAGGCTGATTCTACTGGGATGTTCATATGTCCACACACTGGGGTGGCTCTGACGGCTCTGATTAAGCTGAGGAATCGTGGGGTTATTGGTGGGGGTGAGAGGGTTGTGGTGGTGAGCACTGCACATGGGTTGAAGTTTGCGCAGAGTAAGATTGATTATCACTCTGGGGTGATTCCTGGAATGGGGCACTATGCGAATCCACCGGTTTCTGTTAAGGCGGATTTTGGATCGGTCATGGATGTGCTCAAGGATTTCTTGCACAACAAGTCTTGATGGCTGCTGCCAAGTAAGTTTGGTTCGCGGTTTTTTGTGATTAAGATGTTTTAACATGTTTTGTGTTCACTTTGATTTGAACAATCTTAAAATTTGTTTAAAATAGTATTCGAGGGTGGTTTGATTTGAACAATCTACTTCTGGATTCCGGGCCTCTTGCGGCTGCTAACAGTTAGTTACATTGCATACATAGCATCGCTGCCGATGATGGAACTTGATGAAAACTGGTGGCAAGTGAACAAGAAGAAAAATAGTACTACCCGAAGGGAACTCTTCCTCGTGTATAGTAGCAGTTGCTGGTTACTTGTACAAGAGATTTTTAATGTTTTTGTTTCAAGTGTAATCACGTCGAATAAATCTTGAATTGAAGCTATTTGATGTAGCTTAGCGTTTCATGAAATGAACAATTGAGATTGAAGTTTAAGATTTTGTGCAATGGATTTTGCGTTTATGTGAACACAATCCTGTCTCACGCTCTGACTAGTTGTTTTTGTATTTTACTCGAAACTATATCTCCTGCTGAAAAACGTTGAACAGGTGTCCATCAATCTTTTTTCCTATTTTTAGTTTCTTATGCTGCCCACACACCATCACTCTGCAATGCTAATATTGGTATGTTTTTTATTTACAAAAATCTTGATTGTTTTACAGTCAAACATGATTATGTCCTTATTAATACATTTGACTAAAAAAACAATGTGATGTGGAAGATTTCATATTTGGTTTTTTTCTAGCCACGAACTTTTGATATAAAATTTGTCAAACGTTTATTGTTTGATTTGCTTCACTTTAAACCGTTTTTGATTAAAATTAATTGTAGAAAAATAAAGTTATCCGTAATCAAATTTGCAATGATTACCCAAACGTAACGTACAACGTTCTCATCCTGACAATCAGCGGGAGATTTGATGCTTTTCCCATACGGCTTTACAACCACTACCAAACCAAATAACACTACATATTTAAGCAATGCGCAGTCGGCTCGCAATTTTTGCTGTGCAAGGTAACCTAAAAGCATCAGCTTCAAGTCAACGATTAAAGACGCAAGTTTTGTTTTTGTTTAAGAAGTCAATTCTTTAAATAAATCTTTATATGTTGAAAGATTAATCTTTCACTTTCGAAAGTAACTTAATAGCAGCTGAGAATATCCCAGGTTTTTTTTGGTACATAGAATATCCCAGGTTTAAACACCCCCTCCCCCACAAACAAAAAAAATTAATCTGTTGCCCAATATGATACTACCTTACGGATTTTGCAGGCTGTATGTTTCAAGAAAAAAGTTGGTCGGGCCATGCAAGATCACATCTATTGGTGAACTTGTTATCCAACATTGGTAATTAGCAATAAAAATTAATTCTTGAACGCAACGACGAGGAACAAATCATGAATCAAGGATACAGAATCAAAACACGGATACAGCATGTACAACCATGCATTTTCTTCAGTTCAAAATCAATTTGTAGACAAAGCATTAATAAGTTAATAACATTCCACAAAGAGTACAAATACAGCGCGCAATATCTAAATCAGGAATAATCATACAGTGATATGCTCTTGTCATCTGATACACTAGCAAGTCGACCACCTCGCACATCACTCCCTCCAGGGGGTCTAAATGCCACTCCCCATACCTGGTCTGAATGGTTGCTCATTGTCTGCACAGATGCCCTCATGCTAAGATCCCACAGCCTTACAGATCTATCACTTGAACCTGTCGCAAGGGCTGCCCCATCTGGGCTCACGTCCACACACAACACCCAACTAGCATGACCTGACATGGTCCCAATTAGAGCTTTTCCCTCAGCATCATACATGTGGACGTTACCATCATCTGAAGCTGTAAACAGCAGCCTTGGATCATAAGGAGAATAAACAAGAGATCGCACAGGCATGAAGTGACCTTCAAGGTGATGTAAAAATTTGGCACGTGGCACGTCAAAAACAGAAATGGTGCCATCCATTGAACCACAAGCAAGTCGTTTCCCATCAGGACTCCATGCCACTGACAGCACAAATTTCTTGCTGCCACTCTTGTCTGTGGGCTTGGTTCCTTCTGGACGAGGAATTGATAGTGTGGCGACAAGTTCCCATGTGGAAGTGTCCCAAAGCTTGACTGATGCACTACCTCCGCCAGCAACAGCTAGAATGGCACCCTGAAGGTAGGGAACTTCGGTTGATTAAATAAATTATTGTATGATAAAAATGATAAAATTAAAGACTCAGGATGAAATGCTCATTTTCACTAGTATCACAAGGCCTCAAGGCAATGAATGATTTCTGCTATACTGCAAATTCATAGCAGAACAGGTACAGTTTCCATAGAAGGGCACATACTAACAGTGAGTCAACAGAACAAGCAATTAAATAGTTTTAGTAGTTTGAAGAGTAAGAATTGGGGAATTGAGTTGAGTAAGTCCCTTTATACAATGATGGGCTATTTGGGGATTGAGACTTCATGCTTATAGTTAGTTTCATCATCCTTTAAGAATGTTGACAAAAAGTAAGTGGATGAGTTTTCTCATAGAGGTTTCACATAAAACTCATCCCTGAATTTTTCACCCCATTTTAATTGCTTGTAAAACATGACCCTAAGCAAAGGGTCTACTTTGAAGAATATTTAACATGACTGTAGAATCAAACATTTGCAAACTTCAAAATAATCTTGGAACATTCAAATTACAAAAACTTTGCATCGTTGAACATGATAGTGGTCTTAGGCAGGAAAAAAGGTAAGAGAACTGAACATATAATTATATAATTGCCAAAGAGAAACACTGACAAACCTTCAGTTAGAACAATTATACGTTAACCAATCAAATTCATGCGATGTAGAATTTAAGCATGTGAAATTGCCAATGCATGAGTGCCGACAAAAATAATAAAAGAGTCAATTTCAACACTCATAGCTATCACAAGAGAAAGAGAATAGATAATTAGTACAAAAAAACAGTTATAATAAATCGAATATAACGTGCAGAGATTTCATTGGAAGTGAATTTTTTCTACTTCAGCCAGCATGTATGGTTGTGCTTGATTGGTCAAAAAACTGTTTTGTCGTTTTTCGTATAGATTTCTTTGTACTAAATAGCTCTTATGCAAGAAAAATTAATAAAACATGCTTTCACACAAGGGCAATTTCTACTTGTTTTGGACTTCAGTAAGCCCATTCCGACAAAATATCTTAAAAAAGTGGCGGGGTAGGAAGCAAAACCTCTCCAGAAAACTAGATGCATTTGCATAAGAATGAAAATCATTAGTAACAAACATTGATTGATCATAAGTTTCAGCTTTCAATGATCATTGGTAACAAACATGTTACAAATCGCAACAAGCATTTAGAATGTAAATAATAATTTGAGCCCTGATCTAGCATACAGGTTTTTCACCTAGCCTGACCTAGGGTTCACGAAACATGTATCATCAATCTTAAAAAAACGAAAATTTGCAGTTGTCTACCATCTTTAACATCAGAATTAATCACATGTGTTCATAAAAGATAAGCCAGCACAGCATTTTCATACACAACAGGTTTCGTTCTCGGTTGATGAATTTTCAGTTTTTCACTGTTTTAGGTTTTCAAATTAGCACAATCGTTAAGCGTAAGGAATAAGGCACGTGCTTGTTTGAAATAATTGCATAAGGTAAAGCGAGGAAAAACCCTATACCTTGGGATCGAAGCGCATTTGCCAGACTTCGGAGGGAGGAGCCTCGAGGGTGGCGATGGTGGCGTTGGAATCGACATCGAAGACGCGAACGAAGCTGTCAAGGGAGGAGGAGGCGGCGACGGAGCCGAGGGGGTGGGCGGCGACGGAGGCAACGCCGAGGCAGTGGCCGGTGTTGGTGCGCTCCAAAACGAGGTCGTCGGAGCGCCAGAGTCTCACGGTCTCGTCGAGGGAACCGGTTAGGAGGAGCGGTGGCCGGTTGGCGGTTGCGGGTACCCATGTGACCGCCCACACCGAATCATCGTGCGCGTTCTCCACCGATTTGAGTCCACCCAGCTTCATTCTAAATTGTTGCGAACTCAACTCTGCGATTCTATGCTCTTTACTCACTTCACTTTCGTGCTGTGCTGCCTTCAAATCATGGACTTTTCTTCAACTTTGGTTGACTCTGATGGGCCTTACCCTTCTAGGTGCTAGGCCCATTCTCATTATCTTTTATTTTTATTGCCTTTTTTGTTTGGATATTAGGAAATAGGAATTAGTTAGTTAGGATGGTACAACGGACAACGTACAAGGAATTGCTGCATTGTTAGGTTACCAATACCCGGTAACTTTCTAAATAACATTTTTTTTTTTGAGCAAAAAATTATGCCTTAATTAGGTTTTGTTTGCATGTATTTGGATATTGACAGTTCGTATTCATAAATTGCCCGACTAGGAGAATACAAAGGTTTCTCTTGGTCCATTTTTAGGCCTTATAGCAGCTCCATTTTTTTTTATACATGCAGCACTCCTTGATGATGATACCATGGTCCATGGAACCAAACAAATCCAATATGTCCTCGTAAAAATGATTAAAGCACTTGTATTATCGAATATAAAATATTACTAGTTATATAGAATACATGGACATTGTATAAAATTATATTGTTATTTAATATTGATTATCTTATATATAGAGTTTGTTAATTTTTATAATAATTATTTTAAAAATTATACTTAAATTAATAATGTTTATAGAAGTATTTTTTATCAGCATTATAATGTTTAAAGATAATACAATTTATTTGTCAAAAAAAGATAATACATTTTAATATTCTTTGTTGAACTTGAATTAATCTTATATTTCAAATACAAAACATAAATAAGTGATAATCACCAATTGAGGTGAAATTGTTAATATATAAATAGAATAAGAAGAATCCTGGTATAAAAAAAAAAGAATAAGAAGAATCCTATCTAACGTTTTTTTACTAAGATTATGGGTTTTATTAATTTATTTTAATTTCTGAATTTTGAATTTCACGATGGTGAATAAATGAAGAAAAAATAGGTTATACATTGAAATTGTAAAGTAATTTTATATTATCATACCACAAATAATTGTATATGATAAACTTATTAATTTTTACAATAATTATCATATCAATAGTGATTTTTATTCGTTAGCTGCGTAAAATTTTTATTAACTAGGTAAATTGATTGGAGCGAGGGCAGAGAGAAAGGGTACATTTATACTTGGAGCGAAGCGGAAAACCCTAGCCATCTTTGCCCTCTTGTTTAGGCTTAAACCCCAAAGTTGCAGAACAGAACTATCGTCCTCACTTTTTCTGTGTTGCAACGCAACCTTAAAATTAAAACTCAGATATGGTTTGGTTTCAATGCGAAGATTGCGGAGACAACCTCAAAAAACCCAAGTTGTCTAGTCACTTCCGAACTTGCTCCGCCTACAAAGTTCTCATCCAATCCCACTTTTCATTCATTTTCCTTCACAACTTGTTGCGAATTGTGATGTTCATTTTTTCTTTTGATTTATTTATGTTATGCAGTTGTCGTGCATTGACTGCGGGGAAATATTTGGGCGTGACACCGTTCAGGATCACACGCAGTGTATTACAGAAGCGGTCAGTCTCTCATTCTCATTTTCTTCTCAACGGATCGTCCCAATGTCACGCTTTCATTCATTGTGATTTGTGAATCACGTTCATATTTTTCCCATTGTTGTTGTCTCCGAGTTGAGATTTCTAATCTATCCATTTCTACTAATGGGCAAAAATGTTTTTCTGATACCTCACTTTTATTATTATTATTATCACATTCTTAGGATTAAAAAACTTATCTAAAGTGAGAGGTGCATTTTAGAGGATAATGTGCACTTATGTTCTCTCATTACTTTAGAGGAGCTAAATTCGTATTCCTATTGTTTATGGCAGCGTATTGGATTTTCATACAAGTCTTAAAAATATATGTCTTATTTGCTCCACCTCCTACTTGATTTCCAGGAAAAGTATGGTCCAAAAGGCCAAGGCAAAACTTTGAACGTTGCAACTGCCAAGCCTAACCAGGATAACAAGCAAAGGCCTGAAGTTGATATTAATGTTGGGTTATCTGAGCGGCCTCCTTGGTTCTGTAGGTATATAATCTATTGGATACAACTTCTAGTACCACGGTAGTTGCTAGTAGTTAGTCAGTGCATTTATATAGTACAAAGTAAATGTCAATCAAGATCCTGCATCATATGTTTAGCTTTTGTGACTCTAGTGTGGGGTTTATAAGGCCTTGGGCTCTCCAACTACAATAATATCTAGCTTTTGTGGTGTGGTTTTCCCAAGGTTCTTATCACATGGCCTACATATAGTGTTTGGACGGGATTTAGACTTCTAAGTTTTTACTCCTTGCATTTGAATTGCCTTATTATCTCTTATGGGTTCCTTGAATCATCAAGATCTTAGTTTAAAACCCTTTTTTATTTTTATTTTTATGTAATGTAAATAATGGATGTAAAGGGCACTAAGTTTAGTGTGCATCGTGTGCCTTTTGTTACTGAAGTATGCAAAGGTAAGGATGACAATGGGTAGGGTACTACAAACCTGGCCATATACACGTGTAGGTGCAGCAACATCAATACCTGTACCCCCATTTGTTGGGTACTGATATACATTTAGATTGAGATTAATAAAAGTAGTCTCAACTACCAAAAATGGCTTATTGTCTGAGAGTATGAAACACACTTTAAAAGTATGTTATAGTAAAAAGTGGGAGATTAATTGTACTTGGCCATTGTGCCCAGAATCTTCACCAAGAAAGAAATTTTCTTATATTTTGTGTCACCCTTGTGGTTTTGTCTGATTTATTATGCTCTACTTATTTCTGGGTTGTGGCTTTGCAGTCTTTGCAATACGAAAGCTACAAGTAAGCAAACACTTCTTCTCCATGCCGATGGAAAGAAACACAGGGCAAAGGCCAGAGCATTCCATGCTTCAAAGCAACAACCAGTTGAGGCAGACAAATCTGCCACTGATGCAAAGGTTGCCGTGGAGACTGCTCCTAATGATGAGGTGAGAGATGACAAAAATGGAGAGCTGCCAAAATTGCAAGAATCTTCTGAACAAAATAACTCAAAACCAGGGAATGAAATTTCATCAGCAAAGAAAAAGAGGAAACTTGAAGCATTGGAGGATGACCTTATTAAGAAAACCAAGAATGACACTTCAGTTGACATGGGAAATGGGGAAGTAATTCAGGGTGAAGAAGCAACAGGAGAGAGCAATTTGAAGAAAGAAGGGAGTGCTGTCAAAAATAAAATAAAATGGAAGAAGTTCATCAAATCAGCCTTGAAATCTGTACGTGTTTTGAATTTCAGAATGACATCCTTTCTTGTTTTGTGCTTGATTTATGTGATGTTATATTGATCTTATCTGTATACTGTGAGCATAGGATGGATAGAATCAATGGATTTTAAGATGGACTAGAGCTACACGAGCTTGCTCAAAATTTGTATTTTTGAATGTTGGTCTATACATCTAATTTCCTTAGTGCACTGAAATGTGCTTATTTTTATGTTTGTGGCAGCATCCTGATGGAATTTTGAAGATGAAGAAACTGAGAAAAGTTGTCCTCAAAGCACTGCAGGAATCTGGCATTGTAGTGGATGAAGCTGAATTGAGTGAGGCGCTTGAGCAGAAGGTAAGCCAATCTAATGGACTATGTTTTTGTTAATTTGTCCTTTAAAAATAATAATAAATATCGGTTTCCTTATGAAAAATTTGTGTGGACAGATCAATTCCAGCTCCAGATTTGCAGTTGAGAACAAGTATGTGCGATTGCTGGCCAAAGATTGAAACACTCTAGTTAGTGTTCTTATGACTGGGAGGAGTCCATGCAATTTTTCGTAATTCTCTAGTTGCTTGGTAGACATTCATTCATAAAAAAAAAAAAAAAATCCCCATATAGAAAAGTTTTGTGAACGAATACTTTATTGTTGCTTTGTGCAAAAATATTTAATTTGTAGAAAACCAAAGAAAATATCAAGGCAGAGAGATTCGTTTGGTTATTATGTTGAATTACAAGCAATTAGTTGAATCTGCCGAACATGGGTGTTCTTAAATCTCAAGTGACCTCATTCTCCTATGTGAACTCTTTTAGACGAGTTTAATAATCAAGTTTTACTTTTCAATAGAGGGAAGTAAGTTTCATTTAAATCAGGGATGATTATACTAACTTGACTTCCCTTGAGGTTAGTAGTAGTTACACCTAGATCTTACTTGATTTGAGAATTATGTTTACACATTTTATATATTATTCTCCATTTTAACATCCTTTATTGTTTGCTCATTGTCAAAATTATACGTAATCTTGTTTTATTTTAACCTATTTAATATATCTATAAAAAATAAATACAAAATTTTTATATAAAATTTATATACAATTTTAATACGAGAGGATGTAATTGGATGTTTGCTTTTTCTTAATTTAAAAAGCAATTGTTTATTTCGTTAAAATAAGTTATAGATCAAACAGTTTCCATGTTTTGCGTCTCAACATGATCCGTCCTTATACGAAGGACAGTGTGTATCAGTGATCTTACGTTAGTTTTCTACCTTTGTACCTTCCATATCTAGGAGAACATATATAATAGCATCCCAAGGGTAAAAATAAAATAAAAATTAATAGTGATTTTGGGAGATTCATAAACACTCATCAAAATATTTCTTTTTGAGTATACATCAGTTCAGAAAATAAACAAATAAGGAATATGACGCATTATCTTCTCTCAACTTATGGTATAGCCGACAGATTTCTTGCTGTGAATTACTTCACCAACATGCAAGCCTTTTTCCATCTATTTGAAGTTCTTATATACATATGTCCAATTGTTTCTAATATCCCGCCGGAATTGCTTCCAAATGCTTTTGCTTCTCAATTTTCACCTTTGCACATGAATTAGAAATAGAGGTACCGCAATTTAAACACAAGAATTACTCCAATTATCAGCAACGCTACAGAACACACTAATGCCTGCAAGTTGATCACCATGCCAATTTAGACATCACTCAAGCTAAGTTATATACAATAATTCATAATATCTGCTGTGCAGAAAATGAACTTGCATAGCAAGAATAACTACAATCAAATTGAAGAACAATCCTCACTATTTATTTATAACTGTTCAAGATCATTATGCTAGATCAAGTTATAGTTAGGTTTAAATTTCTCTTAACATGGCATACGTCACAAGTTAACATGATAGGTTTTGAGCTTGTGGCACAAATCCCAAAACCATTCAACAATAGGAGTTACTAAATGCCACTAGCATTGGAAGACATCTCAAATGAGCATATAGTTAGAATATGTTTAGATAAACTTCTCCATAAGTACTTATAAGATACAAGTATAAGAAGGTAAATGAATTGAATTTCTCCTGTAAGCTAAAATCAACTTATATACTTTAACTTTTACAGAAGTTCTTCCATCTAATCTAACTTTTTCAAAAGATAAGAGTATAAGTTAATTTTAACTTACGGGAGAAATTCAATTCATTTTACCTTATTATTTTCTTCTCCTATAAGTGCTTATGGAGAAGTTTTCCCAAATAGGACCTCAGTCATTTGGCTTGTTCACTTATATAATTCATGTTCATAAAAAAGTAAGTTTGATCCATGAAAGTTTGCCCCATAAACTGGAGTTTCTAAAGCTTTCTTGTTTATTTTAGCTTAATCCAAGCTGATCTAGGTAGTAAGTGCTGGCCTCTGCTCAAACCAATCCTATTTGACAGCAGATTTTATTCCAGTGCACAACGTTGTTAATCAGGGCCGGCCCAAGGGTAAAGCAATTAAAACTTGAGCTTTAGGCCCACCAACAAAAATTTAATTTTTTAAAGTAAAAAAGTCTACACATATTGGTTAAAAGACCTTACATATCACTCTTTTCTTTAAAGTAAAAAAGTTTCTCTCAATTTTTTCTTTAGGCCTCACTTTTTGTTGGGCCGACCCTGTTGTTAACATATGCAAATGTATGCATGAGCAAACAGACACACAGACAAATAGACAGAAAGAGCAGAGAGAAAGGGGAGAGAGATTACAGCAATTGCAGAGGCTCCCAGCCCTGCTCGCTCCCTAGGATCCTTCCGATAGTGATTTCCAAAATAGAGAAATGTAGCATAGAACCACATAGGAGGGCATAGAAATCCAAAAAGAAATCTGCAATTTAACAAACAAAGCCATGAGACAAGTTGAGGAAATTGGGGAAGATAGTTGAATAAAATTACTTACGAGAACCATCCGATTCCACACCCAAAACATGGAAGGGGCTTATCATAAATTCCCATTTGGAAGTCCTCTGGGTCTCTAATTAAGGCATACTTTCCCTTTCCACGGCCAGCTGCATCCGTTGATTGTCCTGCCATAGTGCCATTGTCATAAAATTTGTTAATATTTCAGGGGAAGAAAATCGCGTTGAGACAACTGTGAAAAAAAGAAACTTTGATTTGTTCAGCTGTCTTTATCGGGTTAATGCAGCACATCATCACTGGACTTGTTATCCCCAACCCTGTTCTTGACCTTGTTTTTCAAGGAGGAGCTGCTTGGCCAAAATTTATGCACATTTGTCATGGTACATAGAAGAGTACACAACTGGGCCTTGAGATCGAACTCAAGGACAAAGAATATGGTTCTGAAGGAAATTATCTATAATTAATTCTATATAAATATGATGGAAATAGAAATCAAGTGTCACTGAAAACGTGATGCAGAAAAAACAGACAGTTGCATTCATCAATGATGCAAAGAGAAGCTTGTTCTTTATGATGTAACAGTTGCAAAGGAAAATGAGAAAGCAACACAAAATTTAAAAAAAAAAAAAAAAACCTCCAAATTTGTTACATTTTGAACAATAGATTTACTAAAGTAAGATATATTATTTAGTAACAAATATCCCTTGCTGCATCCCCTCCCTAAATAAAAAAGAAATGGAGGATGATGCAAGTTCATTGGTGCCATCAGCATACTAATCTTTGTGTTCCAACAAATCCAATTTGATAATAACTTTTGACAATAGTAAAATCATGAAAAATTAAATTATAATAGAATACTTGGAAACAAATAGTAAAATATATATTTTGCATTCCAGTATATAGACATATCATTAAAATTGTCACCTCTTGAATAGTTCCTAGCAGATGGCCTTAAAAGATCATGATGTTTATCGGAGACTGATCTCACCAACTCCACATTGGTTCGCAAATCAACAGTCTCTTCCACCCTAGCATCTGCAACAACAAAGAAAATCTCATTTCATTGCAAGCAAGTGTATTGAGTTGCATTGTTTCTTCTAGAGTTTCAAATTCCCCTACTTATATCATGAATGCAGTTATATTCTACAAGCAAATTAACATGCTAAGCAGAGGTGACAAAACTTGGTCCTATGGAAAACCATGCTTTCCTTGATAATTTGATTTAGGTTTAAACAAGATTTTGATCCCCATAGTCTTCATTCATTCAGGTCTTAGTCCTCATATATATACATCTATATATTCTTTATTGGGATATGGTCCCTATATTCCAACCATGAATGTTTTGGTTCCTTAGGTAAGTTAAAACTAAAAAGGATCAACCCATCACCGAAAATAGGGATCAACACCTTAATGAGTAGAAAACTATAGGGTCTAAAACCCAAATGAGTGGAAAATATAGGGACCAATATGTTAATGGCAGGGACTAAAAACCCAAATGAGTGAACACATAGGAACTAAAACCTAAAAAAGATACACAAATTGGGGAAAACTCAGGGACTACAATCTACCTTAAACCTCTAATTTATGTTGGTGCATGTATATTATAGTCTGACGACAGAATACATGTCCTCTTTCCATGAAAATTTATTAGATGGAGGGTAGTTCTCACAATTTGGTCATGAGAAACAAAATAGATTATGAAACTCTTCCATGCTTTTGGAAGTTTATTCATAGCTTGTCAAATGTCAATCATAATGATAATGTAATTCTAACTGTGACATTTAGAACCCAAAAACCTAATAGCTCAATTATCCAAACAAGGATAAACTATGTGATAAGGCTGGAAATCAAGTAGACCATTGTTCAAAATTCAAATCCTGCCGGTCACACTGGAGCTAACTAACATATTATTCAATAAAAATTATTTGGACTTTGGATAAATTCTTGTACCGACTTATGTGATAACTTAGAAGGATCAGTATCTGTGTCATAGACAAGTCATGACAGGATGTTGTGCATATTGGAAAAAAGAGATAAATAATGAAGTAACATTTCCAATCAAATAAGCATATGCAATTGAACTTATATCCATAGGATTTAGTTGGTTAATAATAAGAAAAACGTTAAGAGTACCTTTATCCATGGATTGTGGAGTTTGTTTGCAATTGCACTCTCAGGCCTCCAGCAATTCAAATAACAGTCAAAATCTCTGTTTGGAGAAATCCATCATGTTAGATAAAAAAAATGATTTGAGACCAGCATCTTTCCACTTACAAACAGATTTTTTTTTTTTTGATACTGGAAGGGCCCAAAGGCCACTCTTACAAACAGATAAATCAAAAGAATAAGTAGCTCTTGCAAGATAAGAGCATATTGGTTTGACAACTTTGAAGCTTAGTAAGTCTTCAAAATATTTCAACAAACTTGCCACTCACAAATCAGAACAGGGAAGCAAGGCCTCCCATATTCTGAGAAATATTTGATGTTTTCACAAAAAAATACATAATCTCTTCAGATTTTCACTAATTCTGAGAAATTGGGAAATTCTACTTTGTTCTAGGTTCCCAGTAGAAGCATGTACGAGACTTAAACATTCGAATCAACAAATCTGTTCTCGTCTAAAAGTACAAGCTTCTTAATTAAGATACAATACCACCGCAATTCAGAATTTCAGCTCACAGAAAACGCATTGAAATTTTAATCCATGCAGACAATACATGTGAAGAACATGCCAAAAATTGTGATGGGCAACAACCAAAAGAAAGGAAAATCCCTGAATCTACCCAAATCATCAAGGAAAAAAAAAACTTCGATCAAGGAAAAAAAAGCAAAAAAAGAAAAAAAAAATCTGCATCAGAAGGAAATCTCTAATACCCATTTAGAAAAAAAAAAATCATAGAATTAAAGAAACAACAGAACAGAAAATTGAGAAATTAAAGAGATACTGGCCTTTGAAGAGCACCAAGGAGTCCTACTAGTCGGTCAGAAGGAAGAAAGGAACAGAAAATAATTAAAAAAGCATTTGATGGGTATTGAACAAGAAAAGTTGCTGCTTCTTTTCTAATTCATCTGTTGTTGGCGCAACACCCTCCTTCGTTCCACATTCAACAATTCAAACCTTGACTATGCTGTGTACTTGTGTGTCTAAGCTATGGCTCTTAAGTTAATATGAATAGGATAATAATAAATTCAAGAGAAAGAAAAAAGAAAATGAATAATAATAATTGAAATTGTAGTTGCATGTTAAGACAACTTTTAAAAAAAAAAAACGTAACATATCAATTATTAGATAATTTTCTAGACATCTTTTTTTAATTAAAAGTTACTCCAATATACCTAAATTTCTACAAAATGATGAGGTTTCGGTTATTTATGCAGATTCCTTGGCTGCTTTCGCGTGTTTTTCTCTGGCCTTTGTCTTGTCTTGTGTATACGCATTCTTTAATTTTGTACGTATATTTAAACATTAAATAACTAATACTGTAAGTAATACTATATATAATTATTTTTATTTTTCATTTGATCTTTTTATATAAGTATATGTCTTAAAAATACTTTTTAAAATACTCCTAAAAGGTTAATTTTTATTAATATTTTTTTGCATAAAACGTTTATTTTATTTATAAATCGCTTGCAAAGACGAAAAATAATTGAACAAAAATATTGATTGACCATTAAGCCCCTTCTTTCACTCGGTTTTTCTGCAATAGGTGTTTTTGGTTGGTCTGTGTCTGGCTGGCTATTGCTTAGTGCCTTAGTGGTTGTTAGATTATATTTGTTCTTTTTTTTGGTATAAAAGTTATATTTGTTCACTCTCGCCTCATACTATTTTTCCACAAATTTAAATTTATGGAAAATGATAGTACTAGTAGTATTAAATATTCTTTCGAGGAAAAAATTGAATGGCCCATTGGCGACGGCAATGACTGCATTTGGGCTAAATGGCAGAAATGAAATGAATTAGAGTAGTTTCAAAATTGAAAAGTTTCTTTTCAAAGTAAACTGCGAATATGTTACCTAACAGTTATGAACTTTAAACAAAATAAATTACACTCAGCTTTACTTATTACACAAGTGTGTCATTCATTTATTGAAATAATAAATTGTGTAAAAGTCATCACATCAATGCGCTACCAAACAAGGCACGTATGACAAAAACAATAGTCATTCTGTTTCTTTTTATTGTGCACTTAATAATACATGAATTAAAAACATAATTCATACTTTTATTTATATTAAAAAAAAATTTATTTCATAATTTGACTTTTATTGTTATAAATATATGAAATATTTAAAATTTAACTATAGATAAGAGTAAAACAAAATTAATCATATTTACATATATAGTTAACCATGTATGATACTCCATAATTCATGACACTATTAATTATATGTTGATAATTGTGTATAATTATGTTCATTTATTTTTAATCACTTATGAAATAAAATTAATTATATTTATACACATAATTAACCATATATTTGGATGGACGGTGGATATACATTCTCATATGTACATTTAACATTTTTCTTTCTGGAATTAAATTGGTCATTTACTCATATCAAAAATATTTTTGCCTTTTCTCCTATACTTTTACATTATGTTTGGAATAAGTGAAAAAGAAAGAAAGGAAGATGAAGGAAAGGAAAAGAGAAAAAAATATATGCTTCTCTTATTTGGTTGCTTAATAATGTTGAAGAAAAGAATAAAATTCTTGTGAGACCCATGATTTTTCTCTTTCTCCCCAACTTGAGAAGAAAAAAGAGAAAAATGTCTTGTTGCATTTAAAAGACCAAATTACTTCTATTTTTATATACTTTTTTTTTTTACAATAAATATGTATGTCATTTTATATACATATTTTTTTTTATTTTCTTTCACTTTCCGTACAATTAAACAAGAGAAAAATAAAATTATAACTTTCTTTCTTTTCACTTTCCTTCAATATAAATAATTATCTAATTTTATATTTCATTTCTTTCCTTCCCCTTTATTTCCTCTCAATCCATTCCAAAACCAAACCCAACATTTAATTTTCACACATTTGCCAGGAGCCCAGGACACAACATCGTGGACCAGGGCCGAAAGCCCAGGACAACTAAAACTTTGGGAAAGCCATATGCATGATTGGATTGGAGCAGCAGACAAACTTCTCAACGTTGCAGCGGAAGAAAATAAAGATTAAAAATAAATTAAATATATTTAATAAATATCTCTCATGATTTTATAATTTTTAATAAATTTTAACCAATAAAAAAAGTGTCAGAAAGTGTATGCTAAATAGTGTGTTTCTACCGCTGATCATTAGTGTAATCAAACTATTAAAATAGTTTTTTATACTTTAGTGATTATTTAAAAGAAAAGATAATAGTTCAAAATAAAATTGATGGTTTACTTGAAAAAATAGACACTGTGATATGAAAGTAGAATAATGGATATATCATAGACATATACTAGTATATTCAAATCTCCCAGTTTCCTCCCCCTGCAGTTAAAATTCCTCAGAGTGGGACCTGGGCTAGCTGTTACAAGCTCATCATATATCATATATATATATATATATATATATATATATATATATATACATCAGTAGTGTTGGTTACTTATGGCTCACATTCTACTAGTACTGGTATTTTCTTGAATGAATATACAAGTCAATGGATGGTCATTTTCCATGACTAGTTACTCACTCGTGCATTAATTTTGCTGACACATGTACCAATCATGTTATAGCTCACGCAGATGCTCTTAAAAGTTGTTTTTGAGCATGATCCAATTCCAATCCCAAGTCCTCATCTCAACCTGTGATCGTGAGTTTCATTGGATTGTCGAGCAAAGTGTTAATTTGCTCCTTTGCAATAGCTTCTCATATGTTGTGATTTGTGAACAAGGAGGAATTATTATATTGTCTGAGACTACCATCCCAACAAATTTTTTACATAATATATAGCTAAGTGTTACTAATTATTTTTTGTAAATTGAAAATTTTGACTACTTATTATGTAAAATTAGTCAATATCATAGAAATGTGATGATCCATAACTATCTAATAATTCTTCATAAGAGATAAGAGCTTGATGACCCCTCTCTCTCTATATATATATACCAATAACCCAAACTGTCTATAGTCAATACAAGAATGATATTTGATTTTGAAATCACCAATTAATATGCTTATATGCATGTTAGTTGATCGCTGGTGTGAACATTTTCTCTCGAGTGCTGACCACTTTCCTTCGATTACGCCTTTATTTTCACTTGACATGAGGAATAATTAATTAATAGAGTCTTACGTTTAGCATTTTTTGCTACATTAACTTCATCCTAGACATGGCAGTGTTCATCAATGAAATGGTTATACTCTTCTTTACAATTGCCAAATAGGAGAACTCCACATAAACTACCTGAAAGAAAATTGTTTGTGTTTAAGGAGAGGGATTCATGGACTCATGAGACCAAAAATGGTGCACGCGGAAACTATAATAAACCAGCTTAACCCAATCTTGTGTGCGTGAGTAGTCCAGTCCTTTTCCAATTATGTCAAGCAATTAATGTGCCACTTAAATTTCTGAAATAACTGACAAAATAATTCAACATTATGGAGCTAGGCCACCAAAAAAGGTTGGCTACTAACACTCCGTTGGGGACCTTTGTTGCAGAAATATATTAGTATAATCAATGGACTATTTCTCTTTGGCATGCATTTATATTTTGTTTAATTTCTAACAGCGCATGATATTTTGATGATTGATGAATTGAATGTCTGCCAACACTCGTAGGTCCATTCCAGACAGGTAGCAATGAATGATAATGATTGAAGGGCCAATTATATGGATGTGCACACACTTGAAACAAAGTCTTTCAACATAATATAATATCTCTCCCTCATCATTCCCTTTCAAAGTTTTTTCCAACCACACGTGTTTCTCAGTGCCTTCCTTGGAGGTGTTTTTCTTTCTTTCTTTCTTTTTTGAGATATCAATTATTATTTCCTCCTTCTCCTTTTCTATTCTTGGGTCCTTGAGTAGTCATGAAATTTGACAAAACATGTTACATAAAAAAAAAATCTATTTGTTTGATATATTATTGACTAGAAAATTAACAAGCCAGATTGAAGAACAGTTTGAAACGTGTTTTCTTTTCTATGGGCGTCAATGATAACAATTTCCGCTAATGCTTATAATTCATAGTACTTCATTTGAATGGAGCATTCATAGTTATCTAATGATGGCATTAACTTTTTGTCATACTACTACTACTACTACATGTTAACAAAGCCCCATGCGTTTAATTTTGTCATTAATTGAAGGTTTAGAAGATTGAAGGTATGGTTGGAATCTGTTCTCAAAATAGTGCAAAAAAAAATTCAACTTCCTAGTCTGATTTAATCTTAAATGCAGCACACATGTTGAATAGACAACTTTATCTTAATATTAAATAATCAGCTTACCTAAAAAAAGACGAACACGAAATAGACGTCACTAATTCTTGTGGAATGACGTGTAAAAAGATGGTGAGAAACTGTTTCTATTCCAAATGGATTTGAAAATATTGGAGGACACTTAATAAAAAGGTAAAAAAAAAAATTTATTGAAAAACATTTATTATATAAAAATACAAAATAACACCTGTTTTTTATGTAATTAAAATAATACATAAAATATATCTAAATATTCTTTAATTACTGACCATGAATACACATTAAAAACAAAAATGTATATCATCATTAACAAAACTTGGTGTTTGTTTAGTTTAGAATTTGGAAAAAAAAAATTAATTATTAAATGTGATTGGAGTCCATGCCTAAATTAATCTAAACTACACATTTTTACAATGACAATGTAATTTTTTTTTTACACTTTTAACTAAATAAAAATTGTTATAGTTGTTATGTATGACAATTTTGACATTCATGGGACTAAAATATAGAGTTTTAAGGTATAGGAACAAACGAAAAGTTGGCACATGTATAAGGATTAAATAATTAATTAAATATAAATAAAATATATGTAGTATTTTTTATTAGTTTAGAATTTTGTAAAATTAATTTTAAATTATTAAATGTGACTGGAATCGATCGATGGCTAAATTAATCTAAATTATATGTTTATATTGAAATGTATATTTTTCGTTAAAAATACAAATATTAATTTTCTAACTTTAAAGAAAACAAGACTTTAGTAATTTCATTAAATATACACGCAAGACCCAATAATATGCCTAATGATTTTGATTAGTGTATTTGGGCTTATAGCAATAGCACTATGCTCTTTTTCAATTTTGATATCCAATTAGTTTAATTTTCATAAAAAGTATATTGCTGAGTCATATATATTGAAACAACTTATATGGGTATTAGCAGTATTAGTGTCACAAAAAACGAGGGAAAAAAGAGAAAAATCAAATTTGTTAACTTACGCTTCTTGTGTTGTTAATGTCAATAGGGCAGGCTGCCTTTTCTTTGTAAATAGAAAAACTAGCTGAAAGAATCTTAAGAGACGGCAAAGAAACTTTTGGAAAATTTTAAAAGAAAGAGAATGACACTGCACATTAGATAAGGGATATCTCTACCAAAAAAACAAATATCATCTTATGAACCGTCCAATCCTCCACAATTTTATAGACACCATCACACCATTGCACATTCACATACAATTCCACAAATATCAATTAATCTAACCCTTATATGATTAATGAGTGCGTGTTTTGTTATGCAATGCATTTATCGTATTGTCATATATTAGTGTTGGTATATGTGAGAAAGAATATTGAAATGTTTTATTAATATGGTATGTGATATAATTGGTCGATAATTATGTTTTATATACATGAAAATCGAATATTTGACCATGTACTTGAGAAATGAATATCTATATATATTATTTTTTAAGTATACGATCAAGATTTAATTTTTATGTATATAAAAGGTAATTATTAAAAAAAGTCATATCCTTAAATAAATTCTAATATTTTGAAGATATTAGTATTTGACTCATGTTTAGAAGATAATTCAGTCTGAAGAAAAATATTGAATTTGTTTTTTTTTTTTTTTAGAAACAGATGAGTGTGGGACCCCGGGTAAATTGCCACAACGTCTGAAAAGTCAACAACAGTTCCATCTTCAAAGCTGCTTCTTTCTTCAATCCTCAGTTCGTCAATGGTGACTGCTCTCTTTGTCAACCAATCACAAAATTTAGAATTTTCAGTGTATCATTTTTAACTTAAATACTAGTACTAATAGTATATACTGTACTAAGTCTTGATTATAGCATTATATATACACACATAGAGATATATATATATATAGAGAGAGAGAGAGAGAGTCTAACTAGAAAGTTTTTCTCTTTCAAAACCTAGTGAGACTCTGTGTCAGAGGTTGTGAAGTGAACCCCATCAGAGTCCCATAATCATGAAGAAAGGAAACTTGGGGCTTGGTCTCAAACTCTCAGTTCCAGTATCTGATCAATCTAATTTTGCCAAGTTCCTGTGAGTCTCTCTCTTTTTGTGATGTGTGTGAATGTGATTGATTAATTATGTTTGGCTTTTGACCAAATTGAATTGTTGGTATATAGGACTGAAAGTGGGACTTTTAAGGATGGGGATCTGCTTGTCAACAGGGATGGAGTTCGAATTGTCTCTCAGAATGATGTCGAAGCTGTAACATATTTCTCTCACTTTTTTCTTTTCTTAAAAAATATATCTTTTTTATGCATTCTTGCCTTTGCAATTGTTTATTTGTTTATTTCAATATATATCCACTCCGATTGCTCAATTGTTTCTTTTGTTGCATTTGATCTTTTGGATCTGATGAAATGCCTGATAGATAATAAGGGATTCCTGATTCTTCTGTAGATTCCTTATTCTCAGGTTTCCAAACCCAAGTGGAGTATTATATGTTTTAACTTGAATAAAAAAATTATGAGATGGATAATTTGCTGTTTCCCCTTGGCCCTTATTTTCTTGTGTGTGTGTGTGTTTTGGGGGGTGGGGATTGAGCCTACTTTCACTTTTCCTAGCCTTTGCTATTGTTTTTGAATTGAACCAGATATTGTTAACGAGGTTATACATTTCTCATCTTATTTGCGTTGTGTCTTTAATCAAATGGAGAACAAGTTGCAAGTTTATGAAGTGAAATTGTGCTCAGCATACGTCATCCACTTCATGAGTCACTAAACAAATTGAGTCTTTCATTTCTACTCTTAAACAAAGTTTGTTGCATAAAATTGTTTGCATTCTGAGTTAATGCTGGATCCTCTTCTTCCTTCCTACATCTTATTTTTTATTTTTTTGGTGGGACTCAGGGAGGCTGCCAAGGAATACCTTCTTGTTTCAACACTTTCATCAATTTCTGATGTATTACACTGTCAATCATGAGAAAAAAAAAATCAATCTGACTAATTATATTGGAAAACTTCCTATGCATACTCTTGCATGGTCAATGCATTTTAGAAGACAAAATGAGTTGATAGTAGATACATAGCCATGTTAAATGAGGACCCAGATTTATAAGTGACTAAGTTTAAATTTATTCCTGTTAAACTCCGTATATCTATAGTTGTTCATTCCAACCAGTGGTTTATGGTATAAAAAGAGCAGGGCAAGGGAGGATTGAACGTTGGAATTCCTGTATTTTTTTTATCTGGTCATAATACACAATACACATGCTGGCTGAATTCTGACAATATTTTTTATATGGTTTCAGCCACCTCCGATCAAGCCTACAGACAACCAGTTAACTTTGGCAGACATTGATGTAATCAAAGTTGTTGGAAAGGGAAATGGAGGGGTAGTCCAATTGGTACAACACAAATGGACTAGTCAGTTTTTTGCGTTGAAGGTACACTTGCTGCATGTTGCATACCATGCTTTGAATTTGCATAGTCTGTTCTCTCATTTCTAGTTAATTTATCCTTTTGTATTGGCATTGTCTACCCATATTACATACTTTTTGATAATGTCATTCCCCTCTCTATTACATCCATTTCATTGAGCAAGGATGTTTGAAAACTTGTTTTCTCTTGGAATTTCAGTGTCACTCAATGTCACATTATCAGTAAGTTTCATAAAATGTCATTTCTTTCAATTAATGTTTAATGATTTAATTTCATTAGGAGCGGTTCATTTTCATTCAAATAGTAATTTATTTCATTGTTATTTTGTTGCTGGTGCTTTCTTTCTTTGTTATGTCAGAACATGATACGAACCAAGAATTAGGAATGGGAAAGAAAAGAGAGATTTTATTGAATAGGATGAAAAGAACCAGGAATAGGAGAGAAATCTCTCCTCCAAGGGTCTCCCCTCCGAGGATTTCCCCTTCAAAAAGAGTTAATGCTCTATTTACAAATGACAACTTATTCCCTGAATCCTATTCCTGCTACCCTACCTCCCCTTTTTGTTATCTAATTAACCCATCTAACTAACTAACTGATTAATCGTCTAAACTCCCCTTCTCCTTATACCCTAACAGAACATCATTTTGGTCACCCAACTTCGGACCTTTGAATTGTGTTTAACATACTGATTGAATGTGGTTCTCTTCCTTAGGAACTTGTATATATTAATAAATCATTGAACAGACAAATTTAAACTTGTGTTTAACATCTGGACAAAGGTCTTCAATTCCTCCCTCCCCCTTCATTATTGAAAAGTTCAGTCTTTAGTCTTTCCTTTTCTATTATTTTTCCCACTAGTTTTTGAAAATAGAGCAGCAATGATGGGGTAACATGTCCCATATTGGTTTCCTTCCTGCTTTTAGCAATTTTAAATTTCCCTCTTGCTTGTTTAACAATCTAGTATTTGTAGTTGAACTAATAAACTAATTGCTTTCCTTTTGTTAATCACAACCTTAATGTTATTATTTAAATCTATTCCTCTTTTTGTATGTCACTTATGTATGCATTCTTCATAATTCAGGTAATTCAAATGAATATTGAGGAGTCTATGCGCAAGCAGATTGCACAAGAGCTGAAAATTAATCAACAAGCACAATGTCCTTATGTTGTTGTCTGCTACCAATCATTCTATGAAAACGGTGTCATATCAATCATCTTA
Organism: Pueraria montana var. lobata; assembly: GCA_026413185.1. Lineage (NCBI taxonomy): Eukaryota > Viridiplantae > Streptophyta > Magnoliopsida > Fabales > Fabaceae > Pueraria > Pueraria montana. The sequence goes on along the minus strand of CM048649.1, from coordinate 68,438,195 downwards.
GAGTACATGGATGGAGGTTCCTTAGCTGATCTGCTGAAGAAAGTTAAAACAATTCCGGAGCCTTATCTTGCTGCCATCTGTAAGCAGGTAAGGAGTAAGGGATTTCCCTTCAGTCTTGTACCCATAATTCTTTTCACTGAATCCCAGACAAGATCTGATCTCTTTGTTTTTTATTTTTTAACGATGTAGGTGCTGAAGGGTTTAGTTTATCTCCACCATGAAAAGCATATTATCCACAGAGACTTAAAACCTTCTAATTTGTTAATAAATCATATAGGTGAAGTCAAGATTACTGACTTTGGTGTGAGTGCAATTTTGGAAAGTACATCTGGTCAAGCAAATACTTTTATTGGCACTTACAACTATATGTCTGTGAGTAATATATGCAAGTATATTTATCATTTCTCCACCAAAATTTACCAGTGATGCCTAGAATATAACATTCACTCTGCCAATTTTACAGCCAGAGAGAATCAATGGAAGCCAGCGAGGCTACAATTACAAAAGTGATATATGGAGTTTGGGACTAATATTGCTTGAGTGTGCTTTGGGGCGGTTTCCATATGCACCGCCTGATCAAAGTGAAAGATGGGAAAGCATTTTTGAGCTTATTGAAACCATTGTCGATAAACCTCCTCCTAGTCCTCCATCTGAACAATTTTCTACAGAATTTTGCTCATTTATCTCAGCATGGTAATTGTTATATGTGATACTAGTTGTGTGCAGTCAAGAATCTTAATCCACCATAAGAAAATGAAAACACACAACCACACGCACACACAAGCAGAGAACACTAACACGTAACAGTAGCAGTTTCTTAAAGGTCATCCTGAATTTAGTGTCTGGATGCTTAGGAGCTTTGATTTTGCAGAGTGTTTATGTTGACAAAACAATAGTAGAAATGTAATGCACTTGCCCTACATACATGCACGGACCATTATTTTCATTTTATTTTTAAGGTATCTTTCATAATTTCATTGAACAAACCTGTGTTTAAACATACATAAAAATTAGCATCTTCCATCACTATTCTGTTGGCTGTTTTGCCAAAAATTCTATTTCGCTGTGTGCTTTTTATGTGCCTACTGATCTTCCTTTTTCAATCTTCTCTTTGTTTAGTCTACAGAAAGACCCAAAGGATCGGCTGTCAGCTCAAGAATTAATGGTATGTGTAAATCTTGCTTATGTACACATACCATGTAGAATATTGTCTCTCTGATGCTATATATCTGATTGAAACTCCAGGGACATCCTTTTGTCAGCATGTATGATGACTTGGAGGTGGATCTTTCAGCTTACTTCTCCAATGCAGGATCTCCTCTTGCGACCTTATAAAAGTTTGTATGTTCCAATCTTGGACTCTATTATAAATTTAAGTAAAAGGTTATTATTTTGTTCTTTATTTACGAATCTATCAGGTGTTCTTGAACGTAGATCCCTATATGAATATAATGTATTGATTTATCATAAGCAGAAGTATTTTTTCTTCTATATTGAGAATTTGTTTGTTGTTCTGTAAACGATAATAATGTTAATGTTTTGAACCTCTTTTTTTTTTTTTTTGACAAGCTCCTTTGTGATGAAAGCCTGTCCTAGGTTGCTTATGATACTTTAAATTCAGATGTTGTTTCCTAAATTATGATGATAGGATGTGCTCTCATGCAACCATCATAATTTGAGTACCATTTTTCTACACAGTTGGAGTTATTTGTAACTGTAATTTTCCTTTTCTGTTGTAGAGCCCTGCTTGCAAATGAGGAGCGTTTGCAGATGAGTTGAAGAACCAGCTCCTAGAGTTACGTCAAAGATTCTGTATTTAGTTGTTGAGTGATTGAGTTCAAGAATTTGTTGAGAAACTCATAGATGCAAGGATCAAGAAATTGCAATAGTTGACATTTGAAGAATTTTAATGCTGAAGTTGAGTATCAGGGGCTACTTGCAACAAAATGTTTGAAATTTTATGATTGCAACAAAACGTATCACTAGGATTTGCCTGAGTTGCTGATAATATGATCTGATGTACAAATTTTTATGAGATAAAAGTTTTGTCAGGCTGTCCCAAATGAACGTAAAATTTATGACTCACGCCAGCTGAACAGTTCCTCAAGTTATATTTGAGACTTTTTATTTGGTTAAAACTTGTCAAATTGCCTGATTGATGATGGGGTTTTCATTGCTTGCAAATTACTAATCAAATTTAAGAGTGGCTCCAAGGTGCGTATGTAAGAAACAATGTTCTGATCAATTGATTAGCTAACACAAAATATTGGCTCATAAATTTTTCAAAAAAAAAAAAAAACATTTGTTATGCTTGGAAAGCTCTCACAGAGACAGTGATAACTCATCCAAGCTGTAGGTATCCTTGTACAGTGCGAATATTAGCATATATAACTTAGCTTAGCCCTGGTGAAAAACTGACGGGCTAAAAAGTGCCAATGACTCTAAAATACAATAAATCAATAGCTTAAAATGATGATATGCCAGATGTAAAACACATCACTTTATGGCTTTCTCTTAATTTTTCTTTGAGCCTTCAAGTCTATCACAATTACAGAGATGTTATCTTGGCTTCCCCTGTGGATGGCAAGCTTAGTTAGATACTCTGCAGCGGACTGAGCTGCAGGATCAGCTCCTTCGCCGCGTCCTGTTGCGCTGCCGTTGTCACCATACTTCTTGTGCCAAAGAAGGATTCGCTTCTTTGCAACCTCACAGGCTTCTTCATTTGTCATTACATCCCATAAACCATCACTTGCTAGAATAAGACACTCATCGTTTTTCTCTCGACGCACAATATTGACTTCAGGTTCTGGAATTATCCATGGTTTCAGGTATCTATCACCTGTTGGGCAAGAAGAAAAATTAGACGACAAAGATTATTTGAGTAAGAAATTTATGTAGCAAAAAAGTTGTACACTGAAATCACGTACTAAAGTCACTTTTTGCTCCAAACATTATCGAAGGAAGTGGAATAAAAGAAACTTGCTACAATGTACCAATAAAATAGTTTATGTTCTATGCACCGTCTGTAAATTTTTTTACAATCATGATAGGTAATACATTTAAGGTGATTATTGTTAAAATCAACAAATTTATCTATCATACATGTCAGTTTGTTTCAGTGCATACACTGTTTACTTGTAAAAGAACTCTTGCTGGGAAAATAAGTTACCTTTCCTTCTTGAAATTTCAAAAGTTAAAGCAAAACGCATTAATGACATGAATGAAACAATGTTTGTCCTCGCATTCAACTTCAGCACAAACTCATGATAAATAGTATTGTAGTAGAGAGATGTAGAACTGAAAAAATAACGGCTAAACCATTTGATTACAGTTTCATATAACCGTGTAATATAAAGTTGCAAGAAAACCAATCATGTTCTAGAGATCATGCAACAAGCAACAGACACATACCTATGGACCTTGACATAGCCAAGACACCAAGAACTCGATATCCTTTCCAATGTATGACTCTTCCTCCAGCAGCTTCTATCCTAGCCCACTCGTCCTCTCTATTTGGCTGCAAAACAGGAAGTTAAGTTTCCTCTATCAGACAACTTCAATTTCTAATAAAAATTCACCAAAATACTATGAAACTAGAATGAAATGCCTTACTTTGTGGTCAGAAGACAATGGCATGGCTTCTTTTCCGCGGTATAAGACAGTTCTTGAATCTCCACAATTTGCAACTATTATATGGGTTTGACTTAAAATGGCAACCACTGCAGTGGAGCCAGCAGTCTCAGGAGCAACAGGTTCAATATTAGACTCAGACCCGTCACTGTTGTTTCTACTGTTAGTTGCACCAATTCCTCCAACCTCATCATCCACTTTCTGAAAACAACTGATGAATGCATTCTTCCAATGGTCCTGCCAATCATCTCTCCCATTTGTTTCAGCCAAACTTGATTGTGCAGTCTCTATCTCCTCAATCAATACTGAATGAAGGCGTTCCTGGCAGTAATTTGCAACCTATGAAAACAACACCCCATCAGTGAAATATTAACTTCAACAAAACAATTCATATAATTTGATAGAGTATTTTTTTAAGGCATACCTGAAGGCCACCATGCCCATCGTAGACAGCAAAAAAGTGGGCTAGTGAATGTTTTTCATTCTCATTCACATGGTCATTTATTAGCATCTGTGAAGAAACTTGAAAAAGTTGAGGCTTAACAGAAATAGCATCTTCCATCTCCTGTCTCATTCCACAAATTGATGAGGAACCCCAGAGAGGGCCACTATTCACTTCCAAAGCATTCGGGTTGCTTGTTCTCCATGTTTTATTCTCCCCTGGCAACTGATCAGGAAGCACAGCAGATGGTTTAGGATCAGACTTATCTGATCCACTTTGATCCTCACTAGTAATATCCATAGCAACAGAAATTGTGTCCTCCACTGGCTTCATTGATGGACTCGGCTCGCTTATTCCGGACTTACCATTAACATCATCATCAGCCTTGATCATGATTGGTGAATCTATTTCAGAAAAACTACTCTTCAACGCCACAGCTTCTTCCCTACAAGGATCACTTTTGCCATTAGCCACGGATTGAGAGCTTGAACTATGTAGACACTGAAAATCCACTGCTAACATTAATTCATCTTCCTTTCTTGCCTGGTTATGGCTTTCATTCAAGACCCAATTACTCTCACATTCAGTAACCACTTCTGAGACAAGGGCAGCTCCAACTTGATTCTCCTTTAAACACTCCACTGCAGGATTCAACATCAAAGCAGCCGCTGCTGTATTTGCCATAAGCTTCAGCCCAGTTATTTCCATGTGAGTTGTCACTGCAGACTCCTTTTGAATCAAATTTCCAACGCCAAGTGTAAAAGGTACTGCAACACTAGAAGATATTTCCTCCATTGGCTTACTTTGCCTTGTAGCAATAGTCTTCTTATCCTCCTCCAGTATCCAATAAGTTGCTGTCCCTTTTAACCACTTTTTTCCACCCTTTTCCCTCAAGCCTCCTTTCTATGATATAATTCCAATCGGCATCAAAACACCAAGAAGGCTCCTACGGCAAGAAATTTAAGGAGTTTAGAACCAACCTCCTAAGGAAACAGTCAAATACAGTGTAACAAAATTCAATTCTAAGGCTATTTATTATTCTCTTAGGGCATCAAAGACTAGAACAAACAAACAAAGCCCACAAGATCCTTTCTGAATTCACCTGTTTTGGACTTTTTATAAGCACAAGTGATGTCCCAAAACCTTCTATTTCTTCCTCCTTATGATCCCTGGAAAACCAGACAATAGATTATTCAAGAAACCAGCACCAAATAATTGACAAGGTAAATGCCTTGTCTCTCTCTAGAAAACGGAGACAAGGGAAATGGGGTCATTGAAAATGAAAAAATAGCAAGGAAATAAGAGAGGTTTCCCAGATCTGAGGCAAGTCACACCGGCCACTGAAATTTCCTTTCCCTGGTTTTTACCTCTTGTGTTCCTTTCATGTGTCAACTACAAGAAGCCTTCACCACCCACCCCTCAAAATGAATAATCATATCAAACCAAAGGCAAATAATTTTGGTCATGTCAACTCATACCCACTTTGTGCCTTCACCATCTATGCTGAAACTATGCCTAGATTCCTTCTCTAAACTGCACTCAGATTAATCTATAAATAATGAAAAAAACATAACATTAATTCAGTAATCTGAGTTATGAGTTTTTACCTTCGCTAAATGAAAATAGTGCATGAAAAGTGAGGGAAGGGAATGAAGGGAGGAACAGAAACCTCAACAAACTATATGCAGTACAAACACAGTATTTCATTCATGAATTTTTATCTTTGACAAATAAAAAAAAAAAGAGAGGAGTTTCAGCTTTTGAAAATAAATTATTACGCAACAGATGACTATGTTTTCTTTCTTTCTTTATTTAATTTCCGTTTTCTTTTACAAAAAAAAAAAAAAAAAGGCAAAAACAAAAAGTAAATGTATTATTACTTATTAGCAGGCTTTCCATTTCTTCCCCTGCATGATCGACACATAGCCCTATCTTTTTAAAAAAAAAAAAAACAATTAAATATTAAATCGTTCGGTTGAGTTTTGTTAAATCGTTTCCCAAGGAAAGGAACTCTTTCTTTAATCTACCAATACAAGATTAAGACGTGGAAGTCATTCTAATCTCAGTCTCTCTCATCCATTATGGACTTTAGCATCTTTTCCAAATGTGCTCTTTTTTTTTTTTATACTATGTTATTGATGATTGTTGATCAAAGATCAAACGTTGAACGATCCTCAACATTATTTTTCGTTTTTTAATCAGAAAACTACGCACAGAAATAAAGAGGGCCAGTACGAGGAAGCCACGTGGGCGTGAGAATCGAGAGGACGGGGGGGGGGGGGGGGTTCCAATCACCCAAGTTCGAAGGGATGTACATGTACGAAACTACTACTAACGTAATTTTTATTATATAAATATAAGTAGAGCAATTTTTGTTATTCATTTTAATTTTATGTGAGTATTTTTTAGTTGTTTGTATTTCTTTTAAGACCACAAATATTCTTTCCAAAAATAAGTTCTATTCAAGTCGGTTAGAACATTACGAACAATAAAATTCTCTCTGTTATATCCAAATATTTAACTTAAGATTTAAATTCGAATCATTGAATGATAAAAAAAAAAAAGCTTGAGATTAAGCTAGAAAAACTTGTTAGTTAATTTGAACATCAAATTGTTAATATGTTTGTATTTAAAAAAATTGAAAATAAATAAGAAATAAGTGTGAAGTATTTACTAATTTTTTATATAACTAATATTTGTCAAATAATTTAACTGACTATTTTTAATAGATCTCTTGTCTTAACAACATTTTTTTTATCATAATTTTTTAATCTAAAATCTTATTTATGGGATTTAAATCCAGTTTGACTCAAATCAACAACGTAATGTTGATAAAATATGTATATTTGGAAAAAGATTGAAAATAAACAAGAGATAAAAATATAATAATTTGAGAGTGTTTTTTTATTGATAATGCAAATGGGGGGATGGAACAGGAAAGAAAGAGTTGGTTGCTGTATAATGTATATAGAAATAGGGAGATGCATGAACTGAAGTGACAGAGACAAGAAAGAAAGAAATAGTAAAGGGATGACGCGTACAACATGAGCATGCTCCAAAAAAGATATCTTAGAGATTCTCTTTCTCTTTCTCTTGCAATGCATATAGTTTTGTTTTGTTTTGTGCCGAAAGAAAACCTAGGCCATGACAGAAAACACCTTCAACTTCAACACAACCCCTTCCCTTTGTCTCCACGTGTTCTCCATCTTGGGTGCTGACCAACCGACCATATCATATTCATTTATTTTCTCTCTCTCTACCCGTATGCGTATGTATGTCTTTTTCCATACGTATTTTAAGCCAAAAAAGGAAACCAAATTACCAAAATAACTATAAATTTGATGATCTCAGCGCTGCGTTCATATCTAATTATAATTTATATTTAGATAGAGTTGATCGTTTCCATCTCTCTCTCTCTCTAAGCTCCATAGAATTGTCTTTTAATTGTACTTCGAATTTATGATTTCTAATAAAAAAAAATTATACTGACAGTCCATATTATTTAAATTCTTTCTAATTTTTATATATTGTAAATATTATAAAATTTATTTGTTCCATGTTTTTATATCACAATTTATAAATTATATTATTTATTATTCTTATATTGTATTATTATAATAGGAAAAATATAAAAAAAGTATATTATAAATTATTTTTTCTACAAATAATATAATATATTAATAAATTGGTAGTTAAAATAAATATTTTACTTTTATTCATATTAATATTTTATTAGAATTATTTTTTTATTTATATAAAATGTTTTATTATAATTATTTTCTCATTTCTATTATTATAAGAAAACAAACAATTTTCATACACGTTATTTTTTAACATAACTTTCATTTAAATTTTTTTAACTTGAAAACTATTTTTGTTGTAGTTTCTCAAGTCCGTTAATCATATTTCTTTTATTATATTATTGTTATAGTGTTAATATTCATATGGATAAATAGATAGATAAATATACATGTCAATTTTCTATAATTTTATAACAAAATATTTCTGATTTATTTGCTTTCTTCAACTTTCTTCTATTTCTTTATGTAATTTACTTTTCTACCGTTTTTTTCATTTTAGATTATATTTTAGCTTATGTAAAATAATATTAAACTATTATAATATAGTACGATAACAGAAAAATATTATTATAAAACATTATACAATTACAATTATTAATTGATTTTTTTGGACAACAATGTATCAGTCTATAATTAAATGATAATATGAGAATTATCTGTGCATGAAAATTATTGTATATTTGAATTTCTTATTTTTTAGACATTTTATTTAATCATAAGTAAATATTAATATTATATATATATATATAATGTTATCTTTTAATTATCTAATCTATAATCAATCTTTTATTATAATCACAAATTATATGAAAGAATTTAATACATGTCAAGTTATTAATATAATTACAAGCCACTTTAGTAAATACATAAAGACCACTCCTAGTCTTGGGTCGTTTCTGCTAGCTAGCTCCATGGAGATTTCTTTCCTCAGGGTGTAGAGTCTCTCTTCTTTTTGTGCTTTTCTGCTTTTGTTTTGTTTTTAGCTCTTGTAACCAAAAAAAATAAAAATACATAAAGACCTATGCGATTCATAAGAATGCACGGTTCAATATATTGGTTTAAAAAAATAATACAGATACCAAGATAATAGACAGAACATAACCTATACTCAGCAGGCATCCGCAGAGGTTTGACCAAAAGGTTTTTTTAAAGGTTTCTGAGAGAAACGAGCTTCAACTCACACAACCACTATATTGAATCCCATTATCGATCAATTATTTTTTGTTGCATTATTCTTAATTTTGAAGCAGACAGCCATGTAAAAATTAAAAACTAAACTAAATTGTTGACTTGTTCACATCAAATCCCAATATAAAGGAAAACCCTGGCTCCAGCAACATATAATATGTAATTACATAGAGAAAAGTCAGGCTTAAGGAGGAAGATAATCCATGTGAGCCACATGCTACTAATCTATGGATAGAAACCAAATTATTTGCGCGTTTGATATCCCAATGCAATTTTACTACAAAATCGCCGAATAGTCTCTTCAACAATATATACACATGAAAATTTAAATAGAAAGCTGGAAGTTAGGAAGGCCAGCAAGGATTCAAAGCTTACCTCCCTGCATAAAAGGAATTAACTGCAGCTCAATTTCGTCAGGGAAGAAAATTCTCATGCACATTAATTTCATACAAAGGTGAATCCTGTCAAGAATATTTGAAATTACTCAACAAGATCTCCCTTCAATCATCAAAGGTTGTAATTCATCCGTCGCTACAGAATCTCAAAAGTCAAAATCAACTAGAATGAATATTAACAATTCTAAACTCCTTCACAAGACCTTTTATACATGGGTTATTACAATATCAGGCAAAATGTGTAATCCAGATTCACTTCCAAACCTTAATTGGAAAGAAAAAGAGAGAGAAAGAGCCTGAGCGATGATATACCCAGAATCTGCTTCATATACCCAAAGTAGCACAGCAACTGGATTATCTGGTGCAAGGCAGACAACAATCAGTTGATCATATTCACACCAGTATCAGTTTTGGATAATACCTGGATGAAGCCACTTCAGCAAACGACTCGCACTAAATCACATTGAGGTACGTATCTGCAAAATGCCAAGAAAAGAAAACCCAAGCAGGAGGGGGAGAGAAGGGAGACCAACAGAGTGGCCAGCTAGGTGTAATTTCAGCAAATGAAAAGCTGATTTTTATTAGAAATATTAAATGTATGTACAAGAGGTCTTGTTCTCTGATTTGTAAGAGCTACAACCAGGAAGTGTTTGCTAAGATATAATTACTAGGAATGCTAACTTGTACCTTGAACAAAAAGATCTTTACAGTGGAAGTCATGAACTTTAACACGAACAAAATCCGAAACAGCTGGAAAGGTCACTCAAAAACAACTTGGAGGGAATAGTCTACCAAAGAATCTATATAACCTAATTGTGGACGGGATTAGCCATAAGACCATCCTATGTAACTAGTCATTTCTTCAACATACTTTGTTTGCTTTGTTATTGGTATACTGAACAGGACTATACAAAAAAAGCAGCTTCAAACCATCATATTCAAGTCCGAGAGATCATCCATTGGAATTTCAAGGCCCATAAAGTCATCATGATCTTGTAATCCATCGTCATCAATATTCAACCACGAACCAAGATCCTGACCTTGGTCATCACCAACACCAAGTACATCCATTCCAGGTAGCTGCAGGTTGGACAAATCAATAGGCTCATGGTCATCCAATCCACCCAAGCCAAACTCATCCTTTTCCTTTGCATTGCTAGTTGTAGGCATTTCATTAGACTTTGGAAGAGAAGGTAATGCTGGTTTTGGTTGCTCTGACAGCTTCCCGAGGAGGCCATTCACAGAAACAGAATTCTGAGTTGCTTTCTGCTTAGGCTTTGTTTTGGATTTTCTATCTCCCTTGGCACTGGACGATGCTGGCCTACCAACTTTAGTAGTTCCATTTCTGGATAGTACCTCCCTGCTGTGCCCCTTTCCGTCTCTGTCTCTCTCACTTCTCTTACCTTTTGCACTGCTTGTTACAGAACTTCCGATGCCTGGAGCACCAGACATACCTGGAGTACCACCAACATCATCAAGGGACAATTCCCTCTTCTTCACTCTGTTTGACCAGAGATCTTCCTTCCCACTAGTTTGCTCAGATGAATGATTTAAAGCAGGAAGCATATCTGATGAATTGAGATCATGATTATCCATATTCTGACTAAACTGTGATGGGCTCTGCTGTGAACCCATGGAAGCTGCAGAAAGTAAAACAAATAAATTAAAATATCAAAATCCAGCGTCTGTTGAGATGAGCAAAAAGATCAACAAGATGACTTGACAGCATATTAGACAAAGATGGTATATACAATCAAAGTTATTAGAATGTAATCTAAAATGGTGATGCTGAACACAATTGAGATGGAAGAAACAGAGAGCAGATCAAAGCATTTATTCCAAGTAACGAAGAAGACACCTGTTCTTGCTTCCACAGAAAGGGAAGAAGCATATGGTTTTGAGGATTCAGCAAGGAACATATCCTTGAATAAAGGATCACTGAAGCAGCTCTTGCCAGTATCTTCAAATTGATGGCATCGCTCCAATGTCCGTTTGACAAATCCCAATGCAGCTTGCTTGGCCATTTTGTTGCTTGTATTTTTCCCACCAGAGGGACTAGGACCCCAACAAGCCTGTCAAGCATACATTTGTCAATTTACTCAGCCATGTGACCTAATTATACAATAGTAAAAATGCAGGGCATTTTGAGGGTGAGCCTTGCCGTAACAGTAAGGGTAACAACAACCTTGTGACATGGTAGTTATGGGTTTTAGTTGCAGAGCCTCTTTTCTCACAAGTAATAATGCATACATCTTATCCTCCTTAAACCCCATAACTGTGAGACTTAGGAGCCTAGTGCATGGACCACCCTTTTATTGACATTTGACTCTACTAGTAAATTGAAGGCTTGATTCTTTTTTCCAAAACAATTTTAATTATTTTAAACAAGATAATAAGGCAATTAGGCAAAGCATGAATTTTGGTTTTACTTGTAAAAACCAAGAAGAGGTCAAATATTTCATGTCTAAGTTTAAATAATAGAGCAAGGATTTTTTGAGACTACACTTTCCAGATGTAAATGGTAGGATTTCATAGTGTAAAAAATTTTAACCCAATACAAATCCTATGGGCAGAATACTACAATCATCTTTTATATGAGGTTTCCAAATAAAAACCTTCCACTTTTAGTTGCTTAAAATCAGCCCTAAGGGCTGATGATGGCAAAACTAGGGGGAAAAACAAAACTCATAACTCGACAATCATAGAAAGTCTAGACCAGGCTCTCACACCCATTAGTGTAGTATAAAGATCTCCAGCCAATTCAACAGGTGCATAACTAAAATAGCATGCAAAAGTTTTATTCTAAAACTGAAAGCATATTATATACACAAATAGTATTGAATGTTAAGAAGATTACCATGTATTTCTCATAAGCCATCACAACAAGTTTATCTAGAGCACGTTGCTCAAAATCCCTGTTAAACAAAAGTTTATATTTCCATTCAGAAGAATGAAAGCAAAAAAGGTTAAAATAAGCAAATAATTAGGCTATAAATGGCAGTGCAATTACTTTTCTTGAAGTTCTTTATCCACTGAGGCAGATTTGAACAATCCATCAAGCAAGCTTTTCTTCTTGGAAATCTGTGACATATAAGAAAATAGAAATCAAAGTGAATTACATATGATAAAAGAATGAAGAGCATTAAATGTTGAATGAAATCTATATATTGAAGGTTTTCATCTCTATGACTGATCTATATATTTATATGTTGGAAAGCAATACATAAAATCTAATATGTGAAATATCACATAACAAATAGTAGTTATGGGGAAAAACGATTTTGAAAACTAATAAAGTATAATGTGGCTTCAGCATCAATCAGTACCTGTCCTTGGTAAAGCTCCTCCAACCTAGTAATATCCTCCAATATTCCTTCATCATCTGTTTGCAACATATCAGGCTTGAAAAAAAAAAATTAAAATCAGTATCATAGTATCTTGTTAAAGATTCAACAACAAAGGTCAAAACATCTTGAAGTATTTTGCATCAACACAGAATGAACAATATAGTTTAAATCCTTTGGATTAGGCTAGTAGACTTACCACTGGTGCTGGGGCAATTCCAATACTTTTAAGCTCCAAGAGAAGCTTATCATTTATATTCAAGCTATCATATTGCAACTCTGAACAGGTGAAGCTAGACATTAATGTTTTATCGTGAAGAAAACCATTTATGGATTTACCAAAACTTTCAGTTTCATCATGTTCTGGCTTGTCCATAATCCTATAACCATTATAAGCAGAATGACAAGCAAACTGAAAATTTGTTCCTGGGAGGTGATCCAAACCAATCAATTCTGATTCCCCATCAGGTTCAAACTCAGTATCATATGTATCAAACTTGAAGTCTTCACTTCCACCACTACACTCCTCCTCTGAGATTAAAGCAGCTATAAGCCTTTGACAGAGAGGGATCACATTATGATCTCCCTTAGATAGTTGCAACTGTTCTGCAATAATTCCAGCATTCCATTGAGCATCAGATCCAGCATCTCTTTCACAGCTCACCAACCCATATCCATTAACAATGGTTTCACAGCCATCTATATTTGAAGGAATGGGAGTCGGTGTCAGTGTGCTTGATTCAAGATTTACCTGAAGGGCAAGTGAAGTATTAAAAAAAGTTTGAATAATCCATTCCTATTCTATGTTTGTCTCAGAAGTTCCAAATTTTCCAATAAATTTAATTTTGCTTTAATAATCAATAAGAAATAAATATAATTTATAAAACAATAAAGGGAATTTTTTAAAATATATCAAAATAAAACTGAACAGATATATGAAACAAACATAACAAAACCAAAAAAGTTGATGGCCATAGTTCCATGTTGCATCAGAACATAATAAACATTTGTAGCTTAAAAAAAGTTCTAACCCTGAAATAATCAACCAAAGGTCATATCAATGCTATATTATAAAGAAAATCTGTTGCTTGAAATTACTAAAGCTGAAAAAAAGTTCTATTCATTGGCCTTGTTTGGATAAACATCTCCACGAAAATAAGAAGGTAAAATGAATTGAGTTTTTCGTATAAACTAAAATCAACTTATGCATTTAACTTTTATAAAAGCTCTTTTCATTTATTTTCTCCAAAAGCTAAGGTGCATAAGTTGATTTTTTAGCTTATGGAAAAGCTCAATGCATTTTATCCTTTTATTTATTTTTTCTTTCTTATAAGTGTTTATAGAGAAGTTTATTCAAATATGATCTATAAAGGTGGCAAAATTAAAACACGACCCCCCCCCCCCCCTCCCCCTGGTTCCCAAGCCAATTACAATGAGCATTTTCAGATTCTAGCTTAGCTCAACCTAAACAAGAGGTAATGGCAGCTAGGCAATATAGTTATCAAATGACCTTGGATGCATACAGAATTGATCTGTGTCAATGTCATATTAAACTACAACAGTCAATGGCTGTGCTGTATTTTATCATCTAGATCATATCTATAACACCAAATAATATCTAAACCAAGCAAACATTGCTTGATCTAGTCGACATTTAACCATTTCTCAGTAATAATAGTGCTGTATACCATAAACAGCATTGCATACAATAGAACTAATAAAAAAGATTTAAGAAAACAAAATAAACCTGCAAGTATTCAACAAGAGCACACAGGTATGGTATCCTCATTAATATGTACTAATACATGATTGAGTTAACCTGGTACTTCGCATGGAATATATTATGAAATATGGACAACAACACAAAAATCTAAGAAATATTGCTGAAATATACTCTTCTGAAATTTTGAACTAAAAGAGTCAGCATTACTACAAATCCAACGCAAAAAAGAAAAAAGTTAAATTAAAAAAAATGGTCCCTACACTTTGCATCATTTTTTGTTTTTGTCCCTACAAGAATAAACTTCACATTTTGATCACTATATTAAAAATGTTCACTAAATGTGTGTCTAGTGTAAGAACCAAAATAGTTTTTTTCTCCATGTAAAGACCAAAATGAAGTGTAAAAATTTTTCATCTAAGAACTAAAACGGAAAACATTGTCAACTGACAAGTATAGGGAGGCAAATCTAACACCGGTGTAACATCCACAAACAATAAGAACTGATTCACAATTTCACATACATTTATTTTCATGTAAGGATCAAAGTGTAGAGTTTTTCAAGTAGGAGTTAAAACAAAAAAGGTGTCACTGGGGCCAAATTGTTAATTTAACCAAACAAAATTGTGATTTGTAATCCTTGAAAAGGTAACGATTACCTTTTGCTTCCAGTAAGTAATATCCTCCTCAGTTATCAAACTGAAGAAAGGCTCCATCTGCCTCCAGAAGGGGCTGGAAAAGGCATGAGCTGCAGTAATACGAAAATACAAAACAACTTCATCAGGGACAAATATTTAGGCTGCAAATATAGATAGTATTCAGTAAGATTCGTACCAGAGTTGATAAGACCCTTTACAGCAGCCAGCAGTTCTTCATGTCCATCTTCTGACCCAACTAAACCAAATAAACCAAAAGTGACTAATAATATACTTGTACGGCAGTTAAAAGCTAAGTTCACTAATCTTTTCTAGAAGCAAGAACTAGTACCAAAAAAATCTGCCGCTGCATTAATAACAGGCTTTTGACGTGCATAGGCTTTGCGATCAGAAAGTTTTCTAGATGGCGGACGACCTGCCTTGCTGCAAGGATTTCATCAAATCATAGACTTTAATCCATCTGCCCAAACAAATTGTCAAACAACTTAAACAAAGTGCTTAGATAGAAGGATGTGAACCTTTCATTCTTATCAGATCCTAGTCTTGCACTTCTAAGTTGCTTTGCAGTTCCTATATTCCCAAGCTTCTCAGATGTCATTGGCGTCAGTGACCTTGTGGCAGTAAGACTGCGTCCTGTCCTACCTTGCCTCCGAACACCATCTCCATGTTCTTCCCCAGAAACAAGCCTATTCTTTCTTGTTGGCAGTACCACGT
Source organism: Pueraria montana var. lobata (assembly GCA_026413185.1). Classification (NCBI taxonomy): domain Eukaryota; kingdom Viridiplantae; phylum Streptophyta; class Magnoliopsida; order Fabales; family Fabaceae; genus Pueraria; species Pueraria montana. Next base: position 68,422,525 of record CM048649.1, on the reverse strand, counting down.
TAGACACCTTTTGAACATTTTGGCCAGCTTTCTGATCTATTTCTTCCGCTTTCCTACCCTTTTCTTTCGGTTTAACATCACCCACCCCTGACTCTTCACTTTCAGATAAGGCAGCTGAAGATGACGGATCACCTTTTAATTTAATTTGCTGAGGAGAACTGCCAGCCAAGCGTCTGGGAAATCCTAACCCAAGATCATTACCAGCCACATCAGAGGCAGTATCCAAAGCTGGAGCTTCATCACTATTTGGAACAATAGGCATGAAATTTGTTCTTCTAGCAGTGCGAGAGCTCTTTTGTGGTCTCTGCCAGGGGACAACAGGTGGGGAAGATGACCGTGCTGATGCCACACGTTTACGATTGTTAGTACCACCAGGAGCAGGGGGCTTTGTGGCACTGTGAGACAGTTCCCAATCATTAGGTACAGCTGCTCTATGGACAACTGGTGACAACTTGGGGGCAACTCCAGAACCTGACCGTGGAGCCCGAATAGCAGTGTTCATTTTTGCACTTGAGGTAGGGCTAGCTGAATTAAATTCATCACGTGCAGTTGCCCTGGTCATAGAACATAACACAGATACTGAATCAATCATCAATTACAGAAAAAATATCACACAGATGAAGAGACATATGAACTATAATCACAAGGCTCCATAGCATACATGCCAAAAAATTGTAGTGAAGGACAATTCTTTTTCCCAAAAAGCACAAAATCATATAAAGAAATGGATTCCACAGCTTGTGCTTACTTGTTTACAGCTCTGAAATTCACCCTTTCCTTGTCTGAACTAACAGGACGGCCCCTCCTATCATTGACAAGGGAATTATTATCTTGGTTGTTTCTAGGGGTAGAGGCCCGTATACCCAAGCCAGTTTGTTGAGAGATACCATCTGATTTTCCAGCTCCAACAGTTCCATTAGAAACTCCAGGCCTGTAAAAAAATACATGAAATTCTTATACTTATAGGCTAGGTTTAAGCAAGATAATCATAAGAATTGGATAGAGCAAATAAATAAATATAAATATATATTGTTACATGATATCTTCCATCAAAGATTTTAAAGTCGCCACCCTTAAAATCAGCAAAATCCCTCACAACTGTATTCTCTTTCTTTGAAGAAAATCCTTTCACCATTAACACTCTGGAGAGAACTCCAAAACAATTACTACCTATAATTTATTTTCATTATCCAATTAAAACATTTGGCAGCAAACAGAAAGCTACAATTCTATGGAACTAAGCAATTTATACAGTTATTAGGCAGTTGGTTAGAGAGGAAATGGAATGATTGCATTTTCAAGTATGTCTCTTTGCCCCAACATTCAACAGGATTGTTTGTATGGATTCTCTCTAGGGATATGCTCATGATTATTTCAAAGGAATTTCCATTATTGGTATGCATAAAGATTGAAAAGCCTAACAATTGTTTTGGACATTTTGACTCTTTTATTCTCTTTTTTTTACCCTCTTTTTAAAGGAGGATTTTCTTATCCTCAATCCTCCCACAAAATGTGCCTACTCTCCAATCTTTCAATTAAAATATTATTTTATCCTAAAATAATATTTTAATACTAAGAAATATTATATTGAAAATTGAATATGATAACAAAAACAATATTAATTACATAACACATTCATACCTGAAAGAATGAGAATCATTACTCAATTTTGACCGCGAATCAGTAACAAGTCTTTGTTGCATTCCCTGTTTAGTTTCTTGGAAGGTGTTAACAGGTTTAGTCAATGTTGTACTTGGAGAACCATCTAGTTTGATACAGGAACGCTTCTTCTTCATTTTTGACTTTTCCCAACCATCACCTCCTATAGGTAAGGTTCGTTCTTCACTCTGAACTACACCATTGTTGGCAATTCGTAGCTTTTCCTTATCTCTGTCAACTGTCCCTGATGGCCTGACAAGAGAATTAGTCCGCACATCCATCTGAAATTTATCAAAACAAGTCAGTTTTGCTCAAAAAGATTTTATTGCAAGCCATATTAATCTGAAAGATAACTCTCCATATAAAGGAAAGAACAAAATTTTAAAGCTGAGTCTACAACACAATTATGCCTTATTAGAACCTAAAAACTGAAAAAGTAAAATATCCTATATTTCACCCCTTCCAGAGAAAAAATGAGAAAGGCATAGACCAACATAAAGCTCTTGAAAACCTACATACAAGCGTCAGGCAGAACACATAATGTAAACAATAAATCTACATATAATTTTTTCAAATAACAGAATTCTATACACGTAAAGTGATATCCACAAGAATATCACTGGAGAAATGTTCTAGCAGGCAAATTTTAACAAAGGCAGTTTCCATGTAAATCAGAGATATGAACAAATGTTACAAAATCAAAATAGACTACTAGGACAAATATACTATATACTATTATTTACGATTGTGCAGTATTTATTTTAAATTTTGAAACAGTAAGAAAATGAACAAGCAATTAGAAGAAGAATTAAAAGAGTGAAATTGAGCATGTTAACACTTGCAAACAAGCATGGAGGGAAAAATCAAAGACACATACCCTTACATCAACCATAGAAGTTCGAGTGCGCTTGTTTGGAACAACATTTTTAGTACGTTCTTCTGACTTTTGCTGCTCAAGTTCAAAACCACCTGTGACAGGATGACCTTGAACTCCAACCTTACCTATGCTTGGCCCCAAGACTGGCCGATCATTAGAACGGTCATTAGAAAAACCTTCAGCTCGAGATCTTTTCTTTGAAGTTATAGCTGGGAAAACTTCATGGAATACAGATAAAGCCTCACTAAACATTTTCACACGTTCCCTGTTGAATAACGCATATTATGCAATGTTATAAACTTAATTACACACATCTAACTTCAATGCAAGTAACAAAACCTACAAAGAACTACCTTGCCTTCACAATGTTTGCACCCAAAAGGGTCAAAACATCCTTGACTCGTTTCATGTCTTCTGGTACAGGCAATGGCAGTAGCTTGCCTTTTGAAGAACTAGATGGAGATTCATCAGGTGAAATTCCAAGAGCAGCAGTAACATGTCGCTTATAATCCATTTGACGATTAGACTTATGCTCTAGTGTTAACAACTTTGGATCAAAACGCACAAAATTGAAGAAGCTCTCCACATCCCCAAGCGTTGCTGGAGAACTGCTTCTTAACATGTTAGGAAGAGAAGACAGAATTGAATTTTCCATGCTTTCCCGAAAGCTACCTGATCTATCTAATGAAGCAGCTATGTGGGATCCACGTTGCCCAGGGTACAATGGTCTATCTGGGCTACTGGAAGATAGATCGAACTTGCTAGATGTTGCCATTGCCCTAGTTCCCACACGTCCTTTGAGTCAAAGATACAGAGCAGAGAGTGGTGCATGACAAGGATGCAGCACTATGGCACATAAAGGGCAAATCTAAAATTACAAGAGAACAATTGGACAAAGCACCTGAAAGGTCAAAATAATCACAGAAAAATTAAATTCTTTTGGCTGAGAGATGGAGACATTTATGTGCACCCCAACAATTCATCAGAGGTATGACTTGGAATTGCAAATAAGGACTCGTACTCAAAAGCTATCACAAACTCGTGAGACCAAAAAAAAAAAAAAAACTTTTAAATTTATTAAAAGGTTAAAAAATTGTAACACATCATAAAAAGCTTATCTGAATGGTTAAAGTTGTATTATTTTCTCATTCCAAATCTCAGTACTCTAGAGTAAAAAAGGCAAAATATATGATATATATTCTAATAATTTCCACTTATGATGAAAACAAATCTACAAAAATGTCAAAAATTATAGATGTAAATAAAACTACCAGTGCCAGCATTGTAATAAAAAGATACTTAAAACAGATACTCTGGAAAAATATATGTATATATTACTATGTGTATCCTTAACTCCAATCTACTAGACAAATCTCATAAAAATTGGATTAAATTGCTTCATATATTTCAAAGATTCTGCTCTATGTAGGACTAGGTCCCCATTCTTATATAACTAATTTATCATTTCTCCATACAGTATGCCATTTCAACCAAAAAAAAAAATCAAATTAAAATGCCTGTTGGTGAATTTTTTAAAGAAAAAATATTTTTAAAATAAAAATGTTTAAAAAATATAATAATTATGTGTTTTTGAAAAAAATAAACTTAAAAAAAAGCCATTTTAGTGCTTTCTTTAGGCTATGAAAATAATAACTCTTGGAAAAAACATTAAAAAAACTATATTATAGAATCACTTTATTTTAAGCATAAACAAACATGTCATAAATCTCCAGTATAAAATCTCATTTTAATAACATGTATACACAATGAACAACAAGTCCTCACAGCACTTGAATCTTCTTCTAAATAACTTTAACTATCAAAGTTACAGTTGAAGTGAGACTAAAGGTTAAAAATTCATGTAAAATGTTTGTACAATGTAATATACTTTAATCTTAATCTTAATAGCAATTGTCTGCCATCAGGCATGCTTTTGTTATAAATGTAGGTATCTTTTGAAGTTGCAAATTATTGAACAAATAAATCTTAATGTTTATATAACCATGTGTAAGAATTTTTCCAACTCCGCAACAGTCAACAATGATTCTGACCATAGAACAGACGAGCAAGCTCATCATATGCGAGTCAGACTGCTCATACTTTACCAAACATCACGATCATATAAAGAAATATAATTTTATATAAATAAATGTTCAATTAGCAACATGGTGAAATCTATATTGTTACAATAAATGCTATGAAGATTTGTCAGCAATATGCTACACACAAACTACTTACTATAACTATTTATGCTGACTAGACTTCAAACACCAATCTAAGCCATTAATTAGACTCCATTTATCCTATTCGCAAAAACAAACAGAATGTCAATCTTTAGAAATAATCAACACAAGTTCTGACACTGAAAAAAAAGGGTTGAAGTCCCACCCTCAGAATGTGCCAAGCAGTAACATCAGACACACACTTTTGTTTACAACTTGTCCTTCCTATACTCACGCCCATCTTCTCTGGTTCTTAAGTTTACTTCCCCAGTTCAATGCACTATCTATCTACCAATATATTAAGCAATGTCGGCGCATTAAAATTTACCATGCAGTCATTACTTTTTAACATATGATAAAAACATAATGCAATATAAATGCAATTTTGGTCAATTAATATCCTCAGTGGTAAACTATTTCTAATACAAAACAACAGAAAATAAATATGCATCAATCAACAAGACAACTCGTGTTGCCTATGCTGAAGCAAGCCCATTCAAGCAGATACCCCTTCCCCAGTTCTCCCCTATTGCCTCCATCTAAATTCCGTCGAAAGCACGATTTTAATTTGAATTTTTTTTCAATAACAGAGATAAGCAAGAAGACGAAACCCTAGGGGTCAAATCAACGGAAAACGTAAAAGACAAATAACGAACTACCTTCGCGAAGCAGGAAGAGCATTACGAATTACAGAAAAACAAAACCCTAGAAGTTGAATCAGGAGAATTGAAAAAAGAAAAAATAGAGCGAAATTCAAATTTGAAGACCTTGAATGTGGAAACGATGAGAGAGTGCAATTGGCGATTGAGAGAATCGAAGGGAGGGTTGGAATTAGGAAGAGTTGAGTTGCCCGACGCTGAGTTGGAGCTCCAAATTCGTACGAGGCGAAGCCATGGAGTCCGGTGTTTTGATCATGATCGCCAACAATTGGACCGACTTCAAATTACCCTTTTCCCCATCTTTTTCCCTTTTCCGAGTTTAGGATCCCCATTCAATCAGGGGCTTTTTCGGAATACCGCTCCTCAACACCGTATAACTGGCAATGTGTTACATACATGTGCTATGATTATTAAGGCATCATGTAAATTATTGTAATCAACTATATTACAATTAGTTAAGATTCAGGTATTGTTTATTGCCAAAATAATATTCAGGTCTTGTTTCCTGGCCAGAATAAAATACTATAAGAGTAAGATAAAATAAATGTACAATAAATTCTTATATTATTTACTTGTGTAATAAATAATCTTTTAGATAATATATATATATATATATATATATATATATATAGTTGGGTAATATTTTTCAAAATTAACTTTTAATATTTTTTTAATTTCTAATAATAAAAATTATATACAAAAATATTTAATACTCCTTTTTTAATTTTATACATTATTTTATTTTCTAGATTATAAGAAATATAAAAATTAAATAAAAGATCAATGATACAATTAACAATAAATATTTTAAAATAAATTATAAAATAGAATATTACAAATAAATATCTATCTATATATATATATATATTAAAAATGTTATAATATTTCTTAAATAGTTAATATAATTTTCTATTACAATATAATATTTATGAATTTTATTTTTAATATTAGTCTCACAAATTCTATTTTTTTTAATAATATTTGTTTAATTTTTAATAATTTAATTAATAATATATTTTAATTTTACATGTCAAAATCTGTATAAATATATGTAAGAAAATTGTGATCTTTACCCAGAGAGGGGGGACAAGCAAGGATAATTGCTCCCTCACTTGGGACTTTTTATGTATATACACATATATTTTTAAGTTGGTTAGTGTAAAATTATGTATGTTGTTATTGTAATAATATATAAGGTTAGTTAGTGTAAAATTGTGTAAAATTAATTGTGTTTGTTGTTATTATTGTAGTGGTCAAGGTTATCACTAGTGTAAAATTGTGTAAAATTAGTTATATTTTTTGTTATTACAGTAACAATTAAGGTTATTATAATTTAAAATAAAAATTACTTTTAATTTTATGTATAAAATAGTTAAATATTTTTTTAAAATTATTATTTATTAGAAATTATACATTTAACCAATTATAAAGGAAGAAAAAAAATCAACCCCTATTCTATTTGTAGCTTGGCCTCTGAATTCACGCCTAGTTCTTATTCTGTTTTTGAATAATACTTATATATATATATATATATATATATATATATATATATATATATATATATATATATATATATATATGAGGGATCAAATTATATCTGTATAACTTGAACAACTATTACACCATTCAATAACTTTTAATTAGATGACATTTTTTTAAAATACACCATTGGATTGAAATTAAGTTCCTTTCACATAAATCACATATACAAATTTTCATATTAATCCAAAATTATTTGCTACCTCATTTATATAGATTAAAATTGACGTAATATAATGTTTTTCTAAATATACTAAAATATGAATATTAAACAAGTTCCACTTATTCAATATATTCCTTCCGTTCTTTTTTATAGGATCATTTTAAAAAAAAATTGTTTGTCATTTTTTATAAGACCTTTTTTCTAATTTCTAGATGCATTGATTATTTTTTCCTAAAGTACTCTTAATTAATTATTCTCTCTCCAAACGTTAATTAGTAGATGAGAAACAATTAAGTAGAGATAGATGATTAATTTTAAAAAAAAGTTAATAATACTTTTGGAAGAACAATACACAGTATTGATAAATTTAATGTGATTAACTAAAAAAACTATTTTTCTTAAGGGGTGCAAATTAGTTGAAAAGGTTTTATAAATAGGAACAAAGGGAGTATTTATTAGCATAAAAACAAATGTTGTAGTTTAACTGCATTTTTATTTTTTTTAGTAAAATAAAGAGAACGGAAACAATTAATTTATAACATAATACTAATTTCAAAAGAAAAAGAGAAATCAAAAAATGTGCAGCTCTTTTTTTTCCATCATAATATTGGTGCGAAATATCTATCAGTTTGTTTGTTGATGACTAATTTTTGTCGAAGAGCCTAATTGGTCACCTTTAATGAAATTTTATCTTCCAATCACTTTTTTTTTCATCTATAAGACTCGAACTTAAGGGATCAAACCCAATTTTACTCATATCAAACACATATTAGTGTGCAGCTCCTATGTTTAATGTCATTGTGTAATAACCACACAAGTAGAAGATGAATAAATTGACCAAAAAATGTGTATACTAAAGTTGTTATTGTTATGGATTATGAGAAAAATAAAGACTTGTTAAAATTTAGGCAAATTTTTTTTTTTGCATATTTTTAACACGTTAGAATTTAACATAAAAAAATAATCTCTCATAAATAAGAGGATGAATCCTCTTATGTCATATTCAAATTTTATATTTTTTTTAAATATTAAATAAGTCTTACTTATTTAATATTTATTATGTAAAAATAAAACCTGACATTTAAATATAATATTGTCTTGTTAAAATTTAACACAAAAAAATGGACAACCCAATGGTATTATAATAATTGCCTTAAAATTTCACTTCACATTAATTGTTAAAAAATTTATGATATCAAATAAGTCACTCAAATGACATAAAAAAGTAATTATTTGAAAAATTAAATTAGTATTTTGATCTAAAAAAGATTAAAGTATTCAAATATAATTTGCAGACATCACATGCACAGTCCACGGTCCGAAATATTAGTATACTAGTGTTTTAGCCCGTGCCACGGGCTTATTAAAATTTTCACTACCTTATTTATATAGTCAATAGAAAGAAATTTGAAAAAAAAAATAAAGAATTATATAGCACATTAAAAAAATTAAAAAAAAAAGATAATTATAAAAAAATTAAAAACTATAAAATTAAAAAAAAATACGGGAATATGTAACAATGTAACTTTAATTTTTTTTAATATTAACTTTGAAAATTGAAAAGTAAATTGAATTAAGGATTTAGAAATATTGACTAAAGAGAGAAATCTTCAAAATTAAAAAATAGAGTTAGAAAATCCTATAAAAGAAATATTAAAAAAAAAGATTAGAGAGTATGAAATTTGAAAAAAAAATTATATAGTACATCGAAAGAAATTTTGAAAAAGAGATAATTATAAAAGAAATTATAAACTATAATATTTTTAAAAGAAAAAAAACGAAAGATGTAATGATGTAACTTTAATTTTTTAATATTAAATTTGAAAATTGAAAAGTAAATTGAATCAAAGATATGAAATTATTGATGAAAGAGAAAAATCTTTAGAATTAAAAAATAGAGTTAGAAAATCAGATAAAAGAAATATTACAAAAAAAGCCCGAAAGATTAGAGAGTATAAAATTTGAAAAAAAAATATATATAGCACATCGAAAGAAATTTTGAAAAAGAGAGAATTTTTCGGAATTAAAAAATAGAGTTAGAAAAATAGAGTTAGAAACTATAATTTTTTTAAAAGAAAAAAAGATAAGGGGAGATTTAACTTTAATTTTTTAAATTAACTTTGAAAATTGAAAAGAAAATTAATTAAGGATTTGAAATTATTTATGAAAGAGAAAAATCTTCGAAATTAAAAAAACTGATAAAAAATATTTAAAAAAATATAACATCAGATAAAGAAGTGTATGGAGGTAGTTATAGAAATATTGTGAATGTGGAGTAGTTACAAAAATTGATAAGAGAAATTTTAGGAAAAGTAGAAGAACCAGATACATGTTAGGAGAGTGAACTACATCACTTCATGAGAGAATAGTATTCAAATAAGAGTGAATGTGAGAGAGAGTAGGGAGAGTGAAGCAAAGAGATGAGAGAATATCTTAATCATTTATATATATAAGGAAATTATTAATTTATTATTTAACTGGTTTTAAATTATAAAATACGTAATAATTATTTAGTAGTAGTACAAGGGTAGATATAATTTTATTTTTGCAGTATGTTTTATTCTTTACACACAAAGAATCTCCTCTATGCAATCACCAAATTAAAGTTTAAACTAGTTAATGAACAAAATTACATCATTTAAAGTTTATTGGAGGCTTTCTATGGTGGAAATAAGTATGTTTGATTAAGCTTTATAAATATGTTTGATTAAGCTTTATAAAGTTGAAGTCTTATCATCAGATTCTCGAATTTAAGATCCAAGTTTAGTTAGTAGTGTTTTGATTCTTTAATTTATATTTTAAAAATACTCTTTAATTATCAAAAACTATGTTTCTTTGTTTAACAGAAAATTAATAAGAAAATTTTGAATTAAAGATAAATTAAAAAAAGAAAGGAAAATTTAGATTATTATTATATCTAAAAGATGAACTTTTCTTTCTTGTTTATATTTTTATTTTATTTTTCAGTAAAAAAAAAAAATCTTTTTTTCTGATTTCTCTTTTATTTCTTCTCATCTAAAGATTCCATATAGGTTCTCCGCAGTCTGCATACACGTTGGAATCATTTTCATGGCAGGCATACTCATATACTATTACTCATAGTCATAGCTGATGCATTATGTCATGGATGCTTCTTGTTTGGCATTTTAGGCAAAGACATGTACGGCGTAATCCTAGAATTTAGAAAAGTGCAACCAAAAGCACCATGAGCATTGAGCATGAGTCAAGACCCAAGCACGTGTGTATAAAATTGGACGTGAAAAACGAGTCAACAACAAATCACAATTCGTACAAAGTTGGCATTGGCATTGGCATTGACATTTCATCAAACTCCCCATCACTCAACAGTTAACACTGAACAACTTACTACTTCGTTAGCATTCCACTATAGCACTCGACAGTCAACAAATATGGTAACATCATAGATCTTCGGAAGCCCAAGGTTTCATGCAGTTCTGCACACCAAACTAACCAAAGGGCCCTCAATATGAATTATTTCTTATACTAAGAGTCTTATCAACGAATGTTCAAAAAACATTAATTCAAGAATTAATAAAAAAAAAATTTAGTAAAGAGTATAATAAAAATACATTGATAATATTGATTATTAAACTCTTTTTTTTATATTTGTTTCACTTTTATTCGTTAACAAATACCTATAAAATAGTATTGATTAACATTCTATATTGTTGACAAAGTACTGTAAAGGAAATTAGGATAGATGTTAACTGTATTTCATTTTTATACAACATTTTGTATAAAAGGGGAAAGAAAGAAAAAAATGTATAATAAAAATTAAAAAAATATTATAAAAGTATCCTAAAATATATTGTATAAATAATAATTTAATTTGGAAATGAATAGCTTGCCTGACATACAAAAAGGTGTAATGAGGAAAGATGAATCAAAATTGGCCACGTGTGATGGCATGTTAATTGATCCTGTAACAACGGACAACTTTACAAACTTGTACTTATCTTCAAAACTTCCAAGTTCCAAATATATACTCCTGCTTTAGCTGATGTCTACTGAACCCAGTGCTTTAGCTATGAGTATGACGATATCTCTGTTTTACATTTTTTGTTGTTTGCTTACAAGGAAATGGATCTTTATTTCCTTAAATAAACAGTTAAAGATTCTATCTGATCTGATGGTGAAAGTGAAATTACTATTATGCATCTTTAATTATTTCCTTAAATGCCAGTTGAGGTTGTCATTCTCAGTTAATCAGCATGGGACCCCTACGCATGGGAGTACTGAACTAAAATAAGCATAAACAATTGGAACACACTTATTATCATCAAGAACCAATTTTCCCAAAAGCTTAAAGACAAATGTTAATAAATGTTCTTAGGACACTAATGAGCTAAAAGGAGAAAGTTTTTTTTTTTAGAGGCGAAAAATTGTACTGTCCATAATTTTTTTTGCGTTCATTTTCACAATAAATACTTTCTCTTTTTAATTCCTTAACTAATACACTTAGGACACTGGTTAGCAAGATCTAAGCTTAAATTATTATTAAGTGAAAGTTCATGACTAGTTTTATATCTAGCTATTTTTTTTTAAAAATGGTGTCAAAGATTCAATTTTAGACTGCTTGATCATAAATTGAATCTATGGATACTATATCAAGAACAAAATCTTCCAAAAGCATGTGAGTTTAAGTTTAACACTTAATTGCAAAGTAGGCTGCAATGTGTGAGTTTTACAGATTGACTGCATGTGTGAAGATTTAGTAATTAGTACAGTATATTAGGCGCTTGACTTAGTTTTCTCTTGACGATGATTTGTGAGTTTTGTTGACATAAATGGTCGAATTATGGCTATTTTTGGATCATTCAGGGAGACAAATTGCAGAGAGACATATTGTAAAACGTACAAATAGATTATTTATGCCATTAAAGGGTGATATGCTCAGGGTAGGAAATGCTTATTTTTCATTACTTGTTGACTGAGATCTAAAAAAAATATAAAGGTCAACAACATCTCTCATATATAGCCAGACATGTAAGCAGGATTCGAGATGACGATACACCTAAGGGTGTTGTAAAAGCAACCAAGCTTCTAAATTAGGAATCACAATCTGACTTTTAATTCAAAAGCTTCATGTAAGATGTAACCCATCTGTGATTAATTGGATTGTTGATATACTACATGATAGTACATTCAAAATGCAACTTGAAGGATATGCCTGCAGTTTCTTGCCCTGCAATATGAAACTTAAACATTGTTATACAAAAAAAAGAAACATAAATATTACCATCACAAAGAAAGTTGACTTTAGTGTCTCTTTTCTCCATTTTAAGTGACAGAAGCTTAACCCAAGTTTTGGATCTGTCTGGACCAAAATAAACAGTTATTCAGTAATCATCAAGGGAAGAAATAGAAACAATGAATGATGGGTAAAGTATTATGCATGTGACAACTGTTATTGGCTTTAATTGCACCTACTTCTGGCGTTAAGAACAACCTGCGTCACATAAATCTTGGATATGACACTTACCAGTTACCAGGGATGCAGGTAAAGAGGATAACAATTTTTTTTTTTTTAAAAAAAAAGGAAAGAATTCATGAATAGTAGCATCTTAGGATGAAAAATCGTTGTTATAAATCTTATTTTTAATGGCTCTGAGAGGATAACTCGGATAATTGTTATATTAATCCAACGGCTGAGATAATTTTTAGGTATAAGAAATATAGGAAAGTGAGAGTTATAAGAGAGAGAGAGAACATGACATTATAAGTAATATAAATGTGACAAAAGAAAAAAAAATAGAATAAAAAAATTAAAATCAACATACTGATGTGTGAATATTATTAAAATCTTGCAACATGTCAACAAAATCATGTTCCCATAGGATACGGCATGCAATAAAATCTCACATTGGACATTTGACAGAAAAAGAAAGGAACTTTGTAAACATTCATGCCATAAAATCAAGCACTAAAACATATAGAAGCCACCAACAAAATCTGAGGGAAAAATTACAATGTTTTGCCCGGGATAGAAAGAAAAGAATAAATGCTATCATGTCAAGTTCGAACCTACAACTTTTTTTCCCTTCACCACCCAGTGATTCTCCAAGTCCAAAACCCCTCCTTTTTTCTCCCGAAAAAAACAAAAGAGAAGGTTCAAGGGAACATTGAGAAAAAAAATTGTTTATATTATGTCGTTCTCTAACGTTAATTGTCGCCCCACCACAGTGGTTGTTAACATTAATTTATGAAAGTGCGTGGAGTTTGGACCTGGAACATGTCAAGGTAGAAAGAAACATCTGTTCACATAAGAAACCGTGACTTATGTCTTCAAAATAGTCTTACTCTCCAATGTGAAAAGGGTGAAGCCGTGAAGGTAGTTGGGTTGGGGGTTGCAGGGTAGTATGAAGCAGAGAAAAGAAAAAGAGAAAAATTAATAACGCGTAAACAGACAAAAGTAACAACCCAGCTGCCACAATTTTTTTAGGAGTTGAGACCAGCAGCGTTCCAATTGGAAAAATACAACCAACTCCTCTGTTATTCTCTGTACCAAGAATCTTGGGAGCTAGACACGTAAACCTTTGTCCTATAAGTGCAGTTGGGTCACTTGGGTGCCAAATAAAAGTTTCAGACACTTCCTAATTATACCAGAAAGAATTCTTTATCCTTATTTGGTAGGTAAAAAATTAAGAAAAAAAAATAATTTAGTATGTTTGGAGGTGAAAACAATTTTAAAAGAATGTAGTATTTCACAGTGAATTCTACCAATTATAAAATTATTTTTACTTTAAATCAATTGAACCAAACACCACCTATTTTCATGATTTCGTCTACTCAAAATTATTTTTATCTCTTTAGACATTATTTTTTATTTTACTTTTATCTATTTTTACTCATCCTTTTTATTTTTATCAACATTATTTCTCTAATATCTATCAAACACGTTTTAATGATTAAGAGAAGAAAAATAAGTGACGTCACGCTCATCGTCCTTCTCCGAGTAAGATTGCGTAGACAGAGAAGTCAAAACTGACGAAACACAAAAGCACGTCAATGATATTTCTAGGTTGGAGACCTAAAATTTTAAGGGTCAAAGTCAAACATTATGGGACACATCGCAACAAAATATATTACATCATTAAACACGTTAACTACCAAAACTAAAATAAAATAAACACGCCGCGGTATCAAGCTTACGTTAATTGAGGACTTTTTAACAACCATCACAACTCGAATCCCAGCCCGTTGTTTCAACTAGAAACACTAGGAACTCGACAGAAAATCTCTGAAACCTTAAAGGACATGGCCAAAAAGCTTTCAATTAAGAAAATCAAAATTAAATATTCATTCATTTTTTTTTTCGGGCAAAAGATATCTATACAAATTGATACATACCTATACCCCATCATCACCACTAACATCACAATCTTATTTATAATGTGACTATAATAGTATAACCCATAGCCAAAAGAATTGATGACAAACTCTCATACTACTACAAGTACAACACATCATTATTACCACCACCAGCACCATGCCACAAAATCGAAAGTCTACAAAAAATTTGTCCCTGCACGGCCATGGTGCAACAAATAGTGCGCTATCTGATCTCTCGCCTGTTCCGCAGCATTAGAGCGAACGTTATTCTCCGCCACCATCTCATCATCAAAGATCTCAAATTTCCACTCGGGATCCATCTCCTCATTGCTCATCTCGCAAATGTTATGCAAAACACAGCACGCCCCAAGAAGCACGGGCAAGTCCTCAAGCTTCACCTCAGTCCTCTTCTGCAAGCAAGACCACCTCCCTTTGAGTCTAGCGAACGCGTCCTTGGCAATGCTCTGAATCTCACCAACCTTCTGATTAAAGGCGTGTTGAGTCCAAGTAAGGTTCTGATGAGTGTAGGGAACCAAAACACCGTCCATGAGAGGGTGTCCAGAATTCCCCACCACCCAAACGTCCTTCAAATTTCCCCTAGTTGCTCTCTGATACAACGCGCTTTTCTCCAACACTTGATCGTCGGAGAGAGAACCAGGCCAACCGATGCAAACGTCGCTGAAGACCCCTTTAGGGTCAACCACGCCCTGAACGGTTATGGAATAACAAGTCTTCTGGTTCCGCTCGGTGTGGCGCTTGTTGAAGTAAGCGTTCACGTTGGACTTTGGTGCAATGATGGGAATGTGAGTTGTGTACATTGAGCCTCCCACGTTGGGGATTCCCGAGAGAGACTCGAACTTTTCGGTGATGGGTTTCATTTCGGCCTCGTTGGGCCAGTGGAGGAACTTTGGCATGAGAACGGTTTTGATAGCGGAACAGACCTCGAGAACGAGCTTGTGACAAGTGGAGATTCCTAACCCGAAGCGCTTGGAAACTTCGCGGAGGGGGTCGCCGGTGGCCAGGCGCCAAATGCACACCGCCACGCGCTGCCGCACCGGGATGGCGTCGCGGAGCATCGTGTTCTTCTTCGTGACGGCGGAGTCGAGGTGCTGGCAGATCATGTCGAAGGTGGCTTTGCTCATACGGAAGCACCGCCGGAATTCGTCTTCCGGGAAGTCCGGGCTGTTGCACCGTTCCCACCAGTCCTTGGAACGGTCCTTCACCCACAGGCGCCGCTGCTGCGGTGCCGTGGAAGAGCTCGCCGTGGCATCGTCCTCCGCAACAACGCCACGACGAGCTCTCTTGGTTGGGGAGGAGTCGAATTCGAATTGAAATTCGTTTGGTTTGGATTGTTGGAATTGGTTAGGATCCATGATGATGGATTGCTGTTGTTGTTTGTTGTCTAAGTGGATGAGGGAATTGAGGAGGTCGTTCAATGCGGTGTCGTTTAAGTCGTATTGGTATTGGTCGTTGTTTCCACGACGCTTCTTGGGGTTGTTCACATTGAGATTGGGGATGATGGGATTGGGATCCATATTGATATTGGTGGAGTCGGGGAAGAAGAAGGAAGAATAGTCTTCGAGGGTAAGGAATGCGGGGGAGCCGATTTCCATGTGAAATGAAGAGGGGGTGTGAAAAGGCTGTGTGAACGCTGAAGAATTTGGGAAAGAGAAAGAGTGGGTTGGGGCTTTTATATGTGGTGGATTGGGGGAAGGGAAGGGAAAGGAAAAGAAGCGTAGGCGTGTGAACAAATAGGAACGCGGTAGCTTTGACCCCTGACTATGACTAATGAGTAGTATAGTATATGGTGGTTTTGGTGAAGGAAAAGTAAAGGGAAACGTGGGGTTTTTCTTCAACGCGTTCCCAAATGAAAAACGTTGGAATTTTTTAGGAAAGTTGCGAGAAGTTTCGGTCAATAGTCCTACTACGCTAGAATCATCCTTGGGATTAGGATTGGGTTTGGACAACGTTCAAGCCGAAAACCGAATAGGACTTGGGAAATCAGATCTCTCTCACTACTGTTATATTACCTTCAATCATTTTACCCTCACAGTCTCGGGTTATTTTATTTTTTTCCTATGAATCTTACCGATTAAGAAAAATATAAAACAAAATAAGTAACGAAATAAAAAATATAAAGTAAAAAATTATTATAAATGTGGTGTTATTTTGTTACGATTTTCAGGTCTCGCTAAATGTGTCAAAATATTATTATTAGCTTGTAACAAAAAAAATACTATTATTAGCTTAGATTAATGAAAAATGGTAATTAATGCTATGATGACATTGGTATTAAGGAAATTAAATAATTAAGAGCACTTCATTCTGATGTGTTTAATCAAAATATTTATTTGATGCATATAATAAATGAGTTCATTGAAGGAGACTCCTTTAACGGTGATGATCTAAGCATTAATTAGTTACTCTTATACTATTATAATATAATATAATATAACATTTTTTTTACTGCAAAGCATTAATTAGCTACTCTTATAATATAATATAGTAACATAATAAACATTAATTAGCTACTCTTATGATATACTCTTATGATATAATATAATATTAATTTTTAGCTACTCTTATGATATAATATAATATTAATTTTTACAATAAAATTTTGTATTTTTATTCACATTATTACTACTTCAAATTTGATTACTTTTCTCCTTTTTAGTTTCTATTTTTTTTTACTTTCTACTTTATATTTAGCTTTCTAAAAATTTTAATCTTTTATTTAAATCTCTACATAAAATGACTCGTATCCTCGCTTCATTTGATTGCCAAATGTTTATTATATGCAAGTCATTAAACGCTTATCTTGTTAAATGCAGTAATTAAAAACATTTCATATTAATGCACTTAATGTTTTTTTTAGAAACATTTCATACTAATTATAAACATTTTAGTATACTACCAACAAGTCATTGGTTCAAGTGTTATTGGGTTCGGTCTCCTTAAGTAAAGACCTTGCTTAATAAAACTAAAATTTTAAAAATTATTATCCAAAATCCAAGGTCTGAGTGGATACTCCGCACTAATGTTATGGATAAAAAAAAACATAAAAAAACATTTTAGTATACTGATTATTAAAGACCCTTAATAAAATTAAAATTTTAAAAATTATTCTTTAATATTTAATGATGTGTGAAGTAAAGTGAAGTTAAAATTTTATTGTTTATATGTTTTTATAATAGAATAAGGGGAAAAAAGTATGTTTCCATTTCACATCTTTAAAGTTTGAGAAATGGAAAATAAGAGATGAAGATGAAATGTATTTTGTCTAATTTTATTTTATTTATTGTTGTTTTAAATTATTCAAATAATAAAATATAATATCATTTCATTTCGCTCTTTTTCACATTTTCCATCATTTTAAATATAGCAAAAGGTTGATTAAAATTAACATTTTTAATTATAACTATGTAAATAAATTGAAAAACACGCTGTAATCCGTATAAAACTGAATTAGACATATAATTTTTAAAGGTTAAATTAATTTTTTTCCCTTAATTTATTTAGTAGGTTCAAGTTAGTGCTTTAATTTTAAAAGACTCAATTAGGTGTCTTTCCTTTTTTTTATTACTTTAAAATATCAAGAAAATATTAATTTTTTTCTGATAACATTTTTATGTAGTGCAATAAATATATACACTAATAGATATATAGTTACAATTGTATATTGTAGTAAATATTTTTTAAAATAAAATTAATTTATCATAAAAATATAATTAATCATTTTTTAAGTGAATACATTCTATTAATCATAAAATCTTTCACGGGATTGACCAATTTTTTTGTTTGATATGTAAGAATCGAAAATAGTATCAGAAGTTTATAACACTTACACACCCTCAACCAGCTGAGCTACTCATAAAAATGTCGTTGTCCAAGGAACTCATTGGTCACCGTCCAATGAGTGTTATGAATAGGGATGGCAATGGGTAAGGTCTAGGTAGGGTCCTATAGTACTCGTCCTCATAGCTGTGTTTAAAAAAAATATCCGTACCCCGCCCCATACCCGCGGGTAGTAACTTTAATCCCTATCCCCGTACCCACTGGGTACCTATATACCAGTGTTGTGAAAATCGGATCGGTCATCGACTCGGTCGAGGCACTGGGTTGATAGGTCAATGGTCGAACCGGTGGGTCACTAATTGACCCGGTTTGACCCAGTATATATTAAAAAATTAAAATATATATATATATATATATATATATATATAATATAGCTAACAAAATGTGATCAATCCATAATTCATACTCTAAAATTAAAATCAATCATGATCAAACTATAAATATTACATAATCATTTATTACTATAAATTATTTTGTTGGATATTATCATTAAATTACTAAAGAAACTATTGTTATTTTTCACCGCTAAGTATACAAGTTGTCAAAGAGTCATTAGCAAGTATGGTAAAGATGTATAAAACACATAAATATTAAATCATATCAAGATTAAGATAATAATAATTAGTTATTATATATTATTGTCAACATCAAAATAATATTATAGGAACATATTATTATATACTATTAAGCAATTAGCTATTAACAATTTAATTAAAATGTTATAGGAGCATATTATTATACTATACTAACTCTGGTCCTAATTATAAGCAACATAGGACAAATCATCAATACCAAGAAAAATAATGATTACAACTTTTTTTTAATTAATCATGCCAAAAGTTCATTTTTTATTCCAAAAACACCCTTTACTTTAAGTGGTTGTCATAATGCTTAGGGAATAGAGTAAATAATAAAGTAAGGGTACAAAAGAAATATACTTTAAAAACTAGTGATTGTTGCTTATAATTAGGACCAACGAAAAAGTCACTTCGTTGCTTATAATTAGGACCAGAGGTAGTACTATATAGCAATTAACTTTTGTCATGGATTTCAAATGGTACTATGGAAAGAATTTCAAATAACTACATTGTTTACAAGAATTGTAAAAAAAAAAAAAAACCCAGTTGAACCGGGTCCGGGTCATTGGTTTTTTGCCAAACCCGACCGGGTTAAATCGGGTCGATTGCATATCCGGTCCTATAGCTCAACCGGACAGGTCAGGTCACCGGTTCCCGGTCGAACCGGTCCGGTCCGCTTTTTATAACTATGCTATATACCCATACCTGCACCCGCTACCCACACTTTACTTATGTATGAAGTTAATAAATCAATAAAAAATAGGCTTAAATATAATTTTGGTCTCCCTATTTTGCACAATCCGCAATTTTAGTCATCCTATTTTAAAATAGAGATATTCAGTCCTCTTATTTTGCACAACCAGCAATCTTGGTCTCTTTATAGAGACATTTAGTCCCCCAATTTTGTAAAATTCGTAATTTTGGTCCTTTCATCAAATTGAAAGTATTGTCAGTTAAGAGATTAATGTTGATCTTGACGTGACCCAAATATAGTTATGTGACACGATATTATTTATTTATTTTTAATTATTTTAAATACTGAGTAGTAATTATTTATTTATCTACGTCACTAAAGCACATGTCACGTCGATTTTAATGATTGGGGTAGTCGTGAATCCTAAAATAGAAATCACAAGTCTTAATCATTTATTTTAAACTAGTTATACATTGTTGAATTACATGACACGTCGTAGTCAAATAAATGATATTACCTTTTTTTAAAATATATTTTTCATCAATTATTCTAATCAGTATTTAAAATAATTAAAAACTAAATAAATAATCTTCGTGTCACATCACTATATTTGGACAACGTTAAGGTTAACGTTAATCTCTTAACAGTCAACACTTTCAATTTGATGTAAGGACCAAAAATACATATTTTACAAAATTTGGAGACTAAATGTCTCTATTTTAAAATAGGTGGACCAAAATTACGAATTTTGCAAAATAGATGAACCAGAATTGCATTTAAGCTATAAAAATATTAATTAAAAAAATTATTACAAATAAATTAAAAATTCACACTTAAATAATTCAAACTTAACATTAAAAGCATCCATACATAATATTAAAAATATAAAATATAAAATTATTGTAAGTTATAACATAAATCTTTTACTATTAGTGTTAGTTTATGGAAAATATAAATTTTTTTTTTTTACATAAAAGTATATATATAACATAATTATTTATTTAAGTTATTTTATATATATATATATATGGAAGGTGCGGGGCGGGTACTATAGTACCCATATCCGTATCCGCACCCGCAAAAAAAGGAGGGTAAATGTCTGGTCCCGGCCCCAGCCCCAATAAATAGGTATTTACTCGAACCGTTTGCGGATATTTTTACGGATACCCGTAGGGTCTTGGTACACTTTACCATCCCTATTTATGAATGATGTGTTATTCAATCCGCATAATAAATGGCTTCATTGACGGCAACTCCTTTAACTGTAATGGTTTTTTTTTTTTTTTAAAAAAAAAGAACTGTAATGATCTAAACACTAGCTATTCAGATTTTTTTCAGTTTAATTTATAGTATGTTTTATTAATGTTAAAAATAAACAACTAATGCGAATTCACAAACCTATATTATCGTATTTACTAATATCATGTGATAGTAGGATAAATATCTATTAAATATATGTAGAAAAAGGTTTATACTTACATTGCATATAAACTAGGACGGGACCAAGTCATTTTCTTTCGGGAGGCCAAATGTAAAAATTAAACTTAAAATATAATTTTAAAATTAATATATTTAACTAATAATTAAAAGATTTATAATAATTAATCACTTTTTTTTTATCGACCAAATATTAGTTGTTAATTTGTTAGCAGTGGATTCAAACCCACGACCTATCCCTCTCTCCCTTCTCCCTTCACCACCAAACCAATCTTATAACTCAAATTAATCACTTGTTATAAAACTACATTTATATAAATTAAACAAAAAAATACAAGATGTATTTTTTTTTTGGATTACCATGACTTTAGTGCGGAATATCCACCAGTTTTACTGATGACTAATCTTCGTCGGAGAACCTAGTTGGTCAATACCACTCGGACCAACGACTTATTGGTTGGTAATACAAGATGTATATAAAAGTATATATCACGTCAATTTTTATGTATATGATTGAAGTATCAAATAATTTTAGATTCATATAAAAATTTGTAGATATAATCTATATAAAAGAAACTTATAATTCAACAGTAAATTTTGAAATAAAAGTATCTAATTAAAAATTATTAAATAATGTAATAATTAGTGTAAGTTATACTAATATAATTTAATAAGAACTTTTTTTAAAAATAATATATAGAGAGAGTTTGACATTTTTATTTAAATAGACTTCCAGGCCATTGTTCTTCGAACCATTTAATCTATTCTCACCCTACTCGTTAGTTGCGTTGTAGAGACTAGAGAGGTCAATCGAAGAACTGGCTAAATTTTTTGAATTTTCTATCCGAAAATAGTTTGAACTTTGAACTGTTGTCATTGTCAAATGGCAATACGAATTACGAACGTCTAATGTGAATTATCGGTTTCCCACCTAATATTAATTTTAGTTGTGAAAACATTTGACTTTGGCAAAACAGCTTACATCGATGAAGTATTTATAAATCATATTTAACTTTTGGAACTATTTTCTTTCGGTATTAGACTAGGAATCAAATTTAACATATAGTACATGTCTTTCTATCAAAGTTGATGTTAATCGCCCCCAAATAATTTATTAAGCATCAACAAAATCAAACTATTAACGAAAGATAAAAAATACTAGGTCAGCTACTGTAATATCATGCGTAACACGTGATGATATATCATTATATTAGAAAAATGTACATACAATTTATTCAATTCTTTCTCACTCCTAAAGTATTTAAAAAATAAAATCAAACCATAATTCAAATTTTTAGGCACCTTGTTTCGAGCGAGCCACATGCATTTTCTTTTTTGTGCGTGTATTTCATCATAGGGGTGGTTGACCATTATATCATTTATATGTATCTATCACGGGTCCAAAGATTACTCGTCTTTTTCGTCAACACGTACGAAATTAGATCCTAGCTCTCGGTTGTTTGAGTATTTTAAGTGACATGAAATATTAAATATTTTTCAATTATATAAGTGATTAATTAATTATATTAATTTGATCTATAAATATTCACCAAAAAAAATGATCTATAAATAATTAATTAATCGAAAATAAATACAACTTTCTCCCGTGAGATTGGTCAGGTAATTTCCATTTCATAATTACGATGTTAGAGTAACTTCTACAGCGTTGTATGATTGGATTATTAAATTTTGGGCTGTTAAATTTAAGAATCATATCATTAAATAATTATCAAGACCTTGAATTAGTAAAACAGTATGCGTGAATTATTATAAATCTTATTATTTTTTATTTTAAAAAACTTAAATAATTCACAGATAGGGTGTCCAACATATAAGCAAGTAATTGTTGCTTGAGAATGAAATAGACTTAATTATAATTTTTATCCTTAATTTTTTATTTTTTGATGAATTTTACATATAACAAATTAATTTGACGCATTTTACTCCAAACTTTTTTAAAAACTTGCAAATTTTATCTTTCATCATTTTGCTGATATGACATGCTAAAATAATTGTACTTTTTATCCAAATTTTTTATTTTTTGGCGAATTTTACCCCTAATTTTTTCACTTTTTGATAAATTTTACTTCCAATTTTTTACTTTTTAGTGAATTTTATCTCCATTTTTTACGCTTATGTCATCATGTCTCGTAAGCACAATAGTATAAGGTAAATTTTGCAAGTTTTTTAAAAAATTGAGGGTAAAATACGTCAAATTAATTTGTTAAGAGTAAAATTCGTTATAAAGTAAAAAGTTTGGGATAAAAATTGTAATAAAGCGTAAAATATAAGGAAAATGCAACAAAATTTGTTCACAAGCAATATTTTAAATCTCAAAATATGTCACACCTAGGCTCCTCTTGCAGAACGCTTATTTTTTTTTCATTTGTTAACGACTTAACATCTAATGTCTCTCAAAAAACAAAAAAACAAAAATGTTCCACAAAACACGCACGACGTCCAAGTTTTTTAGTGGACGCCCACTGCCCAGCATCCCAAGCCATGCAGGCAGAAGCAAAGCACATTCTTTATTCATCGTGTCAAATATTATTGTCCCGCAATAAAAAATAAAAAATAAAAACCAATATAATATCCAAAGAGAAAAGAGAAAAGAGAAAAAAGAAAAAAGCCAGGGAAGGGCCCGTTTGAAAAACAATTTAATTAATATTTTTTAATAAATTTTTATTATAGAAGAGTTTATGTTATAAATGACTAAAATTTAATAAATTATTTGTGCTTGGATATATATGTCAATAAGTGCTTACATAATTTTGAAATGTTTGAATGCATTACTATATAAACATTTATAAGATATTGTCTCATTTTTTAAAAAAAAATGTGTTCTTAGTCCTTATATTCTCTATCAAACAAATTCAAAGGGTTGACGCAGTAGTGTAAGGTTCCACTGCGTTCACATGTGGGAAACGATCTATTTAGCGGAAGAACCTGTGTTCGATTTCCTCCATGTGCGAAATTTTCTTAGACCAGCGGCAGCCACGTATCACCAACTGGATTAGTCTCTGCCCAATGGGTTGGGGGACACCCGTGATCTTTGACCCATGACAAAAATATATATATTCTCTATCAAACATGATCAAGTTTCCTGTAATTTCATATGAATGGATTTGATCCTCAAATTTTAAAAAGTATATGAATTTATACCATCTTAACTTAAAAAAAAAATCTTAGAGAAAAGGGATAGAATCCACATGTTTTTAAAATTTGAAAATCAATTTTATCGACATAAAGTAAAAAGACATTGACCAAAAGTACATGAACTAAAAATATATTTTTCCTCAAAAAATCAAATCATGATAAAAAATAAATAAAAAATTTAAAAACTAACTAATAATTAATATACTAACATTATATATATCACAAAAATATAAAAAAAATAAAAACATTGGTTACCTTTTACCTATTTTTAGTTTTTCAAAAATAAAAATATAAGTATCATAAATTTTAAAAAGTTATGTGACACACACACAAAAAATTCACCATACACCTATAAATAATTTAAAAAACTAAAATATTTAATAATCAAAATATGATTAAAATATAAATCAAGATGTTAAATATAAAACATATATCATGAAATCATGATATAAACATAAAAATTTTACCATTCACTTAAACTAACTTGTATTAATTGCTATACAATTGAATTTTTTTGATGAGTACAATTGAATTTACGTCCTCTAAAATAATAAGTTTTTTTTTTATTTAACAAAAACAATGCATCATTATTATTAATTGCTCTCTCCTGTCCTTTTTATAAAAAACAAAAGGATGTTTTTTTTGTCCTAATTATAAGAAACATAGACTAATTTTAAGATGTATTAATTGCTAGTTTTCTTTTTTATCCTTTACTAGATTTTGACCGGTGCGTTGCACAGGATAAACAGTTTAAGATTTTTTTATTTAGATTTTGTATTATATATAATGTAATGTGTTATATTTTTTTCTTCATATTTTAGTAAAAAAAAATAATAATTTAGATATTAAAGTGACATCAGGTAAAATGTTCATCTCTGTGAATTAAGTTAAAATTTTCTACTTGCTTTTATAAATAAAAAATTTCATCTCTATGTACTGTATTTTATATATAATTTTGATTTTAATACATTGGCATATACATATCAATGTATAAAAGAAAATTAGAATTTGTCCAGGTAGAAAAAAAATCATAAATAATTTATTTAAGTGAGCACATAATAAATAAATAATAAATAATTATTTGCTTAAAAATGAATTTTAGACAGTAATTTTATGTGCAGAAAATAATGGTTATTATGTTGATATTTGACTTTTTTATGTAATTAAATATATCTATTAATCATGTAAAAGAAATATTAACTTTGATTGGACAAAAATATTTAGTAAAAAAGTTTATCTTGTGAATTCAATGTAATTTTCCTACTTGGTTTTATAAAAAATGTTAATCCCTGTGTGTTATATTTTATATATTTTATATGGTAAGTGAAGTCTAAATTTCTCTTCATATTTTCATGAAAAATATTCACCCTCATTTATTATATATTTTTATACTTTCTATGATCATAAAATAAAACATTCAATAAATTATTTAAATCAGGAAAGAGATGGCCATAAAAAAATACATTCAAATTTTAATTATTATAATAAAGAATATAATTTAACTATAATAATTTATATATTAATGTGACTTCAGGTAAATTGTTCATCCTCGTTAATTAAATAAATTTTTTCTACTTGCTTTTATAAATAAAAAAATTCACCCCTATGTGATATATTTTATGTATAAATTTCATTTTAATATATTGACATATACATATCAATATATAAAAGAAAATTAAAAATTGTGCAGCTAGTTGAAAATCAGGAATAATTAATTTAACTGAGAAGGTAATAAACAAAAAATGAATAAGTATTTGTTTAAAAATAAATTTTAGTCACAAATAGTGATTATATTGATATTTGATTTTTTTATGTAATTAAATATATATTAATTATGTAAAATAAATTTTAGCTTTAATTAGACAAAATAATCTTTAGTAAAAAAGTTTATCAATGTGAATTAAGTGTAAATTTTTCTACTTATTTTTATATAAAAAAAATATCCCATATGTTATATTTTATATACATTATGAGGTAAGTTAAGTCTAAATTTCTCTTAATACTTTTATTTAAAATATTCATCCTTTGTATAAATTTTCTACTTATTTTTATAAAAATAAAATATCCCGTGTGTTATATTTTATATACATTGTGAGGTAAGTTAAGTCTAAATTTATCTTAATACTTTCATTTAAAATATTCATCCCCATTTGTTATATTTTTTTTATCACTTTCTATGTTTGTAAAATAAAATAATCAATAAAATATATAAATCAGGTAGAGACAACCATAAAAAATATATTTAAATTAAAATTACAATAATAAAAAAATATAATTTCATCATAATAATATAGATATTAATGTGACTTTAGCTAAATTGTTCATTCCCGTGAATTAAGTGAAAATTTATACTTGTGTTTATAAGAAAAAAATATTCATCCCTAGGTATTTTATATATAATTTTTATTTTAATTTATTGATATATACATGTCAATGTATAAAAGAAAATTAAAATTTACCTAGGTAGAAGATAATTAATCATGAATAATTTATTTATGTGAGAAGATAAAAACAAAAAACAAATAATTATTTGTCTAAAAATAGTAGTGATTATGTTGATTTAATTTGATTATTTTATGTAATTAAATATATATATATATATATATATATATATATATATATATTAATTATGTAAATGAAATTTTAATTTTGATTAGACAAAAATCTTTAGTTTAAAAGTTTATCCCTGTGAAGTTAGTGTAAATTTCCTACTTAATTTTATAAAAAAATGTTCATCTCTGTGTGTTATATTTTAAATATTTTACATGGTAAGTTAAGTCTAAATTTCTCTTCATACTTTTATGAAAAATATTCATCTCCATTTGTTATATTTTTCATACTTAGGGAACTATTTAGATTGGGTCCAGATTTATTACGACTTCAACTTAAAAGTTAAAACTAATTTAAAAACTTCAAAAATAAAATAAATGTTGTTTAAAAATTTTATTTAAATTTTTTTTAACTAAAAGTTAAGTAAAATTGGATTGTTTGAAATTTTAAAGTTGTTCCATGGCCGGAAAAATGAGATATATAAAGAGCTTAAAATGTATAAACAAAATTAGAGTTAATAAATATGAAAATTTAACAAAATAGGAAAGTTACATGGTTAATATACAAAAAATACTATTTTTTTGACAAAAAATACTATTAAAGCAATAAAAAAATACAAATGCATTTTGGGGTCATATATATATTTGTTACCAAACCCTATACAATAACAAAAAAATATATACTTTTATAATTCTTTTCATTTATTGAATATTTTTCAATTTTTCAAACAATTTTTTTATAGTTACTTTTTTTTTTACTTCTCAAATTGAGTTTAATGTAAACATTTTTTTTTTCATATCTCTTAACTCCAATATATTTGGTTAAAAAAACAAACAAACTATCTACTCTGTTGTTTTACTTTTAGGTTCTTGTTTAACCAAAAAAAGGAGAGTAATAAAGATAAAACATTCCAATTTTAAAATTTTAAAATCTAACAATTAACAATAAATATATTTTTAAAACGATTATTATAATTTTTTTTAATATTTTTAAAATGATTGTTGTAACATTGATTTTTTTATTAAGAGAGATATTTTTAGCAAAGAAGAAGAAGAAGAAGAAATAAAGAAAGAGATTGTACGTACCTGAATTTTGAAAGCATAAGTGAACCGGTGAAAGATAACAAATTATTTGAAATAAAAAATTCACAAATTACATTAAAACTTGATAACATAATTTAATATAAAATAATATATCAATATATCACTATATTTAATAAAACTCTTTGTATTATTAATTAATATTTAAATAATTTTGTATTTTTATACACAATAACTATTCAATAATTGTTGTTAAATATTTTATTTATAACTTGTTTAAGTCCATATTTATATAATGTTTTGTTTTCATATACAATCAATAATTAATTTTAATTTAAAAATGAGATATTTAAAAATTATAAACTTTCAGAATCTTTTCAGTTCAAAATAATTTTTTAATTATATGTTATTAAGATTGTGATTTTTAATATGAAAGAAATAGTAATCTAGTAATATATAAAGATATATTTTGCATCAGAAGCAAATATAAACACAAATCATCATTAATATTGTGCCTATTAAGTAATTTAATAAATCCAATAATTTAGCTTCAAACAAAAATTAATCAAATAATTAATGATTGACAAAAAATAAAATTACATGAATGCCCCTCTTTTAGGCAGGAAAACTAAAATTACATAAATGTACATGACTGCTACTTTTATATATATAAAGATATTGTGAAATCCATTAATGTGACATCTACTCATTTTTCATAATTTATTGGTCTATTAACAATACAAGTTACACTTATTAGTGGAGGTGCAATGCCATTAATGTAACCACTACTTAAACCGATCAATTTAAGGGATACTTTTAAAATAAATTTAAAATTTATGACATTATTAATTATAACTAACTAACTTAACTATTTTTATTGGTCTTGATGATTTAGTTATTTATTTATTATAAAAAGGATCGGAAGGAGTATATTTTTTCAATAATGAAAACTTTCACATTTTATTCACCAAATCAAATTGTACGTTTCTTAAAAAAAAAAAAAAATCAAATTGTACGTAGCATAAGTACATCCATAGTTTTAAAATCCGACCCGGTGACCGACCCGGTCAAGGCACTGGGTCACTGGGTCAGTGGTCGAACCGGTGGGTCACTAATTGACCCGCATGACCCGGTCTGTATTAAAAAATTTGAAAATTTTATACCTGTCTTAAAAAAGTAAAAAAAAAAAATCACATAACAAATTAATATAATTCCACAAGCTCATTTTTCAAGTTCAAATCTATTGATATTCATAGTAATAAAATCACATTATAAATTACTTATTAAACTTTTTTAAAGTTTAAACAGAATTTAAAATAATAGAATCACACTATCAACTGTACCATCGCTTCTTCAAACAAAATTCACAGTGATAGAATCACAGTATCAATTACCTAAGAATCACTATTCATAAATAATAAAAACAGAATTAACTAAAAATAACATTCAAGTTGGATTAAATAGAATCATGTGGTGTGGATCGATGTGGTTGAAATAATGGCATTAGGGTTTATGTGTGTGCACTTTGAAGTTTGAAGAAGAAAATTCACAGACTCACAAACACGACACAACAAGCAATGTTTTGACAAACGGTCACAGTCACAAAACCTTTCTTTCTTTTGATTTTTTATCCAAATAACGTCGTTTCAAGAAATTTAAAAAAAAAAAAAATTAAAATTTAAAAAAAAAATTATTTTTTTTTTAAATTTTTTTTAAAAAAAAAATAAAATATTAAAAAAAAAAAAAAAAGGAGCGACTGGGTCGATGACCGGGTCGGGTCACCGGGTCAACCCCGGGTTTGACCGGGTCACACCGGGTTTGACCGGGTTTGACCGGGTCGAAAGCATGACCGGTCCGATGACCGACTCGACCCGGTCTGACCACCGGTTTCCGGTCCGACCGGTCCGACCGGCCGGGTCGGTCCGGGTTTTAAAACTATGAGTACATCACTTTTTATTTAAAAAAAAAAGTACATTATTTTTTTTTTGAGTAAATTACACGGACCTTTCCTGAGTTTTACATATATTACACCGACATCCTATGTCTTTTTAAACATTACTTTTGACCACATGTAGTTCAAAAAAGCAGGAGTGTCAGTGTAATATAAGTAAAACTCAGGAGGGGTCCGTGTAATATAAATAAAACTTAGGGGATCTGTGTAATTTAGAACCAACAAATAAGAAATTTTTTGTATGATTCAAAAAAAGCAGAAGGTATCGGTGTAATATATGTAAAATTCAGGGGGGTCCGTGTAATTTATTCTATTTTTTTTTATTACAAGCATAAGTACATTACTGTAGTAAGAAAAACTGAAAATCAGTATTTGTGCAAATTGTGAATACTCTCCATACTCTATCATATTTACAGATCGGTTTCTATTATGTTGGGATTTTATAATAGTGTCCCGTACCCAAATTAGTGGCTAGTGTTTAGTGTTTACTCTCAAATTTGTGGAGCACCAGAAGCTGGTAAGGGTACTGCGTCCACTCATTACTCACTATACTCATTCGGGGTTTCCAAATCATATACCAAATTAGAAGACACCCAGATGAGTTGTTGCTCTGC
This sequence comes from Pueraria montana var. lobata, assembly GCA_026413185.1. Lineage (NCBI taxonomy): Eukaryota > Viridiplantae > Streptophyta > Magnoliopsida > Fabales > Fabaceae > Pueraria > Pueraria montana. The sequence goes on along the minus strand of CM048649.1, from coordinate 68,392,175 downwards.
CATGGCGTCCCTTCTCAAAGCACCTTCCTTTCTCTCTCCTTTGAACCAAAAGGTGATTTTGAAATTCTTGATGTTCAGCAATCTCTTGTCTTTTGTATTCTGGGCTTTTCTGTTTTGCTTACAAGATGCCAAATTGGGTATCCAATAATAATCACAAGGGGTTTTAATTTGTGTTTCTACTGTTCAGTGGATGTGTTTGCTTTTAACTTGTTGTTCCCAATTAAGAAGTTGATGGGGTTGTCTTTTAATTCTTTGGCTGCTAAATAGTTACTAGTTGTGCAACCTCATGGTGCTTTATTTCAAGGTGCAAATCCATGCTTTTCTAATGCATGAGCTACTCATGTTGTTGGGCTGTTTTAATAATAACATAGCTTACTAGGAGTATAAAAATGCCCAGGAAATAAATTACTATGTCATCACTTGTTTCTGATACCACCCTTCTCTCCCTTACCCTTGATGGTTTGATATGTTTTGTACCACTTGTCCTCTGTGTTTTTGGTGGTAAACATGACCATTGTCATCGATAAATTTTATCCACTGAAGGGCTAGGAGGGAGAAAAGTGAATTTTCTTGGCTATTTGATGCCTTTTCAGATGGTAAAAAATCATCACTGATTGGGATATTGGTACCATCTGACTCCCTCTTGCCCCTGATTGTTTTGACATGTTTCTGTCTCTTTTGTGCTTTTTTGTTGCTGGCAGTAAACATTGTTGTTTGGGATTTGAATAACTTGATTTGGTACAATTTGGCAAGCCCACAATTTGTATCATGTGATAAATCACAAATGCCTTTGAATCTTATGATACATGGATGAATTGCTATGATTCCACATCACACCATTTCTTATCAAGGAAATTGAAAGTTAGATGAGCTAAAATTATTAAATGAAAAGGACGCAAAGGAGCGATACTGATACACACTACTTGATTATTCATATGCTCTATTTTTCGTTCTTCTGAACAGGGTTTCAGATCTTCATTCACTCATTCTATGCAATATATTTGATTTTTTTATAGCTTTGCTCCTGGTCTTTTGAAATAGAGGCTACAACCACTCAATTATGACATGATTTTGTTTCATGATATTTATGGTCATTTTCTTGTTTAAAATTATTACACCAAGCGTTATATATCATTTATATGATATATTTCAAGTTTTTTTTTATTGTGTCTTTGAATCTTGCAATTGATATAATTTATTATTCACGATTCAGAAATTAGCTTGGCCATTCATAATTTGAATTGCTATTCTATGACTTTGATGGTAAACACAATGGTCTCTTAAGGAAAAAAAGCATAAAAGGATTTTTGTTGTTGATATTTCTCAATCACATTGGGGAAAAAGAGGATTAATTAATGGATCTTGATAGCGTGTAACTTCAATTATTTCGAACTGAATTTTAGCAATTTCTGAGCAGCGAGCCTTGTTAATTGACACTTCACCACAAACCTTTTTTGTTGCAGTTGAATTATGTCAGCTTTTCTCCCATAACCACAAACCTGCAATCCAAATTTTATCATGCTAGTGTCAGAAATGGGAGATGGCACGTTCCTAGCATGACAATAAAAGCTCAGGCAGCTGTTGAAGGGGATGTACTTGACAAAGAATCAGTCTCTATCAATGAAGAAAGCGGTATGTAGTTGGTTATTGTTCATTGTCTGCTTTATTCAGGTATTTCAGAGTAGCTTTTGATACATTATTTTTATTTTTATTTTGATGTTGCTGGTATTTTTCAGATTATGGGGTCGTTTGTATGCACCATGTTGGAATTTTATGTGAAAACCTAGAAAGATCACTTGACTTTTATCAAAACGTTCTAGGTATGCCAGCTTGTCAAACTAATATTTTCTGTGTACATCGTGTTTACAATGAAGCAAGTATATGAATAACTAAATTGAATGGAATTTAGGCCTCAAGATAAATGAAGCAAGGCCACATGATAAGCTTCCATACAGGGGTGCTTGGTTGTGGGTAGGCTCTGAGATGATTCATTTGATGGAGCTTCCAAACCCTGACCCTCTAACTGGACGACCTCAACATGGTGGTCGAGACCGTCACACGTGTATTGCGATTCGTGATGTTTCCAAGCTGAAAGCAATCTTTGATAAAGCTGGTACAACTTCTTTCCTTCTTTAAACAACATAACTTGTGGTTCACCATGATTTACAGCCTTTTAAATGACATATGCTCTAGGATCTATTTTATGTTACTTTCTCTGTGGCCTTCTACTTTTTAGGTATCCCTTACACACTTAGTCGTTCTGGAAGACCAGCAATCTTTACACGTGATCCCGATGCAAATGCTCTAGAGTTTACACAAGTAGATGATTGATGTTTATGGATGTTACTTGCTAAGGCCACACCCCTTTGGCGCTATAAGTTATCAGAAGGTTGTACAAATGATTACATGTATGTAAAGGCTGAAGGGATTGTAACTAGTAAGCCATAGTAAAGTAGTCTGCTACTCACTCTGCTATGCAGTGGCACTAGCAGCAATGGAATACTGGCTCATCTTTTATATAGCACACCAGTATGGATAAACGGAACGTGAATACCGAGAAATAAGATTGAAAGAAATTAGATTATGGAAAGTGATCTTTTCAGTCATAGTGCTAGAGGCTCCTCGAAAGGGAAACATAAAAGTACGGCGTAAAATTGAAGATATTCAGAAGCCAAGAGTTTCATTGTTTGAACGAATGGGATATCGTATACAATTATTTTTATCTCTCTCTTTTTTCTTTTATTTTTCTTCTCATATATAAACAAGTAATTAGTATGTTCTATCTGTTCTGATCTCACAAGTATAAAATAACTTAACTACCACAAGAGTAACATCATTACATCGTAAAGCCTTAAATTTCATCATGAATTACTAGTACAAAATATTCCCAATGGCAAAGTAATTAACTCTTGAACATAAAGCAAATAAAAAGTCCATTATATTATGATCGTTAGATTTATAACAAGTGTCAATACTTTAATAATGGAACAATGACACGATATACATGAATATGTTAATATTTCATCCGCAATAAACTTTCATTCTTGTACAACAATTTCGTAAGAAAAGTCTGCACGTTGGCACGTTGCTAACAATTCTCTTTGGGCTAAATACAATGGCTAAAGAAAGTTTACATACAACCTTAAATGAAAAAAAATAAAAATTAGCAGCACGTGCAGCTAAATTCTCAAAGAGTTATACTTTTCATACAACAATTTCTTACTATACTTTTTACAATATTAATTTTTCTCTATCTCTCCCCGTCCCATCACCTATCTTACTAACCTTTTGTACAGTTCAAATTTTGACTGTTTTTGTTTTTTTTTTTCGCTGAATATTTTGACTGTTTTTGTGCTGCAAGTAAAAGTGGGTTGCGATGAGCAGTAACTAGTAAGATATTCACTGCTTACTAATCAAAAGGTCACTCCTGACTTCCACTCCTGAATGGCAGAACGTAAAGTGTGGTTTGGAGTCAACACAGAATGCTGGAGTTTAAGCTTTGTCATGGGTGACACATTGTGTTTGCTGAGCCATGCCTTGATTGCTCTGTACTCATAAGTGAACCCATCCGCAGCAACATATGGATCATCCATGATTTCCTGCAGTATTCACAAATCAACCAAGAATGAACAAATAGCTGAAAATGATATGCATCACAAAGATATCAAAACACAATAACCAAATGTTCATCAGATAAGTGCAGGTTTATACCTGAAGGATTGGGCAATAATACTGGCTTGGCGCACTCACACTATTTCTTCCCATCCTTGCACTAGCATTTGCCGCATCAGAAAATCTTTCGAGAACTGGAAGAACTTCAGTATCAAGTTCTGGCCTATCTCTGCATCTAAGTGCAGTGCATTTAAAGGCAATTTGAGCTAATTCCACTGTCTCATCCAGTGGCCAATCTCCAGCTGATGGATCTAAAATATCACGGAAGGAGCCATTTCTAATTGCATCTTCAACGATCACAATGAGTCCACGTGCATGGCGACCAGTTATCAATTGGAGAGTTATAACTCCAAAAGCATATACATCTGATTTTGGTCGGACAGTGCCAGTTCTCTGATACTCTGGGTCCATGTAATGCAGAGTACCGGCAAGCATTGATTCTCTGTACTCTGTGACATTGTCAGGCACGACTTCCACAATGAGTTTAGCCAGCCCAACATCTGCAATTTTGCTCACATAATTTCTGTCTAACAAGATATTGCCAGGTTTTATATCTCGATGGACAATAGGCTCTGGCTTTGAATTGTGCAAGAATGAGAGCCCACAAGCCATTTCAAAAACTATACGAAATCGAAAAAACCAAGGAAGTGGTGGTTTTCCATTTTTTTTGAGAAGATAGTCTTCTAGACTTCCATTTTCCAAGTATTCATAAACGAGACAACCACTCTCAGGACAGGCTCCAAGTAACAACACCATATTAGGATGATGTAGTTGACTAAGAATCTCAACCTGCAACAAATGGGAGACAACAGAAACTCAGAAAGGAACACTTTCTCTTGTTATTGCAGCATTCAAATATTGAATTCGTTTAAGATATTTAAAAGGTACCTATCATTAGGAAGCATTGAAAAATGAGATGCAAGGGAGTACAGTTTGAAAATTTAATCAACTTTTAAATCAGCAAATTTCGTATGAGGACTATTGCAGCACACAAAGAACAAAGAGTAAATCCTATGCAAGCTTGATCTGTCAAGGATTAGTTGATTAGTAACTTTTTATCAGTCAATTTTTCCTGTAGTAGAGGTAGTGGGATAGCCAAAAAATTTCCAAGGGACTTGGATACTTGAGCTTGCATTTGTAAGTTTTATAACTCAATTCATGATTTAGATTCTTAGGACATTTAAAATATGATATGAAGAACCCCACCAGAAGGACACAACAAAGAGTTCAGCAAGTCTCAGAATCTCACTCTCATATAAACAATTTCAAAGGGAAGAAAAAACCAAGCAAAAGGAAGACCTCTTTCAGAAACTCCTCTTTCTTGTTGATTGCGTCCTGATGCAGAACCTTTACAGCTACTGGTGTGTGATCTAGATTACACTTGTAAACTTTCCCATATCCTCCCTCACCAATTATCAAGTCCTCAGCAAAGAAGTTCGTCGCTATCTTGATTTCATCCATGGTGTACTTTCTGTATCTCCTGTCATTTGAGAGCAATGTATCAACAATTCTCTGTTTTTCTATTGATTCTTTAAGGACATCAAGTTCAGCCATCTGTCTTTCATATGACTCTTTGGCAAACTTATTTTTCGCCTCCTCAAGTTCCTTCATGACTTTTAAATACTTTGTTTTCTCTTCAGCAGCAATCTTTCTCAAAATCTCCTCTCTTTTTAGGGAAGCATTTACTCTTTTAGTTTCTTCAAGAGATTCAGAAGAAAGTAAAAGGGCCTGCAAGTAAACAGGGCTAAGTTGTAAAGGCATAAATTTCTCTGATTGGAGCATAAGTACTGTGGAGTGCCAAGCTATTAACTAAAGATTTAATTTAAGTCCAATTTTAGCAACTGTGCCACAATGAAGCAGACATGGCTGTGGCTTTCAAAAAACTAAATTTTGAATAAAAAGACTTGCTGAAATTAAAGAGGGCATAAAGCTTTATGTTTGAATATTATTGAAACCAATTATTTTTCATTTTGTTTTGATTTATTTATTGAATTTGAATTTTGTTGACTTCAAAGTTCAAGGCTCTTGATCAGGTTTTAGTCATCCAAAATTTATGTTTAAATAATTAATAAGCAGCATTACACGCTCTTAGGGAAAATCATTTGCATTTTCTTTTAACAAATTACTAGATTTTTGACCCGTGCAATGCGAACCCTAAATAGAAATTACTGGAGTTGATACCTTTCGTAGGCATTGGCTTAGGCATTGAGAACGTGGGGGAAGGGAGGGGGAAAAAGAAAATAGCTTAGTTGAATTAGAGACCCGGACATGTATTTCCTTCTACAACCAAAAGAGAAATCAAATATTATCAAACTCTTACCTGGTTTTGAGTTTCAACCAGCCCTTCACAAACTTGTTTGTACATGGCGATAGTATTTTGCAACTCCAGCTGCAGTCGTTCCACTTCTTCTTGCATGACTAACTGCATAAGTACACGTCATATGAGCACCACAGCCATGTTGGAGAATAATAAAATATAGCACTTTCACTAGAAGTTATTCATATGTGACACCCCCCAATGGTTCCTTTTGACTAAAGAAGAAAGTTACCTGTTCACGTTGTGCAGAAGCAATGGAATCAAATGAGTGGAGGCTGATACTTTCAATATCATCTCCACAGTTTTCTGGATTTTCTTCTTCATTTTTGGTAGAATTTTCAAAAGAATTCCTACGACTAAATGATTGCAGACCAATGTAACTACGCTCTGATAGTGATAAAAACCGGAAATTCTTTAGAATTTTAGGTTCAGTTGAGGATGAACTAATTCCAGACATTTCTCTGCCAATGCCAGTAGCATTGTCTGCTTTATTTACTTTAGTAGGCATGAAGTAGCTTGGGCTAGTCTCTGTTGGAGGGAAAATAAAAATAAAAAATCAGAAATTATACAACTTCCATAAAGATTTAATTCAAGACCCTAATTCTATGAAAGCATCATCCAAAACCAATATAAGATGGCCACACAATTAGGGCGTAGGTGCAGACATCAAAATCCTGAAATGCAAGATCTTCGATCATACCATGAGAATGTGAAGATGAAAAATCAGCCAACTTCGATATAATTCTATCTCTAGCTATAATATATACATCACAACTATCAGGAGCACATCTTAGAATGGTAGTTGGTATCCCGGGTCCTTTTAGCTTCCTGGAAGAAGAAAAAATGGAATTTAGAAGCCAGTAACTAGTAAAGGAGAATTGTTCTAAATTGCTTTATGATCCATTCTCTCTCTGATGACTGTTTGTAAAAAAACTGAAAATTAATTTCGTTGTACTTCCAACGAAAGTTTTGGGTTGAGGTGACAGATTTAGCATGCAAGTGCCAAACTCCTAATTGGAAAAACCTAATTAGATAATAGATGCCTACAGGAAGTTAAAATCAAGTTGATCTACTACATAAAAGCTCAAAAACATTTATAATTTCCACTACAGTAAATTATACTATGTAGTAGCATAATTATGAAACTTCATTGACAATAGACATCATACAATATTGTAAGATTATTTCACATTGACTAACATATCAACAAAACAGAAGAAATCACAATGTTTGCTTTAACCTTTAACACTTTGAATATTTAGAAACACATACCTTGTTATAAAATTTGAGGAGTCAGAACCCAGCACTAATATTTGGACCCCGGACTGCGAAATAAAGCTAAGAAGTGCTTCTGCAGCATTGTCATCTTCTAGCAGTACGGTTTCCATCTACAAAACTTCCACATTAACCTTCCCTTAACACCTTTTCAATCTCAAGTTGAAACTAGCGCAGACCAGAAAACCAAGTTATGATGCACGGATACTCCAAAATTGGCAGCATGCATAATTGCATATTCACATCCAATACCAATACTTGTACGATACTACTAAATTTGTAATTTTAACATATCTCCTCCTCCTTTTTATTTTTTACACTCATTGTCCTCACAATAGGGATACAGATTTAAGTCCAGTTTTCATCAGTTGCATTTTTCAAAACATATTCTCACTCTTGCAATCTTGCTAGAGTTAGATATCTGAGACTCTGAGGTTGCCCAATCACAGATAATATAAATACGTTGTTTAATATACATTACAGTAGTCGTGTCTTAGGGTGTGTTTGAAAGAGCTTATTTGTACTTATCTTATGAGTTATGACATAAGCATTTGTGTAATTGTTTGGAAGAGCTTATGAAAATAGTTTATTATATATCCATAAGCTGTTTTCAGTATGTTCTCTAAGATAGCTTATGAAAACAGACGAGAGAGTTTCTAAAAAAAATTAAATGCATAAATTGATTTTAGCATATGGGAGAAGCTTAATTCATTCTATCTTTTTGTTTTCTTATACAACTGTTTGTGGGAGAAGTTTATCCGAACAGAACCATAAATTCTTTGATTATAAAAACAACTTATACACAAGTACTTATTTAATTAGTTGTTTATCCAAACAAGAAATTGTGTATTTGCATATGATATCAAAACTCACCGTGTTTGAATCACATAGTTTCTTGAACGGAACAAAGATTTGTTCAGACTTTTGTTTCACATCCTGCACGTAAGCTGCAAACACGTCGGCATCGGCTTCGGAAATAGGAATATACTCTCCAGCTGCGAATTATAAATCCACAAAACAACGTATTTCATTTCAGTTATCAAAGCTAGTTAGTTTCTCTTATCATATAGTATATAATTGAGTGTTACCTTTTTTTTTTTTTTTTTTCTGCAAAAATAAAATGAGAGAGAGGGTGTGAAGAACGTACTTGGTGTTGCAATTGAAGTGATTGAAGGGATGACGTGAACTAAGATGAACCTATCGGCTTGAGGGACGAGATTGTCCACCGCCCACTGAACAGCTCGCCGGCTACCCTTGGCGCCGCCGGAGCCGCCGCTCACGGCAACGGCAACCGATCTCGATGACGGTGTGGACATGTTTCTGTTGGTCAACGACAATTTTAATTGCTCCTCTTCAAGTCTTCAACTACCACAGCAAGCAACCGTTGAATTTACTTACACTTCTCTGTTTATGATCATTGCTCAGATTGTTCGCAATTCTTGTGCTAATAATAATATACAACTCGTTTTACGTGGGAGATGAAATTTTAAGGATAATGAATTGTTATAACATGAATATTATAAATTGTTAAAATTTTAATAGTTTACTTTTTAATTATTACTACTCATAATTCTATTTTTGTTTTTTTAAGTAGAATGTCAATTTCCTTAATAACCTTACACTCTCCACGGCAATAATTTAAATGTGTGTTTAGAAAAATTTATTTAAACTTACAAAAATAACTATAATCTCTTTATAAGATTTTAAATTTATTTTAAACATATTTTTATAAAAAAACATTAAATAATATTGTTTTTAACTTATTTTAATTAATTTCAAGTTAAGCTTATAAATAAATTATAATTTAAAAATTATCAAATAAACATATAATTAAACTATTTAACTGAATATTATTGAATTTAGCAGGATAGATTAGTTTCCCATAATGCAGCCAACATGTTAAGAGTGATTTGAAGAATACTTATATAAAACAAAGCTTATTTTTGGTACAGATGTTAAAAAAAATCTAGTTTTTTTTTTAAGAAAAAAAAATCTTGTTTTTTTTTAAGAAAAAAAAAATATTGTTTTAAGAAAACAAAAGCTTAGACATAAAACCCTAGACGGGAGAAGGATGGAGAATTTAAATGAACCTTATTTTAGATCTTTTGAAAATGAAAATGTTATATATTAGTATGTTAAAAACGTTAGTTAAAATTTTTGTTGTTAAATTGATTTTTTTAAAAAATTAAATTATTCTAAAATTAGTCATTATATTGATTAGTTCTTAAGAAAACTATTCATTCGTGCAATAACAAAATTAACAAGAGGACAAATGTCAATCTGACAAGAATTGATTTGATTGTACTCTCCAAAAAATCAGATATTACAGAAGTTATAATTCTTATATTATAAATTTAGCTCCTCATATTTTAAAATAGAATAATTTTTATATGTATTTTTTATTGTAAATTTAGAGTCCAAAATACTACTATTAACTCAAAATGAACACAGAATGAAAGTATATATAACAGTAAAAAAAATCTCAACATGAGTAAAGATAATAAAGTATCTCTTAAAAAACTTATCTTAGATTTTTAATACAAGAGAATCACTGAATCACCTTATCAATTGTCTAATGATAAAAATACAACTCTCTAGATCTCCCTTCTTAGAAGGAGGAGGGAAGAGAAATACGGAAATTCTTACTTTTACTCTGCTATCTCTGACTGATGGATTTCGTTTGTCTTACAATTCACAAGTCCCCTTGTAATGAGGGATATGTCTTCTTCCACGTATGAATAACAAATTACATTTTTTTTTAAGAAAATAACAAATGACATATATAGTAACTCTTATATATTAATAGGACATATTATCTGAATGTGGCAGCTTATCACATCTTGTAATTGACAAGATTACTTGAATCTGTCGGGTCTATTAATTAGGGAGGAATTTTCAACACTTTTTTTTTTCTTATAAGTTTTTATATCTAATTAAATCAATAATTTTAATTAAATATATAATTAAAAAATGATTTTTTATTTTTTAATTATTTTAGTCAATGTTTATTTTTTTTCCAATTAATATTAAGTAATGACTTGCAAGTCTTCATTAAAATAATTTTATTAATTAATCTACTTTTAACGTTTTTTTTAAAAAAATTAAAAGTTTTAAACGTTTATATTTATATATTTTCATTATATGTTTATTATTAATAAAATAGTTTTAAATACTTTTTTTTTCATATTTAACAAACACCCATAGAAGGTACGACATATTTGCGAGTGTGATTTTTAAACTTCCGTGGAATATTTGGTATTAATTACTATAGTTACTCAACGAGATAGATGCAGTGGTATGAGAGAAATTTAGGTGCTACTAATCTTTAACAACATACGTACATGCAATACTGTAAATGATTTTGTACAGAGCAAAAATTCGAGTCCCATACACATTGCAAGTTTTGCATCATCTTGTTTGGGATCTAATGAGCTGCATCACCAGTGTCAGCATACTCACGGTCTCTACAGCATCCTCACATGTAATTGGTGATTTCATTGAGAGTTAGATTACAAAAAAAGTTACCTATAGACTGGATAAAGGTGCAACACTGAATACTGATAAGTGATGGAACCTGTCAAAGAAAAAGGGTTATCATTGAGTTAGTGTCAGATAAAGTGAAAACCATCATAAATGTTGGCTCTTAAAGGAAGTGATAATGTTAGGAGTCTCGTATTAAATAGAATAAAATATTTAATGTAGTACTTAAGCGATGAGATCATAGTTTTAAAAATCGAATTGGTGATCGATCCGGTCAAGGCACTGGATCAATGGTCGAATTAGTTGAACCACATGATCCGATATTTATTAAAAAATTTGAAAAATTTATATCCTACCATAAATATAGTATATATATATATATTATATGATAAAATTACATTATATATATATACTTATTTTTGCACCACTTACAAGTAAAGGTAACGTAGCTTAGTGGTAGGCTACATGTGTTTTGGCTAAAAGGTCCAAGGTTCTATATCATAGGTGGATTTTTTATGTTCACTCTTAATTTTAATAAGGGAAGAGTGTGGGTGCAAAATTTACGTGAAGGAAAAAAAGATGTCAGCATTCCAGTATGTGAAAAGTAGAGAAAATCAGAGAAGAGAGAGAAAATCAAACATTGGAAGACGTAAAAAGCAGTTGGTAAACATGCTACTCGAGAAAGTTGATGAGAAAATTTAAATGAGCAACATAATGAATATAACTTTTTGGTTAGTCCGAGTCGATTTTTTACCAGTCCAACCAGGTTTTATACCGATTTTGACCGGATTTGACCGAATCAACAACATGGCCGATCCGATATTAAACTCGAATTGGTAATGAGTTCGGTTCCTGGTCGAATTGGTTGGACCGGCCGGTCCGAATCGGATTTTAAAACTATGCATGAGACTCTCCTATCTAATAGACTAATCTTTTAGGTATAGGACTCTCTTTGTATGCTTAAGTCTTTGCAATTAGCTAGTATCATAGGATAAAATTCAGTCGGTATAAATAACTAGGGACATCTTCATATTTGGCATTTGTATGTGTGTGTGTATATATATATATATATATATATATATATAATATCTCCAAAGAAATGAAGAAGAAAATTGAAGAACACATCAACACTCATTAATTGGAACAAATATCCATGACCAGTACTTTGTTTCTTTTTCTTTATATATACCTTTGATGACTTGCACTTGAACACACATCGCCATGTAGCTTGAGTATCAGTCAATAAACAGAATGATTCAATTGAAGCATTAGTATATAAAACTTTCATATGTTAAAGGCAAAAGATTATAAGTAACAATGAGGAGGGAAGGGTAAAGGAGGTGGCGACAGATAGAGAGTGAGCACACAGCTTTTAGCATGAAAGTTCCATGCTAAGAAAGAGCCAAGTGCTCACTCTCTTCTGTCACCTCCACAAACAAACCTGAAGCATGCATGCATAGACGATTCTGTTTAATTCATTTCTTTGTTCTCAACCAATTGGCAGAAGGAGATTGAGCTTATGTGTTTTCTTAGACTATATCTTGTGCAACTTGATGGTGCATACTGCAGAGTTGGTTTGGGTCTCAATATATAGGAGGGACTGAGAAGGTATGTACCTCCCAATAATGAAATATGCATGCCCGCAGCTGACGTAGATAAATTCTCTTTCATTACATCTAAGGATTCTAATTGGTTCTTTTTTTCTGCCAAACTAATAACCATACAATACATTGAAAAGAAAGATATGGGGGCAATGGTACACTTTGCAACGAATGTACTTGGCCTTATAGTTGTTGCAAGTAAGCAGCTGTGCCAGCTATTCGGTTGCAGTCAGCTGAGAGAGAATAAATGGGTACAAGGTGTCTACTTTGTTTAACTTCTTGATGTTATTTTTAGTTAATATTTTTATTAGAATTTCATTTCAATATATAATGACTGAGTTGGCAATACACATTATAAGCTTGCTGAGCCTGTGGAGGAAGACTAAGTTCAATTCCTGAAATAACATATCCTTAGGAAAGGGTAATAAGTTTTAAATGTAACTAAATCATGTACAAATTAAGAATTAATACCAAAAGGATTAAAACGAGTAAAAATACTTTAGGATCCTACAAATTAGAGAGCTAAAAACTCTAATTATATATGCTAGTTAAACTTTTTTTTATTAAATAATAAGTCTATATAATTAAATGTCAGAATATTTTTTTTGTACTATTATAATACATAATTTGTTTTTATAAAGAGTCTTGCAAACAATTACCTTTTAGCATTTATAGAAAGAAAGTTATTATATATATAAAGAGAGATGTCAATGAGAATACTTTTTATTGTTAATAAATAAAAATTATAAATATAAACCATTAGATTATATTTAAATGGTCGAGAATAAAAATTAGTTAGTATATTCATGTAATTATACTTAACAAAATCATGCATATTTTTTTAATATTGATCATTTAAATATAATTTAATAATTTATATTTATAATTTTTGTTTCTCATGACAAGAAGAGTTTTCATTTCATATCCAATGCATCATTTGCTTGATACGTGTCTAGTTAATTTTGTTTCAAATATTTTTACGGTTTTAAAAGCTCGGTATATGTCATGTACCAAAAAAACAATGTTCGAAATTTTTTTAAGAGATGGACTCACTTGATCAAATTTTTGTTTGTGAAAATTGTATGACTTGGCTTGGAATTTATGAGAGATTTCCCTTAATTGTATGGCCGGTGGTCTGTCATATGAAATAAAAAGAATCTTTCCTTACTTTCAAAATTTTCTTAAAAAAATGTTGTATATTGCATTTTGTGGCCCTATCTTAAGTCATCCAAGCTTATGCTATTGAAGTTTATTTGCAAAGTGTCCGTTCTAGAAGATGATAAGCATCTAGACGAAGATTTATATAATTATTTCACTATTGGACAATTGTGGAGATTGGGGCCTGGTGGGTTAAGTTGACCATGTGTCTAATTTCTGACATGTGGTTAACATTACAAGCCTTTACACTCTGGAAGCTTATTGATAAATAAAGGTTGAGGATATAAATGCTAATTTTACGTGGCCATCCCTATCAAGTAATTTTTAATAACGAAGGAATAAAGAAGGGGATCGATAGCTATCAAGTGAAAACATAATTTATCCTTCAAGCAGGAAAAATTAAGCCACTTAAACCTTAGAAAATCAAATGTACAGCATTGTAAGAAAGAGATGTTTTGTTGTGCACATTCAAAAAAATCTATATTGGCATAAGTGGCCTATGCATAAAGTATATATTCGTTCATCAATTAAACAAAAACAACTGAGGCAAGAATCATTAAATGTTGTTATTTCTTAAGGAAATTTGCACAAACTAATGAGTACAGAGATTTTAGACGTGTCGATCTGCCAATGAGACGTTCCCTGTCGAGTGCTAAACTAACAAATAATTTATTGTAATGTACGTGATGCTCAAGGAAGACCATTCTATTTGCTAAAAAAAAAGGTTTAAAGCAACGATTTAAGTTTATCAAGAATTATTGATTCCACAAATCAATACCTAGTAATTAAGAATAGCCACTACTTACCCAGGGCTTATGCATGGAGCTGTCAGTTTCGATTCCAATTACATTTGTCAAATTCGGTGCGTGTTCAAACATGAAAATAACAGTCAAATCGTGGCATTTCATTTCATATAAGAAAGGACAAGGAAAATGCACAAAGGTATTTTTGTCTGTGTGGAGGAACAAGAGGAATATATGATTTTTTGTCTGTAGCAATTGATAGTCCTTAATTTATGTTTGAGTTGTCTCAGTAGGCCGAAGGAAGTGCATTTCTGTGTCTGCATGTAGCTATGGTGAAGGCAAAACTTTTTGTTACTCAATTCCAAACAGGCCATGGAAGATTCCAATTTTGAAGGGCACTTTTTGTGATTTCTTTTCATGGGAATGTCAAACAACAGCAGAGTATCAGCCGCCTTGGAAGAACTTATTCTGCTCTCTTGTGAGAAATTACAATTACTTTTGCATAAAGCTGGTTGGTTCAAATGTTACATGTCTAATTTTTGTGTCCCCATGACTCTATTGGCTATTATAATGTGGCTGAACAAAATTAATCCAAAACATAAAGCAACTCAATGTTAGGCTGTCAAAGATTACTAGAAAATCCAAACAAAAAAAGCTAATAGTATTGCTGAGCTCCACAAAAATGACACTGATAGTGGATCGGGTGACCCATTCAACACAAAGGAGCCTATGATTATGGACTCAATTAGGCCCAAACGTGTAACCCATAGACTTTCTTGGCTAAGAGACTATATAGTTTTTAGTTTTTTCGGCTAAGAGACCATGATTAAGATTGAGCCATAATTTTATCATTATGTATTTTTCCATTTTCCCTAAAACTGGGATGTTGCCACATGGTTGGCCCTGATTCACTATTATTAGAAGACTATGTTATCTATTGCTACATTATGTTGTAAGAAAGGCAAGAAGAATGAATTGAGCTAGTTGTTATTGCATCTTTTATCGTTTTGATTTATATGTAATTGAACCCTAGAACTTATCCTTTCCCTCTCGTAAACAACCTAGCTAGCCACTTCCTACCATATGGTGCATTCATTGACCCTATTTCATGTCTCCCAAACCCATCTCTAAACATATGGATGATTGATAATGTAGTCTTTTTTCCTCCACCTTTGGACTTGTTTGAGCTTGATTATGCAAAATTTGATTCAACGAGTCTAGTTTGGATTTTGAGGAAAAATGTAATGAATCATATGTCTTTATTGTCCTAATACTTTGCTTCATTTTAAATTTAAGAGAAAACAGTTAATAATACTTATGCTTTGTTTGGTGAAGCAAATTTGTAGAGGACGGACGTAGATGGAAGCATGTAGGGGTGTTTGGTACAATCAATTTACAAGAGAAATAAATTTTAAATTGTGAGTCCCATAATATATATTTTTTGATTAAATGCACAATTATGTATAATTTTTAAAATTCTCTTAACATTCAACTTCCTCTTTGGTAAAAATCAATACCAATTGATAAACATCCAAACACTTGGAGAACCCACCCTTAAAAGTTAGATTTTAATGAAAAAAAATCAAACACTTAAATACTCAACTAAACATCTCATACTATTCGATGTGGGACTTAGACACCTTATAATATTCAAATCCTTGTCAATGCATCTCGTCTCTTGGACTCAACTATGATTTCTAACATATATTTTTGTTTTTTTCTAATGACATTATCTATCATATTTACTTATTTTCTTTGTAATTCTCTCATCCTAAATATACATTCTTGAGGATGAGAAATCATAACTTTGATAACTTTATGGGACAAACTCGCCCATTTGAGTCCAGATATCGTGTAAACCAGGGTGTGAGAAAAGGGCATGCAATGTCAAATTAATTAAAATATGCCACATTCACCATGGATTGGTGAATGCTGTATGGCTATCAAGACATATGGCTGACATAATTTGTGGAAACTAATGGGTTGGCTCGCATAGTTGAACCTAAAATAAATAAATAAATAAATAAATAAAAATTACTTATTGTTATTTTAGTAAGTCACACCCATGTGGAATGGCTTCATTTTTACCAATTATTCCGTTGCAATCTGCTGCTTAGTGCTGGCGGCTGCATTATTGTGCTCAAACTAAATTTTTATGTGACAACAAGATATGAGCCTAACCTAAAGGTTTAATATCATCAAATATACATATTCAATTTGAAAGTGTGTAATTTTAATCAAACTTGTCAAATTTTGAGCAATATTGTAATTAAACTAGGATCCTATTGAAGCCAGATAGAGAATAAAGACAAGCTAAAACACTGTCGGTTATAATAAAAGATATGTGCATATCAACTTCGGCCACCACTTCGGAGCAGTAAGAAGTGGTGGACTAGTAGTCAGGAGGACCTTTTAATATTGTTATTTGTTAGCATCTGCATTCTAACAGCAAAAAGGGAAGGATAAGTACACCGTATTTAGAGGTGTCAAAACGGGCCAATCCGGCCCACACGGGTTGGCCCACCACGGGTTGAGCGTTAAACGGGTCGAGCCAACCCGGCTCACCTTTTGGTGAGCCATGAAAATATCAACCCGGCCCGGCCCACCACGGGTTAGGTGGGTTGGCTCACCAAATTTTTAAAAATAAAAATAAAATTAAAAATAAAAAAATTAAAAACATTTTTTTCTATTTTTTTTTTAAAAAGTGACATTTTTCCATCAAAGACATTTATTAATTCAAATGATTCAAATACAAATACAAATAATAGGCAAATATCTCAAATAACTATTCAAGCATCTAATATTATCATTCAAATAACCATTTAAATGACTCAAATACATGAATACCATTCAAAAGTCTTAAAAAATCAAAGTCTTAAAATAAAATCCAACCATCAAATTGTCCAAACATTAGTCATAGTTCAATAACATTAAATGAATTGTTATTCTATTTACTATATATATATTTTTTTTAGTTTAAGTGGGTTAAGTGGGCCAACCCGACTCAACCCGGCTCGAACCCACCTGACCCGCGGGTTAAGTGGGCCGGGTTACAATTTTGCCAGTATCACAAAAATTTTCATTTTTCCAACCCGGCCCGGCCCGAACCCGTGGTGAGCCGGGTTGGCTCACCGGGTTTGGCTCACTTTGACACCTCTAACCGTATTCGTGCATGTTGAGATTGAGTGAATCTAAATTAGTAAATTATCTAATTTGCATAATTTGCTATTTTTAAATTTTGTATGAAAATTTTCTGTTTCACAAGAAAAGTTGAGCGCAACAAATACTTTGGTACCGGGGGCTGAAGACTTCCAATGCTAGTGTCAAACAATAAACAGGAAAATACAGCAGTTTAGTAACAAAAACTGGTTGAAAAGTTTGGCGCAAAAATCTTGTCTATGTTATTTTTCAATCATAGCCTTCAGGTTATTGTTACAGATAGTTTCATATACAAGGATGAACAATGTTCTGCATTACTTTAAAAGCACGAGCAGGATCACGATAAAAAAGTGTCATGTACTAACAAAAAAATGTTAATAATTAGGCAGCTGCATTGATATAGTTTTTGTATAACAAAAATTTAATTTGTTAAAAAATACAAATTGTATTTGCTAGTTAATCATGTGATGCAATCATATTAATAAATAATTTCATTGTATAAGAAATTGATATATGCTGTTAATACATTACAGTATTAGTAGGATGCACATACATTCAATTATTATATAAACTATATATCGATTGTAATGGATTTCCTATCTGTCTTAAAAAGCTGTCAATTAATTAACCTGAAGAGGTAGTTGTAGAGAATTGGTCTTCTCCTTCTGTAAGTGGTGTGCCAAATAGAGAGGGAATGGCCATCAGAAAAAAAATTAAACATATTGAATATTGATAATAAAGACAAATTTTCAGCATAAAGCTTCTCACATGCACAGCAATGTCTCGAGGAATTAATGAATCTAATCGTCATCCACAGTCAGTCCATCAAGAAGAACTCTGATTGGACTGTCATATTAAGTTATGATCGTAAACTTAGTTAATGGAAGAGACAACCATGCATGAGTCCACATATTAAATAAATTTGGGTTATTAAAATACAGAACGCGTGCGAAACTGGAAAATCTGGCAAATTGGAGGTTTATATTATATATATTTTGGTGCGTCTTAATTCATCCTATTGCATCATGCATGCCAGCGTAACATCACACTAACATGTGACGTGAGATTGATACTATACTACTAATTTGAAGGTTGTTATTCTGGATCACTTTTACTAGATAATTCTAAAGAGAATAGCTAGGTGTTTAAATGTGGAAGATTGATTTAATTATGTATGAAGGACCAAGGTTATAAAATTAAACAGCCTAAAGGATATATAAGCACACAAATGTTGAATTCAGTCAAACACGATGCCACTGAGCAGCAAATTAAGTCACAAGTGGTGTGGTGTTTTTATGTGAATATATAAATGTGACATCTCTGGTATCATTGTCTATAAATTAAGCTTATACGGTTCCACATTCATTGTGGCCTGGCCTCTTGTATAATTTGCATCCTTGCTTTGCTCTTATAGTTATTAGTTAGAGCTTGCAAAGTAATTAACAATGAAGCGGCCATGTACTTCGAGCGGTTATTACTTTTGTCTAATCAATATGTTCCTGTTGCTTTTGGCAGTAAGGTCCCAACTGATAACAAACTTCTATGAGTCATCATGTCCTAACGTTTCCAAAATAGTAAGGAGAGAGGTTCAAAAAGCTCTAATGAATGAGATGCGAATGGCTGCTTCTTTGCTTCGCCTTCACTTTCATGATTGCTTTGTGAATGTAAGTTTAAGTAAGATATATGGCTGTTTTATTATATGCACACTTCAGTCAAATTGTTAGGATTATCATTCTTATCCTCGTTACTATCGACAAATGCTAGCAACATATTCTTTAACACACTTTTTTAAATACACTCTTTATTATTAACTGATATTGGAAATCACATAATTTATTGAGTCACACTTCATAGAAAGTGTGTTAAAAAATATGTTGCTAACACAAATCTAACCTCAAAGTCCAAAATAAAATAGGTAGAAAAGGATTGAAATTTATCCAAGGTTTTAAATTGCAATCTACAACAGTAATTGAGGTTGCAATATTAAGGGCACATTGCATGAACTGCATTTGCATGCAATTGTCCACAATATTAAATTTTTATTGGTCTCTGCAGTCACAAACACAATTTGAAACTTGGTTTGTCCTAAAAATATTTTATCGGTGCAATTTAAGGGTAGTAAATTGCATGCTTAGATAGATTATGAGTTTAATGTATCAACACAAAGTTTTGTCAGTAAACTGAACTAAAGGACTGTTTTTTTTTTTTTTTAATTTATCCAAAGAGAAATGATTATGTTATCGAAATACTGTTATTAGGTATTCCAAATTTCCAATTAATTACGTGACACAGAATTAATAAGTTAGAGCATAACTCAAGTGATTAAGGTATAGGATTGGGGTAGATATCTTGAGTTCCACTCTCATATAAAGCATGGAGTAGTCACTGAAACTGAAATGTTTATTCTCTTCCTTCCATTGTGGTAGTATAATTATAATCTGATACACCTTATTTTCATTTATATCAATTTTTTTCTTTGAACATCATCAGGGTTGTGATGGATCAATACTACTAGATGGTGGTGATGATGGAGAAAAATCTGCTATTCCTAACCTGAACTCTGCTAGAGGATACGAAGTGGTAGATACAATCAAAAGTTCAGTGGAGAGTGCATGTAGTGGGGTTGTCTCCTGTGCTGATATATTAACCATCGCTGCCAGAGATTCTGTTTTCCTAGTAATTATATTCAAATCCCACTTTATAGATTAATTTCTTCATTGATTTTACTTATTTCGTTCACAACTCAAGGAACATGCACGGGAATGAAATATGAATTACTCAAACAAGTTGGAAAATTGTGGTTAACTATGCCTTCCTTCGCCATTTGATCCATTGGATACCATCATTTCAAATTAGTTTATTTTAAACGACGAATTTGTGTTTAGCGTGATTATATATATCACACTCATAAAGTCATAATGTTTTGTAGAGTGGTGGTCCTTTTTGGAAGGTTCTGCTAGGACGAAGAGATGGAACCATCTCAAACGGAACACTGGCAAATGAGGCGCTTCCAGCGCCAATTGATCCATTGGATACCATCATTTCAAAGTTTAATAATATGGGCCTTAATCTCACAGACGTTGTTTCTTTATCAGGTAACATAGAACTTCACCATCTCTTCAAGCTAGCTCAAAATTACTTAACGAAGAAAACTTAGATACAATTTCTTAAGTGTTGTGGTGTTGTTCTCTAATTCCAATTAAAATTTTACCTTAGTACTCCGTGTAATAAAGGTATGCATTAAAGGATTACAAATCAAAGTGAAACTTCAATTCTAGTTAGAAAACAACACCAAAAACTTCTAGGGAAATGTATATGAGTTTTGTCAGAAAACTTAGATATAGTTTCTTAGGTGTTATTAGTATTGTTCTCTAATAAGAATTGAACTTTTATCTTATTAATCTTTGTAAAAGATGTATTTATTAAAAGATTACGATTACGCAGATTATCAACATGAAACTTCAATTTTGATTGGAGAATAATATCAACTGCTCCTAAGTAACTATATCTAAGTTTTATCATTAATTTGTTAGATTAATTGCTTCAATATATATATATATGGTAACTAATTATATATTAATCCAATTATTTGTGAAGGTGCCCATACTATTGGCCGAGCAAGGTGTACATTGTTTAGCAATAGATTGTTCAACTTCTCAGGAACAGGTGCACCAGACAGTACACTAGACACTGACATGCTCTCTGGCCTGCAAAGTCTGTGTCCTCAAAATGGAGATGGAAACGTTACTACAGTCCTTGATCGGAACTCATCGGATCTATTTGACAGTCACTACTTCAAGAACTTGCTCAGTGGAAAGGGCCTTCTCAGTTCTGATCAGATTCTGTTTTCTAGTGACGGGGCCAATTCAACAACTAAACCTTTAGTCCAAAGCTATAGCAACGATAGTGGACTCTTCTTTGGGGACTTTGTCAATTCTATGATCAAGATGGGGAATATAAATATAAAGACTGGGACTGATGGAGAGATTAGGAAGAACTGCCGAGTGATAAATTCGTAGTAATATGAAACTGGCTTTGCAAGATATGAAATAAGCAGAAGATCGAGTGTCTTCCAGTTATATTAGGTAATTTAGGTTGGTGTTATGTTACTCGAAATGGAATTTGTAGGTGAATGTGCTTTTCAGGTCCCACATTGTGGATGTGAGAACCTTAACCCAACAAAAGATAAAAGATAAATTAAAGATAGTCCGAAGGATTCCCTTCTTGTTTTATGGGCACCAGCTTTTCCTATTCAAATTATTTTAAAAATATAGTAATTAAAAAGTAAAAATAATAAAATAGGTAAGAAATAAAATTGCAACAAATGTCTTTAGTTATAAAGCCAGTAGATATTTCACATCAAATAATAAAAAAAAATATATAAATATTTTCATAAAAAAAGCTACAAATATTTTTTTTATTATATTATTGTTAAAATTTATTAAAAAAAATATAAAATTTGGTGCTTTTATCTATTATTTAATTTATTATTAGTTAAAATTTATTAAAAATTACATCACAACAATGGTTTTTATTTCTTATTTAATGAGCTATATTCATAATTACATTTTTTATAATAATAATTACATAATTTTTAATAATTCTATTTCTTATTATCTTCATATTAATATGTTAGAAGTTTAATTTAGGGGTGTGCAAAATACCATTAGAACCAAACTAAATATAAAACCAAATCGCATTGTTAAAAAAAATAGAACCAGTTGAAAAAAATTGAACCATATTGCTTTTTTAAAATGAATTTTACAAATTAGACCTATGTGATAAGGTTTGGTGCACCAAATTATAAATCTAAAAATAAAATTGTTGGTTCCATCCATGTCTATAATCATGAAAACCCTAACCCACAATCTAAAAAGCAAAACATAAAAATCAGAAGAAAAAAAAAAAAAGAGAGATAGAGATACAAAGACGCCTAAAGTTGAATTTGAATCGAAATCATGGGTTTAAGCCTTAAATTGAATGAAAACCCTAAATAGAGCAAAAGTGGAAAAGAGAGAGTGGAAGAATTTAAGAATATGATTACAAGACATTGATTACTCAAACCTTTGAAGTAGACAAGGAAAAAATATACTCAAATTTGGGCGAAATAATGACATCAAGAAATGCAAAAAGAAATGATGATTGTAAGATCAAACCGAAAAGAGTGAGAAAATGAAAGCTAAAAAAGGCACCAGTGAAATGTGACAAATACTGAAATTATTAATCATGTAGATATAAATTCATAAATAAGTATATTTAAAAAAAAAAATATATGACACTTTTTTAGCAAATTATATAAATGATACCTTATTATATCATAAGTTAGTTTTAACATAATGTGAAGATTGTAATATTTCAAGATGTAACAAGAAAATCATTTTCCCAAACAAGGAATCATTTAAAAAATGTAACGAGTACTTTTCATTTTATTTATATTCTCCTCTTTCTTTCTTTTCTTATTTTTTTTTCTCAAACAACCACAGTAAAAAGTGTCATGTACTAATGAAAAATGTTAATACTTAGGCATTTACATTGATATAGTTTTTGTCTATAAAAAAATTTAATTGTTCAAAAATAGAAATTGTGTTTGTTAGTTAATCATGTGATGTAATCACATTCTTATACTATCTGTTTCCTAGTGCTTCCACTCTCCTTAGTCCTTACTCTCTCTCTCTCTCTCGTTTATTTTCATTTAAATATTCTTCTTTCATGAAGTCATGAACTTCACTATCTTAACATGCATTTGGTACACACTTTAATTCATATGTTCAAAAATATTTATTTATTATAGATTTTAATTATAATATATTTTATATATTTAAAAATATTTATTTATTATAAATTTTAATTGTATAAAATAAACTTTTATTTTGTGTAATGCACAAGTTAAAATACTAATTAATAAATAATTTAGTTGTATACAAAATTGATATATACTGTCACTACATTACAGTATTATTAGGATGCATACAATATTTTACATAAATTCTTATATAAAATATATACCGATCGTAATGGATTTCCTACCTGTCTTAAAGTTGTCAATTAATTAACCTGAAGAGGTAGTTGTAGAGAAGTGATCTTCTCCTTATGTAAGTGTGTGCCAAATAGGGAGGGAATGGTCAGCAGGGAAAAAAAATTAAACATCATATCATTGAATATTGATAATAAAGACAAGTTTCCAGCATAAAGCTTCTCACATGCACAGCAATGTCTAGAGGAATTAATGAATCTAATCGTCATCCACAGTCAGTCCATCAAAAAGAACTCTGATTGGATTGTCATATTAAGTTATGATCGTAAACTTAGTTAATGGAAGAGGCACCCATGCATGAGTCCACATATTAAACAAATTTGGGTTATTAAAATACAGAACACGTGCGAATTCTGGAAAATCTGTCAAATTGTAGGTTTATTTTATATATTTTGGTGCGTCTTAATTCATGAACTCGAAGAGAAAAGCTTTCCATTACATAGAATTTGGTAACTATTACATCATGCATGCCAGCATAACATCACACTAACACTAACACGTGAACATGATAGGAGATTGATAATGTACACTATTTGAAGGTTTTTCCTTTTTTATCAACCACAAGTATTTTTCAAGCAATCTTGCTCAAATGGATAGAATTATTATGCAAGGTAAAGTTCTCCTTTCGAATATTTAACGCATCTGCATATAAGGACTCGTTAAGGTAAAACAATCTCACGTTCATTAATTCACACGTTGGTGGTTATATTGGTGTTATTCTGGAGGTTGTTATTCTGGATCACTTTTATTACATAATTCTATAATGAGAATAGGTGTTTAAATGTGGAACATTGATTTAATTATGTATGAAGGACCAAGGTTATAAAATTAAACAGCCTAAAGGATATAAGCACACAAATGTTGAATTCAGTCAAACATGCACGAGGCCACTGAGCAGCAAGTTAAGTCACAAGTGGTGTTTTTATGTGAATATATAAATGTGACATCTCTGGTATCATTATCTATAAATTAAGCCTATACGTTTCCACATTCATCGTGGCCTGGCCTCTTGTATAATTTGCATCCTTGCTTTGCTCTTATAGTTATTAGTTGCATAGTAATTAACAATGAAGCGGTCATGTAGTTCGAGCGGTCATTACTTTTGGTTAATCAATATGTTCCTGTTGCTTTTGGCAGTTAAGTCCGAACTGACAACAGACTTCTATAAGTCATCATGTCCTAACGTTTCCAAAATAGTAAGGAGAGAGGTTCAGAAAGCTCTCACGAATGAGATGCGAATGGCTGCCTCTTTGCTTCGCCTTCACTTTCATGATTGCTTTGTGAATGTGAGTTTAAGTGCGATATATGGTTGTTTAATTATTATATACACACTTCAGTCAAATTGTTAGGGATATTATATTTATCATTCTTATCCTCGTAGCCTCAAAACACTCAATCTATCTCAGCATGCAATTTACAACTGTAGTTGAGATTGCAATATTAAGGGATCATTGCAATTGCAATTGTGGCTGCATCAACTGCATTTGCATGCAATTTGCACAATATTAAAGTTTCATGTCTCTACAATCACAACCACAAACACAATTTAAAACTTTGATTTGTCCTAAAAATATTTTATTGGTGCAATTTAAGGGGAGTAAATTGCATGCTTAGATAGATTATGAGTTTAATGTATCAACAACACAAAGTTTTGTCAGTAAACTGCACTAAAGTTAGGACCAAAAAAAAAACTGCACTAAAGAATCTTTTTTTTTTTTTTTTTTACTTTATCCAAAGAGAAATGATTATTTTTATTGAAATACTGTTATTATTAGGTATTCCAAATTTCCAACTAATATACAGAATAAGTTAGAGCATAACTCAAGTGATTAAGGTATAGAGTTGGAGTAGATATCTTAAGCTCCATTCTCATATAAAGCATGGAGTAGTCACTGAAACTGAAATATTTTTTCTTCCTTCCAATTCCATATACATTAAAATCTGATATACCTTTATTTCATTTATATCTTAAATTATTTTCTTTGAACATCAGGGTTGTGATGGATCAATACTACTAGATGGTGGTGATGATGGAGAGAAGTCTGCTGCTCCTAACCTGAACTCTGCCAGAGGATATGATGTTGTAGATACAATCAAAAGTTCAGTGGAGAGTGAATGTGATGGGGTTGTCTCCTGCGCTGATATATTAGCCATCGCTGCCAGAGATTCTGTTTTCCTAGTAATTACATTCAAATCCCATTATTCTCTATATTAATTTCTTCATTAATTTTACTTATTTCGTTTACAACTCGAGGAACATGCACGGAATGAAATATAACTTACCCAAACAAGTTGGATAAGTGGTTAACTACACCTTTCATGTTTTTTATGAACTTTTTCTTAAACAATGAATTTGGGTTTAGCATAATTACATATATCACTCATAAAGTCATAATGTTTCGTAGAGTGGTGGTCCTTCTTGGAAGGTTCTGCTAGGACGAAGAGATGGAACAGTCTCAAACGGAACACTAGCAAATGAGGCGCTTCCTTCGCCATTTGATCCATTGGATACCATCATTTCAAAGTTTACTAATATGGGCCTTAATCTCACAGATGTTGTTTCTTTATCAGGTAACATAGAACTTCACCATCTCTTCAAGCTAGCTCATAAATAATTAATGAAGAAAACTAGATACAGTTTTTTAGGTATTGTACATTCTCCTATTAGAATTGAAGTTTTACCTTAATAATCCGTATAATAAAGATATGCATTAAAGGATTGTGCAGATTATGAAAGTAAAACTTCAGTTCTGATTGAAGAGCAGCACCAATAACTCCTGAGGAATTGTATTTAAGTAAAAAAATTTAGATACAGTTTCATAGGTGTTGTCGTTGATCTTCTATTAAAATTGAAGTTTCACCTCAGTAATATGTGTGATGAAGGTATGCATTAAAGATTTACATAGATTATCAAGATGAAACTTTAATTTCTGATTAAAGAATTGCACCAACAACTCCTAAGAATCTGTATCTATGTTTTTTCCTTAATTTGTTAGCTTAATTGCTTCTATATATATATAGTAACTAATATATATTATTCCAATTATATGTGAAGGTGCCCATACTATTGGCCGAGCAAGGTGTACACTGTTTAGCAATAGATTGTTCAACTTCTCAGGAACAGGTGAACCAGACAGTACACTAGACACTGACATGCTCTCTGACCTGCAAAGTTTGTGTCCTCAAAATGGAGATGGAAATGTAACTACAGTCCTTGATCGGAACTCATCGGATCTATTTGACAACCACTACTTCAAGAACTTGCTCAGTGGAAAGGGGCTTCTTAGTTCTGACCAGATTCTATTTTCTAGTGATGGGGCTAATTCAACAACTAAACCTTTAGTCCAAAGCTATAGCAACGATAGTGATCTCTTTTTTGGGGACTTTGTCAGTTCTATGATCAAGATGGGGAATATAAATATAAAGACTGGGACTGATGGAGAAATTAGGAAGAACTGCAGAGTGATAAATTCGTAGTAATATGAAACTGGCTTTGCAAGACATGAAATAAGCAGAAGATCGAGCGTCTTCCAGTTATATTAGGTAATTGGGGTGGTGATGGTTGTTATGTAACTTATGTTACTCGAAATGGAATTTGTAGGTGAATGTGCTTTTCAGGTCCCACATAGTGGATGTGAGAACCTAACCCAACAAAAGGCAAAATATAAATAAGATAGTCTGAACTATTCTCCTATTGTTTTTGTTGTTTATGGGGGCCAGCTTATTCTATTCAGATTATATTATGTGTTAAAAATCTAATAAAATGGAAAAACGGATAATAACACAAGCTAGTAAGGTACCTTTGTTAAATTGATCTAACAAGTGAATGAAAGGAAAAGTGAATGAAAATAGGTGAAAAATAAATTAAAAAAAAACATTTTTTGTTAGTTAGATTCATTGACATAATAATATATAGTTTAATAAAATGTAAAAGTTGTAATATTTTGATTTAACAAGGAAGATACATTTTAAGGATACATTTTAAGGAAGATACATTTTAAGGATAGATCAGAGTTGTGTTTCGGTCGTCCCAACCTAATTCAATGTCATATTTTTTTAAAGTACAATATATTATTAAATAATTATGTATTAATAATATAACTACTTGACTTAATAAATAATATTTTGTTTAACATGATATTATATTTAAATTAATATTATTTATCTTAAAATATATTATAAAATATATCTTAATTGTAGTTGTATATAATTCACCAAAAAAAATTGTAGTTGTATACTTTTTAATTCAATGATTTAACTATGTGTATTGTTAAGATTAATATATTATGTCAACAAATCTTGATCCAGTCTTGTCTTATATTTCAGGTTGAGCTCGAGTTTAAGAAATTGATCTTATCAAAATTTTAGATTGGATAGGGACACAAGCAAAATCGTCCCTCGAACACCCCTACTTGTTTTTATGATTGAAAAAAAGATAATGTTTGTCCCCTGGGGGTGTGCAAAAACCGGTTCGGTAAAAAAACCGAACCGAACTGGTTTAATAGGTTCGATTTTTAAATCCAAGTTTTCGAACTATTTTCCCGAATCGGTTCGGAATCGAACTATTTTTTAAAAATCGGTTCTGAATTGAACTGGTTCCAAACCGGTTTTGAACTGGTTTAAGAATCGAACCTGTTTTGAACCAGTTTCGAACCGATTCTGAACTAGTTCCGAACCGGTTTTAAAAAATAAAAAAATGGGAAAAAAGACAGCAAACTTCATGAATGACTAATAAATTAAGAAAACTACAAGTCTGAACCTACAAGCTTAATAAACATATTACAATACCTGTAATTTCTGTGCTGCCAGTGCACATGATGTGGCAACCTGCAAGATCCGATTGTTAGTACTATACAATACCTACATACATATATAATTTTCATGTATAAGAAAGACTAAGAGAGACTTAGCAAGGCAGTGGGGTAGTTACTGCTATAAATTAAGACAACTACAATTGGCTTGAAGAATAAACTGTAATGCAATTGTCTTCATCTGGAACAGCAAGTGCAATTTTGCAATATAAATGTATGCTCCATGTAAGCAATTTGATGGTGATGGAATGTCATCCAGAAACATAGCCTCACCTATGTATAATTATTCATAAATATGTTCTTGTTACTGAACAGAAATTTAAACAATTAAACATGAGAAGTCATAATTGATAAGTACCAAAAACGGATAAAATAACACTTTCACACATAAAAACTAGTCTATGGCCTAGAAAGTGGACTTTTTAGCATAGTTAGAAGGAAACCAAAAACTTATATGGATACACAATTCATCAGAATCAAGAGCAAGCAGAATAACATTTTTATGAACATAGTGGTTTTGACTTCTGCTATGTAGCAATTGGTTATAAAATGCTACTAAATGAATATAAAACTTCTCCATAGCAAGAGAACACGGGAAGGACAAAAAGGGAAGGTTTTTAGAGAAGGAAAAATCTTGGTCACGTTTGCTTGCTACAAGCTTCTAGGGAGAAAGTGAGACATACTTTTATGAACCTGATTAAGAGATTGATGTCACATATCCAATGGAAGTGAGTAATGATCAGTAGTCCAATTCACAAGCTTGCAATCATTGCAGGATCTAGAGAGGGTCATGTGTATACAACCTTACCTCCATAAGTAGAGACTGTTTCTAGCAAATGGAATTTAATATGAAGAAGTACCAACTTTTGTCATGTAAATATTTAAGTTTAATACATTGAAATGTTGATAACAATGCAAAGAAAAGGTAGTAGTCAGTGAATCAATTCAAAACTTGATGATACAAAACAAACCTGAAGCTTGGAGTGCAGCTCCAGATTTCATGATTGGCTCACCAACAGGATGACACTCATAGCCTGCTTCAAGGACTTGCTTCCCAGATGATAGTAAAGTTGGAACTTTGTCATGACGAACCTGCTTCTGATTCTCTTTTAATTCAAAATCCTTAACAAAAGGAAGATTAATATGTCCATTCAAATAACTATTGGTTATTACGGAAGTGTCAAGAAGTGGGATAAAGAACTGAAAAGTAAAACCAGCTGCCAAACTTGATATAGCACAAGAATAATAGGATCCAGTACAGTACAGGTTTATGATCAAAGTAATCCATGTATTGCATATAACTCTTCCATTGTTTCCACTTCTTAAAACAAGAAAAAGTGTACTGGACAAATTTAAAGTGGCCCTTAAGCAGAAAGGGAGAATAATTAAGTGCAAAAGTTGAAGAGGCATCCTACAAGGGGACAATAGGTTTCAAATAAGATCCAAACTTCAAATATACCCACAAAGGGGAACAACTCTAAAAACTAATTCAGCAACTAACCAAGCGAATCAAACTACTTAACCACCAAAAGAGAGAGAAATGGTTGAACACAAACTTACAAGGTCATCATATAACTGAGTACATAACAATCCTAATAACTAAAAGAAATTAAAAAGAAGCGTTTTTCATTCTTCAATCTTCAGTCATCATCAAGTGTAAAGGTAGAGGAGGCTGGGTAACTAATGTCCAATGAGGGAACAATTTCTGCAACATGAAAAAAAAAACTTTACTTATCATTCATATTACAATAAGTACATAAAACTACCTTAGAAAAAAAATCTTGTTACCTTCTTCAACTCTCTCAAACTCCAAAAAATCCTCATTTTCATTTGAAGGCAATGGCGATGGTGATCGTTTGATCCAATCTTGTGTGCAAACAAGTGCTTCCACCATTTTTGGTGTAAGAGAATTGCGATACGGATCAAGCACTCTTCCTCCAGTACTAAATGCAGACTCAGAGGCCACAGTAGAGACAGGTATAGCAAGCACATCTCTTGCCATGTTTGCAAGAGTCGGGAATCGACCTGAGTTTAGCTTCCACCAATTCAAAACATCCAAATCTCCCTGACCCTCTTCTAAGGCTTCATCCAGGTATTTATCTAATTCAGATTTATTAGACCCAGCTGATTGAAAAAATTGGTTAAAGCCATAAGGATCATCACTACTACCTCCTTCACTAGGTCGAGCCTCCTGTGAGCTAGTTTCAAACTCATTTCCACCACCACTATACTCTTCAAAAAGTGATCTCAAGCTAGATTCCACTTTATCTTTCAACTTGCATGTCACTTCACCCGTTTCACCATCAAAACTTTGAGCAATGAGCCAATTTGTAAGTTTTAATTTGTATCTTGGATGCAACACAAGAGCAATCATCAATAGCATGTTTAGACGATCAGGATTGCCCCAACACCTATCATATTTCTCCTTCATTCTTCCAGCCATCATTCTCACACTCACATTCACATCCCTGGAAGTAGACATTTGCTTGATTTTCCTTCCAATCCCAAAGGCCTCAAACATATACATGGTGCTAGTCACATAAGCTGAACCAGAAATGCGTACAGTAGCATCATGGAACAACTTCAAGAATGGCAAGATCGAACGCACAAATTCCCAATCACTATATGAAGGAGCTATATGAAGATATTTTTTATCTCGCAGCTCATACTCTTCAAATGCCTTCTGATGCTTTAATGCAGCCTCCAACATCAAGTAAGTAGAATTCCATCTAGTTTCCACGTCTAAGCAAACAAAGCCTTTATATTCAATGTTTTCCTGTGCAACACAATCCTTGAATGTAGCCAATCTAGAAGGGGAAGATCTTACATATTTGACAGCAGCACGAATTTTACAGATAGCATCAATATCTTCTTTGAAACCTTCTTGCACAATCAAATTAATAATATGGGCACAACAACGCGTGTGAAGATAATCTCCACTCAGAGCCAGACGGTTCCAAGACATTAGCCTCTTATGCAGATATTCAATGGCTTTATCATTTGATGAGGCATTATCAACTGTCAGTGTAAGAACACGAGTTAGCCCCCAACTACTTAAGCAATTCTCAACTGTTAAAGCCAAATTCTTCCCTATGTGACTTGAGACTTGACAAAAATTTATAACCTTCTTTTGCAACTTCCAGTCGTTGTCAATGAAATGTGCCGTCAAACTCATATAATTCAAATTTTGTGATGAAGTCCAAGTGTCTGTAGTGAGGCAAACCCTATGACAGTGTTGGGAAAGAAAGTTCTTCAACTTTACTTTTTCACTACTCCAAAGTTTAAGAACATCACGTGCCAAGGTAGTGCGTGAGATGACAACAAGAAAGGGTGCTACAATGCTCAAAAATCCCCGAAAGGCTTCATGCTCAACCATTCAGAAGGAGAGCTCCATTGCCACAAACATTTTAATCAGTGCATTCCGGCACGCCTCTTGGTCAATCTTAGGCAAGGAAGGAGAAGAAATGGCCGTTGTGGATGAATCTGATTTTTGCTTTTTGCTCCCATTGTCTGGGTTACTCTTACATCTAGATAAATGAGTATGCATAGCACTTGTTCCACTCCCATATTTAATCAAAGCATCACAATGTTTACATTTAGCTTGCATAAGATGGTTGGGCGCAGGCAATTTATCAAAGTGATCCCATACAATGGATTGATTCTTACGTCCTACAGAGCGAGGCGGCAACATCTATTCCCTGGTGTTAGAGGCCAACATATCATCTTGTTCATCCATCTACAAAAAATATAACATTTTGTCAACTTTCTTTCAAACCTAAGAAGCATTAAAAAAAATACTCCAGATATTAACTAAGGAATTTCAATTGCAATAATAGTCTAATACTCTAATACTCATTGTAAAGCATTTCACACTGTCAGTTAGCAAATCATTATATTAACTAAGGACTTTCAATTGCAATAAAAGCTTTCAACAGTTTTAAGAAAATAGTGGCAGCATACAATGCATTGAAAGGTTGAACTCAAATTATATAAAGGGCATCATACCAGAGCTGTGAGATGCATGGTGTAAGAAACAGCTAATACTAAAATTACAGCAGTGATCACAATTGATAGGCAGAAAAGTCTAAAATAGCTAAGACTAAAATGACTAGTCTTGTGCCACAATCTTTGGTATAAATATGATAAGAAATCACAGATACCTCTAGGCTCTAGATGTTGCTTTACTCAAAAAATGAATCTCAGTGTGGGTCTTTGGATCCCTTTGGCAGCAAAACCTGAATAGGCATTGTATTATAGGACGTAATAATGCCTGTGTAGTGTGTACCATACTAGAATGAGAACCTGTCAACACTAAATTTGACTAAAGCCTAAAGGTTCAAACACCAGACCTAATAATTCCACTCAAAGATTGTTTCTATCAGCCAGTATATATGTCACAAGTTTATTTAATTAATTAGCTTAATGAACATTTTTTTACATGTTGATGGACATCACTATTATATTATATCAAATCAAATGTTAAGACATGGGAAAAGAGGGGACCAGCACATGGAATCGTATATAATTTTAGAAAATCCTACTCTGGTAGTGTACAGAATAATATGTGTGAGAATAAAAGAAATGCACAACAACTCCAACCATGTCTTATAATTGTACAGAATAATAATTGTGACAAAAAGTAAATATATTGCTCCATCTTGCAGTAGTTTTTCTCATACAAGCACAAAGAGTAAATATCATAATAATTAATAACACTATACCGTCTATCTATACAAGCACAAAGAGTAAATTGCAAAACAGTCCGATCAGAATTTGACACATTGGTTTTACCATGCAAGGGAAACTGGCAGTGAGGCATGATTTAAAATTTTTGAGGAGTTTTAGCGGCAAGATTTTGGTAGAAAGGAGGAATAGAGATTGAAAGATATATATTTGGCCTATAGATATGTAAAAAGAAATGAAATCAAGAGATTTATTAAGGATGAAGAACGAAAAATTTTAGGCTATAGATCAAGAAAATTATTCTTTTTTTTTTCAGTTGGATGAATAAAAATTTGACTCATTATCACAAAATGGGTAGAGATAATAGTTAAGATGGGTAATGGTAAAATTGATGATTTTGATGATATTTTAGTGACAGTAAGATATTTGACTAAATGAGATTTCAAAATTTAAGAAAATATCCAATGAGTAGGGAAAAAAATATTTTGGTTCTTATAAAGGAGAAACATTTAGCATTTTGGTTCTTATAAAGAACAAGGGAAACATGTAGTATTGTACACAATTATATCCCTTTTTGAGGCAAAGTATGACATTTCAGGTTAAGGTTACTAAGTAAGAATATAGGGATTGGGGAATTAATTTCGTTCTATTTGATGAAAAATTCTTTGGTTAGTTAACAAGCACGGGCAGTTCCAAGTAAAGCTAATTGTTCAGAAAATGTAGACAATGTAAATTACAGAATTGAAAGAGTAATTTGGGGAAAATTATGAAAGACTTAGATTACCAATCAAGAGTTTTCTTATGCATATAGTTGCTCATTCGAAAATAGAAACGAGTAATAGAAAGGCTGCGTGAAATCCTAGCTATGAGCACAGCAGTGGTGCATTGATTGGAAGCAATTGACATAAAAAACTATGGTTGAATGTAAATCGATTATGAATGTGGAATATAGAACATGAAGTTTCTCATGGTATAAAGATGGATGTTTAACCAGACAATAAATAAGAATGTAATAATGTTCCAAGTTCCAACTTCTGTCATGGTTTGCTCACTTCATGAATAATCTTTGACTTGTTAATATAAGGAAGAGTATAGTGCATATGCACATCCCAATTCTTAAATCCCACTAGCCACACACTGAACTGTTATTCTCACAATCTTTTTTTGGTTTGTGCTAAATAGATTAAATGGTTTTATAATGTTATTGATTGTACTATCTCTATAACTATAAGAACCAGTTGTATATGCTCCGTGCCACAATCACACACATTCCCTACAGTTTCTATTAGTAATTCAATAAAAATATCAGTTTCTTAACTGTTCTTATTACTTGATACTAACAGGTCAGTAGTAGTAGTAATTCAATAAAGAGTATTTTTTGGATATCCATCTTACTGTACCTGATACAAGATGGCTCTCCTCTCATCTGTTCCAATGTATTCCTCAAGATATTCCTGCATGCCAAGACAAGAAATAGAAAACCTTTAGCAATCTAATTTCATGCCTCAAATTCACATTCTTATTCCTACGACAATTTCAACCAAGCAAACATCCCCAAAAGTGAACACCCCCTTCAAATAAAACTAGTGTAAGTAGTTTATCATTACCCAATTGCAAAAATTTCATATTACCTCAAATTCATGGTTCAATATCTAGATAGATTACCTCTCAAATGCATCCAGCTTCAACTTGATCTGACTCAGTGAATCATAAACTCAGAGGCGAAATTTGGGATTTAGGGTTTGGCCGTTTGCAAGGAGAAGAGTGAATCCACGAGATTGCAATTTGAAGAGATGAGAGTGACTTGAAATTGCGAATTGCAGTTTAGGGTTCGCACAATGTGAGATTGTAAATGCGGTGTGCTCAGAGACGTGAGAGTCGAGATTCGAGAATTTGCCTTTGATTGCCTCACGAACACGATGACTGAATCCAAACGTACTTAAAAAAAAAAAAGAGGTTCGGTAGTGAACCAAACCTCTTTTGTAGAAACAGTTCGGTTCGAACTGATTTTGTTTTTACAACAATTCAGTTCTGTTTTTTCAAGACCGGTTCGGCTGCAAACCAGTTCGATTCGGTTCGGTTACAAACCGGTTCGGTCCGAACCGGTTATTGTGCACACCCCTAGTCCAACTTTTAATTTTGCAAATTGGATCCTTTAGTTAGTGTAATTGTGCGATTTTGGTCATTATGTTAGGCTTTTAATAAACTTTTAACAAATTTTGGTGATGTGACATTAGATGATGATATGACGATGATGTGACAAATGACTTATTATCTAACACATATGTTGACGTGACTTAATTAAACTTTTGGTCCATCAATTTTACAATCACGAGAGATCAAAAGTACAATTAAACCATATCAATATATGTGTCAAACAACATGTTAATTGTATCATATCATCTTTAAGTATTACGTAAGTAAAAAATTTAATTAAAGACTAATGAATAAATCAAAATTACACAATTATCATATTTCGAGTATTCAATTTGCGCAATTAAATCTAAGGACTCAATATCGCATAATTACAATAATTAATAGACTAAAAGTATAATTAAACCAACATGGAGTGAAAATAACAATTGTGAGGTTCACTTGGAAAATTGAAAAAATAGGTGGTCAACCAGTTTATCCCA
The DNA here is from genome assembly GCA_026413185.1 of Pueraria montana var. lobata. Classification (NCBI taxonomy): domain Eukaryota; kingdom Viridiplantae; phylum Streptophyta; class Magnoliopsida; order Fabales; family Fabaceae; genus Pueraria; species Pueraria montana. The sequence goes on along the minus strand of CM048649.1, from coordinate 68,356,606 downwards.
GTCGCGGCCCGAATCCACGGGTCTTTAAAACGTCGTCGTCGAAAGCATTGCTTTGTTGTTGGCAGAGGAGCTGAAGAACGAACGCACTAGAAGAAAGAAAAAACGAGCGGCGAGAGTGAGGCTCAGGTAACAATGTGCGGTGACGCCACGAACTGGGACGAAGACGCATACAGGGAAACCGTACTCAAGGAGAGAGAAATCCAAACCCGAACCGTTTTCCGAACCGCTTGGGCCCCACCCTACAGCTCTAACCTCGACACTCTCCTCGTTGCCTCTAGCGACGGTTCCGTCGCATCCTACTCCATTTCTTCCTCCATCGCCGCCTCTAAGCTCAAAAATGTTCGTATCATCTCAATTTCTTCAATTCAAGTGCATATCCAACCAATTTCGTTTGCTTTCAACTATCATTTCACTTCACTGACAGCTTCAAGCGCCGTTAACAGTTTATTTCTTTTGAATTTTGACGGTGAAACTAGTTGTTCTTATTTAATTGTTTTTGCATTTGTTGCAGCCATTCGGTTTTGTCAATGCCGATCCAGATGAGTATGTCTGCCTTCACAGAATTTATGCTTAATCAATTATTTTTATCAGTCTTAGGGTTAACCGTGTTTCGTGTTCAATGCTACTGGTTTAGGTTATTGGCTGAGCCAAATTGCTACGTTCAAGCGCACGATGGACCTGCGTATGATGTCAAATTTTACGGTGATGGCGAGGATGCTCTGTTGCTGAGGTTCAAATTATTACTGAATACTGATACCTCTGTTTGTCTCGTCCTACTGTCTTCTCATGATGAACTGCATTAGGATACTTTTCCGCATGTGCATAGTGTATACATAAATAGGCAGATTCAAATGTAGGACTATAAGAGCAAGATTTTTGTGTTTGTAGCATGAATGCTTCTATTGTTTCTTATTTTCTACTTAGAAAAAGTTTCTTTTTACCCATTTAAAGTATCATATGCATGCTGAAATGATTTTTCATGACTAGATGCAAGAATGAAACATATTAATCATCACATATATTGACATAACTGAGGAAATTTAATATACCATTTGGTACAACTCCTGACAGCAGTTTTATCTTGCAGCTGTGGTGATGATGGTCGGATTCGAGGATGGAGATGGAAGGAATTTTCAATCTCAAATTATTCTGTTTCTTCCCAAGGTGACATTGCTTGTTTGGGAATGATTAATTTTTGGGAAATAATTATTTATTTTTTCAAAAGTTCTCTCAAGAAGCTGGTAAAACCAAGCAATTATTTCCTCAAAATAAACTGAGCCAAACACGCATTACAGTTGCAGTTGAATTTTAAATTAGCCTGAGCGTTAGTGCATCCATTTTTATCTTTCTCATCTCTGAAGCAACTTGCATCATTGTTTTCTTTGTTTTTCCTCGATTATTTTGTTTCTGCATCTATGAATCTTAGTGTTTTATTTTAACTTGCAAGTGTTTCTTTTTTATATAGAAAGTGCCCCTTGGATTTGTTCTTTTGCAAAGTATGATAAAACTAAATCTGATTGATTCATTTGATTGCATTTTTACATTTTATATCCAAAAACCGTAAAGTGTTAATAAGAATTGAGGTTTTTTCCACTTGAAATTTTAGGGTAAAGATGGAATTATGGAAAAGATAGGAGAGAAACACAACTCAAATGATATTAGAAAAAGCTATTATGTATATATATGATATAAAACACTAATCTATTACTTCTATTTATTTTAACATATAGGTTAAGTACTAGTATTGTAAAACTAGTACAAAACACGGACTAATAACACTTCATGATAAGACCCAGAAAAGGATATGTCAGTGAGAATCCTAATACTCTAACAGTTCCATCTATCATTTTCATTTTCTTAAATAAGAATTTAGAATTCTAAATGAGAAACATCAAAGTGATTGATGTGATGCAGCAAAATTATGGTTCTTCTAAATTTCTTTGGTTGGCTAAAGCTCATTATGATATTGTTCTTTATCCTCTACAATACCTCTCCCTTATAATGCGTTTGATATGATTGGGAGTTGTGTCATTTCCCTTCAGTCCTTATTTTTACTGTTGAATTAATGATTTGTTATGTCTTATGTATTTCATCCCTTAATATTTCAGGAAATGATATCAAGCCTGTACTTGATGTGGTGAATCCTCAACACAAGTGAGTTTTTAAGAATTGATGCATGTTTCAGCTTTGTTTACTATAAGTACTGCAGAACTACAGGATGCTTTATCCTTCTTGATTTCACTGTTGTTTGGCTCATGTTTCCTGTATATTCTCTGAATATACTCTTGTACATTTCCACATTTGGCATTATTGTCTATTGCACTAAAAAATTATTTAAAATGATTTGGAAATAATCTTGTATATTTAAAATTCTTGTTTATCTTATTTGCTTTTACAGTTGTCATTGTTAATTCTCACAATCAGGGCATGTGTAGAAAATTTGTAGCTTATTATTATATAGCATCAGGCTATCAGCAGTTCCTTTGTACCTCTGTTTTTGGTTCTGATTGTCCTCTACATCTCCACACACTGTTGTCTTTCAGAGGTCCTTGGGGTGCGCTTTCACCTATCCCTGAGAATAATGCTATTGCTGTTAATACTCAGGTTTGTAATTGTTTCTGACTGTTTGTCACAATAAATTGTTTGTTATTTCACAATTCAGTTTGTGTCTATATTTTTTTGTTTAATTGTAGGGGGGATCTGTTTTCGCCGCATCTGGTGATTCTTGTGCATATTGTTGGGATGTGGTATGTATTCACGGAAGGTGAATATAATTCTTGCATAGGAAGTTTCTTGGATAACTTGATTTATAATTGTATTTGTGCTGATACTGGACTAACATGTATTAATGTTTCTAGGAAACTGGTAAAGTGAAAATGGTATTCAAGGGGCACATGGACTATTTGCATTGTATAGTTGCTCGCAACTCATCAAATCAGGTCTTGATTCTTGACGTTATTGTCATTTGAACTTGATGGTAATTATTAACAGAAAGAAATAAACCCAAAGGTGGAGACTGGAGTTTGCATCCTGCTTAGACACTGGTCTGAACTTTATTAAATAAAGGGGAGTGTTTTACAAGCTTTTACAAGACATAGTGGTCCTAGTGGAGACAATGGTATTATTATAAAATAAGGAGAATGGAGAGATTACATGGAGTTTTATTATTTAAAATAAATTTATTTAGTTTTTAATTTTTGCACTATATATGATGTCTATATTAGTCGTAAAGGTATATGTTAATACTTTTTGGAACATATACAAGACATAGACAGGGCAATAGTTATATGTACCATATAAAAGGGTATGGAAGGGGAGATGAGAAAAGGGAGAGATATATACTGTTAAAGCAACTAGAGATCTTTTCTGCAGAAATAATTTCTAGTTTCTACAAAAAATGTTAAAATTTTACACCAGTAATATTATAGAATTTAAAGTTCCATTACTGTTATTGTGCTAGAGAATATGTGGGTTAGTATTTTAAAATCCTGACTTTTAAAGCATCTTCTCTGTTGCCATTTCTCTTTCGCTTAGTGATCTTTTTGTCTTTCCACATTATGTGTAGGTTTTTAACTTTGGTTCTTTCTGATCAATGTTCAGATCATAACAGGTTCGGAGGATGGGACCACACGAATTTGGGGTATTCATTTTTCAGCTCAAGTTACTAAAGTTGATCAAACTACATGACATATTACTTTTTTATGTAAATTAATTTGGTTATTGAAATATATTGGTATAGATTTATTGGATACTTACGTTTTTGTGGCTTATTTACCATATTTACTAGATTGCAAAAGTGGAAAGTGTACCCAAGTGATTGATCCAGCAAAAGATTTGAAATTAAAGGGATCTGCTTCATGGGTTGGCTGTGTTGCTTTAGATGCAAGTGAGAGCTGGTTGGTAAGAGCATATATCGTATTTTATAATTTCCTTGCTACTTCCCTTCATATTTTTGCTCTACACATGCTAATTTGGTAAAAGAAATATGAATGTTCAGACAAAATGTTGATCGCTTCTGGGTGTAACTACAGATGCAGTTGATGTGACGTTATGAGAACAGATATTAGACAATGATTTCACTTTTAATTTGTTTTGTTCTTTTGGAAACCAAAATAATTAGGCATGCAATGCCTTGTTATTGATATATGGTGCATTAACTATTAAGACTTGGATAACCATTATTTCTCAGGGTTGAGAATAGTATGCTATAGCACCGTGGTGGAGTGGCCCCTGGCTGCGACCGGGGCCTCCGTAGCGGCAGGGATAGCGCTGCTATTCGTGTCACCTATCTCTGTCATTTGACACTTCTCTCTCGTGCATCTCTCCCGTCTCTCTGTCACATCACTTCTGGCCATCTCCAGCGGCGTGCGCGGCCTGTTTTGCTGTTTTTTGGCCTCCCTGTTCTGTAACTTTTGCCCTTGTTTCCCCTTTGTTCTGCTGTTCTGCCCTAGTTTAGGGTAGCAAATATATATTGTATAATACTATATAATAGAGACAAATAATAACATATAACAATTAAATAAAATATACATATATATGAAAAAAAAATTAGAATAGTAGTCATCCCGCTTTAGTGTTTTTGGGGTCAGCCGCTATCTGGGATTTAAAACATTGTTATTTCTAATTATGATTTATTTTCTTGTCCTGTGCAATTATAAGTATTATATGATAAAGCTATTTTTTCTAATAAGTTTTTTATTTCATCAATAAAAAACACATGTTTCTAGCCAGAATAATCTTCACGTTTTAAGGTAGTCCTTTCTCTGTAGGCAAACTAGTAAAATGAACTTAGGCATGGGAAATTATGGTGTATATGTTATTGAATTGTTGGTTGGTTTTATAAATAGTTAAGGGACCGTTGTCTCCTTTATTCAGGCTTGCAGTAGTGGACGTAATATATCACTTTGGAACCTTCCTGCTTCAGAATGCGTATCAAAGATTCCAACTCGTGCTTGTGTACAGGACATGTTATTTGACAATAATCAAGTGAGTCGGTTATCTCTCTATTTTTTCTTCAGTTGCAATTATCATTCAGTATCTATCACGTGGAAATTGTTGTTCTCTTCTGAATATTGTGTGACTCATTTGTTCTTATAATATCAATAGTTCTCGGTTCTTACTATAATTTTAGCTCTCCTAATTCTTGTTAATTGTTTGTATTTTACTTTCAGATTTTGACAGTTGGTACAGATCCTCTACTCAATCGCTTTGACATGAACGGCACTATCCTTTCACAAATACAGTGTGCTCCTTCGTCATCTTTTTCTATCTCCCTACATCCGGCAGGGGTATGTTCTGATTCAAAATCATTGCTATTGAGTTGTGTTTAGTACCTTTGATTTAGGTCAGCTCAAACATGCTGGTGGACTCCTTGTTACTCTGTGCTTTATTTGATATATTGGGTGCATTACCGCATTATTCATTTCAGGTTATGGCAGTCGGAGGTTATGGATGTCTTGTTGATGTTATCTCACAATTTGGCAGCCACATGTGCACATTTCATTGCCAGTGTGTCTAGGCGAAGTTCTCAGATAGTTTGAAAATTCTGATACCTCAAGGCCACCCAAAACAATTTCCAAGTCAACGAATGACAAGCTTCGGGATTTAGTACAGAATCGCAAGCTCTTCCAAAATTAAGTTTGAAGTTTGATTGAGTGAATCGTGGATATCTTATAATTATGTGGATTGCCAGAAAAAAAGAGAGAGAGAGATTGTTTTTTCTGTGACTGTGTTTAGGCTTCTAGTACGATTTTTTTGTTTTTTGTTTTATATATAAAAAAATGGGAGTGGGGGCTGAAATATTAAAGTAGGAAAAGCTTGGATCACTTCGAAGTTTTTGCTTCCTGTGTTAACGTCTAAGTTATTTATTGGAAGGCTAAATGTTACTTTTAGTTCTTTATGGTTTAACGTTTTTGTATTTTGGTATATAATGTTTTAAAAGTTTTATTCTGGTATTTTATGTTTTAAAACGTTAGTGTTTTGTTAATATTTAAATTTTGAAATAATTAATTTAAAATAGTGACGGCTAAAAACCGCTACTATGTGTAATAATATTTTCAATTGCGTCAGTTCCAGCAATGAAGAACAAGCCCAGATCTGGATTTGGATTCCTCCCTTGCCACCCTTCAAACACAGATCTTTTTATATTTTCATGGATTAAAAAAAAAAACAACACAGATCTGGATCCAGTAACGAAAGCCTAGATCTGGATCTGGATTCCTCCCCGTCGCCACCTCCACCCCACCACCGACGTGTGTTGCCATATTGGGTTGTCGTCGACCTCTCTGAAGAGAGCACCTATGCGGTGCGTACCTATGCGGTGATCTTGCTCCACGTCCTCTTCTATGCGAAGGTTTATGAGGTTCCCGAGGGAGTCCGGGATGGGGCCCATGAGGTTGTAGCCGCTGAGCTATAGCGTTTCCAAGTTGGTGAGGTTGTCGAGGGAGTGAGGAATGGGGGAAGGGAGAAAAGGGTTAAAGGAGAGGTTGAGCGTTTTGAGGGTGGTGATGTTGAAGGGGAAAAGGAGGAGGGGATGAGGCCAAAGAAGTTGTTGCCGGTGAGGTCGAGGTAGCGGAGGTTGGGGAGGAGGGGAGTGTGCTAGTGAGGAGGTTTGGGGAGAGGTCGAGGTGGAGGAGGGGGGTGCAGAGGGAGATTTGGAGAGGGAGTGTTTGGGTGATGGAGTTGTTTAAGAGGATGATGGAGGTGAGGTTGGGGAGGCGGCAGAGGAGGGAGATGGAGAATGGGCTTGCCACGTTGAAGTTCAAGAGCTCCAATGTGCTCATCGTGCTTATTCTTTGTTACTGGAATGGGAAAATATTATTACATATAGTGGCGGTTTTTAGCCGCTATTATTTTAAATTAATTATTTCAAAATTTAAATGTTAACGGAATACTAACGTTTTAAACGAAAAATTGTAAAAAGGACCAAAACAATACCTTTCAAAAACATAAAAGACCAAAAATAACATTTAGCCTTGTTGGAAACCAGAGGCGATCTTTTCTTCTAAATAAAGCCCTTATGCTGATGCGTGTCTGTACTCTAGATTTCATTCTTCTCACAAATATACAACGGTTTCTATCTTTCTACGAGAATTTTATATGGTTTATTTTTTTTTAAAAAAATAAAATTTTTATTTTACGTTGTTACATAGATAAGTTATAATAATATTATAATATATATATATATATTTAATATGTATATAATATAATATTTATGATATATATTATATTATATATTATTTAATAATAATATAAATTGTATTAAAATAATTAATAGTAAAAATAATATAACAGTGAATTTGACATTCTTTTACTTGTAATGTCTATTGTCCACCAAACAATGCAAGAAAAAGTTATTTTGTAACTTAACCATATTTTTTTATGGTATCTTAGTAGGTATTAAATAGACCCAAAAAGAAGTTTTTGATATGTAGTTTTAACACACAAACCCCATTTGCAATTTCCACTCTTTTGTGTAGAATTGGAGCCCAAATTAGAGATTGGTGTCCACCATTCTTTATCCTTATTTTAATAGAAAATTAAAATTAAAATCACAAAACACTTGCTCTCTTTTCACCATTGAGAAGACATATTTGTCCTAATATAAGCTAGAAGTAAAAGTCAAATAAAAACAAGAGGGTAGTCACATTCTCACGGCTTCTAGGGTATCTTATAAGCATGTTTAAACTTTTGTCATCAAGTTCATAGTTCAGAGTGACAAATGCAACAAACTTGTTCACATAAACAAGTTTACATAATAAAAAAAAATTAATATAATTAAAACTTGCTTCCGTTTTTTATTTTTTATTTTTTTTTATTGTAACTTGACAAACCCAGCTCAACTTACAGCACACAAGGGAAACATGTTTCTAGCATGTTAAGTTCATAACAAAAAAGAGAACAAAGTTAGGGAGTGTGAAGAATAAAGTGCGAGGTGCGAAAATGTTATTGGGCCGGAGCCCAAAGGAAAGGCAGGACCAAATGTTGCGCGGGAGTTTGACCGTGGGTGTAGGCCGGGTGCAGAGGGGCAAAATAGGAAGCACAGAAAAGAGTAGAGTCCGGTAAGTGTAACCCTGGTTTTTATTTATCACTTGACGCTCACACTCATTTCCCTCTCTGCGTTCGGCACCAGCGAAACGCTCTTTTCTTAATCTTTTCTCGACTCCGCGGCGTAGATCCGAGGAGTTCGGGAAACCCTAACTCAACTCCCTTCACAACACACCGTTTCTTTTCCCTAACCCGCTCTCCATCATCTCAAGGTCCTTCTTTGATTCGATACTCTTTAGTCCCTTTTCTTTTACTTTAATCATCGCTTTTCTCTCACAACACAATACTATCATGTTTTTTGTCTGTGCGTGTGCGCGCTCTTCATTATCGTAAAACTGCGTTTTATTTGGTTCTGCGCTTTGAGTTAGAAACCACAATTTTATTCTGTTTAGGTTGTTACTCGTGCTGGTTTTGTTGATAAATTAAGTGGCGTAACAATTCCTGTTTGTTTTGCAGTCATGGCTGGAATTGCACCTGAGGGGTCACAGTTCGATGCTCGTCAATATGATACCAAAATGAATGACTTGTAAGATTTTTCCTTTTTTTTTTCTTCTGAATACTTCTAAGCAATCTGGTTTTATTGAAATGCCTGTATACATGTATGATTGCAATAGGATGCTAACGTTATCTGTTAGATTTTAATGCCCTGTTTTATTTTTCCCTTTCAGACTTTCATCTGACGGACAGGACTTCTTCACATCCTATGACGAGGTTTATGACAGTTTTGATGCTATGGGTTTGCAGGAGAATCTTCTCAGGGGCATTTACGCATATGGTAATTTTAATGTTCTTCCTAGTGATTGCCATTGGTTTTTTAATGAATAAACCACCAATTTGTCCTCAAACTACTAACTTCTCTCTTAAATAGAAGTATTGAATACCTATCAGTTTAGTCCCTAAGCTGATCTATATCAGGAAAGTTTAGAGACTAATTTGAAGGATATTTAATATTCAAGGGACTACATAGCACGATTTCTAATACTTCTGGGACTAAGGCATTTTGTTTTAATTTAAGAATCATTTAAGAGAGAGAAGGTAATACTTTTACTCAATTGTTCAAAATGTATGGTATCAACATAATGCTAGACACGGGATTTGTCTTACTCTGCTGTATTATTTTAATAAACCATGTTGTTTTTGTTGTCCTGCTGCTGTTTCTGCTTTGCAGTATGTTCCAATCCTTAAACTAGTATGATTTGTGCTTTAGGTTTTGAGAAGCCATCAGCCATTCAGCAAAGGGGAATAGTTCCCTTCTGCAAGGGACTTGATGTTATTCAACAGGCTCAGTCTGGAACTGGGAAGACAGCTACTTTCTGCTCTGGTATTCTGCAGCAACTTGACTATAGCTTGACACAATGCCAGGCCTTGGTTTTAGCACCAACTCGTGAGCTTGCTCAGCAGATTGAGAAAGTTATGCGGGCACTTGGAGATTATCTAGGTGTGAAGGTTCATGCTTGTGTGGGAGGTACCAGTGTGCGTGAAGACCAACGCATCCTATCTAGCGGTGTTCATGTTGTGGTTGGTACCCCTGGTCGTGTGTTTGATATGCTGCGCAGACAGTCACTTCAGCCAGATCACATCAAGATGTTTGTATTGGATGAGGCTGATGAAATGCTTTCCCGAGGTTTTAAGGATCAGGTACTTACTTTTCAATTCACAACTCATGTAGTGCCTTTTCACTTTAATTATTACTAAATATTTTATGTTGTTTTTGATAAGTAATACCTACACTTGTCTATGGATTTTTTTTTATATTGATGTGTAAACTCTCCTGTGGCAACTCTGTTTTACTTTCTTTATGTTATCATTAAAATATTTATATTTTCAACTCCGTTCAGATGCATATTTCTTTTCTCTGAAATTTCTTTTGTAGGAGTAACTTGTAATAAAATAAAGCAAGTGCCTTTCAATTGACTTTTTTTCTGAGCCTATTGGGTTTGTAGTGCTCAAAGAATTGATTTTGTATAACTGCCCTAACCTTGGCCCTATTGTTATCAGATCTACGATATATTTCAGCTGTTGCCATCTAAGATTCAAGTGGGAGTTTTCTCTGCAACAATGCCTCCTGAGGCCCTTGAGATCACAAGGAAGTTTATGAACAAACCTGTGAGGATCCTTGTGAAGCGTGATGAGCTCACCTTGGAGGGTATAAAGCAGTTTTATGTCAATGTTGAGAGAGAGGAATGGAAGCTGGACACACTCTGTGATCTTTACGAGACATTAGCGATCACTCAGAGTGTCATTTTTGTTAACACCAGAAGGAAAGTTGATTGGTTGACTGACAAGATGAGAAGCCGAGACCACACGGTCTCAGCAACCCATGGAGACATGGACCAGAATACCAGGGACATTATTATGCGCGAATTCCGTTCTGGGTCTTCCCGTGTCTTGATAACCACTGATCTTTTGGCTCGTGGTATTGATGTCCAACAAGTGTCTCTAGTTATAAATTATGATCTCCCTACACAGCCTGAGAACTATCTCCATCGTATTGGTCGTAGTGGGAGGTTTGGAAGGAAGGGTGTTGCGATCAACTTTGTGACAAAGGATGACGAGAAAATGCTGTTTGACATCCAGAAGTTTTACAATGTGCAAGTTGAGGAGCTGCCTTCAAATGTTGCCGAGCTCCTTTGATCAGATTTTGTCCTCCATCGTATTAGATGAAATTAGCTTGCGTTTGGAAAGTGTTATGTAATGTTTCTTGCCCCACCTCTTTGGTTGTACTTCCGCTCTTAAACTTTGTTTAATAGGCTTAGTAATTTAATTTAAATTGTGAGTTGTCTGAATATCCAAGGGATTATTACTTTCTATGTGGAAACCCATTATTGACCCAATTGGTGTATGACTGTCTTTGCACATTTCTACTGTACGTTTTAATTTTTTATTTAATCGTAGAATTGCTTGATGTTACTTTTTTTTAGGTTGTTTGGATCCTCAATTATTTTTTTAGGTTGTTTTAGGTTTTTAAAAAGAAAATTATTATATTATAGTTTGGAATTTATTTTTTTGGATAGAATTGAGTAAATGGTTTATTTTAGAACAAATTACAGCAACACTCTCTAAGTTTTTATCAAATTATAAATAATTATAATCTTTTTTATTTTTTTACACTAACCTCCTTTTAAGTTTGAAAATATTGCATTGACATTCCATTAAACCTTACATTAATATTCTTTATAAGGGAGACGAAAATAATGTTTAAAAAAGCATGAATACTTGTGTAATTATACGAAATCTCGTGTTGTTGTAATTTACTCTTTATTTTACTATTTTTAAGTCAAAATGATAAGAAAAATATTTTACAAAAAGTTGATCATTTGTTTGAGGGAAGTAGGGAAGAGAGAAATGGGGGTAAAAAAAATAACAGTATGAAATAAGTGGAACTTTAAAATAAGTTTCTTGAAATGAAGGAAATAAGAAAAAATAACAAAGAAATAAAAATTGGGTTTTCTTTTTGTAACATCCGTTTCCTTTTTATGTTTCTGAAATATTATTAAATGCTATAGTTTTCAATCCAGATTTTTTTCCCCATTTTGTTTACTTAAATTTGAAAGATTGAATTTATTTGAAAAGCATATAGGATTTATTTCATTAGTTTACAACTTGATATGAAGAAGACAAATTTATGGAAGCTCAAGGGTGGTGGAAGGTGTTGCTACACCACCTTGGTCCTTTTGGTAAGTAGGTGTCTTGTTTCCTAAAAAAATTAGGTGAGTGGATAAGCACTCCTATTTATTTATCATAAAAATCATGTTTTTGACACTTGAAAGGGATAGGAAAATCTAAATGGCAAGATCAATGATGAGACTCGGTTGAATTTTAAGTGTATTTGACAAAATTTTCTTTTCTATCCTTTTACTATTCAAATGGAGGGGGATTAAAGGTGTGTTTGGAAGAGTTTATTTAAACTTATTTCATATGACTTAAGTGTTTGTATAAGTACTTGAGAGTTTTTGAAAATAATTTATAATATATTCAAAAATAGTTTTCAGTTTATTTCAATAAGATATCTAGAATAACTTATAAATTATATAAAAATATTTTTACTCCATTTCTTTTTCGATTATAGAAACAACTAATCCATAAGAGTTTATCCAAACAAATCTTCAAATATGATGGATTTTATATTTTTTTTTTTCTGTTTTTCTTTTCACCCAATTAAAGGAGAGACCTTTTGTTAAAGATTTTTTTTTCTTGGTTAATTCTTTCCAAAGTGAGTGAAATCAATGAAGTGTAAATCTCATTTCAGTAATTATGGTATCACAACACAACTAATGTCATTTCATGTTATTTTGCTTTATTTTTCAACAATTTAAATCAATCCAAACCTGATTTTACATTATTTCGACAATCTGAAAATGGTTATAGTAAAATGGAAAATGGCCATTTATAGCATTGCTGTAGTTATGGTTTCTGCTTTCCCAATTGAAAGGGTTGTTGTACCGATTGATGTTCCATGTGGAGACAATAATTGCAAGCCAAGAGATTCCCTCCATCATTCTTCTACGCTTCCTTGCCATTTTTAATGCTGGTTTAGCTTCCGTCATATGAAAAACAATAATGCCTGGTCTTTGTTCAATGTTGTGTTACTTGTGTCCCTCGTTAAATCATCAGTTTGAAGATTCTTTTTTACGGTTCGTAGTTGGTACGATACGTGGCTGCAGTTGAATAGAAACACACTGATGGAGCAATTAATTGTTTTCTTTCCTATGAGCAGCTTTATAGTAGTAATAGTTTAATTTTTAAAATATTTTATTGTCAATTCCATTTTGGTAGCAGTTATTTCCGATGCCATATTATCTCTTTGGCAAAAGCCAAGCTTGAAGACATGTAATGCTCTGTTAGATTTGCGTGAACACGAATAGAAAGAAAATGGGCAGATGGAAATGGTAACTTTTAATATCAATTTCCATTTTCGTAACTCTTATTTGCGTTGCCGTGATCTGTTGTTAAAAGCTAAGTTTGAAGACATGTACTTGTTTGATTTGGGTGAACATGAATAGAGAATATAATTTGTTATATAAAATATATAAATGGCATTTTTCTAAATATAATTTATTTATTATAAAAATAAGCAAACTTATTAAAAAAAAAGAATACAGTATAAAAGAAAAATATATTCTAATTAAATTATAAAATTTAAACTCATGTTTTAATCATTTTTAAGTTTTTTTTTTTTTTTTATGTGACTAGAGAAGTTAAGACAGAGTAGAGAAGAGACATGAAGTTTTGCATGGAATGTAGCGGTTGAGGAATGAAACAAAACATGAGCGACCCGTGTGAGCGAGTGAGAATGAGAAGACGAAGACGTGTCGAAGAACTTACTTGGTCGTATAGTAGTGATTAAGGAAAGGAACGGGGTTACGTCACGTACGTGTCAATATTTCACCACTCACCACCGTTCCACACACAAACACAACCCAAAACAACTTCCAAACAATTTTCTAATTCCTCAAAACACACCTTCAAACTTTTTTTTTCTTCCTTTTTTGATAATACTAATGTTATTAAATAATCTGAGCCTAATCCATTTCTTCTTTTCTTTTTTCCTTTTTTCTTTTCCTTATAAACTCCCCTCTTAGATTTTCCGGAGTGGGCCAGGCTTAACATCTCATCACCGCTTTTCGTCATTTATTCGAATCAGATTCCTTTTTATCTTTGCGCATCAACAGATTCGACACAACAAAACAAACACCATCACCACACCAGAACACCTACCCTTCTTCCTTACGTCAATAAATTAATAAACATTTATTATTATTCGTTCCTTTCGTATTATTATTAGTTAGGATTCCTCTATCGTACACGATTTCTTTATATTTAGTATTTGAATTTTTTTCATATATTTATTTTATACAATTAAATTTATATTTATTTATGAATTGAATTTCTGTACTTTGAATATAACTGAATGTTAAAATGTATACATACATTCCGAAAATAATTAGCTGATTATTACTAACAATTGCCAAATTATCATAACTAGTATTTTAGCCTCCATAATGTAAAAAATAAATATTAATTTTGTCTAACTAAAATTTATAATAATAAATATTTTTAAATGTATAAATTATATTATAATTAAAAGTTGTAATAAATAAATATTTTTTAATATATAATTTATATTTTATATTTATGATAAGTAATTTATAATTTTATATTGTTATACAAATTTATTTTTAATTATTGATAATTTTTAAAAATAGTAAAATTCAATTTGAAAATAAAGATAAAAAAAAAAGATACTACATTAGAAGATATATAAGAGATTTTAAAAAAACAAATATTTAAAATATTTTCATCGAAGATTTTTTTTAAAAAAAAATCACTTTTATTGAAAAATAGCTTTTAAAAACATTTTTATTCAAAATAGTTATTCATATAGTATATGTTTTGACTAGTGTTTTACTCATAGAGGGTAAAAAAAAGTTATAAATAAGTTATTCTAATTCTAATATATAAGAGATTATAATGATTTTTACTATTAAAGAATAATAGAGAAACCTGTTGTTGTGGAGAAGACTGAGTAAGTAAACCTGCTCGCTCGGTCTTCTTCTCCAATGGCGATTTCCGATGAGCCTGAAAGTGTAGCCACTGCTCTCAACCACTCTTCCGTGCGCCGCCGGCCCGCCGCCACCTCCGCCGCTGGCCTCTTCAATTCGCCTGAGACGACCACGGACAGTTCCGGTGAAGACTTGGCCAAGGATTCCGGTTCCGACGACTCCATCAACAGCGACGCCGCCAATTCGCAACCGCGACAAAAACAAGACACTGATTTCTCCGTCCTCAAATTCGCGTATCGTCCTTCCGTCCCCGCTCACCGCAGAGTCAAGGAAAGTCCGCTCAGCTCCGACACCATTTTCCGTCAGGTTCTCGCCGTTAACTTCTACTTTACGATTATTACAATTCCCAAACTAATTGAAACTGAACAGAACGGTGCCGTTTCGTTCCCGTTCTGTATGATAAACAACTCAATTTCAATGCATGAGTCATGAATGCAAGCGAATCGTAGTCTTTGAGGTGTTTGAAATAGTGTATGCTACTGCTAGTTAGTGCTTGTTTCTTTAATTTATGTGTACTAGAAGCTAGTTGTTATCAATTTATGATTTGAATTTAATATATTTGGTGGATCAGGTTTTTCTACCTACTGTGGTTGGTGTGAATGTGTGATGAGTCTGTAATTATATTTCTTTACTAATTATTCAATCAGTTGCAGAGTCACGCCGGCCTCTTCAACCTCTGTATAGTAGTCCTTGTTGCTGTGAATAGCCGACTCATCATTGAAAATTTAATGAAGGTTTTGATTCCTCCATGTTTAATTGTGCATTCACCTGCAACAATTTTTCTGTTCTTTTATTTATGACCTTGATTTTGACGGTTCAGGTTTTGTTGTCTGTTTTAATGTGTGTTTTATTTGTTCTGCAGTATGGTTGGTTGATCAAATCTGGCTTTTGGTTTAGTTCAAAGTCGTTGAGAGACTGGCCCCTCTTCATGTGTTGGTAATGAGCATGATGAATTCCCTGGATGATAAACTAAGTGCTGTGGAATTATTTTGAGGTCTGTTTCTTGAAATGTTGTTTAACAGTATGTGATTGTGTGCTTGGCTTGCAGTCTTTCCCTTGCGGTATTTCCTTTTGCTGCCTTTATAGTGGAGAAGTTGGCACAACGAACATGTATACCCGAACCAGTAAGTGATCAGGCCATGTGAGCTTTTATTTAGTTTTATTTTCTGTATAACCTAAAATAGTTTTGGGATATGGTTACTTGTGATGTGCTATTCTTAACTGTATAATCTTTAATGTTTGCATACATGGGAATATTATATTGACTTTAATCTTGCAGGTTGTTGTTCTACTTCATATCATCATTACCTCAACTTCAATTTTCTATCCAATTTTAGTAATTCTCAGGTCAGCTTCGTTCTTTTGTATATATTCTTCAAAATTTATTCTGTGGCTGCAGTCAAGGCACCTTTTTGTTTTAACATTTGTGGTTACACATGTCCTTTTTGAAAGAATTTGCTAATAGAATATGGTTTTAAGTTGATAATGGTGTTATATAACAAACTTTGTCACTATCCTGCACAGGAATTTTGAAAAACTTTATTATTTTTTTAAATTATTTGGAAAAAAGATTTTGAATTATCTTGCAAATTATTATTGGATTGCTATATGAACATTGAGCAATGAAGATGACTGCTGAGGGATAAAATAATTATACAGTTGTGCATTCTTTGTCATTTCATAGATAAGGATATCACAGAAAGATGATCACTGACTTGTAATATTCCTTTGCAGGTGTGATTCTGCTTTTCTATCAGGTGTCACGTTAATGCTATTGGCTTGCGTTGTATGGTTAAAATTGGTGTCTTATGCACATACAAACTATGATATGAGAGCACTTACCAAATCAGTTGAAAAGGTAATAAATAGAGAGAAAATGAGGGAGAGAAAATTTTGAAATTTTGTTTCTTAAAGTCAACTTTTTTCTCTTCTCTTTATCTTCTCTTTAACTAAAAAGAAAACGTATCATTATGTGTTTTTTCTTTTCTTTTTCTTTCATCTAATTTTTTCCTTAACGAAACATACTCTGAAGTTCCACTTGGGACTTGTGAGTGGGTAGATAACTATCACAAAATGTCATTTTCACTTATCTGTATACTTTTGGCCTGTTTGGATAAACTTATCCAAAAACACTTATAGGAGAAGAAAATAAGAAGGAAAAATGAAATAAGCTTTTCCTAAAATTAGCTTATGTATAAGCTAATTTGTAGAAGTTCTCTCACATTAACTTCTGCAAAAGTTAATTTTTAACTTATGCATAAGCTAAGTTTAGCTTATGGAGAAGTTTATTTCATTTTTTTCTTCTTATTTTCTTCTTATACAAGTGCTTTTGGAGAAGTTTATCCAAACAGGTCCTTTAAAGATTACCGTATGTTGTACAATGTTTGTGATTATTAGTTTTTAAACCGGAACATCCTGCTTGACTTACTTGTAGCTTATGGATCATGTACTCTTAAAACCTCATCATATGCTAAAGTACAGTTTTATTTCATCTTCATTCGAATTACTTCCATCCTGTTTTCCCCTTTAATGCTTCCTTATATCTAGATGATTAGCTCTTAACATGTGTGAATGTGTGATAGATAAACCATTTGTTTTCCCCCCCTTATTCAAACATGTTTCCTGTGTTATAGGGAGAAGCACTACCCAATACTCTGAACATGGACTATCCTTATAATGTGAGCTTCAAGAGCTTGGCATACTTCCTGGTTGCCCCTACATTATGTTACCAGGTAGTAGTAATTTCAAGTCATTTAGTTCACTTTTGGAAGCAATTTCTTTTTATTTGCAATTGTTGTGGTGTTGCCTCATTTAGATTCGCCTATTTTACATTTGCATTCATTTTTCCTGTATTAGATTGCTTATAGGCACAACCATGTGGAGTTGCTTACCCATATATCTTTCATGTGGAATATGTCTGAGGTTTTTAGTCAGTGTCTAATTGGACATGCTGTTGGGAGCCACAATCTGTTAGTCAATGTGTTTCTCAATCTGCATATAATACTGCTTGCTTCTTGCTTTTATATGTTTAGAAGCTAAGAATAAGATTCTTTTAAGGGAATGAGTATTACATGACTCCCTGGCATAAAATGTAGCATAATTTCTGTTGCTTTGTGAGAATACTGGATTGGCTTTGGCATGTTTACCTAAGTTGCAGAAATTTTGCTTGGGGTTCTTTAAGTAGGTTTCTGCAGTTAACTTGTCTTTGCATTTTCCTGCATAAATGTATCTCCATGTGGATTGCATTTGTTATTTTTTTTTTCTTCTGAGAGCAAAGTTTTTCACATTTTTATTTGCATGTATTTTGTTTTATGAACTGCTCTTTTAGCCAAGCTATCCTCGCACACCTTATATTCGAAAGGGTTGGTTGTTTCGTCAAGTTGTCAAGCTGATAATATTTACAGGAGTTATGGGATTTATAATAGAACAAGTAAGCTGTACCTGTTAATTAATTGTGTTCATTTCTACCCTTTTTTTTGTGCATTTTTTTCTTGAGTTTTATTTCACCAATTCTACTAGTATTCTGAC
This sequence comes from Pueraria montana var. lobata, assembly GCA_026413185.1. NCBI lineage: Eukaryota > Viridiplantae > Streptophyta > Magnoliopsida > Fabales > Fabaceae > Pueraria > Pueraria montana. The sequence goes on along the minus strand of CM048649.1, from coordinate 68,338,469 downwards.
ATTGTTTTGACTGTGTAACTTTGCAGTACATTAATCCCATCGTACAAAATTCACAGCATCCTCTCAAGGGAAACCTTCTTTACGCCATTGAGAGAGTTCTGAAGCTTTCTGTTCCAAATTTATATGTGTGGCTCTGCATGTTCTATTGCTTTTTCCACCTTTGGTATTCCATCTCTTGTTTGGTTCAACATGTGTGTATGTGTGTGTGCATTTTTCTTACAAGATATTAGTATGAAGTTCACTTGCCATAAATTGAATATTTATAGTTCTAGTTTCTTTTGTTTAATGCCCTGACTTCTGTACACTGGCAATTTTCTGATGATGATAATGTTATAAGTCTGTAATTGGTTAATCTTTCAAACCATCCTTGAAGTGATATCCACCTTCCTAAACACCCTCAATGTAATTGTATCATCGATGGGAAGATCTAGCTGATTTAAAGGTGTGCATGTAGAGACTATTGTTGTCTGGAGTATATACTTCTTAAGATATAAAATTAGCTTTATAGCCCCTTTGGTGTGCCACCAATGGTTAATTTAAGTGACACTCTGACAGATATGCGAAGGGATTTGAGAGCCTTATTTTATTGAGAATATTTTATTTGGATCAGGATCTTCTCCTTTTTACTTTTAACAGGAGAGGTCCTGTTAATCAATCTCAGTCATTCATTATGCATAAATTTAATCTGACGGTCGAAATAAAACCCACTAAATCAGGCACGTATTGTGTGGTGCAAGTCGAGGAGAAAGCATGATAGTTGAGGCACCACCACATTGCAGCGACCATCAATGGTGGCGCCAAGCAGCATTGCGAGCATGAACCAGAAGGGTGATTCCAGTAACAGCTATGGAGGCAAATGGGTGATTCCAGTGACGATAATGGAGGCGAACAGAGACGAGGAGGAACAAACAGAGAGCGAGAAGAAAAGGAAGGATCGACGATGTTCTGCACGGATTCTGACAGTGTCACAGCGGTTCAAAATGGGAGAACGAACAGAGGTGAAGAATAAAGGAAAGAGATCAGAAACAGAGACCACGACGGTGACGCTACTCTGCACTGATGGTGGCGGCACCCGTTCAAGCCTTCAAGGGATGCAAACACTCAATTGAAAGAAGGGGAAGGGATTAATGATATATTGAATTTTAGTGGGTTTTTATTTCAGCCGTTGGATTAAATTTATGCATAATGAATGGTTGAGATGTATTAACAGGACCTCTCCTGTTAAAAAATAAAAAGGAGAGGATCCTAATCCATTTTATTCTTCATATATGCTCGTTTTTTCTCCTCTTTAATGGAACTACTCTTACCCAAAAAAAAAAAGAGATATTTTTGTGCAAGCATAAATGCTAATCTGCTTGTCTCATTTATGGATTTTAGAAAAAGTTCAGCTTTGATTTTTTAAGATATAATTAATATTTGAGGCAGCTTATCCTTGGAGTGACTGTTGCAATGTAGGTTAAATATACTGGCAGAGCTTCTTCGATTTGGTGATCGTGAATTCTACAAGGATTGGTGGAATGCCAAAACTGTTGAAGATGTAAGTTATTTGTCCTGATATTTAGTTGTTTACTTACAGTATTTTCAATCTTTCATAAAGAGAATTTGTGACTTGTTGTTTTCTGTATTTGTGCTGTTGTTGCTGCTTCGATCAGTATTGGAGGATGTGGAATATGGTATGTCTCTTTTTCAGACTTAATTTTGATGAACAGATTGATTTTCTTTTTGTCAGCAAAATGATTTTCTGGTCTCTTGTTGGGATGAAATTCACGTGAACACACACACATATATTTGATATAACTATCCCTTCAGTGTATAATGAGGGTTGACAACTCCGAGACTATTTTAACAAAAGGAAGAAAGAGAAGTTACAACTTTTTGCCATCTTATTGAATAAATGGTTCTAAAACTGCCTTTCAGAACATATCATTGATTATTTATCACTTAAAGTTCTAAACCATTAGTATAATCTGAGTGGATTCTTTCACATTGCAGCCTGTTCACAAATGGATGATCCGCCACCTATATTTTCCATGTTTAAGGCATGGTATACCAAAGGTAATCAAGCATCCTCCTGTGTTGCTGAATGGATCCTGAACTTATTTGGTCTAAACTCTAAAACATTTTTAGGATTTGTCAGCCTTTGTTTACCATCTCAGGTTGCCACAAAGATGATCACATTTAACATAGTTGAATTGAAATGAACATCTTACTTTTATCCTAATAAACACAGTTATGTAAAAACATATCAATAAATCTATTACATAATTTTTTTTTAAAAAATGTATATATTTTTATGCACTAATTGTATGGTTTGATATGTATGATGCACTGGGGGAGCTATATGTAGAAAATTTGCAATCTTTTTTTTTGAACTCAAGAACCAGGGAGTTTACAATAACTCACGCACACTGCTTAACCAACTGAGTTAGACCCCCTTGGTAGAAAGTTTGCAATTGATAGACAATAATTGAACTTCATCTTCTGTTCTGTTGTTTCAGATAAATGACTTTGGGATGCATAAACATGACTAACATGAACAAGAATTGCAAAGGAACTCCATTAAATTTTTTTTCTTATATAATCATGTTCAATATCTTTGTGATTTTTTTCCTTGGTCTTTGTTATCAACAATTTCTTATTAACATAGTGTTTCTCACTGGTTAATATTTGGATTGGCTCTTCTTCTGTCAAGCATTATTGGTATTTTAATTTTGAGTTATAGATATATTTATGATTTTGATTTTTAATCATTGTACAGGGTGTTGCTCTTTTAATCGCCTTCCTGGTTTCTGCTTTATTCCATGAGGTGTGTTGTTCATCTCTCTGTACAGCCTTCTCTCTTCCTTTTTTGGTATTATGTCATTACGGTTGTTCTGCTTGAATGCTTGTCTGCATGCTACACTGATCGAAGTCAGGAAGAAACTTGCGATTAATTTATTCTTGGAGTATCCTTTCCTCCTTTTCCTTGGGCTGTTTGGGACCGTGTTAGGAGTTAGATAGAAGGGAAGGGAAAATTAGTTTCAGGTAGTTAGAGTAGTTAATTAGTCAGTTATAGGATTTGGTTAGGTATAAATAGGGGGAATTAAGAGGAAAGGATCCATTCTATCTGGTATCATTTGAGAATTGAGCTTTGCTCTTTTGAAAGGAGAAATCATTTGTGAAGGGAAAACCCTTGGAGGAGAGTTATTTATCCAATTTTCTGTTCTTGTTAATGAAAGTGTTCTTTTATTTCTTTCTTTGCTTTGGGTTCGTAACAGACTGTGGGAGAGGATTGAAAATTAGATACTAAGTTGTGACTAATTTGCTAAAAATTGTTATAGGACCTACATTATGCGTCTTTGAACTATCTACAACCTAACTACGGCCTCAGAAATCAGGCCTAGGCAGCTAGCTACCAAAATCTCAAGTAACTTGTAGCCTGTACCTTGGCGTGTGTAGATGTTACAGTTTCCATATCTTAAAATTTCCCTGACATGACATGACAATTATAACGGACTATTACATTTTCTAGTTTTTACCTGAGTTCTCACAATATTAGTTTTGGCACCAAAATTTCCCTAGATTTACTCAAGGATGCTTTTTCTTTAGCCGCGAATATTTTTGTGCACATGGTGTAATTATGTTCTCAATGAATCCTGTCATTTTTTCCTCCTAAAAAATGCACATATGCAGATATGAATAGTTTGATAACTTTATTGTCAGAGTTGTGTAATTTTTCTCATGATATCTCTTTCATCGGAGTGCAGCTGTGCATTGCTGTTCCTTGCCACATATTCAAGTTGTGGGCTTTCGGTGGAATTATGTTTCAGGTAAATTCAAATTATCGTATTATACTTCTGTTTGCCCATATTCTATTATTAAACTAAAGTATTTTAATTTAGAGTATAAGTAACACAAATTTTCCAAGAAACCAAACTTCTCCCCTCTTTCCCCACAAAGAAGGTGAAGGATTGCCCAATGCCCAGATTTTTTTTTTCCTGTTCTTTTATGGCCAAACGAATGAAAGTATTCTCTGGAGTAATGAATTTGTGCCATATTTGAAATAGTTGATGATTATGATATCATCCATATTTTTGGTTCAATTGACATGATAATGAATGCCTTTTTTTTAGGTTCCTTTGGTCTTGATCACCAATTATCTGCAAAATAAATTCAGAAACTCAATGGTACGTCTGGTATTTAAGCATAACGGTTCATAATATATCTTATTACTCAATCATCTTCAATTTGATTCATTGGTTTTTTAATCTGTTTTTATCTTCATGCCAGGTCGGAAATATGATTTTTTGGTTCATATTCTGTATTCTTGGTCAACCTATGTGCGTACTGCTATACTACCATGACTTGATGAATAGGAATGGCAAACTTGACTAAAAAGCTAGCATTACATTATTCACCGTGCACGTGGAGGAGCTTTTCAGTTTTCAGAGTGTATAATTGATGTGGATATGTTGATCAATATTGTTTTCTTCGAGTACTTTCATCTACCATGGCAGTGGCTGCTCTGAAGGATTTCCACGTGATATGCCAGGTCGCGAGGCTAATTCATCTTCATCTTTGTACTTACCAGCTCTGGCAATTGTATCAATATATATATGCAATTTTGAGAGCCATGCACTGGCATTGATAGCTGCCAAGGAACAGTGTAACTGGTTTCTGTTAAATGTTAAATTAGTAGACGGATAGATGTAAATGGTTTATGCTCAATATATTTATTTCTTCCTAATCTTGAAGTTCCGCAGACGAATGATGTCCTTTCATATAGCATTTTTTTTTCTGCTGTATTATCATGTTAAACTACAAAACTTACATAGAATTTTATAGGTGTTGTTTTCTAATAAGAATTGAAGTTTTATTTCGACAAATTGCATAAAGGTTAACATTTAAAAATTACATAGATTATTGAAATAAAACTTCAATTCTTATTAAATAACAGTACATACAGCAACTAAAAAACAGTGTATAAGTTTTCCTGTTATGCTTGGAATGTTCAAAAGAGAGCTCTGTGAAAAATAGTTTAACGGTTTTATGCTTGATCTAAAATTCTCAATCGAAAAGGTGCACGTGTTGATGGTTACTATCATTTTTTTTCATTTAAAATTTATACCTAGTTATTGATTAGTTAATTGTTGGTTATTAATATTTATAATATCGTTGCTGATTAATGACATTTTTAACAATAAATAATAAAGGTTAGTTATATATAATTAATACCTTAAAAAATATATAATTAATTAATAATTAACTTGCAAATAGTCAAATACAGTTCAAAAAATAATAAATGTCCACCCCAATTTGGGGTGGACTAAGTGGAGAGAGGAGAAAAATAGGGAAAAGAAAAAAAAGATAGAGAAAAAAGTGATAGATATCATAAAAAATGTAGAGCATAGTTTTAAATTGCGGTCCTGTAATTGTGGTAGCATTAGCTGCATTTTTCTACGATTATCAGTGAAATAAAGGTTTTTTTAACTCACCATGATCATAATTGTAATTTAAAACTATGATATTAAAAGAGATAAAAAGAAAAATGAACTTGAAAGTGAGTTATAAGATAATGAGATTTATGATAATCTGGTCTCATACAACACAGGGTTTGTGTGAATCACACACACTTGTTTAAAAATGAGGTTTGAATGCCAGGTTAAGTGGCAATCAATCAGCTATAAAAAAGGGGTACCCAATGAAGTAGCAGGAGCACGTGATCCACTTCGGACCCCCAAACCCAATTAACAAATTTCAATGAGGGCGTGCTTGTCACCTTACACATATCGCGTGGCACGTTCTGATTGGTGATCCACGCTCTAACAAAACCAAAATCCTTTATTTTATGACATGTAATTCAATCACAATCCACTAATAAATTTATTAATTTTTAAAAATTATATCAAATATTATTTGTGATTAAATAATTATATAAAAAAGTTTTATAATATCGTTACATCATCATTAAATTTTTATTTTATTTTAGAAATAAATAAATTATCACCGACGCGACGCCAAAAAGGCACAGCATAGTAGTCAGCGCCCCCCCATGAGTAGTCGATTAAGAAAACGCGAAAATCATCGCTGAAAAACAAACAAACAAACATTGTCTGCCTCTGCCTAGGTTCCTCTTAGAGAAAAAAAAAAAAGAAACACCCACCCCCACCGACCCCCTTTGCAAAAAGGTCGAAAAATCTTAGGTTGTTCTTTCGGAACCATGGAAGAGTTCAGATCCAAATCGTACGGTGACGGAAGGATGCAGATTGAGAGCTACCATGGAAGCAACATGCAAGATCTCCGCTGCCACAGCGCCTCCTACGCCTCTTCGGTGCACCCGACAACACAGACCACCCAGATGGGAAACAACGACCCCAAGTTCAAGAAGGGCAAGTCCACTAACGGGTCCACATCGAAAAGTTGGAGCTTCAGTGACCCCGAGTTGCAGAGGAAAAAGAGGGTCGCCAGCTACAAGGTCTATACTGTTGAAGGAAAACTCAAAGGCTCTCTCAGGAAGAGTTTTAAGTGGCTCAAGGACAGATGCAACAGAGTTGTCTATGGCTGGTAATAACAACAATTGTTATAATCAATCAGCTGGGTGGGGACTGGGGTGTCTTATATAATGTAAGAATAATAATTTATAATTTATAATTTATTTTCCTTTGTTTATTTATTTGCTGCACTTAGTGTTTATCTTCTTCTGTGGCTGCTAAAGTACACATAAGGATGTAATTTGGAAGAGAAATTGTGATTCTTGTGTTCATTTTGGTCCGTCCATGTAAAGAGTGCAATCACCTTGATTGCAGCTTTTCTCTCTCTGGTTCTTGTGACCTTTCAATGTCCTTTTAGTTCATTCTAGACTCGCTTTTTTTAATTTGGACAAAGTTACTGCATGCATGTTCAGTACTTATTACTTTCAAGTTTCAACAGGTGTTTTTGATTTTTCATTCATGATGTATGGAGTGAATCTCTAATAGTAAATGTGGTTCACTGGTTTTCCCAGTTGATATTCTTCTATTTTCCCTCATCCCAAAATTGATGAAAATTAATTTGAATGCTAGTAGGAGGAGGAGGAGCCTTCTTTGATGTAACTTTATGTTTGAATTGATTGAGTAGTTGAGATTTGGGGTCCACAAGGACTTCTCTTTTTTTTTTTTTTTTTTTGCCTTTCTGAGTGATAATAATGATACGGCTCAGGAAGAATCATTTGGATGCTGCATGCTGCTTTTAGAGTTTGTCAAGACTTCTCGAAGAAGTCTTCAGTACAGGGTGGAAATTTCATCTCACTGTTAATTGAAACAATGCATAGTAAGGGAGTAATTGAATTTGGTATAGCATGTTGCTAACAACCCTGTAGGTCACTAGAACCTGGAGAAATTTTGGCAGTTGAATATGGTTTGGTACTGAAGTGATTTTTATGCATGTTAGAATCTTATATTACAATTTTTCCAAAAACAACTAATATTCCTTGACAAATTCTTGAACGATTCTTCCATTGTCTGCATAATTTAAGCAAAATTGTTTCTTATGTATACTTCTTTCTCTCTTGAGAAGTTAATCCTATCTGGGTATCATCATGACTTGCTAAGCAGCTAGTGTATTAACCAAGTTATAGGACTTGCATAACTTGCATTGCGTTAGGATTTTCACCAATGAAACCAACTGATTTCAGTCTTTCTGACCAACCTTTAAGGACAGAGATGTGTTAGTCTCAATTTTTCCACCTGACATATCAGGTAGAAATTCAACATGCACACTTCCAGCATGTTCCTTAACAATCCTCGGCTAATATTATTCAAAGCTAAACAAACATCTGAGTGACAGTGTCCGCCCTTTGCAAATAGCAGAAGTATTGTTCAGCAACAGTACAAGATGAGTAACATTTGAGATAGAATTTGGAATCTCCGGTGGTCTTCCATGAGCCAAACTTTGATGTTCACCTGCAAAGACTCCGATACATAAAGTTAATATATGCAGAAGATGGTGAACTAGGATAGAATTAGAGTCATGGGTGGTGTTTATTTATGATAGAGATGTGTTTATTTATATGGCTCTCTCGTCAGGGTGGTGTTTCCTCCGTGATGGTTCAGTATCAAATCCTTTGATTTGCGGGCTTCCGTTGCTAGCTGTTTGTGGTTGTCTTCCTGTGTTTCACATCATGAGTGATTCCTCATGCAGTGGTGTATGTTTGCTTTATTTAACTATATAGGCAGGGGGGGGGGGGGGGTGGGTGGGTTTGGTAATGGCCCAAAACAAGTATTAAATATGTATATTGTGCGGATAGATAATATCAACAAAGTAAGTTTTGAATGGTTGGTTATATGGTCGACATTTGCCGACCCCCATTTCTACAACAGATCACATTCAAGATGTCTTTATTTCTCAAACTCAACATTTGATTATGTCTACAATCCAGTGAGGCCAAAAATAGCGATTCTAGAGTCACAAGGAACCGATTAAAATTTAAGACGGCAATTCACATGTAAAAGAACCATTGATTAAACCCTCACCATTGTCCATTTTCTGCCAACCAATCAAAGCTCAATCGTAGCATAAAGTTTTGTCAATATCAAACTTAATGTTGTCAACTTGTGATCCTTCTTCTATCACAAGAATGCCTATGAACTTAACATTCTTTGTGAACCCAACATCAAAAGAACCCAGTGTTGTCAACTCATCGTCAAGGATCAGGGATATGTGCTAAATAAAGGGCATTGCACAAACAATAACAATAACTTAACTATATCCTTCTAAGTTCTAACATGCTATGATGCCAAATGTAATGCGACCATAGTTTGTAACATTTTAACAATGCAGATGGACCTTAATTTTAGAGTCAAATCAAATGATAACCAATCATATGTACAAGCATGCAAGTCTGTGTCTATTATTATGACCTGTGATAGATTTTTATGTTATAATTGAATATTATCATAATTTTTAGGCTTAATCATCAACATTTTGCTCCCTGTAATTTTATTTTGTTTTTTTTGTTTTAGTTCTTACAAAAAAAAAAATTGTTTGAATTAGTGCAGTTATATTACATTTTTTTTTTTTTTAATTTTGGTCTGTCATTAGTCACCTATCAAGTGTTGACATGGCTCACGGAATGCCACATCCGGTATAGTTCATATAAAATATATATAAATTACTTTCTGTTTTATTCCTTATATTTTTTTTCAAAATAGTCCGAATAATATATATTTTTTCATTTTGATCTGACATGGTAACGTTGTTAGACATAATCCTACACCACATGCTGACATGACATCCCATGAGTCACATAAGCACTTAATGGAAGGTAACAACAAGAACCAAAACAAAAAAAACCTGACATTACAAAGACTAATTTGAACAAAAAAAATTACATGAACTAAAAACAAAAAATGTATATTTTACAGGAACTAAGATGTTGATTAAACCTAATTTTTAAATTCAGTAAACTCAGTTTACAAGTCTACGAAAGCTTTTGAAAGCTTGTGAGTTTTCTTAAGCTCGAGTTTGCAACTATGCAAATAGGGATATTGAATTTGCTAAGCAAGTCTTGTTTCATCAACGAGCCAATAAAAGGAGTACATGAATTCCAGACATGATGAGTACAGCAGTCAATCCAATTTATAATGAAAACCTTTTTCACAGATCAACATAAAATGCATACAAGTTTATTGTGATAGAACTAAGAAAAACTAGAGAGATGCTTTGATTTAAGCTTTTGAAGGAACCTCACAAATAAGAACATTCAAGTTCCTAATACCAAAATATTTGCCAGACAATTACATCGTGTAAACCAAGGGAATCTTATCCAACAAGAGTACAATGGCTAATTACATTTTTTGCTGGTATTTGATAGTTTTGACATTTGCAGTCCACGTGAAACTGTAAACATCTGGTAAACCAATATAATAACTCACAGAAAAAGATGTTATAAAACTTAGGAGTTCCAGCCAGAAGTGCCAATTAAAACTGAGCTTTACAGCAAGCACAATCCCTGGTTTAGCTAAAATTATTTCAGCTTCACAGCTTCATCGGTTTGACCAGATGAGTTAACAATACAAAGCCAGAATTTCAAGTTCAGATCCAAATTTCCTCACAGTTCAACTTAGCAACATAAGCAACTTTGGCAGTGCCTATCAACTCACAAATTCACTAGGTGAGAAGGTGTGAAATTAATAATGGGTCCTCTCATCATTCCCTAATTGCAAACCTTCCATGCCCCTAAGTGCAGTGTCATAATTTTTCACATGAGAAGCATTTCTCCCGGATGATACAACTCTCTTAGGATCAGAAGATCCAATTGGTGAACTTCTTTGCCCACTCAAACCTCTATGTGCTGCTCCAGGGGTAGCCTCAGCAGTGCGAGTACGAATATCTGACTCAGCACCAACAAATGCATCACGGCTACCAGAAACAGCAACCCGCCTTGATGATCCACTTGACTGACCCAAGACATTGGCACTTGATAACTGCATGTTCATAGATGAGGAAACTATTGAGTCAAAAAAAGTAAAGCTAACTTTGATTGCACATACAATTTACATATCAGTAACAATGATCTTATTTTGCAAAAGGAACCACATGTAAACCATGTCCTATAAAAAACTCAGAACATCCTTAATAACAGTTGGTGATCGAATTTTTTGGCTTTGAGAAACTTACAGTATTTAAAATGGGCCCTGACATTCTGCGCCTCGAGGAATCCACTGAAACCAAAGCAGGAGGTCGCCCTTCTTCCCCTCCTGTGAGAGACAGGAAATATAGACAAACACCAGACAGATCAAAAGGTAATTGGAAACCATTTAAACTCAAATAAAAAATACCAAGAGGCATGCTATTGCAAAACCTAAATCAATGGATCATTGAAAAATAGAAAGTAATAATAAAGCAATATTGAAGAATAGAAGATGGCTAAAAATCAATAATTTCTGTAGAATGAATAAAAAGAATATTATTTAAATCAAGAAAATATCAGAAAGAAAAGATTGATCATTTCTGACACTACTAGAAAAGCATGGTTACATGAATATAAAGGAAAACATACACTTGAGAAATAAATTTACTTAAATATGAAAGGCCTATCACTCTACAAGAGAACTTGAATAAACTACCTGTATGCCTATCAGCATTAGTAACAGCCGGGGGCATTCCAGAACTGGTTCCAGCACTAGGACCCTAAATAAAACATCAGGAAATTTCATCAGTTGCAGACATCAAAATAATCCCAAAAGGGGGCATAAGAAAAAGACTTACAATGGCCCGTGTTGGAGGAGTGGCTAGCTGTGATTGCTGATACTTCAAAATGGTCCAGTCAAAGACATAATCAAACTGGAATCCTGTTCAAATGCAAACTTGATAAGAAAAGCAAATTCAAAAAATGATCCTACATAGATTGAAATGCAGAAACATACAAGGAAGTATACAAATGATAAACTTAAGAAGTGGGGCAAAAGGGGCCCTTTTTATGAGAAAAATTACAAACCTTCACGAATAAACAGGTCACGAAATATCCTTTTGAGGTAAGCATAATCTGGCTTATCATCAAACCTCAACGATCGGCAGTAATGGAAGTAAGATGCAAATTCTGTTGGATAACCTCGACACAAGGCCTGGAATAAGCAATAAATTCTCGGTGTAATTCATGAAAAAGCACATCTTATATGCATTAGAAAAGGACTTATAATTTAACTTACTTCAATTGAGGTAGAAACCTTTTTTTCACTGATTTTCTCGTACTTCTGTTTCTTTGTTCCCGCTTTAAGACCCTGCCAAGGAAGACTACAAAAAAAAAATGAAATCAGACAAAGTTTACAGTAGTGGTAGACACTGGAGTAGGGTAGATAGCAACAATCACCTTCCTCTCAAGAAGTACATCAAAACATAACCAAGAGACTCAAGATCATCTCTTCTGCTTTGCTCTAAGCATCAATCACCAGAGAAGTAGAAGCAACATGTATCTATTAGATAACAACATTTAACCATTTATCATACAAATGTTCGTAAAGAATCACGAAATAACACATACCAATGCCAAGGTGAGTATTCATGCTAGCATATCTTGCAGTTCCAGTTAAATTCTTATTTTCCCTGCAGTATTAATAATTGAATAGATTACACATCACAAATAAATTGATATTCAAACAGCAGCAGTCTACCCTTCTAAAATATTTGCTCAAATATTGGTGATATTACTTGTAGCAATCACAACCTAAGCCTAAAAACCAGAAACTAGAATAAACAGAAGACAAAATTAATATGCATAATTAATGCACTTCTCACCACCCCAAATCATCAGGTGAATAAATTGTTTCAGAAAAGAATCAAGCAATGATATCAACGCAAAATGATAAGCCGTCTACATAAAGAGGGATGCAAGGAGATGGTATATATATAACTTTTTAGGAGATGGGGAAGATTTGAATGCAGGGGCAGGACCATAATTACAGGAATGTATTAGGATAATCTAAGACTAGAACTTGGGTAATCCCTAGTTTAGCTACAGCCAGAACTTACAAATTCCACCTAGAATACAGTATATGGAATTATAAATAGATTGAAATTTGAAGCCATTGTCATCTTGAGTGAATGCCCAGAAAAGCAGCAAGTAGCAACATTAGACTATTGGTATATCTACTCTCTAATATGATACTGCAAATTTTGTTTGATATAAATATTATTATATATTCTCAATAAAGCCATAACAGCATATACCCTCCCAAATCTTTTTTATTTTTCATATGGCAGTTATTTAGTATATGACAACTTGACAAGTTACAAGTACACCACCGGGTAAATGTAGTTCAAATTAAGTTATGATAATTTTACTATGCCATCAAGGCCTTACATCAGCAATAACCTAGATAAGTACACATTTAATGCACACCAACTATTCGTACCTGTAAGGAATGTGTTGATGTGTTGAACTATCTCTGTATTTCTTAGCCAAACCAAAATCAATGGCATAAACCTACATGCACATCAATACATTAAATACCTCCACATATAGGAACCTACAAGATTTCCAAAGTCCACATTTTAACAAGACTAGTCACCTGGTTCGCACGCCTTCCTAATCCCATTAGAAAATTATCCGGTTTGATATCCCGATGCAGAAATGATTTTGAATGAATGAACTCAACACGGTTGATCTGGATAATTAAAAAAAAGTTCTTTTAAATTTACAGGAAAAAAAAAGTTTGTGTGTAACTGGTTGTGTATACCGAAAGTTTACAAAATTAACCACGGCCTACCATTTGATCAGCAAGCATGAGAACTGTCTTTAGCGATAGCTTTCTACTACAGAAGTTAAATAGATCTTCAAGACTGGGTCCAAGCAGATCCATCACTAAAACATTGTAATCTCCCTCCACTCCAAACCATCTGACATTTGGAATTCCAGCTGCAAAAACCAGACTTGGGTTACAGCTAGATATAAATTACAAATGATATAACTTTACAGGGGTAAGCACTACTATGCTCCTTTCAGGAAATGCAAACAAAAGAAGGATAAAATAATTAATATATGAATGGTCCTTACTTCCTCCCTGGAGAATTCTGTACAACTTGGACTCATACAGCAACTGAGGATGCTTTGTCTTGACATTTTCCTAATTTAAAACACAGCAAGGAACAAAAAGAAATTTCAAGTAAATCAGCTCTAGTGCACTTGAAGATATCAAGAATCCAGTGATTACTTAAGAAAAACAAATTCCAAAATTAGCAGCAAAGTTGAGGTTGAAACACCAACTTAACAAGTTACAAAAAAAAAAAAAAAAAGGTTCCCAAGATATAATGTTAAGCCACATAGTATGACATTACTTCCAAATTCAAATCCAATCTCCAATCCAAAACCTTCAAAATAATGCATCACAAGTCTTGAATAGGCAGGGAAATGCCAATATTTTGCTGAGGAGTGAGGGGATTTGATTGAATAAACAAGAAATGTTTCATTCTTGTTTATCCCCCTCCTCCAATCTTTTGAGCTAACTCCTTTACCAGTATCTATCGAAGAATATGTAAGAACCATTGTTTATTTTTGAACTATATCCAAGCATCAATATAGCAGCTCTAGCTCATTAAACATTGAGCTTGATCCACAGAGCATATTATTTATGGGATCCAAGTACAACCTACCCCTTACCATAATTATATCTCAGATTCATATGATAAAATTTCACAAAGTTTTCTGATGGCTAAAGATTCCCTATCACAATTCACAACCCTACTTTTATTCACAATATTACTTACAGCCTAGCGTCTCTGTAATGCTTTAAAATGCAAAGAGTCATTTCTAAATGTCAAATGCCTTTCACAGGCACCCTCTTAAGAGTGCACTTCATCACCCTCCAAGAAATAAGAAGCAGGAATAAGCTCAGAAATGATACTAGACATCTAGAATACAAGCATACACCAATGCCATTAAGAATTCCCGATAAAACTACAACCCCAAACCGAATTTCACGACCCCTTGCACATAATTCAAAGCAGGAACCAATTCCACAGGAAACCATCTTTCCCAAAAACCCATTTCAAAATTCAGATTAATTCATAGCAGAAATTAAACCGCATAAACAAAACTCACAATTTGTCCTCCATTTCAGGCTCCAAAGAAACAAACAAAGGCAAATAAAAATAAAATTGCTGAAATTTGAATAAAATCCGAAACCCAATTGATGAAGAAGACTCACAAGCTTAATTGCGACCTCTTCGTTCGTTTGAATATTAGTGCCTGCACGAGAAACAACAAAACTCGTCAAAACATAATCAAATTATGAAAAAGTGAACAAAAATCAGCGCAGAGGAAAAAAAAAAAAAAAAAAAAGAACCTAAATAGATCTCCCCAAAGGAGCCGCTTCCGATCTTCCGACCCAGACGAAACTTATTCCCAACACGAGGTTCCATTCAAAGCGACAAACTTCGGAACCCTAAGCGAGACACAACCCACCCCTAATCCTACAAAGGGAAAATCCTAAGTGCCATACATGGCAGGCACCCAGAAGCAGAATTCACGAAAAAAAAATTTAAAAAATAAGAAGTAGAAGGAAGAAGAGATCGATCTACGGTAGGGTGAGGAATTTGGGGGTAATTGCGATTTGCGTTAATGGGACATAATTGTAGGGTTAGGTTAAAAGAAAGAGAGAATTTGGAAGAAAAAGAAAGAAAGAAAGAAAGAAAGCGTAAGAGTGATGGGATTGGATATGATACGGTGCGGTGTGGTGTGGTGCGGTGTTTGTGTTTCTCTCTCTTGCATTATGCGATGGAAACGCCACTCTTCCAACCGTCGCTTATTTTTTGTTTGTCCACGCGTGTTCTTTACGCGTGGCGCAACTTCCTTCCTCGCTGTAGCTCCTGGGACCCACCGTCACGTGACTTATCCATCATCCGCTATCATCATTCGCCGTAATGCACACGTGATCCAATTGCGCGTAACTCTAACTCCGCCATTTTTTCTCTTTAAACTCAATCATTTTCCTCTTGTCCATTCACCACTTGGAGTTTTGGAACAATATATGAATTCGGGATTTGGAGGCAGATTTCCTCAGTAACGATATTTATGCAACAACTTTTTACAACAAAAATAAATCATCACCTTTTTTAATTTTTTTTTTATTATAAACAATGTTATTCCTTTTATCGTACTTTAAATTGGTTTTTTTTTTAAATTGGAAATCGACGAAAACAAATACTACAGTACATTCTAAAAGGTTTTTATGTGTCATTTTGACTACGTAACAATTCTTTCCACAGGGAATTGTTGCATACTAAAAAAAAATGAGTCTAAGTTTGAATAATAAAAAAAGATTGATGAAATGTAAAAATGGGTGATTTGTGAAGTTTATTTGATGAATTTTTTAAATTGTTTTGTTATGGAGAAAATTTGCTTAAATTATTTTTAAAAAAAATATTGTGTGCTGTAACGGAACTTATATTAAGCAACTTTGATGAGTATTATGCTTAAAGATACTCTTTAAAATTGGTTGCCATCGTCCTTCTTGGCTCCTCTAACCTTGCAACTTGTGATGTAATCATTGCTTATTTATAAAAGTTGCCAATGCGGCAATGCCTCTATGGTACTCCCATTGCAAACTGTCACTATTTTTTTTTAAAGAGAAAATTGTTACTGTTAAAAAGGGGTTAACTAAGTTTTTAGTTCCTAAACTTTTTTAAAATTTAATTTTTAGTCCTTAAATTTTAGTTTAACTGGTCAATGCCTCTAAACTTTTTAAAAATTCGATTTTTAGTCCCTAAACTTTAGTCTGACCGGTCAAGATTCCTAAACTTTTAAAAATTCAATTTTTAGTTCCTAAACTTTTTAAAAGTTCGGTTTTTAGTCCCTGAAATCTCATTAATTCAGGGACTAAAAACTGAATTTTTAAAAAGTTTAAGAACTAAAAATCAAGTTTTTTAAAAGTTTTGGAACTTTGACTGGTCAAAATTTTGTTCAAGGACTAAAAACTGAATTTTTAAAAAATTTAGAGACCTTGACCAGTCAAACTAAAGTTTAGGAACTAAAAACTTAATTAACTCATTGGAAAGTGGTATTATCAAACAATTATTTTTGTACTACACCTTAAGATGGGGGGAAAATAATAAGGTGTTAATGTTATGATCAATATAATAAAAAAATTAAAAAGACAAAAAAGGAAAACAATTGAGGTATAAAAGAATTGAAAGTTATTGTATTATTAGATTAAATGTATCACTGCCAGCATTTCTTCTTTGGAGTGAAATTGAATATATTTTGGAATTGAATTTACAATATTATGTGTAGAGAAAAATATAGACAGAAGAGGCTTTCACTTGTAATGTTTTATTGTAATTTTAAATTTTAGTAATTAGATAAATTTTATAAAATAGTTGTGTGAGGTAACAATTAATTAGAATTGCTTAATTACAAGAATTGTTTTGGTTCAAGAATATAATAACAACAATAAAAGTCTCATCTCATTGACTAAATTAAAATACATGAACCACACAATATCATTTGACTAGATTAAAAACCAAATATTTAAAAATGTTTTAGTACGAGAATAATTAAAAAATAATAATACTGTTCATCTTAACGGGATGATGGAAATTATTTGTCACAAATTATATTTTTTTCGTCCAAGGTTTGTATGAATTATTTTATAGGATACAACACAACACTTTTCATTAATAGATTCAATGACATTGAATAAATTAGTCATGTCAAAATTAAAAAGCAAATTTGTAAAAATTAGGTTCGAGGTTAGCAATCAAATCACAAATCAAGTGATAACATAAATATATATTTCTTGAAAAAATGTTTTTTTCTAAAAGATAGTGTGTCAAAAATGTTTTACGAACATATATTTCTTGTAGAAATGTTTCTATTTGATGTAAAAAAAAATGACAACATAAGTTAATAGGAACACGTGATCCAATAGCAAAATGCACTTTCATTACATAATCAATGTCATTCATATATCACCTACAATTAGCCTTTTTTAAAGTTTAGTTTTAAAAAAATACATCAAACTATCTTGGATAACTCAAAGGGTCACCTAAAGTTGACCGATTCAGAGTTCAAAAAAAAAGTCAAAGACAAAGATCAAATTAACGTAAAGATTAATTCATGAGGTATTCAATTTGACTAGTTGGAATGGTCCATGTCATGTAACTGAAAAATGTGTTTGTCATATACTGTGAGTTTATAATATATTAATCCTTTATGTTTATCGACCTAATTGTTAATTATATGGCATTAAAGATATAATAATAATAAAAGTGCAGTAAAAAAAAGGTATAATAAAAGTATGGCTAACATATTATTTGTCCCTTATATGGCTAAACAGTAAGAAAAGAAAAAAGAAATAAGCTAAAGGACAAAAATATGAGATTATTATGTCTGAAAATCTGTACTTCGCTCACAGTAAAAATAAATAAATTAATTGAATATTTTGCCTTCTCAAAAAAGAAAGAGGCAAAAAATGGTGAAGGGTCCAATTTGCCCTGAAATCCAAAGTCCTAAAAAAGAAATAAACGAATTTCGAATTTAAACAAAAAAAGGTAAATGAGAGAAGAGTTGTGGTTAGTCCTATGATCTCTTCATGTACTAGTTGCCGCCCCAATAAGTTCTTGCCCCTCTACTTTGACCATGACCATAGTAAAGCTGACCAATTTTTGTCAACCTTAGTCCTAATTCCCTACGACGCATCCTTAACTCGCAGCTGGAATTGGGTTTCTTGGACTGGGCAAGCCCATGTATGCAAGCCTGGGGGATATCCTCACTTTTGGGCTGGGCCTGGGTGAAGGAATCGGGCCATATCTGTTCAAGCGTGCAGAAGTGGGCCTTGGAGACAAATTGACTTGTTCCAATGCTCTCGATTGCAAGTGTCCAGGATAGTCACGAACACACCCAATACGAGGTCCAGCCCCAGTGGACCACTTGCAAGACAACCTCTTGGACAGGTTAAATGCTGCTGCATCATCCTTTTTGTTCACGTTGCTATCATTCACATTGATTGCACTTGCTGGGCCTGTGTGAGAAATTGTAGGGCCCATAGTTTGTTGTGATTCATTAATGGCAGTAAATGAATTAGTCCCAATAAGTGATGGAGTATCATCATCTATAGCACATCTCTGCATGAAACAAGCAAATACAAACAACCATTAGGTACATATAATTTGCTTCAATAAGTTGGTGGCATGTGTAATTTGTAATTTTGGAGAGGAGAGGACCAAACACTTACCTTTACATTGGTGAGGTCTACATTGTGCTCCTCAAGAAAGCTTATAAATTCCTTGAAGTTCTCTTCTGTTGGGTGGTAGTGACCACTATATGGCCAAATAGCCTGCATTATTGTGCATGTAACAAAATTTAATAATCATAATAATGACTTTGGTTATGATGATGTTGTGACATGCAGTGTTGTTAAATGTTCCGTACCTCAAGGGCACCTTGATGGGCCACTAATCTGCCAGCTGCTGTGGTTGCACCGCCAGAAAGAAAGCTCGAGTGTTGAAACGTACCCTTTTGTTTTCTTCCCACATACAAGGCTCTTGTGGTGCTAAGAACAAATATCCATTTGGATTTGTCATCAGTGTCCACAAGCCTACCATCCTTTCTGTAAACTAGTTTCCCATTTTCAACTATTACTTCATATTCTTCCCTTTCTTTCTGCAATGGTAACAAGAGAGATAAACAATATTAGCTAATGGTTGAACGTTTCTGTGAAACCAAACGTGGGATTTTTCAGAGATAACTTACTGGTCCAAGATATTTAATGCATTGGCTTTGTAGAGTGCTCCTTGGACATTTCTTGAGATTTATTTCTTTGCCATCGCCAACATCCAACCTACATATTATAAAGCACCAAGTTAAATCACCATCCATAACCTTTGCTTTTTACCATCTACATCATTATAATTAATATCTAGGAGAAATAGATATCTCAGAACAAGAGCTAACCAGTAGAAAAATGGTTGAGTGCTTTGACTTTCAAACCAAATATCATAGTACATGTGCAAATTGTGTCCATAGCGATGACGTGGGTCAATCTGTACACCAAACAAGAAGGAATTAATAACTCTGTTAACATCAGATCACAAATTAAAACTGCACTTCATTTCCACAGTTAAATTGAACTAACTGAATAATGGCCTAGAAGGGTTCTAATTCAAGGACTTACAGCTTCAAGCCAATGTTGCAGTGCTAGTTTTTGTGCCTTGTCATCTTTGGATAAACCTTTTCCGACCTTTATTTAAAAAAAACAAAAAAATAAAAAAACAGCTAGCAGTTAGCACCAAGCCACCAACCAACTAGTAGACCCCAGATAAATTATTCCAAATAAAATAACATCAACAAGACAATGACTAAAGTTAACTTCAATTAGGAGAAAACCAAAATCATTAGAATATTGAATTAATACCTTAGCTGCTCTTGTCCTTGCCCTTGCCCACCGTGACACGGCGGTTTCTGGTTTTTCGACATCAAAGAATGACACAGAACTCCGTTTGAGAGCAGCAAAGTCTAATGCCTTCCACCTATATCATTTAAAACGCATCAGTTAGTAACATATTTAGCTAGCCTAGAAGTTCTATAAACAAATATATATATACTACTAAAATAAAATTAGAATTTAATTAAAATGCATTGTCAATATAAAGATCCATCTAATTAGGATATAAGTTAATTAACTTCTATAATAACTAGCTTTAGAGTCATAACTAGAATGATTTCTGATTGATTAACAGAAAAATAATCTCAATAAAAAAAAATATCTTTCATTTTATTGAGACTCACCATAGCTCTTCCACAACCACTGCACAATCTGCAAGGTTTCTTCGAGTACGGTAACTCTTGTAAACTTTTTGAAGTTTAGTTGCAGCTGCATCAAGCTCACAGGCAGGTCTAGAGGGAGAGAAAATGGCTGCTTGAGGCAGAGAAAGCACAGGCACTGGTTTATGTTTCAATTCACCTTTGCTTGCAAGGGAATCCCAATCCATGTTGTTCTCCTCATTTTGAACAAACGAAAAGTTTCTTTCAAGGATCACACGTTGGGGTCTGTTATCCCTCAACCGGTTCGAGCTTCTGGACCCGTTTGACAAAACACTAGCAGCTTCTGATTCTCTTCTCTTGAAGCTTGATGCCCTCAAAATCAAAGTCCCATCTTTGGAAGCAAAGCTGATGTTGAGAGGCAGATCAAAGGTAAAATGTCTAACAATCTCTTCCCACGCAGATTGGAGTAACGAAAGTGATAATCCCATAGAGCTACACACACTTCAATTTGTCTGCACAAAAATTCACACCCCAACAAATTTTAGTGTCATTTTAACAATGAATTTTTCTTGTTTGTCTCTTTTGAAAGAGGAGAAACAAACAATGCATATAACTATTATTATGTCTTACTTAGTGATCAAACATGTTCAAAGAAAGAGATATGAAAGTCCATAAGAATGATTTACCGTTCTTGTTTGTTGTGCCAAGAATCAAGAAATATCTCTGGTGTGTTATTGTTGCTGAATATAATTGAAGTCCGACTACAACAACAAACAAAAGAAGATGGGTCTATCACAGTGGCTACCCTTGGCTTTTATAAAGACAAATACTCGTCGCACTGTGTGCCTTCAAAGTTCAAACGTGTCAAAAACTTGAAAACGAGAGAAAAGCTAGCGCAGTCGTTGAATTCCAACACGAATCTTCCGACACACCTTTGAAATGGAAAATACTAGTAATAAAAGTTGGAGTACATGTTTCTTCTGAGGTTACTTTTTTTGTGTTCCCAATATCTATCTATATCCACGACCCACGATTTTGTGGAATTCAAAGCTCAGTGGTTTGAATTTTTCTTTTCAGTTTTGTGGGAAAGTAGAAGTCCCTTTGTAAAGGTTGTGTTTGCATTTCTTTTCTCCTCCTCCAGCGACCATAAATAGCACATCCACCACGTAAAGCTGGCGGTCAAACAAAGTAAGCTTCCATGAAACACGAATTGCTTTTTATCGTAATATATCTGTTATCTCAAATTCAATTCATACTCCTAATTTTTACTCATAAAATATGGTTTTTAATGTAAACAAATTTATAACAATTTACAATAAGACATTGTGTAAAAATTCTTTAGATTGGTATAAACTATTCTCTTTTTTCTTTTAATTTTTTTAATCCAAAAAACAATAAGTGTAACAAGGTTTTATAAATTTAAAAACATAATCAGTTTAGTTAATTTATATATAATATTGTGTGGGACATGATCCACATGTGGTCATATCAGTTTTGGTAGGGCCATGTCCCAAATAACCGACCTTATCGATCATTACTCCGGAATTGATACCTAGTTCGGATGTACTCTACTTCTATCTTAGTACCCTGGTCTTGAAACACTTATAGGCAAGGCATGAGTCTTGTGTTGACTTCCATAGACCACCTAAATGCCACTTCATATACTCATAAATTATATAACATCAACACTTTTTCCTAGGTGCATTTTCTCTATACCATCTAGTAATTGTTACTTTGCTGATTTTTGACCGGGCATCAAAGTTTTTACATGTGACCACCCCCTTCTATCACATTGCCTCAACAAACCCTCCATCACCTTTCGACCTCAGTCAAAGTCATATAATATAGGGGCACTTGAACATAACATTGATGTTATCTAAGATATCAATGCTCTCCACCTCCTTCGCGACCACATAACTCCCTCTTCACCCAGCTGCCTCTGATCTTCAATTTGTGAGTTTCTCTAGCCCATATGTTTGAGCAAAACAAATATCTTTGAAAAATATCTTAAACTAAAAAAAAAATTTATTTAAATTTAAATATACACTAAATGAATGAAAATTTGACTCAATAAATATATATATTAAGAAACACGTTGATATATAGCCTTCATTTATATCCTTAGTATTTTAGTAAACAGGCAATTCGTGTTTCATTTATGATGGTCAACGAACTCACTGTCTGGACTCTGGGGTAACAGTCAGCTGATATCACATACCGCGTCTCGGGAATATGCAGCAGTACATGTAGTATTATTCACTATTCAGTAATTGATATGGATAGTAGTACTACTAAAGAAAAGAAAAAAGAAAAAAAAAAGTGTGATGGAGTAAATTGATACTATATTATTATAAAAAATTTAATATATTATAAAAACATTATTCACTATTCAGTAATTGATATGGATAGTAGTACTACTAAAGAAAAGAAAAAAGAAAAAAAAAAGTGTGATGGAGTAAATTGATACTATATTATTATAAAAAATTTAATATATTATAAAAACGTATTATACAAATATTATGTTCTATTATAGGTATTACTATTATATGATTATATCGCGACTGTTATTGAGATAGTTTTCACATAACTTTTTGGCTTAATTACAAATTTTACCATCCAACTTTCATAATTTTACGAATTTTATCACCCAAATTTTAATTTTACAAATTTTACCATCCAAGTTTTCAATTTTTGCACATTTTACCACTCTGATATTTTACCAAAAAAAAAGTTAAAGAATTCAAAAAAAAAATTTGTGAAACATCAGGGTGGTAAAATGCGTAAAAATTGAAAACTTAGGTGGTAAAATTCGCAAAATGATGAAAATTGGGTGGTAAAATTCGTAAAAAAAAACTTGAGTGGTAAAATTTGCAAAATTATGAAAGTTGAATGGTAAAATTTACAAAATTAAAACTTGGGTGGTAAAATTTACAAAATTATGAAAGTTGGGTGGTAAAATCTGTAATTAAATCTAATTTTTTATGCGCTTTACAGCTGCTAATTTCTGATTAGTGATAATCGTACATACTGCCTTTTCAATGGGAAAATTGATAATCATATACACACTTGACTTTGGACCTTGGTACTTCTTTAAAATTAACTTTCTGGTAATTTTATTTTAAAATGTGATGTTAAATAAAAATTAATCTAAATCTTTTATTGTGTGTGTATGTGTGTGATGCGCTCATTGACTTATATTTGTCTATTGTAAATTTAATTGAAAAAAATCTTAGATACAAATTTCGGACTCATTTAGAAATTAAAAATTACAAAAATATTAGTAAAACTTACTAACTCCTTTTTCATGAAATAAAAATTTTTGACGAGTGTTATTAAGTTCAATCTGGTTCCCGCTCAACTAAGAATTAAGATACTGCATCATTAAATTACTGATTGAATCAGTAAATTATTGGTTAAATCATTTGAAATTAACTAATAGAATTCGTTCAAAGGAGGAACTTAACTTACACCAAACTGAATAAAATAAAATGAATGGTTTCGATTAAATTTGGGTTATTCTTATTAATGTCAACATCAAGAGAATTAAAATATCATCAAACGTTTCCGTGTGGATAAAAACCATGAGAAATATAAAATACCGTCCTACGTTTTCATGTGGATAAAAAGAAAGCACCCTTTTATTAAAGTAGAGGATGAAAACACGTGGCAAAAATCACGATGTGGCAATGTTGAAGACACAATTTCACATGGACTGCAGTTACAAAATACTACTTCCTCCGTTTCAGTTTATATGACGTTTAAGATTTTAACACAGATATTAAAAAATATAAATAATTTATTGAATTTTTTAGAAAATATTAGGTAACTTCCTACTATACTCTTTATCTCTCTAATTAATTATTCATTATACATTATTTTCACTAAGTATTAATTAAGGGTAATCCTGAAAAAAAATATTTAATGCAGCACTGATTTTGTAAAATAATATCTATTTTAGAATAAATTTTTTTTCTCTAAAACATCATATAATTCAGAACGAAGAGAGTAGTAATTATTATTACCATTGTTGTTGTTAAAAATTTGTAACCCTTCACATGGATACATAACACGTGGGTCAGATCTAGATGGTCAAAATCAAGACCATTCAATAGTGTGTCTGTTCTATCTTGGAACTTTGGCATTCAAGACACGGTTTGGAATTTGGATGGTTTATTGTTCTACTATTCTCGTGTTACATGTGATAGGATCTTGTTAATCGGTCTCTTTTATTTTCTCTATTTCTCTTTTTTCGCTTTCTACCCGTGCAGAGCAAGTGACAGTGTGACACTCTCTAATTTAAGTAAAATGGTTTTTATACCGTTATTCTCAGTACAGAGTGAGGTAATTCTATGAAAAAACAGAGTAAACGGTTACTGAACAGCATGCATCAGCTTGTGTTCCAACCTAAGCTTATTTGAATAGTAAAATTTTCTTTGGCTCTTCGAAAAAAAAAAAAAAGCATCCATCAGTGCAAACCAATCATAATCACAAAATTTAGTGCATCAAAATCTCAAGTATTACCTAGGAAGCATGGACACGGCAAAGGAAGGCCGTGTCGAGTATCCGACGCGCTTCCGACACCGACACACCATGAACACAAGATGGACACGGTGTCATACACTTTTTTGCTGTGTCCAGTTTTTTTGTTTTTTTTTTCGAGCTTGGACACAGTTCGGACATGGCCCAAACATGCGGACACACATCGGACACTCCTTTGATTTTTTTTTTATCAAAACTTTTAAAACTGAATCTAAAATATTAGATAATAAAATTTCCTTTTTAAAATTAATCTATTTTGGTAACCTCTCTCACGTACCTTTTGCCTTCTCCTCTGTCCGTTCACGTTCTCGAGTACACCGACGTCATTGGTTCTCACGTCAACGTAACCAGTACGTCTTGCTTTTCAATTTTCTTAACTTGTTTTAAGATAAATATACAAATCTTAATTATCAATTTAAATTTTTGTCATGTTGATCATATTATATATATGACGTATCCCCGTGTCCTATGTTTTAAATTTTAGCTGTGTTCTGGTGTCCGTGTCCGTGTCGTGTCCGTGTCCGAGTCGGTGCTTCATAGAGTATTACACACATTTTGAGAAGGTGCAAAATGTGCAATGATTTAGGGTTAACATGAAAAAGCTGATAGAAACGAAAGCGTGTGTTCTAACTCAAAGTCAAGCTCCAAATTATTGAGCACGGAGTTAGAGTTAAAATCTTGTCGATCTTTCACTTATGTTTTTGTCTTTGTTTATATGAAGAATGTTTGTTTTATAATGAAGGTCCCATTAACATGTAGGAGACAGGTTGAACATAAAAGAGAATAATATTTTAATCTTTCGCTCCCTTATTCCATGCCTAATCATCATTGGTCATTATAATAGTCATTAATCTTGATTGATGAAGGATACATAGACATTTATATGAGCCTACCAATGTAATTCAGCTTCAGCATATTCTGAATAGGAGATCAGTTTAAATGGTGAGTAGTGAGTACTCAGCCCAAACTCAAGGGGACCAAATAATAAGATGGTAGCTATTGAAGCATATGCAAACGGTAATTAATTAAGTTTTTTTTAAGGAAAAGTTACTTATAATGTAAAAGGTTTATAATTTACTTAAAAGTAGTTAGGTCAGGCAATAAGAAAAGTAAGAATTTGTTTCACATTCACCAAGTATTTTAGCTTAAAAAAATAATATAATAAGAAGGTGGTTAGTCCACGGTCATATGTTCATAATCTCTAAGTTTGGAGATATATTGATTATTGAAGTCAATGCCTCATTTTTTGAAAGAAAAATAAGATCATCCATGTGGTCATACGTACGTGCAGACCTTGCAACCTTGAATATGAAAATCATCATACATGTATTTGACTATTAGGCTATAACGTGTCTTCAGATAAAAATCGTATGCTTAATACTGTTGTGACGACTGTTTTATTTATTTATTATTGACTACAAAAACGTTTACAATTTGACTTTTCACATTTTGTACTTATTCTGAATAAAAAGACAATCTCTTTCACTTCATCACAAAACGTAACCTTACTACCTGAACAATGCCATGATTGTATGAGTGATTCCAAGTAGAAAATGAATATTAAGTAAAATTGGATTTAAAATTTTTAATATTTTCATTTAAAACCTAAAACATCACTTAACGCGTTTTTTTTTTTAAACATCAATTTTTTGAATTGGGGAATATTAAGTAATTTTTATGTTTTCAATATACACTCTCCCCATTCCTAAATTTAAGTTGTTTTAACATTTTATTTTTGTTTCAATACTTTGGTTGTTTTAGAATTTTAAGATAAAAATATTGTAAAAATTAAAATATTTAATAGACCAGATGTCCTTGAATACTCATCGATAACCCGTTTTCTTAACCTTAAATTAACTGATCCAGTGAATGCCTTATGCCTGCATCAAGCAGTGCATATAAAAGTGTCTGCTTAATATACATGTGAATAGTAATTGGAACGTGAATGTTGGAGAAAGAAAGTTAGAAAGGTAAAAGTGTAAGACCGTGTCAAGATAGTTGGAGATGACAAATTGAATACAATATATTCTTACCGGATTTGGTAAGTGTTCCGACGCGGTGGCTCCGTCGGGTCCTTCTCCGTGAATTATGGGGGGTGTACCTGCAAAGACACTCCGACGCTCAAGTTAGAGACGCAGAGGTAAAAGGCAGGTATCGTAATTGGGATTAGATGTTTCGTCCCTTGATTCGATGGGATGTTGTTGTATTTATAGAATGTAAGGAGATAGATTTGATATGATTATTTTTCCTATCAAATCTCCTCAGATCTCGTAATTCATGCTAGAGATAATCTTATCTTCTATCATGATCTTATATCTTGATCTTCTTATATCTTATTTCTTAATAAGATATACTTTTTGTTATAACTACCTAGGTCCAAGTAAGCTTATCTTACTCGGCCAGGTCAGCTATTAGGTGGAGTGCCGTGTCCGAGTAGTACACATGTCCCCCAAGCTCTGAAGGTATGCAAGAGCTTGAGTGATGGTCTCGCCGAATTCGAGTTTCCATTCAACCGAGTAGGTGTTGTGTCCTACTCGCTCCGTCGTGTTGGATTCGGCTTCCTTGTTTGATGTGTTGGTGGCGTAACTTCTTCTAGTGGTCGCATCGTTTCATTTTCTGGTGGTCGCATGACTTCGTCTTTGAGTGATCGCATCGTTTCAGACCCATTAACTCGTAACGCTTCCCAAAGGCGGCGGCAATGATTATTTTTGAATTTTGAAAACGTCGTCGGGATACTCAAAGGTCTCGAGCCCCCCTGGCCATTAATTTGTCTGGCGATGAGTCTCGATCCAACGGTCCGAACCGTTTCGTCTTTTCGAGTTCGAGGTTCTTGGGCCTCTATATAAGGGCCACTGTGCGCTTTTTGTAACCCCCCTTCTAATTAATTAATTTCCATCTATTCTCCATAAAAAAAATTTACAAATAAAATAAATACACTCCATTAAAATTTAAAGTTTGTCATTATAATTTACATTATTAAAATTTACAGAAAATACTACTACCAAATTATTTCTAATTAATACAAAAGTATCTAAAGCCAAAAAAAAAACACCCGTTCCTATAACTCTGGAACATATCTGCATCTGTAACTTCTAATTAATCTTTCAAATACCTGCAGTCACACTCCCCTAGAATCTGGGAACAAAATTACCGGATCAGGCATTTAATTTCTCATACAATAAAACAATTTCAAACAAATACATATCATAACAAATTAATTAGTTACACACATAATTAAATGCAGTATGATTTATGCAAATGCAGTTTTTGACTCAAATTCATTTTTTGACCCTGCTCCATGGAGACTTCCCCTTTGAGTGTTTAGTAAGTAACTGGCCTACCATTACGCACTGCAATTCAGCTATCAGCCCCTACTAAACGCGAATAAGCTAAACAGAATTAGGAGATCAGGATACCCGGAAGGCCACCACGACAGTATCTGCGCTCCAGATTACGGTCCTCTGTGGAATTGCCAATATCCTTCACCCCGCAGGTTATATAATCCCAGACTATACAACCCTGCTTAACTTATTCTGCTCACCCAAATATTCCTTTCTCATCTGTCAAATCATTTCTCATCTATCAATTCATTTCTCATCTGTCAAATCTTTTCTCATGACTACCTTTGTTCCGGTTAGTCAACATAATTCTTCCTCATTTGAAACATTTATAATTCCCCCAAAAAGACTTATGCAAATGAATTATGTTAATGATCACAATTAAATAAATAATTTCTACATATTAATACACAAGAATACAAAAATTAAACAATTTTACCTTATAACATTAATATTTTAGTAATTTATCAATTAAATCACTATTAGGTAAAGTTACTAAAATACCCTTAATCTTTTCTAAAATTTCATCTATGTCCTAAATTTTGAAATGACCAAATTACCCTTACTCTTTTTCAAAAATTCCCATTTTGTCCCTACATGTAAAATGACCATTTTGCCCTTGATTTTACAAAAATTTCCACATAATATCCCTTGCATTTTGGGCTGGCCGAATGGTCTCACTACCATTCCCAACATATTTTCCAAAGCAACAAACTCCAATTCCAACCAAAATTCAACCAAATCTCAATTCAATTAAAAATCAAGCAACTCAAATTTCAACCATCACAACACATTAAAAATTCAATCATACCTCATTCCAATCCATGAATTACAATCACAAGAATCAAAAACACAAAACCCCTAAATCAATTTCAAGTTTTCATGATTCTAGGTCACAAATTGAATCTAACCCTACAACATGTTTTCTTCTAATTCCAAGAGTTCTAATTGAAATTAAATGCCTAGATCCTTACCTTAAACTCTTTAATGGAAGAAAAATCCTTGAATCCCTTTCTCCCTCACTCCTTGATCTTCTTGAGATTTCCTCCAATTTCTTTCTCTACTAGCCGAATTAGCTTAGGGTTTTGGAAGTTTGGATGGTTTGGTTTCTTAATTTGGGATGAGATGATGAGTTTAAGATGCAAATAAAATTGAAACTGCAGCTGCTGGGCTTTGGAGACTCACGGTTCTGTTTTTGAGTTTTTGGTGACTTTTTGCCTTTTACTTAGTTATTTGCTTCATTAAACCA
Source organism: Pueraria montana var. lobata (assembly GCA_026413185.1). NCBI lineage: Eukaryota > Viridiplantae > Streptophyta > Magnoliopsida > Fabales > Fabaceae > Pueraria > Pueraria montana. Next base: position 68,309,128 of record CM048649.1, on the reverse strand, counting down.
AGAATTAACCAAATTGGACTTTGCCTTCAAGTCCAGCAGCCTTCATTGGCCAAGGAAAATAAGTCACCAAAGGCACTTGGACAGCCAAAGAGTTCCAAGTCTCTTGCCTACCTCAAAAGTCAACATTTCAAGAACTTTGTAGAAAATTCTAGAAGGTAATTAGGGCTACTGATTATCTTACAATGTGATTAGAATTTGAAGAAAATAACATCACCATTGGATTCCTCACTATCAAAAACCTTGGGGTAGTGTCTTACTTATCTCTTAATCTAAGCCTAATTAGCTTAATTTAGTGACCTTAGAAAAGCCTAAGTTGTCACTTTTTGATTGGTTAAGGTTCTAAATTAAATTTTTCTTGGTTAAATATTTTTAATATTTATTCTAAGTATATTAAAATTAGTAGATAATTCTATAGATGCCCTACAAATTTTTGCTTAATTTTCTGTCTTAGAATTTTACCGTAATAATTCCTCAAAGTTCTAACTTTTAGAAAATCCTAACAATTCTGAATAAGCATTTTAATTCTTTATCTGTATATATTTTTAATCTATATTCTATTACCTTTCTTTTAAGTTATAAATGAGTTCAAAATTCTACACTTGAAAATTTATCCTGGACAGCTGTCTGACATAGCAGTCCAGTCAACTATCAATTTCGGCAAAAACAAAGACATTTGGAAATTTAGAAAATTCTTCTGAGTAGAACTGTATTAATTTCATTAAGAGAATATGTACATAAGGTTTCTATAAAATACAGTGCATAAATGTTAATAATATACATATATAAATGCGTACAAATAATAAAATGAGGATGTTACACTTTTTGCCCATTTCTCCTTCTTCCTCGTGTTTTCTTCTCCGGAGACCCTTATTTTCCCTGTGTTTTCCTCCTCCTCTTTGTTCTTTCTTTGTCAATTCAGGTACACCCTTTCCTCCTCCTTCATTGCTTTTTTCTTTTCTTAGATATGTCTTCTTTTTCAGGGGAGTCAAGGCGTTCCGGCGGTGGTCGTATGCTATCACCGGAGGTTCACCTCATCGGGGATGGTTCCGATGATGGTCCTTCTTTGCACTGTTCTAACTCCGGCAGAGTTAGTAACGGTGCATCAACGACGGGCGCTACCGTTGTTCCTGCCGACGTGGTTCGTCCTTCCGCCGAGCAATTGGAGATGCCTTTGGCCACTGCCCCGAGAGGAGTTGTGGTTCTAGATGACTTAGAGGCTACTGAGGAGGTACCTTTGGTTCCTCATCGTGTTCAGCCTTCTCCTCCTCTTCCTCCTGGGCCTAGTGGTTCTAAGCCTCCTCAGAGAGTTTTTTTACCTGTTACACTTCCTGGTTATTCTTAGGTACACGGGGAGGTAGATAGTTATGTCTCTCGGTATCAGACCCACGAGTCCATCATTTCTCTCTTAGAGGAAATAGATTTGTGCCACTCGGAACTGCCAGGTATCGTTCATGCTGATCCTTGCAGACCGAGTGAGCGTGTGTTTCTTCGGGCCCTTCCTTGCGAGTCTCATTACACTTATGTGTATGAGGCTTTATTTTCTTCTCTCGGCGTCACTGTCCCTTTCGATAAATTTGAGTGTGACGCTCTAAAAGAGTTAAATGCCACCCCCACTCAACTGCATCTGAATGCTTGGGCATCCATGTGTGCCTTTAAGGTTCTATGTAGTGAGTTTTTCATTACTCCTACTGCCCCTAAATTTTTTCATCACTATTATGTGAAGGAAAGTAAGAAGGGGGGTTGGGTCTCTCTGACTGGTATCCGGGGTAAATCTATACCCGACCCTTATACGTCCTCTTGGAAAAATTTCAAGGGAGGGTTTTTTCGAGTCCGGCCTGGGAGTGATGGGGTGTCGAACTTTTTTGATAGGCGAGGGAGGTCTAGGTTCCCTTTGTATTGGACCCGATTTCTGAATAAGAGGTTATCTTGTAAGATAGTAAATATGTCTCTCGAGGACTAGGATGATATGGTTGACCTTTACAGGCTTCCTCGTTTGCTAAGGTGTATGGTATTAGTTGAGATTCCCTTATCAAAGACTCTGAGGGCCGACTGTGTAACACCCTAAATCCGGGTTTACATATATTCTCATTTTTAAACTTATTTTAATTCAATAGGCATGTTAACTAACTTTAATTTTTCCAAAAACTGTGAAGTTAATAAAACATAGAACGGAATTTTACTAAATTTTAAAAACTTTTCATTAATTAATTTTGGAAGTTGTGTATCGTCGCCTCAATTATAAGTATACATTCAAAAGCGAGTAAAACATAATACCAGTAACTGCATAAACGCCATTAGGCGGCTCATGGCAAAATAAACTTAAGGTTAGAAAGTAATTAAGCAACCTTAATTACCACGAACTTGTGATTAGGAAAAGGTAAGGGTCCATGAGGGTCCAGGCCAAATAAGATACTCAAGGTAAAGAACTTTTTGACCTCATTTATTACATGCATTAAATGCTTTGAGCCGAAACCTGACTTGAGCGTTGGAGTGCCTTTTGCAGGTACCCCCCACCTTTCGGACAGATATAAAAGATCTTGAACATATAACATCAGCTGAAGGCTCCAGTACCCCCAGACAGGAACATTTTGGCGCCACCATGGGGCTCGGTAAAACTTTCCCCGCAGTCTCGCAAGGAATGGTTACTACTCGAAGTCAAGCACACATGGAAGAACAACACCTCGTCGACGAAAACATAGCGCATGTGGAAGATCAAACAAATCTGTCTTCGGAACTAAGACAGTTGCGGGCCGACATATCAGCAATAAGGAGACAGCACGCTCAGGAGTTATATGCCCGCCACCAAGAGAATGCCGAGTTAAGAAACTTGAACCGATCCTGGAGACCAGAGAACCAGGCACCAGACAAGCAACATGAAGATGAGTCGGCAGTCAACCTTAGCATGCAAGGTGCGACGAATCGGCCCTCCTTTTTTACCATCAACACTCAGTCACACCCCTGTAGGCACCCTTTTGTTTCTGGGATCATGGAAACTCCCCTTCCTCCAAATTGGAAGAGCCTCAGTATGGACCGATACGATGGTAGCACGGATCCAGATGAACACGTAGATGTCTATGTAACCCAAATCAGCCTATACACCTCAGAAGACGTCGTTTTATGCAGGGTTTTCCCCATGTCCCTCAAGGGACACGCCCTTAATTGGTTTACTCGCCTACCGCCCAACTCCATTGATAGCTTCAGGACGTTGGTGACCAAATTCGGCAATCAGTTTGCAACTAGCAGACCTCACCATTTGACCTCGGTGGCACTAGTAAATATTCGGCAGGAAAAAGGGGAATCCCTAAGAACGTTCATGGAAAGGTTTGGCAGAATCGCCTTGAACATTCGAAACCTAGACCCAGCGGTGGCCATGCATCATTTAGTGACTGCTCTTAGGCCAGGAGCCTTTGTTAACAGTCTCTGCAAGAAGCCGGCACTCGACATGGATGACCTCCGACGACGAGCAGCAAAGTACATGCAGATGGAAGAGTTATCCGAGTACAGGAACCAGGTCCAAGCAGAAACCAACCCAAGAAAGAAAGAACAAGAAAAGGATCATCAAGGAAAGGGGAAAGAAAAATTCCATAAGGAGAAGGAGTACCGGGGCTCCCGGTACGCGACTTACACGCCGCTCAATACTAGCCGCTCTCAAATACTCGAACAAGCCTTGGCGACTGAAATATTGGCCATGCCAAAGAGATCCAATACTCCTTCTAAGGCCGACTACAACAAGCAATGCCGATACCACCGCAATAAAGGCCGTTCCACTGAAGAATACGCCGGACTTAAAGACAAGATTGAGGACCTCATCAAAATGGGGCATCTCAAAGACTTTGTCCATGATCCAAGGGCCGAAAGGCCTCAATTTTCAAAATATAAAGACAATGACAGAACTTATAGAATGGACTTTAACCATGGCAGGAGGGCCGAAAGACAAAGAAGCAAGTCTCGGGAACGGCAAGACATAAAATCCTCTAATCCTCGGAAAATCATCAACACGATTGTCGGAGGATTTGCAGGAGGAGGAAGTTCCTTGTCGGCCAGAAAGAAGCATCTCCGGTTAGTCCGGTCAGTCAACATGACGTCGACCATAAACAAGCTCAAAATGCCACCCATCACATTCACCGACGCGGACTTTCAGGGGTTCGACCCAATGCAAGATGATCCAATGGTCATTAGTATAGATGTTGCCAATTACACAGTCCGAAAAACGCTGATAGATCAAGGAAGCTCGGCCGACATCCTATACTGGAACACCTTCAAACAATTGGACATACCGGAGGGGAAGCTCATGCCGTATGACGAACCCTTAGTTGGATTCTCGGGTCAGAGGGTTAACACCAGGGGATGTATAGAGTTGGACACGACCTTCGGATATGAGGAAAAGGAGTGTAAGACAATAAAAGTAAGGTACATCGTAGTGCACGCCAACACCTCGTATAACATACTACTCGGACCCCCTTCGTTGAATAATCTTGGGGCCATAGTCTCCACTCCACATCTGACCATGAAATTTCCATCAAACCGAGGCACGGTCATTACGATTCATGCAGACCAAAAAGCGGCCAGAGAATGCTACTTGGCCAGCCTTAAGGTTAATCAGCTAAAGGAAGATGAGTGCAAGTCAGTATACATGGTCTCGGCGGTAGAGCCTTCGGACCAAACTTTGTATCTTGACCCCAGAGTCGAAGAGGACAAGCGGGTAAAATCAAATGAGGAAATCCATGCATTTCAAATTGGTGAAGAAAAAGTTCAAACAACATACCTCGAGAGCAACCTATCCGAAAAGAACAGGCTTCGGATTCAAAGGGTGGTAAAACAAAATGTCGACCTCTTTGCCTGGAAGGCCGCAGACATGCCTGGCATCGACCCAAGATTCCATTGCCACAAATTGGCAATATGCAGAAAGGCAAGACCGATTTCTCAAAAGAAAAGGAAGATGGGGGATGAGAGGAGGAGAGTCGTAGAAGAAGAAGTGTCCAAGTTGCTAGCCGCCAACTTTATCCGGGAGGTCAAATATTCCACTTGGTTAGCCAATGTGGTCATGGTAAAGAAGGCAAATGAAAAATGGAGGATGTGTACAGACTACATGGACCTGAACAAGGCATGCCCAAAGGATGCCTACCCACTACCAAACATCGACAGATTGGTTGATGGGGTTGCCGGACACCCTTGTCTTAGTTTTCTGGATGCTTATTCAGGATACAACCAAATTCGAATGTACCCTCCCGATGAAGACAAGACCACTTTTATAACCGAATCAGCCAATTTTTGCTACCAAGTTATGCCCTTCGGCCTAAAAAATGCGGGAGCTACCTATCAAAGGTTGATGGATAAAGTTTTCCAAAAGCAGCTAGGATGAAACCTTGAGGTGTATGTTGATGATATGGTTGTTAAATCCTCCAAGACTGACGAGCACGCAAGGGACCTCGAAGAGATCTTCGCCGAACTCAGGAAGCACAACATGCGCCTAAACCCCGAAAAATGTGTCTTCGGTGTCCAAGGAGGAAAATTCTTGGGCTTCATGTTAACATGCCGAGATATAGAAGTCAATCCTTACAAATGCAAAGTGGTTATTTATATGAAAAACCCGAAAATCCCAAAGGAAGTCCAGAGACTCACAGGGAGAATTGCTTCTCTATCACGATTCCTACCAAGGATCGCCGAAAAGGCAAAACCCATTATGCGTTTGTTGAAAACAACTAAGAACTTCTCATGGAACCAACAATGTGAAGAGGCCTTTCAAGAACTAAAAAAGACCCTCTCAGTCCCGCCCAGACTTAAGAAATCGGAGCCTATGAAAGACCTAATGCTTTACATTTCGGTCTCTCAAGCAGCCATAAGCGCAGTGTTAGTACAAGAACATGAAGAAGGTCAAGCACCCGTATACTTTACCAGCCGAGTACTACAAGAGACTGAGACCAGATACCAAACAATTGAGAAGGCGGCTCTAGCATTAGTTAATGCGGAAAGACGCCTGAGACAATACTTCCAAGGACACCGAGTGGTTGTAAAAATCGATTGCCCAATTGCAAAGGTATTAAGGAAACCAAAACTGGCTGGAAGGATGATGGCATGGTCAGTAGAACTCTCCGAGTTTGACATAAAATACGAGTCGAGGGGTCCCGTCAAAACACAGTGCCTAGCAGATTTTGTCAATGAACTACACCCTGCTGAGAGCTTCGAAGAAGAGTGGTGGGTAGTACATGTCGATGGCTCTTCAAACCAAAGGGGAAGCGGAGCAGGTATCATACTGGAAGGACACAACCAGGTACGGTTAAAGCAGTCCTTAAGGTTCAGTTTCAAAGCATCCAACAATCAGGCCGAGTATGAGGCCTTATTAGCTGGGCTCAGGTTGGCAAGAGAGATGGGAGCCCGAAAGGTGCAATGTTGGAGTGATTCGCAAGTGACTGCCGAACAGATCAATGGTGGTTTTCAGGTCAAAGACCCACAGTTACTGAAGTATTATCACACTTTCATGCAATAAAACAAGAATTCGAGGAAGTCCGAGTAAACCATTTAGCCCGAGAACACAACGACAGGGAAGATCGACTCTCTAAGTTAGCTACTACTCAGAAACCCGGACAGTTGAGAACATTCATCTAGGAGTTGTTGCCGGAGCCAAGTGTAACTGTCGAGGAATGCATGCAACTTTCGGCGACCAGAAATACTTGGATAACCGAAATACAACAATATTTGACACAGGGAACCCTTCCGGAGGATAAGGAAAAAGCCAAAAGGTTGCGGATCAATGCTGCCAGGTACATCTTGATCGCCGGAGAGTTATACAAAAGGGGGTTTTTCACACCCCTATTAAAGTGTCTAGAGAAAGATCAGGCAGAATACGTCACGAAGGAGCTGCACGAAGGAATATGTGGCATGCACTCAGGAGCTCGAACGATGGCGACTCGGGTTTTGAGAGCAGGGTATTACTGGCCGACCCTCAAAACTGACTGTGCAGAATACGTCAAAAGATGTAGCCAGTGCCAAAAGCATGCCAACCTTATCCACCAACCAGCAAATAAACTGCACTCCATCTCGTCACCTTGGCCTTTCGCTGTTTGGGGAACCGACATCTTGGGTCCTTTTCCTATAGCCAAAGGGCAGTGCAAGTTCTTGATAGTAGCTGTTGACTACTTCACAAAATGGATAGAGGCCGAGCCCTTGGCGATCATTTTGGCTCAAAATGTACAGAATTTTTTGTGAAAAAATGTCATCGCCAGATTCGGCATTCCGTATGTAATTGTCACCGACAACGGTCTACAATTCACGGATAAAAAATTGAACACTTTTCTCGAAGGATTGGGAATAAAGCACAAAGTGACCTTGGTCGAACACCCCCAAACGAACGGACAGGTAGAATCCGCAAACAAAGTCATCTTGGGAGAACTGAAGAGAAGGTTAGGAGCAGCCAATGGGACATGGGCCGAAGAGAAACCCGAAATTTTGTGGGCATACAGATGTACCCCACAATCAATCATCAGAGAAACACCCTTCAGAATGGTTTATGGGACAGAAGCAATGATCCCGGTTGAAGTAGGAGAACCGTCTTTCCGAAGACAAAACTTCGACGCTCCCGAAAATGAAAACTCCATAAGATGTGAACTTGACCTGATCGAAGAGCTACGCGACCGAGCACGCCTCAATGCCGAAGCATGCAGACAAAGGATGACCAGGAGATTCAACTCAAAGCTGAAGCCGTAAGACTTTAAAGAAGGGGATATGGTCCTAAGGATGCAAGGTGACACCCGAAGAGACACCAAGGAAGGAAAACTAGCAGTCAATTGGGACAGCCCATTCAGAATTCGACAAAATCTCAACAATGGAGCTTACAGGTTGGAAGAACTGTCAAGAAGGGTAATACCGAGAACCTGGAATTCCACTCACCTTAAATATTACTTCAGTTAATGTATCAATTCGTTATGTATTCGGGTGTTGTACTCTTTCCCTTATTCGATTTTTTATCCCTACAAGAACGTGAAAGGATTTTTTCCGATAAGGTTTTAATGAGGCACACCTCAAATGAATTTTAATGCAACACCTTGTGCATTACTATTATTGTTTTAAGTGCAACATAATATCTCCCTACAAAATGGTTTCCCTCCCGAGTATTCCTACTCGGCTAAGGATGCACCATTCGGATTATCTCGCAAATGGTTTCCCTCCCGAGTATTCCTACTCAGCTAAGGATGCACCATTCGGATTATCTCGCAAATGGTTTCCCTCCCGAGCACTCCTACTCGGCTAAGGATGCACCATTCGGATTATCTCGCAAATGGTTTCCCTCCCGAGTATTCCTACTCGGCTATGGATGCACCATTCAGATTATCTCACAAATGGTTTCCCTCCCGAGTACTCCTACTCGGCTAAGGATGCACCCTTCGGATTTTCTCGCAAATGGTTTCCCTCCTGAGTATTCATACTCGGCTAAGGATGCACCGTTCAGATTTTCTCGCAAATGGTTTCCCTCCCGAGTACTCCTACTCGGCTAAGGATGCAACCTTCGGATTTTCTCGCAAATGGTTTCCCTTCCGAGTACTCCTACTCGGCTAAGGATGCAACATTCGGATTATCTCGCAAATGGTTTCCCTCCCGAGTACTCCTACTCGGCTAAGGATGTACCATTCGGATTATCTCGCAAATGGTTTCCCTCCCGAGTACTCCTACTCGGTTAAGGATGCACCATTCGGATTTTCCTCAAAATGGTTTCCCTCCCGAGTACTCCTACTCGGTTAAGGATGCACCATTCGGATCCTCGCACCTTTTGAATGTTACAAGAATTTCGATGATTCTTTCCAAAGATGCTGAGGATAACAAAGGACTACGCATCACTCAAAGGTACTCTCCGGAAGAACACATACAACCATACCTTGCTCAAACTAAAAACACAATTATCACAAGATAATCGGATACGAGTAAGATTCCAAAATTAATCCAAGTAGAGAAGTAAATAACGAAAGATTATATTTCATTAATCACCAAAAAAGGGGTAGAGTCATTTACAAGCATTCCTTAAAAACAAACAAAAACAAAAAAAGGCTCTAATGGCCTAAGCCTACAAATATTTCATTCTGTCGGATCCTCCCAAACTTCGGCATCAACCGCATCACCCTCCCCCCCATCTTCATTGGTCCCGGGGTCCACATAGCCTTCAACGGCCGAAGCATGAAGAGGATTCTCCAGAACAGCATCCTCCGGAATGTCATCAATAGGCACCAGCTGCTCTTGATAAACATCCTTCTCCATGTCAAAAATATTGCGTCATGGACATTATAATAATGCATTATTTGCTGCATGTCGTGGAGAAAACCAGCCTCGTGTTCGGCTAAAATTTTATGTTCAGCCGAGGTAAGAATCTTCTCCTTGGCAGCACGCTCCGCGTCCTGCTCTTCTCAGACCTCGGCTAGCAGCATCCTTAACCGCTCGATCTCTTCGGATTGAAGCTTGGAATCCTTTTCGGCCACTATTACTTTAGTATTCAAATCATTTACATTGGCCAAAAGGTGCTTAACTTCCTCCTTCAGCCGCCCGTTATTTTCGGCTAAAACCATATTTGCCTCCAACACCTGCTTGTTGGACACCTGGGCCTCCTCCAAACTCTTCTTCAGCTTCTCGGCCTCCCTAAGAGGATTCGCGAACATATGATAAGCAATGCCGAAGCCCTTGCCTGAAACTCGCAATAAGCCGACCAGTTCGCAGCAGCGTCGGCTTTGTTTAAAATGGCCTTCCCAATATCCGAGATGTCACTGGCACTCACCATCTTCTTTGGCCGAAAATCTTTGGCAAAAAATCCTTCAGAGGTCAAGGCATTAATTGAAGATAGAGACCCCGAAGCCGGAAAATCCAAAGTCTGCTGCTTCAGCTTCTTAGCCCTTTCTTCTTCCGAAACCTTACGGCTTCGGTGCCTTTTCTTGTGATCTTTGTCTTTATTTCTCTTTTCTCCCACCGGGGGGGGCACAGTATCCATCGGGGTCGGCCGGGGGGTCGGTTGCTTGGGAACAGGAGGCACCGACGCGATACCAGACTTGTTCCCAGCAGCCTGAGCCCGGTTCTTCCGAGCATTCCAGAATGAAAGGACATTTCCACCAGCATCAGCCATAATACCTATACAAAACACTCAGTCATTGACAAGATCTAAACATAGAAACACCAGAAAAGAAAGAACCAAAGCCTTACCACACATGTCGGCTAAAACAGTGGAAGAATTTAACAAAGCCACAAGCTGCCTAATTGGGAGCTTTCGGGGGAGGGACTCAAGAAAGAGGAGATCCTTGCGTTCCATTTCGGTCATCAGGGATTTCGGAAACTTGTCATAACGCCGAGGGTTTTGCTCCCAATAGAACGGAAACAGGGACTTCCCACTCATGTCGAAAAGATGGTTAGTCCCTATGTTCGGCCTAACAACTACCTTAAAGAAGCCGGTTTTTAAATTTTTGTAAGAGGTAGTAAAGCAATGGAATAGAGGCCTCTTCGGCTTCCTTATTAAGGAAACCCACAAACCATCCTTTGGCCGAGTACAAAAATAATACAAAAACACACTCACTGAAGGCTCTATGAGGTTAAAAGTACAAAGAGCTCGGAAGGCTTGGATAGCAGCCCACCCATTCGGGTGCAATGGCGAGGGTGCCACGTTTAAAACCCGAAGCACCATTGTGAAGTCGTCAAAGGGAACCTTTACATGTAGATCACGAAATACACAATCATACATGTAAAATAAGTCCCTTTTCGACTCACCTTTCCCCATGAAAACAAATTCAGGATTCGGCTCTCGCCGACAACATTGTAACACTATAGGACAAAACTCATCTTCAGGAATAGAAGACACATCTACATAATTTACAAAATTCGACACACTACGTTTATCATCATACCGAGACCAATAGGCCCCGACCTCCCCATTAACCCAGGTATACCCTTCCAGGGTAATCGGCGGAAACTCCCTTTTCCCTCGGATAACCCGGGGTTTACGCTTCGGTTTTGTACCATATGCCTCCCCAGCCGAAGAGGCTGAAGGTGCTGAAGAGCCCATGACGCTCTCACCCACCCCCTCTCGGACAGGGGACGAAGAGGGGGACGCCGAAGGGGAAGAAGAAAAAGACGAGGACGAGGACGAAGAAGACGAGGAAGTCGAAGACCCCTCACTAGAATCCCCACTAGCCGAGGAAGCGGACGGAATGTCAACTACCTCGGTTTCCCCAGAAAGCTCACGGCCAGCCGAACTCATGATAATAAAAAGAAAAAGAAATAGCCGAACTCTCGTACCTTGGTTAAGACGAGAAGAGTGAAGCTAGAAGCAACTATTCGGCCGAGAGCAAAATAAGAAGATTTTGGTAAATGATAAATAAGGGGTCCGAAGACGACATCCTTCACCCTATTTATAGGGCCCAAGCCCATAACGGTCCAGAAGCATCTGAACATTGTCAACCGTTAGATCGATTCAGATCTAACGGTCTACAAAATGCAACACTTCGATCTCCTCAAACCTAACGGCTTTTTTCTACAATAATGGCAGTAAGTTCAAATGACACAGTAATGAGGCACCAATCCCAATACAAAGCCTCTTCGTCACCCCTTCTCACTTGAGGCTGGGGGGCATGTGTACCGGTGGGGCATTCGGCAACGCGTATAGCCGAATACCCTCCAAACACAACTTGGCACTCTTGTAAACAGATAAGTGTTCGACGTCTATCGTATAGTCGAACACCCTCCAACACAGTCCCGTACGCTTGGCAAACAGAAGTATTCGGCATTTATATAGCCGAACCCTTGCACCTCAGAAGGCACAAGAATAGTATTCGGCACCACCAGGGTCGAATACCAATAACTGCATAAACGCCATTAGGCGACTCATGGCAAAATAAACTTAAGGTTAGAAAGTAATTAAACAACCTTAATTACCACGGACCTGTGATTAGGAAGAGGTAAGGGCCCATGAGGGTCTAGGCCCAATAAGATAAGTATAAAAAGGGATATACCCCTCAAGGTAAAGGACTTTTTGACCTCATTTATTACATGCATTAAATGCTCTGAGCCGAAACCTGACTTGAGCGTTGGAGTGCCTTTTGCAGGTACCCCCCACCTTTCGGACAGATATAAAAGATCTTGAACATATAACATCAGTTGAAGGCTCCAGTACCCCCAGACAGGAACAAGATTGTATCACAAAAGCACACAAAATCACACTTTCAAAGATTAAGTACCCAAGATTCACATCTCTAGGACTTAAACCCAAAACAGAATAGGTCCATGGATATTACATATCCACTACCTTACAAAATCACAATTAATAATTATAATTGCCACAATTCAAAATAACACACATATAGTAACAAAATTGACTAAAAAGACAGATTTTTTTTTTACAGTACTGAATGTGAGCTCTCATTGATACAAGCAAATGGCCTCGGAATTTAAAACTTTTTATATGAAATCGAAGCTTTTAAAATATATTTTATAGAAAGGTATACCACTTATAAAATCAACATCTAGAAAATTTTACAAAAATTTTCTAAGTCAGCAGCCCTGAATTTTGAGTGTTCACTGAACATAGCTCAAAGAAATGTAAATTTCTCCCACTTCCCAAACTTGTTTTGAGCTGAAATTTTTACAGTAGAAAGGTAACATCTTTATATTTCTAAAAAAGTAACCCTTGCCCCCAAATTTTTCCCTATTGTTCCCAGTAAAAAAATTTCTAATACCCTAAGTTTCAGACTTAAAACAGAGCTCAAAAACCCTTGCCCTGTTTCTTTTTAAAAAGTTAATTTAGAAATTGGATATGATAATTTTTGTAATTTATATGGTTAAAAATATTGTTTTATCTAGTTTTTAATGGTTCAAAAACGAAAAATAAACATTAAGCACACAAGTGGAAATTTGAGAAAAACCGAGACATGTTCCAGGGAAACTTGAAAACAGAACAGCCATTTTGAAAGTCACGGATGAAATTTAAGACGAGGTTTTCTCTCCATGGTGTCAAAATAAATGTTGTTCCATTTTGTGTCTATTTTCATTCCAAACAAATTTGTGAAAAACCAACGGTTAGATCTCCCAAAAATCGTAAAACCGTGGGAGCTGTCCAGGGACACTCGAACTTAACAGCCACTGTTACATTGTTTTGGGGTTTGTTTTCAACATGCAACCTTCATCAATTAATTTTACGAAAATTGGACATGGATTCCCTTGTTCCAGGGGCCTTCCCACTTAGTTTCAAAAGAACAAAAACAACACTAAGGCCAGGACATACACACACAGAGCCACTGTCAAAGAGTTTCCAACCCATTTCATCAACTTTTCATGTTCAAGCATTCAAACAAAGCACACACAACAGCCAAAGAGGGGCATGCATGTTGTAGGTGGTTGAGCCCCCTAACTCTCAACCACCCTTAGACTAAAATAGAATCCACAAAGAGTTCCCCTCACCTTTGGAGAGTTCAGCTGAGAGAGAGAGAAAAAGGGATGAAGAGGAGGAGAACTTGGTGTTGAGAGGATGATGAGCTTGAGACCTTGCTTGCTTGTAGCTTCCAAGACCAGCAACAATAGTTTCTCCTTGCCTTAGAAGTGCCACTGTCCAAGAGACTGAAGGAGAGAGAAGAGAGAAAAAGATTGGAAGTTATGTACGTGTGAGGGAAGATAAGAGAGAAAAGGGGATTATTTTATTTATTTATTTAGAAAACTTAGTGATTAAGTTAGTTATATGAGTGAAAAAGTGAGAATTAGTGTGTGTGTGTGTGTGTGTGTGTATGTTGTGGCCGTGAGGGAAGAGAGGTGAGAGAAAAGAGGATTTGCTTTTTCTTCCTAACTTGGTGACCAAGTTTTAATTTATACAGTGTAATTTTACACTATGTAATAGTAATAAAATGTGTTTTAAAATTTTAAAACTTAATTTCAAACATCTAATTAATTTTATAAAACATCTTGTAATGAAAACTTTTCTAGTTGCTCAAATAAAATTTCATCTGTAAAGAAATTGTTTACAGATAAATGTTATAAGAGGTAACTTGAATTTAAATATGTACTACACTGTACATAACTAATAAATAAAATAGTACAGACAATTTAATTACACCGAATTTTACAGACAATCTATACAGAAAATCAACTACAGAGAATTAATTACCTAGATTTTAATTACCGATAATGTTATATCTTTTGATTTTATAAATGTTTTTACTTGACCATTATAAAGAAATGCCTATTTTATTTACTTTCCTTCATTTTTCTTCATCACTCAATTAATTTTTAATTTTGCTCACGTCCCTACTTACTGGGTTGAAATTTTTGGGATGTTACAGACTGGGATCGTGAGTGCTTTTTACTCAGCTGCTTCTTTCTTGTACTTGTATGTTTTTGCTAATTATTTCGTTCTTCCTTTTTGTAGTTGTCATGGGAAAATTCGACTATCAGACTATCAAGCGTCTTCGGCTTGAGAAACTGAAGAAGAAAGAAGCTGGGGATGACGGGGTCCTGACGGCTTCTCCTGCTCCTCCTTCTCCGAAGAGGAAGAGACAAGTTGTTTAAGGGGAGGAAGGGGTCTCTAAGAAGAACAAGCCGAGTCCGCCTCTCGTTCAACCTGCCGCCTCTCCTGTTGAAAGGCATCCTGCTTTCCTTTCTATGCGGGATGGATGGACTTTGCTTTGGGGTTGGGATTTCATTCTCCAAGCCCTTATTAGCACCGAGAACCTCGGTCAGGCGGACCGGGACATGCTGAGGGAGGCTGGTCCCTTAGTTTCTATGGAAGCCCTATCTCGCTTCCAGACTTGTTCTTGGGTTATCGCCTAATATTGGGCCGAGGAGTTAGATCGTGGGTACCACGAGCTTTCGATGGCTAAAGAGGCTGCTTCGAAGGCCGACCAGGCCTTGCTGGATGCTACCCGCGCCAACGAGACTCTCCTTTAGTCTGCTGAGGAGTCTCGTAAATCTTTGGAGGCAGTGAAGGCTAAGTTGAAAGAAGCTGAAGCCCGGGATGATGCTTTGAAGCTTTCTTTAGCTGCTGCCGAGAGCTCTGCGCAGGACCTTCAGGCTGAGGTGGAGCGTCTTCATCAAGAGATGGAGCAGGTTAAGTTGGGTGCCTCTGCTTCCGAGTCCAAGCTGAAGGCCAATTTGGCCGATGTTTTGGATGAGATCGTTACTACTCATGAGGCCGGGTTTAGTAAAGCGGTTTGCCAAGTCCGGTTCTTTCTGAAGGATGCTGATACCTCTCTTTTTGATGTTGACAAGGATGTCAACAAGGAAGGGGACTTGGTGGACGAGTCTACCATCCCAGGTGAGGAAGCTCCTGGTGACTCGACTCAGCCTGTTGCTTAGCTTAAGAATTTTATATATTTCTTTGGCTTAAATGCAATTTTGGTCCCCCTATTTTGCACAATCCGCAATTTTAGTCCCTCTATTTTAAAATAAAGACATTTAGTCCCTCTATTTTACACAATCCGCAATTTTGGTCACTCTATTTTAAAATAGAGACATTTAGTCCCCCAATTTTGTAAAATCCATAATTTTGGTCCTTCCATCAAATTGAAAGCATTGACTATTAAAAGGTTAACGTCAACCTTGACGTGGCCCAAATATAGTGATGTGATGCAAACTTATTTGTTTATTTTTTAATTATTCTAAATACTGAGTAGAATAATTGATGAAAAATATATTTTAAAAAAAGGTAAAACCATTTATTTTAATGGCCGAGAGTAGTCGTAAATCCTAATATGAAAATCACGAGTCCTAATAATTTATTTTAAACAAATTTCACGTCACTGAAGCACATACCACGACGTAATCAACGTTAATCTCTTAATGGTCAACGCTTTTAATTTGACGGAAGGACAAAAATCACGGATTTTACAAAATTGAGAGATTAAATGTCTTTATTTTAAAATATGGGGACTAAAATTGCGAATTATACAAAATTGAGGGACTAAATGTCTATATTTTAAAATAGGGGGACTAAAATTGCGGATTATGCAAAATAAAGGGATTAAATGTCTCTATTTTAAAATAGAGGGACTAAAATTGCGGATTGTGTAAAATAGAGAGACCAAAATTGCATTTAAGCCTATTTCTTTTTGTAAAGGCTTGCACCCGGCCTATCTAATAGGGTGCTTTTATCTTAATGAAGTTTGATTTTCTCTTAAGTGTTGCCCTTTTTTCTTTCCGAGTGAGTAATATTGGTTGTTCGTAGCCGGTTTATGGTCTATGTTTTATAAATTGAAACTCGTTTTTTGTATCCTTCTAAAGGTCAACAAGGTTTTTTAGCTTAACTCATTTTTTGTATCCTGTAAAAGGTCTACACAGTTTTTAGCTTAACTTGTTTTTCGTATCCTGTAAAAGGTCTACACGGTTTTTATCTTAACTCATTTTTCGTATCCTGTAAGAGGTCTACACCGTTTTTAGCTTAACTCATTTTTTGTATCCTGTAAAAGGTCTACACGATTTTTAGCTTAACTCATTTTTTGTATCATATAAAAGGTCTACACAGTCTTTAAACAGAGAATATATATAAGGAACTTTTATTGATAATGAGAATCGGGTGTGCCTCGTTAAAACCTCTTTGACAAAAAACCTCTTGGGAAAAAATGTCAAAGTAGGAAAAAGAGTACATCACCACTTACAAATTTCTAGCTGTAATAAAACTTCAGATGAGTGGCATTCCAAGTGCGGGGAATAGCTTTGCCAGATGGATGCTCTAGTCGGTAGGCTCCATTTCCCAGTGATTTGGTTACTTTGAAGGGGCCTTCCCAGTTGGCTGCCAACTTGCCCTCTCCAGTTGCTTTTCTCACTTCTCCGCATTTTCACCAAACCAGATCTCCGACTTCGAAGTTTCTTGGTTTGACCTTGCTGTTGTATCTCTTCTCGCCTCTTCTTTTGCAGGCCTCTACTCTGATTTGGACCTAGTTAAGGGTTTCTTCGGTCATGTCGAGTGCATGCCTTAGTGATTGGTCGTTATTTTCTTGAATAAAGTTTACCCTTCGTAAAGAGGGTTCTCCGACTTCTACTGGTATCATGGCGTCTTATCCATATGAGAGTCGGAAAGGTGTTTCCCAAGTCGTGGACTGCTGTGTGCAACGGTATGCCTAAAGGATTGCAGGAAGCTCCTCGGCCCAACTTCCTTTGGCGTCGCCGACTCGCTTTTTTAGTTCGCCGAGTATGACTTTGTTGGCTGCTTCAGTTTGCCCATTGGTCTGGTGATGCTCTACTGAGGTTACCCGGTGTCAGATCCCGAGGTTCTTAAAGAACTCTTCTAGGTTCCTTTCAACGAATTGCTTTCCATTGTCAAATATTACTGAGTGAGGGATGTCGAATCGGCATATGATGTTTTTCCAAATGAACTTTTGTACGTTGTTGGCCATGATGGTGGCCAATGGTTCAGCTTCAATCCATTTTGTGAAGTAGTCTATTCCGACCAGGAGGAATTTAACATGTCCTTTGGCAAGTAGGAATGGTCCTAAGATATCCACTCCCCACATGGCGAAAGGCCATAGTGCTGTGACGTTGTGCAACTCTTCTGCTGGTAGGTGAGATATGTTGCCATATTTCTGGCATTCTTCACATTTCTTTACGTATTCAGCACAGTCATGGTGCATTGTCGGCCAGTAGTATCCGGCTCGTAAGACTCGAGCGGCCATGGATTTTCCTCCTGAGTGCATTCCACATATTCCTCTATGCATCTCATTTACCACGTATTCGGCCTGTGTCTTTGTAATGCATTTTAGCAGTGGTGCGATGAAGCCTCTTCTGTAAAGGTCTTCTCCTTCTATTACGTAGTAACTTGCCCTTCTTCTTATCTTCCTGGCTTCCTCTCGGTTTTCGGGGAGGGTTCCTCCTTCCAGGAAGTTCCATACCTCCTTCATCCACTCTCGGTCTATCGGGTTGATATTGGAAACTTCTTTGTCAATACTTGGAGCAGATACGGTCTCTTGTATGACAGTTCGATGTTGTCCCTTCTTCTTTGTGCTTGCTAATTTTGATAGTAGGTCGGCTTTTCGTTCTGCTCTCTTAGAATATGGTTAAGTTCGAACTCAGTGAACTCGTTCTTCAACTTGGAAGCCAGGTGGTAGTACCTTGTCATCTGGGGGTCCTTCGTTTGATAGGATCCGTTCATTTGTCCTGTGGCCAGCTTGGAGTCACTCCAGCATCTAAGGTATTTTTTCCCGACTTCTTTAGCGAGTTTCAGTCCGGCTAACAAGGCCTCATACTCGGCTTGGTTGTTGGATGTATCGAAGCTGAATATGAGTGACTGTTCTAAAATAATCCCTTCGGGACTTTCGATTATGACACCTACTCCGCTGCCTTTAACATTTGAGGAACCATCCACGTAGAGGGTCCACCATGGGGAGGGTGCCTCTTCTACTGGTGTTAGTTCTGCGATGAAGTCGGCTAGGCATTGGGGTTTGATGGGTCCTCTTGGCTCGTGCTTAATGCCGAATTCTGATAGTTCAACTGACCAGGCTATCATTCTTCCAACGAGTTTCGGCTTCCTCAACACTTGTCGTATTGGGTGGTCTGTTCGTACTATCACTTGGTGGCTCTGAAAATATGGTCATAGCTGTCGTGTTGAAGTGGCTAGGGCTAGTGCTAGTTTTTCAATCATTTGGTACCTTGTTTCAGCATCTTTCAGCACTCGGCTTACGTAGTAGACTGGTGTTTGCGTTTGATTTTCTTCTTGAATGATGACCGAGTTGATCGCATCCCCCGAGACTGCTAAGTATAACACTAGGTCTTTGCTAGGTTCAGGTTGAGTAAGGATCGATGGTGAGGTGAGTAGCGTTTTCAACTTTAAGAAGTTTGTTTCGCACTCTTCACTCCATTCGAATATTTGTTGCTTCTTAAGAAGTTGGAAAAAGGGTTTTGCTACCTCTGCTGCTTTCGGCAAAAAACGGGACAGGGACGCCAACCTTCTAGTTAGCCTTTGCACTTCCTTCATGTTACTTCTCATGTTTATGATAGCTGCACATTTCTTCGGGTTGGCTTCTATGCCTCTATGTATGAGCATGAAGCCTAAGAATTTTTTGCCTTGGACTCCGAATACGCATTTCTCTGTGTTTAGCCTTATATTGTGTTTTCTGATCTCACCAAATATTTCGGCTAAATCTCCTGAATGTGAGTTCGGGTCTCGACTTTTGACTACCATGTCATCTAAGTAGACTTCTAGATTTTGTCCAAGTTGATCTGTGAAAATCTTGTCCATCAGACGCTGGTATGTTGCTCCCGCATTCTTTAATCCGAATGGCATTACCGTGTAGCAGTAGTTAGCCGTGTCTGTTATGAACGTCGTTTTCTCCTCATCTGGTGGGAACATGGATATCTGGTTGTATCCAAAGTATGCGTCCAAAAAACTAAGGATGGGATAGCCAGACGCTCCGTCCACCAGGTTGTCAATACTCGGCAGTGGGTATGAGTCCTTTGGACATGCATTATTAAGGTCTGTGTAGTCGGTACACATCCTCCACTTGTCGTTTGCTTTCTTTACCATCACGACGTTCGCAAGCCATGTGGTGTAGTGTACTTCTCTTATGAAGCTGACAATGAGTAACTTTGCAGTTTCCTCTTAGACCGCTTTTCCTCTCTCGGCTCCAAGCTTTATTTTCTTCTGGGAGATTGGCTTGGCCTCTGGACAGATGACAAGCTTGTGACAGTGGAAGCTTGGGTCGATTCTAGGCATGTCGGCTACTGACCATGCGAATAGATCGGCATTTTCTAATAAGACTTGGGCAATTGCATTCTCGATTTCGCTTGTTAACTGAGTTTCGAGCTTTGTGCATTGCCCAGTTTCTCTTCCTAAAGGGAAGGGTTTCACTTCCTCTGTGGGTTCTGCTCTCGGCTCACCTTCTCGGGGGCCGAGATCGGCCTCCTCCCTTAACGATACTGCGAGTGACACGTTTGTTATGTGCCTTATTTTTGGTTCTGGGACCTTTTTGCCGCTGGCTATCCTTAGACTTTCTAAGTAGCACTCGTGGGCTGTTTCTTGATCGGCTTTGACTGTCACTATATCTCCTTCCGAGTTGGGGAATTTCATTACCAGGTGAGGTGTTGAGATCACTGCTCCTAGCTCGTTGAGTGCAGGTCCGCCTATAAGAATATTATATGAGGTGAGAGCGTTGACTAGGAGGTACCTGACTGTGATGGTTTTGGATCCTTTTTCTTCATCTCCGAAGGTGGTGAGAAGGTTAATGTAGCCTCTGGTATCCACTTTTTCGCCTGAAAACCTATCAGTTGTTCGGTGTATGGCTGTATCTTGCTCTCAGGGATGTCTAACTGTTTGAAAGTGGACCAGCATAAGATGTTCGCTGAGCTGCCTTAGTCTACTAGGACCTTGCATACTAGGAAGTTGGCGACCTCAGCCTTAACCACTACTGGGTCGTCATGGTTGGGTTCTATGTCTTCGAAGTCTGCATCAGTGAAAGTTATGGGAGGCATGCTCCTTGATGCTCTCGATTTTACGGAAGCCAAGTTGATTGATCGGATTCCGCGTAGGTGTTTTTTCTTTGCCGAGTTTGAACTCCCTTCTTCGGTGAATCCTCCTGCTGTCGTGTTAATAACGCCTCGGAGTCGAGTCTCTGGAGGTTTAGTTGGTTGCTCCTGGCGGGGTTCTTCCGTTCGTCGGGATTTTCTGTCACGATCTTCTTTCCTGTCTCGGGTTCGTTCTCGCTCAAACTTTCAGTTGTCGTCTCGGATAAAGCGTCGTAGTTTGCCTTGTTGGATAAGTTTTTCAATCTTATCCTTCAAGATGGTGCAGTCTTTAGTGGCATGTCCGTGCACTCAATGGTATCTGCAAAACTTGGACCTGTCCACTTTTTCTGGGGACCGGTTCCGAGTAGGTAAGCTTATCAGCTCGGCGCTGCAGGCCTCTTCTAGGACTCGGGTTCTGCTTTCTGTTAAGAGAGTGTATTGAGTATATCTTGTGCGAGGCGGCTTTTCGGCCCTGGTTCTGCCATGAGAAGTTCGCTCTCGGCTCGTTCCTGCTTTCTCGTGTTCCTCATGCTTCTTATAGGATTCGCCTCTGACTCGTTCTCGGAACTTCGTCTGCTCTTACTCTGAGCTCGTCCATGTCATGGGGCTGCCTTGCAGAGGCTGTCCGAGAAGGGTCCGGACTTTAGTGCCATCAACATGGCTGTTAGTGCTACTTGAGGATTTAGGTCTCGGATTCTGACAGAGACTTCAGCGAATCTCTCCATGAAGTCCCTAAGGGACTCGTTTGTCCTCCTGCTGGATGTAGGCTAACGCCATTGCTGTCAAATGGTGAGGTTGACTCGTGGCGTATTGAGCGCCGAAACAAGCAACTAGGGTGGCGAAGGAGTCAATCGAGTGGGGAGGGAGGCGCGTGTATCAGTTCAACGCTGCCCCCTTCAAAGTGGTTAGGAAAACGCAACACATGATGGCATCGTCGTTTTTGTATAGATTCACCTGGGTGACGAATGCATTGATGTGTTCATCTGGGTCCGTTAGGCCGTCGTAACGGTCCATGGACATGGGTTTCCACCCGACCGGTAGTGGTGTTTCCATTATGCCATCTACGAACAGGTGTCGTCTTGTTGTCTCGAGTGTTGCGTTCCGTCTTGGGACCATACGCGAGACGGATATAGGTTGGGATATGTGGGTTGTTGTTCGGTCTGCCTCGCTCTAGGTAGTGTCATCCTGTTCTGTTCGGTCAGGCTGTCCATTAGAGATTGCATGGATAGCCGAGTGTGCACTCTGGTCCTCTTGCAGTTTCTGGTATTGCTCTCAGAGAGTGGCGTTCTCCCTGTGGAGATCCTTTATTTCTTTTCCGCTATTTTGTTTCAGCGTGTTCACCTCCCTTTGCAGGACCTGGATCAGCGGGTGATTCTCAAGCGCCTGTCGCGGGATGGGCGCTACATTGTTGGGGTTACCACGTTGGGTATCCCCCGGTGCTAGTGTCCCCTGAGTTAGGGTTTCTAGCCCCTATGGTCACTTCTTCTGATTCGCTGTTTTGCCTTGGGTTGCTGCCATCACGATTGTTTCGCGTTGATTGGTGTGGCTGGGAAATGTTTCACCAAGCCCCACGGTAGGCGCTAAATGTTCTTACCGGATTTGGTAACTGTTCCGACGCGGTGGCTCCGTCGGGTCCTCCTCCGTGAATGATGGGGGATATACCTGCAAAGACACTCCGACGCTCAAGTTAGAGGCGCAGAGGTAAAAGGCAGGTATCATAATTGGGATTAGATGTTTCGTCCCTTGATTCGATGGGATGTTGTTGTATTTATAGAATATAAGAAGATAGATTTGATATGGTTATTTTCCTATCAAATCTCTTCAGATCTCGTAATTCATGCTAGAGATAGTCTTATCTTCTATCATGATCTTATGTCTTGATCTTCTTATATCTTATTTCTTAATAACATATATTTTCCGTTATAACTACCTAGATCCGAGTAAGCTTATCTTAATCGGCCAGGTTGACTACTTGGTGGAGTGCCTTGTCCGAGTAGTACACAATACATATTCACTTGTAACGATAAATAACAATATAAAAGAAAATAATAAATTAAAGTTTTTCCATAAATATTTATAAAAACATAAAATAAAATAAAAAGTTCTTCTATAAATTAAAGGCTAAAATATACTTTAGTGTTCTTTTTTTTATCCATAGGAATCGAACACATTACCAGAGATTTACAATAACTCAAACACCCTGCTTAACTAACTGAGCTAGACCCCTTTGATATACTTTTTAGTCCTTTATGTTTTCACTTTGAATAAAACGTTGAAATAGTTTCTAAAATTATAATTATTGGTCATCATAAAAGTTACTAAAAATAAATTTTAATTCTTATAAATTATAATTGATAATAATTGGTGATTTAAATCGAAATATTAGAACATCTCAATTTGATCCCCTAACTTTGATAATTGTTAATTATTTTGGTTTCTGACTTTAGTAGGTATCAATTAATTAATTCAGTATCTCCTCAAATTAATTCAGTATCTAATGTTAGTAACCGAATTAATTACTTTTTATGGTCCTTTTTAGAAAATTCTTTTGAAAACTTTGCCTTAATACCACTAATTAAAGAACTAATTACTATTTTACAAAAAAAAAAAGAACTAATTACTAACTGATAATGCAAAATTCATAGACTAAACAAATGTTATGATTAAACCGTAATAAAAGGCATTGTGTATCGTTGTTCTCACCATTTACAACTCAGCTGTCAAGGTTGTTGACCCGTTGGCTGAGAAAGTGTTTGGTCATCTCATCATCTGATTCGGAATTTCCGCAATCTGTGTCCCTCTGGCTCTATATAGTATATAACATCCTGTCAACTCTTAATTATATATACTAGTACTAGTACAAACCAAGACATATATATCAAACTCGAATAGATTTAAGTTGTCATTCGATTGCTGTTTATCCGTTTTCCTTAAGCGAACGATATTACGTGAGTTGGCACACATAATTGCAGTTTGATTTGGATCCAACAGAGGAAATGGCCAATGGGCCCTATCTCCAAAGGGTTTGAGATGGAAAGGAGGCAATTATTGCACCTGAGTTGAGTTGCTTTAGTTTCATTTGCTGCCTCCACTAAGCTGAAAATTTTGTAGCCATTCAAAGGAGACGGACCTATATGACAGCCTGGCTGGCATCTATATTATATGTTATATGAAAATTATAGTCACAAATAGTTGACAGAATAGATGATGAAAGAAGCGTAAGAGTTATGACTAAAATTTTTACATTATCTTATTATTATAAGCAAAGGGTTCATGTATGCACGGATCATAGTATTTTTAATTTTTTTTTTCTTCAAACGTGTAGATATACATCGTAACGTTGGCGAAGAATATGATGTTGCCAGTTCGTATAATAATAGGATCAAAGGAAAAAATATATATAAAAAAGTAATTTAGTATCGATCGAGGATCATCAGTACATGCACATGTTTTGCTTGTTCTTTAAGAAAGCAGCTTGCTTATTTGAAGAGAAAATTCTTGGTTTCTCTCTGTCTATGTTGGTTTTAGAAGGTTACCGTATTCAAATATTAGACCGGAAAACAGCAAGAGAACAAGTCCTAAAAATATTTTAAACTTGAATAACTAAAACTCTGACAGTTGGCTCTTATTTACTATTAGCCGCCTCCGAATCAGACGTCAAAACCTTTTATACAGCTAGCAGTGATAACCGCGTAATTGATTTTATAATTAACATTTTAATGTCCATGCAACTAGCTAGTGATAATTTCACCATGGAAAATTCTCCATGTTATATAATATTCTAGCAAACCCATTATATATATATATATATATTCGATAACATGTTGTTAAGCCGAAACACAAACTCAATCAATGCTGTACGGTTCTATTTTGAACGATTGCTATTCATTTTTCCTTTGTTTATTAAATGATATTAATATTAATATTAAAAAAGCCAAAAAAAAATTCACCAAATATTGACATGTGAAAGTGAAAGCTACTTGGATAAATTTTTCACCTGATATAAGATAAGATGGAAGCTGATCTGCTCCTGTTACCAAGTGAACTAATTGAAACTGCACTACGTAACAACATTACAATATACGTCATTAATGGGCCAATAGTCTATCATGGTCCAATAACTGAACCTACTCGGGCAACAGTTGTAAATGGATTCCGGTAACGGACATGTACTTTAGTTGGGTTCAGGGACATCAAAAATCTGTCATGAGCACGAGTTCATACGGCTTCTCAATAACAATTCACAGGAGAACAAAGATCCAATTTTTTTTTTTTTTACGTGGACTCGTTTCAAATATATACCCCCCCTCCTCCTTTTTCCTCCCAAAAGCCTATTAATTAAGTACTGTAATTAATTTTATAAAATAATCATAAGAATCACCCTAAATACGGTTTTTATTATTTTTGTATATAAAGTATAAACATTTAAAAATAAAATAAAATATTTTTTTGTAATTCGAAATGAAAAAAAAAACAAAAATGTTTTTTTATGCTTATTTCTTCCTTCTTCTTTTTTTTTTACATTCATACAAAGTGTTAGTGTGGACTTTTTGTCAAGCTTTTTAATTCTCTTATTTATATGTTTTTCAATAAAGTATTATTCTTTAATAAAATTTTACATATATTTTATAATTTTTTAGTAAATATTTTTAAAATTACCCTTATCTTAAATCTTTACTATAAATTTTATACTTAATGTTTTATTGTACACCTATCATTTCTTTTCAAATCATTATCCTTTTGAATAACAAAACTTTGTCAACGACAACTTGGTTGCATCTTAAACTCACGGCAATACTCAACAATCAAGTCCTACCTAAAGAGAATACACGTGGTGAATCTCAGAACGCACAATGTTTGCAATGTGTGAAGTTACTAGTGAAAATCCAAACTGCATTTATCTAATAATGATAATATCTTATATTATTAATTATTAATTATATACAGGAGATCATCCACCAAACTCTTTGATGTTTCATGTTACAATATACAGTTGATATCCTTCTGTTAGTTATTCCAAAGTGAGCCAGAATAGTTTAGACGAAGAAAGTCCCAATTGAGTGTTTGGTTTGTTGCATTACGATGAGAATGCTGGTTTCTGATCTCTGACTAGGGCCATTTGTATGGCACACTAATGCTCCTCTAATAACTCAGACCTTTAACCTAATTATTATTATTATAAAATAGAAAATTGGCACCAAAGTAGTGTTAACAGATGATGATATCTCTTAAGTATGTGATTAAATAATCAATCCGCGATTCGTATGTATAAAAAAAATCTGTTACAAATATGTTAACCCTTTAAATAGATTTTTATATTTTGACAGATTAGTGTCCAGCCAGCTCTCCACTAGAGAATATTAAGTTCAAGGATTAAAATACCAACTCATGCAATATGGAGAACTATCATAAGGATTTGTTAATATTTTATATTAAGAATTTTTCAGAATGTGCCTGTCACGGAAAAATTAAACCTAGTTTTTATACTAAAGAAAGAGGAGATTTGATTCCACTGGAAAGGCAAAGGGAAGCAGGGAACTAAAAAGCATTTTCTGTATTACAAATTTACAACTAACATAGTTAATTACTAGTACATCGTAAGAGGCTTAGCTATGACTATGCTGATATAGGACTTAAGATCCTAAGTTAACCGAAAGGAACAGAGGAGAGAGCTATACAACATATGAACAATTTGGACCCGGCCAAACACAAACATGAAAAGTCTCGCTTGATCATATAAAAAGCTAGGGTGAGCATCTACCTCCTACACTTTCAAAGCTGGTAATTGAAGAGCCTTATAATATTAAGCTCTTCACCTTCTGTTGCAGCAGAGCATCTACACGTACACACTCTTGCAACCTGCACACAATGTCAAATGCAACAATAAGGGCCAGATTATTCAAAACCATAAGATTTATAAAGTTGGAGGGGAACATTACCATTACAAGGCACCATTCCTCGAGTGAGATTTTACTTCAACTGGTTTGTTCCACCAATCCACTTGCAGATCCAACAGACCAATCTGTTGGCTTAGTAATCAAATCCTCTAATTCAAGATAGATATTTGAGTCATTCACATCTAGTTCTTCATCAACTATAGAATTTTCTCTCATTAGTTTTTCTGACATAACATGATAGGCAGAAGATGCATCATGCGCACTTACTCTAGAACAACCATGAGCCCGTAATCCTTGCACAGAGTTGCATAATTCATCTTCCAAAGGAGAGGGAGTTGGGTGGTCCATCCTGCTAGTGCTCACAGTTTCAGACAGAAGTCCATTGAGCTCAGACTGCAATGTAGCAAATTGTTTATGACCTTGGTGCCTATAATCAAAATTAGGTGTTGTCTCCATGGTCTTAGGGAAGGGTACATGGCATGGTGGTCCCATCAATCTAGGCCTCTTAACCATGTCATTACCATCAATCTCTCTTTTTCGCCTGATATTTTGGATTAACTGCTCAACAAACGCAGGCCTTCTAGCCATTCTGGTGAGGAAAAACATCATCTGATACTGCTTCATCTCTGCACACCGAACTCTCTCCTGAACATTTGTGAGCTGAACATGCGAATTCTCCTGCTGCTGCCTCAGCTTCAGAATTTCCACCTTCAGAATGTTCTGGTCCTTCTTCAGTTCCTCCACTTCAGAATCCACGCCTGGCTTCATCATATTGAAAGCTCCCTGATGCAGTTTGTTGTACTTACTCCTCCTCCTTATGTTCTTCAGCAAATGCTTCTTCCCTCCTTGGAATCCTTCGTTTGCAAACTCCCATCGGTCCGAATCAACCTTCCTAAAGCCCTGTATCCATAACAAAAAACGTTATTGCCATCACAAGTAGCTCAATTGCATCACAATAATGATATTATAAATATAGATGAATGCGATATATCCTTCATTTGTGAAAAACATGACTGATGAATCCAATCACTTCTCCCAAGACCCTTTGCACATGCGATTAGACTAAAAATAAAATATTGTTAGATTATAAAATATTGAATGTTACAAGTAGTTTACACAATTGATAAGTAAAATTATGAAATTAGAAATTATTAATCAATTTTTTTTATACATTTACCGGAGAGGATTCTAGAAAAGACTACAAAATTATTTTGTTTATTTTTTTTTTTTTACAAATCACAGGTATAACCTACTAAAGAGGATACTAGATAAGACCACTAAAAAGGTAAAGTTTTCTTTTCAAGTATTTAAAAAAAAAAAAAAAGTGATATGAAGACTTGAACTTGAGAAATACTAATTAAAGCAAAACAACTTGTGCCAGTTCATCCAAATCAAAGGTTATTTTAGATTTAAATATTACATCCTAATTATAAAAAAGAAAAAGAAAAGATAATAGAGTAGGTAATCAGGGCTAATTTGATGAATTATAGTGCGAGTATTAATTTTCAGAAAGAAGAGGACAATAGAAGATTCAGGTTAGAGAAAATGAATGAGGCACAAAAGAAAAGCTAAGGCAGTGGGAAATTTTACTGACATAGGTGTTGAGCTGACGAACGAAGCTGGAGAAATTGCTGTGCTTGAAGTACTTGGGGAGAAGGGTTTTGGAGAATTCGTGAGAGTCCCAAACGATGAAACTGTCCCGAGCTTGGCTCCACGACACAATGAGGTCGGTGTGAGGGTCCTCCACCATTTCGAAGGTCTTCTTCAGGAACGGTGGGGGACCCACCTCGTGCAACCCTTCCCTCGGTTTCGGCAACTGCTCCATCGACGACGATGACCCGTTAACGGCGCCGTCATCCATCTCTTCTTCTTTCACGTGAACCGTCGTCACTCCCGAGTCCTTGCTCTCGCTCAAAACGTCGTCGTGGCGATCGCTTTCGCTGTCGTCGTCGTCGAACAACTCTGCTTTCACTCTTGCTACTTCTTCTTCTCCCATGTCTCTCTGCTTTCTTTGCCGCTTCCTGTGCGAGTGAGTGTGAGAATGTGTTTTACTTTCACACAAGTTTCCTCTGTTTTCCATTTATAGACGATAAAGAAAATTAAAATAGGTTTTTTTGAATAAAACATTAAAAAACAGAAAAGAAGCTGACACAGGAGAGGAGAGTGGCGTATCTTTGAGTTTGAGCCTGACCATTTTAGGAAACTCCCTTCGACAGCCACGTTTTCATGCCCCTTACTTTCTTGCCACTTGTACGGAGATAGTCAGGCTAAGCCTATTTTTGAAACATCAAATCACCTTATCCCTTTACGTCTCTTTTACTATTAAAAATAATTAAGCAAGAAAATGTTATATTTTAAAGGAAAAATTCTAATTCTAATCATAAAAAAGACAAGAAGAAAGTCACTTTAGTTTATTGACAAATTATTATCAATAACATATGTGCTGAGTTGTTTAGGCTAATGAATAATTGAGAGAGTTTAATTTAAGATTAAAATATATATTTTAAGTTTTTTTTTTTAATATATATATTTTAAGTTAATAACATTATGTATGCATAATATTTTTAATTTCAAACTTCTAACTATATTTATAACGTACTGTATTGTACTATAATTTATTGCGAATACATTATTCTTGGTCGTATATAAGGTACGGAATTGGTATGGATGGACTCAGGCACTCAGCAAACATGCAACATCAACATGCCACGCGTCAAAAAGACTGAAATAAAAGTGGCTTTCGTCAAAACTAAAGGATCAAAAAATTTTCACGTTGGGTCGCATCGGATTGGACCAATAGAATGGTGAGCCTGAAATTTTTAGCCTATCCTTGCTCTCACTTAAAAACAAAATAAAAGTTGTATTTGTTCTATGGCTTCACAAATTAGAAATTATTCTTAAAAAAAACAAATTATTCTTACAAATTTGAAGAATATTAGTACATTGTTATGTTTAATTTAGTACAAGTTTTAAAAAATATTCTCAAGTATTGTTAACTTTTAAAAATATAAAATATTTATATTTGTTTAATTTACTTCTCGTTTTCTTAATGAAAAGTGAGTGTTAATACTTTTATGTGAATGAAAATTTATTTTTATAATACTAGTTATTTATTCTTATTTTATGTTTTCACATTTATCTTATATTTTATTCTTTTCAACTTTAAAATGATATTTCCAGACGCATAGTATTATTGAGAATGTAATTTTTAGAAATACAATATTATACCTTAAAACACACTTTCCTATCAGTCAATTTAAGGACTAAAACAAACTTGTTACTAATGAATTGAATGTTATAAATTCAATCTAATTCAATAAATAAATGTAAGTTGAGTTTAAATTATTTATAAAAAATTAAGCCAGTACTTCGGATGAGCTGAATTTCAAACTAAGTTAAATTGAGCTAGATTTTAATTAAGTTTAATGTTTTTAAATTTATAGTAACTTTTTAACATACTAAACGAACATAACCTTGACATTGCCCTTTGCCGAGAGGCAGTTTTCATTGGAGTTTTTCTTTTTCCTTTTCTAATTTCTGGTCTAAGATATTTTCTGTTTTTTTCTTTTTAACATCGTAATTAGAAATTTTAGTTCATACATTAAGATATCTTTATAAAGTTTAGTCTTTTAAATTGACTCCTATATGATTAATTAATTCTTGATCTATAACTAATTAGTTACACTAAAAATTCTTCACTATTTCAATGACGTATTTTGCAAAAAACAAACATAAGTCCTGAATAGAAATAAAGCATGTGTTGTGAACTAAGAGCCACAACGGGTTTCTGTTTTCTCTGAATAATTGTGTTTTACTTAGAAAAAAGATATTCCGAAAGAGTGGCAGAGAGTCAGACAGATAAACTCGATCGTTGCAGAAAAATGTAACGGTTACGGTCCATGCGGTTCGGTTACTGCGTCATCGTTGTCGGTGATCGCCTGCATGCATGACAAGTGCATTCTTCGTTGTAACAGCTTTATCAACTTTGTCAAATATTCGTTCGTTATTAACACTAAAATTAATACAGTATGTGCTGTACATTGGAATTTGGACGGACCTAAAATATAAAAATAAAAAAAAACATTTTTAAATAAATACAGTACTCTAAAATCTTGATCCTTTGGACGGACCTGAAATACTATAAAAAAAAACTTTTTTTAAATAAATACAGTAATTTAAGATTAATAACACTTAAAACTTACTACCCCTCTTAGGAATGTATTCCTAAGAATTTAGGGTTTATCAATATTTGTGATTCAGGATAAGGAAATACGGTTAACCTTTGTTGCCTTGAAAACCGTAATCCATGAGTAGTATTTATGAGCTATAGCATAGCACCGCTTATAAAAAGGATAAGGAGATGGCTTCGCACCTCAACTACTACTATATGGGAAAGCTCGGCGCCCACCGCACCAAAAAGATGAAAGAAAAACGTGGTTGCACGCGAGCACATGCAACGACGAACGAGCCATGTCGTTTCACGGGATGAATAATATTAATGGGGACGATTGCTATCTATCTATTGCATATAATAATAATAATAATAATTGCCTGAACTTTTAATAGCGATTAACGTGGCACGCATACGAGTTTTGAGTCCTGACTTTTTGGCATGGAGACAGAAGAAGAAAACGTGGCTCAAAATTAGCCTCTTAATATTTGTCGCGAGATCTATCACTTTAACCAAATAGGGAATGAAATGGGATAATGAATGTGATCCCATTGTGACCCAAAATAGAAGTTACTACTGCCACCTATGATTAAGCTTGACTAGACTCTAGAGTGGGTCCATGTGTGCGTCCACTACTTTTTCTTCTTTTTCCCAGATTTGTATCAGTAATTGATCAGGTTCCACAAACTGATAACGAGGTGCATTACCAATCGGTCATGAAATAAGACTAGTGTGTGTGAAATTTTGAAGCTTTTGATTGAAATTCTAATGGCCACGTAATTAGTTGAGCATGAATAAAGTGAGACATATACAGCTATCGTGTATCGTGTGAGACACGAGGGCACTGTGTTTAAATGTTTGAGGTTG
Source organism: Pueraria montana var. lobata (assembly GCA_026413185.1). Classification (NCBI taxonomy): domain Eukaryota; kingdom Viridiplantae; phylum Streptophyta; class Magnoliopsida; order Fabales; family Fabaceae; genus Pueraria; species Pueraria montana. Next base: position 68,277,754 of record CM048649.1, on the reverse strand, counting down.
AATTCGCATTGTGGTAGTATTGAAAGATGGTTGTGCAAATGTCAAAATCCTCCTAACATATATACAAGACCCACCTACACCTAGCATGATTCATTCATGCCTCTCATTTTTAACTTAGGAGAGAAGAAATCAGCAAAGCGTTGAAGCGGCCACCTTTCATATTGTTGAGTTATATATATAAGTAAATAAAAAGATATAAGTGCATTATGAAAATAAGACAAACAGACTAGTTAAATTAAAACAAGTATCAAATAGGGTAGTTAATTATGTAATTATAGACGGATTATAAGATAATTTATAATTAGTTGATAGTAAAAATTATATTAGATAATGTATCAAAATTAAACTTTAAATTAAAAGCCTACTAACTAGAGATGAAAATAAGACAAAATACATCAAAGAACTATGATCTAACTTAATTACATCAAACTCAAGTTAAATCAAACTTATTTGCTATATAAGTTAGATAAAGCTTTTTGAAAAAGCCTCTATTTAATTAAGAAAAACATTAGATTTTGCGTCATGCAAAAAGTTTTTTAAACCTATCAAGACAAACTACTTAAATAAATACAAATATATAATAAAATGATGATGATAATAATAATATTATTATTATTGCATCGAAATTTCATCATAATATTTTGATATTATATATTTGTTAGTATATTTAAAATCTTATTCTCACCTACCTATTTAGAAATATATGTGTGTAATCTTATTTCCTACACTTTACTATACAGTAGACTTTTAAAAATACTTTTTTGGAGAAATTGTTTTTGGTTTAATTACAAATTTTACTATCCAATTTTCACCATTTCGTAAATTTTACTATTCAAGTTTTTCCCCACAAATTTTACCACCCAATTTTTTTTATTTTTGCATATTTTATCATCACGTTAGTAACAAAACGATATTATTTTACTTTTTCTCTTTTTTCAACACATTAACTGTGGTAAAATGCACAAAAATTAAAAATTTTGGTGGTAAAATTCGTAGAAGAAAATTTGGGAAATAAAATTTGCAAAATAATAAAAAATTAGTAATAAATTTTACAATTAAGCCTTGTTTTTTTTTTTCAAAACTTTCTTACACCCTTGAACAAGGTCACACATACAAATTTTAAATATGATGCCAGAGTCCATACTGAAAGTGCAACTTGAAATCCAGATAAAAAAATATTTATAAGGCCCAATCTAAAAAAGTGACAATTTTTTTAAAAGAAAAAAATAGGGCTTAACTAATGAATAGACGTAGGCTACCGTGGACCACCTTTTAGGTGGTTCACATTACACCATTCTTTATGACCGTAGGATTCATCTAATCCTTACACTTATACAATACATCTACCACATAGGATCTCTCCCCCTATTATTACCACCGTATCCTTCTACAACCACTCTTTCTAGTTAAGATCCTTCATAGTGAGCGGCAACCAAGCGCAATCACTTCACCACTGCCATTGTCGTCCGTATCAACGTACCAATGCGCCACTCCTGCGTAGTGATTCTGTTCTTATTCATTCCCTTTTTCCCCAATAAATTGACGCCTTCACTAGAAGAAATTCGCGTATTAATGAGGGTGATTAGCGAGGGAAAAAATCTCTCGCTAATCCCTCGCTAATCCCTCGCTAAGTAGCGAATGGTTAGCAAAGCACACGTTCCCCTCGCTATTCTGCCGCTATTTAGCAACAAGTTTGCGGTGACACATAAATCCCTCACTAAGTCAGAAAATAATTTTGCGAGGGATTCGTTTGATCGCAAAACCCTCGCCAAATGTCATATAAAAATTGTAGGCCCAGTCTATATGGTTAGCGAGGACAAATATCCGACACTATTCCCACGCTAACTTGCGAAGGAAATGTTCGTCGCAAAGCGGTCGCTAATTAGATTAAATAAATAGAATGTAGTTTAGCGAGGGAATATTGCCTCGCAAATCCTTCGCCATTTTGCGGAGGATTTTTTCCCTCGCCAATCCGTCGTAACTGTATAAGCAATTGTTTTATCTGGTGACGGAAGATTTCCCTCGCTATTCTGCCGCTATTCAAGAATTTAATTTTGAAAAAATAAAATAATGTATAAAAATTAAGTTCTAATTTGATAAGGGAGGTCCTTATATATGTTTATCTATCAATGATCTGAAAATTTAAAAGTGAAGTGTTTTCTTCTTAAAAATAATTATGAATTAATTGATTAATTTTAATTTTATTAAATATTTTTATTAATATATGTTTATACACACATATACAAATGGTGAGTTTAGAATAACCATCCATAAGCAATAGTGTTCTAAGTTTACCAAAGTCTATCAAAAGTAACAACAAAGTATATATTTATTGGTGGTTGTTTTATAATGGGAGCACGATGGTGCTTGTCATTCACATCCAATAAAAATCAAAAAACAACATATGAAGCAAAAATAAAAAATAAAAAGAAAAAGAAAAAAGAGGAGATATCAATTAGGTAGAAGAGGCACGATGCTTCACCGTAGCGGTGCAAGCGGGGGAGTGAGAAAGAAACAAGTGACGGGAAGGAAAGGGGAAGAAAGGAAAAAGAAAGGGAAGAGAAAGAAAGGGTTGAGAAGAAGGTAGAAAGGGGTTGCCAGAGAGAACATCACAAGGAGATGAAGAAATAAAGAAGCAGGTAAAAAGGGAAACAGACAAAGAAAAAAAGCAAAATAAAAAAAGAAAAAGGAGAAAAATTTGTACCATTAATTGAAAATTTGTTTCATCTAACAATGGGAAGTTTTTCGAATTGCAAAGTTGTAGTAGACCTTTTCCGTCCATAATGGTTCCTACTCAGCTCGAACAAGATTGATTCCAATGGAGGATATCTAGACAAAAAAAATACTTTATATGACAATATAAATTATTTATCACAAAATTTAAAATATAATTTTATATGTTCAAAAAAATGTATTTATTATAAATTATTAGAAATATAAAATATTATTTGATATTTATCTTTTAAATAATTTAAAAATATATTATAGATAAAAGTATATATATACGTGATTTGATCCAGATTATATATATAAATATAATATATTTATATTTATATATTTTCTATAATATATATATATATATATATTTATATAAATTATATTAATAGTTATATTTAATACATATATATACGTAATTATTAATCTATGTTTAATACACACATACTATTAAATATGATGCGTGTATATTACGGAAAAGAAAAAAAACTGTGAATTAATAATTAATTAATTAATAATTAATAAAAGCTGTTTGTTTTTTTTTGAAAAAAAAAAGGTTGTTAGTTAAAAAGTTTTAACTTGTAATAATTAATAATAAAAAAAAAACAATTTTAACTTAGTGCATTCACAGATGAGACCAGCCCAATTCCAAAACGAGGCACACTTGCAAGTTCACACAATCACGCCCCTTTCTTCTCTGCTAGGGTTCACGCACGGTGACACTAGTGACACTACTCTGTTGCGCCACCTTCGTCCCACCCCGCACCCTCCGTCGAACGCCACTGCATCTGCTCCACCAAGGTATGTTTCCTCATCTTATCCCTACGTTCTTCAGTTGTTTGGAATTCCTAATTTGTGAAAGTTTTTCACGCACATCCACGTCCTCACCTAATGAGAAGAGTTTGTTTCGATTAATTGATAGGACATGTTAGTAATTTTTAATTGGAATTCCTAAATCATGCTTTTCAGATTATTGAGAAAAGTTTCTAATCGGTCTTGACTCTTCAAATTGTTACTGCTATTCTCTTTCGGACTTGTAACTCTGTTATTGTTTGATTGATAAAACTAGAAACTGTTTAAATTAAAGTGTTTGGTTATGTGTGCACCTCTTAGTGTTGAGGATCATGCTGGTCTCGTCTCGTGAATACACTAAGGTAAGTTTATAATGCATATATTGTGTTTTTCCTTCCCTGTTGCTATAAGAATTTTAGGCTGAGTCACTATTAATAGCCTTTTCTCTTTTTTGTAATAAATATTTTGTTATTTGATTATGAAAAAAAACTATGTTGAGAGAGAAAAAAATTACTCAGTGTTTATATCTATGCCTAAAAAGAGATTACTCTTTGTAATTGCCTTTGCTAGTGGAAAGAAACTTGATTACAATGGTTTATAATTTCTGAAATATAATTTGTCTTCTTTTTTGTTCTGCAACAACATACGTATGTTTATTAATCTCTATTTTGTCAATATCATGCTTCACTCAAAAGTCCACAAAATGAGAAAGGTAATTTTCATTGTCAAACTGAACAATATATAAGAATGGTCATGGCCATGGCCACCATGACAGCATGGTCATGGCCACCATTGATTCCCTATGCTATAACCTTAGCATACATCCTCACAAGTCTTGAAAATGATTATGAATTGTGGTGCCAGAAAGTTAAAACAGCTGGAGAGTTGATGACTTGTTAGTTTTATATATAAGAACTGAGTTTAAACTCATTTACCACTTCAATTATTCCTTGTGGGCTATGACTTATGAAAACTAATTTTGTAGTGTGCATCATAAAAAAATGAATGTCAAATTGTGGTGGTTGATGCAATGTGCATTAGATACATAACACAAATGTGGAATTAATAGTTGGAGGAACAGATCCACTTCTATAATTTATCGTTCATGGCCAGTAGTAGGTAGATGGCTTTGCCTGCCTATTTTACTACTAAGTCAGCTCAGCCAGCCAATGGTTGAGCATTTTGTTGGGCTACTTATAATCTATATATCTTTTATATAGAGCACAAAAAAACATATGTATGCTTTTTAGACATTTTGATTATGTATGGATAATTGTAACTGCGGTTTAAGCATATTAAGTATTTGCTTTAGTTGCTTGGATTTTGGTGGTAACTTGTTTTTTAATATTTTTGAAAACTCATTTCATTTAATTAAAGACATAACACAAACACATAACCTGAACCACTTTTTAATATCTTGATCGTCATGTAGAAACTAGAAAGCTTTCTTCTAACTCTTTTTAGAATCTTTGAAATATGCACTCCTTAATTTTCTTTTACATAATTAATTATGGATTTTGTCAATTAGAAACTAGAAAGTTCTCTTGTTCTAATGTTCAGTTGTATGTATTATCCTTTCAGAATCAGAACTTGCTGCAGCAGTGTTACTGTTCAGTTCTACTCTGTAAACATAACCGAGGTAATGCTTCCCTGTTTGAGCCATGTATTCTATAATGTGCTTCCTCTATTTTGTCCATGTTGCAATATTATATGAGCATACACCACTATTGTTGCTCAATAAAATACCAAATATGTTAATACATGATTCAAAATTGAACTGAACTTCTAAACCAAACCAGTGCTGCTCGTTATTTATATTGCTTGTCATTCACACTAAAAGGTGCATATGAGGTTGAATAGATTATATATGCTTTCTGGAGAGTTGAATCTTGATTTTAGTTGGGTTTTTTTTAGTTTGATAACAAGTGTATATGAGGTTCTTTATCTTTTAGTTTTGTGAAGTGTTAGTAAATACTATTTATATTATTATCCTATAATGGTTTTGCTGAATTAATGATTGAAGATAACTTAGCTTTAATTGTAAGGATTAAAATTTTAAAATTATACATAATCAGAAGAATACATGCATGATACATGAATGGCTTTACTTACATGCTTGGTCCTAAATTTTCTGTGCAATATTCTATGACTTAGGAATCAGAGTGGCTTATTTTGTTATGTAGTTGTAAATATTCAGTTCTCTATATTTAATAATTGTCATTGCAGGTGTATACTTCTTCTTCTGACAATCTTTTCTTATGGTTTGTAGATTGATTTGACTTCACAGATTGTGCGCGTCACTACTTCACTAAAGGTGCTCAAAATATCATTCATTTTCTATCCTTCATATATTTAGTGTAATCTAAAAGATTTCTTCTTCGGATGAATTGCCTCATCACTTTCGACCTCAATCTTCTGTTTACCCAGTCACACTCATTGGGTGCTTTGATTTCACATTCTTTTCTTTTGTGTATTGTGAACAATTAATGTTAAGCTAATGGTGGTTGCTTGATTTCTGTGCAGGAATTTAAGCGCAGGGTTGACACAACTGGTGCTGGTGATACATTTGCTAGTGGGATCATCTATAACTTAGCTTCCGATCAAAGTCTTTTCCAGGTAATTTAGAATTTTAACACGCTATAGTGGTTGATTAAATTCTCCTGGTTCCTGAACACTTTTTTATCGAATAATCATGCAGTTGAGTTGTTAATCATGATCCAAATGTGTTGTAGTTCATAGAAAGTTCTATATATACCTACTCTTTGCTATTTGTTCATTCCTTTTCGTATTCCTCTCCAATTTTTCACATGTTTTCCTTAATTCAAATCTTAGTTTGAGGATGTCTCAAGGAGAAAACAGTTGAATATATGCTTCAAATCTTAATTCATCATTATTATTATAAATGGATAGTTTGTTGAGTGGTAAATTCACTCAAGCAAAATTAGAAAATAAATTCATTGTTTCTCTCTTATATATTTATAATGATCTCCCCCTACTAATTTTGATGGCTATTTTTTATTCTACATGTATAGGTAATACATGTCTTTTAGATTGAGGCTTTAAATGTGCATTTTGACATGCAAATAATATAGTATTTGCAGTCATGAGACCTGATCGAAGTTGGATGTTACGAAGGAAGGATCGCTCTAGCCTTGTAAGTGATGAATTTAGAAATGGGGTTGATGGTTTTATTCAAGTTGCTATACAAGACTCGACCGTTGTTGATGTATCAGGACGCATTCCTTGTCCATGTGCAAAATGTAGGAACCGTTATCGGGACAAATCATTTATGGTGGAAAAACATTTATATGACCATGGATTTGTGGATGGTTATGTAAATTGGACCCTTAATGGTGAGGAAAGTTGGAGGGATAGTGCATCAACATCTAAAATTCAAGACCATGTTGAGGAGAATGGAAATCCATATGTGGATATGGTTATGGATGCTGCTTGTGACAGATTGAATCCACAAGCAAAAAAGGTGGAAGAGGATCCGAATCCATCAGCTTCAAAGTTTTATAAGTTATTAAGCGACGCTGATGAACCTTTATGGGATGGTTGCAAGAAGCATACAAAATTGTCAGCTGTAACACAACTCTTAAACTTGAAGTCAGAGTTTAACATGAGTGAGAGTTGTTATGATTGAATGATTGCCATAATCAAAAGCATGCTTCCGGAGTCAGAAAGGTTGCCTGAAAATTTTTACAGGTCGAAGAGGGTGGTTAATGAGTATTAGGATATAAGAAGATAGATGCATGTCCTAATCATTGCATGTTATATTACAAAGAAGATATTGACAAGGATATTTGCTCAGTATGTAAAAGCCCGCGGTTTAAACAAAAGGGAAGTAAGAAGGATGTGCCTTACTCAGTGTTGAGATATTTCCCCATTATTCAAAGACTCCAACGCCTCTTTATGTCTAAAAATACTTCAAAATACATGCGTTGGCATGTGGATGGAGTGCGTCAAGATGAATTAGTGATGACACATCTAGTTGATGCTGAGGCTTGGAAGCAATTTGACCATACACATCCAACATTTGCACAAGATCCGAGGAATGTTAGGCTTGGACTTTGCACTGATGGTTTTAAACCCTTTAGTAATTCAGGTAATCCATACTCCTGTTGGCCTGTTTTTGTCACACCATAAATCTTCCCCCAAGTATGTGTATGAAAAGGGAATACATATTTCTCAGTCTTGTCATTCCTGGACCAAAGTCACCTGGTAAAAGTATAGATGTCTATCTTAGGCCTTTAATTGATGACTTAAAGATCTTATGGGATATCGGGGTTAACACTTTTGATGCATGGAAGAGGCAAAATTTTATTATGAAGGCAGCATTAGTGTGGACTATAAGTGATTTTCCAACTTATGGAATGTTGTCTGGCTGGAGCACTCATGGGAGATTTGCTTGTCCCTATTGTATGGGGAATATTAAATCATTTGGACTGAAAGGTGGTTGGAAACCTTGTTGGTTTGATTGCCATCATCAACATTTGCCTATTGATCATCCATTTCGTCGTGATCAATACTCATTTAAGAAGTCAGTAGTGGAAAACGCTTTGCCTCCACAACGATTAAGTGGCACAGATATCTTAAACAAAGTGAATCGACTTAATGAAATTACTGTTGGCTTGAAATCAGGCAAACAAAAGCAACCTGGCTTTGGTACCACCCACAATTGGGTGAAGAAGAGCATATTTTGGGAATTGTCTTATTGGTCCACAAATTTAATCCGACATAATTTGGATGTTATGCATGTTGAAAAGAATGTATTTGATAACGTCTTCAACACCGTAATGGACATTAAGGACAAGACAAAAGACAATGCAAATGCAAGAGAAGATTTGAAGAATATATGTAAACGTCCCAGGTTGGAGTTGATAGTTGAGAATGGGAAGTATAAAAAACCAAAGGCAACATATGCCTTGAATTCTTATCAAAGAAAGACAGTGTGTGAGTGGATAAAGCAATTAAAGTTTCCAGATGGGTATGCATCCAACATATCACGTTGCATTAATATAGATGAAGGGAAGATATATGCAATGAAAAGTCATGATTGCCATGTTTTTATGGAAAGACTAATTCCTTTAGCATTCCATCCTATGTTGCCAAAGCCTATATGGGGAGTATTAACAGAACTTAGCATGTTCTTCAAAGAAATTTGTGCAACTGCGATACGTGTTTCTGTCATGGAGAATGCTAAGCTTTCCATTATTGAAACAATTTTCAAGCTTGAAAAGATTTTTCCGCTAGCATTCTTTGATTCAATGGAACATTTAGTTGTACATCTCCCGTATGAAGCTAAGGTTGGAGGACCTGTTCAGTACAGATGGATGTATCCATTTGAGGGATGCATGTTGTACTTAAAAAGGAAAGTTCGAAATAAGGCAAAGGCTGAGGGATCTATTTGTGAAGCATATATTTTGGAAGAAATTTCAAATTTTGCTTCTATGTATTTTGATCCAAACATTCAGACAAGGCGGACTCAAGTACCTCGGAATGATGATGGTGGTGAAGATATGATTAATGAAAAGTTGTCTATCTTTAAACACCCATGTCGGCTTATTGGGAGAGGTCAAAAAAGATTATTAACAGATGGAGATCTTCACATTGCTGAGACATATGTTATTGTAAATTGCAAAGAAGTAGAACCCTATCTCGAGTAAGTTTGCTTTATAATTTCTCAATTTGTGTAATTTACAATTATTAGTTGGATTATTAACAATTGTATTTGTTCTTTAGACAATTTGAGGATTCACCAAGGGAAGCAAATCCCAACATATATGAGGATGAAATATTGGAAGCTCGAGATAAAGACTTTAAAAGTTGGCTGAAACGTCAAGTGAGTTGTCTCCACTATAATTGTATATAATATACAATTAAATATTTTAATTAGGCTTAAATTATATAAATTCTTGTCTTTGTAATCATTTATAGGTGAGTACAGGTCAAGTTGAGGATCAAATGATTCGAGAGATGAGTTATGGTCAATTGAAGGTTGCAACATCTTATAATGGCCTAATAGTTAATGGGTATAGATTTCATACCAAGGACTATGGACATAATAAAGCCACTATGAATAGTGGGGTTTGTGTTCGGGGAAATATATATGGTGAAAATGATTTGGACTATTATGGCATTGTTGAAGAGATATTAGAATTGTCGTATCTTGGATATCAAAACAAAGTGGTTATTCTACGATGTCATTGGTTTGACCCAATTAATGGTGTTAAGGTTGATGACAAATATGGCTTGGTTGATATCAACCATAAATCAGAGCTTCGGTCAACTGAACCCTTTGTATTAGCTGAACAGGCATAACAAGTGTACTATACTAGATACCCACAAAGTGGGGGTAGAAATAATGGTGATTGGTGGGCAGCTTGCAAGGTTAGAGCAAAATTGTTTATGGCGGAGACATTCAATGATGAAGATGATTTCTCAAATGAGCCAACTACTATGGATTATTTTCAAGATGAAGGATCTATAGGAATGCCTAATATTGTTGTTGATGAGGAGGCTATACAATTGTTTGATACAAATGCCCCAATGGAAGAAGGAAACATTGATGAAATACATTATTCATTGAACAATCTACATCAGGATCAATTCATAAATGATGATGAAGATGAAGAGTTCATTGAAGAAGATGATAATAATGAGTTCATTGATGAAGATGAGAATAATGAGTTTATATATCAAGACGAGGAGTTAGATGATTCAGATTGAATTATCTTAATTTTATTTTAATGGTATTGATTTTAAGTTGCAATTTCTCTCTTATATTTCTTGTTATATTCTGATGTTATTGACCTTTGGTTTCTTACTTCATTGAATTTCAATAAGCAAGTATTTATGATGCCTACTTGAGGTCGAGGTAGTCAGCCTGTTTCTAGATCTCTTGCTAATAATCCACCTCATGTTGCTCAATCTCCCACTGATCATCCACCACTAAATCCTTTTTTGCACTCATCGGGCACTTTTTACAATGACTCTTTAATTATTAATTCTTAATTTATTTAAACGTAATGTATGCTAATTTTTTTGGTTGAGTTTGCTTCTTTTAGGTGCTACTTCTAGCAATATGCTAATTTTTTTCTTTGACTTTGCTCTTTTTAGGTGCTACTTCCAACAATTGTTTATCACTTGATGGTGGTCAATTAGCTGGTGATGGTCAATCATCTTTTGTAGACCCATCCATTAATGGCAGCCATTCAAATGCTATCCCCACATCTCCTCAACCGCACCCTATTGCCCCTTCAAATGTAGATTCACACAGTGAAATTGATAGGAGAATTGTTATATCTGTGCAAAAATGACTTACCAAACCGTAAGTTAAAGTGTACTTAATTAGTAATTCATATTAATGTTACTAATTTGTGTTTTATATTATGGATTCATTAGAATTGTCTATTTGAACTGAAAATGTGAATTGAATGGACGTATAGGAGGAGGTTTGTTCCAGAATCTTCTGTTACTCGGGATAGTATATCTGAGTTATTCATGAGGATGCTTGAGCCAGCAGAAAATTGGAGAAGTTATCCTGCTGAAATGAAAGATGTTTTGTTTAATAATTTTATGGTAAGCAATCATCTGTGCCAATATTATGTATCTTGAGATTATATATATTTATCAATGAATTTACTTAAGTATTTATTGGTGTAGGCAAAATACCATTTTGCATTTGATTATGATCGCAGTATGGCGAGAACAATTTGGAACCGGACCTGCATGGATAGATATTCAGACTCTTTGGCTAAAGCAAGGGATAAGGCAAAAGAAGCAACAAAGTCAAAAAAATCCTATAGATTATAAGGGTCACGGGCCAAAGGGAATAAGGACCGAGATTTGGAATGGCCTATGTGATATATGGGCAACTCCACAATGGCAAAAGAAGTCTGCTGCTGCACAAATTAATAGGGCTTCCAAGCCTGACTGCATGGTGCACACTGGAGGCTCAAGAAGCTTTGGGGAACACTTTAAATCTATGGTAATAAACTTCTGTTATTCACACTACATGGAAAAATCAACATTTAAATATGAGAATTCATTTTTTGTTATATCATTTTATGCAATGATAATATGCTGATTCATTTTTGTGTTTAGATATGAATACTGTCATATAAATAAAGTCTCATATAATGTGTTTAAAGGCTCATGGGATAACTTATTGCTTGGCCTAAATACATGGGAGTTATTTGTTTGATGAATTTTTTATGTTTTTGTCTGATTCTGTTTGGGGGCATGGCTTGTAATCTACTTGAGTTCTTTTTCTGCACTCTGCACAAGGCTGTTAAAGCAAAATAGTAGGTAAAAGCATAATGCTTTTGTGTCTAAGACACCCAAAAAACCTGTCAACCATGAAAAGACATCCCACAAAAATAGATAACTAGCTCCCTTGATTTCCAAATTTTATGTTTGCTGTAATTCATGAATTGGATGGAATTGTTTTGTCTATTATACTTTTTATAAGGTAGAACCTAGAATTATCTTATTTTGGTAGTTAGATAGGTGATGATTTTCCAAAAATGAAATTTATTATGTCCTGAATATTCTTTGGTTGGTTAGTCTTAAGAAAGTTTTAAACAAAATGCAGGGAATAAAAAATGTTATGGGGTTATAACCTCCTATGATAGAATCTTAATATTTGTTTGCTTTTGGTAAGCACAAATTAATTTCATTTCTAAGAAAACTGGACCTCAACTCAAGGTAGGCCAAAGTCCAACAATGAATGCTCTTGGAGGTCTCAGATTTAATTAGTGTAAAAAATTATTGTAATTACTTTTACTATTAGGACAAAACATTAGTAATCATATTTTGTTTAGTCTAATAATGTAATGCTATGTATAGTTTACATTTATTCAGAAATAATATACAGTTCTTTTTAATTCAATTTCTAGTTCTCTATGACATTTATTTTCAATGTTTCTGACATAAGCAATCAACCTGAAATGTTGTTTTAGCTGTTAGATTTGGTACTTTGTTGCCATTGTGTGGAATGTGTGATGTGTACAGGGCAAGCAATTCATATGGCTAAGAATTTATATCCTTTATATATGTGGAATGTGTGGTTCTGTACAGGGCAAGCAAAATACATATTGCATACATGATTTTTATATATTCAAAAAATTTGATTTTAATGTTATTCTAATATGTTATCACAGGAGGCGGAGCACAAGAGACCTGTTTCTTATAATGAATTGTACTCCAAAGTCCATAAAACAAAAGACGGCGAATTTGTCTCTAGCAGGGCAAAGAACTTCATTGTATGTATTTTTTAAAATGTATTTTTAAAAATTGATGTTATATATAATGAATGTATTTTTTTGTTAATTATTGTACTAAAATTTTATCAATTTGTTGTAGGAAACATATGAAACTAGTTTAGTAGAGAAATATGGAGATGACAAATCAAAGCATCCCACAGTTGACTATGAAGTTTGGTTACAGGCAGCAGGTGAAAACAACAAAGGTACAGTCCATGGCACCGGTCATAGCTTAGAAATTGTCATTAGTGGCTCAACACATGGTTCATCTACAACAGTTGTAGGTTCCTCTTCCACAAATTCACCTTCCACAGACATCGCAACTATTGCTACACAAATGTCTCAAATGCAAGAGTGATCCGCTGTCGCACACGGATCAAAACGAGTGATTTTGAATGTATAGTTACGGCAACGACAACTCGAGTATCGTTCTCAAGGATTCTTGTATTATTATCAATCAATACAGTAACGATTAATGGGGGGGTTTGATTATGATATCAAGAAAAAGGGATTAAAATAAATTGTGATTATCAAGTAAGCTAAAGCGAATCAACCTACTGTATCGACTTCCAACTTATCATTGATCCCTATAAATTCCAATTCCCTAAACGGATCAGATCCTATTCGACTATAATAATTACTGACAAGCGCAATAGAAATTATACGGCGTATGTTCCTGAATTCCGGATTAAGCAAACGGAAATATGATCAAACGCGATAATGCAAAAACTACGTTAACGCGAAATTGATTCAAGATCAAACAACCAATCGAATTTAAGAATTATATCCTATAACAACAATCAAATTAAGCAATCAATTGAGATTATTGGAATAAATCAAAGGAAACAGATTGATATGGAATTTATAAAAGAACCTCAAAGTGGAATCCGATTACAGCAGATCGATTCTTCGGAAATTAGTTCTCCATTACAATTGCTCAAAACCTTCTAAAAGAATTTCGTGAACAGTGAATGAGTGAACAGTAAAATTCCGTGTACAGTACGCGGCCCTCTGTTCTATATTTATAAAGTTTTAAACTGCTAACGCGGATCACCACGGCCGTGCTGAGGAGATGACCACGGCCGTGATCCTTGCATAGTCTGGAGGTCCAATCTGCGTGCTTTCCGAGCACGGTCGTGGTAAATTAACCACGGCCGTGGTCCTTGCATAGCCTGGAGGTCCAATCTACGTGCTTTCCGAGCACGGTCGTGGTAAATTAACCACGGCTGTGCTCGAAAAGTTGACGCTGATGCAAAACTTTCAGTGATTTCTGCTTGGCCGTGGTTATTTCACCACGGCTGTGGTGGCTTAGCACGGCCGTGCTTAGGCTACCACGGCCGTGGTATTCCAGACAAAGGTTTCCAACGAATATTAGAACGCCTCAATCCGATTCCTGTAGCTCCAGTTATGAATTTTCCATTGAAAGCTGCTATTGCTGAAAATAAAATACGAAAATTAAATAAAGCTAGAAACAAACTTAAATATGAAAACACACTAAAATGGTGAAACTAATGAAATAAACTAAGGAAATGCCTAAGAATAACAGTAGAAGAATGTGCATAAAGATGCACTGATCAAATTCCCCCACACTTAAACTTTTGCACTCCGAGCAAAATTAAAAATTCAAAACAGAAAAACTTCAAAACAAAAACGAAACAGAGCATGCAAACTGAGAGGTTATCAGGATACAAAGTGCAAGCAAACTCCTAATTCTAAGCTTAAAGAATATGACATTAGTGAGTAACTCTTTTGTGACAGTCAAAGTAAATATGAAAAACAGATTACCAAAAAGTACATCAAAAGCATCAAGATCCTCACAAGATAAACTGTTTCCACTCAACTCTCAAGTGTTTAGGTTACTGTTTACACTCAAAGCACAACATGAGAGATACTACTACCATAAGCTTGAAAAGACTCTAACATTCACAATTTGAAATACATTGCACACAAAGATCAAAAGGACTTTTATTATGGTTGTAACTTGGCCAAGGTTAGGGTGAGATACATCCTAAAGGGGTACTAAGCTAAAATTCAAAGAGTTAAAAGAAAATTGAAAGAATTGCAGGAGTTGAACTAAATAATATCTCAATGGTGATTGAACAACAACCTCACAACTTATTTCTCTTCTCCTTTTCCTTTTATTCTTCTCTTTCTTCTCTTTTTTTTTTTTTTTTTTTTCAGAAGGACTAGCATTGACATCCTTCTCTATTTTTTTCTTTTTGTTTTCCTTTTCTATTTTTTTTCTGCCAACCAACATCATAACAACAATGTTCAACCCCACACAACTCTATACAAGACCCTTTCAACCCTTTGAATAGGGTGATAACATTGTTTTTCACTTTTCGGCTTGTAATGAGTTTTAAACACAAAAAAGGATAATAGGCTCAAAGGGACTTCCAAACAAAGGGATGATATTATCAAGGTTGGCTTTTTGGCTAACTAGGTAAAAAAAACAAAACAAAACAAGATGCCTTTATCAATTCAGTGTGCACAAGTAAACAAAAAACTTCAACAAGAGTCAATTCAAGTTCTAGAGACTAACAAACATGAGTGAAATCACACAAGAAAGAAAGAGATGGATTTTTGATGTTATCCATTATTAGGCTCAAAATCTCACAAAGGTTAGAGATCTTCCACTAGTGATGAACAATTTAGAGTTTAGTCAAACATACAAACTAAAAATGCGCAAAAAGAATCAGTCACATCACACCACAAGTCTTTTGACAAAGAACAGAGAGAATACTCACAATTGTAGCAAGATAATCAACGAAAAAGCATGCATTTTCCATTTTTTTTTTTAAAGGAAACAAAAACAAACCAAAAACAAACAAAAACAAAAACAAATGGTTCCCTCCCCCACACTTAAGACATACATTGTCCTCAATGAAAAGAACTCAATTATAAAGTAAGAATGAGAGAAAGGAAAGGGTGCCCCCTGATCAAGTTGCAGTGTAGTTGGGCGCTTCCAAAGAAAGCTCTTCTATGGTTGCATCTTCAGGCACTGAACTTTCATGGAATAGCTTCAGGCGCTGCCCATTGACCTTGAAAACTTTGTCAGTACCTGCACTTTTAATTTCTACTGCACCATAAGGGAAAACATTAGTAACAACAAAAGGGCCAATCCATTTGGATCGAAGTTTCCCAGCCATAAGCTTAAGGCGGGAGTTAAACAGTAAAACCTGTTGGCCCACAGAGAATTCCTTCCTAGAAATCATTTTATCATGGAAGTGTTTGGTTTTCTCTTTATAGATCCTAGAGCTTTCATAAGCCTCTAGCCTAAACTCTTCAAGCTGTTGTAATTGGAGTTTTCTTTCAATACCTGCTTGTTGCATTTCCAAGTTACAACTTTTCACCGCCCAATAAGCACGGTGTTCTATCTCTACAGGAAGGTGACATGCCTTACCGAAAACAAGTCGATAAGGAGACATCCCTATGGGTGTCTTGAAAGCTGTTCTTTGAGCCCAAAGTGCGTCTTCTAGACGGCGGCTCCAGTCCTTCCTGTTTGGTTGCACTATTTTCTCTAAGACCTGTTTGATCTCCCTGTTTGAGATCTCAGCTTGCCCATTAGTTTGTGGGTGATATGCAGTAGAGACTCTGTGCACAACTCCATACTTCCGGAGCAAAGCTTCCATGGTGCGGTTACAGAAGTGAGTGCCTTGGTCACTTATGATGGCTCGGGGTATTCCAAACCTGCAAAAGATATTGGACCTGACAAAATCTGCAACAACTCTTGAATCATTAGTCCTAGTGGGGATAGCTTCTACCCACTTTGAAACGTAATCAACAACAAGTAAAATGTAGAGAAAACCAAATGATACAGGAAAAGGACCCATGAAGTCGATTCCCCATACATCAAATACCTCACAGAAAAGCATAGGTTGCTGAGGCATTTCACTCTTACGAGTGATGGCTGTACCTGCTATCTGGCACTCTTTACAAGTGCGGTAAGTCTCATAAGCATCCTTAAAAACAGTGGGCCAGTAGAAACCTGAGTCTAGGACTTTTCTTGCAGTCCTTTGCGGACCAAAGTGTCCCCCTACTTGAGATGCATGAGAAAAATGTAAAATAGATTCAATCTCATAGTCGGGGACACATCTCCTAATCACCTGATCACTACCAAACTTCCAAAGATATGGATCATCCCAAACATAATATTTGGCATCACTCTTGAGTTTGTGAATTTGTGCCTTGGATGCACCTGTAGGAAAAACACCAGCAACAAGATAATTAACAATATCAGCAAACCAAGGAGTAACTCCATGCAAAAGTAAAAGCTGCTCATCAGGAAAGTCATCCTGAATCGGAAAAGGATCTTCATCCCGCTCTAAGGACGAGGGCTGCTCGATGGATGGAGTGTTTGGGGCAGCCGGGATGTCGAGCGCATCAGCGGCATAAACAACTTCATCGACAACAACTTCACCTGTAGGAAACATGTTACCCTGCAAGGCAGAATCAATCTCAGCACATACAACACAAAGGTTAGTGTCAGTACAATCAGCACATGAGTAAACATCATCAAAACCCGATAAAGATGGAAAATCAAGTGAAAATAATTCAGAATAAGTGTCATCAACCAATTCAGGGATCAATTCAATATGAAAAACGGAATGCTCTTCCAAGGGATGTTTCATGGCATCGAAAATGTTAAATTTCGCGACAATGTCACCAAATTCCATGGACATGGTTCCATCGTCAACATCAATTTTTGTTTTCGCCGTTTTCATGAACGGTCTGCCTAAAATGATGGGAGCTCTGCTTGACTTAGTTTCTCCTTCCATGTCCAGAATGTAGAAATCTGCAGGAAAAATCAAATCGTTAACTTAAACAAGGACATCTTCCACTACTCCCGCGGGGCGGGCATTGCTCCTGTTCGCCAGTTGAATGATTAAACCTGTATGCTGCAAAGGACCAAGACAAAGGTTATTATAAACAGAAGTAGGCATAACATTAATGCCCGCTCCTAAATCAAGCATGCAATTCTCGAATTTACTATCCCCGATGGTACAAGGAATAGCAAAAGTTCCCGGGTCCTTGCACTTTTGCGGCAAGACTTGAGTGAGAGCTGAAACATTTTGCTCGCCGGTAACTTTTTCACATGAAGGCTTGGGCTGAATAAAAGCAGAAATATTTCTTCCCAAGTTGACTCTTTCACTTCCCTTCATCCTCCTCTTATTTGTACACAAATCTTTCAGAAACTTTGCATACCTTGGAACCTGCTTAATTACATCAAGAAGCGGAATGTTTACCGCAACTTTTATGAAAACATCCAAGATCTCTCTCTCTTTGTCTCCCTCCTCAATCCTTTTATTTTTCAGAACTCTATGTGGGAAGGGGACTGGTGGAACATACTCTTATTCTTTATTTTTTTCAGTTTCTATCACAACAGAAGAAGGTGGAGAAGGTTCAGATGTAACCTTTCCGGATCGCAAGGAAATTGCACTCACATCAGCATTAGGACCTTTTGGATTCACAACTGTTTGGGCAGGAAGTTGGTTCGATCCTTGGGCTTGCATGGCATTCATTGAGGTGGCAAGCTGTCCAATCTGTGTCTGCAAGGTTTGAATACTAGATTCTGTTCTTTGTTGAAACTGAAGATTGTTAACAGCTAGTTGCTTGACCAGGTCCTCTAATGAAGGTCCAGAAGGTACAGAAGTGGTAGCTGGTGGAGTGTTCTGTGGTCTCGGAAGGGGTAACACTAGCTGTTGCTGTGTGGGCTGCTGGTTTCCATATCGAAGGTTGGGATGGTTCCTCCAATTGGGATGGTATTTGTTGGTGGACAGGTCAGGGGTGTTGTTGTACCTGTTCTGATTGTTTCCGTAAATGGCTGCTGCATAAGCTTGGGGTAGCTCGGTAATCGACTCATCTTGCAAAATAGGACATGTGTCGGTCGGGTGTTCAGCGGAAGTACAAATACCACACAAGGTTGCTGGTTGAGGTTTACCTACTGCCAACTGTTTCACTAAGGAGGTGAGCTCGTCAATTCTGGTTTCTAAAGCTTTGTTGGAGGAAACCTGAATTTCGTTCACACTCCTTGTTTGGACCGCAGAATTATTTCTGGTTGAGAACTGTTGGGAGTTGAGTGACATGTTCTGAATTAAGGTCTTGGCATCTGCTGGAGTCTTATCAACAAGTGCTCCACCACTAGCAGCATCAAGGATGTTTCTATCCATAGGTAGCAATCCTTCATAAAAGTATTGGATAAGTAACTGCTCGGTAATCTGATGCTGAGGACAACTGGATACCAACTGTTTGAATCTTTCCCAATACTCAGCCAATGTCTCATTGCCTTGTCTAATACCGCATATATCCTTTCTGATTGATGCAGCTCTGGAGGCAGGAAAGTATCTCTCTAGGAAGACTTTTTTCAAATCATTCCAAGTTGTGATAGAATGCGGTTCAAGATCGTATAACCAGTCCTTGGCAGCACCCTGTAGTGAAAACGGAAAGGCTCTCAGCTTGATATGGTCTTCAGTGATTCCTTCAGGCCTCAAGGGTGTAGAACACACAACCTGGAATTCTTTCAGATGCTTATGCGGATCCTCACCTGCAAGACCATTAAACTTTGGCAACAAGTGTATCAAACCAGATTTTAATTCAAAAGGTGCAACAACTTCAGGATACTCAATGCATAAACCATTGTAATTCACATCAGGGGCAGCCAACTGCCTCAAAGTTCTTTGGTCAGCCATATCAAAAACACTTTCAGAATCTGAATCAAACAAGTTATGCAAGTAATCGGAATCAGTGCCAGAATCAATCACGGGTAGTGAACTATTGCTAGCCTGGACTGCTCTACGTCGTGTGTGCAAGGTTCTTTCTATCTCAGGATCAAAATCAAAGAGATCAGAACAAGAAGACCTAGTAGCCAGGATTAATGCAGCAATGCAGCAACAATTGTCAAAATGCCAACAATGTCCCTAAAATGCAAAAACAAGCAGAATGAAGGAAAATGATTAAAAAAAAAATTCAAAAAAATATAAAAACACCAAAATTAATCTAATGAAGTGAAATTAGAATTTTGAGAATTTTTTTGGATTTTTTCGACACTATGAAAACAGTAAAAAATTAATTAAAAATAGAAAAAAGAGGAATTTGGCGATTTGAGGTCTGCATCCCGTAACTCTTCTAGAGTACGGGACTATTGATCGCACAATTTTTCTGGTCCCAGCAGGGAAAAAATATTTGCAATCAGACACAATTTTTCCAAAAACCGATTTTTTCGACTCTATGCACGAATTGGCCAAAACAGTGGGAAACTAGGGCCTAAACGCGAGAACACTAAACCTATGACTCTAATATCGATTAATAACGACAAGAATCCCCGGCAACGGTGCCAATTTGATCCGCTGTCGCACATGGATCAAAACGAGTGATTTTGAAAGTATAGTTACGGCAACGACAACTCGAGTATCGTTCTCAAGGATTCTTGTATTATTATCAATCAATACAGTAACGATTAATGGGGGGGTTTGATTATGATATCAAGAAAAAGGGATTAAAATAAATTGTGATTATCAAGTAAGCTAAAACGAATCAACCTACTGTATCGACTTCCAACTTATCATTGATCCCTATAAATTCCAATTCCCTAAACGGATCAGATCCTATTCGACTATAATAACTACTGACAAGCGCAATAGAAATTATACGGCGTATGTTCCTGAATTCCGGATTAAGCAAACGGAAATATGATCAAACGCGATAATGCAAAAACTACGTTAACGCGAAATTGATTCAAGATCAAACAACCAATCGAATTTAAGAATTATATCCTATAACAACAATCAAATTAAGCAATCAATTGAGATTATTGGAATAAATCAAAGGAAACAGATTGATATGGAATTTATAAAAGAACCTCAAAGTGGAATCCGATTACAGCAGATCGATTCTTCGGAAATTAGTTCTCCATTACAATTGCTCAAAACCTTCTAAAAGAATTTCGTGAACAGTGAATGAGTGAACAGTAAAATTCCGTGTACAGTACGCGGCCCTCTGTTCTATATTTATAAAGTTTTAAACTGCTAACGCGGATCACCACGGCCGTGCTGAGGAGATGACCACGGCCGTGATCCTTGCATAGTCTGGAGGTCCAATCTGCGTGCTTTCCGAGCACGGTCGTGGTAAATTAACCACGGCCGTGGTCCTTGCATAGCCTGGAGGTCCAATCTACGTGCTTTCCGAGCACGGTCGTGGTAAATTAACCACGGCTGTGCTCGAAAAGTTGACGCTGATGCAAAACTTTCAGTGATTTCTGCTTGGCCGTGGTTATTTCACCACGGCTGTGGTGGCTTAGCACGGCCGTGCTTAGGCTACCACGGCCGTGGTATTCCAGACAAAGGTTTCCAACGAATATTAGAACGCCTCAATCCGATTCCTGTAGCTCCAGTTATGAATTTTCCATTGAAAGCTGCTATTGCTGAAAATAAAATACGAAAATTAAATAAAGCTAGAAACAAACTTAAATATGAAAACACACTAAAATGGTGAAACTAATGAAATAAACTAAGGAAATGCCTAAGAATAACAGTAGAAGAATGTGCATAAAGATGCACTGATCAAAGAGCAAATGTCTCAAATGAGGGAGCAGATGCAAACACAGTTGCAAATACAGTCACATTCACAAATGCAACAAGTGCAAATGCAATTGCAAACACAAATACAGGTGCAGATGGAGGCACAAATGAAGGCTCAGGAAGAGATGAAGGCAGAATTGAAGGCGGAGATGAGGGCGGACTTGAAGGAAGCAATGATGATGCAGATGGAGTTCTTCCGGACAGAAATATTGCCTGCCTTACAACAACAAAAAATGAATCATTTACTTTTTTGTTTGGTTGCACTTTGAGTTAAATCATGTTTTTCTTATTATCCTTTGTAAAACTTTGATAGATTTAGTTATGTTATGCATTTACTTTTTGGTTGGCTACTGCACTTTGGTTTAAATCTTATATTTGTAAGACTTTATGACAGATTTAGTTATATCATGTTTTTTATTACTTCACTTGGGTTAATAATGTTTTTTATTTTTTCCCTTTAATTTTATTATATCAAGTGTTAATTTTGAATATATCTTTAATAACAGAAATATGTCGTTTATTTAAACCAATACAGGCATTAACGATCAATTCAAAATTAATTGTTTGAAATAGAATATAGGTAAATCGTCAAAAATTGCAAGGGAAAGGCGAGTGAGTAGCGACGGGAAATGTGCGAGGGAGTAGTGAGGGGAAATCTGCGAGGGAAAAAGCGAGGGTACATTGCAAGGGAAAAGCGTGGGAGAAACGAGGGGATTATTGCGAGGGGAAGGCGAGGGAGTAGCGATGACATAAATGGGAGATCATTATAGCAATTGCAAGGGAATGACGAGGGATTAGCGAGGCGTTATTTGCGAGAGGGCAACGAGGGATTAGTGTGGGAACATTGCGAGGGGATGGCGTGGGATTAGCGAGGGATAGACGTGAGTTCTTCATAACTATAGCGAGGGAATAGCGAAGGATTAGTGAGAGAATAGCGAAGGAAAATTTGCGAAGGATTTGCGAGGGATTAGCTTGGACCACTTCTCGCTGATTAGCGAAGGAATTCTGCATCTGACCACATAATTAGCGAGGCATTTTGCGAAGGAATTGCGAGGGAGATGTATGAAAGTAGCGGAGGATTTGAGAGGGAGTTTTCCCGTCGCTAATTTGCGACTTGATTTTTAGCGAGAACTACTTTCTCTCGCTATTCCCTCGCTAACATCATTTGAGAGGGATTGGCGAGGGAATGGTCCCTCGCTAATACGCGAATTTCTTGTAGTGGTTGAAGGAGTGCATTGATAGGTTTATCAATCTAGGAAGAGCCAGAGATTTGTTAGAGTGATGGTGAAAGGGAGTCATATTCCACTGTACGGAAGGGGAGCTAACCTGAACAATGTGAATGGTAAGCTAGTAGAAGCGGTGCCATTGACATTGAGCGTGATGATGCGATCGAGGGCTAATGTTTTGGGCAAATTGGTGAAGCCAAAATTCTACAAGAAAATAGAGTGATAAAAGCCGAAGGGATAGTTTGGATCTACTTGGTGCTTCAATTTCAACATCTACTGCTAATTATATTTTCCAAGCTCAAGATGCCTTTTTGTTTATAATATCACGTTAGTGTTATTCTTGTAGTTGTGAGGATTCTTTTGGGATTATGTTTTTGAGATGCCTCTTTCAACTTGCAGCACCATGATGTTTTGACCAATATACTGACTGGACAGTGCCGTTGATTAAGCTATTGCTAGATTTTTGTGTCAAAATAGGTTTTGGTTTTGGGAGGAAAAAAAAGATTTAAAAAAAATAAAATGTTGCTGCCAGAAATTGTCTTCAGCGGCGGAAAACGGTGGTCACCGGCGTTAGTTGCTAGGGAGAAGGAAATAGACAATACTATTATACAGATGATACACCATAACACTATAAACATCAGATCAATCTAAAGACTACTATTAATGGTCCATAATGGACCACCTATTAAGGTGGTCCACTAAAGCAATGGCCATGAAAACAAACTTATAACTTTTGGGTCATTCTCTCTATTAGAGATTACTTAGCTAAGGACTGGAGTGTTGATCTTAGACATACCCTAAGGGAAGGCAATGCATGTGTGCTGATTTCTTAGCAAAATATGGAGCAACCCATAATGACTATCTCCTTTTTCATCATTCTCTTTGCTTTACATGCTGATACCGTGGGCATACAGTTTCCACGTTTGTAATTTTTCTTTTTTCTTTTTTTTCTGCTTTCGTCATTTTCTTTTGTTCTCTACCCTTACCAAAAAAAAAAAAAAAACAAACTTATACTAGTAGCTTAAAAAACTTAGAAAAGGAAAGAAAGTTTAAGAAATAAATGAAATTAAAACTTGTTACTTTTGAGACCCAAACTTAAAGTACATATTCAAAAAAAGATTAAAGATATGTCTCACTAAAGTTAGAAACTAAAAATAATTTAATTACAACTAGGTCAATTCAATTGGGCTTAATTGAAAGTATATAAATCTTTCATTGAGATGGATTATAGGCAATTTTTGTGACAAACAAATCAATTAAGCCGAAAGCTTATTAATTCACTCTCCTATATTGTAAACAAAAAGACTCGCACAAATTCTGAGCGCTTTGTCTGAATATTTAAAAAATAATAATAATAATAATAATAAAGCTTTATTGATATTGTATTGTCTGATTTGACGTTTTGAAAATAAAATTTCAAAATCTATTTTAAAAATTAAAAATCAAAACAGCTTCAAGTTTTTTTTTTTAAAATGAGTTCAATTTGATCTTATTTATAACCAAATTTGGTCCTATTTTTAAAATTTTTCGATACAGAAAGAAAAAATGAGATTAAATTATCTATTTAAAAAAAATGAATGACTTAATTAAACCTTTTAAAAGTAAAGAGACCTAATTGAATCATTTTAAAAAATTACAGGACCTAATTGTACATTTTAATAATAAGAGGATCAAATTGAACCTAAAAAATAAATTAGAAGACCAAAATAGTAATTAAGCCAATAAAAAACAAGTAGAATTGTAAAAAAAAAATTATGAAGAAATAGAAAACTGAAAATTGAAGGATGATAATATCAAAAGGTCATCATCCTATTGTACAAATAAGTAAAATAAAGACATTTTGTTTACATTTTTTTTTCAGTCCAGAAAAAAAGTAAACAAATATATTAATTCGGTTTTGTAAGACTGGGCCAATAAGAGAGGGCTTTTCGAAGCAGACTAAGGTGGTTGGGCCCCCATAAAGCATTTGATGGAGCGGTTTCGTCAAACAGAAAAAGAGAAAAGGAAGCCCTAGGCAATAAATAGAGAAGGTGTTCAAGTTGCGCAAAGAAGGAAGAGGAAAAGAGGATTGGAGGGTCGCCACGTTTAGCAACAACAAACCCTCTCTCTACTCTTTCTTCTTCTTCTTCTCTTCGCTAGGGTTTTAGCTTCTTCCACTTCGCTTCGTTCTTTTCGCCTCTACAATGAGCAACGACAAGGACACCTTCAACGTCGCCGATCTCACTTCTGGTACTCCACCCATTTTCCTTTTCTCGTTTTTCCTTTTTGTTTATTTTTGCTTCACGCGTTTGATATTTTATTGATTTTGATTTCTTGTGAAGCTCTCAACGAGGAGAATAGAGCAGACCTTGTCAATGCTCTTAAGGTTAGTATTCACTTTTTCTTTATTATTTATCTGTGAAGTTGAGATTGAGATTTGAATTTCTCAAGTTTTACTAGTTAATCTGGCTATGTGTGTTATTTATGTATTGTGTGCAGAGCAAGATACAGAGTTTGGCTGGACAGCACTCTGATATTCTAGAGTCTCTGTCACCTAATGTCAGGAAGCGTGTTGAGGTTCTTAGAGAGATCCAGGTATAGTAATTTGCAGCATTAACCTAAGTTGTTTGGATTTCTTGTTCGTGTTTGTTTGATGTTAATCCTAATGGGTCGGGATTAGTAGATTTGAAGTGTTGTGTTACAGCCTTGCATGTAAATTTTTGTGTTGATTGATGGCATATGTTTTGGAGCTTCCTCCATGGCGGTGTGTGCTTGTTTTTTAGATTATTTTTTCTCCTAATCTTGCAGGGTCAGCATGATGAGTTAGAGGCAAAATTTTTTGAGGAGAGAGCAGCTCTCGAGGCCAAATACCAAAAATTGTATCAGCCACTGTACACAAAGGTGAAACTTACTAGCGAGTTGTATTTAATGTCATAAGCTATGCCTGGATTTGTAGCATAATTTGGTTTCATAATTTGCTCCTTCAACTATGTAATTTTCTTTTTATCTATTTTAGAATTTAAAATCATGATTCTGAGCTCTAGGACTGTAGATGTAATGATTAATATCTTTTTCTCTTACCTTATTATGGTTAAATGCAGCGATATGAAATAGTAAATGGTGTTACAGAAGCTGAAGAAGGAGCAGCAAAGGAAACAACACCAGATAATGAGGAGGATAATGGTAATAGTAACAAATACATGGATTTTGTCTTTTAACAGTGTTTCAATTCCTTAATATTTGATACATTTGCTTGTGTAGAGAAAGGAGTGCCAGCATTTTGGCTTACTGCAATGAAAAATAATGAAGTGTTGGCTGAGGAGGTTAGTCCATTGTGTTCAATAGTTAACTTTAATGACATATTTGCAACCAAGTTTCATGTTTAGTAGTCTTCTCATTGTTTCCTTTATGAAAAATAGATTTCAGAGCGTGATGAAGGTGCTCTCAAGTATCTCAAGGATATCAAGTGGAGCAGGATAGAAAACCCTAAAGGATTCAAGCTTGAGTTTTTCTTTGATACCAATCCTTATTTTACCAATTCTGTCTTGACAAAAACATATCATATGATTGATGAGGATGAACCAATATTGGAGAAAGCAATTGGGTAAGCTTTATTATTATTATAAATTATAAATTGTTAAAATGTTACCTCACTGTTGTCCTTGCTAGTTTACTATCATGTCAGAAGGGTTGGCTTATTCTTGAATAAAAATTGTCTTCTGATTTTTTTTTTTAATTTTTAGGACTGAAATTCAATGGCACCCAGGAAAATGCCTCACACAGAAGATTCTTAAGAAAAAGCCCAAGAAGGGTTCGAAGAATGCTAAACCAATTACCAAAACTGAAAATTGTGAAAGCTTCTTCAATTTCTTCAATCCACCGCAAGTTCCCGAAGATGATGAAGACATTGATGAAGATGCGGTATTGATATTGATTTTATATAAACACAGTGGAATAAAAAACTAGTAAATTTTAATTTTTATACTGTTGCTATATGCAGAACTACTTTTTTTTGCTTTGATTAATTCATTTTTTGTAAACAGGCTGAGGAACTTCAGAATCAGATGGAACAAGACTATGACATAGGGTAAGCTTAATTGCCTTTTACCACCATGGCATGTATTAAGTTTCCAAAATGTTACACATTTCCTGCTTAAGTGTAATTGTTGACTTTTGTTGCAAACCATGCATCTTTTGTTATTTTGTAATCTTGATTTTTGAATCTTGATGAATTGTCATACTTGTTTAGGTCAACAATAAGAGACAAGATAATTCCCCATGCTGTATCATGGTTTACTGGGGAGGCCATTCAGGGGGATGAGTTTGGAGATCTGGAGGATGATGAGGATGATGAAGATATTGAAGAGGATGATGATGAAGAGGAGGAGGAGGATGAAGACGACGACGACGAAGATGACGAGGAAGAAAGCAAGACTAAAAAGAAGGTATAACTGTTAATTGCTTTAAAGTGCGCTATTACCTGCGGTTTGTTTTCTATCTGAGGTTTGAATCTTAATAATGAATTTTCTCTTTTTTGTGGTATCCCTCCATTGGTGTCAATTTATCTGTGTGATGTTGCTGCAGTCATCAGCACCTAAGGTACGAAATTTTGATTTCATTGATCCAAGTGAAGTGGCTTATGTACTGAAACACACACATAGGATTTTTATGATTGTCATTTTTTTCCCTTGATATTATTTTACCTTTGTTTTGGCTTAATGATGTTAGTGGAGTTACGGATTGTCATTTTCCATGCCTGATTTTCATGTTTATCGTGTAAATGTTCAGAAGAGCGGAAGAGCACAGCTTGGTGATGGCCAGCAGGGTGAGCGACCTCCAGAGTGCAAGCAGCAGTAGAAGTATATTTCTGCAGAGGGTCATTTATGTAGTTGAGTTTTGTTGGTGTTCGAGAATGTCTGATGTGAAAGTGGGTTTCATGTGATTTAATGTTTCTTAAATTGATTTTTCCTCCCTATATCTTGGTAGTCTGAATTTGTTGAGAGTCCCTTCTCTTATTTTGCGCCTGGTAGAGAGAATGTGGTTATATATAGGTAGAGATGCCGTGATTTGTTTATGCTGGAATTTGTACTGCCGTCAGGTATACTTGAAATATAGTTTGTGCTGCAACTAGTAATTTTTGCTGTTATAACTTATAAGAACTTGATTATAGCTCGATCAACGTTGTTTTAAGTATTTGAAGGGAAGTCTGTGCAAACGTTTACAATAGGTTTATGTAGTTTAATATTGTTAACGCCAAAAATCAATGACAGATTTTCACGCCGATTTTCTTTTGGTAATATGATAAACAAATTGGACGATTTGTTCTACAAATTTAAATGGTCTATAGTATTTATCCAACACTAATGCCTATGGTTATAGTTTTGGTATTCTGCTTAATAGTCTTGTGTTTAGCTAAAATCAAAATGTAAGGAATTGGAGTTTTTGGGTGCTTTTGGCTCATTCTTGTGAAATGGAGTTTCAAAGCAAAAAGATTATGACTCGGATTGATTAAATTTTAAAAAGATTTCTCTAGGTTGATAAACACATTGGTCTAACACGTCAACAATCCTTTCATCTCATTTGCGTGCTCATTCTTTCCATAAGGCAGGCCGAAGGTGTCTGGGATAAGGGAATATGATATGAATATAAAAATACACTACGTAATCGTGTTTTTTATTTTTGATGTAAGGAATCACGTTTTTGTTGTGTATGTTTTTCACCCTCTTACATAATGGAAATGCGATTATGTTGTGATCAATATACAACGGAATCGTATTTTCATCAAAAGTGTACTTTTGGAATAAGAAAATACAAAAAAAAAAAAGAAACAAAAACTATGGGGGTAAGAATAACAGTTCCCATATACTAAGTAGATGGGGGAATAAGTGGAAGGCCATTGATTGACAGGCATGAAATTGAAAGGCCCGGCCCAGGACCAAGTGCTCCTCCAGACAGGAGAATGCAAATCGCTCGCTGCTGCTATACCTCAACACAAACGACTCTCTCTGTCTCTGACTGTGGTGGGATGGAATCATGGAATCGAAAAGGGAGGGAAATCAAACAAAACGCCCCGTAATAAAACCCTAAAAATAAAAAAGGAAACCTTGTGACTCACATTTACTTCATGACATACGTGCCATCCCATTCCATTTCCCTTCCCTTCTTTAAAAGTTTTCTTCCTTTGAATCCCCAAAGGCAAAGCCGCTTCTATGGCGAGGCTGCTTCGTAACACTTCCCTTATCACACGCTCCCTATTCGTCCCTAAGGTTTGTACGCGCCTTTCTTTCTTTGCTATCAAATGATTTTCTTTATGCACTGTTTGTCATCACTTATTTATGATCATATTTTTGTCACCAAACACATGTTACAGTTCCCCCGCCATACCTTGTTCTAATGCAGTTCTCTGTCACATCTTAGTTTGTTATATTTTTATTTTTAAATTAATATGTGTGTTCCTGGGAACCTAAGTAACGAATATTTTTTCCTCTAACAAAAAAAAAAAAAAAAGCAATGGCCATTTTGTCGGTCATGGTCATGGATACGCATATAACCGTTTCCCCTCACTTTTTGCAGCTTCCTATGTTATTTTCTGATACTGATATTGATGCATGATCTTGCTTTGATTTGCAGGGTTTTAAACTAGGAGTATTTGGCTCTTCTCAGATTTTGAGCTTTTCATCTAAAGGTTTATTGAAGTTCTCTTGCTTTCTTCCCTTCCCTTCTTCTGAAGCCAATAGTTAAAATACAAAAGTATTTGAATTTTCTTGTTTGGAGAGAGTTCATACCAGTTTCTGTACACATCTATCTCTGCCATTGATGTCATACTGATATAAGTAGCAGGTTTATAGTAAATAGTGTAGTGTTTCAGATCATTCTCCTCTAGTTTCTTTCTTATCATCTTGAACTTTTGTTGAAGTTTGAAATTATTTGAACTTGACAACATTTTTCATTTCTACATACCTAAAGGTAGAAGGCGCTCTAAATCTGATGGAAGTGACTCAGGTGAAGAGAACATGTCTAAGAAAGAGTTGGCCCTTCAACAAGCTCTTGATCAGATCACTTCCGCATTTGGAAAGGGATCCATCATGTGGCTTGGTCGTTCTGTCTCACCAAAAAATGTACCTGTTGTGTCTACTGGTTCTTTTGCTCTTGATGTAGCACTAGGAATTGGTGGTCTTCCGAAGGTATCCTTAGATCCTTGCATGAAGAGGTTTCTTGCTCATTTGTTACATGTGAATAAACTCTGAACTTTTATAATAAATCTAACTGTTTATTGGTGACTAAGTTTTCTATTTTCCCCCAATTTGTGTCCATAGGGACGTGTTGCGGAAATATATGGTCCAGAGGCTTCTGGAAAAACAACTCTTGCTTTACATGTGATTGCAGAGGCACAGAAGCAAGGAGGTTATCTTCATATAATACTTTTACAATGATATTGTAATGTCTATTGCTTTTGGTTGTATTGGATTTAGGATTGTAACTTCTATTGATTTGACCATGACCTTGTCATATTTATGGTTTCCACAGACTCCCAGATGATTTAATCTCCCCGTCCCTGCTCTTTATGTTTTGGTAGTGGTAATACTAGCGATTTTTTTTTCCTTATGATTTCTTAATGTCTGACTAAGCATTTTAGGATACCCTTTGACTACTATTTTTTGGAAGTGGCAAATTGGTGGTTTGATTCTATACCTAATTTCTCATTGTCTATAATCCCTGCTTTACCAACATTTTTTAGGTGCTAGGCTGCTAGCACTTTCCCAGTTGTAAACCTAAATTGGGTTATGTTCTGCTTTCACCTTTATACTGTGTCTGATTCTACAAAATAAGTGTCTTGGGGGGGGGGGGGGGGGGGGGTGGTTGTTGTGTTAATCTTTCAGATGTGTTTCTTCCATTTGACTTTAATTGTAATAATTTAATAGTGAAGATGAGCAGGCCTATATATTTAGTTCTATGATTTACTTGTTAAGAATTTTGTAGTTGGTTTATGCAGACTTTGATATGATTGTTTCAAACAGGCTATTGCGTCTTTGTTGATGCCGAGCATGCCCTTGATAAGACTCTTGCAGAGTCTATTGGTGTGAATACGGCAAACTTGCTTCTCTCCCAACCTGATTGTGGGGAACAAGCACTAAGTCTTGTGGATACCTTAATCCGTAGTGGTTCAGTTGATGTAATTGTTGTTGACAGTGTAAGTATGAAGGTCTTTTTCTTTTGTTTCTGTTAATACTGTCCCTGGTTTCATTGTAACTCGTTAATGATTATATGATAAGTGGTAACTCTACTAATATCCTTATCTGTTAAAAGATTCGTTAAACCAGTGTATCAAGTGGCATACTTTCACCATCTAATAACTTATTGTAGGAAAGTGATTTTAGCCAATCACCATTGAATTAGACCTAGTCATTATAAACTACTCATCCTATAAAATTTATTTATTGGTGTAAGAAGTATTTTAATTTAATTTATGTGTGTAGGTGGATCCCCATAGCTAAATCTTGTTTTTATTGATGTTATCACCTGGAGACATTTCTGGTGTGCTTGATTATAATATAAGTTCAAGGGAGGATGAGATAGGTAATGTGGAAACTGGAACATTGTTCTGGAAAGGATGCATTTTTTAGCACAGACTTGGGGTTAAATTTTAGAAGATCTTAAATAAAATTGTTACTATTTTTAAATTTTTGCATTTTGTCCTCTTAAACCCTCTTTTGTAGACTTGTTGAGTTTTGATTTGACAGTGAAAGCATAAGTAAAATTTTAGTGTTCCTCTTTGATCTTACTCTGTACTTCTCCCTTTTGTTTTTTTTTTTTTTACTTCCATATGGTTTATACTATGTCATTCAAATCATGTTTCATTAGTTTAAATACATGTCTATTAACTTTTTGCAGTCTTTTCATGATAGGTGGCTGCTCTTGTTCCTAAAGGTGAGCTTGATGGTGAAATGGGTGATGCTCACATGGCAATGCAGGCTAGGTTGATGAGCCAGGCTCTTCGAAAATTGAGCCACGCCTTGTCACTTTCTCAATGTATATTAATTTTTATAAACCAGGTATCAGCTAAAGTTGTTAACAGCAACGTTGTCAATTTTACTTTGGTCAGATTATGAATATCATTCAATTTGAACCTGAGCAAGTTAGTGTGTATAGAAAACTTTTGTTTGGGTTAGTCTGTCCTTTACTAATTTGATCCTTGTTCTATGACTATATTCTCTTGGCTTATGCTGAGCAAAGTTCCACTATCATAAATCATATATTCTACTTTTGTTGACACTAATAAACTTTTTCTCCCCTCTGACTTTGTTCTGCTGCTGTCCTCTGCTTAATATAAATTGTTTAGATTCAATTCATCGTCTATCTTTTTAATGCATGTAAAGCTGCATGCGTGCAAAATTTAGGGTATAACTTTATGTGTAATTCGTAGATACTAAAAGCTATTAATTGCTGGAACTTCAGCAGTCTATTTTTTCTTTAAGATTACAAAAAATAAAATAAAATATTAAGGACCAACATAGTTGGGGTTCATTGCTGGGGTAAATATCAGAGCCATAAGTGCTAAACTAAGATGGAATGGAATATGTGTTTATGTACTTTTGATTTCCAAATTATCTGACGATGTGTTTTTGATGTAGTTTTTGATCCTAAAGAATGTTAAATGACTTGGATAATATTATCTTTTACTGTTTGTATATTCTGTAAGAATATATTATCTTTTCTGTGTGCATATATCTATTTTCTTTTGGGTGGAAGTACTTTTGTTCAAATTACCTGAGGGGTGTGTGTCTTTTAGTAACAGGAATTCTTTTGTATGTTTCTCAAGGTGAGGTCAAAGATTTCAACTTTCGGGGGATTTAGTGGGCCTACTGAAGTTACTTGTGGTGGTAATGCATTGAAATTCTATGCTTCAGTGCGGCTAAATATCAAGAGAATAGGGTTTGTCAAGAAGGGTGAAGAGGTAATCATAATTCTTTTTCTGTCATGCTTCCTGGTATAGTATTGGCATGCCTGTTCAATTTTTTTTTTTTTTTTTTTTTTTTTTGAAAAAGCAAATATGCAAACTCAGTTTGATGGAATCAGCGATGTTCTGTTTTGAAATAAGGTTTCTTTTTTAATCTATGTTCCAAGTTGTGTCATTTGGTTGATATGCTTTGGACACGAGTGTTGTGGATGTCAAGCTTGTGAACTCTGATATTCTTTAGGTAGCTAAACAAATAAGAAGTAAGAACTATAACCACAAATAAACTTATTGCAATCTTGATAATTTACTAGCAGTTCTGATCCATTCATTATAAAAATACAGGAGAATATAAATTAAACGTAGTTGCTTGTTTGCTTATTGTTCAAATTCTTTAATCCTTCGTAATCAATGTATTCCGTATCCTGCAGTAAAGTAGCTGTTGGTGCTTAATATGGAGTATAAATTGTAAAAGAGAAAATATATTAGCATTAGTCATTTGAGACCAATCTAGTAAATTTTGGGGGAAGGCCTTTGTCATCAATTCAGTGTTTTTGGCAAAACTGGTTGCTTGACACGTGCAAGAAATTGTCCAATGTAAAATACTAAATGCATTGATTATCTTTTTAGTACTTTAACCATCCATGCAGTCCCTACCTTTGGATTGTGGATATCTATTAGTAGTTAAGCAAACCATTTTACTTGTTTGTTCATTGGATTATTGATATAACAATGTCCTGTATAGAAGCTAGAGCTTTTCACACTCTATCGTGGATGCAACTTTTTTTCTTCTTGCACTTAATCTTTTATATTTATCATTGTTTGCGCAATATTTTGGGGATCTTAAGATTGCATTGAATTCATTTGGTCTAAGGTATGAATATTTATCCTTTATGGATTTTTATTGGTACAGATTTTAGGAAGTCAGGTTCTTGTCAAGGTTGTGAAGAACAAGCTTGCCCCTCCATTTAAAACTGCTGAGTTTGAGCTTCAATTTGGCAAGGGTATATGCAAAGAAACGGAGATTATAGATTTGAGCGTAAAACACAAACTCATCTTAAAGGCTGGTGCAATGTATTACTATAACGAACAGAGTTTCCGTGGTAAGGAAGCCCTAAAGAGTTTTCTGGCTGAGAATCGAAGTGCATTAGAAGAACTTGAAATGAGGCTCAGGGAGAAGCTTCTTAATGCTGAGACAGAAAAGACGCAAGAGTCAGATGTAATTAATGGAGATGTTACAGAAGAAATTGCAACAGTTGATTCTACTAATGGAGATGTTACAGAAAAAATTGCAACAGTTGATTCTACTGACGAAGAAGCTGCAGCTATTGTTGAAGCATGATTTTGTGAATGAACATAAAGTATGGATCACTCTATTTTCCCTTCATCAAACGAAGGTCTTAAGAAGCAATGCATGGCCGAATGCTTCTAGTTTGGAGTCTCATTCTTGCTTGCGGTCAAATGTTCATGTTATTATACTACTACCTGTAAATTGAAATTTTCGGTCATTTTATATAGGCCTAGTCGTATGGCACATGTAAATTGAGAATGGAATGGACTAACTGCATAGGAAGCTAGGTCATTACTCGAGAGTTGAGTCATCGCCAACCAATTATTTGTAAGGATTTTGCTATGCAATTTGTATAATGATGCATAAGTTTCTCAGAAACCAATTTGTGTATCATGTGTTGTAAGATAAAAATTATTAAAAGAAATTAAATAATGATAATTTGTACATAAAATTTTATATGTAGACTTGTGTAACTATTGGGTTTTTATTGGTTTAAAAGTTTAGTTAAATTTTAAAATGATAGCTTTTCCACTGATTAAACCATTTTTCTTTTCACTATTCTTCTAATAATCTGATTTTTTTAGTTATCTTGATCAACACTTTACCAATTTACTAATTTTGTGACGGAATCAGTAGATCAAATTGTTGTGCAATAGGTTGTCATGTTAGTATTTTTTGCTAAATATTAAATATCAAGTTAATAAATAAATATGAGTTTGCTATTAACTCCATCCTTTTATTTTTTTTATTGTTAAATGTGCCAAAAATTTTATTGTACGAAAATTTATTAGTAAAACATATAAATCATATAAATAAGTAAAATAACTAAGAACAACTTTTAAATGAAAAGGAATTGAACATATTTTTTTTTTGAGGGAAAGGAATTGAACATATTGGAAACAAGCTGATATTTTTTTTTTAAAAAATATTTTCATGCCGTCGCAATCTTTTGAAATCATAGTTTCAAAAGTTCCTCTTGTCCGGTCTCATTTTTGAGAGGTGGCTAATATAATTAAGTGGGACCACAAGGAAAAATCCTTCTCTCTCTCTTATTAGCTGTTTATAGTGTAAATGCCATTGCGTTGACTCCCTCTGATAATGCTCACATGCAAAGGAAAACGGATTCTTTTTTTTTTTTTTTTTTTTTTTTTTTTTTTTTATGTATGCCTATGAATGTCATTGACTAATCTTGCTAAGAAATGTCACTTATAAACTTTGTAATTGTACGATGTGCGACATGCTAAAATAAACTTCTGTTTCATATATAATCATAGATATGAATACTCTTATAAATAAAAAATAAGAATGCAATGTGATTAAAGTGTTCAGACATTTGTGACAATTTGTCAAAGTACTCAAGATATTTGGCAAGAAAGTCAGGAGACAGGAGTAGAGAAAAAAGTTCTAAATTTGAATGGAAGAGAAGATAAAAGAAAAAGAATCTTTTGAATTTTTATTTTTAGAAATTAATTTTCTCTCTCTTTTTTGTCTTTGACCAAATAAAAAATATATAATCATCTATATGTTTTTAATTTTTTTTCACCCACTTAAACATACCATAAATGTCCTATAGAAAGATATTAAAGTTACAACTTGTAATGAAGTTCATAAAAAAAACATGAATTCAATATATATAATAACAAAAGATTGAGTCTTAAACACCTTTAATTATTATCGTACGTCCCTCCTAAAATTTACCGATATCACGTCCAATATTATTCTCTTCAATTTAATTTAACATTTTGACGACTTCTCTCATATCATGCATATAACATCACAAGAATCAAAAGAAACCTTTGCTAAACAAGAAGATACATAGCGTAATATTATTACATATATGTAAGGTAAAAAAAAAGGACAAGAATTTCAATTGTAAACTTCCTAAACTTGAATGTAATTTATTCTAAAAGTTAGCTCATCTGAAAAAGTTTCATCATGAATCCCATTAAC
Organism: Pueraria montana var. lobata; assembly: GCA_026413185.1. Lineage (NCBI taxonomy): Eukaryota > Viridiplantae > Streptophyta > Magnoliopsida > Fabales > Fabaceae > Pueraria > Pueraria montana. Next base: position 68,242,001 of record CM048649.1, on the reverse strand, counting down.
GGGTAGTCTCGATTCTCCTTTTTTTGAATGAATCCTGAAAATTATTGAATTAAATTTAGTCGATAGTAAAATTTGTTCATTTGTCTTCGTAACTAACAGATTGTGGCCACAACCTCCCTTCTCCATGGACTGGGTATAGATATTTTAAAGGAGAAAATAAAAAAAAGGAAAACCAAACTTAAAATAAACTTTTTTTTTTGTCAGTGTGTTTCTTAAAAACTTAATTTTGAATGAAATTAATTTTGGTTAAATTAATTTTTTGAAGTGAAATAATTTATGTTTAGATGTTTTATTCCAAAAATAAATTAATAATGGAATTTGATATAAAATTTTTAGTCCAATATAAAAACTATCCAAAATTATTTGAATTTAAACTTAAAAATAATTCTTTAATATAAAATCAAACATATACATATTCATATAAAATCACATATTTGAAGTAAAAAATAAATAAAATCACATATTTGATCATGATTTTCACTTATTCAACATGAACGCATACGCACTTAATAGTTTGACTTCTTAAGTTGAGTCAGAGCTGGTGTCCCCACAGTGCTATATCCGTACATATTTTCCACAAAGAAATACAATTAATGTTCAAAGTTGTTGCCATTGTATTGTGTCGGCGACCACTCTTCTAACTGCTTCCTGGAAGACACGCTCGTCCCATTCACTGCCCTACAAAATGCAAAGCAACACATCGATTATTCTTCATCTTCAATCAAAACGTTTACCCTTTTTTGGGTTGTTGTCTTTTGAATAAGGTTAAATTAATTTTTTTGTCCTCTAATTTTTAAATTTTGTTCCATTTAATCATCTAATTTTTAAATTTTGTTCAATTTGATCATACCATCTAAATTGGATTGACGGTGTTAAAAAAATGTGCATTTAATGACGATTTTAAACCGTCACAAAGTACAATGACGTTAGCATATCCCTAACACAGTTAGTTTAATTAGACGGTAAGACCAAATTAAACAAAAAAAAAAAACTAGAGGACCAAATCGAATTTAAAAAATAAATTAGAAGAAAAAAAACTAATTTAACCTTTGAATAATTGCCCATGTCTTTTTTCCCCCTTTTATGGGTATATACCCTGAAGGAAAAAGTGATGTTGATTGACGGCAACATTATCAATTTTATATATTACAAAAATAATTGATTTAAATTTATACTTAAATACAATTTTGGTCCTCCTATTTTTTAAAATCCACAATTTTGGTTTTTCTATTTTAAAATAGAGACATTTAATCTTTTTATTTTTCAAAATCCATAATTTTAGTCCCCTATTTTAAAATAGAGATATTTAGTCATCTAGTTTTGTAAAATTCACGATTTTGGTCCTTTCATCAAATTCAAAACGTTGACCTTTAATGTGACCCAAATTTAATGACGTGACAAGAGATTGTTTGTTTAATCCATGTTATAGTCAACATTAATTTCTTAACAATCAATGCTTTCAGTTTGGCAGAATGATCAAAATCACAAATTTTACAAAACTGAGGGACTAAATGTCTCTATTTTAAAATAAGGAGACCAAAATTATGAATTTTGAAAAATGGAAGGACTAAATGTCTCTATTTTAAAATAGGAGACCAAAATTATGAATTTTAGAAAATAGGAGGACCAAAGTTACATTTAAGCCTTAAATTTATTATTAAAATTTAGGTCCAGCTCTTTATTTAATGAGTTTTATTCATAATTTTATATTTTTTAATAAATTTCAATCAATAATAATGTATTAGAATATATGTGTTAAAAATATCTAGAGATATTATAATTAAGACTAACTTGGATACTGCTATATTACAGCTGATACTTCTTCTAGATTCAATTGAGACCGATTAACTCTGTCGTGATGATAGTGAAGACTAACTAGCGATATTATAAGACTAAGTGCCGTGGTTAAACCTGTGCAAATCACTATCAAAAAGTGTATTAAGTATGAGATGAAAGTATAAAAAAAGTGAGTTAATTTCAACTGTATAATTAAAATTACAACTAACTAAAACCATTTTAATAATTTATCTATGATTATATATAGAGTTAAAGTTAAAATTAACTTGTCTTATTTTTCACGCTCTATATTTCCATCGTATGGCCCATCTTATGTTACTCAACTCTAAACATTTACAGGAACAAGTTTAATCCAAGGTGAAGTACTTTTGGTTTAACCAAAGCAAGTGTTTGATACCAGTTGTGCAAAATTTAAGACTTCGTAAAAGCAAAATTCACCAAAAAAGGTCCAACTATAAGCCTATAAAACATGAGTACATGCAGTTGTACATCGTAAGCCTATCATAGAAGAGCAACATCACATGATGCTTGAAAAACAAATCCTCCATGATAAGATATTCAAACCTTGCACCAATAATAAATAAAAGCCGTACAACTGTTGTTTGGGGGTACATACCTCAATAATCCTCAGCCTGAAGGTTAATTGGTTAATGGCTGTCCCTCCTGTAATCTGGTTGTTTGCGTCCATGGAAATCAAGTTTACGTTCTGAACCCTTTCTAAGAATTCCAATAACCGAATCAATACATCAACTTGAGAACTTTCTCCTCTCACTGTCACTTGCAAGTCCACCATTTGCTCTTCTGACTCTGATACATGCGAAACCCCAACATTCAATCTTTCATTAGAGTTGGAGGAGCTAGCTTTAGCTTTGTTTTCTTCAATAGTACTAGTAGTTGTAGCTTCTTTGGCTGATAAAACTGTCATCAGCTGCTGATTTCTCGTGTTAAGCTTTTCAATTTCATCCATCATAGATCTCATTGTCTCCGATGCTGTTGTAAGGATCGTCGCTTTGTTTTTCTAAACCATCCAAAGTTCAAACCTCTTAGTCATCCAAGCTATAAGCATTGCATTATTGCTGAGTTATAAGAGAAATGTTGAAACGACGTTTGATATATATATACCTTAGTTCCCGGAGGAAGAAGTGCTCTAAGTGCCTCAAAACTCTCGTTGAGTTTTTCACGCCTTCTTCGCTCTGTTATCATATGATGCTGCTGGGTACTAATGGGACGGGGTGCTTGAATAATATTGCGTTCTCTCATTAAATTTAAGTCTCTAAAGAATGCAAATGATCTATTCTGCATGCTTTGCCTGCGAAAATTGGACCCCTTATGGGGTGTTGTTATATTTGGGTTCATTATATCTGATCTATATCTCTTGAAAGCTGTATCTCCTGGATGTACTACTGAAGTATAATTAGGCAAAATTTGGTGGGGTTGATGCTGCTGGTCAGAAGCTGAAGAAGAAGGAGAAGACATGACACGGATAAATGATGCTACTATTGCTTCAAGTTCACCCTCTGGTGTGGGGAAATAACTTGGAATGATTTGAGCTAATGGTTGGATGCTTTGTTGGTGTGGACTAGTTTGTGTTTGTGATTGTGTGGGAACCAAACCAAGGGTTTCAGGAAAGTGGGACTGGGAAGTGCCCGCAATACTGAGTAATAGGGATGAACATTGATCAGGGCTACCCGTAGATATTGATACGAATGAAGATGATGATGAAGGTGGATTCTGATGATCAGTTGTTGATTGTGAATGTGTATAGAAATCTTGTGGAAATAATAAATTCTTAAGGGCTGTCTGAATGTCAACCTGTATAGGACAGAAGTTAGTTTATGAGCTGAGATGTCAAATTGGTGAAATAGAATTACATAATTAATTAACATGCATGAATTAATGCATGCATATATGATATGATATGATAGTAGTTTGCATAATTACTTGACTAATGTTGGAGAAGCCAAGCTCAATTTCTCCGCTTTTGCTCCCCATGAAAACAGCAATCTGTGATAAAGAGCAAATACTAAATATATTGAGTTTTATTTGTGATTGATTCATTATAATTTAGGAAGAGATTACTGATTAAAGGTTTTCAGTTTTTTTTTTCCACCATGAAACTACCTCAATCCTTGCTTCCTGTAAAAAGATAAAATAACTAGTTACTTTAGACAACGTTAATTCCTTTCATTATTATTTACAAAAAAAGGTGATTTTACTTGATAGAATTGTGTTTGTATTTCTGCCGATGTCAGTCTTAGAAGATCCAACTGGTGCAGCTCTATGTAGGGAAGATGATTATTCCTGAAAGCGACTCCAGGAACACGGCTAAAAAAAAGAAAGAAAGTAAAACCAATATTTAATATTAGAGAGAAAGATGATGATAAATAAGACAACATTTACTCGCTGGCTGAAGTACCAAACTTAAATGCATACGTACGAATCATGTTAATCTAAATAAAAAATAATAATTAGAGAACAGGAAGGTTATTATAGCCTTACTACTCATGATTGACATCAAACGTTAAAGCCCGATATTGGTGAAAAAGCCTTTCAGCTACACTCCCTAAAGAAGAGCTTGGTTGGTTGTTCGTTACATCATAGACACCATCTAAGAAGAGCAAACTACCAAGAAAAAGAAAAAAAAAGACTGAAGTGTAAGAGCAAGCTTCAGAAATAAACTATATATATTATTATCTAATGACGTGTGTTAATAAATTAGTAGTCATAAAAATATATATATTATATACTTGGATAAATTGGAGTCATATTGCCAGAGACAAACGTAAGTGCAGCCACAAGATCGCAGCAGAGAGCGGAGAAAATCAGCTCTGGCGGCTTCAGGTAGGGCAAAGACGCCATCCATGGGGTGCACTAGCAGTAGTACGGAAAATCAATGCTAAAGCTTTTGCATGATATTGGTGAATGAGAGCTGCAGGGTGTGTGGGTAATTGGTTACATTGACATAGATACATGCGATGGCTAGCTAGCTTGGATTCATTGACAGAAGGCATACATATTAATTTATATCATCATAGTTGATAATTAATTAATTAATTGTATGTGTGAAGGGAAAGGAACGTACAGATCAAAGAGCTTGGGAAATTAAAAGGGTTTTGAAAAGTATGGAAAGGAGCGCGGTGTGATCAATGATGATGCGTTTATTGAGAAAAAGTGTGGCAATACAAGAAAATGTATGTGTGAAACCCAACCAAGGAAAGGGACGCCAATGAATTAAGACAGCTGAGACCGAGAGAATTGTCTTTTTCGCAACCGACTCCTTCAAACGTAGTAAGTAGTAACCGGAAAAATAAGCATTCAATCTATACAGTAAAATGAGAAAAATGATCAATATATATAGAGGAAATAGATCAAGGAAGAGAAAGGAAAGAAAAATATATATGATAAAGGATGTGATGTAATAAAAAAACAAAAAGATAGAGAAAAATAGTTTTACATTATCATTCAATCACAAATAATTGTTGATATGATTTTTAACATAATTTTGTAAAACTATATATGAAGGATTGTGATTGGATGACACTGTTAGCGCATAACTTTTTTTCTCAAAATATTAAGGTAAAAATAGATAGAAATGTATGACTATCATTATTGTTAAAATAAAGAAAAAGAAGTTGTACTTGGACAATTTCTTTATGCAATAAAGAAAGCAATAATGAAAAAAAGAAAAGAAAAAACAAGTTTGATATAAAATAGTTAATGTAATATATGGAGAGAAATATTATAGAAATTAAAACAAATATTATTCATACAATAAATTTTTACTTCTATTTTTTCTTTTTAATTATTTTTCTATCACAAATTTTGATTCTCTTATTCTTTTTAATTATTGTATTAGAAATTTTTATGTCTATTTTTCTTTTCAATACAAGAAAACACAAAAATAGTGTCCAAACTGTAGTGTCGGCTTCGACACCAATGCTAATAGCGTTGGCCAAGCCAACACAAGATTTATTTTTAAAATATTTTAAAACCAACAATTTAGCATCGACCAAAATCAACACAAATTTGAAATTAGCGTCACCGTTGTATCGGCCAGATAATTATCTTAGTGTAATTGAGATGATTTGAGAATTTGGGTCTGAAAGGAATGCAGGTTTGATTTCTTAATAGCTTTCAAATTGTAGGTTTTGGATGCAATTCAAGTGATACCCAATGCAGTGCCTCTTAGAGGTGAAAATTTAAGATTTATTTAGAAACCCACATCACTACACACTAGGTGTTCACTAAAAGTTTTATAATGGCCATGTTTTCCATTGTTGATTTGATACATACTTAGGAAGCAAAGTCAAATAAAATTTCATTTGTTGAATCATAATTGGGGTCTTGTACTTCAATTTTTGTGCTTGCTTGGTAGAAGCCTAGAAGAATTGAACAGCGTGTTTGGGTTGGTGAAGGAGAAATTTGCTAGCTTGAGTGTGATTACTTTGTAGCGATCTAAAACCTTCGGTAAATGCTAATCAAGTTTTAGGGGTTTAAAATTACCAAAAACTATATTTCAAAATAGTCACAAAACACAAATCATTACATTTAATTAATTATTTTCTTATAGTTAGAAGACCAAATTCATCTATTTGAAGTACATTTAATTTGATCAAGTTTGATTGAAAGTACAAGAGACAAAAATACATTTCTTTCCTAAAAGTAAGTTAAGTATTCAACAAAGTAAGCTAAATAGTCTTAAAGTCGGTTGACTCATTTTATAACCCAAGTTGGTTAAGTAAAAAAATGAGTCAATTTTTTTAAATTTAAGGCCCATGAACCAAGTTTAATCCATAGAGTTTTATGTGGGCATTTTAGTCTTTTTTTTTTTCTAACCATGGTATTGGTACGGATTATTCATAGTCGAAAGCAATGACTAAACTCCGTCGAGGACCGTGAGCGCATACCAAGGTGAGTATTCCCCTTCCAATATGATTTATTTCATACCCAAAGTGACATCACCAGACATTTTTGTTGTTGATTCATGTGGATCAAGATTAAATGGAGTTTGGTGAACCATTTGAACAAAGTGTCAAGTAGAATAAGTATGTGTAAACTTTATTGAGTAAATCATTATTTTAGTCTCTAAAAATGTATAGCATTGTCACATTAATTTCTGAAACTAATAAAAATCCAAAATACGTTCCTAAAAGTACAATTCATCAATCACATTAGTACAAAATTTAAAAATGTGTAATTTAAATAATAATATTAATATATGTTTAAGACTTATAACAACAAATTATTAAGTCTAGAGACTTAGATAAAGCAACTGAAAAATTCAGAAACTTATTTAAAAAAAATTTAATTTTAAAGACTACTATAACATCACATTATATTTTCAGTAAGTGATAAAAAATAGTAGTTTGCTCAAACTTTATTCTTAAATTCTTATAAAAATTTGATTTTAGACGAAGCAATATTGAAATAATGGAAAAGTACCAAGTAAAGTTCATGGTTGAAAATATTGAAAATTGGTCAACCGTAGGGATGGCAATGGGTAGGGTCCTATAGTACCTGTTTCCGTACCCGCGTTTAAAAAAAATATCCGTACTCGGTCCCATATCCGCGCGGGTAGCAACTTGAATCCCCATCCCGTACTCGCTGGGTACCTATATACCCATACCCGCACCCGCTACCCACACTTTACTTATGTATGAAGTTAATAAATCAATAAAAAATTAGGTTTAAATGTAATTTTGATCCCTTATTTTGCACAATCCACAATTTTAGTCATCCTATTTTAAAATAGAGACATTTAGTCCTCCTATTTTGCACAATCAGCAATCTTGGTCCCTCTATAGAGACATTTAGTCTCCCAATTTTGTAAAATCCGTAATTTTGGTCCTTTCATCAAATTGAAAGCATTGGCAGTTAAGAGATTAATGTTGACCTTGACGTGACCCAAATATAGTGATGTGACACGAGATTATTTATTTATTTTTTTAATTATTTTAAATAACGAGTAATAATTATTTGTTTATCTACGTCACTAAAACACATGTCATGTTGATTTTAATGGTTGGGGTAATCGTGAGTCCTAAAATAGAAATCACAAGTCTTAATCATTTATTTTAAATTAGTTCTACATTGTTGAAATACATGGCACATCGTAATCAAATAAATGATATTATCTTTTTATAAAATATATTTTTCATCAATTATTCTACTCAGTATTTAAAATAATTAAAAACTAAATAAATAATCTCGTGTCACGTTATTATATTTGGACCACGTTAAGGTTAACGTTAATCTCTTAACAGTCAACGCTTTCAATTTGATGGAAGAACCAAAATTACATATTTTAGAAAATTGGGAGACTAAACGTCTCTATTTTAAAATAGGGGACCAAAATTGTGGATTATGCAAAATAGATGAACCAAAATTGTATTTAAGCTATAAAAATATTAATTAAAAAATTATTACAAATAAATTAAAAATTCACGCTTAAATAATTCAAACTTAACATTAAAAGCATTCACACATAATATTAAAAATATAAAATATAAAATTATTGTAAGTTATAACATAAATCTTTTACTATTAGTGTTAGTTTATAGAAAATATAAAATTATTTTTTTAAAAAAAGTATATATATAACATAATTATTTATTTAAGTTATTTTAATTATATATATATGATAGGGGCGGGGCGGGGCGGGGCGGGTACTATAGTATCCGTACCCGCATCCGTAAAAAATTGCTGGTAAATATCCGGCCCCGACCCTAGTCCCAATAAATGAGTATTTATCCGATCCACTTATAGATATTTTTACAGATACCCATTTGATCTGGGTACATTTTGCCATACCTAGTCAACCGGTCAAGGGAGGAAGGCACGCTGTTTCTTTCCTGACACTTACGTTGCAATTCTTCATCTCAAGTCTCTAAGTCTCGACCTTATATTTTTTTATTAATTGTTTGCTTCCTTGCCCAACTAACCTATTAACTTGCGATACTATTGTGATAAGACAGGCAAATAAGACTCTTGTTCGTTTAATTCATTATCGTTAAACATTATAATGTGGACTCATTTTTTTATTTTATTTTTAGAATGATCACACAATATAAGCTAAATGATTAGGAGCGTTAATAACATCCTTTTTAATACATTTTTCTAACCTATTTTATTATTAATTAAAATTTATTAAAAATTATAAAAGTAATTTTTGTGATCCCGATATATCTTTGAAAGTCAATGACCAAATTTTTTGTGACTCCAAAAAATATCTTTAAAAGTCAATGACTAATCCTTTCATTATGTTTAAATAACAAAATTATCTGCTAACTATGTTATGCCATATTTTATAAACTTGAATCAATAGTGTATATAAATATATCAATAAAGAAATAAATATAATTAACTTATATAATGATTAAATTTATAATAGTTTATTTATTGTATTTTATAAAATTATAGGCATATTTTAATTCATTTGGATTATATTTCTATCACATTTCTTAAATATTTTCGAGAATGTCTATAAATTGTTTTAAAAACCAAATTAAACCTAATATAAAATATTTTTTTAATTAGCTTGAAAAAAATATATGAGTTTTAAAATACCCATATACCACTTAGGAAAAATAGGTTGTGTTTGATATATTTTAAACTTCTTTTGTTTTAACTCTAGTTAGAAGGTTAATACAAGCCTTGTAGTTATTTTTCTAGAGTGCCCACCACATTATAGAACTTAGGAACACCTTTAAGCTCAAATTAATATAACAGTGTAATGTTAGTTTTTATTTGGTCAGCAGTGAAACACCTTTAAGCTAAAACAAATTGTATATTAATTTCATCCTTTATATATTATTAGATAAAATACAGTCAAATATCTTCTTGAAAGTCTCTAATATATATGCTTGATATATATGGTTTGGAGAGCTACTTGTTTTTCCCTAGCAAAGTCAAATTACTCTACAATTCCTAGCTATGCAATGGAAACGAACCCACTTTCCTTTAGGACTGTATATGAACTTTGTTCGAGTTTCGACATATAATAGAAAGGGAATTCGATCATTTGGTGAATAGGAAATATGTGTGGATGGATGGACCTAAGACAAACCACAAATATATTAACATGAATTACGTTACGTTATTAGGTTGGGACCGTGGGGTGCAAGTAATTCGTGCTAAGTTTACGCGGTGTTCTCACGGTATGCTATATATTCATACAATTAAACGAATCAAATGTCGCAAAGGGATATCCAGAATTTACATGAATTTGTTTTAATTTGGAGAATTAATTAATGATGAGGGTCCAGTCCACCCTTTTCCTTTTGGAGAATCGCATGATGGAAATCATGGAGCCTTCTAAATGTGTTTAAATGCTTGCGCATTTGGAAATTGGAAGCTACCGGATGACTTTCCTCTCCAACGAGACGTTTCACCAAACAGTAGAGCTAAAGATATCAATGGACAATTCCAAACTATTATATAGGTTAGGGTCAAAGAAAACCAATGTCAAATTAACTTTCCAGGAAGCTAGCTAGGTCAAGTAATCGGTATGCTTGGGTGGCAACTGGCAACACTAGATCTGCCTATATTTATTCTGTTTAATAAGTGCAATCATTGTATGTGCGGTTGTTTTTTTAATAAAATTGATTTTACATAATTAATTTTGAAGTGAAGTAATTTATGTTAGGTTCTTTTGTTTTAAAAAAAAAGGTTAGTAATAAACTTAATATAATTTTTTTCATCTAACACAATCAATTTAGATCTAACATCAATTTTTTAAACATAAACATCAAACATATGAATATTTATTTAAAATTACATTAGTTGATATTTTAATGTAATTTTGAATGACTCAAAGTGAAGTGAAACTCACATTAAGCTTTTGGAAATATGACAACAACATCTTCAATTCCACCAACCAGTGACATGGTTAATTAGAGCGACGTTCATGATCATTGATTTCTAACTATTGATCTTGCCATAAACCCCACTTGGCAAGTGTCATGATGGTCACACCATCACATCACTCTTTCACTAAATTGTGTTATGCATTTATCTAATTCAGAAACAACAATGATACATCTACCTCAATAGTATAAACACTCACTTAACACTTTTTTTAAAAAAAAAAAAAAAACATGTTGAGTGCCATCTAAGTAGTTTTCTTATTGATTAACCCACATTGGCCTGAAAACCAAATAAGCCTAAATGACCAATGCACATAATAGAAATCTCCTAAAAATCAAGCAACCATTAACGGGAATTGCAAGAACGAAATGGCAACCCTAAAGCAAACACATTTTAAGTTAAATTAATTTAAAAATATCATTGATCTTGTGGAAATCAATTTTTTCACACGAGAATTGATTCCTTTGATAGAGAATTGATTCATTTAAAAGGGAATTGATTCTTTGCGACAAAATGCTCAAACTTAATTTTCATATGGGAGAATTAATCCTTTCAACATGAATAAGTTACTTTAAGGCTACGTTCGACAAAACTAGCTGGAAAGCTAACTGAAAGTTGAAAAGTTAGCTAGAAGTTGAAAAACTAGCTAGTAGCTAAAAGCTGAAAACAGCTGATAGCTGAAAACTGTTAAGCTAGCTTATTAAATCATAAGTGTTCGGTAAAATTAGCTGTTGAAGTAGCTGAAAAATATAAAATGACACAAATGAACATATTTATATGATATTTTTATATAAATTTTAATTTTATTTTATGGATAAAAATATATTTTGAGGTGTTATAGGTTTAGTTTTTTTAATTAATTTTAAACTCTTGTAATTTTTATTTATAGATTAATTATTTACATTGCATTTTTAGTTTCAATTATTATATTTTTTCATATTAAGTATTCTACTGTTAATCTTATACTATTTCTTAAAATGTTTTTAATCAAGTTTAAAATAAAGTAAAATATATATATATATATATATATATATATATATATATATACACTTAAGTAGTCATTATACTTTTATTATGTTAATTAGCATAATAGTTAAAATAAATCGTCTAATATAAAATTATTCAAAAATCTTGTTTTATTTAAAAAAGGTAATAAGGAAATTTAATAAACATTTTAAGGATAAAAAAGGAATAAAATATAAAAACCTAGAAGCTAGAAGCTAGCATTTTAAAAAATGCTACTTTAAGTAACGTTTCAAAAAACGCTAGAAGCTACTAAAAAAAGCTTGTTTACCGAATAGTCAAACAAGTTTTTCAGCTAGTAAAAAAAGTTAAAAGCTAGCTGAAATGTCTTGCCGAACATAGCCTAAATGAGATTGATTCTTTGTGATAAAACAAAGGGAAAAATCGATTCCAATATATAATACTTGTTTCCTTTCAATATTTTAGTTTTTGTGAGATTATTCTTTTAGGGTCACGTCTACCGTGGACCACCTTTGTAGGTGATCTAAGGTGCACCATTTTTTTCACCATTAGATTGATCTATTCCTCATACTCATACTCTACACCCGTCACACTAGAACATACCACCGTTCTTAGCAAGACAGCAATTGCATCAACCCTTCCTTTAAAAAACACTGAACTGAACCTGGTTTTGCTAATTTTATTACTCGAACAATATGAATCAGGCTCAGTTTTCAAATCTAAACCAAATAATAATAATTAAGAATAATAGATTTAATTTTTCTTCGCTTCCTCCCTTCATTAAGCCAAATTAGTGGTTAAATTACGGATAATGACTCCCCCACAACACCAGTGAAACCATATGTAATTTCAAGCATCAATATTAACATAGATTCAGTGAGAATCCGAGGAAGCAACAAGCGTTGGCTTCTACTGCAATAATCAAATTACTGCTCAAAACCCTGTAAACTAACATCATCATAAGAAGGGCGAAGTAGCAACCAAAATTCCCCCGAAAATAAGTCATATAAACAAATTCGACAATAATAACATAAAAACACTAAGCCCTCATCCCCGGCGGCGTCAGAAGAGCAGCCACAACAGGTTAAGGTTGAAGAAAAACGACTTCCCTTTCCGCATCTTCACCTCCTCCTTCAAGACCACAAATTCGCAATATTCTCCAACTTGTAACCCTTGTACTCTGACGTCATCGGAGCCAAGAAGCTACATTCGTCATGAAGAACAGTGGTGACCCCAAAACTCGATCTGTCCGACGAGTTGGTCTTGGGCCTGGGCTTGAGGGTCAGCGGGCATCATGGGAGCTAGATGAAGGGTGAGAGCAACAACGTAGGCCGTGGCGGCCTCGGCAGTCTCCAAGGGGCAGTGTATAAAAGAAGGGGCTAAGGAGATGGGATATAATCTAGTGAGGTGGGAGTAGAGCATGAGTGTGAGGATTAGATCAATCTGACGGTAGAAAAAAATGGTGTACAATAGACCACATATAAAGGTGGTCCATGGTAGACATGGCCTTCTTTTAGTAGTAGTAGTAGTAGTAGTAAGTTTTTAAGTAAAAAATTTTTAAGTTGGGATTGGATTAAAAAATCACAATTTCGATGAAAATTTGTTCATTTTTTATTCGCTCGCAGCTCACCAGGGGCAGAGCATGCCTCAAGGCTACAGATCGCCCACCAACGAGGTCCTTATATCAGCAATGGGATTCAAAACTGTGTCCTTATAGACATGAATCCGATCCTTACCAACTGGACCAACATTTATTGACATTAATTAGCATTTTTCTACTAATAAATAGAAAAAAAATCACGTTGAAATAAAAAACCAAGGTTAAGTGCCAAAGTTTTCTATTTTATCGTTTTTGTGTCATGGACCATGGTCACGAGCGCCCCCATTAATATCCATGATCTAACATGTCTGTGTATCAAAATTAAATAATGTAAAGTATTTATCATTTACTCCTTCCTTCCGATCCTATTTATAAAACTCAATTAGTTGTATACTCGTAATATGAGAAAGAGACTTGTAATTGATTAGTTGCCAGTATTTTATTTTGAAAATTTCTATGGTACCCTTATAAATTTGGAGGGTTTTGGTACTGTTACTTTTTTAACCAATAGTTATTAAGTAACTGCTGCCATGTTATCATTTTATTATTTAGTAATAAATTTATCATATATTTCAGTTTAGTCTCCCATTAATTAAAATATTTTTTTAAATTTCAAAATTATAATTATTTTACTTAATCGGATCCACCTCCTCAATTCATCAATTTATTAGCCTTCAAGTTTCTGCAATTCAAATTCAAAAGATTAAAAAAAAAAAAAACTAATGTTGTTCTTCATGGACTACGTGTGTGTTTGGATACGAATTGCATTCAACCCAACTGACTTTAAAAAAAAAGCTTCCCTCACATAATTTTTGGATTTTTGCTTTGAAATACGTAATTTTTCCGTTGAACGTGGTTTCAACGCCAATCCAAACATACCATACGTCTGGCGAGAGAACATGGCTTTTCCCGTATCTAGGTGTACTCTAATTTATTGGATGCGGTGCGTCTGTTAAAGGATGGGTGCCCAAGCCATAATGCCAATTTCCATGTTGTGCAGGGGATTTATGCAAGTATCATTCCTCCCATGTAGGTTTCTTTTTCTCATGTATTCAGGGAGTGCAACCCTGTTGCTGATGCAGTGGCTAAGAAGGGTTATCTATGAACCCAGGAATAATTTATTATGTTAGCCCCCTTGGTTTTTGTAATCAATTACTCCAAAAAGACGGTTTGGTATATTTGTTGAGATTTGATTTTGTGATGTTAAAAAGTTTATTTAACAGAAGAAATATTTTAATTAAACAGGGAATAAATTAAAATATATAATAAATTTATTACTAAATATCAAAATAATGACATTATAATGAAACTTAATAACTATTTATTTAAAAACCAACAGTACCAAAAATCCCTAAAATTTGTGGGTACCATAAAAACTCTCTTTTATTTTTATTATTGACTGAGATTCCCTCAGCGTCTGAGACATTGATTATTTTTCTTATAATCAAGACGCCTTTTAATATGAAAGACTTAAATACATCCTGACTTTGAATAGATAACCTGATTTTTTATACTTTCATACTATTTAAATATATTATAAATTTTTATTTTATATTTTTTCTTATAAATTTTGGTATTAAAAAAATATTTCAGAAACTATTTTAGGAACATTTAATTTTCTTATTTACTAAATTTATTAATTTTTTCCATATTTATTTAATAAATTATATAAAATCTGTATTACTATTGAATTATCGATGTTCTTCATGCTTTCCCAATCTTTTGAAATCATACTTTTAAAAATTCCTCCTGTCTGGTGTAAATGCCATCGGCTATCTCGGATAATGCGTAGACGTTTCAGTTGTCCTATTAGTTTTTTTTGTCCTAGGTCAAAGATCACGGGTGTCCCCTAACTCAATGGGTCAGAGATTAATTCTGCTCGCGATGCGTGACTGCCAGTGATCCAAGAGAATTTTGCACACGGAAGAAATCGGACACGGATTATCTCACTAAATAAATCGTTCTCCTCATGTGAACTTAGTGAGATCTTACACCACTGTATCAATTTTTTGGGTTAGTTGTCCTATTAGTTAAATGTATAGATTGGGTTAGGTTGTAGAAATTGAAGTTTAAATTTATTTTGGTTTGATCTGGACCAATATTTTATTAGCTAAAACTAGGCTGATCGGTGATGGGTTGGGCCAGTTGTTAGCCCAAATTATTATTTTTATAATTAATAATATTATAAATGATAAGTTTAATATTATATGTCTTCTTAATATCTATTTTAAGGTTAATATTTTACGAATATTGAGTTTTGTTTTTAATTTTTAGCACTTGCTTATTATTATAATTGATGTATTCTATTTTATTTTTATGTATTATATGCTTCATTTTATAGAACAAATGACAAAATATATATATATATATATATATATATATATATATATATATATATATATATATATATATATATATATATAATGACAAAATATGTTTTAAATCCCTTAAAATATATTGAAATATTGGTTTTAGTTCTTATAAAAATTTAATACGATTTTAGTCCTTATATTAATTTACTTACAAACATGCGTTTTTAATTTCTAACGAATGACTAAAATCACATCACTTTTAACAAATGTAAGGGTTAAAAATTTATTAAATTTTTACAGAAATTAAAATCAATATTTCAAAATATAATTTTGAAGAACTAAAAACATATTTTATCTTTATTATTTTTAGTTTATAATGATTAATTTTTTTTGGATAAAATTGATTTTTATTCGTTCATTTTATGTTGATTTTTGCTTTTATTCATCAAAATTAACATACTGTTTTGATGTTACAAGATAAGGTGGTACATATATCACGTTTTGCCATAACAAGATATTACGTTTTGTTGCAAAACAAATATGTTGCAAAATTAGCACATATATATTTTTTATTATATCTAGTCTTATAAATATAAAATGAATAAAAGAAAAGAAAAAAAATGTTTTTGGTGTTTGTAATTTTTTTTTTATCAAACTTGGTCTTGATTCTTGCATTTTCAAACTGATGATTGTAGTCTTCAATTTTTGTGTGTGATGTATATAATGCTATTTTTTTAATTATTTAGTGATTTTTACATTTTTATTTTATTTTTAATCATAATTTGATTTTTTTAAAAATTTAAAATTAGACAAAAAAATTTAAGTGTTTATAACAATGCATCTCATTAATGCTTTAAAATTGTATAAGTGTTTTTCAACATGGATATCCAAACACAAACAACTTATTAAATTTTAAACACTTATAACATAAGTTCTTATATAATAAATACTTATTGACTCATATGTTTATTGAGTTGTTTATCCCATCAAACTCTAAATACAACTATTTAATAGATAACACATTCACCAATTACGACTGGATGAAGTCTAAAAAAAAATGAATTATTGAATATAATAAAAAGTTTGAGTCTGGAACACCTTTAATTACACTGTACATTCTAAATTTAACCATGTTACATTCAATACTCTCTTCAATTTTAACATTACGACGACTTTCCTCAGATCATATAATTAACATCATAAGAATCAAAAGTAATCTTTGTTAATAAAGAAAATACACAGCATAATATTATCACATAAATAAAAAAAATAAAAGAAATTTATGTAAAGTAAAAAAAAAAAGACAAGAATTTCTGGTATAATATTACTAAACTTGAATACGTAATTTCTTCTCAAATAAACTCATTTGAAAAAGTTTCATTTTGACTCCCATTAATGGGTAGTTTTAGTTTTTTTTTTTTTTTTGAAGTGTGGATAGTTTTAGTTGATCCTCCATTCTTCGAATGAATAAAAAATTGTTGAATTAAATTGAGTTCATATTAAAATTTGTTCATTTGTCTTCGTATCTAACAAATTGTGGCCACAACCTCCTCCCTTCTCAACGGATTTGGTGGTGTAGATCTTTGAAAGGAGAATATAAAAAATAAAGAAAATTAAGGGAAACCAAAATTTCAAAACAGTCTATTTTTCTTTTATTGCTTTTAACTTGGACGGTTTCTAGCGTGCAAGACTTGCATAAGTCTTGCACCGTGCAAGACCCCTTTTTGACCGTTGGATGATGTACTGGAAAATTGTGTGTATAGGATGTCAAGTAATTAGCCTTCTGTTAATTGTGTTAGGAGATAATATTTTAAAAGGAAAAAAGCACACATGGAGTACCACCTTGGGTCTTCTTTATCCTTGTGATTTACAACGGCGATTACCATTGTGGTTTTGTCCCCATCTCATCAAATTTTTTGAACATTAGATCTGTTAGTTTCTTGGATAGTCTTGTACTTCATTTCCTTCACTCGTTTATAGAGACTGTAGATGAACATAGTGGCACAAAGGGAATCGAGTGCTTCAAGGTTTGTAGGTAATGTCGCATCTGGTACTCCTATTTGTCATCTTTGTTTGCAGTCTTGTATGCTTGACGGGAGGGCGATTGGTGGAACGTTGACACTGTTTTAGTCATATTATATATTTATTTTTTACTTTATATCTGCATTTGTTACGCCTTGAAAGTGGTCCTTGTTTACAATGATTTTGTATGTTCCTAGAGATGTGGTTGCGATGGTGTTTTGATGAAGTGCAGAGTTTGAATTGAATTTTTTATACATTAGCATGATCGTAAATGTGGATGTCGGGGATCAGAACACATCGTCAATTTCGAATTACTTTTCCTTTGAACCAATTCTCTAACCTCAATCTTCAAAATTATTTTTCTAAATCTGAAATTCCTACATATCTTCAAACGTGGACACTAACAGGGGAATGTAGAAGGTTCAACAATCCTATCATCAAAGCCAATAAAACCACCACCTGCGCCTACAAACACCGGGTATAACAAATACAACCTTAACCCACTAACAACAAAACCAACGAATGGATTAAATATATTTCCTCCGGTCAATGACGTTCATCCAACTTGTCAAGCTTCGGTCACCACCATGGTATTAGGGTTCAAAACTAACACCGTGAATACCACCTTAATACCCAAAACACTGTCCAAACCTCAAAAATAGGAAAAGTGGGTCTACCATGTACACCACGTGTATTTTTTTAATAAGATTTATAAAATGTTAATTAATTATAAAATAACTGCTAATATAATTAATACCAGTCTTGCACGATACAAGACTTGCATAAGTCTTCCACGCTGGAAACCATCTTGAACTTGTTGACAATCAAAATCAAACATTGCTGCGGCGTGGTAGATTAAAGTTGAACTGCTGACGTGGATTTTTGTATTACGTCAGCAACCACTCTTCTAACTGCTTCCTGGAAAGCACGCTCGTCCCATTCACTGCCCTGCAAAAAAACAAAAAAACAAACATATAGAAACGATTATTCTTCACAATTTCGTTTACGTTTTTAGTAGTCTTTTGAATTTTATTGGGCGTGTCTCGTTTTTCCCCTTCTATGGGTAGGGAACCCTGAAGAAAAAAAGGGATGTTGATGCTTGATATGATTGATTACAATATCTATCTATCTCTCATATATGCCAATAAATTAAAAGACAGGTTATGTGATACCTAGCCAGACTAGCCTGTTCTCATCTTTTATATTTTAGCTTAGTAAGATGAAAAGAATAAAATTAATTAATTTATCATAATATTATTTTAAAAAATAAAACTGGAGAATGTAGTTACAATATATTAATAGCAGCTGAAAGTTAAAGAGTCAAGAAATTTATAGAAATGTAAAATTTATAAAATATAAAATTATGTACTAAAATCTTTTTTTTTTTGCTATATAAAATCATATACCTACGAAGAATAGTATACATCATATCTGCCTAAATGACAAAGCTGACCAAAGTCACCAAACCAAACCACCTTCACACAATTATAATTGCAGCTTCCGAGCACCTTCTTTCGATTGCTGAACCTTACTTATACCATATTAATCTTGTGTTGATAAAGGGGAAATATCCAGGATACTATACTTTTTCTAAATCTAATTGTGAAATCGATTAATTCTGTCGTGATGATAGTGCAGACTAACTATAGATATTATAAGACTAAGTGCCATGGTTAAACTTATGCTAATCAAAGGCGAAACATGTTAATAAGTAAGAGATAAAA
This sequence comes from Pueraria montana var. lobata, assembly GCA_026413185.1. Taxonomy (NCBI): domain Eukaryota; kingdom Viridiplantae; phylum Streptophyta; class Magnoliopsida; order Fabales; family Fabaceae; genus Pueraria; species Pueraria montana. The sequence goes on along the minus strand of CM048649.1, from coordinate 68,222,697 downwards.
ATATGAAAATATGAGCTTTAACCATATAATAAAATTAAGCTAACTAAATCAATCTAAATCTTTTATATATATGATCGTATATTTAGTTATAATTATTTTCTCTCATTTATTCTCTCGTTTTCATTGGATATATTTTCCTATATATTTCTAGCTATCATATATATGAACCATCTTATGTTACTCAAACCATTTAACACGTTATCACTTCTTTTTTTTTCTATTTGTTTATGTATAAAGGTATAAACGAGCATTAAGTGTGTTCACAAACATTATTGATATAATGGATCATATGTTCACATGCATGCACGGATGCCTATGTAACCCTACACACAAAGCAAACGTTGTAACATGTTACTTGCTACTTGATGAACTGTTGTTTAGGGTACATACCTCAATAATCCTCAGCCTGAAGGTTAATCGATTAATGGCTGTCCCTCCTGTAATCTGGTTGTTTGCGCCCATCGAAATTAAGTTTACGTTCTGAACCCCTTCTAAGAATTCCAATAAGCGAATCAATACATCAACTTGAGAACTTTCTCCTCTCACCGTCACTTGCAAGTCCAGTACCATTTGCTCTTCTGATGAACTTGATTCTGATACATGCGAAACCCCAACATTCAATCTTTCATTTGTGGACCTACCTTTGTTTTCTTCAGTAGTACTAGTAGCTGTAGCTTCTTTGGCTGACAAAATTGTCATCAACTGCTGATTTCTCATGTTAAGCTTTTCAATTTCATCCATCATAGATCTCATTGTCTCCTTTGCTGTTGTAAGAATCGACGCTTTGTGTTTCTAAACCACCCAAGTTCAAAACTGTCAATCATTTATTTCGAATTACAACAAAAAAAATGTCATATAAACTAATGAAAAAATGTTGGGTGTTAATATTGAAAAATTATTATAATGCGTCATACTGTCATATTATAATTAATATTATGCTACAGTTAGACAAGAAATACAGCAACAGATATATAAACTTAACTCCTACCGGTTAGCCGTGACATTTTTTTTTGGAAATAAATAACAACACGTATCAAAAAGCTATAGGCATTGCATTGTTCAATTACAAGAGAAATGTTGAATTGAAGTTTGATATATATATGTATACCTTAGTTCCCGGAGGAAGAAGTGCTCTAAGTGCCTGAAAATTCTCATGGAGTCTTTCACGCCTTCTTCTCTCTGATATCGTATGATAAAGCTGGGTACTAATGGGACGGGTTAATTGATTGCTGTCTCTCATTCTCATCAAATTTAAGTTTCTAAAGAATGCAAATGATCTATTCTGCATGCTTTGCCTGCGAAAATTGGACCCCAACATATGGGGTGTTATATTTGGGTTTATATCTGATCTATATCTCTTGATAGCTGTATCTTCTTGATGTGTTATTGAAGCATGATTAGGAAAATTTTGGTGGGGTTGATGCTGCTGAGGAGTTGAAGAAGAAGGTGTAGATATAACGTGGAGAAATGCTGCTACTATTGCTTCATGTTCACCCTCTGGTGTGGGGAAATAACTTGGAATGATTTGAGCTAATGGTTGGATGCTTTGTTGGTGTGGACTAGTTTGTGTTTGTGTGGGAATTACCACACCAAGGGTTTCAGGAAAGTGGGACTGGGAAGTGCCCGGAATACTGAGTAATAGGGATGAACATTGATCAGGGCTACCCGTAGATATTGATACGAATGAAGATGATGATGAAGGTGGATTCTGATGATCAGTTGTTGATTGTGAATGTATATAGAAATCTTCAGGAAATAAATTTTTAAGTGCTGTCTGAATGTCAACCTGTATGCAATGGGACAAAAGTTAGTTTTTTATGAGATGTCAAATTCAAACAAGATTGATGAAATAGAGTTTCATAATTAATTAATTAACATGATCGATCACATGCATGCATGATAGTAGTTTGCTTAATTACTTGAGACATGTTCGAGAACCCAAGCTCAATTTCTCCGTTTTTGCACCCCATGAAAACCGCAATCTGCCAAAAAGAGCAACAGCTAAATATATGGAGTTTTTTTTTATTCATTATAATTTAGGAAACGACTAATGATTAAACGTTTCCAGTTTTTTCCACCATGAACCTACCTCAATCCTTGCTTCCTGTAAAAACATGCATAAAATAATTATAATTAGTTACTTTATATAGCCAACGTTTCCTTCATATATATAGACATAGCTTTACTTTTCATCAGTAAATTAATTAATATTATTTTATAACCTGAAAGAATTGTGTCTGTATTTCTGTCGATGCCAGTATTAGAAGATCCATTTGTTGCAGCTCCATGTAGGGAAGGTGGTTCCTGAAAGCGATTCCAGGAACACAGCTAAAAAAGGGTAAAACCAATTATTAATTAGAAATTAGATGAAGATGAAGAAGAAGAAGAAGAAGACAACATTTATTTTCTGAAGTACCGAAAACTTAAACGCAAACGATCGAATCATGTTAATTTACATAACAAAATCAGACGAGAGAAAAGTTATATAGCCTTACTACTCATGATTGACATCAAACGTTAAAGCCCGATATTGGTGAAAAAGCCTTTCAGCTTCACTGTTTCCTAAAGAAGAGCTTGGTTGGTTGTTCGTTACGTCGTAAAACCCATCCAAGAAGAACAAACGACTATATAAAGAAAAAAAACAAAAGGCGTTGACTGAAGTGTATGGGCAAGCAATTAAGCCTCAGAAATCAGAAATAAACTATATTGTCTAATGATGTGTGTTAATTAATTAGTAGTCTTAAATATATAATATTATTATGTACTTGCAGTAAAAATAAAATAAAATAAAATAATTATGTACTTTGATAAATTGGAGTCATATTGCCAGAGAGAAACGTAAGTGCAGCCAAAAGATTGAACCAGAGAGCGGAGAAAATCAGCTCTGGCGGCTTGAGGGAGGGCAAAGACGCCATCCATTTGCATGATCAATTAATGCTAAGGCTTTTGCATGATATTGGTGAATGTGAATGAGATGAGGGTGCGTGTATCATCTACCATCTTAATCAATTGTACTTCGTAATTACATAACGTAACCTACGATTCCTATATATAGGATCTGGGACCGTGTACGAGGTACGTGGCACGTGGTATTCGCTTTATTGACTGAAAAAGAAAGAAAGCCTCATAATTGATAAAATACAGTGTATCCAATTTGTACTATGTGTGAAGGGAAAGGGTTATATGGAAATTAAGGCAGTGAGATCATGGTCATGTATATTGAGAAAAGTCTGGCATGGCACTACAAGAAATGTAAGTGTGAATTCCAATGAAGGAAAGGGACGGCTATCAATCAATAAATTGTTCCTCACGCTCAAGACAGCTGAGAGAATTGTCTTCTTGGCAACACCGACTCCTTGAAAGGGTAAATGGAAGCATAAAATAAGAAAAATAATCCATATACATTTCATATTTTTTTTATACAGTAGATAAAAGGGAAGGAGGGGTGTAATTTACTTGACTAGAAATTTTGATAAATCTATTTAATAAGTTCTTATTTCATATTTAGAAAAACATCTTAATTAAAATCTTATTTAATACTATCTCCGTCCCTATTTATAAAATGTTGTTGACTAAATTATGCTTATTAAGAAAGTTAATTAATCTAGATATTAATAATAAATTTATGTGTAACTGTAATATTTTTCCAATTTTATTCTTGACATTATTGGAATTAATAATTAGAGTCTATTCATCTTTTTCAATCTTCATATGAGAGAGAAAAAAACATTCAGAGTAACATTCAATTAATATATTATAATAAATAATGGTATTTTAGACAAAATAATTAATGCATAAGATAGTCAAAATGATAAAAAGGGATAAAAGATTTTCAAAACAACGTCTTATAAACAGGGACGGAGGTAGTAAGTTCTTATTATGTAAGAATTTATGTTATAAGTGTTTAAAATTCAATAAGTTATTTGCGTTTAGATATACATGTTCAAAAGTGTTTACACAATTTTATAATGTTTGGATGTACATTGTTGCATAAGCACTTATAAAATGTTGTTTCATTTTACAAATTAAAAAAAATCAAAATCAAAATGTGATTAAAAATAAAATAATTCTTTTAAAAGTAACTAAAAAATTAAAAAAAAAATAACATTATATACCATAAAAATATTAAAAAATCACAAATTACCATTTACCTATTTTTTATCGTAAAAACAAAAAATTAAGAATCATAAATCTAAAAAAAAAAATTTAGAAATTATGAATGTCTTTTGAATCATGAATTTTTTTGGGGACAAGAATGAAAAGTAAAGTAGAGGAAACAAAATAGTTAGGGAAGCGGAAGTTAAAGAACGAAAAGAGGAAGAACAAAAATATTACGCAGTGAAGGAATGAAAAATAAAATAAAAAATGAAAAATAAAAAAACAAAATCGGAATCCATAAGATCTTTTTATAAACTCTTCCAAACACTTACATGAGCATTTATAACATATATAAATCTCAATAAGCTATTGATGATATAAATTTAAAAAAAAAAAAAAGAGAAATACTAAATGATAAAACGAAGTTTACAAAAGTTGTATATCAACTATAGGTGTGATTTTTGTCAAGTTTTTCTTTTACTTTTATTTTTTAATTAATTTTTAATTAATTATTTTCATCCACATCTTTTTGGCATGAAGTTTATGCAACAATATTTTGTACGATTTACCAATTCTCTTAAAAAAAATAAAGCTCCTAACATATGTATACATGCACGCACATGTCTAAACCCATATAAAAAATATTATTATAAAATGACAAAATACATTTCGTGTCATTTTTTTACTCTGCAAATTTCATTCAATTATTAAATTAGGCATATAAACTTAAATCAATTGTCTATATAAATACAACAATAATACGATAAATACAATTAACTTATATAGTGATTAAAGTTATAAATATTTTATTTATTGTAATTTTAAAAATTATAAGTATATTTTTATTCGTTTAAATTATATTTCAAACACATTTGTTACTAAAATATTTACTAAAAAGAATCAAATTGTGTAAACTTTGTCGTTGAACATGATTTAAAGCCAAATCAAACACAGCATTAATCTCACGTATTCTATCATTTTCACGTTAGATGAAGAGAAAGACGCAGAAGTTTCATATTGTGTAGCATCTGTCCGTGGATCAATTCATTTTCAACGCATGTCCAAACATGAGAATGTGTTGTTTCATTGGGAAATTGGAAGCTACCTGATGACTTTCCTTTCCGCTATTTGTCAACGAGACTTTGCACTCACCAAACAGTGCTAGATGTACATGTAGATATCAATATCTATGCATAAGTCATTGGACAATTCCTAATTAACTATAGGTTACGGTCAATAAAGTTGACGTAAAACCTTCCAGGAAGTTAGGTTAAGTAATCCGTAATCGGTCTACTTGGGAAGCAAGAGGAAAATGTTAAACATCCACTAATATTCAATTAAAAATTTATGTGATAGAAAAAAATAAAAAATAGAATAAAAATAAGTTATAAGAAAAAATAGTTTATACACTAATATTCAATTAAAAATTGTTATGTATAATAAATTTATTGACTTTTATAAATATTATTATCTCACAAGTCATACTAATAATTTATAGAGTCAAGTAATACTAATTACATTATCTCTTGAGGGTTAGAAATAGCATTCTACTTTAGATTGTCATGCACTAATAATATAAAATTGTTTTAGATGGTCAACTAATAAGAAACTATTAATATAGTTTAATCATCTATTCTAATAATAAATTTGTCAATTCCCTTATCACATATCAATTTTTTGGTAATATTCTTCTTCACCTAATGACATCTTTATATTTTTCTCGTAAAATACGAATATTAAATTAGACAACTATTTTTTGTTTTCTTTCTCGTGCAGAACACGATAAGCCGATATGCTTTAGTCTTTTTTAAAATATGTTAAGGTTAATGGGGGAAGCTGCAAAATAATAATAATAATAATAATAATAATAATAATGTATTACGAGTTATAAGCATTGATATATAAGAAAAAAATTGTATAGAGAATAGATATCTTTCCTTAGAAACAATATTGTCCGAGTCCAATAAAAAAATATTTATTGAAACTATATAATAAAATTAAAATATTTTTTAACGATGTCTTTATTTCATGATTAAAGAATGGTTTAAATACATTTTTAGTCCTTATAATTTAGTATTTTTTTGTTTTTCGTCCTTAAAAAAAATTGATTTTAGTCCTTACAAATTATGTTTGTTTTATTTTTCGTCCTTATAGCGGTTCAGATAGCGTTTTTTTAACTATTCAAAGCGTTATCTAAATTACTTTAAGGACGAAAAATAAAACAAACATAATTTGCAAGGACTAAAAAAAATTTACAAAGACGAAAAATAAAAAAACGCTAAATTGCAAGGATTAAAAATGTATTTAAGCTTTAAAGAATTTATAGAAAATATTGCATTAAACTTTACACATTAAAATAATAATTATGCATTATATATATAGAGCGAGAACTGAAAATTATAAATATAAAATTAATAAAATAACTAATATATACATATATATAGTAATTAAAATAACTTGTGTTTTTTGTTTTTATTTGACTTATCTTGTTCAAGTTCAAATTAGACAAAACTATCAAGCAAACCAAAAAAAGACAAACCTATCAAGAAAGGTAAAGTTCTTTTTATCAAATTTTAAGATCTCATCTGTAACTTTATCTCAAAAAAAAAAAAATCTCATCTATAACTTTTATTGAAAGAAAGTTTTGATTTTTTAATACTACCTTCATCCCTATTTATAAGACATTGTTGACTAAATTACACTTATTAAAAAAGTTAGTTAATCTAGGTATTCATAATAAATTTGTTTGTAACTATAATATTTTTTCAATTTTACCCTTGACATTATTGAGATTAATAATGAGAGTCTATTTATCTTCTTCAATTTTCATAGGAGAGAGAAAGAGACATTCATAGTAACGTTCAATTAATGTATTATAATAAATAAGGGTATTTTAGACAAAAAAATAATTAATGTATAAGATAGTCAAAATAATGTCTTATAAAAAGGGCTAGAAATTTTCAAAACAACGTATTATAAATAGGAACGGAGATAGTATAATATAATATAGCAAGTTTTTACATCATTATTTAATAAAAAATGTCATATATAATAATTTTTTTATAATATTTACGTTAAAACTAAGAGAAATTAGGCTATACATTAATGTAAAACTGTTTTATACCGTCATCCCATCACAACCTCACACCTTATATGATAAGTTTGTTGATTTTTTTATGATAATTTCTTTAAAAGCCATATCAACCATGATTTGTGATGGAATGAATGTAAAATTGTTTTATACTGTCAGTGTATAACTATTAAACTATAAAACTAATACTTAATGGATTGAAACTTGAAAGTGTAAATTACACTGTCATAAAAAAAAGTGTAAATCTTTATTGCCCACAGTGATCCTACTTGATTCAAACAGGATATGTGTAGGGAACAGATTCTCTACAGTGTAAAAAATATTGTGATTCTCTGCAGTGTTAAATCTTACCATTAATTTTTTAAAATTTTCATTTTATAATAAAAATATTATGTCAATTTTTTTTTAATAAAGGGTCAGGATCCTCTGCAATGAAAATGTCAATGCAGATGATCCATTCCCGATACATGTGGTCTAGTCGTCTAGAAAAAAAAACTGCATAGGATGGGATCCGTTGATATGATTAGGGATGACAAAAAAATCCGCACCCGCGGATATCCACGAATAAAATCTACAACGAATAGAAAATGGATATCTGTGGGTAAAATAAATGGGTTTTTTCATTACCCGTTTGTTAAACGGGCGGGCACGAGTATGATACTATCCGCCCCCTGGGTATCCGCGAAATGGAGAATTTCTAATATTGTATTTTTTTGTATTTTTATTTAGACTTAAAGAAATTGAAGTACTTTAACTTATTATTTTTTTTATTGGACTTATGTTTTAGATAAACTAATTTTATTTGGACTTATGTTTTAAAGAGATTAAGTTTATTTGAATTTATGCTTTGGAGTTATGTAATTGACATATGTTTTAAAGAGACTAATTTTATTTGGCTTTTTAGAATTTTTTATATTATTTTATTGATGTAAAGGCACTTCTTATGCTTATTCTTATGATATAATAATTTTTTTTTGTCGATCAAAAGAGAAAAAAATAGTTTTTTTAATTCTTTTTTATTTTTTTTCAAATATCCATGGGTATCCGTGGGTTAACAAAAAAAATATGCGGATAATTGTCTATGCGAGTACCTACGGGTTCGCGGGTTGGTACGAGCGAATTTTCTAGCATGCGGGGCGGGTAGCTACTACCCGTGTCCGTCCGCACCCGTTGCCATCCCTATATATGATATGGCTCTTATGATATTGGCATATTATTATTATTATTAAAAAGGAGAAAGTATTTATGCGAAAATGACGGAGAACGCAAAGGGCACTGCTTATCATTTTCCTTATTATTATTAGGCTTAATACCCAATTTGGTCCCTTAGTTTTTTAAATATGCTCAATTAGGCCCTTTTATTTTCGACTATGCAATTAGGTCATTTTGTTTTCAAAATTGATTCAATTTGGTCATTTCCATCCAATTAAGGTGACATCTGTTACATGATGAAATCTTCTGGCTATTATTTATGAATAGTGGTGGTTATAAACTGCCACTATATTTATTATTATTTAAAATTAAAAAATAAAATAAGGGACAGAGCTGATAGAAAGGATTTAATTGGATAAAATTAGAAAACTAAGGGATCTAATCGCATAGTCAAAAAACTAAGGGACTTAATTGGGTAAAATTAGAAAACTAAGGGACCAATTACATAGTCAAAAAACTAAAGGACTTAATTGAGTATTTTTAATAAATTAAGGGACCAAATAGGTAATTAAGCCTTATTATTATTATTATTTTGCTCTTAAATCCTAATCCGACGCTGCTGAGTGAGATGCGATGCGAGGAACAGACAAGGAGTGAGTGAGGAACACACAAAGACAAAGGTAAATGGATCGTGTTGTTCAAATGCCTATGCATGTCATTGGCCACTCCCAATGGACACCCTTTTGCAAAATGCTTCTTCACTTTTCTTCAGTTCATCACTTTCTACAACGCCTAAAATTTCCCATTACCAGGTTCGCTTTTCCATCCCTCCCAATCACAAACCCAGAACCAGAAGAAGGGCCTTCACCTTGAACATGGCACACACCCCAGGTGATATATGTTGTCTTTTTCATTGCAAAATTGAATCTTTGATAAATTTCAAAGCAAAGAAACTGATACAATTGATGTGTTAATTACCCTTTTAGCTGTTGAGCAACACAGAGTGATAATACCCAACAAGCACGGTGAAAAACTAGTGGGTTTATTACATGAGTCTGGAAGCAGGGAGATTGTAATCTTGTGCCACGGTTTTCGCTCCTCTAAAGTTAGTTTCTCTAATATATTAAGCTTTTAACATAAATCCCTTTTATGCAATAAGTTTCAATGCTTTGGTTTTCTAATGTTCAGGAATCGAATGCCTTAGTGAATCTTGCTGCTGCTTTGGAAAAGGCCAGAATAAGTTCTTTCCGCTTTGACTTTGCTGGAAATGGGTAGGTTTAATATTAGTACAAAACAAAATCATAATTCCTAAAGATGTTACTGTAAATGCAAGTGGCTTGTTACTGTAAATGTTTGTGACATTGTTTTAGCAGTAAGCTACCAGTGATGAGATAAAAAGAGAAGTGGCCTTGTTAAGGTTTGGATATTTTGAAAGTTATGCTTGATAAAAGATACCAATATTTGAAAGCATTAAGCTTGGGTTGCAATTGGTAAAAAAAAGAAATGTATAAAGTTAGGTTTTGATTAGATGAATAGTAGGTAAGGCCGTAAGGTAATTTACTGCCACATTTTAAGAGCTGGAGCTTGGAACAACTTAAGTTGGTATCTCTTGATGATATAATTCAAGGACAATACAACCATTAGAATCATATTGGGGCTCTTCAACAATGTAACGGCAGTCTTAGTAACAAAAGCTCCGAAGACACCACTGACCCAAGCTGCTTAACAACAGCTCATGTACAGTAAACTTGGAGATTACCAATATAATAAGGGATATGATTTTCCAATAAAGAGATTTATTGGTAAACTAACTACAAATGTGACAGGGTAGCTATTATCACTGCCTGCATGATTAAACAATCTTTAATACTTTGAGTAAATTACACGGACCCCCATGAGTTTTACATATATTACACCGACACTCCATTCCTTTTTAAACCATACAAAAAATTCCCTATTTGTTGGTTCTAAATTACACGGACCCCTCCTGAGTTTTATTTATATTACACGGACCTCCCTTGAGTTTTACTTATATTACACCGACACCTCTGCTTTTTTGAACTACAGGGGGTCAAAAGTAATGTTTAAAAAGGCAGGGGGTGTCGGTGTAATATATGTAAAACTCAGGGGAGATCCGTGTAATTTACTCTAATAAATACTTTTTAAGCATATATGTTCCTGGTCCTTTGGCCACATGGAGCGATAGGTTGTAAGATCGGTGGTAGTTTCTCCATTTGCAGTTTCACTGTGTTATGTGTACTAAAATTTCTGCCATCTGGTCTTGATCATAGTCTTGCTTCACTCCATGTTGCCCTTAATTTAGCTGTTGGATTTTCCTTCTAGGGAAAGTGATGGCTCATTTCAGTATGGTTACTATCGGAGGGAGGCTGAAGATTTACGAGCTGTAATTCAACATTTTCATGAATCAAACCGTGGAGTTAGTGCCATTGTTGGTCACAGTAAAGGTATTTTAACTTATTCTCCTCATTCACAAGTTTTTCTTCCAAAAAGAAAAGGTTGAGGAAAGATAAGTCAGATAGCATTTAGGATGTAGGTGCTGATTTAATAATCATTTGTTAATTATGCCCCTTTATATAATGGATAATGTTATGAGATTGTTCTTGTCACTTAATTTCCTTTTGGCTTGGCTGTAAAGATAGAAACCATGAATGATGCAGTATGAAGAAAGTTATGTTATTTCTGACTTAGAACCAGGATCAGCTCACAGTTAGTTGGTACTTAATAACTGGCTGAATCTTCTATTATGAGCTTAGGCAATATATTGAAATATAAAGAAACTTTAGCTTATATTTCTGGGCTGCTTGGCAAAAACCTGTTACAGAGGAACTTGATGAGTATTTTCATTTTAACACAGTATTGAGAAATAGGATTGTAGAAATGTAGGTATCGTGGGTTATATTTCTTAAACTAGGTATTTTATAGGAATAGGTAAAAATGATGAAAATTCCTACACTCCTACTCTTTATTGATGGTCATTATCTTTTTATTTGTACTCAGTGAGACCTAACTTATTGGTGCAGTTTTGATCTATACATATTCTCAAATTGTTACTCTGAATTTGCATGCATAATTGAACTATTATTAGTTGTTGCTGTGTCTTGATGCAGGAGGTGGTGTGGTGCTTCTTTATGCTTCTAAATATCATGACATCAAAACAGTTGTCAACCTATCTGGACGCTATGATCTGCAGGCAGGAATTGAAGAACGCCTTGGAAAAGATCATATGGAAAGAATTAGGAAGGATGGTTTCATTGATGTGAAGAGGTCAGGTAACCTGTCATTTAATGACACAAGTTTCAATGCCTATTAGTGTTAGAGCATGTTGTAAGAGATGGTTTAAACAATTTCAGTGTCAATCAATTACTTGTTTTCCTACTTTGAACTTATTGTATAAGTATATTTGCTGAAATTAGCAAGTCCAGAACTAAGCTTTGTTTTGCTTTTGCCCTACACTATTATTTGGAATTGGTATTATTCTATCCTATAAGCACAAAGTTCTTGCTGCAATTCATTCTCTTAAATTGATAATGAAACAAGCCCAAAAAGAATCGGGGAAAAGAAAAGACAAGGGAGAAAAATGAAAAATCTAGACAATAATTATCAACAATTGTCTTTAATACTTGAACTCTTAAAGATTGATTGCCAGCCATCATGGTAATCTGCCTGATGAGATGGAATTCTCTGTTTTAGTTTGTTTAACATAGACACACACATATTTAGTTATTTTAATATATGACCATTTGGGATTGGGGACATCTACTGTTGCAGGAAATTTTGAGTACCGTGTGACATTGGAAAGTTTGATGGATCGCTTAGATACAAATATGCATGAAGCTTGTCTTCAGATTGATAAAGAATGCAGGTGAGGGAAATTTTTTTGATTGACCCTTTTGCATCTTTTTGATGGTAAATTAATGTGTGTAGAAATTACAGAGTTTCTATAAAAAAAGTTTTATAATGCAGAAAACATAGAATAGTTTTATGCATGGCTTAAATTTAAGAACATATATGATTTAAAACTCGAAAGTGCAGAGAGTAGTTATTTGGAGTAGAGGGAGTTTATACAAAGCTATGAATTTTCCATCATGCCCAGAAGTGTTAATCAATCACATAATGTATGACAGGGTCCTAACAGTTCATGGTTCTTCGGACAAAGTTGTCCCTGTTGAAGAGGCATCTAAGTTTGCCAAGATTATACCAAACCACAAGTTACATATCATAGAAGGAGCTGATCATTCATTCACTAATCACCAAGATGAATTAGCCTCTGTTGTTGTGAACTTCATAAAGGAAACCTTGCACCAGGATAGGGGTACTGCTAACTAGGTATTTGTCTTTGCTAGCAGCATTTGAACTTAACTTTTTATTTTTTTATTTGCTGGATATCCATTTTTCTAATGATATAATTGTGGTAGATTTTGCAGTTTCAAGCCAGTTGAATTCGCTACTGATGACAATTTTTTTCTCATGGAAGAATCTGCCTATGATGTTCTACAACATATTTGAGCTCTTCTAGTTTTTGCTTATTAAATTAGTGAAACTTGCATCATGGTGAAAATAATGGCGAGAGCAGTATCTGCCAGTGTTATTTGCCTCATCAGATGTACACAGTTATTTTGACATTATCAATTATGATGATGCAAACAGTTATCTCATGGTAGTACCCTGTGGCCAGGGCAAAAGCCTTAGAGGGGTTATTTAACTACAAATGGTCATATATAATGGTCACCCTAGTCATGTGACATGGAAACGAGTATTTTAATTATTTTCTGACTTGGAATTCTCTCATATTTGAAGGGTGTGGGACATCTCATATTATTACCGAAGGAAAAAAAAAAAAAAAACCATGCTTGGAACTTCCTAGTTGTTGCCACCTGTTTGTGCTTTTTCAAAAATAATGAAAGCATTTGTAAGATTAGTTACTAATTATTCTTGGTGTGAGGTTGTAATAATATAATGCTAGAGTAATACATTAAATTAATTTATGAAATTTCCACATCATCCTAGTAATATAATGCTGGAGTAATACATTAAATTATGAAATTCTAAATTCTAGTCCATTTAATTCTCAATATTAGATGAAAATGTTTAAAATATACTGATAGTTTACAAGTTTTTTGAATTGTCATTGAATCATGAATTATTATATAAAAATTATTAACTTTTGTAACAATTATTTTAAAAGTTATTTTTAGGGTGATTTCTATTGGTTGATACTTGATAGGGTAATTTTTTATTTTTATTTTTTTACTTTTTTTTGACACTACATCAAAATTAAACTTTAATAAAATAAAAAAGCAATTTAGTTCTGGACTTTCATAACTACCATTCAATTTAATCCTTAAATTTGACATCATCAATCAATTTAGTTTTTAATATTACAAGATCAGTCAATTTAGTTCTTGAATTTAATAATAATTATCAATTTAGTTTTTGAACCTCAAATAGTTGATTGAGTAGAAAAAAGATAGGACCTTACATTTGACATATTATAGATTCGAGTATGTTTTTATCTTTTTGAAATGTATTTTTATAAATTTTTTTAACTCAAAACTTTCGTTGCCTTTTATTCGACACTATCTCCTATTTCTCTAAATAAATTTAGTAATCATAAATTGATATTAGAAACTAAAATGACTTATAATTATTAATTTTAAGGACTAAAGTTTTTCGCCTTATAATTTTAAGGATTAAAGTGATAAGTGATTATAATTTGAGACTAATTTAATTTGTTTTTCTATAATGATATGAGCAAAAATATCAATTTGACAAGCAATGTAGCATTTGGGGCCAAGCAGCATATGCGTAGGCGAAATACTACTATAATATTAGAAGTGCTAACTAGTACGAATAGGTTTAGTACCTCTATTCTATTGCACAAAATTAACTCACTAATTTGGGTGTGGGATTAGTGGGTGGAAGTTTGGATAATTCGAATGAAGTTTTAGGTTTACACATATCAAAAAAAAGAAAAAAAAATATATATTGCACGAAAGTACGTGTTCATATTTTATTGGAAAAAAATTAAATAAAAAGTTGTAAAACACAAACATTAGACGAACATCACATCACGTGTTGGTGTTGGCTTTGCAATATACGTTTTTTGTCGAATTCGTACAACAGTTATTCGTACTGTCCAACATTTTCCATAATACTATAATACTAAGAATTTGGATCATTCTAATTCTAAGATGATATGGTATGAATGCTTTCTTGACGGGTCCGATCGGAACTTTACCTCATCAGTTTTTTGAATTCAGGAAGCTTTCACAACCAATCTTTTCTGATTTTTCTCGCAATTCGGTTCGCATTTCCAGAAAAACCCTGAGCTTGAAGATGGCCCAAGCTGCCCAAAACTCTTGTGAGTTAATTTTCTCTTGATGACATGAGTGACTACCCATAATCATTAGGTAGCAAAGGCTTCACCTTTAAGTACTCGAAACAGCTTCCATGGAGTTCATTTTGGAGCTACTGATTTAATTCACTGTAAAAATCCAGAAATGGTTTGTTGGGTGGCAAATATTTGACCTAATTAGTCACTATCCTGAAATAAATGTTGGTCGAGTGCTTTCAAGTTGTTAATAGGTTCTATATATTTGTGTTTGTTTGCAGGTTACCTGGAATTAGAATGTAAATTTACTTTTAAGTTAGCAGTTTCTAGATAGGATAGCGTGTTATTTGAGGAGTTTCACAGTTTATGTTCAAAGCTTTTGGGTTGTCTTCACTCTTCAAATACTATGTTCTACATATTTAACAAGAAAACACATTTTATCTAAGCAACTTAGTTGTGGGTTGTTGGAAACAACACCAACTTACATGCTTACTCAAATTGATAGGCAACTGAACCTCATCTGATTCTTGTCTTCCTTCCTAGTCCTAGCTATCTCCATCAATTAGATAGTTACCAAATGTAGCTTAAGGTTAAGCTTCTAATTTCATTTTTTTTTGTGTGTCAAAATTTGCATCTACCACTTCCTCAGCTACAGAATTGTTGAAGAATGTCTCTGAATTTTTCTCACACTGTGTACCATATAAATCAAATTTATTTTATGTTCATAGTCAAGGGACTTCTCCCTTTAACTGTATTACACACAGAGTTCACCTCATCGTAGAGGTCTGCTGTCCTTGGAAACAGGATTTCATAGTCCAGGATTTATAATGTATTTTCTATGCCAATAGAAATAACATGCAATGAAAGTATGCAAAGTGGCATTTGAAAAGTATGTGTTAGAGCATTTGTTAATTTTAGCCTTTTAATTTCCCTGTTTCTGTTTTTATTTGTACAGATTTGTTTTTCTGTAATTAGTTTCTATTTTATTTCCTGTAATTATGTTAGCAAGATTCTTTCTTGTAAATACTAGGTCAGGATTAATTAGTCACTTAGTATATTTGTAATCAGCCTGTATTACAGAATTGTGAAAAATATTAATCTTTTTTCTCATGTTTCAAGTGTATGGTATGGTGATGCTTAGTATTTCAAAAAATATTTAGTATTTGAAATAAAGAATGACAATGAGTTATCTAAGTTGCGTGTTGAGCATTCAATCAATTTCAAAGAAATTGACTTACAACTGTTGAATTACTTTTTTCAGCTCAGCAGCAGAAAGTCATAATAACTAACAATCATGGTAATAAACTAGTGGGCATTTTGCATGAATCTGGAACCAAAGAGATTGTTATCCTATGCCATGGTCTTCGATCCACCAAGGTTACTTTCCTTTTTAATAAATTATGAACTCACTATTTTTTTTTATTATTATGTAAATGTTATTAAAAATTAATATGACATCTGATTCCATATACATTAAATACCTTGATGCAATTATTTTCATTATTTAATTAAATTTCTCTATCTCCAGGAAGATGATATCATCAACAATCTTGCTGCTGCTCTAGAGAATGCAGGAGTCAGTTCTTTTCGCTTTGACTTCACTGGAAATGGGTAAATATCTTGTATTACAGGACAAAATTGTGAACCTATTTGTGTTTGTAATCTTGGCGTTCAAAATATGCAACCAACTTCACTTTTTGTTATGAATATCAATGTTACTAGATTCAGAACTATGCTAAAAGTGCAAGGTAAAACCTTTGGAGAATTATTCTGCATTGCAAGTTATTTTATGCAGTTGTTGGCATACGTTGGTAACAATTGTCAAGCATATGATACTCTATTTAAAGAAGCAGATACTGAATATTTATATATTCACATATGGATTAATATAGTGTGTTATGCAATGCCACTTAACATCATGCTAATTATTACTAAGTTATTTTATTTATTCTTGGAATATATATTTATCAATTATCAAGATACAAGATTATAATTTTTTACCAAAAAATAACACATTAGAGGTCAGTGGGTATATATATTTAATATTTTATGCAAAAACATGAGTTATTGGTGACAAGGGAATGTGGAGACAAACTTTTGTGTTTTCTAGTTTTAACAAAGTAATTATTTCCTTTGAAAATAGAAAAGTTAAAACCATTTGAGATGGGATCTCTTGTCCTAATGATAGAAGTATAGAATCACCACTAGCTTCTCCACTAATGCCATGTTCTATGAAACTTATTCTATCTAATCCTGATCACTAGTATTGTTTAACTGTTTCATTTTTTATTTAGCTGTTGAGTTTTCTTTCTAGGGAAAGTGAAGGTTCATTTGAGTTTGGTCACTATTGGAGGGAGGTTGATGATCTACATGATGTAGTTCAACACTTTCATAGAGCAAATCGTAAAGTTATTGCAATTATTGGACACAGTAAAGGTTTGTTGTTTGCATTCTTACATGCATATATAATTTTACAGATAAGAAGTGGGGAAAGAAAAATCCATATTCGTTTAGGTTATTGATTTGTGTCATCAATTTTTTTTTTTCTATCAACTAATGATAAAGTAATTTTTGTTCAACAATGATTTGGTTTTTAAGGCTGAAATCCTGAATGAAGCAGTATGATAAGAACGGTGCAATTTCTTACATAAAACATTAATCTTGCCTATTTGTAGATGATCACTCACTAAAACTTCAAGCATGTGCTTAGTTTATACTCTGATTAAAAAAACTTTTTCTTAATCTACTGAGCTAGTCAGTGGAAGTAATATGATGAAACTGTAGTCATTTTTATCTTATCTGTCATCCTGTGAACAGTTTTAATTAGAAAACTTAATAAATATAAAGAGGATTTATGTGAAATTTTATTACTTGTATCTTGATGCAGGAGGTAGCGTGGTGCTTCTTTATGCTTCTAAATATCATGATATTAAAACAGTTGTCAACCTCTCTGGACGCTATGATCTGAAGGCAGGACTTGAAGAGCGCCTTGGAAAAGATTATTTGGAAAGAATTAGGAAGGATGGTTTCATTGATGTGATGCAGTCAGGTAACCTGTCATTTAATCACACAAAAGTCCCATGCCTCTTAGAGCATGCTGTAAGAGATAGTTTGAACACATTTTGTGTCCATTAATTACTCGTTTCCCTACTTTGAACTTATCAAGTGTATTTGCTGAAATCAGTAAGTCCAAAACCATGGCTTGTTTTGCTTTTGCTATACATTTTATACCAAAATTTGGAATTGGGGATTATTTTACCCTATAAGCACAAAGTTCTTGCTGCAATACTTTTATTTTGCCACAGTTCATTCTCTTAAATGTCTGATACAAAACAAAACCAAAAAGAATGAAAAGAAAATGAGGGAAAATTGAAAAATGTAGGCAATAATTATTAACGACTGTCTACAATACTTAAAAATTGGTAGGCAGCCAACATAGGTAGTCTGGCACATTTCATGACATTCTCTGTTTCTGATTGTCTAACATAGGCACACACTTTTTATATTATTATATGACCATTTGAGGACATCTGCTATTGCAGGAAATGTTGATTACCGTGTGACCTTGAAAAGTTTGATGGATCGCTTAGATACAAACATGCATGAAGCATGCCTTCAGATTGATAAAGAATGCAGGTGAGAACAATTTTTGTCTGATCTCTTTTGCTTCACCCTTTGCATCTTTGTTACTTGTGGAATTTACAACTTCTGAAAATTATGAAATTAGAAGAGGAAATTTACAAGATTTAATATCTACTCTCGAATTTCAGTTTTGATTTACTCCCTAGTCAAGTAGGGGAAATCATTGTAGTATACAAATTCATGTACACTATATAGTGTTTAATTTAGGAATACTTGATTTAAAAGTGCATAGCATAGTTATTTGGAGCAGAGGGGATTTGTACGAGTGAGAGATGATGATGAAGGTAGGAAGGTGGTCTTGCAAACAATATTCTCAATAAAGCTATGAAATCATAATCATGCATGCCTTTAAGTTCTAATCTCAAATCACATAATGGATGACAGGGTCCTCACAGTTCATGGTTCTTCAGACCCAGTTATCCCTGTTGGAGATGCATCTGAGTTTGCCAAGATTATACCAAACCACAAGCTAATTATCATAGAGGGAGCTGATCATTCATACACTAATCATCAAGATGAATTAGCCTCTGTTGTTGTGAACCGCATAAAGGAAGCCTTGCTCCAGGATAAGGGTACATCTAGCTAGGTATCTATCTTTGCTAGTGACATGAACTTCAATCTTTTTTGTTTGGCATCCATTTTTCTAATGATGTGTAATTGTGGTAGATCTTGCAGTTTCGAGCCAATTGAAATTGCAACAGGTGACAATTTCTGTTATGGATGAACCTGCCTATGATGTTCTACAACATGTTTGAGCTCTTCTAGTTTTTGCTTATAAAATTAGTGAATCTTGCATCATGGTGAAAATAATGGCGAGAGAAATATCTGGGAGTGTTATTTTGCCTCTGATCAGATGTACAATGCCATTTTGACATTATCAATTATGACAAATGCAATATGCATACAGTTATCTCATGGTAGCATATGGAAGCCTTAGTGGGGGTTAGTCCCACATTTGAAGGGTCTGGGGACACCTCATTGTATTATAAAAAAAAGAGTGAAAGAAAACCTTATGGTAAAGAGTCTAAAGACTGTTTAGTCACCACCTGTTTGAACATCTTATAAATGATGAAAATATTTGTAAGATTGATTTGTAGATTGTGGGTGGCGTGAGGATCCCATCATACTCACAAAGCATGTGCCATGAGTCCATGCTTGCTTGTTCAATTCATTGGTCTCTACCCTGTGATACGGAAACATACAAATAGAAACATGAATGCAAATTGGTAGTGAGCCATTGACATAGTAATAATAAGGTCGTTATATTTTTACCGAATGAATAATGGTATGAGCGTTAATATTTATCTAAATATCAGATAAAGGTTAAAATTAGAGTTTTTTTTTTTTCTAAGTAGAAGTTGCTTGAAAATTTTAATTAAAAACTCCTTTTAAATTAAATTTTATTTCATTATTATTTTATTTTGATTAGTTCAAAATGAGAGAAAAAGATATTAACATATACAACTTTTTCTAAAAGTTACTTTTTTTATATAAAAATAATTTCCATAACTCTATTTTTTTTTTCGAACGTGTTTAGCTTAAGTTCTGATATTAAGGAGAACAAAAAAAAGGGGTTATACGAATTTTGCTTATATTGTGTCATTTGGTCTACTTCGAGAACTAACGACATTTAAAATTATGCATAATTATACGCGGAAAATTCTTTTTTTATTCTCTATTTAATTCTATATCTTTTATCTTTAGGAGGTTTTCCTCCACTAAATATTTTCGGAAAACTTTCATTTGTTATGGTGTGAATAACGGACAAACTTATACTTCTTGATTTCAGTAGAGTTCCTTGTTAGTGTTATTTTTATCTAGTACAACGTATTATCTAAAAGTAATCGTGAGGCAAAACCAAAAATTAACTCGTCTTGTGTCAAATAATAGACGGTTTCATTATGATGAGAAATTCTTAAATAGTTTTATTAAATATCAATCTATAGTCTAAACTAATATATACTTATAAATTTTAATTTACAAGAAAAGTTAATAATATTTGACTAGGCAGAGATCAATTGGGACCATTCCATCAGACAATAAATAATTTGTCCCTTTAGCTGACACGGTCGGAGGTTGAATTATCTAAAGCAGCCTTTTGTTTTGTGGCACTGTAAACTCAACTCAAATTCACCAGAGGTTTCGCAAGCCACTTCGCATTTCCAGAACTTGAAGATGGCACAAAACCCTTGTGAGTTACTTTGTTTTTGTGTTTGATGTCATGACTCCTCATAACCATTGCCTAGCTACTCATTCCATCACCGGTTTATTTTCAAGCTACTGATTTAGTTCACTGCAAAATAAATGGCTTATTTTTAAGTCACCATCCAGAAATAAATGTTGTCTGTCTGTGTGCTTTTAAGTTGTTAATAGGTTCCATTTAATTAGATTGTGTGCACTTACTTAAGATAACAGTTCCAGAGGTTATGTTCAAAGTTTGTGGGTTGTCTTTTAACTCTTCAAGCACTCTTTTTCACATATTTAAAAACTAAACACAGTGCATGTAAGCAAATTAGCTCTGAGATGTTGGAAAGAAACAGCACACCATCATACCCAAATTGCTAGGCAGCTAACTGAACCTGAACCTTCCTATCCCTATCAATTAGATTGTTGCCCAATCTTGCTTAAAGTGAAGCTTCTAATTCCACATTTGTTTTTTCTTTTTTATGTGTCAACATTTGCATCCAAAGTCTTCCTCAGTTTATTGAAGAATGTCTCTCAATTTTTATCACACTGTATACCATATAAACCAAATTTATTTTATGTTCATAGTCAAGGGACTTCTCCCTTGTTCACTTCACTGTAACAGTCTACTTTCCTTGGATCATATTCCATGATTTATAATGTATTTCCTATGCCAGTAGAAATAGCATGCAACGGAAGTATCCAAGGACATATTTGAAAAGTATAGTATAATGATGCTGAGTATTTCAAAAGCATCTACTTGTGGTATTTGAAATGAATCACAATGGTTAACCTGAATAGCATATTAAATATTCAATCGATTTCAAAGAAATTGACTTAAAACTGTTGAATTATTTTCTCAGCATTTCAGCAGAAGAAAATCATAATACCAAACAAGTATGGCTATAAACTAGTGGGCATATTACATGAATCTGGAACCAAAGAGATTGTTCTCCTATGCCATGGGGGTCGAGCTTCCAAGGTTACTTTTCCTGTTTTATAAATTATGAACCCACTATATTTTTTTTATTATGATGCTATTGTTATTAGAAATTAATATGACATCTGATTCCATAATCCATGTAAATATAAATACATTGATTCAGTTACTCTCAATGTTTAATTAATTTTTCCTATCTCCAGGAAAACTTTATCATGACAAATCTCGCTGCTGCTCTAGAGAATGCAGGAATCAGTTCTTTCCGCTTTGATTTCACTGGAAATGGGTAAATTTCTTGTACTACAGATAAAAAACTGTGAACATATTTATGTTCGTAATCTTGGCCTTCAAAATATACAACCACTAGTTCCTCCATTTATGCCATGTTCTATGAAACTTCTGCTATCTGATCCCAACTACTAGTATTGCTGTTTAACTGTTTCATTTTGATTTAGCTGTTGAGTTTTCCTTCTAGGGAAAGTGAAGGTTCATTTGAGTTTGGTAGCTACTGGAGGGAAGCTGATGATATACATGCTGTAGCTCAACACTTTCATGAAGCAAACCGTACAGTTATTGCAATTGTTGGGCACAGTAAAGGTTTGTTGTATTACATTGATGTCCATACATGCATACGTAATTCATACATATAGCCAATCGATTTGTATCATTTTTTTTTCTAATTAATAACAGACGATAAGTAATTCTGGTCAACAATGATTTGGTTGCAAGGCAGAAACCACAGAAGCTAGCTATTATAGTTGGAGAGCCCAAGGCCTTATAAACCTCACATTAGAATCCCATGCTTCCAACGTGGGACTCAAGTCCCATACCTTGCAATTGGATCCTAACAGACTCGAGATAAACACACTGGATTCTGAATAATAATAGAAATAATCTGGTTTTAAGGCTAAATTTGAGTACAAGCATCAATAAACACAGGGTTTCCCCCTAACATGGAGTTTCCTCCGTCAAAGCATCAGAAATAACAATCTGACACTTTAATTAATTGCCTTGTACAAGCGTGTCACACAGCCTATATATGACTATAACTGTCTCACCATAACATGGAATTGCCTAATCTGAAATTAATACAAAAAATAACTGCCTAATAACTTCCTATACCTAATGCAGAATTTTAACTACCTAATAAAAAACTTGGCCTATCAGTTTCATTATAAAATGAGAAGCATGGATTCAAGCACATAAAGGACAAGTAAAAGAATTTTGTCACTACGTGAATTAGAAAGTTTATATGTATGTTGAAATTGTTCTTAATAGTTTATGTATATTGGTGCAGGAGCTAATGCGTCGCTTCTTTATGCTTCAAAATATCATGATATTAAAACAATTGTCAACCTATCTGGTTGCCATGATTTGAAGGTAGGCCTTGAAACTCGCTTTGGAAAAGATTTCATGGAAAGACTCAGGAAGGAAGGTTTCATTGAGTTTAAGGCAGAGTCAGGTAACCAGCCACTTAATCAGCCATGTGTTCAAATGCTTAAATTGGTGCAGAAGCATGTTTTTAAAGATGCTTTTGAGAAATCTGTGCTCCATATACTTCTACTTTAAATTTGCTATTCGTTGCATTTGCTGAAATGGGCAAGTCCAGAGCCTTTCCTTCATATACTTGTTTTCCTCTACACTTTGTCTAAAGGTCCTAAACTTTTTTCTTTTTTCAAACCAATTGGAGCTCTTTTTTCTGGTCCTCAATCTTTGATGCAATGCTCCAACTGCATCAGTCTTACCATCTTGTTTGCTATTACTCTTCTTTTGAATGTGAAAAAACATATGCACCTGAAAAAAAAAAAAATAATATCACCAGTTGTCTCAAGTTCTTGAGGACATCATATGACATCTACTTTTGTAGGTATTAATTATCATGTAACTGAGGAAAGTTTGAAGGATCGGTTAAACATAATTATGCTTGAAGAATGCCTGCATATTGACAAAGAATGCAGGTGAGAGAAAAATTGTCTGATAGTTCCCCTCTCTTCTTCACCCTTTCATCATTACAGAGTTTCATTATAAATTTATAATGATCTGCACAGAGGAATCCGTAAAAGGTGAGGGTGTTTTGGGCACGGTATATATCAGATGACATTTTCCATTTATAATCTAATTTATCTTTTTCTTAGCATTTAATGCATGTGATTTTTAACCTTTTAAGTGTTTTTCCTTCAAGAACATGCTTCTGCCAAAAATTTAAATAAAATAGAATCCTTATTATTTGATCATGTTAAAAATTTTGATTTAAAATAAACATTTAAAGATTTTTTTGTAAGTTAACCGTTAAAAATAAATATGAAAAATAATGAAATACTTTTTGTGAGGATGAAATACACGAATTTTTGTTTTAACCCTTCCATTATTTTTTTTTGTTGGTTTTAGTTATACATTTTTAAAGTTTTGAAAATGGTTTCTATCACCATTTACTCATGACGTGACATACATTTTAATATGTCACGTCACATTCTCAAAGTGATTGTAAACATAACATGTTTAGATGCTGACACCTCATTACCAATTTGTGTAGTAGATAATCTTTATATGTAATTTGATGCTTGACTCATGCTTCCAAAATGCAAGATGATATGTGTTTATGTCTGTATGGAGTATGGACTAGTAATTTGGAATGAATCTAAAGAAAAACAACTTTAGTTATGCTAATTAATTTGTTGATGAAAATCAATAGTTTTTAATGAAGTTATGAAATTTCCATAATGAATATGGGTGTATAATGTATGACAGGGTGTTTACAGTTCATGGTAGTGCAGACATCCAAATCCCGGTTGTAGCTGCACATGAGTTTGCTAAG
This sequence comes from Pueraria montana var. lobata, assembly GCA_026413185.1. Taxonomy (NCBI): domain Eukaryota; kingdom Viridiplantae; phylum Streptophyta; class Magnoliopsida; order Fabales; family Fabaceae; genus Pueraria; species Pueraria montana. Next base: position 68,198,423 of record CM048649.1, on the reverse strand, counting down.
GTTCTACCTAATTACAAGTTCCACATTATAGAGGGAGCTGATCATGTATATACTGATCATCAAGCTGAGTTAGCGTCAGTAGTGGTGAATTATATAAAGGAAACATTGCAACTGGACAAGCTTTATGCTAGTTAGGTATCTAACTTGTCCTGCATGTTAACATTTTATATTTTTCCAAATTATTAGCCTTTCTAAAAATATATGGTGATAGTCAATTTTGCTGCTTTGAGTCAATTGAATTTCGAAAGTTCTACTCATAACAAACTTGCTTTCTTTAGGTCCCTGATGGAATCTGCTTCATGATGCAATATTGCAACTTGGTACATTTGAGAACTTTGCTCGTGCTGGAGAGAGTCATCTTTGATTTTATTGAATGAGAGAACCATTTGTGTGTTGTGGCTGAAATATGTATATCATATCATATGGTAAATAAGGTTGGGGACTTGGGGCCTCTTAGTTGTGTCCCACGTTTGTGAAGAATGAAAACATGAGCTTTGTTTTTTGGTTTTTGTTTTTGGTGAATGCATGAGCTTTTGTTTAGATGGATTCTGTTTTTATCAGCAAAAAAAATTTATATATATATCATTATCAAAGGTACCAGTGGTACCAAGAACATGTACACTAAGTGTTTCAATACACACCACCAGAACCATAGACTTCCCCTATAACATTGGTTAGTGAGCATTTAAATAATGTGCTACTTAAATGCTAAATAACCAATAACATAACCGTGAAGTTCATACCCGCAACATTCTTGACCAATGAGAACAAAAACGCAAATTTCTACAGGTCCAATTTGCTCTAGTATCTTCCAAAAAAAGAAAAACCAGTATATCAGGTGCACCAATCACGTAACACTCCAGGGTCCATGCTCAGAATAATAAATGCATCTTTGAATTCCACATAAGTGCCTGAGGGAGTTGGTGCCCCAAGCGGCACTGTAGCAGATTCAATTCTCTATCATCTCTGGGCCCATGTCTCCACAAACTGCAATAAAAGCATAACAACACCTCCACAAACCACCCTCAATTCAGTCAGAAATATTCCTTGAAAAGATACAGCTACCAGGATTGCATTCCCACGCAGCAAATGTGTAATCAAAGTCTTTTGAGAAACCTTTTAACCAAGCCCATGTGTAGAACAAAATGTCTTTGATAATGTTTTCTTTGATGGCAGGCCTTCCCTCAAAGACACAAGCATTCCTACATCTCCATAAAATCCACACCACTGCCCCCCAAACAACGAGCCACCTTTGTGACTCCTTCTTGTTACGGCATATGAAATCATGCTATAGCCGATTAGATATAGGATCCCTTGGTATTACAATTGACATACCCAACCAAGAAAAACATTGTTTCCAGATGTCCTGCGACAAGCTGCATGTGAAGAGTATGTGTTGTATAGATTCCTGCATCAAATTACAAAAAGGACAAGCTTCACCATTTGTCTCTATAGGAATATTCCTACCAACCAGGTTATCACGCGTTGGTAGCCTGTTCAGAATAATCCTCCAGATCATAACAGCCACTTTTGGTGGGACTTGCAGTTTCCAAATTATTGGAAAAATCTCTTCATGTTGAACCTCTATTCCTGCCTGCTGTATTACCTTGTATGCTGATTCTGTAGAGTATGTTCCATCTTGTCCTTCTTTCCACCACCAATAATCATGTGAGTCAGATCTTAACATAACATGTTGAATCAGATTTTGAAACGAGTTAACCAAATTTTCTTCCCACAAGAACCATTCCCTACGCCATCCAATATTCCAGCTCCATGTTTGACCCTCCCAAGCACTCATTTCACTAATTGTATAGGATTGTTGGGTTGAATTAAGAAAAAGTCTAGGAAACATATTAACTAAACTATCCCTTCCTATCCAACAATCATGCCAAAAATTTCTGAGCTCACCTCTACCCACTCTCCGTTCTACATTTTGTTCAAACCAATTTGTATTATCCCTCCCACCACAAGTGTTACATAGATCTCTCCACCAAATGGAATGGTTATTCCTCCTCTCCTCACTCAAAAGACCTCTCCAACCCCCATACTTAGATTCTAAGACTCTACACCATAAAGACGACCTTTTTTTTGTGAAAAAGATCCCACCTCCATTTACCAAGGAGAGCCATATTAAAGATGTTGATGTCTTTAATATTAAGCCCTCCTAGTTTTTTGGGTAGACACAATTTTTCCCACTTCACCCAACTAATTTTTTTACCATTCACATCAACCCCCCAAAAAAAGGTTCTTTGTAGCCTCAAAATTTTCCTCACCACCCCACTCGGAATTTTGAAAAAGGACATAAAGAACAACGGTAGAGAATTCAAGACCGAGTTAATAAGGCAAAGCCTACCCGTAAAGGAAAGTAACTTGAGCTTCCAATTAGATAATTTTTTTGCAATTTTATCTATAATTGGTTGCCAAGTTTCTTCCCTCCTAGGGTTTGCACCAATTGGGATTCCAAGGTAGGTAAAGGGTAAAGAAAGAGCTTTAGCATTCAACAAGTTGGTGTACCTCTCCATGACCAAACGCTCCACTCCAATAGTTCCAAAGTTGCTTTTATGAAAATTGACTTTTAACTCGGAAATGAGCTCAAAACATCTAAGGATAGCCTTAATCATAATTACATTATTCAAAGAGGCCTCTCCAAAGAAAAGAGTGTCATCCGCATATTGTAAAAGATTGACCTCAACATTGTCTTTCCCCACTTTAAAGCTTAAGAATAAGTTCTTTTTAGTTGCCTCTCTGATTAACCCATCAAGGCCCTCCGCTATAATAGTAAAAAGGAAAGGAGCAAGTGGATATCCTTGTCTAAGTCCTCTTTGTGACACAAATTCCAATGAGGGGCTACCATTCACTAGTATGGAAGTGGTACTAGAAGATAGACATCCCTCAATCCACGAAATCCACTTATCATCAAAATTCAATCTCCTCATCATATAGTACAAGAAACTCCATGAAACCGAGTTATATGCCTTTTCACAATCCACTTTAAAAACAAGGCATTTTTTCTTCAATCTTCTTGCTTCATCAATACCTTTCATTTGCCACCAAGACACCATGTAGTAAGTGTCTACCTCCAAGGAAAGCACTTTGCCTTTGATTTATCACTTTCGGGAGCTCATGGCTAGGATCTTAGCCACAATTTTGTACATATAACCCATCAAAGAAATAGGCCTAAACTCACCAAGCTCTTGGGGATCTTCAACTTTTGGAATCAAAGTGATAAAAGAGGCGTTACTCCCCCTTGGGAATACACCATGTGTATGGAACTCATTTACAAATCTAATGATATCCTCCTTTAGTGCATCCCAAAAAGCTTTGATGAATTTGAAATTTAATCCATCGGGGCCTAGACTCTTAAGGTTTCCACATTCCCAAATTGCATCTTTAATCCCCATCTCTTCAAATTTCTTAACCAACACCTCATTGTCTTGTTGTGAGAGTCTCTTGAACTCAACACCATCAAGCTTTGGTCTTGTCCATGCCTCTTCACTAAATCTTTTACAAAAAAAAGATCTAGCCTCCTCCTTCACCCTTATCGAATCCTCTACCCAATTGCCTTCAATATTTAGTCCTCTCAACATAGACTTCCTCCTCCTCCAATTGACCATACAATGGAAATACCTAGTGTTTTGGTCCCCCTCCAAAAGTCATTTAGATCTAGCTTTTTGTCTAAGGAGCGATTCACTACACATAATCACTTTCCACAATTCCTCTTGAAGACCTTCCCTTTTTAGGCTCTCCTCTTCAAGTAACCCCTCACTCTCCTCTTTCTTATCAAGGGCATTAATTTCTTCTTCTATGGACTTATGCTTTGTCTCCAAGTTCCCAAACATCTCCTTATTCCACCATTTTAATTTTGATTTCAAAGCCTTCAACTTTTCTTTGAGAACATAGGCACCCCATCCACAAAATTCAAAGCTCCCCCAAGCCTCCCTAACATAATTCTCAAATCTTTTATCCAAGAACCAACAATCAATACCCTTAAAGGGTTTGGGGCCCCAATCAATAGTCTTGTTCTTCATGATGATTGGACAATGGTCGGAGAGATTTCTATCCAATATGTGTTGTGTGCATCCCGGTCAAAGCTCCAACCAATCACTCGACACCACCACTCTATCCGATCTACTTCTAGCTTTTCCATTTGGTCTATACCATGTGAACTTCCTTCCTGTCATTGGAATGTCTAGCAGTTCCATTTCTTCAATGAACTTGTTAAGATCTTCCCTTTCTCTACTTCCATATATACTTCCACCACAACCCACCCTTTCTTCCCTTCTTCTCACACAGTTGAAATCCCCTAAGATACACCAAGACTTAATATGACAATCTTCCTTTTTCCTCTTCAAAGCCTCCCAAATCCTCACCTTCCCTTCTCTATCACATGGTAAATATACATTAACAATGACCACCATAGAATTTGATTCCTTCCAAGTACCCTCCATACCAATATAACCTTCACCAAGAAAAGTGCTTGTAAGCTCAAAGCAATCTATACTCCAATTACATAGTAATCCGCTCGAGAGACCATTTGATGGAACCATCAACCATTTTGCTTCCCAATCTCCCCACAGTGCTTCACACAACGCATTGTTAATTTCTTGTTTCTTGGTTTCTTGTATACACAGCATCTGGGCATCCTCCTTGATCACCAATCTCCTAATAAACTTGCTTTTAACCTGCCCCCAAGCCTCTTACATTGTAGGATAAGATCCTCATTAAATATTATCTTTGGCGCCCTCCAAGAACTTCCCTGCTGCCATCTTTGCTTCACTTTGATCTCTTTTTTCCATTTCCACCAAATGCCCCATAATTTCCACTTCATCACCTTCAAAAGTGACTCCAATGCTCTTTCCCAATTCCCACAATTTTTTTGCTTCTGCTACATCATCTTTTAGCCAAAATATCTTGTTGCAGTTTTGAATGCAGCTATCAGATAAGATATTACTGAATTCTAATTGCAGGGATCTTTTCTTTACTCTACCTTTAAGTCTTGCTTGTTCCGCTTCTGAGATACCCAATACAAAGGATTCTGTAGCTTCATAATTCTCCACAAATGTAGATTTTGAACAGAGGTCAAGATTATTTATTGGACCTCTAACCACCCCTTCTATCGAGCCTTCATCCACAGGACGATCACCTACTTCACTCTCCTCACCACACACCGGCGATACTGCAGTATTCTGTAACGGATCATGAATTAATTGCAACTTCAAGTCCACCCTGCATGATCTATTCGACCCATCTTTAGGGGAGGAGACCCAAAAATTTTCCTTAGTCCCTTCTGAACCCATGTTGTTGGGTTGGGCCTCCTGCACTTCTTGTGATCCATCTTTATGAAGTTCAATCCCGTCACTATTTCCTATCTCAGTAGCTGCATTTTTTTCCGTTTTCCAACAACCCCTCTGAATTTTCCATACTACCCTCCCATCTGTATTTTTTAGCGTGTTGTTCTCCCAATTGGACCCCACGTTAATGTTCTGAGGTGCCTCTACCCACTCTCTTTTTTGTGCACCCATTTCTTGAATTTGAATCTCCACTTTCTCCTTTTGTCCCATCATTGCCGCATCATCAGAGATGGGTCTATCACCCCCTTGTACTGACTCTTGAGTAAAGTCTTGTCTCTGGTTAATACCCGTTAGGTACAGGTTTGGTGCTTCCTCCTTGCTGTGAATGGAGGTCCGTCGGAGTCCATGGTCATCCCTAGCAACTTCGTCTTCTTCTTCAGAGAAATGACTCATATCATCAGAACATTCAGACACTGATGAGTTACACTCCATACCATAGACACTACCCACAGATAAATCCTCAGAGGCCTTTTTGTCTCTGCGCCAAAGACTACAACAACATTGATTCACCTGGGCTCTTGTTTGTTCCACCAAATGAACTTGAAAAATGCTCCCATTAATTTGTATTCTTCTGTTGTTATTGATATGAAGAGGTGAGTTAAGCATCACTAGGATTCGAGCAGCATCAGTCCTCTCCAGATCTTTTGTTTCTTTAGCTAGACCAATGAATTGTCCAAACGGGCCAACAATGTCTGAGAAACATTTCGCCCCCATACATTCAATGGGACACCCGAACAAAGTAACCATGCTAGTCTTCTGCCAATTGGTAGATCTTTATGCCATTTCTCAACCGAGTGGAAAAGAGACGACAAGCCTTCCCCTTCTGTGCTAAAATATTCTTGCATCTTGTCTTCTTCAACACCTTTTATCAGCGCTAACTCTCCCCCCAAATATCTTATGCGCACTTCCTTCGTTCCACACAGTAGATACATTTCATGTAATCTGTCAAAGATTGTTAGATTTTTTAAATTCCCCACCCAACAATCTTCTAACCAACTTTTATTCTCTTCCTCCACGTTGATGCTCGGTCCATACCACTTTTCTTCACCCCTTTCCACTTGATTTTCTTTGACCCTCCATACCTTCTTTCCGTGATTGATACCATTCTTTACTATCTGGGCATATGATTTGTTATTATACTCCTTCACAGTAGTTTTTGTTGCTTCACCTTGCATATGTTTCTTTTCATATTCAGCTTCACCCATGATATTTTTTCCTTTCCTGTTCTTCAAATCATGACTATTATTTGTTGCCTTCAAGCTATCCCTCCTGTATTTAGGGATGTTCACATTCATCTTCATGTTGCCAATCGTGATAGTATCCAGTTGCTTTTCAAATCCCTTTATATCCCTTACTCCAGAGAACCTAACAAAACCATATCTATTCCCCCACCTGTTTCTAGTTTTTGCAATGAAAACCTCTCTTACCCTTCCCCATCTTTGGAAAATTTTCTAGATTTCAGGCAGTCCAAATTCTTCAGGGAATCTCTCAAAAAAATACGTTGTTATGTCCTCATGGTTCCTCCAATTTTGAGAGCACTCACCCACCCTCCTTCTTCCCCACTGTCCTCTCTCTTTCTCTCTCTCACACATCCCACACATATTATACTTCTCTTGACCTGAGTTGTCAGCCATGTTAATAACATCAGAAAGCCGTTCTAACAATTAGCATATTACCAAACATTCAAAACTCACTAAGAAATGGTCTCTGCAACTTAAGTATGACACTTATGCAGGGATTCTTCAGGTGGATAATCCATGAATCTAAATTAAGTCTAAAGCCATATATGCCTACCTCAATCTATATGTAAGCTCCAAGCACAAGTTAACCTATAAAAACATCGATCTCCAGCAAGTGTGGGTAACCATGGCATGGCATGGCAACCTGCTTGACAAGATCTGCACCAACATTTATGGCTTTGTCTTCAAATTTGATACTTTTTGGTCACAGTCATACCATCCTGTCCCCAGGAATCCCTTGATTTTTTCTCAATTAGCAAATTGCGACCCTCACTCGATCAAATTGAAAATTAAAGAAACATTTAGATGGATTTTGTAGTTTCAATTATCCTACTCCTATGGGACGATTTACGAAATTTTATTCTCATAATTACATTTCTAGAAATATTATTTCCATGAATATGTCTGTTTAACGATAGTAATTTCAGAAAAAAAAAATTAAAATTTATTTAATTAAAAAATAAAAGTAAAAAAAGAAATGTAGAAAAATGAAGTGGAAATAGGTAGTTATTGTAAAAAAATAATTTCTATTCTCATGGGAATCTAATATACCAACCATTTTTCATGAAAATAAAAAGCAAGACAATTGTGAATATTTTACATTCCTTAAAATGTTTTTACAAAATTTATATCAAACATGATAATCTTTTTTTTTTTTTTTTTTTGATGAATTCAAACATGATAATCTAATATTTCTAAGTCCACATTTTCGGAAATCTTGCTTAATACCTTGTAACTTGTGTATAATATATTTCTTAGTTTATATCTTTACTTTGCTTTTTCATCGTTGTCTATTTAATCATTTGTATAATATATGATATTAGCAAGTAACTCTTGTATTATGCAAGTATTATTTTAATTTAAATAAAAAATATAAATAGTTTGAGTTTAAGAGGAAAAGAAAATTTTTGAAAAATTAAAAGAATTGATTTTAAAGTATAAATAGTTAAGATTTGAGATAAAAAAGTTATTATAAAAATAAAAAATAATTGAAGTTGTAATTTGAGAATTTTAAACCTTAACATAAAAATTTAAAGTAACTAATAATTTTGTATCTATTTTTTTAAAAATAGTAAATAAATACTTAATAATGGTAAAGTCACAGAGAATATAATAAAAAGATTCTTGCATTGAAATATGAAATTTTAAATTTATAATATAAAAATTGATTATGAAATATATAATATTTTTTTAAAAAATATAAAAAAAAAATACCAAGTAAGAGTAAAAATCAAGGATAGGGAAAGAGAAAATATAATAGAATGGATACGTCTCTTATAAAACAAAAAAAAAATATAAATTAAGAAAACAAAAAATATTTAACGTTGATTTAAAATAAATTAAATCTATAAAATATTTTAAAGTAAATTATGATAAAAACACCTTATATTAATCTACTAGAGTCTACCTGGTGAGAAGGATTGGGATAGATATATAAAGATTTAATTCAATCTTTGTTGTTATCATTAAAAAAAAAAAAAAGTCTTATGTTTTTACTCTACACATGTAAATCTGATTCTGATATAAATATAAATATTAAGATTACATGGCACAGTCAGAAGTTGAATTATTGAAAGTAGTCTCTTGTGGCACTTTCAAGTAAAATTCATCAGAGCTTTCGCAAGGCGCTTCACATTTACAGAACTTGAAGATGGCCGAAGCTGCACAAAACCCTTGTGAGTTATTTGTTTTGTCTTTGATGACATGAGTCCCCATAACCATTGCCTAGCAAAGCCTTCCCTTCCATTCCATCAACGTGCTTTTATTTTGAAGCTACTGATTTAATTCACTGGAAAAATACATAACTAGTAGCAATAATTCAACATGATTAGTCACTGTAAGTGTTGTCTGAGTGCTTTTAAATTGTTAGTAGGTTCTATATATATATATATATATATTATTTTTTTTGACACTGGAGAGGTGACTGAGGTTATATTGTGCACTTTCTTAAGGTAGCAGTTTCTACTTTCTAGATAGAATAGTATGTTGTCTGAGGAGTTCCAGAGTTTAGGTTCAAACTTTGTGGGTTGTTTTTAATTTTAACTCTTCAAGCACTCTCTTTTACATAGTTAAAAAGAACACAGTATAGGTAAGCGGATTAGCTCTGAGATGTTGGAAACAGCACACCATCACACCCAAATTGCTGGGTAGCTTACTGAATCTATTCCTGTCTTCCTTCCTTGCTATCCCTATCAATTAGATTATTGCCAAATCTTGCTTACAGTGAAGCTTCTAATTCCACATTTGATTTTTTTATTTTATTTTATTTTTTGTGTTAACATTTGTATCTGCAGTTTTCCTCAATTTATTGAAGTATGTTCTCAATTTTTATCACACTGTATACCATATAAACCTAATTTATTTTATGTTCATAGTCAAGGGACTTCTCCCTTTAACTGTATTACACAGAGAATTTACCTCATCAACAGGATTTCATATTCCATATTTATAATTTTTTTTTTTTTTTTGCCATGCCAATCAAAATAACATGCGATGAAAGTATCCGAAGTGATACGTGAAAAGTGTAGTATAATGATGCTGAGTATTTCAAAAACATCTATTGTGGTATTTGAAATGAATCACAATGGTTAACCTGAGTAGCATACTGAATATTCAATCAATTTCAAAGAAAGTCTTAATATTCTTTGAAATTGACTTAAAACTGTTGAATTATTTTCTCATCTCAGCATTTCAGCAGCAGAAAGTCATAATACCGAACAAACATGGCAATAAACTAGTGGGCATACTACATGAATCTGGAACCAAAGAGATTGTTATCCTATGCCATGGTCTTCGAGCTTCCAAGGTTATGAATCCACTATTTTTTATTATAATGATGTAAATATTATTAGAAATTAATATGACATCTGATTCAGTAATCCATATACATAAAAATAAATAACTTGATTCAGTTACTCTCACTGTTTAATTAATTTTTCCTATCTCCAGGAAAACTTTATCATGACAAATCTCGCTGCTGCTCTAGAGAATGCAGGAATCAGTTCTTTCCGCTTTGATTTCACTGGAAATGGGTAAATTTCTTGTACTACAGATAAAAAACTGTGAACATATTTATGTTCGTAATCTTGGCCTTCAAAATATACAACCACTAGTTCCTCCATTTATGCCATGTTCTATGAAACTTCTGCTATCTGATCCCAACTACTAGTATTGCTGTTTAACTGTTTCATTTTGATTTAGCTGTTGAGTTTTCCTTCTAGGGAAAGTGAAGGTTCATTTGAGTTTGGTAGCTACTGGAGGGAAGCTGATGATATACATGCTGTAGCTCAACACTTTCATGAAGCAAACCGTACAGTTATTGCAATTGTTGGGCACAGTAAAGGTTTGTTGGATTACGTTGATATCCATACATGCATATGTAATTCTACAAATGACAAGATGCGGGGAAAGAAACGTCCAGCTACATTGAGGCTATTGATTTGTGTCATCAATTTTTTTTTTTTCTATTAACAAATGATATAAGTAATTTCTGGTCAACAATGATTTGGCTGAGGCAGAAATCTCAAATGATGCAATATGATAAGAACAGTGCAGTTTCTTACATTAATAATTTTGCCTATCTGCATATTGTTACTCACTGAATTAAAGCATGTCTGCATGTGTTTATAGTCCATACCCTGAATAAAAAACTTTTGCTTAATCTACTGAGCTAGTTAGCATAAAAACTAACATGAAACTTAAGTTGTTTTTGTCTTGTTAAATGTAAAGTGGATCTATGTGAAATTTTATCACTTGCCGTAAACTGTAAAGTGAAATATGACTTTGGTAATCTATATCCACGGGAGAAGAGTAAATACTTGTCAAGTTGCATATTTGTGCCAAGGCTTAAAGCATTATTTCTTCCCTAGGCAAAACTTGATAAGATCTTCCATGGATGTATGCTTTTTAGTTTCAGTTAGACTCAATATAAACACATTGAATTATGTAAACTAATAGAAGTAATGTGGTTTTTAGGCTAAATTTGAGTACGAGCATCAACAAACACAGGTTTCCCCCTAACATGGAGTTTCCTCCTTCAAAGCACTAGAAATTGTCTTCAACAAGTCTGTCACACAACCTATATATATGACTGCAACTGTCACACCATAACATGTAACTGCCTAATCCGAAATTAATACAAAAATAACTGCCTAATAACTTTCTAATGCAGAATTATAACTACCTAAGTAAGAACTTGGCCCCAGTTTCACTATAAAATGAGAAGTATGGATTCAAGCACATAAAGGACAAGTCAAAGAATTCTGTCACTATGTGAATTAGAGAGTTTGTAACTTGTAAGTATGTTGAAATTGTTCTGAATAAGTTTATGTATATTGGCGCAGGAGCTAATGCAGCACTTCTTTATGCATCAAAATATCATGACATTAAAACAATTGTCAACCTATCTGGTAGCCATGATTTGAAGATCGGCCTTGAATATCGTCTTGGGAAAGATTTTATGGAAAGACTCGGGAAGGAAGGTTCCATTGAGTTGAAAGCAGAGTCACCAGGTAACTGGCCACTTAATCAACCTTATGTTCAAATGCTTATATTGATGTAGAAGCATGCTTTTAAAAGATAAGATGGTTTTGTGAAATCTGGGCTTCATATACTTGTTTCTCTACTTTAAACTTGCTATTCGTTGCATTTGCTGAAATGAGCAAGTCCTGAGCCTTTCCTTGATTTGTTTTCCTCTACACTCTCTTTCTAAAAGTCTTGGGCTCTTTTTTTTTTTCTTTTTTCTTTCAATCTTTGATGCAATGCTCCCAACAGAATCAATCTTGTCATCTTAATTTGCTATAACTCTTTTGAATGTGAAATAACATATGCACCAAAAAAATATTACCAGCTATTCAGTTCTTGAGGAAATCACATGACATCTACTTTTGTAGGAGGTATTGATTATCGTGTAACTGAGGAAAGTTTGAAGGATCGGTTAAACATAATTATGCTTGAAGAATGCCTGAATATTGACAAAGAATGCAGGTGAGGAAAAAAATTGTCTGATAGTTACCCTCTCTTCACCCTTCATCTTCGATACAGAGTTTCATTATAATGATCTACACAGTGGAATCCATAAAAGGGTGAGGGTGTCATGTTTCTTTCCTTTTTATTAGTATTTAATGCATGTGATTTTTAACTTTTAAGTGTTTTTCACTCGAGAACATGCTTCTGCCAACTTTTAAAATAAAAGAAAATCCTTATTAATTGATCTTGTTAAATTTTTTTATTTTGAAATAAACATCAAAAGATTTTTTTGTAAGTTGACACTTGAAAGTAAGTATGAAAATATTACAAGTGGTAACACTTAAAACTTAGTGGAGGAGATAATCTTTACATGTAATTTGATGCTTGGCTAATGCTTTCAAAATTTAAGATATGTTTGTGTCTGTATGGAGTATTGACTAGAAACTTGGAATGGAGGTATTATTAAGGAGGGAGATTTAAAGAACTACAACTTTAATTATGGTAATTTTGTTGAGGAAAATGGACAGTTTTTAATGAGGTTATGAAATTTTCATAATGCCTGGGTGTATATGACAGGGTCTTTACAGTTCATGGTGGAGCAGACACCATAATCCCGGTTGTAGCTGTGCATGAGTTTGCCAAGGTTCTACCTAATCACAAGTTACACATCATAGAGGGAGCTGATCATGTATATACTGATCATCAAGCTGAGTTAGCGTCCCTTGTGGTGTATGTTATAAAGGAAACCTTGCAAATGGACATGCTTAATGCTAGTTAGGTATCTACCTTGGCCTGCATGATAACTTTAATATTTTAAAATCATTATCCTTTCTAAAAGTATAACGGTGATAGTTAATCTTGCTGCTTTAAGTCTATTGAAATTTGAAAGTGCTACTCGTAACAAACTTGCTTTCTGCAGTTCAGGGACCTGCTCCATGATGCAATATTGCAGCTTCGTACATTTTGATTTGAGAACTCCGCTCGTGTTGGAGAGTCTTCTTTGATTTTATTGAATGAAGAACCATTGTGTGCTGTGGCATCAATATTTATAGGCAAATACTAACTAGAGTCTTTAGGACTGGTTAAGGAATAAAAATTGAAAAGTTTTTATTAAAAAAATGTCATTATTGTGTTTTTTAATACATTCTCATTTCTGAATGTGAATTACAATAAAAATTTTCCATTTTTGAATTTCTTAACTAGTGAGCAGGATCGGGACCCATATTTCATATGGAAGATAAGGTTGAGGACATGTGGCCTTCTAGTTGTGTTTCACGTTTTTAAACAATGAAAACATGAGCGTTTGTTTAGTGGGTGGACTTTCAGCAGATTCAATGATCCTACTACTAGTCATTAGATTTTTCCTATATCATATTAAGTATTGCATTTATTCCTATATATAAGAAACAAATATGTAATTCATTAAGACCAATAAAAATAGTTAAGTTAGCTAATTTCAATTAATAATATCATAAATTTAAATTTTCTTCCAAAAATACCCGTAGAATTAAATGGTTTAATTGGTGGTTGTATTTAATGACAATACTCATTTTTTCAAGAGATAATATTTTCAACCAATGAATATGACTTATCTCATTAATAAACTTTACAATAAATAAGGGGATAGAAGGAAATTAGTAATTAATGCATTTGAAAGTGGTCATATGTTTCTTATATTTAGAAACAAAAAAATGTTTTCATTTGTTTCTTATATATAGAAAAAGAGGTAATATTATTTTATTAATTTATGTATATAGGAAGTTTAGTAATAAGAAACGATATGAAGAAAAATAAATAGAAGAACCAATTAGTAAAATGGATGAAAAGGATAAGAACCGTTTATTTTCTATTTATCTTTTTAACCAATGATAAGAAATCCTCCCTAACAAGAGGACAAAGATTATCATCACAGTTAAAGATTATATTTAAATAAAAGAAGAATCAGCCATGTAATCAAATATTAGTTCTTATCAACCCAAAGGGTTGGCGTAGTGATGTAAGGTTTCGCTGTATTCACGTTAGGGGGAACGATCTATTTAGCAGGAGAATCTGTATTCGATTCCCTCTGTGTGCAAAATTTTCTTAGACCAGCGGCAGCCACGCACCGCGAGCGGAATTAATCTCTAACCCAATAGATTGGGAGACACCCGCGGTCTCTGATCCAGATAACCAAAAAAAAAAAAAAAAAAATATTAGTTCTTATCTCACACTTATATATAAGTTTGATATCGGAAGAGAATAATGCAACGAATAAAAATGTCGAATCTTACCCAAAGTGATTAATAGTTAAGGATGGAAGTCAAAATATAATATAATTTGACCCAAACAAGATTGTTTCGTGTAATATGAACATGTAAGGACAGCAGTTTTAACAACAAACCTAACGTTACAATGAAAGGTTGTACTACCCTAATGGCAAGGGATACTATTAACAATTTATCCAACTGAATTAATCATTTGTCAGACTAGTGCAATTTACATTCATACAACTGAATTAACCATTTTACATGTTACAGGAAGCCTACCACTTTGATGTAAGATAGAATTTCCCTATCATAAATGGTGCTCACAAGGGAAGAACAATGATAATCCGTGCCTGCTTACTATCTTGAAATATTTTACTGCGGGATGCATCATCACAGGCATGGCTCAAGTGTTTGTGCTATCAGATTTCACCGATCAGTAGCTTAAGCTCAAGTGCTTCACACTTTTCTTCGTCTTCTCAGTCACCTATTGCAATGCAGTGCTAGTATACCTAGTCAAGTAGTTTGATGTTTCTTATCCTCATCATCACTGTCATCTTCGCCAAAATAAATCTCACTCCATTCAATCTAGTCCACCAAAAAAAATAACGGGGCAAAAAAAAAAAAGATGAAAAAGAAAAGTACTGTTAAATGTTAATCACTTCTTGTAGGTACTTCTAAAATTGCTATTGTATATTATTGGCAAAGTTACCATTTAAATACAAGCATTTGGTATTTGTTTCGGAAAGAAAATATTTACCTCTTCCAAGTCATCATCAGAAGAAACAGGATTATCCAGTGTTGAGTACAGAGTTTTGCTATCTTCAATCTCCTTTCCATTCTTCATATCCTCCTGAAATCAACAAAAATAGTTCATAAAGAACTTATGAACTATTTAAAATAATCAACAGCAGAATCATATAAAAGTGATAAAACATCATACCAGCTCAGATTTCAGCAATCCAATTCTCTCCTCTAAGTCTGAGATATGATGCTTTAGTGCCTGGAAAAAATTACAGACTTCATGAGATAAAAGTACAAGTAAAGATCTTAGTTTACCACAAGTCATTGTTTTATTACCTCTCGTCTTTGAAGCTCAACAGATCGAGCCAATGCCTGTCTTCGTGTCAACAAGTTTTTGGGTCTCACAACACGCGGGCTGAAATAGTTCTTCCCACGATAAACAATAATTGTATGGTGGCCTCTGGTGTCCTTATCTACAGACACTAGCACTCCACCACTCTCAGCTTCCAAAGCTATTGCAATATGCTTGACTTGGGCTGAATTTCTCCCTTTTACAATTAGCTTTACCAACTCACGATATTTCCAGTGTAGATGCATGTTTTCTATTGTGCCAGCATAAACATCTCGCCTCCCTGAAATAACAATTTCATGCTTCTAACATTTCTTGTGTAAGCCATTAAACCCTATACAAAAACAGCCATTCACAAAGCTATAATAAATTTGTTCTTACTACTTACCTAGAAGTAAGTAAGGCTTCATACTCAGACCAATTTTCCTAAATAAGAATCTCTCTTCATTAGTTAATGTTTCCAAATCACTAGGAATATCAGCTGGGTCCAGATCACGCTGAACTTTTGCTAAAGCCTTCTCAGCCTTCCTGAATTTTGCTTTTGCCTATGATCATCAAAAGTTAGATAGATTCAGTAAAAACATATAATTTTTGAGAAGTTATTTCACTTGATCCCTTCATAACTTACTAGAGCTAGTTTCTTCTCATGGTTTTTGATTAAAGCAGAAAGTTTATTCAAGGCAGAATCTCTGATCATGTTCTCAATTTCTTGTTTACTTGGTTGGTGTCCCCAGTTGGTGGTTGCTGCCCTAGTCTCAGCAAGGGTGCCAGCAATTAATGGCACTTGAGCTGCTTTGCTATTTGATACAGTAATAGATGAGGCAATTTGCCGTGCTTTCTCTTCCTCTTCTTGTTGGAGGAGGGTTAGTTTCTGTCTCTCATTCAGTGTATTGGTGACAACAGGAGGCAAGAAGTCATTGCCTCTGTAAAATACAATATATTCTTTATTTCTGGAAAGTAGAGTTCCCCCAGTCAATTTCTGCATGTATGAAATGCAACCACCATAAGGCTGAAGAAAGGAATAATTCATTCACTTGAATATGCCACAGGGAAAATTAGGAACCAGAACAGCTGTCAAATTCTAACAATCCTTATAACCTTACAAGACTTAAACAAATATGGTAGTCAGCCTACAGAAAGTGCAAGCCATGAGCATTACAAAGGTCTAAATGCAGGCAGTCTTTAGGAAATTAGGTACATGATTTTTTTTTAGGATCCAAAACTAGTTAAAGAAAATGTAGAATGGGCTAAAATGCAAGAACTATAGGTCAATTGCAGAAAATCACTTGTGGTACAAACCTTAACAACTTGACTCCTTGAACTTACCAAACTGTGTAAATTGATTCCCTATAAGGGGATTTTCTACACGTGCACAAGAATTTTACAATAACATGCAAGGTTTGGTAAGTTCAAGGAGTCGAGTAGCTGAATTTTGAACCATGGAAGAGTTTTCTGCATTTTAGTTGGAAGGGTTAGTGTGCATTTTAGTCCTAATGATGGTATAGAAAAAACAATAAATGTATGTGACCCAAAACAAAGGCAAATGCCATGAAAATCAAACATATTCAGTTGTTCACAGTCTCCGTGACCATAATCATCTGACTTTAGCAAGTTAAATGAAGAAGACAAATAACAAACACATGTCTAGGGATTAACTACAAAATACAGACACGCAGCACTTCTCTTGTTTTATATAAACTTAACGTAATACTTTCGACTGGTAATCCCAGTTGAGGGAAGGTTAACAAACTTATCAGTTTTATGATACAAAATATGGTTGTCAACTCGCCTATAGCTGTCATTTCCTATTAACTCATTAGTTGGGTGGCATAGTCACTCAGGCAATTCCCTAAAACTTTAAACTCAGTTGTTGCTAGAGCAAAGATATGAAACAAAAGAAACATCAACAGAAAATCTAGCAGTTGATTGATCTTTACTATTTCAGGATGAAAATAATAAAAATTCAAAATATGCTTTATGACACTAGACAGGCCTCATTTTTATCAGTTCGTCTTCCTTTATGCTCACTTTTCAATTGGTGCAATAGAGAAAAATTTAATGGATTTAGAATCATAATCTCATTCACAATGTTTCCATTTATAAGATATGGTATCATTAGACTCAAAGACCAAGCAGATGGGTAGATTTATATACTTTCTTTTGCACAATATTTCACTTCAAGTATATCAAACAGTAGTGTTGTCAAAATTCAAGCTCTGTTTATGAGAAGTACCCTAAGTTCTTCAGCCATCCTGTCATTACATGTATTGGGAACACCTCGTTTGATGGCAATTTTTGCAATAGCACTTGTTTCCCACAGCTTCACCATAGCACTAGCCAGACCTTGTAAATCTCTGTTTCTGCCTGCAGCAATAAACAAATAGAATCTGTTGGAAAGAGACGTTTGCAAGACACGAATTTAACTAGATAGTTTCTTGTATACCAAGGGCAAAGTGTGGAGCTGTTGTTCTTGCAAGCCTACGGAAGTTAGTCATTTCCTTGTTGGTTAAACAAGGCCTTATCCCATAAGGAAGAAGTCTGAATGGGGTTTTATATCCTGGAACCTCAGCAGGCAACAAGTCAGCATCAACAGGAAATGGTTGACGGCCTGTCCAATCTTTGAAACGCGGACCCAATTCATCTAACAAATGATTGAGGTCACACATTTCCATCAATTCTTCTTCACTCATGTCCTTCAAATACTCTGCAGAGTCTTGGATAACCGACTCTGCAGTTCCAACTGTTTCTTTGACACTCGCTTGACCATCACTTCCACTTCCGACATGTAGTGAGTGATCCACAGTATTCTCCTTAGCATGATTCACTTTCTTATACAATTCTACGCAGGGAAGCTTGTAGGTCATTCCCCGATACAACACTATGGAACTGCCCGATCGCCATATCACTATGCCTCCAGTTTTACTCTGATCAAGCACGAACACAGCATTGAGAATAAAAAATCACTAGCAGTTCAAAACTAGTATAGGACAAAAGGCAAGTCATAAGCAAGAGGAATGCTAACTAACAACACACTTTTTACTATTGGTTGAATGAGGGCCTATTTAAAGAGTCTTACTCGTAATTTCACGAGTCTGGACAAAGACTGTGTTAGAGAGTGTGTTTTTTCTATAGCAAGAAGACACTAGTACACTAGATTGAAAATGAAGGGTGCATTCCCTTCCATCTTTGAACTCACTCCCTCAGAGTGTGTTGACGTGTTCAAGTGAAGCATATATAAAGATAAGGAATGGAATGAACAATGAAGGGAGAGAGATACATATACCTCTAGAATTTGATGAGCCTTTTTCATGTGAGCAGAAAGAGGTATACCAAACTTGAACTTGACAACTTCACTATCCTTCCACTTTTGGTGAACGGAAGCCACCAATTCCTGCGTGATGCCCTTGGCTCCAACATTGAACCTCTCCATCATCCTCAAAGCAATCTTTCTCAGCCTCCGCAACTCATGTTCAGGAATCGTCCTCTCTGCCAACTCCGTATTGCTTCTTCTCTTTTTCCTTGCCTCATTCGAAACCTCACTCACCATTCCCTCTCTTTCTTCAGAAACAGAACCACTAGAGTTGTGTTGCAACGCTTTACCTTTGACATCTTCATTGTCTTCCTCGTCCTCGGAATCATCGGATTCAGAATCAAACTGTGCATTGCTCGGGTTTATTGCCTGCGCCCAAGGAGAAAATCGCTTCGGAAACTGAAAATTCGATGGCTTATTCTGGAACTGCTCACGTTTTTCTTTTTCTACTTCTTTGTGTGGTTGTTGTTCCTCTTCATGTTCAAGTTCTTGTTCTTGTTCTTGCCATGGGAATTTTTCTCTTTGGGACCCTAATTTGAGTGACCATTTATCTTGAATTTGATGAAAGAAGCTTGGTCTGGGGTGGTTGTTTTTTTTCTTCTTCGCTACCTTCACTTGTTGTTGAGTGTCAACTTGCGCTGTCTGGTTCGAACAAGAAACTCTGAATTTGATAGTGGCGTGGCCTTGGGGTTGGAAAGGAAGAAAATGCAGAGAAGAAGAGCTACACGGTGTGGAAGAAGAACAATTCAATGGAATCGGTTGAAGCGCCATGGCATAATTACTCACTCACTCTATCATAAAACCTCTCTACTTCTTCACTTTTCATCTCATAGGTACCGTAACATAACACAGTCGGAGGTTTTTTTTGTTTTGTGTTCTCTTTCTTGACAAAAACGTAGCCCACTACAATGAAATGGCCCAATAATAGCCCATGACAGTTGCCAGAAGGCCCAGAACTTTAGGCTCGGCTATATAAGATCCATCTTCCTTTTCTTAAGCGGGGCCTGTTTTGAAGCTGACCCGTAGTTATTGCTGATTACGGGATATATCTCCATCTTCCTTTTCTTTTTCTAATATACTATTTTTTTTAATGAATTCACTGCACTCATGACTCATCAATGTTAAGTTAGTATGAGGAGAAATTGGTTCAGATCTCTTAAGCATAAGTTTGAGTCTTGATGGAAAAAATGTAATTGAAAATTGACAAAACTAATAAGTACTTTGCTCATATATCATGGTAAAAAAAAAAAAAATCGCTGTATTTACACAGTTAAGAACTCACTTTATTTCACTCTAATTTTTATTTAATTATAAGAAATGGAATATAATAATCTAACTCTTGAACACTTGATTATAAAAAAAATTATATTATGTAAAAAAAATTAACTCAACTAAGCAAAAATACGAAAATAATTTTATACCTCAACATATAAGCTGCAAACATTAAAAAAAAAAAAAAAAGAATGTTAATTTGTATTTAGTCGTAATTGTACAGTCGAAGGTTTTTTTGAAATTTTCAACATACGAAAAAATTTCTCCGTATGTACACTATTACTAATTACTATAATAGTATTTAAAATGAGATTCACGTCACGGGCCAAAAATAAAAATGGCATGTAAATGTTAAAAAGAATTTTTGGTTACTGAAGTACGCAAAAGGAATTTTGACTTGCAGTAAGTAACTGAAAAACAAGGCACATAAGATTTGGTTGATGGCAGAGAAGAGAAGTCTGGTGTGAAGTGGTGCCAAATAACATGCTGTTGTGGCATCAGCAGTTGTGATGGTTTGGTTGATGCGATGCTGCCAAATTTATATATATGCTAATGCTACTGTGAGTATGCCTTCCTACAACTACAACAGGCCCCAGTTAGTAGGTCACTGTTCGGCCTTGGTATGATCCATAGCAAGCAAATCCTAACTCGTCAATAATCATCTTCGTTACCAACAAAAGTTGCTGTAGTTCGTAAAGGTTGGATTCGTTAGCTTCAACCAACTCAGTTAATGACGGGTTAGGATCCTCTCCATTTCTTTTTCTCTCCATTTCTTCCATTATCAAGCTTTTAACAAAATAAATATTAATCTTCATAAAGTGTGAATCATCTCAATTTTATTTATTTACCAAAAATCATATGAAATGGAAGAAATGGAGGAAATTGAGAGAAAAAGAAATGGAGAGGATCCTAACCCGTTAATGACAGTGTCTTTTTTTTTTGGTACAGTACGAAAGGATAATTAATGACACTGTCTAATCCCATCATTAATAATGCCGTTAAGTTATAATCTTTTTGTATTTGGCTTAACGACATTATTTTAGTTTAGTCCTTTAACTTGTTTCTTTCATTCTTTTCTTTTGTCTTTTCCCTTTTCATTCAAAAGAATTTCAATCTTTTATTATAACAATGGGTTAAAAACAAGACTTAAAAATCAAACAAATGTAAGACGAAAACAAAAGGGTAGGAAAATCGTACGTGCAAGGTCACCAAAACAGAGTTTAAGGCTCGACAAATAGGGTGACATGTAGAGGTTTAGGCAGTACTAAGGGAGGCATGACTAGCAAAGGACAAAAGGCTATATGGTGTCCAGCAACAACAGCAACAGCAACAGGTGACGTGTTTTCATAAGCGTTTATAAAATTAATTTTGAATGAAATTAATTTTATAAAATTAATTTTTGTTAAAATTGATTTTGTAGTGAAGTGAATTATGTTTAGATGATTTTACTTTGAAAGTAAGTTTGAGGTAAAATTTAGTGATAATTTTTTAAACCTAATGTACTAACATACTAACGTTTTTAGATCTAGTGTAAGAGATTAGTCTCTATGGAAGTAATTACTATTTGAATCTTTGTTGAAAAAGACACTTTCATCTAATATATATTTAATCATGCATCATCACGCATTATTTCTTCTTATGAAAGATGTTAAGGAAAACCGAAAAAAGCCCTAATATAATTTGTACCTAAGGTTTCAAATACTCCTGAATTGACCAATTGGGTGGAGTTTTAGGTTTCCAGCTGTAGGTGACTTGTACATGTAAGAGAAAAAAGTTGAGCAAGTTTCCTTTATTGTTGGTTTGCAATGGGAGTGATTAGATGCGGTTTCGGAAATTAATGGTGAAGGAGATGCTAATTGTCATGAATAATAGAGGATGACAAAGATGGGCTTTGGGTTTGGAAGAGTCGAAACCTTACTTTCGTACCTTATAGCTTTAACATTTCTTTTTCACTTTAGTTATAAATGTTTATGTGCAAGGTGGGAGTTGTTTTTTCATGAATTGAGTTGATTGAAGAAAGGAAAGTTGGTGTCATTAATTGTTTTGAACTAATGCAAAATAACTTCAATGAATGTTGACCATTGTTTCAACTATTTTTATCCCATTCTTATAAGATGGAAATTCTTTTGAATGGAAAGGGAAATAAAGAAGACAATGAAAGAACCATCTAGTTGAATATTTAAAAATTAGAACACTAAAATGAAATTATAACATTAAACCAGATAAAAAGATAACACAAACATTAACAGAAAGATACTAATATCTATTCAACGGATTGACTTCTTTTAAAAAATAATTTTTCATAGATACTGACCTATAATCAAACTCTTAACTATATGTTTAAAAGATAAAGTTATTTGTCAATCATGTTATACTAACTCTTAACTATATGTTTAAAAGATAAAATTATCTGTCAATTATATTATACTATATTGGTTGGACTTATCATATCTTCAATAGTATTTAAGATACTTTCTTGAATGGAAAATCTAGTTATTTGACTTTTATCTCATATATTCTGCCATCTGCCTTGATAAAGATTGATCACATGCAATCCCTTTGTAGCCAAAATTGTAATCAACTTATATAGTGATCGACAGACCTGGGGCTCGATCTTTCATAATCAATGTGTTATCTCGGCCAGTTTCTCTTCATAATTAATTGTAGAGAATCACAATCCCCAGCCACCATCATCCACACGATAGCTTTTTAAGATACGCAAGTTATATCATTTCATTAACTTCAATAATGTAGGGCAGGAAAAAAAATAGGATATAGGTTTCAACTAAGTTTGGCAACATATAGTAGATACAGAAAACATAATCATATCACGTGAAAAATGGACCAGTTTGACAGAAGAAGCCTCGTATTAATTAGAAAATCTAGCAGTGAGTCTTGGAGAATCGATTTGTTTGCAACTTTACTGTCATCCACCATATTTTTCATGAGATTCCTAGCTAACATGTATCACGTATATATGTAGTGTGGTCCAGAGTCTTGTCCTACAAAATCCACCATTATATTTTCTTTCTGAAATATTGTTATTATGTCGTTAATGTGAATGCACCCTCTTTTTGATTGAAAATGTTTAATGTACGTTCACATGGGAAAAGAGGTTCCTCACTAACTAAAAGCCTGGCAATATTGCTTATTAAGCATGAAATGAGACTCAAGCAAACAAAATAGCAAGCAACAACGCCAATTGTTCTTTCCATGTTTGATGTTTTTCTATCCAATCCTTGCTAATTATGATGGCATCAATTTTGTATCTTTCTCCACTCGTGCATGCGGATCATCTTTAGAATCTTTTGAGATCATTGCAATAAATATTCTCATGCCACTTTTTTCAACACAACAAACCTAATATCGTATATTACCCACGACAAAATAATTACTACACTTTGAGACATTTGATGTGATACGTCATAGTTTAACAAGCTCAAGCTTTAAAAGAAAAAAGTACGTGCACCTATATACAAGTGACAGAAAAACACAGCAAATTTGCTTTCGTTTTGGCCACTCGATCTTCTGTAATAGTTTTCAGACATGTAGTGATTCTAAAGTACTGTAATAGAATTTATAAGTGGGTGGAAACTGGAAAGTAGGATTGGTGTTTAGTTTTTTTGATGAATTAGGATTGGTGTTTAGTGACATGCCACTTTTTAGGATGAAACTTTTTGCTATATTGATTTCAATAGCTTTAGATCTTTGGTATATTTAAAACAAAAAGCTAGCTAACATCCACAATTTTGTGGCTGAAAAAGGAAACGGGCGCCACATCAATTCTGTGTGATTGATTTGAAAACTGATTTCTCAAATGATTAACAAATTAATAAGTAAAATCATTTTTTATGAACATTAAGGTTTGTTACAATTGAATAACATCATATAAAATTATTTTTATATTTTACTTATTTTTTTATTTGAATAATATGATAAACTTATACCTAAAATAAGGCATATGGAGTGTGGAAGAAAGAGAAAAATAATAAAAGACATGAAAAAAATAAGTATATATAAATTTATTCTTTTTGTTTTTGTTTTACCGGCATGCACAAGTATGTACTATAACCACCATGAGTCCACAGCATGGCATGATATTTTTCTGGTAACACGGGTTTGTAATTGTATTCATCAAATTCTGAAACATCATCTCAAGAAAAATATATATAAGGCTAATATAGTAGCATTTAAACTGTCATGTCACTTCGTAATCGTAAAAGATCTCTTGCTCGATACTACTAGGAAATTTCATCTGTCACCCTTTGGGAGGGGAATAGGCAGGGGACTGGGAAGCACATAGCCAGATAGCCTTTACCTTGGAATTGACCTTACATCTTTCTAATAATCATATGTTCATTAGATTGTATACCAAATGATAGACATATAACCAACATTGGTTGGTTGACATAAGTGGTAATGGTTTGTATCTCTTAATTAGGTGGTCCAGAGTTTAGGATTTAGGATAATCTGTACCAATATCATGGTCAGAAAAAAAAAATGATAGACCGATAGAGGTCAAATTAGATGAATAAGAATTATGTTGAAAATGGTAAATTTAATTTGAGATTATATATTTTTTAATTTAAGAGCTTACTATTTTTAATGTTTATAAAAAGAATATTATGTTATTATTTTGTAAAATTATTGACGGAATAAAAGCTATTTTAATGTAAAGAAGAATTCAGTTTTTTTTTGGCAATATGGACATTTTACTAGGGATGGCAATTTTACCCAGACCTTATAGGTACCCTAAAAAATTACATACAATGGGTAAGATAATTATCCACGTAATGAGTATGAGTTCGGATACGGGTAATACTCACAAATTTTAATAGGTACGAGTGCGGGTATGGGTACCTTAGTACCCAACCCTACTCATAATAATAATAATAATACCTAAGAGATAAATCATATTCCTTAAACCATAATATATATATATATATATATATATATATATATATATATATATATCACATTCTTTATTTGCTAAGAGATAGATCACGTATTTAATTCACAACAAAAAATGATTATGTTCCTTATAGAGATAGATCATAATTTTTAATCTTTACTCACTTAAAGATAGATCGCATTCCTCAATTTAAAAAAAAAAATCACCTTCCTTATTTGGTTCTTCTATCAATTTTTCCTATTTATTATATTAAGATCTTTGAATGAGATTTTAATTTAATTACTATTGTATTTTTAATCCATATTTTATTTATCAATTTTTTATAATTATTTAAAGTGTGGGTAACGGGTACGGGTAGTTAGGTAACCAATGGAGAAGAGCACGGGTATTAAATTTACTACCCACGCTGGGTAAGGGTACGGGGATTTTTTTAAAGAGTGGGTATGGGGACAGGTACTATAGTACCATACCTAAACTCTACCCATTATCATTCCTACATTTTACCGTGAACCTTCATGGTGGGGCTTTTTGGATTTGAATATTGCGTTTCTCATAAACTATGTGTAGCCTTGCTAAAAAAGTAGTCGTATTAAAATTTTAAAAGGAATTCCTTGCTGCTTATAGCAATCTTATCCAACTTAATTTTATTTTTTTTAACTACATTAACTAGGATCTTTAGCTTTTCAGTACAATTCGAGATATCCCATAAGTTTCGATCCTTAGGGTCAACTATGAGACTAATAATCCTCGCCCCTCCACAAGAATGTATTATGCAGAGATAGAACTCGGGTTCTTCCTCACAAATTAAGCATGTGTCATTGAATATTCTTCAATGTAAAATCTAGATATTAATAATTGTCTTAGACAATATATATATATATATATATATATATATATATATATATATATATGAGGATGGATCAAATTACACCGGTGTAACTTACATCAATTGTTACATCATTCAATAACTTTCAATTGGATAATGTTTTCTTAAAATTCACCGTTGGATTGAAAGTTCCTTTCACATAGATCATATATACAAAATTTCATATTAATCCAAAATTATTTGCTACCTCATTCATATAGATTAAAATCGACGTAATATAGCATTTTCAAAATATACTAAAATATGGATCATTTGATTACCTTATTATTGTTGTTCAATTTTGACAAAATTTGACACAAACAATCTTGGTAATATGTAGATATAACTCAACAACTGAATTGACAAAAATTACATTTTGTATCAAGTTATTGAATAGTGTAATAATTGTTTAACTTACACTTATTTGATCCTTCCTCTCTCTCTCTCTCTCTCTCTCTCTCTCTATATATATATATATATATATATATGTGTGTGTGTGTTGTTGAATTTATTATATATGTATTGATTACATGATATGAAATTATAATATTTTGTCATTATATGAATCAATTAAACTAACATTAACATATATATTAAGAATGCAATACTCCTAGTAAGAAATATTAAATCAGATTATAATAGTTTTATTTCTGTACAATATTAATTCATTCATAAAATCCAATTCAACCTAGACTTTATTATAATATGATATCAAATTTTAAAATTTAATTAATGAATTAGTTATTTATATTTAATAATATTTAGATTAACATATAAATAATTAAGTTATTAATATAATAATGTATAAATCAAATTCAAATCAAAATGTGTGTGAAGTATGTGAAAAAAATGTGTGTTAATAAATGTATTTCTAAAATAACTAAAAGTGAAGCAAAGATGAACAAGCACAATGTTATTTCGTACAAGCATACATTAAAAAAAAAAATAATTGGCCACAATTTTAAATGGAGACTAAACTCCTTTGCTTTTTTGGGTTCAGGTAACTAGGTAAGTTTTTCCTTTTTATTTTTAACAGCCATAGTTATCAAGCAATAATTCCAAGAAAACATGTACAATCAATTAAGACATGACTTTGCCAATGCTTTCTCCTCAATGAGCTCTTGGGCCGTTTTGTCCATCTTTTCTCTTGAGAATTGATCAATCTTGAGTCCTGCCAAAAGCATCAAAGACATTATCAAATAAATCATGACTTTGATCTTACTTTCTTTTTGTCATTTTTTTCATCAAGGTTCAAAAGCATGCATCTTGAAAGTATAGAAAACATTGATCATAACATAAGTTTGTTATGGTTAGGTTCACATAATTAAGAGTTCTTTAAATTCATAGACTTGAAAAAACAAAAAGAAATTTAAATCCTACTTAGTTTTCGAGGGGAAAAAATGTACCCTGAACAATATTCCAATCTCCTTTCTCACATGTAACAGGGAAAGAGTAAATGAGGCCAAGTGGGATACCATAAGATCCATTAGAGTACACTCCCATTGATACCCATGCTCCCTGAAGTTGATGCAAATACAACAAAAGGTAATAAATATCAAAGAGGTAGTACAAATTATAAGTAAGCAAATACTTGTAAAGGGTGAAATTATACTTAGGATAAAATAAAAGAACCAACCTTAGGAGTACCTATAACCCAATCACGTATGTGATCACATGCAGCACTTGCTGCTGATAATGCACTAGATTGTTTCCTGGCTTTAATAATGGCAGCCCCACGCTGCTGAACAGTGGTGATGAACTCAGTGTTTAGCCTATGACAAATCATAAAGAAAAAAACTTTCTTAATGAAAGGAAATTGTGTGTTTATGTTTGGAATATAAGTAAATAATTCATACACTTGTTAGTATAAATATTTTTTTACACTATCATCCAATCAGATGTATGGTTAATGTATTGACTTTTACATTAATTATTTTAAAAATTATATAATACCATGATTTTTTATTAGTTTACAATGTAAACCATTTTACATTGACAATGCATAAAAATTAAACTCTTACAATATTTAGATATTACTTATTCATATATTTATAGTTTTTACACACACATGCATTGATGCATAATGTTATTGATTGAATGGTGACAAATTTAATTTGTCATTTGGTAACTTGGTAAGGATCAATATTTCCACAAATAAGGCTTGTTGAGGCTCCAGATTATAAGAATAGTTCCTAGGAGTATAACAAAAAGTGGTGTTTCATTTTTTTATATATAAAAAGGTGGTCTTTCTAATTGGTGTATAACAAAAAATGAAAGATATATGTATAACTAAAGGTGATAACTACCAAGGAAATAAGTACTAAAGGAGTACCAAAAATTTGCTCACATTTCATACCTCAAAAATTAGGAAGTTTAGCAATTTACTACACATTGACACAGGAAAAGAATTAGTGTGATCCAAACAACCCAAATAAGAACTCAAACATGCCAATGACATTATGTTGCATCTATATCCAACTCAAATTGACATAGGTAAATAGAATGTTCAAAACATAATAAAGTTTAAAATCAAAGAGAGTTAGATTGAGATGGTTTGAAAGAAAGGTACCAATTATCATCAACAACTAATTCTCTGACTGGCTTCTCTCCACTACTAGTAGTGACGGTTGCGTGGTTGACATCTGGATATTGGGTTGAGGAGTGATTGCCCCAAATGATGACATTTTTCACATCACTGACATGAACGTTTAGCCTTTTTGAGATTTGGCCTAATGCTCTATTGTGATCAAGTCGTGTAAGGCAAGTGATGTTTTTCTCAGGGATTGAAGGAGCAAACTCTTTCAAAATGAGAGCATTGGTGTTTGCTGGATTAGCAACCACTAATACCTACATTAACAAGAGTAATTAGGTTCTAGAGGGCTAAGTAGGATACATGCCATATTTATAAAACTATCTCATTCATTCTACAATGTGACACGTGCTATCAAGAAACCAAAAGTACCAAATTAATTAATATTGTTGTAAGAAAAAGTTGTATAAGAACCATTAACATAACATCGAAAAAGAATGTTCAGGTAAAATCTTATATTTAAAAACAATCATTGTTCTCTTTGTTCTCTTAAGTAAAAAAATGGGGGAATGTGTCTGTTATGTTTTTGAAATGTCACATAGTCAAATAAGTATTTTGCTTTTAGAAACGGTGATATTTCGCCAATGATTTTCAAAATTAAAACACACTAACTCTATAGAGGGTGACAAAGTAGTTTCTAACCTTACAATCTGTTGCAGCATGTTGCTCCAGTGCTGAAGCTTGAGCCTTGTAAATTGACACATTTTTAGACATCATATCTTTTCTTTCCATTCCTTCCTTCCGCGGGAATCCACCTACCATCACAGCAATGTTGACATCCTTACAAGCTTCAACAACATCCGTAGTAGCAACAACACCTATTGCATTTATATGTACAAACAATATTATGAGATCACAAAGAGAAGAAAAAATCATGATGTAACAATTAGACTTAGGTCAGCATTAATTTTAAAAATATGCCTCTTAGAAGTGGAAAAGCAGCATCAATCAATTCCATCTTCAACCCTTTTAAGGCCTCTGCTGCTGGTTCAATGTCAAGCATGTGCAAAATCACAGGCTGATTTGAGCCCAACATTGCCCCTCTTGCAATCATTGGAACAAGAGCATATCCAATTTGTCCTGTTGTTGAACCAAATCAAAATTAAAAGGTGCATCCCAATGAAGTTAAAAAAATTAATGGTGTAATAAAATATTACTATCCCAAATTTCCAATTATTCTTGTGACCATAAATTCTTACACATGTTCAATAAGACCACAAGAAAACAATGCATGTTTTTGAAATTGAATTTGACATAGAGATTCACAAAATATCTAAGTTTTTTCACTGCACACTTTATTAATTTTATTTCCAATGTTATATGGACTAAAACCATGTTACACATGTAATTAAGCATGATGAAAATTTCACAAGGTTAGCCAATGCTAGTCAATGCCAACTAAGAAATCAATGTATCAAATACAAGTCAATCATGAATATGTGTGTGTACACGTGTATGTATGGATTGCATGGCAATGCTAAGATACAAGGTTTTAAAAAATGTTTGCGCGTGAATGCAATTTTAACTACAAGGTTAAGGTTTTTGGGGTGTTTACAACCGCAATTGTAATCACATCGGTCACATTTGTCTACAATTTCTCACAATATCAAAGAATGTGACAAAATTGCGACAACAATTTAAAACCTTGTTAAGATATGTAAGTACTAGATACATTAGAGGAAATTTGAAAAATGGAAAGGAAGATTAAATTAAACATGCCTGCTGCACCGGTGACCAAAACTGTGATTGGTTCCTTCTCTTCTTTGAGAAGACCGAACATGTACCTAACAATCTTGCAAAACAAAATAATACAAAACAAAACAAGAATAATTTTTTTAAGAACTATATAGTCCACAATCTCCCAAGCTAACATTTCCAATTCCATGATGGGTTTCTGTTAATATCCAAGGGACACAAACTACTTTGTTATCTTTTTATACATGTAACATAAATTTAAAATTGAAGAATATATGCATATGTGACATGCCTCTACACCAAGTCAATCATATACCATAACTAAGTTCACACGAAATGCAAATGCAAGAGAATCAATCATCACCACCTTAGCAACAAAGAAAAGAATGTTTTTCAAAGTTTGATCTATAAAATAAACATTATATAAAATATTTATTCGTCACATTATTTTTCTTAGATGGCAAACAATGAATTACCGTGAACGCGAACCCTTTTTTTGTTTATAAATTACCGTGAACCTTCATGGCGGGGCTTTTGGACTTTTAATAAAGTGAGATACTAAAGTTTTCTGACGGAAACTGTACGTTTCTGCCACAAAATTCCCAAGGGAAGTGACTGATTACTTTCCTTTACTACTGTTTGACCAAGATTCACAAAGAAGGCCGAATTAATAAATAAATTAAAAGACTGGTGTATTTTTATTTTTTACAATTAAAATTCTCTATCTAAACACAATACCTTAAATTCTAACTAAATCTTATATAGATTGGCTTATCATCCAAAGGGTTAAGCTTCAAGCATGAGTTGGGTTTCGAAGTTTGGGAGAGTCCCTCTCATGATCTCGTTAGGGGCTTCTATATGTCCCGCAATTGACGTATAATTAATTGTTTAATTTCTTCTTTTGAGCCTCCTCCCCGTGTACTAGTTAAAATAAACAAATTCATCTAATATTCCTTTTCAATTAAAAAACTTTTGAAAACTCGTGAATAATTTCTGGTTTATTTTTATTACTATAATAACAAAAATTGTCATTTAATTCTGCATTATCGTATTATATATTGAAAATTTTAACATCTTATATTTATTTTTTTGCAATTAAAGAATTTTAATAATGTGATTAGTTGAGCTTCAATAAAATCTTTGGCTTATTAAAAAAAATAATGTGATTAGTAGGATAGAAACTTAAGCCACTTGTTAGAAGTGAATGAACTAACCTACATAATAATAATAATAATAATAATAATAATAATAATAATAATAATAATAATAATAATAATAATAATAATAATAATAATTTGATGTTATAATAAAATTTTATTATAATAGTTTGAGATTGTATATTTTTCATTTATATGAAGTTTTAAATTCATTGGCATACATTTAAATTTAGGTCTACGTACTACTTAATTAAAAATAAATTTGTTAACCTATTTAAAAGATCTTATTACAAATATTTTTTTTCAATAAGTTAATTTTAACATTAAATTCAAACCTTATCAAATCCAAACCCTGTAAAAAAAAACATTAAATTCAAACCTTATCAAAGCCTAATCTATCTCAATTCATTTTCATGCACCCTTACTGATTAGGTATTATACTTGTACGACATGTACATACTTTGGATTGAAAAAAACATTACGATATTGGCAAGTCGTTTTGTATATATGCTATGGCATATATATCGTGAATCTACGAACATATATATATATATATATATATATATATATATATATATATATATACATATTCTTTGATAGGCAACTCCTTACGTGCATTATTATATATACCGCACCACTTTCTTTTTGGTAAGCCTATATCTATACGGCATGCACCACTTTACTTTATGCATCAATTGCCTCGCGAAGAAAAAAATTCCTTCTATATATCAATGGCAGGGCCCGTGTGTATTGAACATTATCGCCTCATTAATTTGCTGTTTTATATCCTATTGCAAAGACAAAGAGTGAGTTGGAAGCATACTAATTGTCAGTTTAAAAGTCGATGCTTGCTTAAAGAGACACCGAACTGGCCCGTGATAATCATAGTGTTCGAAACACATTAGATAGTGAAATTCAGCACTAATCATTACATTAGGTGTATCAGTTAACATGCATGTGCATGAATGAATCTTAAACAAATTGTATCCCTACATTTGTTTTGGGGCAGGCCTAGCTAGGGGTACGCCTGATTTTCACTGTCTGGTAGTAAATAATATCCGATTGCACATCAATGCCTTCGGAAACTGTTTATTTTACAACAACAACAACAACAACAAATTTTAAACAGATATTTTAATTATCAAATGACGTTATTTACTAAATGTGTTATTAGTTTGAGTTAATAAGCTTGGACGATCTCTTAAATATGCAATAGTTTTACGTTTAATTCTCAGAAATATATGTATAGAAAAAGTATTGTGGAGCAGAGTTCCTACTTTAACACTTTTTCAACATATCTCTAATTACTAAAATTAAAAAAAGTAATTAATTTTTATATTTTAAGAAATTATTTAATGGAACCTCTCTTAATGACAATCAAAATTGCTATAATAAAACGATTTTTTCAATTGCTTTATAATGTCATCGAGAAAAAGTTCTACTTTTTCTAGTGTAATTTAAACCGTTGGAATAAGTATTCATTTATATATATACTAGTATTTTAGTTTGTACACATAAGATAAATATTTATTTTTATATAAATAAAATTTATAATAAATAAATATTTTTTAAATATATAAATTATATTATAATTAAAATTGTAAGAAATTTATAAAAAATTTAAACATATAAATTATATTTTGAATTTACAATTAAACAATTTATGTTGTGATACAGGATTATTTTTAATTATTGATCATTTATTAAAAATATTAAAATTCAATTTAGACATGCTGATAAAAAGGATAGATGGAAAGAGACAAGTGATTATGAAAATTAAGTATATACATTAATTAAGATAAAAGGAAAGTGGTGAGACTATCAAATTTTTTCCAGCTATTTATTAAATCAAATCTAATTTAAAATTAAAAAAGAATAATAATTAAAAAATAAAAATGAAATTAAATGTTCTATTTATATATATGGGATTTGCTAACATACATCCACTTATTTTTTAGTTGAAGTAAGTTAGCAAGTTACACTATGAGTGTATTTTAAGATAATCCTGAGTTATAACTTACTAACGTCCTCCAACTAAAAAATAAGTGAGTGTATGTTAGCAAATCCACATTTGCTAATGTACACTTAATCACTTGTTTTTATACTAGAGTATGTTAACAAGCTACATCGTGAATGTACTTTAAAATAATTGATCTCCGGTTATAATTTGCTAATGTATTTTAACTAAAAAAAAAAGTAGGTGTATGTTAATAATTTCTATATAACTATCTATGGACTTTAGTTATCATTGGGATAAGTATATTTTTCCAAATGACATAAACTTACATTAAGTTTTTTTTTTTTCTTTTCACAATTTCATTGTTATTGGAAAAAAGACGTCGCCAAATAAATTTGTTCTCGTAGAGGTTGATGTTTCCCAATTCATTCAAACATATAAAATGTCAATCAATTTATAGTAGAGACTAACAACTTTAGAATATTAAACAATTTTAGTTGAGAGATACAATGATACATAATTGAAAGAACAAGCCAATATGTAAGTTGGCACAATTATATTTCGGGATCTTGAATGAACTCTCACCTTTTTCAAAGATGTGGGTTTAAATCTCTTTAATGTTACTTTCTTTGTTTAATGAATGACTCTCTTTAGAGAGATATTTACTCTGCTTGATAGTATTGAGAGTGCCTCCCAATTGAGAGATATTAGCCATTAGGTCTTCATACCACGTTGTATATTTTTATATAATGTATTTTTTTTACCAGAAATTTTATACTGTAAGTTTTATATCTTATATAATAACTAGCTAGTTTATACTTACTGATAACTTATTATTTTATATTAATAATTTTGATTTCAAATTTATTAATTTATCTTTTAAAATAATTGAAGTAATATATTAAAAATCGATAAAAAAAATGATAAATTTAAGTTAAAAAACTAGCTAATATACAAGCTTAGTAATCATCTTTAATAATTAATATCGCATTATGCCTCTTATACATAACATTATTATAACAGTTTTATTATTTAAATAAAAAAATTGACACTATATATAATTTATTTTTATTTCTTACTTCTTTTTAACTTTTCTCGTATGTATCTCTCAAAAATTCACTGATTCTGATCGTCTGGAAGAAGATCTCATTTCATGCTAAGGTTCATTTCAAACAGGATTCTAGAATCTATGAGATGATATGTTTGCAATGTGAAATGAATATTAATTTGTTTGAAATGTTATTGTTTTCTCGTTACCTTTGTTTTTTGGACCACGTGATTTGATTGCTTTAGGGGGCTGGCTGATTTGGATCCCCAAAAAGATCCTCAATATCTAAGAAACAGTCCCCCCCTACTTACCATTGCAGTGCACGACATTGTCTTACTTTGTTTCATTCCTTCTATTAGCATTAACTAGCATGCGAAAACTTGTGTCTTGTTTGTACTGAACCCGCAAAACAACAACTAGTAAAAATTTTAAAATGATCACAAGTTCCACTCTGGACAAAACGACAAGGGGACAACCCTTTCGCCACTTTTCGTATATGTCTATGTATATTGGTGAAGATATGTATGTATATGTGTGATATGGCTTTTCTAGAGTCATTTACAAGGATCCGTCAGAAACGGAAATATTGGAATGAAAGCTTAGGTTCATTGTATATTCTCATGAGTCATAGTACTAGAAAAAAGTGTGTCAAAGTAAGAATATTATTGCAATTCTCGTTAACTTGAATATGAATTTCACCAAACATTTCAAAAGATACAAAAGAAGGTACTACCAATCAAGATATATATTAAGTTTAATTTGATACGACATATATGATAAAAACAAATACGATTTGTTATACCAAGACCAACCCTTTCACACTTTCGTTTTTGCCCCCTACTTTTGAAGGAACAAGTATACGAGAGATATTCGTTTCATTAGGTACAAGACCTAACTACCACTTTTGAACAAGAGGAAAGTTATGCAATCTGTTGTGCCCATCAAGTCAAGAATATGTGAGATCGATCTCCAACAAGTGTTAGTATCCATTGGCTCTGTAGTCAATCCTATTTAATGAACCCTTAGCCTTGTAAGTCTTTCTTTTTTGGCATATTTATTAGTCATGCATGTAGCATTTATCGTCAAAGATTACAATCTTCAATAGGAAGTATTAGTAGAATATGGTTCCACATATCCTTGCATGGTGGAGGGTCTTGTTATCAGCTGATAGCTCCTCTTACCTGCGAGATCTATAGGTCAAAGATTGTTCATTGAACGCCCTTTTGTTCTTAGTCAAATTTGAATATAGAATTCTTAACTTAGGAATTGAGATCACTTATTTGTCTTTGGCTAATTTGTTTAATTTAACTTGTAATCCACAAAAGAACAATATGATGTATACATTATATATAATTTATATGGTTCATAATATCCTGACATTCTGTATACACAACATATATTTTTGTCCCTTTGCTAGCATATATATAAACTCTTATCACCAACAGAATTATAGTGTATACACGGGAAGCTAGCCAGATCCAAATTAAATTGCTATCATGCATGTGCATGGCATGCCGTTGTTTCCTTCCCATATTTTCGTTATTTTATACGATGCATGCCAGGGTGCTTGCAATATTTTTTACTCACATATCATGTAAGGCAGGGCAAGAACAATTGGTCAGTTAGGTATATTTACACCAGGGGCCAACTAATTATTAATGATAATGAACATTCTCCTTAATTACCAATCTAATAATGGCACGGAATCGGACATAGTTATTTTTATTTGGCTTTGAACAAATAAAATTGAGAGAAAAGAATAGCATGGAAACGTGTTAAGTGACTTATAACTGTAGTGAGACAAACACATTGGTGGGTATAATTATAGTTTCATTTCCCTGCTTGACTTTTCATTGATTACATGTTGCTTTAGATGCTCACAGACAAAATCTTGGCCTGAAGAAAATCCGGTGTCATGTCTCCCTCCGTTCCCATTGTTATTACCCTTCCATGAACCAGAAAAGTTGAATGCAAAATAGTTTGATGAATGAGAAGTTCTCCGATCCCGAAAACATATCTTAAGAGATCCTTTTGATAATTACCTAATTTTGACTCACCCTTCATCCTTAAAATAGGAAATACCAATACCAAGTGGTAATAAAAAAATGAATGTGGGTTCAAATAATTACTTGACGAAACTTGACCAATGTTGACAATCAACGGCTAGATTTCGCTAATCCCATTTTGGTCCCTGCAAAGGCCCACAAAAATGGTAGAAATCTGTGGGTTCAAATGTTCAATTGCTGGGAATCTTCGTGATCATGATGATTCATACACAATCACAAGAAACACGTACGCAAATATTAATTAATTAATTTCCTTTCTATAGTTTCCTCACAATTCACATGAAACTTCATACTCTATTATCCGATTCCATTTCCATCGTATCTTTGAATTTGACATTTGCCAACCCCCCTTGTTTGCCCAATATATAACATGTAACTTTCCCTTCTCATCTTAAAGATGTAATACGATATATATAACTTTTTTTTCTTTTTAGAAAAATATGATATATAACTTGTAACCCAATATTTAATTTTAACTATTTTTACACTCACCTTACATGTATTTTTATTTTTAGTTTATATTTTTCTTTCTTATCACATCACCTCTTACGTGTACACTTTTTCTCTTTTTCTATTATTTCTTCTGTCTTCCATAATCCATCTGATCAATATGTATACAGTAATACAGCCCCAAAAAGTGTGTAAAATCATTTTTGTATTTCCAACCCTCTCTTTCTCATGCAAGCTCCTTCATTCTATTTATAGCTCTTCTCCCTTCACCCACCAACACGCCACAACTCCAGACTTTTCCTCTTATTCTCTTCTTCTTCAACACAATCTAGTCATACCCAGTTCATCTCTCTCTCACTCTCTCTCTCTCTAAAAATGTCTCTAAACTACCCTTTTTCAACCTATTTCATACTACTACTAATAACCATAACCTGTTTGATATACACTGTGGGAAAAACCGAGCAATGGAAAGCTCCGATTCTACCGGAGCTTGACATTGATGACATATCCCATAAGCTCCATGATGACCCTGAAACCATTCAAATGGCTTCTAGGGACTATGGCCATATGGTGCATGAATTTCCAGCAGCTGTGTTTCATCCATCTTCTATAGATGACATAGCCACCTTGATAAAATCCTCATACAATAGCTTTGCCCCTTTTGACATAGCTGCGAGGGGCCATGGCCACTCCACTCGTGGACAAGCCATGGCTCGTGATGGGGTTGTGATTGACATGGCCAGCCTCAGAAAACAAAGAAATAATGGGGTTAGGATTAGTGTCTCTAAGGACCCTTTGATAGGTCACTATGCTGATGTTGGAGGGGAACAACTCTGGATTGATGTGCTACACGCCACACTTGAACATGGACTTGCACCAGTTTCTTGGACTGATTATTTGTACTTGACCGTGGGAGGGACACTTTCCAACGCTGGAATCAGTGGCCAGAGCTTCCGTTATGGACCTCAAATCACCAACGTTCATGAAATGGATGTCATCACTGGTATGAAGTTTTCTTCTCCATTTCTCATACATAAGGATTTCTAGTTAAAGTTGACATTTAGTCACTACAAAAAATTAATATATCATCAGCGACGAAATTTAGTCACAAAAATTGCTTTTTCATCGTTGATATAGGGGTCACAAAAAAAAAAAATAGAGATAAATTTTCTAAAAATTACAAATAAATTGATTCATCATTAATGTTAATGATTTTTAGTGCCTTATTAACTAAAATTAGAAGCAATAGCAACAGTACCTGACATTGTATTTATCTTTTGCGCGTTAATTTCTATTGCCTCATTTTCGTTGACAACGTGTTCATGTTGAAACTTGAAAAAAAAAGAGGTGAAATTTTCTTGAGCAATATCCACCACTTATGGGGAAAAAAAATGGTTGTTTCCGTTTTGTCTCTTATGACATGACATGATCTGTCATAGATGTTCTGCTAAATACATTTGATATGATTTCTTTAACACGTTTTATATATACCCAGTTAGCGTGGTTGTTGAACTCTAAAACAGGAATAGTCTTTGTCTACAATATGGGTGAGCGATGAAAACGTTTCCAAGGGTTTAGAACCAGGTCCACGGTCATTGTTTTATATTCTTGATCAACTTTATGTTGGTCAAGTCGTTTATATTTGGTCAATTCATTCATATGAAAAGACTGAAATACTAACATCATGGAAAAATGTTAATTACTCTTATAATTGACGCATGCATGCATCTAAATTATATAATTTAATAAATAGTTTTTGTCATCTAATTGGTTTCAGGAAAAGGGGAGTTCGTAACCTGCTCTTCACAGAAGAACTTGGAGTTATTCCAAGCGGTTCTTGGAGGCTTAGGACAATTTGGAGTTATAACAAGGGCGAGAATTGCTCTTGAGCCAGCACCCAAAAGGGTACGTTTATAGAGAATTGACTAGAATTTTGTCTTGTAGCTTTTCCTCCACCAATTCATAGTGACGCCAAATCGAATTGTCATTTTTATACGGTGAATTGTCATTTTGTAAATCTACCAAGTGGCTGTTGGCACCCTCGTACCGTATATTTCATTTTATGTTGGTGCATTAGTCATCCATGATAAACACATATACAAATGAAAATAGGACGAGTTATATGTACGTAAGAGTTTGAACCACTGAATATGGATTTTTGAAGTTGAAAGCATATTAATCTTGGTTAATTTGAAAAAAAAAATGCGGAAGTCACTCTTGAAATTATTATGACTCTTAGATCTTAAGCTATTAAGCCAATAGAATTAGAAAAGCTCATTATGAATGATCATATTAATTAATTCTTTCAATGACTTTAAAACCTTATCTACAAACAAGTGCCCTTTTGACAAAGACCTTCAAGTAAGTCCATGCATACAATATTCTTACACATACTTGAGACTTCTAGCTAACACATGAAGCATGGGGAGATTTGAAGTCTAGAGAGACAAGCCACCACACATATTACTACCGTATTCTTATCTTTATTTATCCTTCCAATTTTGATGGGACTAGTTGTGAGCGCTCGTGCACATACATTCATACATACATAAATACGTTTCTCTCTCATATATTTCATTTTATTTATATTCTATTTCTTTGGTAAGTTTACTAGTATAGGACATTATTAATGGTGAATTTTTGTTGGCATGCAGGTTAAGTGGGTCAGACTACTTTATAGTGACTTTTCTGCTTTTACCAAAGACCAGGAACGATTAATCTCAATCAATGAAAGGAAACAAAAGAACGCATTGGATTTTCTGGAAGGGATGCTGCTAATGAACCAAGGCCCCATAAATAATTGGAGATCCTCTTTCTTCCCTCTATCTGACCATCCCAGAATAGCTTCTTTAATAACTGAACATAGCATCATCTACTGTCTTGAAGTGGCTAAATATTATGATGAACAAACCAAGAAAAATGTGGACAAGGTACCGTCTAGTCATATCTATTATATACAGTTAGATCACATTTCTTTGTTTAAAAAAAAAAGAGGCACTATCCCAAAAAGTCAAAAGCAAATGCCTAGATTGTGTGGGGTTTTCTTGGATATTTCACCTTAATAACTCGTAATAATAATTTTCTTTTTCTTTGTCTCTGTAGGAAATTCAAGTTTTGCTCCAAGGACTAGCCTATGTCCCTGGATTTTATTATGAGAAGAATGTCTCATACGTTGAGTTCTTGAATAGAGTCCGAAGTGGAGAGTTGAAGCTTCAGTCACAAGGACTGTGGGATGTTCCTCACCCATGGCTTAATATGTTTATACCAAAATCTCAAATCTTGGATTTTAATTCAGGAGTATTCAGAGATATAATTCTTAAAAGAAACATCTCCTCTGGACCAGTCTTGGTTTACCCCATGAATAGAAACAAGTAAGCCTTGAATGCATGAATCACACACTCTTTGTGTCATTATAATTCAGGAGTGTGACGCAATTCTTTCTATTTTCTGACAATTCAACTCCATCATTTTATTTTATTTTTCAATTAAAATTCAGAAGAGAATAATCATTAATAATATGAAATTGAATTCCAGGTGGGACGATAGGATGTCAGCATCTATACCTGACGAGGATGTCTTCTACACAGTTGGATTTTTGCACTCAAGTGGGTTTGATACTTGGAAGGCATATGATGCTCAAAACAGAGAAATTTTGGAGTTCTGTAGAGATGCTGGCATCAAGGTTAAGCAATATCTTCCCAACCACAGCACACAGGAAGATTGGACAAACCATTTTGGTGCTAAATGGGTGAAATTCTTAGAAAGAAAACATCAGTTTGATCCAAGAATGATTTTATCTCCCGGGCAAAAAATCTTCCACAAACAATTACTACCAGCGTTTTAAATATTTTCCTTTAATAAAAAAAAGTAAATGGTTATGGTGGAACTATTTCAATTAGATGGCTAGCTAGGGACGGGTGTACATACACTATGACCAAAAGACCAAGATGGCTTTTGTATGTTTTTGCTAGAGGAATTAAAAAGGTGGGGTATTAAAGGCTGCATGAGTACTTTGGCACCTATTATGCTACATATACCTTAGATACGCTAGGTTTTGACAAATTCGTACTGGTAGGTACAAGGAGCACAGTTGTTTCTCACATTGTGTGTCACCCAACCTGCTAGTGTGTGGAGAAAAAGGATCATATTGAAGATGTTCTAAGGAGTTCTAGTCCTCCTTTTAAGTGTTTAACGATTCTGTCTTTCTTTATATAATTTTGTTTTGCATTAATTGCTTTCGTACTGGGGCAAACATATATATCAATGATTCTAATAAGTTAATAACGAGCATAATTGTGCCCAAGTTGTATGCCATAATCAATCAAGGTTGCTAGAAAGATATGAATATGATAACATAAAATCCTATTAAATAC
The DNA here is from genome assembly GCA_026413185.1 of Pueraria montana var. lobata. NCBI lineage: Eukaryota > Viridiplantae > Streptophyta > Magnoliopsida > Fabales > Fabaceae > Pueraria > Pueraria montana. The sequence goes on along the minus strand of CM048649.1, from coordinate 68,157,334 downwards.
TATATATAATCTTCACTGCAAGCTTTTTTCTTTGTAATGTAGATGGATTTAGATAAGTCGAGCTGCTAAGAGAATGTACAAAAACAAGATAACTACTCAATAGTGATAATAAAGCAACAATAAACAATAATATAGTCCTTATAGGGTTCATAATTAATGAACCTAGCTAGACGTTGATTTTAGGTTACTTGTAAACAGATTCTACTATATATCTCTAACTTTTTGCAAAGACTTAACATATCACTACTCCAAAGCACAAGTGGTGATGGGTACTTTAATTTGAAGTTTCAGATTCAATTTGACATTTTTTATTTTTTTTTTATCTTTCCAACGAGTAATAATTTTATGGCATATCAGAAACAAAATCTTCTTCCTTTTTTTTTATACTTAAAGACTAATCTTCTACGTCTCTAATTTTATGGGTTGATTGTATAAATTGTTGTACGAAATCTCTGAATCAAATTACCCAAAAAAAAAAAAAGAAGGAAAGAAGATTAATTAGAAAGAATAAGGTCGTGACACGGTGCTCCAAATAGGCATATCAGACACAAGGGAAGAATAAGAACGTTACAACAATTCGCACACAATGGCAGGCAGACATACCTTAAAGAAGAAGAATCAACACTTTGAAAGGCGGTTGGAAATATATACGTGTGTGTTTATTTTGTATTCAATTAATTAGATATACTTGACTAAGATGTCTGTGTTTGTTACACTAAAATCCTACGTCACTAAGTCACTACACTGAATTCCCCTCCCCGGCCTGTGTTTATTTTTATTTTGCGATGCCCTAAGTCACTACACTAAAATCCTACGAGGTAACTAAGCCCAACAAAGGAAGGAAATACAACCCCAGGGGGAGGAGAATCAAACCACTGTAGGCCACAGGTAAGGTGGTGTCCAAAAGAAGCCATATGGACATGGTTGGCTATCGCATTTGCCTCTCGTAGGGTGTGAGTCACGTACACATGTAAGCATGTCCAAAAGGTTTTGTATATTTGTTCCTTAATCAGTCAAGATGCTCAATGTGTGTGGGAATATTTTCAACCCCCTTTTAAACTTAAACATATCAAAAACTTAATTGAGTTAATTATTAAAATATAATCTTAAATATCCGGGCAGGAGATTCCTTTATTTTCTATGAAATTCAAGTTTTTACTTCATAGTAATTTCTTTTCATTTTCGGAATGCTTATCCATACTTCACGATTTTATCCTCTCACAAATTTATAAACCAAACAAAATTATATAAAATAACAAGGAAATTGTTATTAAGAAAAAAATAACCATTAAGACAGTGTGTATTGATCAAAAACTCATCATACGTTACATAATTAATTGGGTATAAATATAAAAATTTATGATTACATATATAAAGTTACCAAAATGTTAAAGGGTTTCTATATTGTTATTTAATCACAAACTATTATATAAGATAATTAAGTTTGTTTATTTTTAAAATAACTAAAACTAATTTAAAAATTGTATAAAAAATAATTTCTGATCAGTTTATAATGTAGAAACTTTTATATTAATAATGGGTATCTATTAAACTCTTCAGAAATTAAATTAAAAAAAAAAAGATTTTTCTTATATAAAAGTATCACGTTTGCCTATGTATCTAAGATGTGACACTAAAACATAATTAATACTCGTGACTTTAGGATATTTCATGTCAAAATATTACATTAATAATTAGAGCCACAAAGTAGCTTCTAGTTGAGAAAGCAAAACACGATATTCATAGTAAGTTAGTATGGTGGATATCCGAAAGAATATCACATAAATCCATTTTTGCTTCGGTCACATAAACTAAAACTATCAGGTTGGCTTATAATTTGTCGTTCCCGCATAGGAATAATTTTTGACTTTTTGATTCAGATAGACCCACGAGGGCCTTTGTTGTCACAAAAGCATAAAGCAATGAGTTCTTCTACTAATCAAAATATCATTTAAATTAAAGTAAAACCTAATTTAGCTGTCATTCTTATTATTTAAATTAACAAGGAAGATTTGATAATAAAACCTGTCTCACTGCAGGCTTTTGCCCCATAAAATGAGGTTTTTTATTCAAATTTTAAACAAGACAACTTGTGTCCAATACTTATTGTTGTCTTGATGTTCTTTAATTAAAATTAAAATTTTAATTAAGAAAATACTAAACGTGGATTAATTAATTAATTAGAGGTTATTTAATTTGTTTTGAGGCCTCCATATATAGGGACCAGAGACCAGAGGCAGGGTATTGAAGGAGTGCATAATTATGTTGCAACACTTAATTCCAGCTTGCAGGCAAACTGGAGACAAGAAAAGTTAGCAGCTGCCAGCATCAATTCCTTCTCCTCCTCTTTTTTTGACTTTTTTGGTGCCTCCATTGTAGATAACTAAATATGCTTTACCGGATCCATGTCTGCTTGTTGTGGAAAATCCAGGACAGGATCCCAACATTCACACGCTGTGAATTATACTAATGTTGACAATAGATAGAAAAAGAGCATGATAATATAGCAGCTAATGATAATTAGTAGTTCCTTTCTCTCCTTCCTTTTCCACTGATTCTAAAATATGTCGTGATGTCTCTATTACTTAATTTTCTCCCTTTCTATTTTTTATAGTAACCCTCCTATTTTAATCTAAAGTTAAAAAAAGAAATAGAATTAATTTAGGATTGATTTGTTTAAACTTTATCGCAGTTATCCTATTAGGGCAGCCGTGATGAGAAGGCAATAAAAAAATAAATAGTTTTTTTTTTTAAGTCACCAATTGCTTTATCTATTAAAAATTTAAAATAAATGATAACAATAATTTCCATTGTCTGTTATGAAGACCGTTTTATATATCTTTGTCTGCTAATTAGTAGTGCTTACCATAGGAGGTCAGTTTAATGGTAAAGGCTTTTATTGGAATCTGTTTAATGACAAAAGGCTTTGTTAGAGTCTATTTAATGGTGAAGGCTTTGTTGGAGTTTGTTTAAGATGGGACTGAGCATGATTCTCTTTTAATGTAAAGGCTTTGTTGGAGTCTATTCAAGATTGGAGTACTTACCAACATACTCCTATATTGTTAATTATTAATGTACGTATATATTCTGTGTGACTTGTCCAATAAAATTAAGGAAGCTTTGGCAAGATTTACTGTTGTCCAAGAAGGGCACTGGAGGTAAACTTTGGTGTATTGGAAGAGACTTCAATGCAGTGCTGGGAGAAAGGAAGGGGACTAGTTATGCTTGGGATATCAAGGAACATGTTGATTTTCCTACAATTCACTACTGATATGAACCTTCTAAATGCCCATATGTAATTGGGAAGAAATACACTTGGTTTAAATCAGATGACTCCACTATGAGAAGAATTGATAGATTTCTCATATGACATACTACAAGAAAATTACAAATTAGTGAAGGATTAGTGAGAAAAATATTCTATCGTGAATCGCTAGCTAATTAATTAGCAAGAGATTGAGAGTACTAGAATTCTTCGCAAACCCTTCACAAACCTAATTAATTATTCAGTAAAAGAATATTTCCTTCGCAAATCCTAGCTAACTACTTCTAAAAAAAAGAATTTTAGTTTAGCAAAGAAATGTCCTTCGTAATTCTGTCACTAATTTACTAGAGAATATTCCTCACAATTTCCTCACAAATGGGGTTCATTAAATTTAGAAGACATCTTTATCTTTATATATATATAAATAATAATTTTTCATCCTAAAAAGGAAATATTTTTCCGTCTAAAAGAGGGATATTTTTGTATTTTTATATTATGTCACTCTTAAAAGAAAAATATTTTCCCGCTCAAAATAAGGATATTTTTATAATTTTTTATTTTATGTCACTTTCAAAGAAAATATTTTTTTGCCTAAAAGAGAGACGTCTCTTAATTTTTAATTTTATATCAATTTGTAAAATACATTAAAAAACATTTATTATATCTTTATATATATATATATAAGTAATAGTTTTTTATCCTAAAAAGAAAATATTTTTCCGCCTAAAAGAGAGACATTTTTGTATTTTTATATTATGTCACTCTTAAAAGAAAAATATTTTCCCGCTCAAAATAAGGATATTTTTATAATTTTTTATTTTATGTCACTTTCAAAGAAAATATTTTTCCACCTAAAAGAGAGACATCTTTTAATTTTTAATTTTATATCAATTTGTAAAATACATTAAAAAACATTTATTATATATTACATAAAGATATATAATGATTAAAAAATAAAGATTGCATTATATATATATATATATATATACACGTGTGTATAATACTGTATATATATATATATATATATATATTAAGATTTTAATATAAACATTAATATAATTTAAGTATATAATTAAATTAACAAAAAAATAAATATTAAATTATGACTATAATATAATTTAATTAAAAATATAATTAAATGAACGAATTTTTTTATAAAATAACTAATTAACATATGATTAATATATTATTTCTTATGATTAAAAATCTTTATATATATATAAAAGTAATAATTTTTTATCCTAAAAAGGAAATATTTTTCCGCCTAAAAGAGGAACATTTTTGTATTTTTACATTATGTCACTCTTTAAAGAGAAATATTTTCACGCTCAAAATAAGGATATTTTTATAATTTTTTTATTTTATGTCACTTTCAAAGAAAATAATTTTCCGCCTAAAAGAGAGACGTCTTTTAATTTTATATTGATTTGTAAAATACATTAAAAAACATTTATTATATATTATGTAAAGATAAATAATGATTAAAAAAATAAAGATTACATTAGATATATACATGTCTATAATACTGTATATATATATATATATATATATATATATATATATATATATATATATGAGAAAAAGGGTCATGCAATGACAGTGTAAAAAAGTTTTACACCGTCATCCAATCACAACCCACCATATATGATAAGTTTGTTGACTTTTAAAAAATTACCTTAAAAGTAATATCAACTATGATTTATGATTGGATGACTATGTAAAATAGTTTTACACCGTCAGTGTATCACCACTAAACTCTATATATATTAAGATTTTAATATAAACATTAAATAAATTTAAATATATAATTAAATTAACAAAATATAAATATTAAAATATTAAATTATGACTATAATATAACTTAATTAAAAATATAATTAAATGAACGATTTTTTTTAAAATAACTAATTAACATATGATTAATCATATGTTAATTAGTTATTTTAATTAGTTATTTTAAACATATGATTAAAAATCTTTATATATATAAAAGTAACAGTTTTTTATCCTAAAAAGGAAATATTTTCCCGTCTAAAAGAGGGACATTTTTGTATTTTTACATTATGTCACTCTTTAAAGGGAAATATTTTCATGCTCAAAATAAGGATATTTTTATAATTTTTTTATTTTATGTCACTTTCAAAGAAAATAATTTTCCGCCTAAAAGAGAGACGTCTTTTAATTTTATATCAACTAGTTTTTTACCCGTGCGATGCACGGTGTAAACAGAAAGTTCGAGTGTTTTTATTTAAATTTTATTTTTTTATTTAACTATAAAAATGGGTATAGATGTTTGTCAAAGAATATGACAACTTTTACTTATTTATTTTTTGTATCTAACTAATGTTACAATTTTATCTTAAATATATTTACTTTTATTTAATGGAACTGACCAATTGAATAATATTTATTAAGAAAATATTTGAAATATGCAAAACCACCATAGAATTAATATAATAAGTGTAGTATTTAACATGTGCATAAACATACATAATAAAATCTAATAATTTATTTAACATGTGTTATTCACTCAATGTGATTTACCAAAGTGTGAAAATAGACATAAATAATTGTCAAATAGTGTGACAAATTTTACTTGAATTTTATTTTTTGTATCCAATTAACGCCACAATTTTATCTTAAATGTGATTGTCTTTATTTAATGAAAATGAACTATTGAGCAATGTTTTCTAAGAATACGTTTGAAATATGCAAAATCACAACAAGATTAATATATCAAGCGTAGTATTTAATCTGTGTTATTCATCCAAAGTGATTTGTCCAAGTGTGAAAATAGGCATAGATAATTGTCAAAGATTGTGACAAATTTACTAAGAATTTGTTTGAAATATGCAAAACCACAACAGGATTAATACATAATAAAATTGAAGTGTAATATTTAACCTTTACTATAGAAGTATGATTTGCCTAAGTGTAAAAATAGGCATAGACAACTGCCAAAGAGTGTGACAAAAAATAAAAATAAAAAATCTCTCTAATATAACAATACGGGATAAGCAAAGTGTTTGAGTATGTTTATTTTGAAATTTTTTAGTATTTGATGTGATTTAACCAATCATGAAAATAGACATAGACTTCTTGCCAACAATGTGATAAATAATATTAATAATATTATTATAATGATTAAATTAAATATTATTTGTATTAATAATTAACAATACTACCCCCATTTTTATATATAAGAAACAAATACTTAATTCATTAATACCAATAAAAATAGTTAAATTAGTTCATTTTAATTAATATTGTCCTAAATTTATATTTTATTTCAAAAATAGCCATAGAAATAATTGGTTTAAGTCGTGGTTAGATATAATAACACTACTCATAATTTAAGGAATAAATTTTTCAACCAATGAATATGAGTTATATTGTTAATAGTTTAATAAATGCATTCACTTTTCTAAGAAATGACGATATTTCGCTAATAGACTTTACAATAAATTAGAAGTATTAAAGGAAATTAGAAATTAATACATTTGTAAGTGGTCATATGTTTTTTGTAATTAGGAAAAAATACTACCATTTATTTTATATATGTAGGAACAAATGTAGTAATATACAATTTTTAATATTTTTAAAATAAATATTTAATATATATTTAAAAAATACAAATTTTTCTAGATTAACCTTTTTATGAATTTTGACTCATAAGAGTTTTGGAAAAAATACTTCATTAATTATTTTTTTCTTTTTTGGCCATGATTAAATGTCCAGATTTATATGCCTGAAAGCAAAACCTCTTGAAGCAGAAATCTCATGAAACAAATTACATCGTATATGTTATAAAGTTGTCACATTTTTTATGAGTACATATGAAATTTTTTGTCGATAAAAAGAGTGTATTTTAATATACTTATCTTATAGTTACTCTTACAACTACTACTTTTATAAAAAATATTACTTTTTAGACTTGTGAATTTTAGCTAAATCATTCTTTAGGGTTCTTTTTTTTTCTTACATGGATATAATGGAATACTCTCTTGACCTCCAAAAATCTATGATTATAAAAAAAATTGATTACCCAAATCGATTAGTCCTAGTATGATTACCCGTGCATGCACAAATATAAATATGGATTATCGCAATATAAATAGAATATATAATAGTTTAAAAAATATAATTTTTTATACTATCAAATTAAAAAAAAAATGTTGATATAAAAAAAAATTGAACATCATTCATATAAAAGTTGTATGCATTAAATTTAAATATAAATATCTAAGAGTCTCTTGATATCAAAAAACAAATGATTATAAAAAAAATCACCTAAATGGATTTGCTATAGTATGGATACCGTGCGACAAATGGATATAAATACGGAATAACACAACATAAATAGAATATATAATAGTTTTAAAAATATAATTTTTATACTTTCAAATTAAAAAAGAATGAAGAATGTTTTGATATAAAAAGAAATTTAAACATTAACTGTATAAAAGTTATATACATTAAATTTAAATATAAATATTTAAGAGTCTTTTAACATTAAAAAACCTATGATTATAAAAAAAAGAAGAAAATTAATCATCCCAATGGATTTGTCATAGTATGGTTACCCGTGTGACGGATGAATATAAATATGGATTGACGCAACATAAATAGAATATCATAGTTTAAAAAATATAATTTTTATACTTGCAAATTAAAAAATGAAGAATGTTTTGATGTAAAAAGAAGAGAAAAAAGGACTATGCACTGACAGTGTAAAATAGTTTTACACAGTCATCCAATCACAATCCATCATGTATGATAAGTTTGTTGACTATAACAAAATTATCTTAAAAGTCATATCAATGGTGATGTGTGATTGGATGATTGTGTAAATTTGTTTTCCACTGTCAGTGCATCATCATTAAACTCTAAAAAGAAATATAAACATCATCCATATAAAAGTTGTGTACATGAAACTTAAATATAAATATCTAAGAGTCTCTTGATATAAAAAAACCCATTAATGATTGTAAAGCAAAAAAAAAAAATACCCAAATGGATTTGTCCTAATATGATACATGTACGACAAATGAATATAAATATGGATTAGCGTAATATAAATATAATATATAATAGTTTAAAAAATATAATTTTTATACTTTCAAATTATAAAAATGAAGGGTATTTTGATATAAAAAGAAATTTAAATACCATTCATATAAAAGTTGTATACATTAAATTCAAATATAAATATCTAAGAATATCTTAACATAAAAAACAATTGATTAAAAAAAAAACATCCCAATGGATTTGCCTAGTATGATTACCCGTGTGATGGGTGGATATAAATATGGATTAGCGCAAAATAGAGTATATAATAGTTTAAAAAATATAATATTTTATACATTCAAATTAAAAAAAATAAGGATGTTTTGATATAAAAAGAAATATAAACATCATTCATATAAAAGTTGCATACCTTAAATTTAAATATAAATATATAAGAGTTTCTTGAAATGAAAAAATCAATGATTATATATAAAAAATACCCAAATGGGTTTGTCATAGTATGGATACTCGTGCAACAAATGAATATAAATATTGATTAGCGCAACATAGATAGAATATATAATTGTTTATAAATATATTTTTTTATACTTTCAAATTGAAAAAATGATGGATGTTTTGATATAAAAAGAAATTCAAACATCATTTATATAAAAGTTGTATACCTTAAAATTAAATAAAAATATATAAGAATCTCTTGACATAATAAACCGATGATTATAAAAAAAAAAGTCATCCAAAAGGATTTGTCCAAATATCGATACTCGTGCGACAGATGGATATAAATATGGATTAGTGCAACATAAGTAGAATATATAATAGTTTTAAAATATATTTTTTATACTTTCAAATTAAAAAAAATGAAGGATATTTTGATATAAAAGAAATTTAAACATCATTCATATAAAAGTTTTATATATTAATTTTAAACATAAATATCTATGAGTCTCTTAACATAAAAAACCCATGATTATAAAAAAAAAAATCAATCATCCTAATGAATTTGTCCTAATATGATTACTCATACAATTACTCATACAACATATGGATATAAACAGGGACAAATGTACATATATGCTTAAGGGGAGCCTTGGCCCCCCTTATTTTTTGAGTTTTATTTTTTTAATATATATGATATTTAAAAAAATATGATTTTTTTTATTTGAAAGTTTGATTATAAAAATAATAATATTATGTATTATTTATTTTTCATTTTTAAATAAAATAATTAATTATCGTTTTTGTAATATCTTTATGAAGATAATGATTTCTTTTTCTTAGGCTAATATTATATTATTTTATAGTTTTTATTGTAGAGATATTATATTTTTTTTCTTCTTTAGACAAAATATTTTAGTATCATTTTTTTAGTAGTTGTTTCCTTTTATAATTTATTATTACTATTTTAAAGGATATAAATAATAGTATTTGTAATCAAATAATATTATTAGTCTTTCTTTTATATTAATTTGATTATAATTGATTTGATAATTAAAATCTATTTATTAACATTTGCCAATGAACTACATTAACAAATATTTTTTTCCTTTTATTATTATTATTTGTGAGATTTCAACACATTTCTAACCTTGAGCGCACTACAGCTTGATCTGTAAACTTTGGAAAAATAAATTAGATATTGGAAAGCAAACCTTATTAGCATGTGTAATAATATTGAGTTTTTTAAAAAAGAAAAGATGTTTAATTTTTTCTGTGTAAATATATTTTAGATTATATGTTCTTAAATTATTTTAAAAACATATAATTATAAATATTTTGTATAAATTAATAGTTCTATATTTCTTATAAGTTTATTATATGTTATAAAGATAATTTTTAATTTGACCCTCCTGATATCAAGTTCTGCCTCCGTCCCTAGATATAAATATGAATTAGCACAATATAAAATTATATACTTTTATGAATTAAAAATGAAAAAAATTGTTTACTGTAATTAATTTATTATAATGAATACTAATAGAAATGTGAATAAAATATTTATTATTAGCTGGTAAAAATAATAATTAAATAGTGATAGTATCATGATATTTACAAATAATAAGATCGTAAAATCGCATTGCAATTGTTTTAATTCACCGAATATTTTTAAGTTTTTTAAACAAATTTCTACAGTTATTTATTTCTCAAATTGAGTTTAATATACACTTAGTTTTTCTTTTCATATCTCTTAACACCAATATGTCGTTTTGCCTTTAGGTCACCATTTAACCAAATAAAGAGTAATAAAGATAATTAATTTTAATTTTTAATTTTTAAAATCTAATGAATAACAATAAACAAAGCTTTTTCTATCAATTTTTTTAAATGATTGTTATAACTTTTATTTCTATTTTGATTTTGTTCAATTTTGTTTGTCTATGTTGATAATATATATTTTTTACCAATATATTGATAATGTATTATGTTACACTAATATTTCTATTATCTAGTCAATGACTCTTATAATTGTTTTCATTTATTGAATTTTTTCAGTTTTTTAAAATTTGTAGTTTTTTTTTCTGTTTTTTTATTTATCAAATTGGGTTCAATATACATAATTAACTTTTTATTCATATCTCTTAACTCTAATATGCCCGAATGCTTTTAGGTATCCGTTTAATAAAATAACAATTAATATTGATAATTAATTTCAATTTTCAATTTTAAAAATGTAAAAATTAACAAAAAATCATTTTTTAAAAAAAGTATTGTAACATTGATCTTTCTTAATAACTAACCATTTTTTTTTCAAATTTTAAAATACTAACGACTAATTAATAATAAATATTTTATTGTAAATGATAGTTTTAAGCTTGATCTTTGTTAATACTTGACAATTTTGTTGAATTTTAAAAATCTATCAATTTACAATAAAATATTTTTTAAAGCAATTGTTATAAAATTCATTTTTGTTAATAACTAACCATTTTTTCAAATTTTATTAACTTTTAAGAAAATGAAGATTGTCAAATAATTTTTATTTTACTTTATTTCTTATTTTGAGTTTTAGCTTAAAAATACTTTAAACTAAAAAAAATAGTTAAGTCAAACATACCTTTTGATGACAAAGAAATATATATATATATATATATATATATATATATATATATATATATATATATATATATATATATATATATATATATATATTCGTAGGTTATAAAAATAACTTTTCTCACTCTTATTTTGTTTTAATCTATTCAAGCTCGTCTCACTTTTTAATTTTTTTAATGTTCTTCATGATATTAGACACATTAATAAAAAATTTAATTATTTTTTGGCTTAAATGCAATTTTAGTCCCCCTATTTTCCACAATCCGCAATTTTAGTCCCCCTATTTTAAAATAAAGACATTTAGTCCCTCTATTTGCACTTTCCGCAATTTTGGTCCCTCTATTTTAAAATAGAGACATTTAGTCCCCCAATTATATAAAATTCGTAATTTTGGTCCTTCCATCAAATTGAAAGCATTAACCATTAAAAGATTAACGTCAACCTTGACGTAGCCCAAATATAATGATGTGATACAAAATTATTTGTTTATTTTTTAATTATTCTAAATACTGAGTAGAATAATTGATGAAAAATATATTTTAAAAAAGGATAAAACCATTTATTTTAATGGCCGAGAGTAGTTGTAAGTCCTAATATGAAAATCACGAGTCTTAATAATTTATTTTAAACAAATTTCACGTCACTGAAGCACATATCATGTTGTAATCAACGTTAATCTCTTAATGGTCAACGTTTTTAATTTGACGGCAGGACAAAAATCACGGATTTTACAAAATTGAGATATTAAATGTCTTTATTTTAAAATATGGGGACTAAAAATGCGAATTTTTCAAAATGGAGGGACTAAATGTCTATATTTTAAAATAGAGGGACTAAAATTGCGGATTGTGCAAAATAGAGGGACTAAATGTCTCTATTTTAAAATAGAGGGACTAAAATTGCAGATTGTGTAAAATAGATGGACCAAAATTGCATTTAAGCCTTATTTTTTTTATAATACATAGAAGATAACATGAAGAAACCAATTCAGCAAAAAAAAAATGACAGAAAGAGAATTTAATAAAAAATTTGAAATATTTGAAATTTGAATCCAATTAACTAATTAATGCTTAGGAGAGAGAAATCGAAGATGGAAAGTAATAACTCATACTGGTGCAAATATTTATAACTATTAAATTAATACTATAAATCAATTACTATAAAATATCTGAGGTAATATATCTTTTTTATAATTAATAAAAATGATTTATATAATTACTATTTTAACCATAAAAAGAGCGGGAAAATTAAAATTACAAATTTACCCATGACTGATACTTTTATATATATAAAGATTTGTAAAATACATTAAAAAAACATTTATTATATATTATATAAAGATATATAATGATTAAAAAAAGATTACATTATATATATATATACGTGTCTATAATACTTTATATATATATATATATATATATATATATATATATATATATATGAGAAAAAGGGTCATGCAACCCACCATGTATGATAAATTTGTTGACTTTTACAAAATTACCTTAAAAGTAATATCAACGATGATTTATGATTAGATGATTATGTAAAATAGTTTTACACCGTCAGTGTATCATCATTAAACTCTATATATATTAAGATTTTAGTATAAACATTAAATAAATTTAAATATATAATTAAATTAACAAAAAAATAAAGATTAAAATATTAAATTATGACTATAATATAACTTAACTAAAAATATAATTAAATGAATGATTTTTTAAAAAAATAACTAATTAACATATGATTAATATATTATTTCTTATGATTAAAAATAATTGTAATTAAAATATTTTAATATATTTAGTATAATATAAAGATGGAAATATAAACATTATTTTTGTGTTTAAATAGAAATCAATTTGAAATCAATTAATATATGTAGAGATTTATTTTTAATTAATATATATAAACATAAAACTTATTTTAATTAATAAAATTAATTAATAAGGTAATAAAAATCATTTCCATAATTAATAATTGGACAAAAATATTAATAATCAACATACTAATTAGTATATCAATAATTATAAACTATTTGATCATTTTTATTAATTAATTAAAAACATCACGTATATTATGCTTTAACTGATTGGGTAAATTAAATTAGAGTTTAAATCTTTATAAATAAAAATATAAAAGTAGTAGAGTTGGGGAATGAAAAAGGAAAGATTTTTCTGTCCAAAATAGAGGCGTTTATGTAATTTTATTTTAATGTCAATTTTAATTACATTAAAACAATTTAATTTTGTATAATATCATATTTGAAGCTAAATTAGTGGATTACATTAAAAAATATTCACATTTTACTTTTTTCATAAAGCAATTTGAAAGGGATATTCACTTCTATTTAAACGTGGATGACGCTGATGTAAACCAAGATTTTGCTCTTTTATAAAGAAGATAATAAGATATCCTCCTATCTATATACGAATACTTTATTTGTATTTCTTCTCTTACATTTACAGTTTGGTTATTATCATTGTAATGATTATATCTGGTTTAACATTTTTCTCTCTATTTTTTTTAGGATGATTGTTTATAAGAATGGAGTTTTCAGCGGTTCAGATAATTTACTTCAAAGCTGAACCTAGAGAAGGTATTTTGTATTTTTTTAAGTACTAATGGAAATTTTCGTTAAATGGTACTAATGATTTTATTTTTACTTAGGACGTTATTATGACCGGGAATAAATTTTTGGACTTTTGAGGGTAACAACTTGAAACATGGTTTGACATATACCATGGATTCTAATAACAATGTTCTGTAAGTAGAAAATTCTAGCAACAGTAAAGAACCAATATTTATAATTTACTCAACATGATGTATCTTCGACAGGATATTTTACTCATTGAGTATAAAATGCCTTTATTTGGGAATAAGGCTTTTCTATGTTACTCTTTCAATAATTAGCAATTGCATAACAATAATTTTCATTTTATGGAGTTTATTTGCAGTCAAATATTTAAGTTTATGTCTATTTGAATATGTCTGTTTTATTATTATATATATGTAAAGATATTAATGTAATAACAAACAAGATTAGTATATGTTTAATTTTATATTTGAGTAGCAGTAAAAAAAAAAATTAATATTTGAGTAATGCTTACGAAAAATCTTAATAATTTGAATTTGAAATTCTTATGCATACGTTAATAATTTTATTTTTAATAAAATTATTTTACATTGTAATAAGAAAATGATTACCTATTTCTATTAATAATTTGAATCTATTTTTTAATAATAATAACAATAATTTGATAAATCTGAAATTAAAAAATCTATTAATAATTTGAATTTATTTTTTAATAATAATAAAAATAATTTGATAAATTTGAAATTAAAAAATTATTGAACAAAAATGGAAAAATAACTATTATTAATTACTAAAAAATTAATCTGGAAACAAATTCCACTAATGAGAAATGCTCGTAAACACGTAAATGAAGAAATTGTGTTTAACTATTAAAATAGAATTAATGCATTAACAAATTAAAAATTAAAAAAAGTAAATGGATAGACATTTGTGTCTTGCATTTAGTTGTTGGCTATTAGTAATAATTAATATCAGCAATCAACATCATATAAAGAAAAGACAAATTACTTATTTCTATTAATAATTTGATAAGCATGAAATTCAAAATTTACGTATTTAAATTTTAATAAAATAATTGAAAATAACGTATTTAAATTTTAATAAAAGAATTGAAAATAAATTTTAAAAAATTTAATGCCAAATAGATAAATCAAAGATATTGTTTATTAATTACCTATTACTATTAATAAGAAAATACCTATTATTGTTCATAATTTGAATTTGAATCTATTTTTTTTAAATGGATAAATTAGTATTAATATATTTCAAATAAAATTAATGTATTGTCAAATTTAAAATTTTAAAAATTATAAATGGATAGAAATTTGTATCCTGCAATAAATATAACAGCAATCACCGTCGTCATTAATAATTTGACAGTGCATGGTCAAATTACTTATTAAATATTAATAATTTGACAATGCATGGTCAAATTCGAAATTTGACAAATAGTAATTGCATAGAAATTTGTCTGTTACAATGAATTAATAACAACAACCATCGTCATCATATAGAAAAAGGGGAATTACTTATTAATATAAATAATTTGACAAATTTAAAATTCAAAAAATTATTGGACACAAATATATACAAATAAAAAGTAGATATATTAAATCACATTAATATCTAAATTACTATGGTGAAATTATAATATTTTATTATAATAAATTAAATTTAAATGTATTTTTTATGGTTGTCTCTTTCTCACTAAAATAATTTATTGAATGTTTTATTTTGTGAATATAGAAAGTATGAAAAAATAGAAGAAAAAATGGGTATGAATATTGTTTTTGAAAGTATGAAGAGAATTTTTTTTTTTAGATAACAAGAAAGTTTGGCTAAGTTGGGTTCCGGGAACTCCTAGGGTCAGGGCATAAGTATGAAGTTACACTTAATTTACCATATTAGATATATAAAATATAATACATAGGATGAACATTTTTTATAAAAATAAGTAGGAAAATTTAGACTGAATTCACGTGGATAAACTTTTTGACTAAAGTTTTTTATCCAAACAAAATTAATATTTCTTTTACATAATTAATATATATTCAATTACAAAACAAAAACTAAATTAAATCATCATAATCACTATTATTTTTTCACACAAAATTAGTGTCTAAAATTAGTTTTTAAGCAAATAATTATTCATTTTTATTTATTATCTTCTCAATTAAATAAATTATTCAAGATTTTCTTCTACTTGAACAAATTTTAATTTTCCTTTTCACATTGATATGTATATGCAAAAATATTAAAATAAAAGTTATATATAAAATTTAGCACATAAGGATCAATTTACCTAAAATCACATTAATATCTAAATTATTAGGATGAAATTATATTATTTTACTATAATAATTCTAATTTAAATATATTTTTTATGACTGTCTCTTTCTTAACCTAAATAATTTATTGAATGTTTTATTTTATAAAAATAAAAAGTACAAAAAAATATTAAAAATAGGTAAGAATATTTTTAATGAAAATATGAAGAGAAATTTAGACTTAACTTACCAGGTTAGATATATAAAATACACCACATGGAGATGAACATTTTTTATAAAAAATAAATAGGAAAGTTTACTTTGAATTCATGGGTATAAACTTTTTTACTAAAGATTTTTGTCCAATTAAAATTAAAATTTCTTTTACATAATTAATATATATTCAATTACATAACAAAATAAAATTAAATCAATGTAATCACTACTATTTTCTCCACAGAAAATTAGTGTATAAAATTAATTTTTAAGCAAATAATTATTCATTTTTTGTTTATTATCTCCTCCCTTTTATAAATTATTCATATTTTTTTCTACCTGAAAAAATATTAATTTTATTTTATATATTGATATGTATATGCTAATATATTAAAATAAAATTTATATATAAAATATAAAACATTGGAGTAAATATTTTTTTATATAACAACAAGTAAAAATTGCGATTTAATTCACAGGGATAAACAATTTACTGAAATTACATTAATTTCTAAATTATTATGATGAAATTATATTATTTTATTATAATAATTTTAATTTATTTTTTTAAGGCTTTCTCTTTCCTGACTAAAATAATTTATTGAATATTTTATTTTACAAATATAGAAAGTATAAGAAAAATAGAAAAAATAGGGATGGATATTTTTTTTAAAATATGAAGAGAAATCTAGATATATAAAATATAATACACGGGGATGAAATTTTTTTTTATAAAAACATATGGAAAAATTTACACTGAATTTCGGATATAGACTTTTTTACTAAACATTTTTGTCCAATCAAACTTAAATTTTCTTTTACATAATTAATATATATTTAATTATGTAACAAAAATCAAATTAAATCAACACAATCACTATTATTTTTTACAAACAAAATTAGTGTCTAAAATTAACTTTTAAACAAATAATTATTCATTTTTTATTTATTATCTTCTCAATTATATAAATTATTCAAGATTTTTTTCTTTGCAGACACATTTTAATTTTCTTTTATACATTGATATGTATATGCCAAAATATTAAAATAAAAATTATATATAAAATTTAACACATAGGGATGAATTTGTTTTTTTATAAAAGCAAGTAGAAAATTCACACTAAATTCACAGGAATGAACAATTTACCTGAAATTATATTAATATATAAATTATTATGGTGAAATTGTATTATTTTATTATAATGATTTTAATTCAAATGTATTTTTTTTTATGAATGTCTCTTTCCTTATTTAAATAATTTATTGAATATTTTATTTTACTATCATATATGAAAAAAATATAACAAACGATGATGAATATCTTTTATGAAAGTATGAAGAGAAATTTAGACTTAACTTATCATAAACAATATAACACAGGGAATTAACATATTTTAGAAAAACAAGTAGGAAAATTAACACTGAATTCATGGATAAACTTTTTTACTAAGTGGAAGTTTGTTTAATGGAATCTTATTAGACTTCCTGGAATGTGAAGATGGGAATATATATTCCCATGTTTGTTAGAAGGTAATAAAAAAATATTCCTAACAATAATTTATTCTCAGAAATTCATATTACACATGTTTCTTCATCTTTCTATTCTCGTGTAAAGGGGTGGGAATCTTATATTCCCGTGAAAATGTTTAAAATAATTTTTCGCTTCCCTTTTATTCTACCTCATTTATTTATTTATTTAATATTTTTGTTTTAAAATTAGAATAAATTAAAAAACATTTCCAACAATTAGAAGTATTTACCAAACATCTTTGATGGGAATAGCATTCCCAAGAATATCATTCCCAAGAATGTAATCCAATCCATGAAACAAATACCTCCTAAAGATTTTTTTGAATCAAAATTAAAATTTCTTTTACATAATTAATACATATTTAATTACATAACAAAAATTAAATTAAATCAACATAATCACTATTATTTTCTCCATGCAAAATTAGTGTCTAAAATTGATTTTTAAGCAAATAACTTTTCATTTATTTATTATCTTCTCACTTAACTAAATAATTCATAATTTTCTTCTACCTCGAAAAATTTTAATTTTCTTTTAGACATTTATATTATATGTCAATATATTAAAAAAATTATATGCATAATGTAACACAAAGTGATGAATATATATATATATATATATATATATATTATAAAAGCAAGTAGAAATTTTTACTTAATTCGCGAGATGAATAATTTACTTGAAGTCACATATATCTAAATTATTATAGTGAAATTATATTTTTTTATTATGATAATTTAAATTTTAATATATTTTTTTATGACTGTCTCTTTCCTGATTTAAATAATTTATTGGCTGTTTTATTTTACGAACATGGAAAGTATGAAAAAATATAACTAATAGAGATAAATATTTTTACAGTTTAATGGCTATGTACTAACAGTGTAAAATAATTTAAACTATCATATAATCACAAATCTCCGTTTGTGTGACTTTTAGGATAATTATTATAAAAGTTAACAAACTTACCATACATAGTGAGTTATGATTGAATAACTGTGTAAATCTATTTTACACTGTTAGTGCATAGTCTTTTTTCTCATATTTTTATGAAAGTATGAAGTGAAAAATATAACAAATTACATTACATATAATACAAAATCCAAATAAAAGTTTTTAAACATCATGTTTATCCCGTGCAATGCACAGGTCAAAATCTAGTAATTTTAGTTTCGCAAGGGACATTTTTCTCACAAATCTCATGCTATCTTGCGAGGAAATATATTCCTTGGAAAAAAAGTTAAAAGAAAAAACAAAAAAAAGTTTCATAAATAAAAGAGTGCGAAAAGTAATTGCTTTAATAATTTGAAGAATTAATGAGATTCTTAAACTATATACTTTTTCTTAAAATAGTAAATAAAGAAAGATAAATGCTATTTTGATTTTCTTAACTTCTTTTTTTATAATGGCTACACTTAGGTTAAAACTTATGAT
This sequence comes from Pueraria montana var. lobata, assembly GCA_026413185.1. Lineage (NCBI taxonomy): Eukaryota > Viridiplantae > Streptophyta > Magnoliopsida > Fabales > Fabaceae > Pueraria > Pueraria montana. Next base: position 68,137,946 of record CM048649.1, on the reverse strand, counting down.
CTCATGCATACCATCTATCATGACCGTTTGGCCGACCCTAGTGGTTCTATTGATTTTCTTAACTTGCTATAAGAATATACATCAATAAAGATTTATGGTTAGTTTAATTTTCTAAAAATAAATGGACAGGTAATAATAATATAAAAAAGAATTACACTTTGTTATATTAAATTTTTAATCAATTAGAACTTCAGGAAGAATTTTTTTTTTTTTATAGACTATATATACCTTCTACAAAAGGTAACACTACCTGAGTTCAATAAGATTATTATATGTATCAAAACTTATTTTTAAAATATTTAATACAGTTACATAGAGTAACTGTATTAAATATTTATGACAAAAAATAATCTTACAATAATTAATCCACACACTCGATAATCAAGAAAAATTATCTGGTATAAAGCCAATTCGGCAAACCGATTATAATATCCGAACATAAATATATAGTGACATGCGTTACATAGAGTATTTTTATTTGCTACACATCTATGAAGTTTTGAGCGAGTTACGTAACTCATGTTAAGCCGTATACAGACATCCAAATATTCACGACAAAAAATACATACTAGTAAACTGCTTTATTAACACCTGTACAACAAATTAGACTTAGTATAAAAGATGGGAAATTGAATCTCGTAGATTATTTTCCATTTTAATTGAAAATCCCCTGTCCAGGTGACAATATTCTGTTGGGATCAAATTGAGCTTTTCTTTGTTTGAAAATTTTCCATTTGGGGCCAAACTGCTTCTCCCATTCTTGCCGTGTTTTGTTTTGGGGAAGATATTGCTTTATCCCAATACCAGCATCCGCACAGAACTGTAATATTTGTCGGTTTTGAGCCTGAAATTCCTCCAATTTATCAAACCCAGTTGAATGAAGAAGTGACACGACATAGAAAACATCTTCATTAGGTGTAACTGCTGACATCTTATCATCCCAACTGTGAATTAATTAATTGCATTTACATTAAGTATTAACTCCACAGACATACCAAATCAAACATTTATTGTGACAAATATTTATCTTTAATTGATCTCATAAAACTTACTTGGTTCGGTTCATGGGGTAGATTATCACAAGTCCTGCAGTAATATTTTGCTTGAGAATTATGCCCTTGAACACACCTTCATCGAAATCCGAGATTCGAGATCCTGGGACAAAGAGGTTTAACCAAGGATGAGGAATATCCCAAAGCCCTTCTGACCTTAGAAAAAGCTCGTCAGGATGAACTCTGTTTAGGAACTCTTCGTACGACACATCTTTTTCGAACATAAACGTAGGAACAAACTTTAACCCCTCGACCAAAAGTTTCACATCCTATGATCAAGAAATAACAACATAATAAACAACTAAGTTAAGTCTCTCGTAGATAAAATTGATCATAAAAATTTAATTCCTAATTAATAGCTTTATTCTTAGTATAAACAATTTTCCACTTTCACTAAAAATTCAATAATCTTATCATACGTTACAATGCATTATAATTAAATTCAAGTTAAATTAGTTAATTAATTACCTCATCAACATGATTTTGAGTACTATTGTCGTAATATTTGACAAGCTCTATGATGTAGATGATGCCGTTTTGGGTTACAAGGGAAGCTATGCGTGGATGATCAGGTTCTGGAAAAAAGGAAAGGTCCAGTGGTGGCTGATTTAGCACAAGGAAACCTTCTACATAATCAGGTGCATTAGTCTCGTTTCTTCCATTGGATGAGATTAAGTGTTCTTGGTCTCGAGAAAATGCAGAGAAGTCATTGTAAAGTAAACGGAGCCACTTCACCTGCAAGTGATTATTAGGCAAATGACTTCTTTTATTAATTAAGGATAATATTGGAGATTAATTATTTATTGTAAACATTTTTCTCTGTTTTTGGCACGTAAATGTGGAATACTTGCAAGCAACTAATTGTGATTATGACTTACTACTAACCATATAAAGAGGTATGCATGGAATTTGTTTGTTTTACTTTTTTTCTTTCAGACGATCAATTATTAATTGGTGGTTTTGAGAATACAATTACAAGATCTGTATTATAAAATTAAAAATTAAATAAATAAAAGAGGATGATACTTGCCCTCGTTGGTGCGGGCCCAAGAGCTATTCTTGCCCTGGTTATAATTCCAAATTGGCCTAAACCTCCTAGAACGGCGTTAAATAACTCCGAGTTGTTCTCCGCAGAACATGTTACTAGGTCTCCTTTCCCTGTTGAAGCCAAGTGTAAACATGTGTATCAAGTGTACCCAGTGATAAAATGTATATTACAAAGGAAAATAAGAACAGAAAATCATGTACAAAATTGAGAAAAATTAAAACCGTGTGCTCAATTTCAAATAAGTCAAATTCAACACACGTTTCTTGCTTGAATAATGTGTTTTCTGCTTTCAAAAAAACTTCTAATTACTGATATGTATAAAAACCAACATCCTTGCTTTTCAATAATAATAAAAAAAACATTTAGATGCATTAAAGAACCAGTCCATGAATTATTATTATTATTATTATTTTCGCTAAAAATACTTTGTATTTATATATGTATTTACACCAAGATCAAGATTTTTAGTTTCATACTACTTCGTATTTATATATCGCTAAACACGCACCAAACTAGGATAAACTTTAATTACATTAATTAATTTTTAGACCACCATTTATATTTACCACTTGAAAATCATTTCTCAATTGTCTTACCACAGCCATTAAATATGTAATACATTAATTCAATAAATGAATACTAGTAAACTTGGCAGACTACCAAATGGCAAAAGTCGAAAATTCAGGAGTAGATCTTTCCTTGTTGACTTCTATTTTTTAAAGTGAATTTTCCCAAAATTAAGCAGGGAATAATAAACTTCAATTGTTAATCTTTTTTTTTTTTGTAGGTCAATTGTTAATCTGAAGAGAGAGTTTTCATTAAAATGGAAAATATTTAAGAAAGAGAAGCAAGAGTGCGTGCTGACAATTTGTTGGTCGACAGAAATTATTAGCGTATACAATGAAAGCCGGTCGAATTAGATAATAAACAGTGTAGTATATCATGTCGCAGTCTACCTTTGATGTAATCATTGATTGATATGGAATCTTGGTAAATATATGATGAAGTCACGTGACAATTACATGTCTATTTATAGGTTCGATTTTATAAGACTGTTAAGGAATCAACCATAAACAAAGTAGCACAAGGAAAATAAATTACAAAATAATAGTGAAGAATCAAAACCAAAGGACTTTTTTTTTTCATGCTAAAATTCTAAGCAAAAGATTAGCTAGATTTCAATAATGATTAAAAAATAGACATTTATTCTTTTCTGTTGGGGATAAAATATATTACAGTGCGCACATATATTTTAATTAACTTTGACGATGGACATATCTTAGTTGTAAATAAAGAGATAAGCTTCGACTGGACATCATAAGATTTTTTTTTTTTTTGGAAAGAGACAACATAAGATTTTTTTTTTTTTTTGACATGACAACATAAGATTTTGAACTTAGCAAATTCCGAAGAACTACTAAATCTCATAACCCTACGTCAATTTTTAATGACATGGTCAATTCGTACTTCATAAAGAGACAAATTTAAAATCTTCTGTAAAGATATGATGTGACCAATCAAGTTAGCTTAATCAACTTGTTTCATTGAATTTTGAGTTGATTTAATAAAATCCATTTATCTGATTTTTTTTTAATAATATACCTAAGATGTTCAAGGGGTCTTAGTCGACTAATGCATGTATTCATGAAATTTTAAAAATTCGATAGTCATATAGAAGAACTATTTATTGCATATTTGTTCCATAGTGTTGACGTATATATGAGATGCTAATGGTTATTGTTTGATCCTTCCCCAATTTTTTTAAGAGAGGATGAATGATTCATACATTGACAATATTATTTTACTTAATAACTTTATATAAAATATTATTTTCATCATTCTGACCATTAAGTTACATTTGTTTACATAAAATATTATGAAAATCAAACAATAGTAATGTAATTAAATAATTATTGTTTTTATATATTTAAAAAATATTACATTAAATTAAATCAATGAAGTTAAGAATCTAAATATATATTGCATTAATTTTGTTAACGGAATACTAAATAATTTTATATTATTATAAGATTTTATAAATATAATGTAGATTATAAAACTTTCAATTCAACCATATAAACCTATTCATCTTTATATGGGTGTGTAATGTTTGCAAGAGAGAGTGAGGTAGAGAAACACATTAATTCTGTCTTTCTCTCTCTCTACGTAATTGATTTTCGATTATTTTTATGCAAATTCTTTGTGTTAATTAAATTATAATGAACTTAATGCAAAGCTCTAAAGAATTTCATCTGGAAAAGTTATTAGCTAGCTAGGGAAGAGAATAATCCATACCCGTAACAACATCCAATTCATGAACATTGGAAATCTGAGGACCAAACCTGAAGGTTTGGCCACTTATCCCAGCATTGGAGAGAGTTCCACCAACCGATAAGTACAAGTAATCAGTCCAAGAAAGAGGTGTAAGTCCACGCTCAAGTGTTGCATGCAACACATCAATCCAAATTTGTTCACCACCCACATCAGCATATGGACCAATTGTTGTGTCATCAGACACTACTATAATCCCATCCCCATTTCTAAACCCATTCAACTCGGTCATGTTCACCACAACCCCATCATTTGTCATGGCTTGTCCATGAACCGAGTGGGCTTGCCCTCTAGGAGCTATGGTGAAAGGGATTGGCAGAGAATTTGAGAAATTTATCAAGATGGAGATGTCACTAATGGAAGATGGGGCAAAAATTGCAAAAGGGTTGTCATGAACTATGTGGCCAAAATCGGTTGAGGCTAGTGAAAGGGTCACGGGGTCACGAATAAGCTTAATGGTTATTTCTTTTGGTGCTTGGAGTAATGACCATGTTTGTGATTGTGCCTGTGTGAGCACCATGCAGCAGGTTAACCATAGCATAATCAAAACTTTGGAAAATCTATAATAACTTGCCATTTTTGAGAGAGAAGAGGAGTTAATGCACTATTGCTTTGAATTTGGCTATGAAAGTGTTCTTGTTTAGTTACATATATATATAGGAAAGTTGGGGAAGAGGGTGAGAATTTTTGGATGTAACGTCGTCGTGGTCTACTATATTGTAGTTTATGTATGTTGCTTTGATTTGTACGCCTTTTATGTTGTAATCTTGGATCTGTAAATTTCCTTTTTCATTTGCACGCTTTAGGCTAGAAACTTGGATTTTCATCCACTTGTTTAGTTGCCTTATCTTTTTCGCCGGTCACAACATTATTTAGTACTCTTGGACGGTTTAATATCATAGTCAAATGTTGAAAATTGCAGTTTGTATTCTCTTTTATTCATATTAATTTAATGACTGGTGTAACGTGTGACACTTTGTCAAAGTCAACCTATAATTTGTAAACAGGTTTGACATGGTATTATGTATGTATCCATATGATACTCGAGGAGGGGTTTGGACATGCAAATCAGTTTCCTGCAACAATATTCCTGTGCCGGATCTGGTAAACATTTCTGAGTCTGACATAGAAATTATTATGAATATATTAGGTCAGAAAAATCATATATATTGACAATGCTAATAAAGTCCACACTTGCTCGACTATATTAGCATTTTTGTGAAATTTATTAGTTAACCACCTATGTTGTTAGTGTACCTCCATTAACACACTTATTAGTACGTATATATGTGTGTGTGGTTCATTGACTTCGTTTTTTAAAATGATAATCATCTTTTGGTTCCCAATTAAATAGTACTAGTTTTATATCAATCTTTTCGTTACACTAAATGTTATTTAATTTATTTTGAATTTCAAGCCATCGCCTTTTATGTTTTGCTTCTTTTTCCTTGTACTGCAACGTGAAGTTGCATTCAGGGAGATTTTACACAACTAAAGTCCAGTCTAAGACCTAGCCTTTACACTTCATCACGTATATATGTGGTAAACGTTATATAATTAATATAGTTGAATTGTGTTTGAAGACTAGAATTAATAAATGATCTTCCACGTGCTGAACCAAAATTAACGAAAACAAGATAGGATAGAAACATCTTGTACGTACTGAACCGTATGCCATATAGCTCCATGTCAACTATGAATTTCTTCCAACTTTGGGAAGAAAATGGAGTTTCCCATTAAATAAATAAATAATAGAGCCTTCGGGGGAGTAACGAAATGATGATTTTTCATGGTCGTTTGTTTATTTATTGAAAATTTGAGGCACAATTTGGGTACATGGTAAGCCTAATTATGTCACTGTTGCCAACAATCCCCGATACGTTTGTATACATGCCGCCCCTAATTAAGAAAGAGACAATACCTCCGCCTTCAATAACAAGTTTCGTTTTAGATTTTTTATAAGAAAAAAAAAAACTAGTAAATAAATTAAAGATTGTAATAATTTTATAAAATTAACCTTATTATTAATTTTCTTTTTAGAAATAATGTAGCACAATAGCAGGATTCTAAAAAATATTATTAAGAATATAAATAAAAATAAATTGTTAAGATTATATTCAAAAAATAAAATAATATTTATTTTGAGATTTATTTTTTCTTTTTAACACGACAGTTATTACTAGACAAAATGAATAAATGAAAAGGTTTAAGCAATATTTATGGTCACATGTATATCGTGCATTGTGTTTTCGCAGAGTTGAACTAAACTTCCGACTTGGACCGTAACCCTTAAATGGGAATACGTATGGTTGGCAAATTTGTCTTCTAATGGCCCATATTGCACAAAATATTTCTTGAAGTAGTCCAATCACGATCATTGCGATTCGTGAATCTAATTAAAGTCTACTGAACTAATCCTAATAAAGTTGAATTTTTAATATGAAAAATAATTTTAAACTTGATATCTAGTTAAATATACTTGAACTTAGTGGAATACAAATTGAGAGCACGATGATAATCATTAAATTTGACGAACAAAGAGAAAAAAAAAATGTTTTTCGGTTTGATAAAAAAAAAATACAGTATATTGTTGAGTAATGGTTTTTGTTTTTGGTCTTTAATTGTTGAATAATGTTGTGTGGGTATTGGTAGCCAAACGAGGCTAGCCCAATAATAAGGCCCAAGCCTTAGCATTGGTCTCTCATTAAGGACTCAAGGTTGCTTCCTGCACTTCAAAAATTACTTTCTGCACTTTTCCAAAATATTTTTTTTACCTTTTGGATTGATCAATCCAGAATATAAAAAGAGTAACCCATCCAGAATGTAAAAAGTGCCAACACATATGGTTATTTATATTTATGTGGGACCTTATAATCATAAATACAAAATAACCATTTTGTGATTGACTGAAAGGAATTTTTTTGTAAAGGGTTTTGGGTACCCCTTGTTCCTATTAATTATTAATGAATACATATAGTTGTTTGTTGATGAAAAAAAAACTAAAAATAATATTTAATTCTTATTTTTTATATTTAATTTTTTGTTATTTATTATTTTTTATATATTATTTGAATTAAAATATCATTAATCACTTAATATATAATTTATTTTAAAATATATAAATAAAATAAAATTATAAAAAAAATGGTGTAACGGATTTTCCATGAGTTTTTGGGAACTTAATATATAGAATCCGTTAGAAATGGAGTTGGGTATTAAAGATTTAAACTCACATATTTTAAACCCAAATTTGTTCCACCTTTTGCGGAGAACCAAACTTGTCTTGGACTTATCCCATTGTCATACCCAAAGAAAATGATTTATACTCAAATATTGCATAATAGAAAGAAATATTTACATTTATCTACCCAAAGAAAGAAAGAACTCCAACATGCAACCTATGATATGCAAACGTTGTCTTGCTCAGTTGCTCTATCAATCGATCCCTTGAAGTTAAACGAGGAGTTACGTACTTTAGTTTAGCGTCAAATAGAATTAAATTAATGTTCAGGTCGAAGTAATAAATTATAGCTTTTGTGTAAATTTGTAATTTGACGTGAAAATATCAACATAGAAACAAACACACATTAAGAATAATATTTGCATTATTTACACAATTTGACGTGAATTTTTATTTTATATGTAATTAAACACACTATAACAATTTTGTTAGAAAAATACTAAATGAGTAAATCAACTGACAAAAAAAAAATACTCCAATTTAATCGATAACGATCTAAGCCTAAATGATTCTTCTGGATAGAAAAATACAAGCTGGCAAAGTTAGGTTTTAGTGATGGCATTTTCAAAAACGCTAATTTAATCTTAACCAAAAGTCGTTAATCCTTTTAATGATAAGAAATATTGAAACAAAAGTTTACGAGTCGCAATCAGCTCCGGCATGGGCGGATAAGATCAATAAATGTTTTGCCTATAAAAAAAAGTTTAATTAAATTTTTAGTGACTAAACTTTTAAAAAAATCGATTTTTAGTTATTGAACAAAAATTTTACTGGTCAAGGTCCTTTAACATTTTAAAAATTTAATTTTTAATCCTTGAACAAAATTTTGACCGATCACAAGATTCCTAAATTTTAAAAAAATTCAGTTTTTAGTCTTTGAAACTTCATTAAAAAATTAAAAATAATAGAGTTCAAACTTTTTATTCAGGGGCTAAAAACTATATTTTTAAAAAATTTAAGGACTTTGATAGATCAAAATTTTATTTAGGGACTAAAATTCAAATCTTTAAACAGTTCAAGAACTTTGACCAGTCAAACTTTTGTTCAGAAACTAAAAATCGAATTTTGAAAAAGTTTAAGGACTAAAAATTTAATTAACCCTAAAAAAATAATAAATGTTTTAAAAGTTATAAACACAATAATATGAAAAACAATTTATTAACAAAATGATACATGCACATTAATAAAACAAATTAAATAATGTTTTTACCATAATTTTCATTGACACATGCAGCAGTAAAATAATATAAAGATCAGACTTTTTTACATTGTTTCTTTTTTTCTGAAAATTAGAATGTCACTATAATAATTTACCTTCTTGACGTCACTTTTTTTATGTCAATTATTAAAAGTGAAATTACAATTTTAATTAAAAAAAGATAACATAAAAATATCTATAAAAATACTCTAAATTTTGTTAGTCAAAAAGTGGCATGCATGGTAGAGTTTTGTACAGTAATTATTGGTGACGTGAAGTAGTTCGCCACTATGCCTGTTTCTTATAGGATTATTACAAGAAATGTTATTTGTACAAATTTATGTAATAAATTATATATAATTAGGAGAAAAAGAGTGAGGAATATATCATCTCCGTCCTTATAATGATCTGAAATAGACATAAAATGTTATAAGTTTTTTTTTTTTTTTTTTGAAAAGAAAATGTTATAAGTTTTAACACTACATAACTCTGTTATTATTATTATTATATTTCTTTCAAAAAAAAAAAAACTCTGTTATTATTATTAGAGAAACATGATATAAATCATACAATACTCGTTATGACAAGAACTTTAATTACCACACCAACCTAGTAGTAGTATTATACAAACATTGTCATCATGAATACCAACAAACTTTAACGTCACAACAACGTTAATTAAGTTGACTAAACGACGCAGGCGCAGGGACGATTGTGCTTGGTTTACTGGTTTTTCTTTACTCGCGAGTTACCTCCTCCTCTGTACGGAGAAGGGAGTCAATTCTCTGCAACCTCAACTGCTTCTTGAAGCTGTTGATGAAATCATCAGCTTTCGCGTCCACTTCTTCGTCTCCTCTCCACGACGTCTTTTCAACCCTCGCCGTCTGCGGCCTCCGCTTCTCCAACTCCTCTTCCTCCTCCCACTCGCCATCCATCGAACCCCATCTCTCACTCGCCGATTTCCTCATCTCCGCCTTACCCGGACCCGCCGAATCCGAATCCGGATCCGGATCCTCTCGGTGTGTGGAGTCCGATCTGTAGAGACGCGAGAAGTTTATGGACTGAATTCGCTGCAAGAGCGAGGGAGTCCGAACCAGTGCCGGCTGTTCAGGTTCGGGCTCGGGCTCGGGATCGGGCTCGGACTCGGGCTCGGGCTCGGGCTCGGGCTCGGGGTGGACATGTTGTGTCTCTGCATGTTTCTGGAGAGAAAGATTGAAAGATGTGACTCGCTCCAAGATTGAGGGTGTGCGAACCAGTTCCGGGTTTTCAGGTTCGGGTTGGACGTCAACGTCTTGTTTGCGGAGGGAGAGATTGAAGGACGTGACTCGCTCTAACAGTGAGGGTGTTCGAACGAGCTGGGGTTGATTGTACTCTGACTCGTCATGGGTGGTATTATAGTGATCGAGATTGAAGGACCTGACTCGTTGGGGTTGGTGGTGTTGGTGTTGGTGTTGGTGTTGGTGTTGGTTTTTGGGTGGGGCACCGAAGCGAGAAGCGATGGCTATGGTGCATATGACGAGGTTGATGAAGATGAAGAGGGAAGAGGGAGTTAACCAGCTGGCTATGAAACTTGCTGGGTCTGCCATCTGTGAGAGTTGAGATTGAGAACACTGCCACTGCTATCTGATGATATGATATTGTGCGGTGTAAATACATAGACGACAGATATCTGGCAGGCACTGTAGCTGCGTTAAAGTTGACGTTTACTTCTTTTAGCAGCACTTTTGTCGTTTTCTTTCTTCAACTGTAGTTGCGTTAAAGTTGACGTTTACTTCTTTTAGCAGCACTTTTGTCGTTTTCTTTCTTCACCAAAGGGCTCCACGTTCCACAGCCACGAGTTTATTTCTCTAACCCATTACTCTTAATTAAATAGGCAAATCGACATGTTACATTTACCCATTTTTTTATGTATGAGTTAAAAAAAAGGAGAAAGAACATTTGATGATGGGTGTATCGTGTATACATTCTTAAAAAATAAAAAAAGCATATATACAACGTAACAAAAAATATTATATGTGTGTGTATCAGTCATTTATTTATTTTTTCTTTTTCTCTCTTTCTTCTTGAAGTGGCACCAAATAATCATGTTACTTTATACACATTACTTCTTCCATTATAAAACAAGTTTCGAAGAAACTGGGAATAAATTTTCTCAAAATCTAGAAACAAATTGATCGTGATTAAATTATATATCTTTTTCTTGGTAGTATATATTCTTAGTTTTTCATCTCTTTAAAAGAAAAAGAATCAATTTAATTTTACAATTATCAAGAAATGATGTAACTTGGGATGAAACCTTACTTCAGTTTTTTTTTTTTTTTAAATAATTAGAACGATAACGATTGGATGAGAGGAAAATATTAAAATGAATCCTTTTATTAGGAAAAAAAAAATACTATGCTTGGCAAATTTTGTACGGTGGGACAGGATTTATTAACACGCAACAACGAGTCGTTTATACGTAGGTCTGCGTGGTTCGAGTGATTTCAATTTTCAACTTGCATATATCTCAAAAATTAGTGGATGGACGTTAACAATGAACCCTCTCTCAACTCTCAAGTAAACTTGAATTGAACTGAAAAGTAATGTTGTGAAAATCGGACCAGTCATCTTTAATTAAAATAATGTTATCTCAAAAAGTAGTCGAATCGGTGGGTCACTAGTTATATTTATCTATTTTATCATAAATACAAAAGAAAAAAAATAATTAAAATAATGTTGATGTTAACATTTTCCATGATCTCTTTAATTAGCATATATTTATAAAAACAGTTGAAGGGTACATATAAATTAATTATATGATTTTTCGCAATACATAAATTAAAATAATTACTTTTTGCATAAAAAACCCAAGCTGATGCAATGGCTTAGTGGTTAAAGTTTGCTTATTTAATTTCAATGGCATGCCTTCGAGTCTTGTTGGTGGCAAAGCTTTCCTTTTTTTTATTAAAAGCACTGTTCACAACAGCACACACATCTTGTCTTGGGCCACGTGCATGCAAAGGAGCATCAACTTCTCTAGGGCCACGCGGACAAAAATAAACGTGCATAACCCGAACCGGGTTGCCATAACCGGCCGGGTCACCAGTTTCCAACAAATCCGTCTAAGTGCCGGTCCTGTACAATTTTCATAACACTGCTGGAAAGATCTAGCGTCATCCCCTTTAAGGAAAGAGACAAACCAACTAGTTAATTAATTCTGCTGCACTCACCTGCATAGTGCATACCTTATGAAGCGGGGGAGAAATCACGAGGGGACGTTTATTTCAGGTCATCTGCTTTTATTTTCCAGAATGTGAGAGTGGGAATGAATATATCTATGCTTGTTAGAAGGTTATGATAATATATTTTTGGATATATTTTATTTTCAGAAAAGTTGGATTCTCTTGTTATAAGCAGTTTATATTCCCATGACAAGGGGGTGGATATCTATATTTTCATGGGAATAGAAAATAACTACTTATTCCCACTACTCTCTTTTACTGTTCTCTTTCACTTTTATTTTTTAAAATTTTTAATTAAATAAATTTTAACTTTTTTCAAAATTACTTAATGCCAACCAAACATTCATGGGAATAACATTCTCAGGTATAATATTTTTGAGAATGTGATTCCTGAGAATATAAAATTATACCTAATTTCATTGTCAATGTATAGTGTGTTTGGATGACATATAAGAATCAATTTTACTCCATAAAATCATGGTGATACCATGAAAAAGTAGAAGCAACCAACTATTTATTGTTTTGCCTTCACCATGAAAAATTAATTGATCATTTCTCACCATGAATTTAATCCAAACACATTAGTAGTCTTTCATAAATGATGACCGCCAACTTAAAAAAATGAAATAAAATACAAATAGCTTGTTTTTAAAACAAATAAAAGTATCTTTAAAAAAAACAAATAAAAGTATATAAGTAAAAAAATAAAAAGACTTAAATATTTGTTTTTGGTCATTTTAAATTTAAATCATTTTTTTAGTCTTCCAAATTTAAATTTAATTTTTTAGTTCCCAAATTTTGAAAAGTATTCTTTTGAGTCATTTTCTATAATATGCGCCAAATGATTTATAATGAATTTATAATTTGTGATTACTTTTAATCGCCAGAATAAAGTATATATTTTCAATTAACAAAAGTGTTTGGGATTTGAATTGGTTCGTTTTTTAAAATAAAGAAATCATCTGAACAAAAATAATAATAATAATGTAATTTAATTTGATACAATTTAAATACAATATTATATATGAATCAAACTAATTATAAACTAATATTTTGATGTTTAGTTTGGTTATTTTTTTTTAGTGATCAACTAAATAGTGTAGAATGTACCTAAGAACTAATTAAATGGTAATTAGTCTTCGAAAATGACATTTACATGATCATAAACAATAGAACAATAAAAAAATCATATAAAATAATAACTACATTACAAACCTCTTATAAAAATATACTACTATTACATATCATTTTATAGTCAACTAAATTTTGACCCGTGTATTGCACGGGATCAACAGTTTAAGATTTTTTATTTATATTTTGTATTATATGTAATATAATATATTATATTTTTATCTTCATACTTTAATGTAACTAAAATGTTTAGCACGCGTTAAATCACGTACTGTTGTTATCAAAAGTTTAATCAATATAAATATATGATGTTTAATTTTATTTGTTTCAGTTTTAATAAAAAAAAACTGAACCAGACTACAATAAAAATATATATATATACATTTTTTTAATTTTTAACTTTCAATTTGATCATTTTTATTATTTTTTAATCAACCTAGCAATTTAAAGCGATTTAATTCAGATTTAAACACTCAAATTTCATAGGATTGTTGTGTATTAAATTAACATTGCGCAGAATATACCACTTTTCTTCTTTTCGCATTTTAGCTAACCTTTTAAAAGCACAACACGTAATATAAAGTTTGCCATGCTATATCATGTGCGATCGCAGGGTTGAATTGCTGTTGCATGTTCATGCTATACCTGTAGTGATGTGTCATGTGTTATTGTTTCCATTAGAAATTGTAAATGAGTAGGCCATATTATTGTCGATCACACGACGACGAATATGGTCTACTCTTGAGAAGTCAAGTCACATTCATTATTAGATAAAATATGGTTTTAGTCTGTATTTTCAGAAAAAACTTTATTTTAATTTTTATATTTTCGAATCAATCATTTTAGTCATTAAATTTTGAAAAACACTTGTTTTTAGTCCCCCACTCCCTCCCCTCTAATGGTGTTAATACTGTTAACGGAAATACAGTTTTCGATAGCTATAAATCGTCATAAAATACACATTCCTCATGTATTTAAACTCAACATCATTGGCGACTAAAAACCATCACAGATTATTAAAAAAATAGACACATAATGTGTCGTCGGTAATGGAAGAAACAAGCTTCTCGTTGAGTTTGAGTCTTTTTTTTAATAATCTATGGCGATTTTTAACCGCCAATGATATTGAGTTTAAATATATGAGGAATGTATATTTTGTGACGGTTTATAGCCATCGAAAACTGTATTTCTGTTAACAATATTAACATCATTAGAGGTGAGGGACTAAAAGTAAATGTTTTTCAAAGTTTGAGAACTAAAATGGTTGATTCGAAAGTACAGAGACTAAAACTAAGTTTTTCTGAAAGTATAGAAACTAAAAAAATATTTTATCCTTAATTATTTAGAATTCACACCAAACAGAACTGCACATGAAGTCTTATATTTATTGTTGTGGACCTTTCTTTCATTATTTTTCCCTTACAAACCAACCTATTGCAACATGCCTTTTATGTTTTCTTTTTTTAATGCTTTCTAACTACCATATACTAGTCTTTTGGACATATTCCAAATAATAAGGAATTTGATGTTGGTCTCTAAGTGATAATTAAGAAGTTTGATTTTTCTTAAACACAATAACTGAAAATTCAACCAAACAAAAAAAAATGTTATTTTTTCAGTTTTTGGTTTAATCAATTCTCATTTTTCTTGGATTGCTTTAGCGATTTACAACAGTTTAAAATATCTACCTCTTTATGGAGAAATTATATGTTGGTCCGGGACCACCACGTCACTTATGGTCCCGGCCAGTAATATTGCAACACGTGTCCACAATGAGAGATTAAGAGTTCAACTGGCATTTGGAAGGTTAACGGTGTTAATATTAACCGCATGTGTTATATAAAATTTAAGATCTGATTTTATATCGTAATAATTTAACTGAATATCACGTTTGTGATTGAAAATCTGATATAATCAATTTAACCGTATATCTTATACAAATCACGTTTTTGATTATATCAAATTTTAAACTTCCAAAAATAACTATTCCATGCATAGCCGAAAAGGATAACGCCACTTGCTGCTCTGCCATTGTTGTACCAAGAAATAACCATGAATGTTATCCATTGTTGTATACTCAAGCAATTACGAATAGGAGAATATTACTGATTATAATTTCATCCACGATTTTTTTTTTTTTTTTTGCTAAAATTCATCCACCATTATAACTCTACTAATCCCTTTGTCTGAAATAATGGACGCGTTGCAGTATAAAGTATTTTTTTCAATTAAGATGCCATAAACCCAGCAATGGCCCTGCCCTCTTTTCAGTCCAAGTACAGCCAGGCAAAAGGGAGGAAATTGGGAGATGACCTGCGGAAGGAAAATTCTTACACTTAACAGACCTGTGGTTGATTGTAGATAGTGGATTTACAACCAAGTCTCAATCACATGGGGAGGAGAACATGACAGCATCTCCACAATCCCATCGGTTGGACACTTGGACGATACGTGCTGAAAGAGTTTCGCAGAAACAGGGTTCTTCTCGCCAAAGTTGTGCGTTACGAGATCAGTGGCAGTTTAGATATTCGGTTAAATTATTACGATTTAAAATCAGATATTAAATTCCATATAACACGCGCAGTTAACACCATTAACCTTCCAAATACCAGCTGAACCCTTTAATCTCTTATTGTGGACACGTGTCGTAAAATTACTGGCCGGGACCATAAGTGACGTGGTGGTCCCGGACCAGCATATAATTTCTCCTCTTTATGACATAAATTAAACAGCAATGCTACATGGTATAAAGCAACTCTACACGAAATCATACGAAAATCACATGTTTATATATATATGATTGGATAGATGTTAAATTTAAAAAACAAGATATTTGACGAAATTCACAGACAACAATTACTTTATATACAGAATTCGTCTCACACGAGTTCATACTTTCTAGCATTTTTCCAAATTAAATATTGTTACAGTTTAGAGGACAATTTGGATCCGTCTTTGGCAAATAACTTATTCTCTCGTTTCATATTATATATTACTTTAATTTTTTATTTGTATTAAAATATTTGTTATTTAATAAAATAATAAAACGTTAATTATATTTTTTCAATAATATTCCCATTCATTAATATCTTACTTAAATGAATTTATAACTTTATTTTAACTCTTTTGACAATGATGTTTTTATCAAAACATGTTATTTTGTCATATTAAAAAAATGCATTATCTTTAAAAAAATTATTATGAAACAAAAGGAATATTTCTTAAAAACCAAAACGTTTTTTCCAATATGATGATGAATTCGTGCTAGGTGTATCCTTAAACTTGATCGGTTGTTATTTTTGGTTAAAATATTTTTTTTTTTGGAAAGGTGGTTAAAATATCTTTTAGTCTCTTGTGTTTTTAGTAATTCTCATTTTTATTTTTTATGTTTCAAATTTTTTCTTTTGGGCTTTTAAATTTTAAAAAAGAGTCAATTTCATCCTTCTATCAGTTTAACACTAATATAATTAACATTTTATATTTTAAAATTATGAATTTTAATTTAATGACAGTTAAAAAAATGTCATGATATTTAAATTAATTATGTTTTCATAAAATAATTAATTTAAACACTGTGGTAATTTTTAACCACCACTATAATAATGTTAATTTATAAAAAATATCTAATATGAAAAATTCGTTCCCAAAACCCTAATCTTTAAATTAAATCCAACCAATTAAATCCATGCTGCTGTGCATCAAACCAACTTGTTGTGGACATTTTAATTTGTAGGATAACTTTATGCTTTCTTTTTCTTTTGTAAATGAAATTCGTGACGCTAACACAGATAAACTTGGATTTAAGCTTTCACATTTGCTACATGGGATGTCGAATTGTCGATGTTTCCCATGTTAACACCGGGAGCGGCACATGCCAGTATCACCCACTTAGCCAGCAGAGCAGAGTCGGTGTTTAATTTGTTTTCACTTTTCACATTCATCCACTATCCACCGCTACCATAAAAGCCAGAAACTTCTTTCCCTGTAACTTTTTTCCATTTTAAGATGGAAAATGACTGTTCCATGCTTATATGATATTAAGCCAATGAAAAAAAAAGTTTAAACATGATAAATGATATAATGCGATAAAAAAAATTGAATAAATTATTAAATTCAAATATATATATATATATATATATATATATATATATTATTCTTTTAAAATTATTTTTGTTTTTATTTTTTAAGGACTTAAATACGTTTTTTTTCTTGTAATATACTCTTTTTTTTTATTTTGATTCTTATATATTTTTTTTCAAAATGGTCATTGTTTTTTTTTAGTTTTGGTATTTGTTATTTTATTTTAGTCTTGTAATGTATTTCTTTTTTCGTTTTAGTTCATATAATATTTTATTTATTTTAAATTAGTTCCTTTAAAAAATATTTCATAGGGACTAAAATCAAATTACCTATATATTATGTTCCGGTAGCTACAAAGTCCTACATCGCTTAAGAGTTAAGGCTAAGGGTAACTTATAAACATCATCTTCTCCCTTAAATCCACTGAAGCGCCTTTTACAAGAACAAAACCGTGACAGTTCACCGAGCACCTAAACGGACAATATCTCGGATGGTGAACCCTAGGGATGCATGTGGACTCGATGCCAGAACATATTACAAAGACAAAAACGAAAATATAATATATTACAAGGACTAAAACAAAATAATAAAGATCAAAACTTAAAAAAGAATTTTTACAAAAACCATTTTAAAAAAATAATTTTATAAGGATCAAAGAAAAAAATAGTATATTACAAGGGCCAAAAACATGTTTAAACTCTTTTTAAAACTATTTTTTATTTTAGGAACAAAGTTTAATTAAAATATACTAATTTTATATCATTGTTTAATTATAATACTTCTAAAAAATATTAATTTTTATAATAATTATCTTAAAAATCATATTTACAATAATTTCTAATAATAATATAAATTTTTATAACATATATTGAAATTAATTTTCTTAAAGTTTATTTGATAAAAAAAACACAACTATTATATTCTATTTAAATAAGTATGTATCTTTTATCATCTTTCTTTTTATTGATATTTTTCTCTCTTAATTATCATTAGAGAAAGAAGGTTATGCACTCATGTAATCATAAACTACCATGTGTGATAAATTTTGTTAATTTTTTTGATAACTACTTTCTTTTATTTATATATATATATATATATATATATATATATATACACTATTAAAAACCCGAGATAATCAGAATTTATATTGAAATTGCACGTCCATCCGTCCATTTATTGGTTTGAAAATAATAACTATTATTACTTTGTTTTTGTAAAGTGCTAATAATTCTTTATAATGTTTAGATACAATGATGAATGACGTATTGAAGACTCATCAGACCCAAAAAAAAAAGTAAGAAAGATTCGACTTTTCCAAAAGAATATTATAATATTTCAAACATTTTAACTATAATTTAATGATGTTAGGCATAGTTATCTTTAATTTAAAAAATTAATGTTAAAAATAATAACTTTGTAAATTGTATCAATATTTTTTTATGAGTAACATGTTAAAATATTTGTCATGGATTAATATAAATCAATAATTATTATATTATCTTTTAGTATCATCAATCGACAATTAAAGATGAGATCATTATCATTTGTAGATTACGGATATTTTATATAGGATTATGATAAGATTGATCCTGTGATGGGTTGGGTCAATCATTTAGTAGATAGCTCATTGAGAGGTCCCTACCTACTGCTAAGGGATTATAAATTTGCTATCCCATTAAGCAAATTTACATTCTTTGTAACACTCACATTCTCTTGAATAATCCCCTAGAAAGTGGGCAAAAATTCTCTCAAGAGTATTTTAAGGGTTTCTTCAGGCAAGCAATTTCTCATGGAGATGAATGCGAATTCAGGTTAGTATTTGATAACCTTCTTAAGTTTAATCTCTATAATCACATGCTATAATTTGTATCTATATATGTTGTTTTATAATTTTCCATCAATTGGTATCAGAGCCAACTTAGATACATTTTATAGTTGTTTATTGTGTGAACCCTATAATTTTGATTTCTTCATTCTTATTATTGAAATTAAAATTAGTGGTTCTATTGATTTAATTATTTTAAAATCAAATATGTGATAAAAGAAATTGTGCCCCTTTTCTCTTCAAACTTCTTTGTCATAAAGCATTTATATTTTATGCATGAAATTAGAAATCGCTTGAGGGCTTTTATTCCTTGTTATCACTGGAGTAACATATCAAAAATTCGTATAATTTCGTGAATGAATTTAAGAGAATTGAGAAAATTTATTTTCTCGCGAAACCTCCAAAGCCCGAGATCTTTCGAATCAAATTACTCTCATTTGGATAATCCTTTTTCAAAATTGATTGAGGGCTTTTATAGATCTGAGAATTTCAAGCAAAACACATGCTTAAACGTGTTTTTTCGTTCAAAAACGAGGGAGAATTTGTAAAATTATCGAATTTGAAACTGTTGTGCCAAACGCGACATGTCCCTTTTCGTTTTCCTTCGATTTCTCCCTCTTTGCTCAATGATTTTCCAAATTAGTTGAGGGCTTTTTGTAAATCAATCAATTTCAAGCAAAATCCATACTAGAAATTGAGTTTTCGTTCAAAACAAGAGAGTATTTCGCGAAAAATCTTTCTGGCCCTGTCCGCACAAATGTGATTCATTTTTTCTCGATTTCTCTTTCGTTTCTCAATGTATTTCAAAATTACTTGAGGGGTTTTGTTCCCCTTCAGAGGACGATCAAAACGAATGCGCATACACCCTGTTTTGTTGCTGGATTAAGGAGAACAACTCGGATCTCCTTCGCGGGTCAAAACGACCCGTTTTAGTTGCTTATGGGCGAGGAAGATGACTTTCGCGAAGCCCACTCGCGGGGCCAGTGCGTGGGGCCCCATGGGCCACCTCCCAGGCCCAATTTTGTTCTGTTTTATTCCAGATATTATTATTTATTTAATATTTTGAGACTGTTAGTATTTTTCTGGAATTTTTTGGGCTTCAGAATATATTTATTTGATTAATTCGAGACTTAATTTGGTATTTTAGATATAGTACTCTCGGATTTTGGACTTCAAATTTTTTTGTGACAATTTCCTACTATTTTAGTGATTTTCTAGTATGGGATACTCTCTCTAATATTTTGTCACAATTGAGGAATTAATTTGAGGTCTTTTTATTATTTTATGATTATGCATGATAATATTATGATTCTCCCCTTATATGCATAATTTTTATCTCTTAATTTGCATTACTATAACTCACCTATCGTGGGTATGGTGATGTGAATTTATGTGTCAGATGTACAATATCGTTATTAAAATTGTGCATGATATGAATTATCATTTTCTTTTGTGCATAATTTTGCTCTCTTAATTTGCATTACTATAACTCGCCTATAGTGGGTATAGTGATGTGAATTTATATGTTTGTTATACAATTATGCATGGTATAAACTACCAACTTTGTGATGGGCATAATTTTCTCTTAATTTACATTACTGTAATCTCACCTATCGTGGGTACATTTATGTGAATTTTGTGTTGGTTCTATCACATTAATAATAATTATACCGTATCGGTATGTTGTTGTTAGTGTGTTGTTGTTGCACAATGTGCTTTTCTTTGCTTATGTTAATCAATTTCTTGGTACCCTATCGGTATTAGGATCTTGGTAATATAAGTTATAGTACATTGTATTGTTGCACTTTTACTTACGGACTCTCTCTTGACTGAACTTTTCTTTAGAATCACATAATGTTTTGTGATGTTCAGTTTTCCTCCCTAACTCTGTCAAAACTTTGAATAGGGCAAACTGTGAGACATGAGTTTTTTTTTTCAGGCACTCTCTATAATGATTAGTGTTAGTCACATTTTTTTCCCTTCCTTATAATTACTTAGGTTGAAGATTATCTTTTTTTCAAATTAAATAAATATATATAGTGAAGTGTATATTACTTTATGCCATTTCTCTATATTAAGTAAATCTAAAATTAACATAATTTAATATTTTAATATACATTGTATTTTTCACTACTATACTGTTCAAATCTAGACCCATTTATCATTCTTAATTTGTGACAAATATGTGTCAAGTATATATTTTCTCTAATCATGTGCCTTAGTCAAAGAAATTTTGGATTATAATAAAATTTAATTTGTTTCATGTTAATGGTACAATTGGGCATTATTTCAAATCATTTTATGTCAAGTTGATCCAAAGTTTGGATTAAATTCTCTGTTGCCTTATTATTGTTAAAGTGTTCACTTGTGAAATTATTGAAAATATTTTGTTGAACAACTCTTTAAGGCAATCACAAAATATATCATTCATGTATTTTATATGAATCGTATTTATTTATATTTGGAGCTTTTCTCTTGAGATTACATTATGTACTCTTATTAAGTCATCAAAGCTCATTTGGTCTTATATAAAACGATGAGTCATAATGGAGCTTTTCTCTTCATATGACATTACATACTCTTTAAGTCATCAAAGCTCATTGGTCTTATAGTGACACTTTGAACCTTTTAACTTGATTATGATTGCATATATGGATAAATTTGTAAATAAATTATTCTTATCCTTTTGAGATTATAAATATGCAATTATATACGAGAGTGTCATTATTTCTCAAAATTTTGTAGTAGAACTCTACAATCATTTTTTTTTTATTGCTTGTTATAATACTCCATTTCGTAATCATATTCTAATTCTGATTTTTAGTGGGAGTATTTTGCATCTTACTAGTTCTAGAGTTCTATTTTGAGATAAACATAAAATTGTTGTGTACTTTTGTAATCTTGACTCAATTAAGTAAAACCAACAACTTTGTTATTGTACTCTCTCCTATATAGAGATCATGAAATTAATATCATGGTTCTTACGATGATAAAGTCGTGTTTATTATATGCTAAGTCAAAGTGTTGTTAAGCATGTTTTGGTTTTCTTTGAATACGATTGTTGTTGAATATCATATTCTTTTTGGCATAATTTTTTAATAATTTACATAATTCTATTATATTGATGATAATTATACCCTATCGGTGTGTTATTATTGATATAATTTGTTAAGATACAATGCACCATTTGTCCTACACTTATATCAAATTTTTTGTTTGAGTAGCCTATCAACATTGGAGTTTTTTGATGATATAAGTTTTCTCTTGTGTATTATAGTATTATATTTCTTATTTATTGTGTTTTTTGAGATTCTTGAGAGAGATCTCAACAAATAAGAAATTCTCTTTAATGAGACATGTTTTGGTTGTATTTGTATGGAACCATTTAACTCTGAGTATGTGACAATTTACACACATGTTTCCTTGTTGTTTCATACTAGCCTCGTTGTCTAACCAATTAATTGGGCATTATTTTTTATGCAATCCAATATTTTGAAATTTTTTCATTTACCTATCGCAATGCAAATTTGTTTAATGGAATATTTTATAGAAATAGATTGCTATCATGTGGGTAGTGGACATACCATATTGGTATGACATTACTTGATATGGTTCTAGTGTGATAAAGATAATAGTTGAATTTTTTGTTTAGCTCTTTGGATATTTTCCTTAAAATTAAGTCAACTATTTCTCTTTATCAAGTGGGAGAATCTAGCATTTTGAAAGTAATGTCCTATAAATGGATTGTGTTGATACAAGATCTCTACCTCAAATGCCCAATTAATCATACATGTGCAACCAAATTTATTTGTTTTGATCAAATGATTTTCTTGTCACATACTATTTGTAACCACTTTATTGTTAGGACCTACATTAAGGATTTTATGATAGTCTCTTATAGAATATTGTTGCATAATAACTCTCTATTGTCATATAATTTTAGTGCACATTTTATGATCATATGACATACTCTAGAAGGACTTTTGTTATTTATTCTTATCCTTTTGTGTTGAGATACATAAAATTCATTGTATCTTTGTAGCCATCTTTAGCGGATGTTAAGGTCATTTTGTTGGGAATTGCACAATTAGTCTTTTAGCATGCAATTATCTTGTGCATCTCTTTTACCCAAAACTTCACATTTTGTTTGGTCGAAATTTATAAGTATATTGTAAATACAATACTCCTATCAAGTATGATTCTCTACATTGTTGAGGTGCTTGTGATGATAGTACTCCTATCGAGTATAATTTTGCAATATTGAGGTACTTATAAATTTTATGTTTAGACCATTGATCTCTAAGTGCTTGCTCATTATTGACATTTTGTGGCCACATTAATCTAGAGTATCATTTCATTTAAGCTTATGTATCTATATCATCACAGTAGGAAATTAATGGATTTCCTAATTGTCTTTGGGTTTTCCATAGTCACTTATTTCGTGAAACTTAGATTAATTGAATGTCAAATATTCTAAGAGCATTTGTTGGTTTAGCCCATACGTGATCACTCCTGTTATTGGGCTATCATGAGAACTTAGATGCATGTGAATTATGTTATGACCTTTGCAGTTTTTCAGACTTAAATTGATTATGGTGTTGAAAGAAAGCATTTGTAGATTCACTTACCAAAGACTTAGCTATTGGAGCTTTTGAGAATTTTACAGCTCACATGTGTTTGGTTAAGTCTTTTGATGTTTTGGGTCAGTGGGAGTCTGAAAATACTCTATCATGAGATACGTATATAGTAATATTATCTTAGTAACATATCTCTTATAGCATTTTTAGATGCTTGGACCATTGTTACGTAGCATATTTGGACTATTAAGCTATGTTATTCCGTATACTTTTTTCTTGTGAGAAACATGACTATTTGACGAGCAGGATATGTATCCTATCTGATATTATTTTGTAGCATTAGAGATTTTAGATTTCTTACATTGTTGACATATGATTGAAATTGTCGTTTTAGTTTTGATGATTCCTATTTTAATTATTGGTTAATACTATCTAAGTGGGAGAATGTTAAAATATTTGTTGTGGATTAATATAAATCAATAATTATTAAACATATAAAGGATACTCAACAACAATATGGTTTAATATAATTCAATGATATTCAAACAATATGGAATATCATAGTAACACTCTTTATAATGTTTAGATACAATGATGAATGACGTATGGAAGACTCACCGGACCCAAAAAAAAAGTAAGAAAGATTCGACTTTTCCAAAAGAATATTATAATATTTCAAACATTTTAACTATAATTTAATGATGTTAGGCATAGTTATCTTTAATTTAAAAAATTAATGTTAAAAATAATAACTTTGTAAATTGTATCAATATTTTTTTTTTATGAGTAACACACATCAATATAAATATTACAAACATATTTCTTTTTTTTTTAAAAAAAAAACAAACTTATGACATTTCATTACTAATCACATGAACAATACCTGATCAAGGAGTCTAACTCACTTGATTGAGCAGGATGTGAGAGTTGTTGTAAATATCTTGATATTGTCTTCTATTTCTACTGATCCAAAAAAAAATAACAATATCTGAGGGAACATACATTATGATTTAATTTATTACATCATCATCCGTTATAAAATAAGAGACATTTTTTAAAAAGGTTTTCGGGGCAGAAAGAAGACTATCGAGTTTTTTTATTTTATTTAGTAGAGGACTATTAAGTTTAACACTGATGTAGATGTTTATTATTGTTTTAAAAACAAGGTATAGCTAAATAAGTTTAAAGGTGAATTACAAATACACTACCAAAAAAAGGTGAATTAAAATTAAAAAAAAAAACAAAAAAGTGAAAAATATGGTATTCTACCCGATTTATTATTAGTAGTCACTTTCATTGACGAATCTAGGATTGACCATTAATTGAATCAACTACAAATAACTCGAACTTGATTTTCAAGTTTGGCAAATTACATTTTATTTTTTTATTTTAATAAAATTTAACATTTTTATTTTAACTCGAACTTTAAAATTATAGTAAAACACAAAACCAACAAGGGATACATTAAAAAAAACATTAACCATTAAAAAGTAAAATATAATTTACCTTAATTGTACAACCTAAATCGATTAATATAATTACATGCAAAATATTCTCAAAAGAACTCCGGAGTAAGGATTAAATAATATAGTAACTTATTGTTCCCAAAAAAAAAAAACTATATAACTTATTAAAATGTGATATGATATAAAATATTGATTATTAATTTAAATTAAACGAGTTCTAATACTCCATTTGTATAACATGAAAATGCCATTTGATCAATGAGAAAAAAAATATCGCCATTAAATATACGTATAAAAACATATACGATTAATTTCATCCGTTCAAATTTTCTTGAAAATCAAGTCACGTTCAACGTTCCATAAAACATATCTTATATAGTCCAAGTAGATGATTTAATCAACTTTAAGGCTTGGTATCTGACATTGCTAGACCAAGACCAAGACCAAGACCAACCAGTCACTTCATTTTCATTTAAAGTAGATAAAGAAAAGGAGTGAAGCAACCAATGTTTCAGCACTCAGCACCCCATTATCACACAAAAGAAATTAAGCTTTAGTCATGTTATAATTGTAAACATAAAGATTGAAAGATTTGTGGGTTGGTACAGATCTATTTTTACTTAAAAATGAAAGTTGCACTTTTCTAAGATTCTTTCTTTTTCGCACTTTTCTAAGATTCTAATTAAACTATTCGGATTTTAGAATTTCACCGAATTTTTAAAATATATTTTTAGTCTTTTATTTTTTACTAAAATTTATTTTGATCATTTATCTTTTAAAGTATTCATTTTATTTTATTTTTTCAAATTTGGGTCAATGTTGTCATTTTGAAATAGTTATAGTTTTCAATTTTAGGACAAGATTTTGATTTTTTTTTATTTATTGATTTAAGACATAAAACTTGTCTCATTAGATTCACTTACAATTATGGGTTCCAACAACTAATGTTTAAACAAAAAAAGCCATAAACATAGTAAAAGTCGCGTAAAAAGTGAGTCACACAAATAATTAGAAAAAAAATGATATTAAATTTTTTCAATTCTCCAGTTACTTGTGCAACTTACTTTTTATGTGATTTTCACCTTATCATTTTGTGGTCTAAACATTAGTTAAATTCCATAATTTTCATATAGGTAAATCTAATTAAACATGTTTTATGTATTGCATCAGTCAAAAAAAGGTTCAAAATTGTGTCATAAAATTGAAAACGGTAATTATTTTGAAAGAACAACAATGACCCAAATTTAATAGAAAAAAAGACAAAAATGAATTTTTTAAAAGATAAAATACCAAAACAAATTTTAATAAAAAGATAAGAGACCAAAAGTATATTTTTACCTCAAGAAAATATATATGCCTTTTTCTACAATGAGAGTTTTACAAAAATTTTGGTACATTTTTATTCTGCCTATAAAAATAAAGAATTAAGTTTTGCTTCCTTGTCTTTCTAGTTTCTCTTTATAAGTGGTGGTGACAGAGGAAAGAATATTCTTATATCAAGAAAGAGACATTATTCTACGTAAAAAAACTTTAAAATTATTACTCCACTAGAGTGGGTGACCCGTGCCATGCAGGAGATAAATATTGTTTATAAACATTTTTATAAAATATTTTAAAAATGTAGATAGTTTTTTAAATTTATATTACGAATTATTTATAATTAAAGTATAACATTTTTAGTTATTAATTATTGGTGTACATGATAGATATATAGTTTGATTATATATATGATAGACTATAATTTTAAAATACAATAAATGAGAGAAATAAAAATTAGTTGTGTTAGGTAACATAGTAATTTAAATAATTATTGTTAATTAATATTTCAATCAATCTAAAGTAAGAGTCCATAGTTACAATAAAAAAATGATTTTTTTATGAAATGACATTTTTAACTATATATTTTTAAATTAAAACCCAAATTCAAGCAATGTGTGCCATGCACGACATATATGTCGATAAGGATGACAATAAGTAGGGTCTAGTTAGGGTATTATAGTTAAAAATTTTGACCGGTCACAAGATTCCTAAACTTTTTAAAAATTCAATTTTTAGTCCTTGAAACCCCATTAAATAATTAAAAATAATAGAGTTCAAATTTTTATTCAAGAACTAAAAACTGAATTTTTAAAAAATTTAAGAACTTTGACTGGTCAAAATTTTATTTAGGGACTAAAATATAAATCTTTAAAAAGTTCAAGGACTTTGACCATTCAAACTTTTGTTCAGAGACTAAAAATAAAATTTTGAAAAAGTTTAAGGACTAAAAACTTAATTAACCCTAAAAAAATAATAAATGTTTTAAAAGTTATAAACACAATAATATGAAAACAATTTATTAATAAAATGATACATGCACATAAATAAAACAAATTAAATAATGTTTTTTCCATAATTTTCATTGACACATGCAGCAGTAAAATAATATAAAGATCAGACTTTTTTACATTGTTTATTTTTTCTGAAAATTAGAATGTCACTATAATAATTTACCTTCTTGACGTCACTTTTTATATGTCAATTATTAAAAGTGAAATTATAATTTTAATTAAAAAAAGATAACAAAAATATCTATAATAATACTCTAAATTTTGTTAGTCAAAAAGTGGCATGCATGGTAGAGTTTTGTACATTAATTATTGGTGACGTGAAGTAGCTCTCGCCACTATGCCTGTTTCTTATAGTATTATTACAAGTAATGTTATTTGTACAAATTTATGTAATAAATTATATAATTAGAAGAAAAAGAGTGAGGAATATATCATCTCCGTCCTTATAATGATCTGAAATAGACATAAAATGTTATAAGTTTTTTTTTATTGGTAGGAATCGAAGACAGTGTCAAAAAATTTATAACACTTACGCACTTTGTTTAACCAACTGAGCTATGGTAAAATGTTATAAGTTTTAACACTACATAACTCTGTTATTATTATTATTATATTTCTTTCAAAAGAAAAAAAAAACTCTGTTATTATTATTAGAGAAGCATGATATAAATCATACAATACTCGTTATGACAAGAACTTTAATTACCACACCAACCTAGTAGTAGTATTATACAGACATTGTATTCAGCAAAAAAAAAAAAAAATACAAACATTGTTATCATGAATACCAACAAACTTTAACGTCACAACAACGTTAATTAAGTTGAGGAAACGACGCAGGCGCAGGGACGATTGTGCCTGGTTTAGTGGTTTTTCTTTACTCACGAGTTACCTCCTCCTCTGTTACGGAGAAGGGAGTCAATTCTCTGCAACCTTAACTGCTTCTTGAAGCTGTTGATGAAATCATCAGCTTTCGCGTCCACTTCTTCGTCTCCTCTCCACGACGTCGTTTCAACCCTCGCCGTCTGCGGCCTCCGCTTCTCCAACTCCTCTTCCTCCTCCCACTCGCCATCCATCGAACCCCCTCTCTCACTCGCCGATTTCCTCATCTCCGCCTTACCCGGACCCGCCGAATCCGAATCCGGATCCGGATCCTCTCGGTGTGTGGAGTCCGATCTGTAGAGACGGGAGAAGTTTATGGACTGAAGCCGCTGCAAGAGCGAGGGAGTCCGAACCAGTTCCGGCTGTTCAGGTTCGGGCTCGGGTTGGACATGTGTTTCTGCATGTTTGTGGAGAGAAAGATTGAAAGACGTGACTCGCTCCAAGAGTGAGGGTGTGCGAACCAGTTCCGGCTTTTCAGGTTCAGGTTCAGGTTCGGGCTGCACATGTTGTGTTTCTGCACGTGCGGGTTCGTGTTTGTGGAGAGAGAGATTGAAGGACGTGACTCGCTCTAACAGTGAGGGTACTGTTCGAACGAGTTGGGGTTGATTGTACTCTGACTCGTCATGGGTGGTATTATAGTGATCAAGATTGAAGGACCTGACTCGTTGGGGTTGGTGGTGTTGGTGTTGGTTTTTGGGTGGGGCACCGAAGCGAGAAGTGATGGCTATGGTGCATATGACGAGGTTGACGAAGATGAAGAGGGAAGAGGGAGTTAACCAGCTGGCTATGAAACTTGCTGGGTCTGCCATCTCTGAGAGTTGAGATTGAGAACACTGCCACTGCTATCTGATGATATGATATTGTGCGGTGTAAATACATAGACGACAGACATCAAGCAAGCACTGTATTTGCTTTAAAGTTGACGTTTACTTCTTTTAGCAGCACTTTTGTCGTTTTCTTTCTTCTCCAAAGGGCTCCACGTTCCACAGCCACGAGTTTATTTCTCTGAACCTTTACTCTTAATTAAATAGGGAAATGGACATGTTACATTTACCCATTTTTTCTTATGGAAAAATGTTTAATAGATACCCATTATATGAGATATCTAGGAAGAGAGAGAGAAAAAAGAGAAAAAAAAATATAAGTGTTATAAAATTTATAATATTATAGGAAGAAAGAGATAAAAAGAAATGAGAGACGATATAGTAATTTAATGAGTTGTTTAAAATAAATGGATGTATATATATTATTACTTTTTTTTTTTATGTACAAGTAAAAAGGAGAGAAACACGTAAAGAAAAGTTAAGAATATAAAAATAATCAATAAAAAAGAAGAAGAAAAAGGTAGAAAAAAAGATGGAATAGAAAAGTGAAACAGTAATTAAATTATTTAAATGTATGTTAACAATGACTCGTTCATATAAAGAAAACAATAACTCGTTAAAGAGAGTTAATTAAGATACAATTGAAAAAAGGAAAAAGACCATTTGATGATGGGTGTATCGTGTATACATTCTTAAAAAATAAAAAAAGCATAGATACAACGTAACGAAAAAGATTATATGTGTGTGTATCAGTCATTTATTTTATTTTTTTCTCTCTTTCTTCTTGAGTGGCACCAAATAATCATGTTACTTTATAGTACATTACTTCCATTTTAAAACAAGTTTTGAAGAAACTGGGAATAAATTTTCCGAAAATCTATAAACAAATTGATCGTGATTAAATTATCTTTTTCTTGGTAGTATATTCTTAGTTTTTCATCTCTTTAAAAGAAAAAGAATCAATTTAATTTTACAATTATCAAGTAATGATGTTTAGAAGAAAGTGTAGAGTGAACAAAATTGAAAAAAGTAATAACTATTTTTTTTTATCATAAAATGACAAATAAATTTCAACAAAAAAACACCAAAGTTAATTATATTTAATTCAAAAGAGAGAAAGTAATTTATAAGGATGTATAAAATTTTAATGCAGTGGTATAAGTATTTTTAGTATTATTTTTAATTGAAATTAGAATTTTATCTTAATAATTTGTACAAACTTTTGATGTTAACTTTTATTAAAAATAAAATTTTAATTGATAAAGAGTTCAATAATTATTTATAATCCTGCTAATTACTTTTTTCAACATGTAACTTGGGATGAAACCTTACTTCAGTTTGTTTTTCAAAATTTGTACGGCGGGACAGGATTTATTAACATGCAACGATGAGTCGTTTATATGTAGGTGTGGGTGATTTCAATTTAACTTGCATTATTTGCATATATCCGAAAAATTAGTAGATGGACGTTAACAATGAACACTCTCTCAAGTAAACTTGAATTGGACTGGAAAGATCTAATGCATCCTCTTTAAGGAAAGTGACAAAGCAACTAGTTAATTAATCCCTTGAAAGGATTGTTTTTCTGCTTCTTCACTCACCTGCATACCTTATACCAACTTTATCGGCGTATCCGGCACAATATTTAATACAAAAGTTGAGGTGCTGATTTTGGATATTGGGTTGAAGAAGAATCGTATCCCATTTGCGATTTTGATTTGAGAACCGTTCCAACTTTTTTATTTGGTGGGCCAGTGTGTTATTTTTTCTTAAAAAAAAATTAAAACTAACCGTTTTACGTTAACAGCGGAAAGGATGAGCACTTTTCTTACCGTTAAATTTGTAACGTTACACAGTATTATTCTGAAATTTTTTTACTGTTAACTATTTAAATATTAATATTAGTATGTATATAAATATGAGTAACATGAATTTTTTTTTTTACACAATCATTCTTCTCAAAGTTCAATCTCATCCAATTTTTTTACTCACATCTCCCAAATTCTCAACTTCCTCTTTTTATTTATTTTCATCCAATGGATCCAAACAAATTCAATCTCAATCATTGGTTAAATTTCATGCAAAATTATCAATATCCAACCAATCCAAATTTTCAAAATCCTTCACTTCCACAAAACCCACCACCAAACCCACAAAATAACCCAAATATGACGAATTTTCAATTTCTTGTCCTCCCATTCCCCTATCAATTTCTCATGTTTCAATCACCACCAATTAACCCCACCATGGATCATGGCACTTCTATGGGTACTGGTGGAGGACATTCTTCTGAAAAAGATCAAGAAACACCATCTGAATCTCAAGCTTCGCTATTTTCCACTCAAATTGGGTTGGATAATATTGTGCTCGATGAAGAAGAAAGAGAAACACCAACTGAAACACCAAAAAAAATGTGGTTCACCATGGATGAAGATTTACTTCTCGTCCAGTCATGGCTAAATGTTTCTAAAGATGCAATTGTGGGGAATAACCAAAGTAGATGTATTTTTTGGTCAAGGGTGAAACATAATTACAATGAGGAGCGTGGTGATTTGGAAGCGAGGGAAGCATCTCAGTTGAAATCTCGATGGCAAAAGTTAAATCAAGCACTTCAAAAATTTTCAGCGTGCTACAAACAAGCAAACCAAAGAAAGAAAAGTGGTAGCTCCGAGGTTGACATCATGAGCGATGCATATAAAATTTATTTTCAAGATGTAGGCAAACAATTCAAATTGGAGTATGCATGACACGTGGTGAAAAACCAACCTAAATTTAGAGATCAATTGTTTGAAGGAGCTAATAAAAGAACAAAGGTTTCTGCTTCTGGAGTTTACTCGTCCTCCTCTAATCCGGATACACCATCAAGTTACGACCCAGGTTCACCAACCATGGTTAGTTCAATGGGAGCAAAAGCAGCAAAGAGAAAGGCAAAAGTAAAATCAAATGAAACATCTTCTGCCTACATTGATCTAATTGCACTGGGTGATACACAAAAGTCAAAAGCAAAAGCAATGGAAGATTTGGCACGTGCCAAGGTTGATCGTAACAAGTTGAAGGAGAAAGCGTTGAGCATTAAGGAGAAAGAACTCGAGTACCAGTTCAAGATAAAGGAGAAAGAGCTCGAATTGGAGGCGAAGGTCAAGGAGAAAGATTTGGAAATTAAAATCCTCTTCACAGATACATCTACTATGAATGTTACACAACTACGAGACCATGAGAAGTTGTGTTACAAAATTAGATAAAAATATGGACTTCTGTAATGATGTTAGTGAAAGTAGTTGTGTTTGTTTTAATTAAGTCATTTTTATAAATTACGTCATTTTAATTAATTATGTAAATTTTATTGATTATGTCATTTTAATTATTATTTTAATTATGTAATTTTTATTATCTTAATGTTAGTTTTTAATGTCGTGATAATTGTGTGATTTTAGCTATTTTCATAATTTTAAATAAAATTTAACTTAATTATGTTTTTTGTATTATCAAAAAATATTTTTATAACCGTTAATTTTTATTTTGTATTATATGCATGCAAGATATTTTATGTTGTGATAAAAAAATGATTTTCATATTTTTAATTATATTTTTTAAATATTTTATAAATAAGATTAACATAACATAATAAATTATTGATAAAATTAAAGATGTGAGTTGTTTTGTGAGACCCAAATAAGAACCTAAATAGAAGTATTGGATTAGAGAGAATGAGAACTTTTGAGATGCTTGTCTTGGGAAGAGTAAAAATGAATGATATATACATGTGAGATCCATTTAAGAATCCAAATAAAAGTATTGGGATGAAGATGCTCTTATGAAGCGGGGACAAATCATGAGTTCAAAGACTCCGATCCAGCGCTGGAAGAAAATGAGTGGACAGTGGAAATGTACCTAATTTCATTGTCAATTGTCAATGTAGTCTTTAAAACAAATAAAAGTATATAAGTAAAAAATAAAAGGGTTAAATATGTTTTTGGTCATTTAAATTTGAATTATTTTTAATTATTTTTAACTTTCAATTTTATCAATTTTTTTATTTTTTAATCTACTTAGCAGTTTAAAACGATTTAGTTCAGATTCAAACACTCTAATTTCATAGGATTCTTGCGTATTAAATTAACGTTGCGCAGAATATACCACTTTTCTTCTTTTCACGTTTTAGTTAACCTTTTAAAAGCCCAACACGTAATATAAAGTTTGCCATGCTATCATGTGCGATCGCAGGGTTGAATTGCTGTTGCATGTTCATGCTATACCTGTAGTGACGTGTCATGTGTTCTTGTTTCCATTAGAAATTGTAAATTGTAAATGAGTAGGCCATATTATTGTCGATCACACGACGACGAATATAGTCTACTCTTTTTCTTTTTTTTCCACAAATATATAGTCTACTCTTGAGAAGTCACATTAATTATTTAGTTCACACCAAACAGAACTGCACTTGAAGTCTTATATTTATTGTTGTTGACCTTTCTTTCATTATTTTTTCCTAACTACTGAGTGATTGCAACATGCCTTTGATGTTAATTTTTTTAGGATTAACTAAGTTTTTAGTCTCTAAACTTTTTTAAAATTCGATTTTTAGTCTTTAAACTTTAATTTGACTGGTTAAGATTTCTAAACTTTTTAAAAATTTGATTTTTAATCCATGAATAAAATTTTGACTAGTTAAAGTTCCTAAACTTTTTAAAAATTCAATTTTTAGTCCCTAAACTTTTTATAAATTCAATTTTTAGTCCCTGAATTAATGAGATTTTAGGGACTAAAAATCAAAATTTTAAAAAGTTTAGGGACTAAAAACCGAATATTTAAAAAGTTTAGGGACCTTGACCGGTCAAACTAAAGTTTAGAGATTAAAAACCAAATTTTTAAAAAGTTTAGGGACTAAAAACTTAGTTAACCCAATTTTTTAATACTTTCTAACTACCATATACGAGTCTTTTGGACATTTGGGATGTAATGAACTTAGAGATTTAGGAATCATCTAAAAACTTTTTAAGGCAGAACGTTAAAAAAATATATATATCACCTTCACCCATTCAATTAGCTAGCTTATGGAGGTACATGCATCATACATGTAGCTGGTATTATCTAACACATATTCCAAATGATAACCATACGCGCGTGGTTAAGCCTTATTTATGGGTATGCCTTCATAAATAGGCTCTAACCATATGCTGGGAGGGGAAAAACTGTTATAGGGTATGTGGTACTTCTGCATATGTGGTACCTCTGGTGCCGTTTAATATATTAAATATTATTTTGCTGATTAAAAAAAAACACATATTCCAAATAATAAGAAATTTGATGTTGGTCTCTAAGTGATAATTAAGAAGTTTGATTTTTCTTAAACACAATAACTGAAAATTCAACCAAACAAAAAAAAATGTTATTTTTTCAGTTTTTGGTTTAATCAATTCTCATTTTTCTTGGATTGCTTTAGCGATTTACAACAGTTTAAAATATCTACCTCTTTATGGCATAAATTAAACAGCAATGCTACATGGTATAAAGCAACTCTACACGAAATCATACGAAAATCACATGTTTATATATATATATATATATATATATGGTTGGATAGATGTTAAATTTAAAAAATTAAAAAACAAGATATTTGACGAAATTCACAACAATTACTTTATATACAGAATTCGTCTCACACGAGTTCATACTTTCTAGCATTTTTCTAAATTAAATATTGTTACAGTTTAGAGGATAATTCGGATCCGTCTTTGGCAAATAACTTATTCTCTCCGTTTCATATTATATATTACTTTAATTTTTTATTTGTATTAAAATATTTGTTATTTAATAAAATAATAAAACGTTAATTATATTTTTTTCAATAATATTCCCATTCATTAATATCTTACTTAAATGAATTTATAACTTTATTTTAACTCTTTTGACAATGATGTTTTTATCAAAACATGTTATTTTGTCATATTAAAAAAATGCATTATATTAAAAAATATATTATGAAACAAAAGGAATATTTCTTAAAAACCAAAACGTTTTTTCCAATATGAGATGATGAATTCGTGCTAGGTGTATCCTTAAACTTGATCGGCTGTTATTTTTGGTTGAAATATCTGTTAGTCTCTTATGTTTTTAGTAATTTTTATTTTGATCTTTTATGTTTAAACCTTTTCTTTTGGTCTTTTAAGTTTTAAAAAAAAGAGTCAATTTCATCCTTTTTTTTAGTTTCACGCTAATATCATTAACATTTTATATTTTAAAATAATTAATTTTAATATAATGATGGTTAAAAAATGTCATAATATTTAAATTGATTATGTTTTCATAAAATAATTAATTTAAACACTGTAGCAATTTTTAACAATCACTATAATAATTTTAATTTATAAAAAATATCTAATATGAAAAATTCGTTCCCAAAACCCTAATCTTTAAATTAAAACCAACCAATTAAATCCATATTGCTGTGCATCGAACCAACTTGTTTTAATTTGTAGGATAACTTTATGCTTTCTTTTTTCTTTTGTAAATGAGATTTGTGACGCTAACACAGATAAACTTGCATCTGAGCTTTCACATTTGCTACATGGGATGTCGAATTGTCGATGTTTCCCATGTTAACACCGGGAACGGCACATGCCAGTATCACCCACTTAGCCAGCAGGGCAGAGTCAGTGTTTTGTTTTCACTTTTCACATTCATCCACTATCCACCGCTACCATAAAAGCCAGAAACTTCTTTCCCTGTAACTTTTCTCCATTTTAAAATGGATAATGATTGTTCGATGCTTACATGATATTAAGCCAAAGACAAAAAATAATAAAAAAATTAAACATGATAAATGATATAATGCGATAAAAAAAGAGATTAAATTTTTTTATTAAATTCAAATATATATAGGGGCAGACCTACAGCTTCACTTGGGGGCCCTTGGCCCCCTGTCCTTTTTCAATTTTGTTTTTTAATATTAGGTAATGTTAAAAAATTAATATTAGGTAATTATTTTGTTTAGGGAATCTAATTGTTATTTATTTAATTTTTATTTATTATTTTACATTTTAGTAAAATATTCTATTCTTTTGTAATATTTGTTGTAGAAATAATTATATATTTTTACCTTTTTTAAATAAAATATTTTAGTATCATTTATTTTTCTTTCAAATAATTTTTCTTTTATTATATGTTATTATTATTATTTTAAAAGTTATAAATAATTGTAGTTTATAATCAAACGATTTTGTTAATCTTTGTCAATTGATCAAACTTATAAACACTATATATAAGATTGACAACTTAAATTTTTAAACACATAAACAAACATTTTATCTTTCTATCACTATTTTCCTATATTATTCTCTTGCGTGCTATGTAAATTTTTGGAAAGTAAATTAGATATTGAGTTGCACTAAAAGTTTGCCATAATTTGCTTTCAAAGTTATAGCCTTTGTCATAATAAATAATTTTTCTTCTATTTTCCAATTTTTTGAAAGTTTGTCATAATTTGCTTTCAAAATTATAGTCTTTATAAAGAAATAAACAAATAAAAGTATCAATATATAAATATTTCATATAAATTTTAATGCTTACATATTTATTTGGTTTTGCCCCCCCTCCCCCCCCGCCCCAGTTGTTGCATCCTAGGTCCGCCCATATATATATATATATATATATATATATATATATAAATTATTTATCTATTATTCTTTTAAATTTTTTTGTTTTATTTTTTAAGGACTTAAATATATTTTTGTTATTGAAATATACTGTTTTTTATTTATTTTAATCCTTATAATTTTTTCTTCAAAATGGTCAATGTTTTTTTTAGTTTTGGTATTTGTTATTTTATTTTAGTCTTGTAATATATATATTTTTTTCGTTTTAGTTCCTATAATATTTTATTTATTTTAAATTAGTTCCTTTAAAAAATATTTGATAGAGACTAAAATTAAATGACCTATCATCATAAAAAATAATAATTAAATGACCTATATATTATGTTCCGGTAGCCACAAAGTCCCACATCACTTAGGAGTCGAGGCTAAAGGTAGCTTATAAACATTATCTTCTCCCTTAAACCCACTGAGATGCCTTTTACAAGGAGAAAACCGTGACAGTACACCGAACACCTAAACGGACAATACCTCGGATGATGACCTGGAAATACATTATAACTTTATTCTTATAAAAAGAACCGGAGGTAGTATATTATAAGGACTAAAACAAAATAATAAAAATAAAAACTAAATTTTTTTTTTTACAAAAACCATTTTAAAAAAATAATTTTATAAGGATCAAAGAAAAAAAATAGTATATCACAGGGGCGAAAACATATTTAAACTCTTTTTAAAACTATTTTTTATTTTAGGAACAAAGTTTAATTAAAAATATACTAAATTATATCATTGTTTAATATTTGTAATACATCTAAAAATTATTAATTTTTATAATAATTATCTTAAAAATCATATTTCCAATAATTTCTAATAATAATATAAATTTTTATAACATGTATTGAAATTAATTTTCTTAAAGTTTATTTGATAAAAAAAACACAACTATTATATTCTATTTAAAGAACACTATGTATATTTTATCATCTTTCTTTTTATTGATATTTTTCTCTCTTAATTATCATTAGAGAAAGAAGGTTATGCACTCATCTAATCACAAATTATCATGTATGATAACTTTTGTTAATTTCTATGATAACTACTTTCTTTTATATATATAAAAATATATGCTATTAAAAACCCAAGATAATCAGAATTTATATTGAAATTGCACGTCCATCCGTCCATTTATTGGTTTGAAAATAATAACTATTATTACTTTGCTTTTGTAAAGTGCTAATAATTCTACCGATCAAGGAGTCTAGCTCAGTTAGTTGAGTATGGTGCGTGAGTTGTTGTAAACCTCCCGATACTTGTGTTCGATTCCTACAGATAAAAAAAAGTGTTAATAATTCTTTATAATGTTTAGATACAATGACGAATGACGTATGGAAGACTCACCGGACAAAAAAAAAAAAAGAAATATTCGACTTTTCCAAAAGAATATTATAATATTTCAAACATTTTAACGACTATAATTTAATGATGTTAGGCATAGTTATCTTTAATTTAAAAAATTAATGTTAAAAATAATAACTTTGTAAATTGTATCGTTATAGCCAGTTTACCATTCCAACTAAGTATAAACACACAACAATATTTTTTTTTATGAGTAACACACATCAATATAAATATTACGAACATATTTCTTTTTAAAAAAAAAAAACAAATTTATGACATTTCATTACTAATCAAATGAACAATGCCTAATTAAGGGAGTTTAACTTAGTTTGTTGAACAAAATACATAAATTGTTATAAACCTCTTGATATTATCTTTGATTACTACAATAATATCTGAGGGAACATACATTATGATTTAATTTATTACATCCTCATCTGTTATAAAATAAGAGACATTTTTTTAAAAGGGTTTTCAGGGCACAAAGAGGACTATCAAGTTTTTTTTTTTTTTGAGTATTAAGTTTAACACTGATGTAGATGTTTATTATTGTTTTTAAAAACAAGGTATAGCTAAATAAGTTTAAAGGTGAATTACAAATACACTACCAAAAAAAGGTGAATTAAAATTTTAAAAAAATAAAAAGTGAAAAATATGGTATTCTACCCGATTTATTATTAGTAGTCACTTTCATTGACGAATCTAGGATTGACCATTAATTGAATCAACTACAAATAACTCGAACTTGATTTTCAAGTTTGGCGAATTACATTTTTTTATTTTAATAAAATTTAACATTTTTATTTTAACTCGAACTTTAAAATTATAGTAAAACACAAAACCAACAAGGGATACATTAAAAAAAAACATTAATCATTAAAAAGTAAAATATAATTTACCTTAATTGTACAACCTAAATCGATTAATATACATGCAAAATATTCTCAAAAGAACTCCGGAGTAAGGATTAAACAATATAGTAACTTATTGTTGCCAAAAAAAAAAAACTATATAACTTATAAAATGTGATATGATGTAAAATATTGATTATTAATTTAAATTAAACGAGTTCTAATACTCCGTTTGTATAACATGAAAATGCCATTTGATCAATGAGAAAAAAAAATATCGCCATTAAATATACGTATAAAAACATATACGATTAATTTCATCCGTTCAAATTTTCTTGAAAATCAAGTCACGTTCAACGTTCCATAAAACATATCTTATATAGTCCAAGTAGATGATTTAATCAACTTTAAGGCTTGGTATCTGACATTGCTAGACCAAGACCAAGACCAAGACCAAGACCAAGACCAACCAGTCATTTCATTTTCATTTAAAGTAGATAAAGAAAAGGAGTGAAGCAACCAATGTTTCAGCACTCAACACCCCTCTATCACACAAAAGAAAGCTTTAATAATTAATTATTCTTACTGAATTTTGGTAAGTCTTCCAGTACGGTGGCTCCGTCGAGGTCTCCTTCGTGATTGGTGGGAGGTGTACCTGTAAAGACACTCCGACGCTCAAATTAGGGACGCAGAGGTAAGAGAGGTATCACAATTGGGACTGAGAATTTCGTACCTTGATGGGTTTGATCATTGCTGTATTTATAGGATTAAGTGGGAGATTGGGTAAGGTTATTTTCCTATCAAATCTCGTGATTAAGATAGAGATAATTCTATCTCCTATCATTATTTTGTGTTCTGATCTTTCTCTATCTTATCTTATAGTAAGATATGTTTTCCGTTATTACTTTCCTTGTCCGAGTGAGAAGTCTCTACTCGGTCAGATCAGCTACTCGGTGGAGTGCCGAGTCCGAGTAGTACACATGCCCCCAAGCTCTGAAGTCATGTAGGAGCTTAAGTAGTGGTTTCGCCGAATGCAGATTTACTTGGACGAGTCGAGTTTACTCGTTCTGTTTGGATGGGTCCGAGTTCGGTTCTCGAAGCGTCATGTCGCTAGGTGATGGCATCACTTCGGACCTATTAAAGTCGTAACGCTTCCAAGGGCGACGACAATGATTGTTTTTGAATTTTGAAATGTTTTAGGGATACCCAAAGGTCTCAAGCCTTTCTAGCCGTTGATTGGTCTAATGAAGGGTCTTGATCTAATGGTTCGGACCGCTTCGCCTTTTCGTATTCGAAACGCTTGGGACCCTATATAAGGGTCACTGTTCTCGCTAGTGTTTCACTTTCCTCTTGCGAATTTCATTTCTCTGGCGGCTTTTTCCTTGTTCCTGCCATTTTTTCCTCTTTCTCCTTGCCTTTTCTTCTTCTTTTCCTCGTCCAGGTACGCCTTTCTGTTCTCCGATATTGTTCTTTGTTATCTGAAATGTCTTCCTTTTCTGGGGAATCAGGGCGTTCCGGCGAAGGTCGCATGCTTGTGCCGGAGGTTCACCTCATCGGAGAGGGCTCCGATGATGGTTCTCCCTTGTGCCGCTTTAACTCTGGTGGAGTTAGTGATGGTGCGTCGGCGGCGAATGTCGCCGTCGAGGATGTCGGGGTGGTTCGACCATCCGTTGAGCACGCACAAGTGCCTTTAGCAGTTCCTGTCAGGGGGTAGTAGTCCTATACGATTCTAAGGCTACTGTGGATCGTCCTCTTGAGACTCGGCGTGCTCGGCCGCTTCTCCCTCCCATTCTCTCACAACCCATAAAGTCCAAGAGTTCTAGGAAGGTTTATCCTCCTGTTACCGCTCCTGGTTATTCTTGGGTAGCCGGTGAGGTGGGTGCTTATTCCTCTCGGTATCAGACCGAAGAGGCTTTATCTTTCCTTCTTCAAGATATTGATTTATGCCACTCGGAAAGGCCGAACATGGTCTATGTCGAACCCTGCGGGCCTGAAGAGCGTGTCTTTTTCTCTGCTTTTCCTTGTCAGTCTCATTTTACTTATGTATATGAGGTTTTGTTTTTAGCTCTCGGTATTACAGTGCCGTTCGACAAGTTTGAGAGCAACGTTCTCCGAGAGCTTAATGTCACTCCTACTCAGCTGCATCCGAATGCCTGGGCATCGCTTTAGGCGTTCCGAGTGCTCTGTAGTAAATTCTTCATCACTCCTACTGCCCCCAAATTTTTACATCATTATACAGTTAAGGAGGGTCATAAGGGTGGTTGGGTCTCCCTAACCAGGATCCCTGGCCAAGCTATACTCGATCCCTATACCTCCTCTTGGAAGAATTTCAAGAGTGGTTTCTTTCGTGTCCGGCCGGACTCGGAAGGGGAGATTGACTTTTTTGATGGTCGTGGGAGGCCGAGGTTTCCTTTTTACTGGACTCGGGCTCTGATCAAGCGGTCGTCTTGGCAGGTTGTTGACATGTCTCCTGAGGATCAGGATGACATGGTCACACTGTGCAAGTTGCCGCGCTCTTTGAACTGCAAGGTCATTGTGGTGATTCCTACTTCTCGGACTCCGAGACAAGATTGGGATCATGAGTATTATCTCTTACTCGGCTTTCTTTCTCTTACTTTATTTTTGCTGACTCTTGTTTCTTTTACAGTTGTAATGGGGAAGTTTGACTATAAGACCGCCAAGAAGCAGAGGCTTGAGAAGTTAAAGAGCAAGGAACTTGCCGCTGAGGGTGTCCAAACTTCTCCCATTCCTTCTCCTCCTCCGCCGAAGAGAAAGCAACAAGAGGCTGTTCAGGGGAGGGATGACCCTGCTAAGAAAGGGAAGCCGAGTCCACCTGATGCTCAGGTTGCGGGTCCTACCGTCGAGAAGCACCCGACCTTTCTTTCTATGAAGGATGGGCGGACTTCGCTCTGGGGGAAGGACTTTAACCCCCAGGCCCTCATCTGTGCTGACAATCTTGGTCAAGTCGATCGGGATATGTTAAGGGATGCGGGGCCTTTACTCTCGATGGAGGCTATCTCTCGCTTCCAGGCTCGCTCGTGGGCTATTGCCCAATATTGGGCCGAGGAGTTCGACCACGGTCACCGAGAGCTGGTCATGGCGAAGGAGGCTGCTATAAGACTGAGCAAGCCCTGGTTGAGACTACCCGGGCCAACGAGACTCTTCTTCAATCTGTTGAGGAGTCTCGGAGGTCCTTGGAGGAGGAGGAGGCCAAGTTAAAAGAGGCTGAGGGTCAGGAAGAAAAATTGAAACTCTCTTTGGCTGCGTCTGAGAGCTCAGCGCAGGGGCTGCAAGCTGAGGTGGAGCGCCTCACTCTCGAACTTGCGCGGGTGAAAGAGGAGGCCGCTGCTTCTGAGGCCAAACTCAAAGCTGATTTGGGCGAGGCCCTAGATGAGGTCATTTCGACCCACTAGGCCGGGTTCAAAAAGGCTATTCGCCAAGTTCGTTATTTTCTGAAGGACACTGACACCTCTCTTTTTGATGTTGATAAGGATGTCAACAAGGAGGGGGAGCTGGTGGACAAGTCTACCCTTGAGGGTGAGGATGCTCCTGGCGACTCCACTCAACCTGCTGCTTAGTCTTAGGAATTTTTGTCTTTTTTATTGTAAAGGCTCGTACCTGGCCTACCAAATAGGGTGTTTATCTTAATGAAATTTATTTCTCTCTTAAGAATAGCCCCTTTTTCTTTTCTTCGTATTAGTTGTTTGTGGTCCCTTTTTGTATCCTTTTAAAGGCCTACTCGGATTTGTTAACTTGCTTTTTGTATCCTTATAAAGGTCTACGTGGTTTTTCCTAACTCGCTTTTCATATCCTTATAAAGGTCTACGCAGTTAGTTTATTGTATCGGAGTTCGGTCATTCTCCTTTCGGGATGCCGAGTATCGCTCACTAAGTGGCGTTTTATGCCGGTATCCGATTGGTCTACTCTGTCAAATATAAATGGACGATGTAAAAAGAAAGGGAGTTTTATTAACAAAAGAAATCGGGTGTGCCTCATTAAAACCTCTTTGACAAAAAACCTCTTGGGAAAAAATGTCAAAGTAGGAAAAAGAGTACATCACCACTTACAATTTTCTAGCTGTAAAACTTCAAATGCGTCGCGTTCCAAGTTCGGGGGATGGCTTTGCCAGATGGATGCTCTAATCGGTAGGCTCCATTTTCCAGTGACTCGGTTACTTTGAAGGGGCCTTCCCAGTTAGCTGTCAGCTTGTCCTCTCCTATAGCTTTTCTTGCTTTTCCGTACTTTCTCCAAACCTGATCTCTGACTTCAAAGTTTCTTGGTTTGACCTTGCTATTATACCTCTTCTCGGCTCTTCTTTTACAAGCCTCTGTTTTGATTTGGACCTCGTTAAGGGTCTCTTTGGTCATGTCGAGTGCCTTCCTTAGTGATTGATTGTTGTTTTCCTGGATGAAATTTGCTCTTCGTAGGGAGGGTTCTCTGACTTCTACTGGTATCATGGCGTCTGATCCATATGAGAGTCTGAAAGGTGTTTCCCCCGTTGTTGATTGCGGTGTGCAACGATATGCCCAAAGGATTGCGGGAAGCTCTTCGGCCCAACTTCCTTTGGCGTCGCCCACTCGTTTCTTTAGTTCTCCAAGTATCACCTTATTTGCTGCTTTGGTTTGCCCGTTAGTCTGTGGGTGTTCGACTAAATTCACTCGGTGCCGAATCCCGAGGTTTTTGAAGAATTCTTCAAGGTTCTTTTCGGTGAACTGTTTACCGTTGTCGGATATTACTGAGTGGGGGATGCCGAATCAGCATATTATATTCTTCCATATGAATTTTTGCACATTGTGGGCAATGATGGTGGCCAAGGGTTCAGCTTCGATCCACTTCGTGAAGTAGTCAATTCCGACCAGGAGGAATTTGACTTGTTCCTTAGCAAGCGGGAAATGGCCTAATATGTCTACTCCCCACATGGCGAAAGGCCATGGTGCTGTGACATTGTGTAATTCTTCTGCTAGTAGGTGGGATATGTTGCCATATTTATGGCATTCTTCACATTTTTTTACGTATTCGACACAGTCGCGTCGCATTGTCGGTCAGTAGTATCCAGCTCGTAGGATTCGGGCTGCCATGGCCTTTCCTCCTGAGTGCATTCCACATATTCCTTTATGCATCTCGTTTATTACATACACAACCTGAATCTTTGTGACACATTTCAGTAATGCTGCAGTGAAGCCTCTCCTATAAAGGTCTTCTCCCTCTATGACGTAGTAACCGACCCTTCTTCTAATTTTTCTGGCCTCTTCTCGATTTTCTGGGAGGGTTCCTTCTTTCAGGAAGTTCCATACCTCAGTCATCCACTCTCGGTCTGCCGGGTTGATATTAGAGATAACTTTGTCAATACTTGGGGCAGATATTGTTTCCTGTATGACGATTATGTGTTGGCCTTTTTTCTTTGTA
This sequence comes from Pueraria montana var. lobata, assembly GCA_026413185.1. Classification (NCBI taxonomy): domain Eukaryota; kingdom Viridiplantae; phylum Streptophyta; class Magnoliopsida; order Fabales; family Fabaceae; genus Pueraria; species Pueraria montana. The sequence continues at coordinate 68,093,487 of CM048649.1, read as the reverse complement.
CTTGCCAATTTTGATAGCAGATCGGCTCTTTCATTCTGTTATCTTAGAATATGGTTGAGTTCGAACTCAATGAATTCGTTCTTCAACTGGGAGGCCAGGTGGTAGTATCTTTTCATCTGGGGGTCCTTTTGTTTGATAGGATCCATTCATTTGCCCAGTGACTAACTTTGAGTCGCTTCAGCATCTAAGGTGTTTCGCCCCTACCTCCTTAGCGAGTTTCAGTCCAGCCAACAGGGCTTCGTACTCAGCTTGGTTGTTAGATGCGTCGGAGTCAAATCTGAGTGATTGTTCCAAGATAATTCCTTCAGGAATTTCGATTATGACTCCTGCTCCGCTAACTTTGACGTTCGAGGAACCATCCACGTAGAGGGTCCACCATGGGGCGGGTGCCTCTTCTACTGGTGCTAGCTTTGCGATGAAGTCAGCTAGACACTGTGCCTTGATAGGTCCTCTCGGCTCATACTTGATGTCGAACTCGGATAACTCGACTGCCCATGCTATCATTCTTCCGGCTAATTCCGGCTTCCTCAGTACTTATCGTATTGGGTGGTTTGTTCGCACCACCACTTGATGGCTCTGAAAGTATGGTCGTAGCTGTCGTGCTGAGGTGACCAGGGCTAGTGCTAGCTTCTCTATCATTTGGTACCTGGTTTCGACATCTTTCAACACTCGGCTTATGTAATAGACTGGTTTTTGCGTTTGATTTTCTTCTTGAATAATGATCGAGTTGATTGCGTCTCCCGAGACTGCTAGGTATAGCACTAAGTCTTTGCCGGGTTCAAGTCGCGTTAGGATTGGTGGTGATGAGAGTAGTGTTTTTATCTTTAGAAAGTTTGCTTCACACTCTTCATTCCATTCAAACACCTGTTGCTTCTTGAGGAGTTGGAAAAAGGGTCTGGCTACCTCTGCCACTTTCGGCAAGAAGCGGGACAGGGAAGCCAGCCTTCTAGTTAGCCTTTGTACTTCCTTCATGCTACTCGGGCTTCTCATGCTTATGATGGCTGCACATTTCTTCGGATTAGCTTCTATGCCTCTGTGTGTGAGCATGAAGCTTAAGAATTTTCCGCCATGTACTCCGAATACACATTTCTCTGGATTTAGCCTTATGTTATGTTTTTTGATCTCGCCAAAATTTTTGGCTAAGTCTCCTGAGTGTGAGTTCGGTTCTCTGCTTTTAACCACCATGTCATCGATGTAGACTTCCTGGTTCCGACCGAGTTGGTCCGCGAAAATCTTGTCCATCAGACGCTGGTATGTTGCTCCCGCGTTTTTCAGCCCGAATGGCATTACTGTGTAACAGTAGTTGACCGTGTCAGTTATGAACGCTATCTTTTCTTCATATGGTGGGAACATGGGTATCTAGTTGTACCCGGAGTACGTGTCCAAAAGGCTCATGATCGGATAGCCGGCTGCTCCGTCTACCAGCTTGCCGATGCTTGGCAATGGGTATGAGTCTTTTGGACATGCTTTGTTAAGGTATGTGTAGTCAGTACACATCCTCCATTTGTCGTTTGCTTTCTTTACCATCGCCACATTTGCAAGTCATGTGGTGTATTGCACTTCTGTTATGAAGCCGACACTGAATAGTTTTTCAGTTTATTCTTTGACCGTTTTTCCTCTTTCGGCCCCAAGTTTTCTCTTCTTTTGGGATATTGGCTTGGCCTCTAGACAGATGGCAAGCTTGTGACAATGGGAGCTTGGGTCGATTTCGGGCATGTCGACGACTGACCATGCGAACAAGTCGGCGTTGTCTAATAGGACCCTGGTGATTGCGTTCTCGGTTTTGTTTGCTAGCTGAGTCCCGAGTTTTGTGCATTGCTTTGCTTCTCTTCCTATCTAGAAGGATTTTACCTCCTCTGTAGGCTCTGCTCTCGGCTCGGCCTCCCTAGGGTCGAGATCAGCTTCCTCTGTTGGTTGTGTCGCGAGCGAGATGTATGCTACGTGTTTTACTGTTAGTTCTGGGACCTTTTTGCCGCTAGCTATTCTTAGACTCTCTAAGTAGCATTCGCGGGCTGTTTCCTGATCAGCTTTAACTATCACTATCTTCCCTTCCAAACTAGGGAATTTCATCGCCAGGTGTTGGGTGGAGATTACTGCCCCTAGTTTGTTGAGTGCCGGCTTGCCTATGAGGATGTTGTATGAGGTAAGAGCGTTGACTAAGAGGTACCTGACTGTGATAGTCTTGGTCCCCTTCTCCTCATCTCCGAAGGTAGTGAGGAGGTCAATGTAGCCTCTGGTATCGATTTTTTTGCCTGCAAAATCGACTAGCTGTTCGGTGTACGACTGTATCTTACTTTCCGGGATGTCTAGTTATAGGAAGGTGGACCAGTATAGGATATCTACTGAGCTGCCTTGGTCGACTAAGACTTTACACACCAACCAATTTGCGACCTCAACCTTGACCACTACTGGGTCATCGTGGTTAGGTTCTACGCCTTCAAAATCTGCATCTGTGAAAGTTATAGGAGACATTTTTCTGGGTATTCTAGGGCTTATTGAAGCCGAGTTGATTGACAGGAGGCTGCGCATATGTCTCTTCCTTGCTGAGCTCGAGCTTCCTCCTCCGGCGAATTCTCCTGCTATCGTGTTGATAACGCCTCAGAGTCGAGTCTCGGGAGGTTTAGTCGGTTGCTCCTGGCGAAGGTCTTCCGTTTGTCTGGATTTCCTATCACGATCGTCTTCCCGATCTCGGATTCGCTCTCGCTCAGACTTTCGGTTGTCATCTCGAACGAAGCATCGTAATTTGTCCTGTTGGATAAGTTTTTCAATCTTATCCTTCAGGGTGGTGCAATCTTCAGTGGCATATCCGTGCACTCGATGGTATCTGCAAAACATAGACCTATCTGCTTTTTTTGGGGAGCGGTTCCGAGTAGGCAGACTTATCAGCTCGGCACTGCAGGCTTCTTCTAGAACCCGTGCTCTACTATCTGTTAGAGGGGTGTAATGAGTAAACCTTGCACGAGGTGGTCTGTCGGCTCTAGACTTGTTACTCCGCTCTCTGCTTGTTCCCGGTTTCTCGCGTTCCTCCTGCCTCTTAAAGGACTCACCTCTGACTCATTCTCTGAACTTAGTCATTTCTTCCATCTGAACGTATCCTGCTGCTCTTGCTCTGAGCTCGTCCATGTCATGGGGTGGCTTCTTACAGAGGCTATCCGAGAAGGGTCCGGATTTCAGCGCCATAAGCATGGCAGTTAGTGCTACCTGAGGATTCAAGTCTCGGATCTTGACGGAGATTTCGGCAAATCTCTCCATGAAGTTCCTAAGGGACTTGTTGTCCTCCTGCCGAATGTTGGCTAATGCCACTGCTGTTAAGTGGTGGGGTCGACTCGTAGCGTATTGAGCATCGAAACGAGCGACCAATGTGGCGAATGAATCGATAGAGTGAGGGGGGAGGCGCGTGTACCAGTTCAACGTTGCCCCCTTCAGAGTTGTTGGAAACACACGGCACATGATGGCGTCGTCATTTGTGTACAGGTTCACTTGCGTGACGAACGCGTCGATGTGCTCGTCCGGGTCCATTAGGCCGTCATAATGGTCCATGGACAAGGGCTTCCACCCGGCCGGTAGTGGAGTTTCCATGATACCATCTACGAACGAGTGTCGTCTCGTTGTCTCGGGCATTGCGTTTCGCCTTGGAGGTGCCCGTGATCCTGAGGCGGGTCTGGACTCCAAGTTGGTTGCTGTTCGGTCTATCTCGCTCTAGGTAGTATCGTCCTGCTCTGTTCGGTCAGGATGTTTGTTAGAGGTTGCGTGGGTCGTCGACAGTCCGTTTATTGTAGCGTGGGCAGTCGAGAGCCCGTTGGCAGTGGCGTGGGCAGCCAAGAGGCCATTCCGGTCCTCCTGCAATTTCTGGTACTGCTCTCAGAGGGTGACGTTCTCTTTGCGGAGGTCATCTATCTCTTTTGCGTTGTTCTGCTTCAGCGTGTTGACTTTCCTTTGTAGGGCTTGGATCAGCGGGTGATTCTCAAGCGCCAGACGCGGGAAGGGCGCCACGTTGTTAGGGTTACCACCTTGGGTATCCCCTGGAGGCATTGTGCCCTGGATTTGGGTTTCTGCCCCCTGTGATCGCTTTTCATGGTTCGCTGTTTTGCCCTGGGTTGTTGCCATTGCGATTGTGTCTTTTTGATCGGTGTGGCTGGGAATAGTTTAACCGGGCCCCACGGTGGGCACCAAATGTTCTTAACGAATTTTGGTAAGCCTTCCAGTATGGTGGCTCCGCTAAGGTCTCCTTCGTGACTGGTGGGGGTGTACCTGCAAAGACACTTCGACACTCAAGTTAGGGGCGCAGAGGTAGGAGAGGTATCACAATTGGGATTGAGAATTTCATACCTTGATGGTTTGGATCATTGCTATATTTATAGGATTAAGTGGGAGATTGGGTAAGGTTATTTTCCTATCAAATCTCCCCAAATCTCGTGATTAAGATAGAGATAATTCTATCTTCTATCATTATTTTGTGTTCTGATCTTTCTCTATTTTATCTTATAGTAAGATATGCTTTCCGTTATTACTTCCTTGGTCCGAGTGAGAAGTCTCTACTCAGCCAGATCAGCTGCTCGGTGGAGTGTCGAGTCCGAATAATACATTAATCAATACGTTGTTGTAGTTCCATTCACTAGTGTGCTAGAATCATGTTATAATTGTAAACATAAAGGTTGAAAGATTTATGGGTTGGTACATATCTATTTTTACTTAAAAATGAAAGTTACACTTTTTAAGATTCTTTCTTTTTCGCACTTTTCTAAGATTCTAATTAAACTATTTGGATTTTAGAATTTCACTGAATTTTTAAAATATATTTTTAGTCTTTTATTTTTTACTAAAATTTATTTTGATCATTTATCTTTTAAAGTATTCATTTTATTTTATTTTTTCAAATTTGGGTCAATGTTGTCATTTTGAAATAGTTATAGTTTTCAATTTTAGGACAAGATTTTGAATTTTTTTTATTGATTTAAGACAAGAAACTTGTCTCATTACATTCACTTACAATTATGGGTCCCAACAACTAATGTTTAAACAAAAAAAGCCATAAAAAAGTCGCATAAAAAGTGAGTCACACAAATATTTAGAAAAAAAATGATATTAAATTTTTTCAATTCTCCAGTTACTCATGCGACTTATTTTTTATGTAATTTTCACCATGCTTATAGCATTTTGTGGTCTAAACATTAGTTAAATTTCATAATTTTCATATAGGTAAATCTAATTAAACAAGTTTTATGTATTGTATCAGTAAAAAAAAGGTTCAAAATTGTGTCATAAAATTGAAAACGGTAATTATTTTGGAAGAACAACAATGACTCAAATTTAATAGAAAAAAGACTAAAATGAATTTTTAAAAGATAAAATATCAAAACGAGTTTTAATAAAAAGATAAGCAACCAAAAGTATATTTTTACCTTAAGAAAATATATATGCCTTTTTCTACAATGAGAGTTTTACAAAATTTTTGGTACATTTTTATTCTGCCTATAAAAATAAAGAAATAAGTTCTGTTTCCTTAACTTATCTTTCTAGTTTCTCTTTATAAGTGGTGGTGACAGAGGAAAGAATATTCTTATATCATGAAAGAGACATTATTCTACGTAAAAAAACTTTAAAATTATTACTCCATTAATAATAGTTACTTAAAAAAATTCTCCATCTCTAACCTTCAATTATTTATCTATCAGTGTCTTTGATAAGTTAAATATCTACTAACATAAGATAACTTAAATGAGCCACTCTATTGGCAAGGCAATGAGCCACTCTATTGGCGTCTCTACTAAAATAAGATAACTTAAATGACCATTGTCTACTCTTGAGCTCCAGAATCTGGCGCATACCGGAGAACAAATATCTCTATAATCTCTATTCCGAGCGATTGGGAGCGCATGCAGTAAGGCCAAAGTTTTAGCTTATATTTTTCCAATTAGCTCATGTAACATTATAGACAAATAAATAAATAAAAGATTAAATTATAATTTTGATATCTCTTTAATTTGTATTTCGTGATTTTAATCCTCTTTTTTTTTTGTGATTTTAGTCTTCAAATTTTAGAAAATTTGTAATTTTAGTTCAATCTTCAATTTTGCATGTATGTATTATTTTTATTTTTTATATTTTAATTGATAAAATTATTTTTTAGTTGTTAAATATTAACTTTTACCTAATCAGAATACTTTTGATCCATAGAAATTGAAGACAAGTACCACGAGATTTATAACAACTCAGACACCCTACTCAACCATCTCTGAACTAGACCCCTCGGTACCTCATTAGAATACTAACACATCATTAGTCAATCGTTAAATTAAAATATGCAAAATTGATGATTGAACTAAAATGATTAATTTTCTAAAATCTAAAGATTAAAATTACAGCAAAAAATAAAATGACCAAAATTGTAAATCAAAGGGGACCAAAATTGCAATTTACCTAAATAAAACTAACATAATACACATTGATATGACTAAATCATTCTATACATTGGGTACATCATAATTCGTGATTAAGAATATGAACTACTCCAAGTTTATCAATCACTTAAATTCACAAATTCCTTTCCATGTACTACAAATTAATCTTCTGTTTAATATGATATCTAATGAGTAACACATAATTGATTCAACATAATGTCATTATTCAAGGGTGTGCCTATTTATATTATTCTAATACAAATATGCATGCAAAGATATATAATAATTAATCAGAAACATATTATAAAATAAACTCAAAGTGTCAAACACAATATATAAAATAAGCATTATACCCAATAATCATTATTAACAATAATGCTCATATTTTTAACATGTTCAATTAAAATCTTGGGTGATAAATCCTTAGTTTAGAGTCGTGTTTAGAAATTTTGGCCACAAGACAAAATTTTAAAAAATATTTAATGTAATATTAATAATCAATTTTTATATTAATTGACTAGTGGTGCTTCAAAATTTATTTCTTTAATACTTTCACAGATTACGATTGGTGATTGAGGATGAAAATATAAAAGTAAAACTGTTTTCTAGATGACCAAAAATGGTTTTAGCTTAAATTAAATTAAAATTTATTTACTGTTCCAATTCCAAACCCTTGAGATAGAGATAGAAATAGAATAGAATCAAACCCAGCGTGTCCGAGGTAGTTGAAGGGCAAGGCTGAGCTTTAGAGTAAAGAGGTGCATCAAAGTTGTTTTGTTTCTCCGTTAATGGCCCCCAGAATCCTACTATGCGGCGACGTTTTAGGCCGCCTCAACCAGCTCTTCAAGCGCGTCTCATCGGTCACCACCCTCTCCTTGCTCCCTTCTAGGGTTTTGTTTTTTTCATCATCACTCACTCGGAGCCATGGCACTGAATCCATTTCATTTCAATTTATTTCACGTGGTTGTTGTAGGTGAACAAATCCGCAGGTCCATTCGACGCGCTCTTGTGCGTGGGTCAGTTCTTCCCTGACTCACCGGAACAGTTGGAGGAGTTCATGAAATACATCGAAGGTGGGTCCCACATTCCTCTCCCGACATACTTCATCGGCGACTACGGCGTCGCCGCCCCCAAAATTCTCTTGCAAGCTTCCAAGGACTCCGCCAACTGCGGCTTCAAGATGGACGGCTTCAAGGTTTGCCACAACTTGTATTGGTTGAAAGGAAGTGGCAAATTCCCCCTCTTCGGTACCAACTTTTTCCACTTGCTTTGCCAATTTGATTCGGACCGAATTCCTTGTCTTTCTTATATGCTGCAGTTATATGTAGGGTTATCCGTGGCGTATTTATCTGGAAGGAAGTCATCTAGTGCTCAACAATTTGGAACTTACACTGAAGATGATGTTGATGCCTTGCGCGCAATTGCTGAGGAACCTGGAGTTGTTGATTTGTTCTTGACATATCCTTCAATTCATGTGCATTACTCATGTACAGAAACAGCTACATGTTAGTTACTTCTTGCATTGTATATGAGCCAAGTTAAGTAGATGGCTTGATGTAATCTGTTTCTGTTTGTTTACTTCCTTGATTCATTATTACTAACGAATGGCCGAGTGGGGTCACCAATAGAGCAGCTGATTCGGACATTCCTGCTGGACTCTCTGATGCTGTAGGCAGTGATCCAACCGTATCGGAGTTAGTACAAGAGATCAAACCACGGTAATTGTTAGATAGACAACAGCTATATTTGCTTGCTGAAAATTATATGTACAACTACCGTAATAGTGGTAATCAGCTTAGGCATTTTATATTTAACAAATGGAATTGTATTCTTAAACCACATTTCACATTATTCGGTTGGAATTGGGTTGTGCACTTGAGATTTAACAGGGTAAGGCCTCTGGTTCTTTGTTCAGTTGAGTGACTTTTGTATTCTATTGTGTTTATTATACTTGTTGTAGGATGGTAAAGTTTAATACTCCTTGAAACTGGGAATGACAATCTCACGAGTAGTAAAACGAAAATGGGATTTGGTTGGACTGATAACCAAAAGTTAATTAAATTAAAATTATAAGACTAGGAGGGGGGGGGGGGGGGGGGGGGTATCATGAAGATCACTAGATCAGGATTTGTGTCATACTTTCTGGAGGAATTTGGTATGCCAAATGTGCCTTTTGTGGTCTCTCTCGTGGCCTTTGTAAAGAAGGCCTGACTTTGATCTTTGCAATTTTTTTCTCATGATTTTTTTTGGGGGTAGTTATCACATTGCAGGCACTAAAGGTATATACTATGCCCGTGAACCATATTCCAATGTTGATGCTGTGCATGTCACTCGTTTCATAGGGCTTGCGTCTGTTGGAAATAGAGATAAGCAGGTTTGGCGTTTTGTCTTTATTGTATTTCTTTCTGTTATTTGTTTATTATTTATTTAATTGAAAATTTGGAATTTATAAATTCTTTAACATTTTCATATGGTAATTGCCTGGGGTGGCAATTGCATCCATTTATCCATTAACCACCCAATCTGTTCATGCATAAATCTAACTAATCTGCCCAATTATATGAATAAAAGATAATAAACTGGACAGATTGGATCAACAATTATTATTGGATGGTTAATAAACCATGAATCATATTTTTAAGCCAATGGGTCGAGATATTTGTTCAATGATAGTCATAGAAACAGAGACCCATTGCAAGTTCTTCTGAAAACAATCTTCGTATGGATAGAAAATTTAGAGAAATAGTTTTTGTTGACTGGTAAAAAAGTCATAAAATAAAAGTTTAATATATATGTGTGTGTGTGTGTGTATGTGTGTGTCTGGAAAGGAGGATAGGGTAGGGGATGACTTAAATGAAATTAAAGTCGGAAAATTTGAAAGGGTTTTCTACAAGCTGAAACCTTTTTTTTCCCCCAAATCCCAAAATTACCTCCATAAAAATGCCCTTGCCCTTCTGCTGTTAATATTGGAGACCATTCTCAGGATTTTGGACACCATCAGCATAGCAGTGCTATAGCACTGTGAAATTCCTCTATTGCAGCTGCTACAATGAAGTGTAATGCTATGGCAATGCATATTGCGGCCAGGGGCCGCTACACACTGCTACGCTGTTATAGCGCATTTCAGATAGTACTTTATTTTTCTTATCAACAAAATTAACTTGCCCTTTTGTCACTCCCTAAAAGCTAAAGGCTTTTCAGTGCTGTAACATTTTATTTGTTTCTGCATTCCAGAAATTTATTCATGCAATCTCCCCCACACCTGCATCCACCATGTCTTCAACTGAGATTGCCATGAAAACCACAAATACCACCTTATCGCCATACACATTTGTGGAGAAAAGAACTTCTCCAATGGATTCAACAAAGAGATCCAGTGATTCTATCTTTGATCCTCAATATTGGAGATATGATGTTTCTCAAAAGCGACAAAAACATGAAGCTGAACACGGTGATAAATTGTGTTTCAAATTTGTTTCTTCTGGCTCTTGTCCACGAGGAGAGAAGTGCAATTTTCGACATGATATAGATGCAAGGGAGCAGAGTATGAGAGGTGTTTGTTTTGATTTTTTGAACGAGGGAAAATGTGAAAGGGGTCCAGATTGCAACTTCAGGCACAGCTTGCAGGATGAGGGTGACAGGCTTCCTTCTAGGAGGTCTGGATCTGGCAGGTTTGTGTTTGGACTTACTGTGTTCTATAATCAATGTGCATTCTGTAATTTAGTGATACTTGGTTTGTAAGTTTGTATATTATGTTAATATTAATGTAATGAAAATTTGATTTTGTTATTCAGTTACTCCTCATATTTGTTTATTTGATTCTTCCTGTTCCCTTTAACTTTTAGTCATTGACAAATCTACCCTAAAATACAACTGCAGATCAAAAGAATGTTGGTTTTGCTTGTCAAGCCCGAATGTGGAGTCACATTTAATCATAAGCATTGGGGAAAATTACTACTTGGCACTGGCTAAAGGTCCACTTGTTGAAGACCATGTACTTATAATACCAGTTGAGCATATGCCTAATACCTTGTCTATGTCTTCTGAATCTGAAGTTGAGCTCTCTAGGTTTCAAAACAGTCTCAAGAGTTACTGCAAGAGCCAAGAGAAGGAAGTCGTCTTTTTTGACTGGGTCTCCATACGTGGCACTCATGCCAATCTTCAGGTAGAAGTTTCTGTTGATAGTTGAAATTCTCAGAAGGACATGATCTTTACACTTCATTTATTGATCTGGCTTGCTTTCCCTTCTTCCCTACCTTTCTTGCCTTGCCTGTCCACTTTCCCCTTTTATAATTTGCTTAATTCCGTTTTGGATATCCAATCTCTTCTCCATTTTGCTGGTTAGTTATTTTCAGCTCTATCAGTAGTTTGTTGATTAATTTTGTTTTTTTCCTCATGGAAGATTATATTAGTTCAATTTTTATTTGATTGACTGTTGTTTTAGATTGTCTCTCTCATTGACTTTCTACTCTTTTATGTAGGCCATTCCCATTGCATCTTCCAAAGCAGTAATGGTTGAAAAAGTTTTCAATTTAGCTGCACAGAAGTTGGGATTTAAATTTGTGGCTAAGAAATGTAAGTATTATTCTTCAGAGCATGCTTCATATTTCATTGCTTATGTGGTCTGCTTCAGACCTGGATCCATTAAGTTCTTAACCCTTTTTTCCCCTTAACATCCTTGGTTTTTTGTTGCCTCTATCAATTCTCAGACACTGATTACCTGACTTGAAAAAATCAACTTCAATCTATTTGTTCTGAAAATGCTCTAAATTTATTATTATTATTATTGTGTGGGTGGGTGGGGGGATGGGGTGTTTTTGATCTGCTACATTCTTATGTTCCTCTTTTATGCAACTCAGTTGATAGCATTTCTGATGGAAGGAAGTTTTTGAAGGCTCAAATTGATGGGGATTCAAGCTTGTTCTATGCTCAAATCCCAGGAGGCACAATTCTGCTGCATCATGTTGAAGAGAACGAGAAATTTCCTGCCCAATTTGGTCGTGAGGTAGCCTTCTAATAGTGATGCACTGAGTAAATATATGATCATATCAATATATTTTTTAACAATTTCTTTTTCAGGAAGAGGTCATCAATGATTAGCATGCTTTTGTTACAAGATTGCAACTCTTTGTATTTTTATCAGATAGAGTTAACACTTGTAAACATAAATCAGGTTCTGGCTGGGTTGCTTAATATGGCAGATAATGCTGATTGGAGGAATCGCAAACATAGCAAAGATGAAGAAATGAAAATTGTTGAAGATTTCAAGAGCCGATTTCAAGAATATGATCCAAACTGTTAGATTGTTCATACATTGAATTCTTAATTTACTCCAATGCCATCATGATTATGGTGATTCCTTGTTCATCTTTTGGTTATATGTCCTAATCGATTCATTGCTGAATGGCAAACTGAAAGGTGCATACTTGTTTATTTAATTTTGTAATCATCGACCTGTTTGCTTGTTTATTGGAACCAACTGATTTTATAATTGTTCGTTTTTATCAATGAATTGGTGCTTAGGAGATTTTACAGTCCTGCTGGATTTCAATTGGTAACCTTTTTTTGTCGGCAGCTTCTGTGGTAAGCTTCACTTTCCTTTCCTATACTTACTGTAGCTTGTGTCTCTAAACCTGCGTTGTTATTTTTTTGTGAGGTGTTATATGCACATTATATAGACGCCTCAACCTTGCTATTATATATATTTTCAGGCAAAGAATCACCAAGCTGAGGTTGCTATTCTATAACTTAGGCTATGAGCATCAGTGACAAAGCAAGCAGCTGCTGCATTCAAGTTTTGAAACAGGCTGGTTTTTCACCTGCTTTTTGTACGTAATTGAGAATGTATTCGTATTTGTTGAGAGGCAGGGAGGTTGAGGGCGAGAGGAGATTCGCTTCAACTATCCGTTAGTGAATCAGCAACCTTTTATTCAATCTTGAGATCATACAAGATTTGTATAATTTGTGTATTTTCTCAAAGCTCGGCTCCCACCTTTTTATGAAATTCAATTCACTAGACGCTAGTGGTTTTGGTATATAGTTTTTTCTTTTTCGTTACGAAATTACCATGGTCATTTTATCCAGCGTCAAACTGGAGACAGCGTGTAATTTTTTATTTTTCCGTGTATTTTCATTCGAAGACAATCTTATTTAAAATAGTCATATTCAAATCTTATAATTTATCATGTTATAAAAGATTGGTTCCTTGTAATAAACCTAAATTACAATTGAATGTATAAATCAATTAGTGTGTTTAATCAGTAATTATGAATTTAAATTTGGATATGTAGTGTTAAATATTTGAAGAAAATTTTATCGTAATTCGAACATATTTGTTTCTAATAAAAATACCTGGAATCTATATAAAAAAAATAAAAATTTAAACTCTGAAAATGGAAACTAGGTCTAATGGTGCTTGGTGAGACATTTTGGTAAAATATGTTTTTGGTCCATGTAAAATATGCAAAATATTAATTTTGTCCTCCAAATTTTTTTTGTATTAATTTGTTCATATAAAATTGAAACTTATTTTTATAAGTTCTTATGAATATTCATAGTTTAATTTTTTTTTAAAATTTTTTAAATTTACAATAACAAAACATGAATATTTGATAAATATAAGATTTATAATTCATTTATACGTGTAAATCCGTAGTCACGTTGGATTATCATTTAATAAAATTATCAATGAGAACCTACAAAAATAGGATTTAATTTTAGAGAAACTAAATTAATACAAAAAAATTTTAAAAAATAAAATTAATATTTTACATATTTTATAGGATCAAAAATATATTTTATTCTATTTTTAATAAGTTTACCGATGCAACCACCCCGCCGCCCCCTATTGTTATGGTGGGCATGACAGCAAGGTTTCCACACTAGCACTTCCATTCTACTCGGGGCTGGCATCATTAGCACCACTGTGGTCTTGTCTTGAGGATTGTGCCCCTCACTAGTCACTAGAATCCAAAAAAACAATCACGGATATTTTTTGTTGGTAGAGTAGAAAGAGATAATAAAATAAATAATTAGCCGTCAAATCTGCACCGCCCTTGCTCACATTCACAACCTGAGTCCCGAGCTGCCTTCGTTTTACCAATACCCGTGTCTCTTCTCTTGTCTCTCTGTGTCTCGTCTACTCTACCACCTTCTTTCAATCATTTATAATCACCCTCCTTGTCTTTTTTGTTTTGTCTGTTTTGATATGGAATTATATTTATTAGGTTTAATTACAAATTTTATCATTTAATTTTTATAATTTTGTAAATTTTATCATTCAAGTTTTAATTTTATAAATTTTATCATCTAAGTTTTCAATTTTTGTACATTTTATCACTATGATATTTTACAAAAAAAAAAAGTTAAAGAATTCAAAATAAAATAAAATTGTGAAACATCATGTGATAAAATATGCAAAAATTAAAAATTTGGGTGATAAAATTCGCAAAATTATAAAAGTTTGGTGGTAAAATTCGAAAAAAAAAAACTTGGATGATAAAATTCGTAAAATTATGAAAGTTGAGTGGTAAAATTCGTAAAAAAAAAAAAATTGGATGGTAAAATCTGTAATTAAGCTTATTGTTTATGTAGTAGTATTTTTTATTTTTTATTACATTGTTTATTTTGTCACACAATTTTCTTTGTTTTTCTAATATCTCTCCTTATATAAAATATTATATAAAATTAATTTACAACTAACATTTCCCTTTACGTACCTGAAATCATAATAAGTATTAAGTGATTATGATTATTATGACATTCAGTACCTTATTGGCTTATCAGAACCTTTCATGTGATGGAAACAGTCAATTTCACAACATAATGCTTATCATCAAACTTTCTGTCGGTTGTGCCAATTTTTTCTTTTTTAAAAAAAAAAAATGGACCACTGTTTTATAATTGCAATATTAGTTAAATTCACTGACCAATTGTTACGTTATAATCAACCTGAAAAACTCATTAGATGCTGCAATCTGAACTGCCATTAAAAACTTTTGGTTCAGAGGGGCCAGAGCTATTATCTTATTCCTCACATCTCTGATTTTGATAATCAAAAAACTGATAAAAAAAAAAAAATCATTAGTTTGCTTTCTGCCCCCATTGTAAGAGTGTCACGGGCGCCACATTTTTCATTTGTCTCACAAAGGAGTGATGGATTCTTCTCACCAACTTCCATTCTTACATTTTTCAATTTTTTTTCCATGTTTCAAACGGGTGAGATGGGATTAATTAATGACCGAACAATTCTTGTGTAAATATAATTTGTAAGTATAATTAATTTAAAATCAAAATAACTTTAACACAATTTTTTTGTGATTTTAATAATCTTAAATTTCTTTAGTTGTGCACTTGTGCGTGTAAACATTTTATTCTTACAAATGCTGTCGTTAGTCACGTCTTGTTTTATTCAAATTTGCATCTCTAGAGAGACACATATGATTGGATCCTTCTCATTTTTCCACTCATCTGTCTCTCTCTAATTTATAACTTGTCTTAACTTCTTCCATAATAATTTATATTGTGTCACAGAAGTCACATTAACCATTAAAAAATTGAGAACATGTGGGGTGACTAATGATGTGTCAGAATAAGGTACGGCCACATGGCGCACACCATTTAGTTTTTTGGTACAAAACACATGAAAGTTGAGACACCTTACTATCAAGAAATCAAGAAATCACCAAAATGGAGAAAAGCAACTAGGCAACCAACCTCCATTGAACTGAAGCAAGAAGCAATGACAATTTGTCAATAAATAATCCTCCACTGCACTGAGACTGAGACACCACCTTAATCTAACTTTCACGCTGAGATTAGAAAACTATATGTATATATATAAGTACAAGGTTGTTCTGTTCATGTTAGTCTCTCTGCCCCACCTATTTCATTATTATTATTATTATTTTTCTGAGGTTTCTTAAGTGTGAACTCACATGTGTTATTGACTATTGTTTCTCCCTTGGATCACTTTTAACTTTGTTTAACTAAGGGTGAAAAGAGTTCTTCAACTTTTACCTCTCCGCCCATGGAAATTTCCAAACTCTGCCAATGCCAGAAGTATGCTTTTCAAGAACCAAATGTTTCGGGTCTTGTCCTTTTCACAAAAAACAGTTCTGGCTTGTTCCATAAACTGTCTTCTCATTGCTTTGGTGTCACTATGTTGGCCACTTCTTCAATTTAACACCCTTTTGTTCTTGCTTCAAGTTACCAACTTGTTCAAAGCTTGTAATTTATTCTCTCATTTATTCTGAGGTTGTACTTGGAGAGTGGAATGGGATGGGGGTGGTTTTGGCCTTGATGCTGCAGCTGCTGAAGCTCTGCATCATTGCCTTTGCTGTGACAGCTCAAGAATCCAAAGGTAGGTGCTTGCTTAATCTTTAAAATTCTAAGTTGAAGTGAATCCTTTGTTAACTTCTCCAGAGTCTGTCAGAGATTGTGACAAAACAAATAATCTTATGCTTTCAGGTGTTTGATCTGGTTCAAAATACTTCCATTTTACAATGTTGGTATAATAATATGTACAACAGAGAACCTACACATCTGTTCTCAACTTTGTAATCAAATTGAACACCAGATGTATTTTTGTTTCTGTTGTCCTCTTATTGCTAACAAAATCTACTTTTGAAGATAAAGCAAGCTGCCACTGGGTTTTGAAACCATTATCTCTCCCTACTAGACGTTTAGAACTAATGACATTGGTAACTTACAACAATGTGGCCAACTTTAATCTTTTTTAACCAGGCTTTTTAAGTAAGGTTCATGATTTCCCAGCTGCTGAAGTGGCTGAGAATTACTAATTTGTTTTTCAGCGAGTAATGTCTTCTTGTCTATGGGATAATTGCTTTATTCTGCAAAGCATACGCATAGCTGCTTACATATTTTATTGGTTTATGGTTGTAATTCCTATAATGTTTTAAGACATGGAGGGTTCTTCTAGCAAGGGTATTTTTTGCCTGTGTCTTGATTTGTTGTACCTTTGTAATTAGCCATTGTTGGAGGCTAGTGCATTCCTTAAGAATCTGATGGGCTGCTGTCTTGAAATTTGTAGATGTAGAAGAATGAAGAATGCTAGCAATTTTTTTTCTTGAATTGGACAAAGATCCCTTAAATTTATTTCAAATTTGATTATATGGATCCAGACACACTTCAAAATCAACCAGAAGACAAATATTGAAATAAATGCCTAGATTCCAAAATTGTTAAACTAATGCTGAAACGAGCTTATATGCTTGCTTGATTAATCAATCAGTCATCTAATTTGACAATTTTGATTTTTGAACTTGCTGATAATTTTTTCTTCTTTTTTTCTCATGGAATTTTGGGCATTCCAACTTTTGGTCCGTTATATCTCCATCTCCAGCATTTCTTCCTGTCATTCCTCCTAGAGCAGAAACACTTGGTCCTATATATCATGGAGAGGGAAGTGAAGCACCAAACCTACCATCAGATGGAGATGGTATATCTAAAGCTCATACAAAGTGGCCTTGATGTTTTAATTTAATTGTTCACCATCCCTGTTAGTTTCCACCGGTATTTGATAACTTCTTTATCTTCTTTCAGGGTTTGTTATATCCCCATCTCCGGCTAACTTACATGTGTATCATTCCCCTATCTCTCCAGCAGTACCAAATGGTAATCCCATTCTTTTGATTCATTAAATAATCTTGTGATCATCTTACCAAAAGATTAGATTTTCATGATCCAGGTCCATTCTCTCAGCCTCCAAAGACATTACCACCTCCTACAGCAGCTCCATCCCCTCAGAAGATTAAAGACATTGAACCGTCCAAATCTCCAAGTCCAAGCACTATAGCATTGTCACCACCATACGAGGTTGTTCCTTCACCAGCAGCAGTTCAAAGGAACAAGCCTCCATCTGTTAAAACAAGTCCACCTCAAGCTGTTAGGCCTCCTGTCTCTACACCAACTGCTCCAGGTACATGACTATGTTGTTTCTTTCTTGTAAAGGGGGGGGGGGGGGGGGGGGGGGGGGGGTTAGTTTAGTCCAGCTTCTGATTGATATTGACCCTGATTCCTGTTCATCTATTGCATTTTGAACAGCTCCAGTTGCAATATCTTCTGGCAAATCACCAAAAACTTCACCAGTCAGCCAACCAATTGAACGTGGAAATTTGGCACCTAATGTTGATAATAGGAATGCAAATAGGAGTCACCTTGCAGAGCCATTTTCCCCAGGTATGTATAAAAGTCTTGTCATGTTTATGCTAGAACTCGTACTAAATGGCTTTCCTTTTCATAGTCAACGACATTCAATTGGTATTTGAAACAAATGTGCTCTTATATTGAATATTTGAACAGCACCAGGTGCAATGCCTTCTTCTAATTTGCCCAAAAATTCATCAGGTAGCCAACCAACTGAACATGGAACTTTTCCTCCTAAAGAGGGTACAAATAAAGGTCACAGTCCAGAATCAATTTCACCAGGCATGTAATAAAAAGTCAAAAGTTGTCATCTAATACATACTAGATAATTGTAAAATTTCCTTTCATAATCTCCAGCTCCCCATCAGTATTAAGCCACAAGATGTTCTTTTATTGAATTTTGAACAGCCCCTATAGCAGTTAATTTGCCAAAAGAATCACCTGTCAGCCAGCCTCCTGAACATGGAAGTTTGCCACCAATTGTTCATCAAGGGAATGCAAATATGGGTCACAACTTGAAGCCTGTTTCACCAGGTTTCTACTAGATGATTATTTTTTTTCCTCTTCAACAAAGTTCCAGCTGGTATTGATCCTAAATCTTATTTTCTATCCTATTATTTGGACAGCCTCAGTTGCTAAACCTCCCACAACTTACAAAATAAAATCAATGGACAGTGAACCAACACAGAATGGAAGCATTACACCTAATGTTCATAAAAGCAATACAAATAAAGGTCTCACTTCTGAGCCAGTTTCACCAGGTAGGTAACAGTCTTATCAAATCATCTCTGAAATTCAACTATATGGTTCTCAACTTCTATTTTTCATTGAAGTACAGAAACTGTTGCATCCCCACCATGGAAAGTGGAAAATAACCCACCAGAGGCCCACCCTATTGTCCCAACAATAACTCCATCCATATTACCTGGTAAAATTTATTATCTTATGTTTTATGAAAGAGGAGGGGAAGATAAAGTTTAAATTGACATCAAAGTTATCAATTTTCTCATTATTCATTTGTTGAATTCATGCAGCACCAGTTACATCACCTCCAAGTGCATTTCCATTAAAACCACCATTGGTCCATCCAATTGTTCCAGTAGCATCTCCATCAGAATTACCAGGTGCAAATTTTGAGAAAGGATGTTTTTATATGAACTTCTCCCTCTTGTCATTTGTTTTAAAATACTGTACAATTGCATTTTTGCTGTTAAATCATTCAGCATCTTCATTTCCACGTTTAAAGTCTCTCCACAATTCACTTAAAATAACGAAAGTTTGAAATGTAAAACTCATGTATATTTTGCTGCCTGTTTGAATTACTATTGCTGTTGATAATCCAAAAAGTGGTGTGATTGTATCTCTCCTGTCCAATATCACTTAATATGTGAAATTGAGAAATATGAATTCAGATAACTTTACAATCAAATTGAGATTAAAAAAATATGACTAATATGTAATGTTTCTTTAACATGCATAATCTTTACTCCTTGCTTAAAGAAATAATAAAAGCATGATCATGATGCTGTTTAACACAAAAAAAAGTTTTTTGATGTTTGCGTGCAAGATGTTGAACATAATTAGACAGAAAATTTGCTACTGGACATGCAGGAGAATGTTACCATTAAGATGTCTTTGCTGTTTAGTTACAACTGTCAGCATTCAATTTTCTGGTAGTACCTTGATAATAATTTTTTATTTTTTTTTCTTGAGTCTATTTTACTTTTCAATTTTGTTCTTAATATTCAAATGTTCTCCTGCAGCTATCATTCTAGAGTGTTCAACACGTGTATCTGCTTTAATTTCTTATATCTTAAAATGGTATAATGCTATCATACTTCAATTCATGGACATTTAATTAACACAAAATATGTGGTACAGCACCAGTTGCCTCTCCCACTCCCTTGAGAAGCATCAATTGGAAGAAAGGTGGAGCACCAGTTGTTGCACCTTTGTCCAGAAATCCAAAGCCACTTCCAGCTGTAATACACTCCCCTGCTCAAGGTAGGCTAAAACTATTTCTAAATTGAAAGTTGTTTTCTAATACACTTCCAGCAACATTACACTTCTTTTATAGCAAAAGTTGCATATTTCATCTAAAGAATTGCACATTGATCCAAGAGCATGATCTATAGAAAGTTACCCTAACAATGGAGTTCAAACTTAAAAATTGGCAAAACAATACAAAATTGGCATCATACGGGAACGTAATTGGAAATGTAGTTAGGTTACCACTTACCAAATTTAAAATGATACTTTATATGCAACCAACCATTCTTTTTCTTTTATAGCTCCTGGAGCACAAAAAGCAAGGCAATTACATCATGCTCCCGAGCCATTGATTTCGTCTCCTAAATCTTCTTCCAATAAAGAATATCGTTCTCCTGCATTGACACCTTCATCCTCATTTTATAAACATCCTCATACAAGGGAGATAATTAGCAGCCCTGCTCCTGCATCATCATCTATGGTTTCTCCTCCCACTTCAAAACACCAAGGTTGCTGTATACCTGACTTAATAAAATTGTGCCAAAAAATGAAGTTCTTTGCTACAATGGAATATATAACCAATTTTTATTTTACACTTTTGATGTAGAAGAAGCAATTCCTCCCTTATTGCCACCAAGAAGTGGACAAAGACATCATATTCCACCACCAATGAACTCAAGTACGTATATAAGTATTATAAATCTTTTTATGTTTATTATATGAGTACGAGAAGTAAACAAGGGCATTTCTAATCACTCTTTTTTTTTTTTTTTTTTTTTCTTTTGCATGGTAGGTTCTTCAGTTTCCCCATTCTCTTCCCCTATTCATTCAAACATGGGCCAAGTTTCACCTGCTCCTTCTCCATCAATCAAATTTGCATCTCACCCAACTGGAAGTATGAAAGGCTGAAATTCCATCCTTTTTCTGGGTTGCAGAAATTCCATACTTTTTAGTTAGTTAAAAATAACTTAGAACTACATTATTCTTTGGTTTTGTTATTGCATGTACCATTTTTCCTCCTAAAGTACCTCCATCCGAGTCTTCTTCCAAGAGACCTAAGATGCCTCTCCTGCCTCAAGTTCAAGCGCTGCCGCCCCCACCTCCTAATGAAGGTTAGCTCTTTATTTGCTTAATATCATAGCTGCCACCTCCATCTCTTGGACTGTTATCAGCCTTATTCATCATACTGAGTTATACATTTTTCAGATTGTATATCAACTGTCTGCACAGAACCTTATACAAATTCTCCGCCTGGAGAACCTTGCAGATGTGTCTGGCCAATGCGAGTTGGTCTTCGCCTTAGTGTTTCTCTTTATACCTTCTTCCCTTTGGTTTCAGAACTAGCTTCTGAAATTGCCACTGGGGTTTTCATGAAACAAAGTCAAGTTCGCATTATGGGAGCAAATGCAGCAGACCAACAACCTGAGAAAACTGTTGTCCTTATTGATTTGGTGCCATTTGGGGAAGAGTTTGATAATACTACGGCCTTTTTGACTTCTGACAGATTTTGGCACAAAAAAGTTCAGATAAAGGCTTTCTACTTTGGAGAATATGACGTGTTATATGTGAGTTATCCAGGTATATATAAATTTTAATTACTTGTCTATCTATTTTCATGAGAAGTTTTATGGGTTACTAATTCTATATATATAGGTTTACCTCCTTCTCCTCCTTTACCTCCTTCAAGCCTTAACATGTTCAATGGTGGTCCATATTCAACTGATGGCAATAATGGAAGGACAATAAAGCCTTTGGGGGTTGACATACAGAAGAGACGGCATAAAGGTGGACTTAGCAGAGGCATAATTGCCATTATTGCTGTTTCAGTTTCTTTAGCAGTTGTTTTATGTGCTGCTGCTGCTTGGGTCATGTTCAAGTTCAGAGATCATGTTAATCAGCCAGCATCAACTCCACAGCAGCTTTCGCCACCTTCTCTTACCAAAGAACCAGGTAATACAACTGATATTCTAAGAACCAGGTGAACTAGTTAGTGCAATTTCCCCTCAGTTTATTGTCTTAGTGGTTCATGATTAAAAACAACATTTTATTTATGTATTACAAATTACCTGTTGAGGTAGGAAAAAATGGTAGGATTTTTTTTCTGAAAAAGAACAATTCAATTTTAATGATTTGAATAAATTAGTATTTTGAAATAAAATTATTCTAGACCTCTACTTTTGAATGTTTCCTTATCGCATAATAGTTGTGACAGACAACTTTGACTGTTTTATCATTTTGGGGCCCGTTTGCTTACAAAACATGATTTTCATAGGCACTGCTGGATCACTTAGAGGTGGGGGAGTTGGTTCTCTTTCCACATCATTTCGATCTAGCATGGCTGCTTATACAGGATCTGCTAAGACTTTCAGTACGAATGACATTGAGAAAGCTACTGATAATTTCAATGCTTCAAGAATACTTGGAGAAGGCGGTTTTGGGCTTGTTTACAGTGGTATCCTTGAAGATGGGACAAAAGTGGCAGTCAAGGTTCTAAAGAGGGAGGACCATCATGGTGATCGTGAATTCTTAGCTGAAGTTGAGATGCTCAGTCGTCTTCACCATAGAAATTTGGTGAAGTTAATTGGTATATGTATCGAAGACAGCTTCCGCTGCTTGGTTTATGAACTCGTTCCAAATGGAAGCGTGGAATCCCATTTACATGGTACTTAAAATCTGCTCTTCATATTTGCTTACTTCATTCTTGAGGTAGCATGCTAGTTATTTAGTTCTTCAAGATAATGTTCATATTTTATTGTATTGTCTTCTGATAGGGGTTGACAGGGAAAACAGCCCCCTTGATTGGGGTGCCCGGATGAAGATAGCTCTTGGAGCAGCTCGTGGTCTAGCTTATCTGCATGAAGATTCAAGTCCCCGTGTTATACATAGGGACTTCAAGTCTAGCAACATATTGTTGGAAGATGATTTTACACCCAAAGTATCTGATTTTGGATTGGCTCGAACAGCAACAGATGAGGAGAACAAACACATATCAACACGCGTCATGGGAACTTTTGGGTATGAAGTTTTCTTCCTTTCGTTTTTTCTGTTTTGGAAAATTTTCTCTTCAGCTTCCTGCCATTTAGTTGTCCTTCAGACTTCATCATACTAAATATGTGGCTATTGATTAGTCAAGTCACATGAACTAAATACTTGACCATGCCAAAAGACATTTACCTCTGTAGTTGCTTATTTTTTAGTATCATTTAAGGAACTTGTAAGCTGAAATCTTTTAGCAGCCAAGGTTTCCTTGACTGGCATTAGTTATTGACATATTGTTTTCAACAAGTGGAAGTATAGCAATAAATAAAGGTAAGAGCTATTTTCGGTAATTTGTCATGGGAAGTAAATATCCACCTATCTCCATCTCAGTTATCCAAATGGAAGAATGCTTAATAATTAAAATCTTGTTGGCAAAAATCATTTTCCAATATTGCGCCTTAGCTAGCTAGAACACTAACCCACTCCAATATAATCTTTTTTTCTAAATGATTCAACAAAGAGAGGAAAATTTAAGAAGGTGCATATGATATTCAATCCTGATTAGTTGCTGTCATCTACTCTTGCAGTCCTTTTTTCATATCAGCAACATTGAATACTATAGGAACAACTGTTGGATTTGAATTTAAATCTATGGAAATATCTGCTCTTGGTCAAAACCTATTTTTTCCGGGTTGATTTTCACTATCATGCATTTGCTGACATATATATCTTTTGATATTTTTAAAATTGATTTAGTTACGTGGCACCGGAGTATGCAATGACTGGGCATCTTCTTGTTAAGAGTGATGTTTACAGCTATGGTGTTGTTCTTCTTGAGCTTTTGACTGGAAGAAAACCTGTAGACATGTCACAAGCTCCTGGTCAAGAGAATCTTGTCGCTTGGGCTCGTCCACTTCTGACAAGTAAAGAAGGATGTGAAGCAATGATAGACCCATCTCTAGGAGCTGATGTGCCTTTTGACAGTGTGGCCAAAGTTGCAGCCATTGCTTCAATGTGTGTGCAACCAGAGGTATCAAACCGTCCCTTCATGGGTGAGGTTGTGCAGGCTTTGAAACTTGTATGTAATGAATGCGATGAAGCAAAAGAAGAAGCAGGCTCCAGAAGTTCTAGCCAGGAGGAGGATTGGTCTGTTGTTTTAGATTTGGGAATCAGCAATGTTTCTGGTGAGCTACCAGAGAATTTCCAAAGCCAATTCTCGTCTACTAACTTTGATTCTGGAGTTGATATTGAAAGAGGCTTGGCAGCATCAGAACTGTTCAGTTCATCAGCAAGATTTGGCAGGGTGGAGTCTGGATCATTTAGAAGAAATTCTTATTCAGGTCCGCTGAGAACCGGAAGAAGCCGGCGGTTGTGGCAGATAATTAGGAGTCTTTCTAGTGGCAGTGTCAGTGAACATGGAACTATGCTAAAGTTATGATCAGATTCCCATAAAGAAATTGCATTTTTTTGGACTTTCTCTGTGGCTATTGCACTACCTGGATTTGTTAATATGCAGTTCATAATCCTAACTTTGCAAAGAGGCATTCACTCCTCGGCTTTGAGAGCCTTATCAGGCTTAACTTGGGAATAAAAGCATGTTGTAGATAGGATGTGCCATGCTTTGCTACTATTCTGCAAAAATACTGTAACTGGTACCCACTCTGAAGAGGAGAAGTAATGCAAATCTGCCTTAATGGTAAAAAATAAGGCTTAAATGAAATCCACTTTTGGTCCTATAGTTTTATGATTGTACAATTTTGGTCTCTTAAAAATTTTTATTACACATTTGATTATCAACGTTTTTAAAATTTAACAATTTTTGTCTATTGTTAGTTTGTCGTCAATTTTTTAACAGAAATTGTTGACATGACATCTAAGTAATGATGTGACACTGATATACTAACACAACAAATGATTTGGCAGTCCGACATATATGTTTAGATGTCATGTCAATGATTTTTATTAAAAATTTGACAACAAATTAACGGTGGACAAAAATTGCTAAATTCTAAAAACATTGAGGACCAAATGTACAATAATTTTTTTTCAAGGAACCAAAATTACATAAACATGAAACTATAGAACCAAAAGTGGATTTAAGAAGAAAAAAAAAAACCCTGAAGGAAGTATTCCTACTTCCTTCTAAAATAAATGCTCCCCCTTCCTTCACACCAATAGTAACATTCCAACTAACCTTTGTCTCTCCTCACCTTTGGTAGTCCAATTTATATAAATGGTTACTGAAATTTATAGATTGGTTAAAAAGGTGCATTGTCATGTTTAAATTGGGGTGGAGGAAAGAGTAGGTGGAACCAATAATTTCTTTGACAATTGAAGTTGGCCTTTTGCTTGGTTGGAACCGAAAGAGAACAATTTATTTTTTATGGACTAAAAATGAATATTATTATATTTAAAATATATTTAACCTCAGAAGAAAATTTTAATTATTAAAGTTTAAAATGTATTAATTTAAAAGTTAAGAATTAGTTAATCAAGTTTTTTTTTTATCCATAGAAATCGAACATGGTACCGAAAAGTTTACAATGACTCACGCACCATGCTCAACCAACTGAGCTAGACCTCCTCAGTAGACATAGTTAATCAAGTTATCATATTAGTTTAAATTAAACAAAAAGTTAAATATAAAAATTGAACTAATTATAATTAATTTGATTTAATTTATATTTGAAGTAAAAAAAGTTAATTAATTGAAAAGTTCCTTTGGTTTAAATTTTCATATCAATCTAATCTGATCAACACTTTTTGTTTTTTGGTATAAACTGCAAATTTTATTCGACAACACTTTTAATTATGTTAATTTAAAATTGAATTTTTTATTAAACCTTTTCTCTTTTCTTTTTTTTTTGAAAAGATTAAACCTTTTATTTTTGTTTAGGGAGGTTAATGGGGAAAAGGGTGCGAGAGAATCAAATCGTTTCTAATGTAAAAAGTTTGATTTGTAAAGCATTTAAAAAAATATATAATTATTTTTTCAAAATAGATTAATTGAATTACTTTTTTTTACGAGGCAATACCTCCTCCACGGTTTGTTTAAACCTGATTTTTTATAAATAAAAAAAAAAAAGTTTTTGGGTCATTTACAGCAATTTGAAACAAGAGAGTTTGGGCCTTAGAAGCTGGGCTTATTGCAACTGTAAAGTGCGGTGATCTCAAAGCCGCTGACGTTGAAATATAGAGTATAGACTAGAGTCAGCAAGAGAAAGGGGTTTGCAGTTGAAATTTGGAACGTGCAAGATCCGGTGCTGTAATCTCTGCAAGATCCGGTGATGGTAATTCAATTTCATTTTGCTGCTGTGTTCTCAATTTCAATTTCAATTTTCTGATTTTTGATTTTTGTGGAAGGCTCCAAAACCGATAACGAGTCCCGTCCCCGATGCGTGGTACCCCACACTCTCCGTCTTCACTCTCGCCATCGGCCTCGTCTTAACCGCCTCTTTCTTCATGTGAGTCTTTTTTTTTTTTTTTTTCTCGATCTCCTTTTTTTCTATTACGCATCTACACACCATTTCGATTTCGATTTGCATGTATCAATTAGCTTGCAAATTGTAAAAGGGTTTGGGTGGATTTATGAATCTTAGGAATTTCACTCAACAATAAGAACGCTGGGTTTGATTTATCGGTATGTATCTGTGGAGTTTATTGGAAAATGTTATCATTTTGTTGGTGGTACCTTGATCTGAGTTACTGGTAGCAAATATAAAGTCAACAGAGGGGAAGTTTTATGAGAAGGACGAAACTTAGATGTCAGAACTCGAGTTTTGTCTCAGTAATGTGCGTAATAAGGTTTTACGGTTAGAGCATAGGTTAGTAAGGTGAAACCTCTTCAATGCTAATTGGAGAACAACACCAAAGATACTTAAGCAACTGCATCTAAGTTATGTTCTTATGAGAAATGTTTGTCACTGGTGGAATGTAGATTTCTCTTGTTTGTAAGTACCGAATGAGGAACAATCTTAAATCTAATGGCTACTTGGGTGAGAGATTTTGCAATTGTAGGATGTAATTCATTAAATTTAGACAAACAAAGGAGCGTGCAGAATAACGTTCTTCTATGCCAAGCCCAAGGGTAATACTGTAGGTATACTGTCCAGGAAATGTTTATATTTAATGGAATTATGGAAAAATGTCTTCAACTTTATGGTGTTTTCGTGTGCATCCCTTCAACATTGGCCACTTTTGCTCATCTCATCTGTTGTTTAACCAGCTAAATGAGCTAATTAATACACAAGGCAGCGTAGACACTTCAACTTAGTAGTTGTGTCCATGTCATACCTGGGTCAGACTGATATAGATAGTTGTCATGGCAAAATGGGTGGATTTATTGTCCTCTGTTGTCTGGCTTTGTGTAATCTCGTGAGACAAAGGTGCTTGTTGTTACAAAGAACTTTTGTAGTTGAGGCAAGCTTATATATGTGAAATCTGACCCAGGAGCTGAATGTCATTTTTTATATTATGACCTATTAGTGATAGGTTGTAGGTATTATTGATTTTGTTGGACTTTGTCTTGTATTTTTGGGGTGCTTAATGATGTTTCAAATCTTAAAAGATATCACGAGTTTCCCCTTCTCCTGTTTGGTTAAGTTTCATGAAACTATGAATGTTCATGCCATACTAACTGCTATCATTGTATCTATATTCCTCTCTATAGTCTCTACATTAAATAAATGGATTATTATTTGCAGTTATGAAGCAACCTCTTCTAGGAAAAGTCGTTCACTTGTTCAGGAGCTGACAACTGGAGCAGTGGCGTCAGTCTTCTTGGTATGTATTTTTTGTGTTTCCTTTGTTCAGACATTTTTTGACATGAAACTGGTATGATAAATGATATATGGTAAAACTTATATTTATGTGTCTATCTTCTTGGCAGGGTTTTGGGTCCTTGTTCCTCCTACTTGCTTGTGGCGTTTATGTCTAATTTAAACATTGAATTGGATGAAAATTTTGCTAAGCAGATAGCTTTAAATGAAAAATTGCATTGGACGTTTTAGTTTGATATCTGACTCTAAGTTATGTTCTTAATCTATCGATAACAATGTTGGTTGTGTAATGCTCAAGAAGATTATGATATCTGAGATAGTTTTCAAGCATGATTCTGGGGTAATTTCTATATGCTGAATGCCAATGAACATCATGGTTGATACTTGATAATATACACAGCTTATTTGGGTCCTCTCTGAATGGATGGGTTGGGTTGGGTTTTGTGAGATTATTCGTGCCTTTAGGCTCTGATGACAGCGAAAAGTGCAAGTGGTTAATCAATTTTTCTTGTTAAAAAATATTGTCATTTCGATAAATTTTCTTACTCTTTCCTATTTTCTATCCATCTAAGGAGAGAGAAAAAATTGGCGGACTAACAATTTATATACTCTGAGCTAATTAACAATTTATTACAAATAGAAATAACAAAGTAACAATTTTAATGAAAAAAAAATTGCTCTCCAATGTTCAAAATGTCATAAATATCACGTTATGTCTAAATAGTATAAACGTACTAACAATTGTATACTTTTTTTACTTATTTTATGAGCTAAACATTCCATGAACTCCCCATTATCACTCCAACTGTTGGTAAAAGTCATTGCAACATATTGGATACAAATAGAATTCTTGATGAATAAAAGAAAAGTGATTTGGAGAAAATAATACAAGAACGTTTCATCTTGCAACACGCTTTGTCTGTTGTTAATTATTGAGAGCTTTATACTTGCAAATTTATTTCAGAGAGTTTATAAATAAAAACATTCTTTTTTTTTTATAGTGAAAATGAGAAAATACAGGTAACATCCTCGTAGTCAATGTTAATCCATTTGCAGTTAACGCTTCTAATTTAACTGAATGATCAAAATTATGAATTTTACAAAACTGTCTATTTTGAAGTAGAAAAGCTAAAATTGCAGATTGTATAAAATAGAAGGGGTCAAAATTGCATTTAAGTCTATTTTATATTATGTTATTGAGTTCATATTGTTATTATTTTATTTGTGTTGAATTTTTTATTTTATAATATTTTATTTTTAAACCCAAAACAATAAATCTTCGTCGTTCCCCGTGCATTCTGATGGACCCGGTTCCATATATTCGTCGTTCCAGCAGAAATTTGCTCTGAAACCTCATATCATAGCTGGCCCTTGGGCTGAAATATTAAAAACTGGGCGTACAAATGCTATATGTTTCCTTAACAGTACGTAATCCACCAATAAATGCCTCTGATATTTTATTTTCTCACATGTGTTTAAAAATCTTGCTGCAAACACAGGGAAGGAAGTAATTAAATATTGTATAAATATATAAAAAAATATTATTAAATACATAAAGTTATCAAAATAACCCATAGGGTTGGAGTAGTGGTATAAGATTCCGCTGTGTTCTACAACGATCCATTTAGTGGAAAAATCCGTGTTCAATTCCCTTCCTGTACAAAATTTTCTTGGGTTGGTGACAGCCACGCAACGCGAGTGTGATTAGAATCTAATGAGTACTAAATAAAAAACATTGAATGTTTTTATATGTTTAAGATATCAGATTTTTTTTTTTTTTGGAAAAGACGTGCTAGACACCAGGCGCATCTCAATAGGGAAAGAGAATCTAATTATATTGGCACCTCAGATCCTACCAATCATTTGCAGCACATTATAAGATTTTTTTATAATAGGTATTCTCCACTGCACGCAATCAAGCCAGATAGGATGGGGGTAAAATTTTCTCTTAGAATATTTAACACAATTTTATACTTATGACTCTAATTCGAGACATCTAATTCACGCGCTAGGTAGTACTGATATAAGATATGTTTATTCTTTGTTTAATTTTAATGAAATATCAAGAAAACAAATAAAAAATATTCTAAGTGTTTTTTTTAGGAAATTGTAAATTATACTAAACACATAATTTTATACTTTATGACTTGGTCAATGCCTGAAAAAGAAATCAATGAAAAATTAGTGCCCTTCACTGATTGATGGTCTTGCTCATTTATGATGTGTCATGTTTTTTTATTTTTTGGTGAATATGTGTACTTGACAAATGAATGTTCGACAGATGTGATCTTGATATAATTGATTGTCCGATTCTCTTTTTAAGGAAATCACACGGATAGTAACGGGAAGTAGCAAGTTTATCGGCAATGGCAATTAGAATAGAACAAGAACTATTTTGGACCACTCTCTGAATAATACCAAGCTTTATATAGAACATGTAACCAAGGACGAAACCGGGAAGTGATTAGTACGTAAGGAGACTAAAATTATATAAATTGAGATTTCAAATGAAAAATTGTTAATCTAAATATCATATATTTTTATCAAATAATGTTATTTTAATCCATGATTAAATTAGTTTTAAATTTGCCATGGCTATTATTATCATGGTCTTTTTCTACTGCTAGTAGTAAATCATAAATGGATTTAATATAAAGTGAGAGCCCCGACAAATATAGATCTGTATCCTTTACCACTTTTGTGGCGATTCCAACAGGATTGTTAGATGAATCACTGTGTGTCAAATTGAGGTGAGACACGGTCTCAATCATCTGTCTCTTACTCAACAAAAGTAGAAACCAAGCAATAAGATATGGTAAACAAGTGAAATATGAGTTGAGGACACGGGTCTCAATCATCTCTGCCTTAGAATCATGCCAATTTATAGTGCTCCATACATATCAAGTGTGGATTTGCGAGGATGACGATAAATCAAATCAGATGCATTTTTTTATTTAAGAAAGAGATTTACTAGCTCATTCAAATTCTTTACTTTTCACTGCTTATAAAAGGGAATTAACTTATATTGTATTCCGTTGCTCTATCATATTTTATTTATCGGCTTTCTATATTTCTTTATATTGTAGTAAACATTTAATTTAGTCTTTAAAAAAATTACTTGACACAATTGGTTTTTAAAAAAATTATATTTATAATTTTCTAAACTTATTTATGTAAGACACCTTTATTGTAATGAATATTGGACTTTAAAAGGACAATAAGAGAAAAATATAAAAGTAACAAAAATGAGAATGTTAAGATAGATATATGATAACATAAAATTGGATAAAAAGTGATTGTATATAAAGAGATACTGGTATAAAATTTATCAAAAAAAAGATGATAGAAAATTAATTAAGGTAGTTTAGACACATATAAAGAATGCCATTAGAAGGACTAGTGAGAAGAATACATTGTATGATGTTCAATCCTATTTAAAAGACAAGAAGAATATTATGAGAGTTTGTTAAAAAGGGTCTCATAATAAATAATATTTTTGAATATTTTATTTTCAACCGAGTCAAGTCATATGATTTATTTAGTCAACCCTATTTAATAAGATAAGATTTTTGTTGTTATTATCGTTGTTGTGTTTACTTAAGACATAAAACATAATAATTCTTCTACTGTTAGAGTTCTATCTAACTTATCAAGAGTGCTTATGTGGTATATTAGGCCTCTTTTAGAAGAATTTTTTTACAACTTATTTTCTAAAAGTGCTCACAAAAAACATGACGGCCAATGTGCAATAAAAAAAATGTCAATAACATATTTAATTTCTAATACATCTTTTTAAATACCATATTCTTTTCTTTAATTTTAAGAGGTTTTAGGTTTGTGACTTGTGAGTAATTTTGTTGTGAATTGTGATAATGATACATTACCTCTAGTTAACTACTATTATCAGATAATCATGTCACGGCTTACAAAGTTACAATCAATGAGCTATTGCTGACAAGATTGATTGCGCTTATCAGATACTTCATCTGTTTCTTTTTATATGTCGTTTAAGACTTATTTATAGAAATCAAAGAATGCATTAAAATTTCTTAATTCTAATAAAGTAATTATGAAATTTTCTATTTTACTCTCTTTTCATTTCTACCATACAATAAATACATGTGTAAATTCATTAAAGATTATGAGAGAAGTAAGAGTATAATTGATAAAAGAGTAATTAATGTGATCTTAAACTTTGTAAATGACAGATAAATAAAAACAAATTTTTTTCCAAAAATCTGACACTTAAAAAGAAATGGATGGAGTAATAAAACAAATTATTATCCTCCTCTCTATATGACACTGTTTCAATGAAATTTTTCGATATATGATTGGTTGTAATTTTATATTATATATGTTTCGCTGGATACAATTAGGGCAATGAAATCATTGGCTGTAAATTTACTTACCTTTTTTTTAGTTTATATTATTAACTACCTGTTTTGTTTTAATCCGAAAATCAGTTAACGGCAAAATAAAATAGTTCATGTAGTGCTAATTTTTTTATTACTATTATTATGTTACAATTAGAAATTATTTATCAGATTTATTGCTGATTGAGGAATCTAATTGATCACTTTTAATAAGGTATTCTTTTTTAATATATTTTTTTGTCTATAAAACTTGAACTCAATACTTTATTTAAGGAATCTGAACTTAATTCTATTCAAACTAATGTAATGTTAAAAATTAAAATTGAATCTAGATTTACGGTAAAAATGATTTATGGTAAGAATGAATTTTATTTTTTTGTTTCACAAAAAATTATATCTATTTTCGTTTTATAAATGGAAATGATAAAAAAATATTTTTTTATTATTTATTACTATTTTTATATAAATCTTTAAATAAAAACAAAAAAAAACAAAAGTTATGGGAGACTACAAGCAAAACTCTCTATCCGAATGTATAACGCACTTGCATATTTAGGACTCGAACTTGAAATCATTAATTAAACTGTAACAATTTATTGTCAGTTGATCAATACGCTCAGTGGTAGTTGATTATCTATATTGTATACATATTTAATGTAAAATTTGTGATTGAAATTAATTTGATCATACATCTAATTACATTTAACAATTCAGAATTAAAATTAAAAAACCATTAAATAATTTGAATGTAGTTCGAAAAGCAAGGAAATTTGCAATAAAATTAAATTGAAACTTAAAAAAAAAAAACTAGAAAAAGTTGCGCTAAAAATAAATAACTTGAAATGTGAAGAATTAGAATGTAAATCGAAAAATAAAGTAAACGGTACAAATGTAAAGACTTGTATTTAAATTTGATAAGAAACATACATGTGACTCATCAAACTGGTTGTCGTTGATGTACAAAGCATCTTAAGTGTTACAAGATATTTATGTAATGTGTTTCAAGAACGAAAAATTATTTATAATGCCTTATCTATAAATTTATGTCTTTAATGATAAAAAAAATCTAATATACACGTGTGTTAAATTGACTAAATTCAACTAACTATAATCTTAACATTTGTCTTAATCCATGTGACACTTGATTATGATTGATATTTGTCTTCTAACTTGGAATATTCAAACTCGTCTCAAATTCTTCTTCTCTTGATACTTGGTCATTTTTGTCTCTTCAAACTTGATTTCTTGATCCTCTATTCAATTTGGGTCTAGTCCCTCTCCAGAGGTCCAGCAGGAGATGTCTTTTCCTCTCCTAATGGACCTCTCCAGCTGAAGAGGACATTTTTCTATTCAATCTTAAAGTAATTCTTCCTTAAAACTCTTAATTACTTTTTCATTATAACCTAAATAAACTCTTAATTACTTTTTCACATCATAGCCTTTTGTGCAATAAAAATTTGGTCAATCTTGAAATGATGTTTCCAATATTTAGAGAAATTTTAAGTTACTAAAGGGGTGTAGTTTAGTTGGTTGAGCAAGGTACGTGGGGGTTGTAAATTTCTTGGTATTGTCTTCGATTCCTATGGATAAAAAAAAAAAAAAAGATAAATTTTAAGTTGAGACCAACACATATGAATCAAATTCTATTCCTTTTTTGAACTGCAAATTCTATTCCCTGACAACTGGAACACATGGTTCTAAATTCATACCTTCCCATTCAATTTCCATTGCAACATAAAGCTAAAATATTAATTCAATGATGATCGATTAATGAAAGACATTAAGAACATAATTAGGAACGTATATCATATATTATATAAAATTAATCCAAAGATTTACAAGAATTCTTCAACTATTTCATGATGAATTAGAATTTATCTAATCCTAACAAATGAGAAAAAACAGAGAAAAAAAAAGGACTAAAATTTAACTAGAAATACAGATATATGTAAATCGTCTAATTTTCATCTAACAATATCAATTAATGTCTGCATAAATACGTAAAAATAGGGAATTCATATTCATTATGTCATGTACAAGTTTGTATCAAATAATAAAAAAGTGATTGTAATTAACCACGACTCTTAGGCTAATCAAGACCATTGAATGTATGTTTAGATTAAAGTTTCCAAACATATAAGTTTGGGTTAAATTTAAGTTTGCAAATTAATTCAAGTCTTCTTTTTACAAAATTGAGTTTCATGGAAATTTTAATGTATAAATATACTTAGTTTTAGTCCTTGTACTTTCGAATCAACCATTTTAGTCCCTGTACTTTTACAAAAACTTGGTTTTAGTTTCTATACTTTCAGAAAAACTTGGTTTTAGTCCATCTTCTCTAATGGTGTTAATACTGTTAGCGGAAATACAATTTTCAGTGACTATAAACTGCTACAAAATACACATTCCTTATGTATTTAAACTCAACATCATTGGAAGCTAAAAATCATTACAGATTATTAAAAAAATAGATTCAAACTCAACGAGAAACTCATTTCTTCCATTACCGATGACACATTATGTGTCTATTTTTTTAATAATCTATGGCATTTTTTAGCCGCCAATGATGTTGAGTTTAAATACATAAGGAATGTGTATTTTGTGACAGTTTATAGCCACCGGAAACTGTATTTCCGTTAAAAGTATTAATACCATTAGAGGAGATGGATTAAAATCAACTTTTTTTTAAAGTACAAAGACTAAAATAGTTGATTCGAAAGTACAAGAAATAAAATCAAATTTTTCTAAAAATATAAGATAAAAACATATTTTAGCCTTTATTCTTCAAATTAAGTTTGGAGCATTTCAAACGGAAAACCAAATATAGCCAGACTTGTTGTTTGCCACTTGCCAGCACCTAACTCAATCAGTGAATCTACAATGCTAAGGTTGGCGTATCAATTTTTTTTTCTCCTTTTATTTTTGTCATTGTATTGTACAATTTGTTTTGTTTGTTTTCCCCGCTGTGAACCTTGCCACAAGTTATGTAGCTCAGTGCTCAGTACCTGTCTTTGAATTATTATTACTCACTCGTGGACATTTATTGAGGTGGGGCTACCCTCAAAATACTGAAGAAGGGCCCCCGTTTATTTACGAAAATATTACACGTAAAAAAAATTGTAATTAATATTCTTGTTTAAATTAAAATTCAATTACTTGCTGTTTGTATTTTGTAACTTCTTTTTTCTAACAAAAAAAAATGTAAATTAGTGAAGTGAAACTCTAATTATAATTAAAAAAATTAATAACAAAAATACTTGAATAACTAGGAAGAAACAACAGAAGTAACAAATTCAAAGTGGAACTCTTTGCCTGTAGTTGTAGAGAGATAAAAAGCAAAAGTAGACCCCCGTCTTTATTAGGGGTTAATAAATTAGTGTGCGGAAAGAAGTCACTAGGAAAAGGCAAGTGAGTAAAATATAAGAAAAAAAAATTAGTATTCTTAAAACTTGTTTTTGAAACATAAGCACTTTCTGCGGAATGAAATATAAGAAAAAAAAATTGTATGTGTGTTGAACTAAAATATAAGTAAATTTTAACTAACTCTCTCCTATTTAATGATACTATCTTCAAAATACCCTTCATTTTATTTTCAATCACTTTCTCTTTTTTTGTCCTATACAATTAAATATAAGGGATATTTTAGGAAATGAGTTAATCTTTTTATTGAAACTATTAAAATTAAATGATGCTAACTAACTTTTTTAAAAGATATTATTCAATTTTTTTTTAATTTATATTTCAGTCTGGAGTCAGTATGTCACTTCAAATTCATTTCGGTCTGTAACATTTTTTCGAAAAAGACCACACATACATTTGAATCTTAACAAAACAACAAAATCACCCGCTTTATAAATTCATTGTCAGTGACTCAAATCTCACCTTCATAGTTCATACCACTCTCATTCTTTTCCTTTTCCTTCCTCTAATTGTGTTCCATTGGTGTGACAAAAGCATAGCTAGGTAGAAACAATGGTGGTGAAGAAGCCACGAATTGTGATCATTGGAGCAGGAATGGCAGGCGTCACTGCTGCCAACAAGCTTCACAGTGTGAGTGCCTCAAAAGACTTGTTTGAGGTGTGTGTTGTGGAAGGTGGAAACAGGATTGGTGGGAGAATCAACACATCAGAGTTTGGTGGTGACCGAATTGAGATGGGTGCTACTTGGATCCATGGAATTGGAGGCAGCCCAATTCACAAAATAGCACAACAAATCCATGCACTTGAGTCTGAGCAACCTTGGGAGTGCATGGATGGGAATGAGAATAAGGCCACCACCATTGCTGAAGGTGGCTTTGTGCTAAACCCTTCCCTTGTTGACCCCATCGCAAAGCTTTTCAACAATCTCATGGATCATGTTAAGAGAAAGATGCCAACAACAACAACAAAGGGTGACTGTGGAAACCTTAGTATTGGCTCTTTTCTTAGACAAGGCCTTGATGCTTATTGGGGTTCAACAAAAGAGGAAGAGGAGCTCAAAGGGTTTAGAAAATGGAGCAGGAAGTTGCTTGATGAAGCAATCTTTGCAATGCATGAGAACACACAGAGGACTGATACATCTGCTGCTGACTTGTTCACTTTGGACTATAGCGCAGAAAGTGAATACCAAATGTTTCCAGGTGAAGAAATCACAATTTCTAAAGGCTACTTGAGCATAATTGAATCTTTAGCATCTGTGCTACCACCTGGTTTAGTTCAGTTGGGTAGAAAAGTCACAAGAATTGAATGGCAGCCCGAGAGACATGAGGCGATGAATATGGAAAATGGAACATGTTCTAGGCCTGTGATGCTACATTTCTGTGATGGCTCTATTATGTCTGCGGATCATGTCATTGTCACAGTTTCACTTGGAGTATTAAAGGCTTCAATTCGTGATGATGATGATTCAGGTATGTTAATGTTCCATCCCCCTTTACCCTCTTTCAAGGCCGAGGCTATTTCAAGGCTTGGTTTTGGTGTTGTTAATAAGTTGTTTATGCAATTGAGTCCTCCACTTGAAACAAGAGATGAACATGAACATGAACACCCCAAAGGGTTCCCCTTCTTGCAAATGGTTTTTCATTCTCCTCAATCTGAGTTAAGGCACAAGAAAATACCCTGGTGGATGAGGAGGACAGCTACCCTTTGTCCCATCTACAACAATTCTAGTGTCCTCCTATCTTGGTTTGCTGGAGAAGAAGCAATGGCACTTGAGTCACTCAAAGATGAAGAGATCATTGAAGGGGTTTCGGACACAATTTCATGCTTCCTATCACATTCACTTGAGTTGTGCAACGGGAATGTGAATTCTGAGAAGCACAAAAACGAATATAAGGTAAAATTCAGTAAAGTGTTGAAGAGCCAGTGGGGAACAGATCCATTATTTTTAGGCTCATACAGTCATGTGGCAGTTGGATCAAGTGGTGATGATTTAGATACAATGGCAGAGCCATTGCCAAAATGTAGCATTGGCCACCCTTCTGCTTCACCACCACTTCAAATCTTGTTTGCAGGGGAAGCAACCCACAGAACCCATTATTCTACAACTCATGGAGCTTACTTCAGTGGTCTCAGGGAAGCCAATAGGCTTCTTCAACATTATTCACTGTGTTAAGATTTATAATGTAGCAACTTGTAATTTTTTTTTCTCCCCTTTCATATTATTTATCATTAATTTCCATGATATTATTCTTATTTTTTTTCTTTGGGAAAATTAGTAAGTGACTGCCAAAAATTGAAATTAGAAGTGGCAAGATGAAAAGTTAGATGGGGACATGCAAGTGTACTATGAGGCCAATTATTCCCCATTTTGCTCTCTTTTAATCTATTGGGTGTAGTTTCTTTTTGTTTCATTTCATATCTTGTAAATCATTAAAACAAACTACTAGGTGTCCTTTTACTTGAATTATGAATCTGATGTGGAACAAAAGCTTTAGATGTGTATTTTCTGGCTTTCCCCCAATGGACAGGATCCGGTAAAACCGGCTCTTTCCAGCTTGGAACCTCCTCATAAGCTCTTCAAATAACTGAAAAAATGGCTTCTTGTCAACTCAACTGCCTATCAGTTTTCCTTTTAACAGGAAACTGCAAAGAACTCATTTGTTTGAGTCAGATCAGAGTTTTTCTTGCAACAATAATTGATAGTCTTTATGTTTTAACTTTAGCTCGCCGCAATCGGGAATAAATAATTGCCCAATGCACTTTTGATGACAGTAAAAAAAAAAAAATCCTCCTTTCGGCCAAAGCAAACAGCCATATGTAGGTATATTATATACACAGACCTACTATTGTAGAAATTGAATAAGATTAACTTTCTCATTTAGAATAAGTATTGTGCAGCAATATGTATGTAACTAGATATAGACCCATGTCTTAGAGTATATTTAGGTGTGAAGTATCAATGGGTAACTATGAATTTGGCTCAAACATATCCTACATGAGATTTTCAAGGTGAGATGAAATAAAGCTAGCAACATACCTTAATGCTCCGTTTGTTAGAAAGAATAAAAATAAAAGAGAGATATTTAAATTAAAGTAGAGTATAGGAGGTGTGAAACTCACATAGGACTCACACTATTTCTCTTTTATTTTTCTTCCCATCCCCTTTATTTCCCCCAACCAAACAAAGCATAACTAAAATCCTAGAAAAACTTTGATATATTTTTTACTTATTTAAACCATTGGAATTGATTTTAGAAAAAAAAAATGGACACTGAAAGAATCAATTTTTTTTTTTTTAAAATATATTAAAAACTATTTTTTTATAAACATTTGGAGTAATATTTAGTATATTAGACAAACCAAAATCTAAAATAAAATTATAACGATCAAAACTTAAACTTAGAAAATTATAAACATAAAAAAATAAACTTTTAAAAGTTAAGGATCAAAATTAAAATTGATATAAATTATAGAAATTAATTAAAATTATATATTTAAAATATTTTTATTAAAAGTACTATTGAGTTTAAAATTTTCATCTTCGCCTCTCTTAAATCTGACTCTAAACTCATCGTCTTTGACAGAAGTGGGAGCAAAGAAAATCAACTTGAATTCATCATGTATAATTGTGTATAGTAGAGTTTTGTTACCATAATTCATATAAAAAAAATTAAAAATAGAGTATGACTAATGTAGGGCACTTCTTTGAACTTAGATCTTTTCTTGCAAGATTTTTGTGGACTTGAGATTTCGACTACACATCACTTTCTCTTTCCTCTTTAACTGTTGTGCAATGACCAATAAATTACGAGTAAATAACTTATTTAGATCCTGAATTATACATTTATTAACAATTTAATCTTTATATTTTTGAAATTATCAATTTAATCCATAAATATATATAAATGTTATCACAAATTAAATCAACAATTTATAATAAACCGTGTATATTGCGAACTAATTTATCGCTAAATAATATAGTTTCATGAGTATTCTACCAGTTTCAGGTCCCATCTGGCAGTTCTTATGCCCATAATCAGTAGCGGTCAATGAGATGAGTAACCAAAATGTCCTAA
The DNA here is from genome assembly GCA_026413185.1 of Pueraria montana var. lobata. Classification (NCBI taxonomy): domain Eukaryota; kingdom Viridiplantae; phylum Streptophyta; class Magnoliopsida; order Fabales; family Fabaceae; genus Pueraria; species Pueraria montana. The sequence goes on along the minus strand of CM048649.1, from coordinate 68,054,306 downwards.
ACTAACAAATAACAGTCACACAAAATTGTATGGTTATGGCACATGATCCAGGTGAAGTGATTTTTCATTTTTCCGTGCGTAAGCTCGCTTCGTCAGGATTCATGAATATGACAAGTCCCATCCAACACTCTCCTACTACGTGTGTACGATCTATTGCTCAAATGCCGATCCTACTGTTACTCCCAACTCCCTCACTACCACAATGTGAATAGTCTTTTTAATATTTATTTTTGCTCACTTCGAATGAACTTCTATACTTCAAAAAAGATAGAAACATGGATACTCGTTTCATTTGACACATTGAGAGAAAAAATATATAAATATAATAAGTAATATAATATGATAAAAAAATTAATATCAAATGAATATTTGTGATATGAGTAATCATACGTTATGATCCCAAAAATTTCTCTTATTTTTAAAGTATAATAAAGTCGTTAATTAAGTTAATCTCTCTAAAGATTAATGCGACTTAATTACTTTGTGATAATACAAAAGTTTACCAAAAGTTATTGGCAAAATTGATTTGACATTTGGGTCCTTTAAACCAATGTTTATGTTTGATCCCTAACTTAGGCATATAGTCGCAATTGGAGGTATCACTTTATTTCAAAATAGACCGACCCGGTAAGAGAGGATTAGTTAGGTGTCAAATAAAAAGTCTCAAATACCTCCTCATCATAAAAATAAAAAAAAAATTAATACAAAAGTTTGAGATGAAGTTTTTTAAGCATAAAAGATTAATTTGAAATCAGTAAAAAAAATGTTTGAGAATTCAAATGATTATTTATTCCATTCCAATCATATCTGACTTTTTATTATTATTATTCAATGACTCACGCGTATAATGTTTTCTGAAAGGTTTAACTCACAAGATTTTTCTACAGACATAGTCCAACATTGTGGCCTACAAACCAATAGGTATTGGTGCTAGTATTGGATTTTTATGCAAAGGGCAAAGCAAATCAACCAAGCTTGATACTTACTTTACTTTGTTTTGAGAGGTTGTCGAGAAAAGAAATAGGAGAGAAAAAAGTATGAGAGAAAAAAAATAAAAAGATTGTATTGTTTGAATGGAAAAAAAAAAACCTGCCTTTAAAAAAAATGAATGGACAAAAATAAAAATAAAATCAGAAATTTTGTTTATATTTTATTTAAATGTTGGATATAAAAAGAAAAATAAAAGTGAGATGAACAAAATAAAAGAAAAGATGAAAAGAAAATAAGAAAATAAGTAATATATTAATACTACATTAATAAAATCATTTATTAGTGTAATATATAATTTTATTAACGAATTATTATAAATATTAAATAAAATTTATATTATTCAAACTGATTTAATAGTACTAAATTGTTAATATGTATAATTTTATATTTTAGTCAAATCAAGTGTTATATAGAGCTGATAGTTCTCGTAAGTTTTCCCAGCCCCTGCCCCCGTTCCCCATTTTTAACTGTGTTCTACTTTTGTTTTTACAGCAGTTTTTATGATATTTCTTTTTACACTCACAACAAAAACAGTTTCTTTCTCTTTTATCTTATCTAATTATTTAACATATTAAAATAGTATATTGGAATATAAAAAAAGAATATGAAAGAAAGAAACATTAAGTATTATTTTCTTAATTCAATTCCAGTGCTCCTTCAAATAATAATGCGAATAATAAATCAGAAAAAAGATAAAGAAAAAAAAACTGAAAACATCAGAAAAATGATAGAGGGTTAAAAAAACACTGAAATGGCCCACTTGCTGTCTCTTGTGGACTTCAATCACACTTTGATTTGATGATCGCATATCACAAACCAAAGCTTTACCTAATAACTAACAAGTCTTTGTCTGACACGTAAACGTAAACGAACAAATGTGAATCTACTTTCCTTCACTCTTCCAAATTCTAATGACAAGTTCTTTAATATTATATCAAGTTCTTTAATACAGAAGTATTGAATTAGGTTTTATCTCTTCTAACAAAATCTTTTTCAAAAAGTATATGGTTAGAAATCAAATTCCTATAAATATATTTAAAAAACTCAATTATTTATCAATTATGTTGGATTTTGTTGGTAAATTCTCAACATGTTAATTATTAAAACATCACCTTTTTGCCTTTAATCATCGTTAAGATACTCGCCCGCAATATCTTTGGTCTGTTATGAGTAAATCAAATTGATGTGTTAATCATTCGATTAAATGTTAACATCCAATATTATGCAGATAATCATTCAATTTATGAATAATTAATGCCAGACAAACCTGCTCAAACTTTAGTTGGACTTGACTGGCAGGTAGGGGTGTTCGCGGTGCGGTTTGGTTCGGTTTTCAGTTAAAAGTCACCCGAACCAAACATAAAAATTACATGCAGTTCGGTTTGGTTCGGTTTAAATGTAATATCAAATCCGAACCGAACCAAATCAACATTTTGCAGTTTGGTTTGGATCGGTTTTGCGGTTTTAATATTTTAAATTTTATCTTAATATGATTTTAAATTTTAAAAATGTTTTTAATTTAACTAACAAAAAAATTGATGCAATATAAAATCTAGTAACTAATTGAGTCATAATCAAGACTTGAAATTGACATTTACATATTTTTTATTCATAACAAACCACAATTTTGAAAGAAATTGCTTAGCTCCTTGTATATTTCATTACTTAAGTTTTCTTTTATTTAAAAAAATAAAATTATAAAAGGATAATAGTACTAAAACGCATACTTGAGTGTCATATAGAACAACTAAGAAATAAAAAAGTACAACTTTATGATCATATGCGGTTTGGTTCGGTTTGGTTCGGTTCCAAAGATATAAATCGAAAACCGAACCAAACCAATCGGTTTGAGAACAAAATCATCCAAACAAATCCAAAATATATCGGTTTGGTTCGGTTTTCGATTTTTTTTAGCGGTTTTCGGTTTTTATTTTGGATTGGTTTGGATTTGAACACCCCTACTGGCAGGACCATTGAATCGACGACACGTGCCAATTAGACAGATTGGGTTATAGAGTGTAAAATCTTACTTATTGATGTTGTAAGCAGCACGTTTATTTAGTTTCAATAAAAGGAAAGTGTGCTGCTTACTTGCCCCCATAATTTCTGTGTCATGCATGGGATACTAAAATGATCCCTATACATAGATATTTACTAAAGAATGTGTTTAGTAAAGAAGAAAAAATAAAATAAATAAAAATATGTGAAAAATAAAGTAAAAGTTAATGATGTCTAATTAAAAAAAAATAGAGAAGAAATAAAGAAACAAATGGAAAGATGAAATAAGTAAAGATGTTTTTATCTTTATACGTATACAAATATTTCATCCCTCTATTTTCTGTCCAAAATTAGGTAGAACACATTTTTATATAGGATTTATATTATTCTTTTCATTCCTTCCTACTTCAGGCGATTCCAAATGGTGGAAGATTTACTATTATCACTGATTTATTTTCCACCGCTTCGATTGTGTCATTAGTATTCACTAAAAACAAACAAAGTGTTATGATATAGAAAGATTAATGCTTTGATTAATTTAGGAAAGAAAGTGAGCAAAAAAAAGTAAAAGAAAAGAATAAAGAAGAAATAAAATAAGTAGACAGTGAGATAATTTTATAAGTTGTTTGGTATTTTTTTTATTAGCAAATGTTAGTTTATTAGTTTTTATTAGAAATGTCAATGGGATGAATTCGAACCTGCGACTTCTCCCTCTCCCCTTCTCCCTTTATCCTTAGCCCCTCTTCTCAACCATCAAGTCAATCTTATATCTCCAAATTGTTTGGTAATTGACTTTTATGACATTTTTGTCTTTTCATTTTTAATGCTTCCTTCCCTCCCTCTTCTACCCATATTAGAGTAAAACATTTTGATCTAGGTTCATTTAAATTTTGCAATCCTTCACTTTTCAGAATGATTCCAAATGAAGGAACAAATTAATTTTGTTATCTTTTCATTCCTCTCTAAATCATTTATTCCAAAATTCACAGTACCAAACATATCATAAGTAACATGACACTCATTCAAATCCCTATAGTATAATCCAAAGGTGTCATACTACCATATTTTCAAATTTCTCATATTTTTTGAAGATTACGCTCAAAGAAATGATCCAATACAACTTAATATCTTTAGCATGAAACAAAACATTATTGTAAAGATGTTGTTAACTAGTATTTCTAGAGTATAAGTTAAAGAATGAATAAATTATTTTTAACTAAAAATTATGTTGAATGTGTATTAAAAATTAGGCTTAATTACATTTTTTCCCCAGAGTTTCATAATGTTGTGAATTTTTTTCTATTTTTGTTTCAGAAATTTTGCCTCCACGTAAAAAAATAGCCATAATTAATGGAAAAATTGTCACAAAATTGTCTTAATTATAGCAGTTTAAAGAATAAATTGTCACAAAATGTCTTAATTGTGACTATTTTTCTAATTGGGGGCAAAATTTGCAGAAAAAAAATGGAAGACAAAATTCTTGACATTGTGAAACTTTAAAGGCAAAATGTACAATTAAGCCTAAAATTTTTTATAAGAATATATTAATAATATTTTTAATATTTGTTATTTTGAATTCTTTAGTCAGTAGTTTAAAAACATTGGTTAGCATTCATTCATTTTAAATGACAAGTGAACATGTCCTTGACTGTAATTAAGAATTACAGTCATTTTGAAATCTTTTTTTTTTGTTACTATGATATTTGTGTGAAATATTTATTTGCTTTATTGATGATTAATCTCCGTCGAGAGACTTGACTATCACTTTTAGTAGGGTCTCCTCTTCCAATTTTTTTTATCTATAATAATAAAATCCAAAACTTTGTTTAAAGAAATCGAGTCTAATTTTACTTGCACCAATAACATGCTAATTGGAATATATTCTTTTGATTTGACGAGCAATAATTCAATCATTATTAGAGAACAAATTAGTATTATATTGGAAAAAATATTTTGAACAAAGTTTTCCTCCTTTTACTTTGTTGAGGAAAAAGGATGAGTAATCGTGTTTATGTCTAAAGCTTAGTGGAAGGTGGGCCTTGCCTCATTCTTAAAATTGAACTTTATACGCATAAAGGTTATTTTCTTTTTCAAGTAAGTACAAGGAATTAAAGTTATATATAAACTTTTTGGAGGTCAAATTTTTCTCAAATTGCTTGATTGATTGGCACTCAATTTAGCATTTTTTCTAGGAATATAAGTGGATTGCTTCCGACTTACGAATCCATCCAACTCAACTCAATTATATTTTTGCGAGTTGGGTTGACTTATTGGGTTGGATTGAATTTTTCTTAATGCACCTAATTAGAATTCATTATTCACGAGTTTCAAACCTGATTAAACCTAACTCAATCCAACTACATAATAAATATATGATAAAAAATAGTATTTGTCTAATTTTTTCTATGTGTCGTATGTGAAAGATTATGAGTAATAAAAAAAAGTATAAAAAAAAACTGAATTCTCACCCCTATTCACTCACAAGCCACAACAATTTATTTTGATTTTGGAGATTGACTCAATCTAATAATTGTAAGTTGTAAAAAAAAATTAATAATTTTATTGATTACTAACTATGAGTTGTAAAACAACGAAGCAATGAACTAACTACTTGCTTATAAGAATTAAAAAGCAATAAAGCAATATTGAATTACTGATTTGAGGTTTTTTGTTGTTGTTAAAAGTTAAAAAGATTTATAGTCACGTGTAGACGATTCTTTTTAACAAAAATCTAATACTAAGAACCAAAATTCTGCTGCGGTGGAATAGGATAAATATTCCCAATGTCACTTGAAAAGTTGAAATAAACTATTTATTACTTTCAATTTGTTCTTACATAAAAATTTCAATAGAAAAAAAGACAATTATTTTCTGGTAGAATATGAGTTGTCTGACACCTTTCTCTGTCCAACTATTCTTTTATAGAAAGAAAATGTGTATGAGGGGCGGCTCAATGCTTCATTATTAAAAGCCCCCTAGTGTAAGGAGTAATAATCAGAAGAATAATCTGACTATGTACAACATTTGCATTCTGTATGTATGGAATTCAACCAACTACACAAAGTGAAGGGGTATGGTTATTGGACTTCAAATACTTTCTATACTGAACCTAGTAAATCTGCTCCATAGTTATCTGGCAAATTGTTGCATCACATGATCCTAGCTGCATAGTGCCTCAAGTGAGAGCTTCTTTGCAATTCCCGGACATGGGTCTCCCCCAAAAACTTCAGGAGCAACAGTAACCGAGCACGATTGCTTGCCAATGCAGTTCTACAAATAATAACAATAATAAATAATACAAGGACAATAAGTAGCAGAAGAAAAAGATAATATTAATAAGAAGCAAAAGATGCATTAGCATAACATGTTAAAGATAATCAGAACGGATATAATCATTCAGAACCAAATGATTTATCCGCCAATTCCTGTTTGCAGATAAAACAAGAAGTATGAGAGAAAGGGTGCAGGCCAATACAGAATATCACAAGTATTTATGACAATAATATTTTGTAAATCATTAGAAAATTTTGGGACTATAAGTTAAACTTGGCTTCCAAGAGAACTGAGTGAAATTGTCTGAGTGAAACTGCACCAGCATGCATCAGAAGATATCTAAATTGTAGAAGGGGTCTAGCTGATGGGGATACCTTTTGAGGAGCATCATATGATTTGTGAGCATGACAACTTCCTTCTCTAAAGTTTCCACAAGTTCCCTGTGGCAATCCATAACTTGCAAATTTAATCTGGGAGATCTTTTGCCCAGGTGGACACGACAAGTGAGCCTTGGGTCTAATGACTTTGCCAGAGTCTAGCATCTGCCTGTTTTTTAGAGTTGGTTGCCCTTCATATATATCAGCACACGCACTTGCTGTTGTTCTTTTCACCAAAGAAATTCCAGTAGGGTCACCTCCCCATTCCTCAAACACAACCAGATAGTTCCCACTTGGGTTCAGCCACGACCGAGGAATATGGTACCTGTCCAATGCCATCAATAGGTTGTCATGAATCATGATATTCAGGTAACACAATTCACTGTTGTAAAACAACTTGTGTCAACTCTTACCATCTCTGGGAAGGTTCTCCACAGTTTGTCCTGCATTTTGTATCTGTGTAAGTTCCAGCATAATAACAATCCCCACAACTACCGCGTGCTATATATCCAGGCCAATGGCGTCCAATCCTCCGACCATTTATCCATACTTGACCCTTTCCCATGCTAATCATGTCTAGAGCTAATGGATCATTGCCTGCTGGTGTGCTAAAAGTTGTCTAATGACATTACAGTATAAAATGAGTCAGAATAAATTCAGACTTGGCCACTTGGGTGATCACAGTGACATAAATACAACATTTGTTGAAAATTCAATCTTGCTTACCTTGTACCATGTCAAAGGTTGCTTTTTAGCCAATAATGATCCTTGTACCCATTCAACGGAGGAACTACCACTTACAGTGTTAAGGTTTAAGGCTTCACCCTTGAGACCAATCTGCCCAACAAAATGCAAATGAGTAATCTCTTATTTTTGGGGTGATACTGATACACACATATCATTATGATAAAACCGTTCAATGTTGCAACTAGGCAAAACAATGCTAGATGACAAACCTTGTAAGACCATTTCTGTTTAGACAAGTCTCTGGTCCCCTCATTTAGACCCTTAAGTGTGACTGGGCCTAACACCCCAGCATTCCATGTCTCAAAGTGTACCCCAACATTCTGGCATTAATAGAACATTGTCATAAGATTAAAAGGAAAAAAAATAAATCTGAAAATAATAATTGTTGTAGAAATCACATTGATATTAGAAAGGAAGAGAACTAACCGGGAGACCCACGGCAATACTAAGTAAAGAAATCTTGTTATTGCCAACCCTCAGCTTAACACTGTCACTAAATGTTAATTTAGGAAAGTCCAATGTCCCGTACACAGTACCTGCATTTATACAGGAAATGGATAAGTAAAAGCGGAGTTTATTATAACAAAACACTAGACCCAAAAAAGTCGTTAATCTTTTTTTTTGACAGAAAAAAGTCATTAATCTTATGCACCTGAAAGTTGACCATTGATGAAAACATGCAAAGCATGGCCTGCTGACATTACAGTAAGAACAGGAGATTGTCCATTCTTTATAAAACCTTCATTTGCATCAATGTTGACACTGAACAAGAGACAATAATATTTATTAGATGGAGAGAGGATATAAACAGTAAGTTTCAAGAAATTGAGCATTCCAACTATTAATTAGTCTTTTAGAAATCAAAGACATTATCAGTTGAAAGATACTTACTCTGTCATATACCACAAATAATCTGTAGAATCTCGGGTGATATTAATCTGCTCCCAGAGTGCATATGATGTAAAGGAATCATCTTCACTGGATGATGCAGGCCATTCATTGTATGACTGCCAATCAAATGCACTATTCACAGCAGTCATCTTCATCAGGGAGCTTTGAGCACCAAGCTGTATATATAAAATTGATAACATGAATGTTCATACATGGAAAAAAAAAATCTCAATATAAATACATTTAATGTTTTTCTGTCCTTGAAGAACAGCACAAGTGTTGAACTTTGCAGTTCGTATGAGAAATATCTCGCAGATTAATTTCTGCATAAGTAGTTTCAACTTACATTCCTTTATTAAATAAAATAAAATAAACATGGCAAGCAGTATTGTCCTACCCTTGCAGTGTTGAAAACTGCAGTTTTGCAGTCAGGAAGGATGCTGATAGACCATGGTGGTAGGTCATATTGTCCATTTCCAAATTTAACTGTTGCGGAATATTTGGTGTCATAGTTTGCAAGGAATGCAGCACAAGCACCAGAAGTCTTGAACACGTGTACCTAAGATAATATTAACAAAGATAAGCAAAAAAAGTTTTAACAAGAAGCCTATTGAGTATTTTCAAAAGTCATAACCCAGCTTAGGGACTTTACCTCAAGGTTTTTTCCAGGCCATGTCACTGTGGGATCTACAGACACTAAAGCTGGCTCACATAGCTTTATTGCTTTATGCAAATCTCTCAAATGCCCCCATTTTGGTTCATTTAGAAGTCCTGTTATAGTTGAACAAGCTTCAGACTAATGTGAAAATATATCTCACCCAACTCTACCAGTTTGGTGCCTACATTGAATTTGTACAATTTGCTAAAACATAATGATTAATCCCCCCTCCCCCCACTATAAGCAAGTAATTAAAAAAAAAAAGAACTTCTATTAGTCTATATGTTTTTAAGAGATATAAATTCCCATGGAGTGATCATTCCAAGCATGTTAACAACTTTAACCTTATATACTTTGCATACCGTATTCATCAATGGGACCATCATAGTCATAGCTGGTGGCAATGAATGGGCCCCCGGAAGTCCGATCAAAGTTAGTTCCTCCATGGTACTGGATCCAAAAATGACACATTTTAGGCTCAAATCAAAGTTTCCACGGCATGGATATGTATAGTACATATGAAGGTAGGAAATATTTATTGACATTTGCCAATACGCAAATCATAAATGCAATGGCCAACCTACCATATAGTAATTAACAAATGAACCACCATTCTGTACGAATCTTGCAACTGAGAAGGCCATGTCTTCTGCAGGTCTACGAGGGACCGCGCCTCCAAACTCAGTGTACCTACACAACACGAAACATCAAACTCAATACAGGATCAAGATCAATTATTACTGTCATTTATTTGTAGAACATACCAGCCAGTCCAGTTCTCTGTCCACATTTTGGGTTTGTATTTCTTGTTGGGAGTAAAGTTTTCGCAGTAATATCCATTGCAGGTGTCAATCTATTGAGAGAGAAATGTGCAAGGGAGTAAAATCAATTTGCCAATGAAACAAACAAAAAATGGTGGATGAGAGAGAGGCACGTTAACTACTAGTGAAGAACAACCCAGAAGTAATAAAAAGGTGGACAAATTTACAGAACCGATGAGATAAAAGAAAAGCAACAACAGAGAAAGGCCAAATGGGCCAATGAACACACATCAAAATCAAAATATCAATAGTAAAAGCAACAACCTAACCCAACAAAACAACCAAAACACAACTGAAAAATGTACCTAGAAAAAGAAAAAAAAAAAAAAAAACACAACAACATAGGTGGGACACATAAATTTATTCTAAGAAGATAAGAATTCTTCTCCAATTTTTTTTTTTTTTTTTTTAAGTTTTAGTAAAAGATGCTTACAATAGGATCCGGAGCATCTTCTTGCTTGCACATAATCCAGGGGACACCGGTATCTAAACCCACAGCCATTTGAGCAAACCATTTGGTATAAGCTTTTCCAGGGGCACCAATTTCCCACTCCACTGGTCCATATTCGTTTTCTATCTGTCACATTCAATTTGGGGGCCAAAAAAATACTACTAATTAAACACCATTATTGTAATTGGTTGGCCTAACAAATAAAACTTTCTAGTCATAGAAAAAATAACATGACAAAATGCAAAGTTGAGACTTGAAAGCAATAATACGAATAAATATCTTATTTAAATCCCAATTCCTTGCCTGTGACATAATTATTGGACCTCCCTGCGTCTGGAACAATTTCTCCGCCTTCATCATGCTGACAATCTTCTCAGTAAATTTTTGCATTGCTGCCTACATCATTACAAAAAATCGGATGGTTGCTTAGAAAATTAACAGAATTTCATAATTAAATTATAACAACAATAACTATGAGCAAAATTGAAAATTCCAACCTTGAAAGGGTCATTGTCTGTTCTAAAAGCAATACCCGGGACATATTTGAGCCAAACAGGAAACCCCCTGAATATCAAACAGAAACAAAAGACCTTTAAGCATTGGCTAAACATTGTTGTCCTTTTTTAAAACAATTTATTCTCTGAATATATTATATTATTATATAGAATTGTAAGACAGGTTAGCAAAATCATTACCCAAAGTTCCATTCAGCACATATGAAGGGGCCAATGCGGAGATGAACATAGAGACCAGCTTGCTGCACCACCTTGATGAACTTAACCAAGTCGTACCTATCTTCGAAATAATACTGATTTTTTTTTATTTTTAAATTTTACCAAAATTGACAGAATAAAAAACACGGGTGAGCTTTCTATTAAACTTTATGACAAGTGGAAATAAAAAATAAAAAAATGAAAATAACATTTGCATTACCTTTCCAGGGGAAGGCTCATGTCCATTCCAAAACACATAGGTTTGGATAACATCTAAGCCTCCATCTTTGGCCTTTTGAATAAGGTCTGGCCACATCTGCAAACAAGCATGAGACAATGAGAAACATAAACTTTTCAGTGTGAAAACTGAAAACTCATTGGTGATTACAAAAATAATTAACTAAGAGTGAGTGAGTACCTCAGGTGTACTTCTTGGGTAGTGGATGGAACCAGAGATCAAAATTCTTCTCTGCCCATTAACAAGAATGGCTTTGTGATCATAAGTCACAGAGGCTGTGACTGCACAAACCCACAAAACTAACAGCAGGGTATAAAAAATTCCCCCTGGTAAATTCTCCATCAGAACCCGTGAACCCATTAGTGTCCTTCACACATTTAAAAAAAAAAAAAAACTCCAAAAAATAAGAAGGGAACAAGAGAAACGTGCTTATGTTTTTGTTTCTTCACAATGCCTTTTTGATTCTTTTGAGATTGAAAAGAGATGTCAGATGGCACGCAAAGACTTTAATATGTAACAATGGTAGTTGAGGTGCGTGGTGCTTGAGAGAAGGTTGCAACTCCTTTATATACATTTGAAAATCCAAAGCTACTATGCCTTGGAGTCTAGAACTGGGACCCATTTAATCCTTCCTTCTTTGCATGGCACTGAGTCACTCACCACGGACCCCACAAACAAGGTTTTAAAAAACAGTATGTACGTGACTTTTAAAATTCATTAAATGGGTCAACTTTTTTATCTTTGATTTCAAAATCATTTAATTTTATTATAAAAACGTATTGTGATTTGATTTGAATCAATTTAAATATAATACTTAATTTAATATGATTATAAATATTTTAAAATGCATTAAATGAATAAACTTTTATATCTTTGTTTTCAAAACATTTAACTTTGTTATCAAAACGTATTGTGATTTGGTTTTAATCAATTTAAATACAATACTTAATTTAACTTAATTTTATTTAATATGATTAGAAAATTTTAAAATTCATTAAATTCCTTGACTTTTATATCTTGTTTTCAAAATTATTTAATTTTATTATAAAAATGTATTGTGATTTGGTTTGAATCAATTTAAATATAATACTAGCTTTGGTCCTAATTATAAGCAGCATAGGACAAATCATCAATATCAAGAAAAATAGTTAATACAACTTTTTTTAATTAATTCTACCATAAATTCATTTTTTATTCCAAAATCGTCTTTTGCTTTAAGTGGTTGTAAGTGAATGTATAGGAAATAGAGTTAAAAATAAAGTAAGGGTATAAAAAAAATTATCCTAAGTAACTTTAAAAACACTAGTGACTGTTGCTTATAATTAGGACCAAAGAAAAAGTCAATTTGTTGTTTATAATTAGGATCAGAGGTGGTACTTAATTTAATATGATTATAAATATATTAAAATGCATTAAATGAATAAACTTTTATATCTTTGTTTTCAAAACATTTAATTTTATTATAAGAGGAATGCTAGCGACACTCTCTCAGACACTCTCTTCATGATTGGTTAAAATTTATTGAAAATCACCCATTTTGGTGGTTCCACTTATCATTTAACGATTATCTCTCCTAATCTAGAAATGAGACCCACCAAAATTGGTGATTTTCAACAAATTCAACCAATCACAAAGATAGTGTTTAAAAGAAAGTGTATGAGAGAGTGTCACTAGCATTCCTCTTATTATAAAAACGTATTGTGATTTGGTTTTAATCAATACTTAATTTAACTTAATTTATTTAATATGATTAGAAATATTTTAAAATTCATTAAATGCCTTGACTTTTATATCTTGTTTTCAAAATCATTTAATTTTATTATAAAAATGTATTGTGTTTTGGTTTGAATCGATTTAAATATAATACTAGCTTTGGTCCTAATTATAAGCAGCATAGGACAAATCATCAATATCAAGAAAAATAGTTAATACAACTTTTTTTAATTAATTCTACCATAAATTCATTTTTTATTCCAAAATCGTCTTTTGCTTTAAGTGGTTGTAAGTGAATGTATAGGAAATAGAGTTAAAAATAAAGTAATGGTATAAAAAAAATTTATCCTAAATAACTTTAAAAACACTAGTGACTGTTGCTTATAATTAGGATCAAAGAAAAAGTCAAATTGTTGTTTATAATTAGGATCAGAGGTGGTACTTAATTTAATATGATTATAAATATATTAAAATGCATTAAATGAATAAACTTTTACATCTTTGTTTTCAAAACATTTAATTTTATTATAAGAGGAATGCTAGCGACACTCTCTCAGACACTCTCTTCATGATTGGTTAAAATTTATTGAAAATCACCCATTTTGGTGGTTCCACTTATCATTTAACGATTCTCTCTCCTAATCTAGAAATGAGACCCACCAAAATTGGTGATTTTCAACAAATTCAACCAATCACAAAGATAGTGTTTAAAAGAAAGTGTATGAGAGAGTGTCACTAGCATTCCTCTTATTATAAAAACGTATTGTGATTTGGTTTTAATCAATACTTAATTTAACTTAATTTTATTTAATATGATTAGAAATATTTTAAAATTCATGAAATGCCTTGACTTTTATATCTTGTTTTCAAAATCATTTAATTTTATTATAAAAATGTATTGTGTTTTGGTTTGAATCGATTTAAATATAATACTAGCTCTGGTCCTAATTATAAGCAATATAAGACAAATCATCAATACCAAGAAAAATTGTTAATACAACTTTTTTTAATTAATTCTAACATAAATTAAATTTTTATTCCAAAATCGTCTTTTGCTTTAAGTGGTTGTAAGTGAATGTATAGGAAATAGAGTTAAAAATAAAGTAAGGGTATAAAATTTTTTTACCCTAAGTAACTTAAAAAACACTAGTGACTATTGCTTATAATTAGGACCAAAGAAAAAGTCAATTTGTTGTTTATAATTAGGATCAGAGGTGGTACTTAATTTAATATGATTATAAATATATTAAAATGCATTAAATGAATAAACTTTTATATCTTTGTTTTCAAAACATTTAATTTTATTATAAGAGGAATGCTAGCGACACTCTCTCAGACACTCTCTTCATGATTGGTTAAAATTTATTGAAAATCACCCATTTTGGTGGTTCCACTTATCATTTAACGATTCTCTCTCCTAATCTAGAAATTAGACCCACCAAAATGGGTGATTTTCAACAAATTCAACCAATCACAAAGATAGTGTTTAAAAGAAAGTGTATGAGAGAGTGTCGCTAGCATTCCTCTTATTATAAAAACGTATTGTGATTTGGTTTTAATCAATACTTAATTTAACTTAGTTTTATTTAATATGATTAGAAATATTTTAAAATTCATGAAATGCCTTGACTTTTATATCTTGTTTTCAAAATCATTTAATTTTATTATAAAAATGTATTGTGTTTTGGTTTGAATCAATTTAAATATAATACTAGCTCTGGTCCTAATTATAAGCAATATAAGACAAATCATCAATACCAAGAAAAATAGTTAATACAACTTTTTTTAATTAATTCTAACATAAATTCAATTTTTATTCCAAAATCGTCTTTTGCTTTAAGTGGTTGTAAGTGAATGTATAGGGAATAGAGTTAAAAATAAAGTAAGGGTATAAAAGAAATTTACCCTTAGTAACTTTAAAAACTAGTGACTGTTGCTTATAATTAGGACAAAAGAAAAAGTTAATTTGTTGTTTATAATTAGAACCAGGGGTAGTACTTAATTTAATATGGTTATAAATATTTTAAAATGCATTAAATGAATCAACTTTTATATCTTTGTTTTCAAAACATTTAATTTTATTATAAAAACGTATTGTGATTTGGTTTTAATCAATTTAAATACAATACTTAATTTAACTTAATTTTATTTAATACGATGACAAATATTTTAAAATTCATTAAATGTGTTGACTTTTATATCTTGTTTTCTCAAAATCATTTAATTTTATTATAAAAATGTACCGTGATTTGGTTTGAATCAATTTAAATATAATGCTTAATTTAACTTAATTTAATATTATTATAAATATTTTAAAATGCATTAAATGAATCAACTTTTATATCTTTGTTTTCAAGACATTTAATTTTATTATAAAAATGTATTGTGATTTGGTTTGAATCAATTTAAATATAATACTTAATTTAATATGATTATAAATATTTTAAAATGCATTAAATGAATAAACTTTTATATCTTTGTTTTCAAAACATTTAATTTTATTATAAAAACGTATTGTGATTTGGTTTCAATCAATTTAAATACAATACTTAATTTAACTTAGTTTTTTTTAATATGATTAGAAATATTTTAAAATTCATTAAATGCGTCGACTTTTATATCTTTGTTTTCAAAATCATTTTCAATCAATTTTAACCCATGAGGAGAGTGTTAGTGACTAGTAAGAGAGTATTAGAGAAAGTGTCACTAATATTCCTCTTATAAAAATGTATTGTGATTTGGTTTGAATCAATTTAAATATATAATACTTAATTTAACTTAATTTAATATGATTATAAATATATATTTTTTATCTGTAGGAATCGAAGACAGGTACCGAAGATTTACAATAATTCACGCACCATGTTCAACCAATTGAGCTACTAATTATAAATATTTTAAAATGCATTAAATGAATCAACTTTTATATCTTTGTTTTCAAGACATTTAATTTTAGTATAAAAACGTATTATGATTTGGTTTTAATCAATTTAAATACAATACTTAATTTAACTTTATTTTATTTAATATGATTAGAAATATTTTAAAATTCATTAAATGGGTCAACTTTTATATCTTTGTTTTCAAAATCATTTAATTTTATTATAAATATGTATTGTGATTTGGTTTGAATCAATTTAAATATAATACTTAATTTTATTTAATATGATTATAAATATTTTAAAATGCATTAAATGAATCAACTTTTATATCTTTGTTTTCAAAACATTTAATTTTATTATAAAAACGTATTGTGATTTGATTTTAATCAATTTAAATACAATACTTAACTTAACTTAATTTAATTTAATATGATTAGAAATATTTTAAAATTCATTAAATGGATCAACTTTTATATTTTTGTTTTCAAAATCATTTAATTTTATTATAAAAATGTATTGTGATTTGATTTGAATCAATTTAAATATAATACTTAATTTAATTGAATTTAATATGATTATAAATATTTTAAAATGCATTAAATGAAACAACTTTTATATCTTTGTTTTCAAAACATTTAATTTTATTATAAAAATATATTGTGATTTGCTTTGAATCAACCTAATATAATACTCCTTCCAATCCTAACATTATTAAATAGATGAAAGAGATAAGTAATTTTACAAAACTAACATTATTATTAATATTGCATTAAAAAGGTAAAGTGACACTTATTAGGGGTATTAGTGGAAAAAAGTAATTAATATTACATTGAAAAGTCAAATGCGACACTCATTTTGGGACAATTTTTTTTTCCAAATGTGACACTCATTTTGGGACAGATGGAGTAATATTTACGGATAAAAAACAACCTAATATAATATTTAATTCAATTTAAACTTATTGAAATAGTTTAAATTACATTAAACTATATTTTAAACCTGTGTGATTCACAAGTTCATTTAAAATATATAAAAACATAATACTATCTCTGGTCATAATTATAAGTAACATAGGACAAATCATCAAGACCAATAAGAGTAGTTAAAGTAGTTATTTTTAATTAATTCTACAATGAATTCAAATTTTATTCCAAAAGTACCATTTGCTTTATTGATGTGAATGCATAGAAAATAGAGTTAACAGTAAAGTAAGGGTATAAAAGAAATTTTATCCGGAGTAACTTTACGAAAAGGTGATTGTTGCTTATATATAGGACCAAATGAAAATCTAATTTGTTGCTTATAATTAGGACCAGAGGTAATATATAATATAAGAATAAATTTGAAATTTTAATATAAAATAAACTAAATACTTTATTAAAAGGAAGTTAACTATGACTTTAAATGATAATAATAATTTAACTATGATTAAGAGAAAAATTTAGCTAATTTTTTTTAATCCGTAGGAATTGAATACATGTGACTGTGACTGTACAATTCACGCATTCTGCTCAACTAATTGAGCTAGATTTTTTGTGAAATTCTTTTTTTATTGATAAATGTTAGTTTTTTTTAGAAATGTTAGTGGTATAGGGACTCAAACCTGCGACCTCTTCTCACCCTTAAGTCCTTATTCCCACCAAGCCAATCTTATATCTAATGTAAAAAGAATTAGGAAAGCAATCTTCAGCCACCTTTGCTTTCACCTTTGTTAAATGTATCTTAATTTCCCTTCTCACGATGAGTGTACATTTAAGACAAAAAAAAAAAAGGTTAACTAAGTTTTTAGTCCATGAACTTTTTCAAAATTCGGTTTTTAGTTCTTAAACCTTAGTTTAACTGGTCAAAGTTCCTAAACTTTTTAAAAATTCAGTTTTTAGTCCCTGAATTAATGAGGACTAAAAACCAAATTTTTAAAAAGTTTAGGGATTAAAAACCGAATATTTAAAAAGTTTAGGGACCTTGACCGATCAAACTAAAGTTTAGGGATTAAAAACCGAATATTTAAAAAATTTAGGAACCTTAACCGGTCAAACTAAAGTTTAGGGATTAAAAATCGAATTTTGAAAAAGTTTAAAGACTAAAAATTTAGTTAAAAAAAAAAAAAAAAAAAACAGATGTGTTTAAGTGCCATAAAAAGCGACCTACTTCGTGGTACTTTTCACTGCAATATGTTGCTCCTCTTACTCATAAAGGAAGATTCGACGCTGCACGTACGTTATTTTAAGCTGCTTTGAATCCAATCCGGTTATAATTTATTCTCATGGACTTTGTGACCAAAATAAATATCATGCTCTTTTTAGGTTCCATCCATTACACGGATGGAAGCAATTCTGGGAGAGTATAATAATATTTTGGTGAAGTGTTACATCAAATCTATAACTAAAAAAATTCTTTGAACTAGATATTTTATTGACACTTTGAGAAAGAACATAATGTTAGTTTCATTCACTTATTTTCAATATCTTACTTTTGAATTGATTAGCGATAGTAGTCAGCTTCTTGAAAAAGGCTAGAAACGGTGTTCAGTTTCTTTGAAAAGAAAAGAATAGAGATACACAAACACCTTTATATATCATATACTTGAACCCATTATTTTTTTTCTATCTTTCTTTTTGTCATATTATATTAGTTATCATGTTTACATTTTTCTTTCTTTTATCTGCACGTATTAAATAGCATTTGATATCCACCCATTTTTTTTCAAGAAAAATAGGAAGAGATTCCATTTTTATAGTGTAATAGCTAGTAAGTTCTTTTGGGTATAAGATAATGACGATTTTTTTTGAAAAAGCGTATTTAGGAATTCTCTATGTAAAGAAACAATTTCTGAATTTGCTTGATGAATTGGAATGGAACGGAATAATGGATTGGTTGGGGAAGGAAAGGCAAAGTTGCCGCACATAAAATAAAACCCGTGTACCAATGAGGTAAATCCTTTGACTACAAGCATTTTCAATCTTGAATTTGGATCCTGGATCCCGGACTTTTATTCTTACAAACCAGTCGTAACATGCCACGTTTCCCCAATGAACTCATGATCGTACCGAGGAGCTAACAACCTTTCTTTTCACAGAAAAGTTGAGATTTCTTGTATTATAACGTTGAGCATATGTCAAACTTTGTTAATACAAATAGAGTAAACACTGTATTTTTTATGAGTAGAGTAAACACTGTATGGATAAAGATATTTGCTCTAATATTTAATTACTACTATTAGTGGTTGTTATGTATATAGTAAATTTACCAACAAATGCAACATAAACGGTAGATAATTAAGTTCTTTAAATATATTGTGAAAAATTAATTCCTAGTAATGTGAATGGACAACACTTTGTTGGGAGATACAAAATCTATTTAAGTGATCTCTATATCTCAAAAAGAATTAGTTCTTGACTATTGGTTGGAGAATATTCTTTTTTTATATTCTTAATTCACACCAAAATGTATATAGTAAATTTGTTGATTTTTATAGTAATTATTTTAAAAGTTATATTGACAATAAATTGTTCTGATAAAAAAATTACCCTTTATTATAAATTATTAGATTTTTTATGAAAATATAAAAATAGTGAAAAGTGTGGTGTATTTTCGTCTATTAAAGGATAAAATTGTATGTTTAAAAACAAAAAGAAAAGAAAAGGTGTAATATTTAAATATCTTAGAATAGGGGTTGTAAATAATATTTTAGTTATAAAATATTTTTAACAAAAAATTAAAATTAGAGTAATGTGTATTTGTATTTATTAAGGGAGAGAAATGTATATTTTAATACAAGAGGAATAGTAATATAATACTTGTATACCTTAGGAAATGGTAGTATAAAATATATTTTCGTAATAGCATTTTTAACGGAAGTTAACAAAATTCTAACAAAAAAATTAAAAATAAAGTAAAGTGTCATTAATTTGAAATGGTCAAGAAAAATAATTATATATTTTTATATAAGAGGAGAAAATAATGTAATATTCACATTTTTCAGATAAGAAGGTATAATTTACTTTTGATTTTTTTTGTTTATAATAATAATAATAATAATAATAATAATAATAATAATAATAATAATAATAATAATAATCACTGATTATTGCAATGATTGCCAATTTGTCATAATGAATTCATACGTTGCTTGGAAATAAGTATAATAGATTATGGCACATGGTCTGTACAATACTTGTGAACGCAGCCACATTCTGCCAAATGTTGTTTCAATTATAATCAAACTATAAAACGCTAGTTGTATTATTCATTTTTATATTGAAATTTCAAATTTACACATGCGTTTATATGTAGATGTAACTATCTGATCGATGTTAATTGTTTTTTAAAAAATTATACAACTAATGTAGATCAATAGCTATCTAACGAGGATGAGGAGCTGTGCTTATGATATGGTAAAAATTATACAATCTTATTGATATATGTAACATTTTTTAGTGTATTTTTCTTTAGGTTCAAACTAGGATCTTCACAGTTCACACAACAAGGTCTTATCACTCGGGGCGGAAAAAAAAAAACTAGCTAGTATATATAAGTAATAATAATTTAATATATAATACTGTAAAAAAAAAAGTATTAATCTATAATTATTAATAAAGGTGATATTTTGATTTAGTTCTTATATTTCTTTAGACGTTTTAGTCCTTCAATTAACTCTACTCCACTCATCTACTTTGAACTTTTCATGTCGTTACTTCTATTTATTTCATTTGTTCCACTTTATATAACGTTTAAGATTTCGGCATAGATATTGAGAAGAGAAAATAGGTGATGCACTGACAATGTAAAAAGTTTTACACTGCTATTAAGAAATGTAATTAATATTTTAGATTTTATAGAATATATTATATATGTAACTTTTTAATATACTTTTTATCTCTTTAATTAATTATAAATTTTCTCATTTATTACACAATAATAACTACTCTCACTAAGGATATTCTATAGAAAAACATATTTAATGTTTCATTAATTGATTTTCTAAAATGACAATTAATTTAGAATAATTTTATTTTTGCTAAAACGGCATATAAAGTGGAACAAAGGGAGTAATATTTAGGCTTCGTTTAGAAGAACTTATAAAAACTTATTTAGACTTATCATATGTTATAAGTATTCATGAGAATTTGGAAAAACTTATACAAATATCTCTTGACAAGCCTAGAATATGTCAATTTAATCCTTTCGTTAGTTTAGAATTGACGTCGATAATCATTTTAATATAATGACGGTTAAAAATCACCACAAAATAATACTTCCTTTTTTGGATTATTTTTTTGCATGCGTAATTAATTTAGTGACAGTTTTTAATATTATAATAATTTTAAATAGGAAAATGCTTTCTTTTTTAGTGATTGTATATTTTTATTAATATTATAAAAATATTTATTATATCAAAATAAATTACTTTTAAAAGTAAATATTTTCAAATGTAAATCAACTTACCTACACTTGCTTTAAATTAAAATTATTTCTATAAAATAAAATTGATCTAAAATTAAGTTTAGAAACTCTAATGCAAAAAGATAGATTTCATGAGGAAGGAGTGAGCCCCATCGGGCATCGGGCCCAAATATTCTATTTCCAGGTTGGTTTTCTCATTTTTGTGCATGATCCATCACATGACTGACCTCAGGTACCCTTTATCCCTTTTGCATGCCCTATTTAGTAACCATTCAGTAAAGGAAGCAAGTGCAAGTGTGCAACAAATAAAAATCCTTTTATCCAAAAGCATAAAGCTATTTTTATTAACATTAAATCATATTAGTAGTTTAAGCTGGGTCAGCAGTTTATGCTTTGTGGTCACTTCATATAGTAGTTTAAGATACAAACAGGGTGGAAACAATAATCATATTCTGGTTTGTACACTAAACTATGTAGTTTCCTGGATTGGGTACCTCTGGTACCTCAATTCTATTAATAATATATCTTTGATTGGCTGACAAAAAAAAAACATTAAATCATAAAGCTATTCAAGTAGCTTCCTTTTCCTCCAATAATACCTAACTTGATAGCCACAAAACAGAACAGTGAGAATTCTATTAGATAATTAACGAAGATCATTGCCACATCATCTTTTGGTAGTGGAACCAACTCTTAATTATTAATCTTCAAATTTTCCCAATATCAAGCAAAGAATTGTGAATTACAGTTTGTTATTGTTACATGTGAGACAAGGATGCATGAACGGACATCATCATAGGATAATCTAATCTAATCTAATCTAATATAATCTCGTAACGTGAGAACTGATGAGGCAACGAAGCTTCGAGTTGAAGTTCTTAGTTTCTAACAACAACTAATGTCAAGTTGTACCAAAAAGAGAAACGGAAACAATAGGAAGAATTGGCATGGCGTGTATGTCTAAAATTGAACAAGCAGGGGCGAATCGGATGAGAGTGCCACGCTTTTCACACCCCGTACGCCACCACTTGATGCTCAATCTTGAAACATATATATATAACCAATGATCCATTATTCAACTTGTGCATTGATGGGACCCAAATTGTTCCTGTGTTAAGGGGGACCTCGACCAGAATTTATATCCAGTCTTATCTTAAATACATGGGTCATGTGCCCAATGAGTGGCTCCCTTATCATATCTGATGAAATTAAGCATAGAATAGAATAACGACTCGTTTGTTACAATTTACAAGGATGATGTTATTGTTCATGTTTTATTTGTTATGTCATGTTAATTGCCTAAAGATAAAAATATTTAAAGGTATACAATTTTTTTTCGAGAGTCTTAGGCAACTATTTTAATTGCCTAAAGACCTCACGACCTTGCTCTATAATCCAATTATTTACCCTAGGACTTTTATTTGACTTGAAATTTGAAATACTTTAGTAGTATTTGCTTTCAGGTATAGAAAGAAAAGTGAATATTTGAAAATATTAAATTTATATTTTAAATAACATTTGAATTTAAAAAACGAAAATTGTAAAGGTTCATGTCCGTGGGTTTCAGACCTAATTCAATCCTATAAAATCAGCTTGTAAGGTGAGGATTGATCCCCCACTTATATACTCTATCTCGACACTATCTCTAACCAATGTGAGACTTCAACATGTCCCTTTTTGTCCACGGCTACTTGTCACACAATGTGGGACTTTCAACACACCCCTTTCCTGTCCATGGCTACCTACCACATCTAAGGTGGACTAGGAGTGACCACCATCAAGATGGTTTTCCAACAGTTCATAAATATAGTTTTTCACTTACGTGTTTGATTTTTCATTTGAAACTTTCAAATTATAATAGACATATCACATATATATTTTTGCTTAAATCATGCTTTAGAGCTTTCTTAATATATTGACAGTTTAAGTGTGTGTTTGGATTGACTTTAAAATCATGGTAGAACATGGTGATGTGAGTTTGACTTGATTTTGACCAAAATTTTACATGTTAATTTGATTATCTTAGTAGAATCAATTTTGATGAAAAAAATCATGGTGAAGTTGAAGCAAGTAGGAATAACTTCTACTTCTATCAAAATCAATTCTAGTTGGATTTTGTCTAATTTACCTTCACATCAAATTGATTTTAAAAGTGTACATAGACATTAAAACTCATTTTGGTCATTACACCTTCAAAATCAATTTTGATTCAAAATATCCAAACAATATTCTCTTAAAAAATCACTTTTCTTATATTTGTTATCCAAACAAAAATGACGTTACTTCATAATCAATTATAACCATAATCAATTATGTAAAATCAATTTTATTCAAAATCAATTTTGTCATCACCAATCCAAACACACACTAAGACACACAAGTCTTTTTTGTTTTGGGATAATATTATGTTGTGTTTCGCGGGGTTAATTCAACTTGTGCGTGTGTGTTTAGAACTACCTACCAACACAAGTATATCGAAAGTGGATCTTCTAAATTATATCTATAGACACATGATAATTAAGAAGATAAAAAAAATTAAGAAATAAAATATTTATTTTATTTGGGAGATGTTTTGAAGAGTTTATGAAAATGGTTTATAATTTTTATAACTTTTTTAGTTTATTTTAAAGAAATTCTTTGTAAGATGTAGTATATCAAATCAAGTTTTTTAAACTCATTCTAAATAAAACTAATGGATCAAAATTATGGTATAAACTCTTACATAATAAAAAAATTATTAAATAAATACTTGATTAAACTGTTTATCTAAATACATGCACTTTATTCCTCTACATATTTAATGTTAAAATTATTAAATACCTTACAAACTATATAAATACAGCAATCTCAAACGTCACATGTCAGGACCACAAACAATATGGCATTTGCAAGTTGTAGATATCTTGTTCAATGAAATTAATTAAATGCAACTTCCAGTTGAAGTAATAATAATGATCACATGGCATTCTTAATCTGCATCAATAATATAAACTTAATCAATTTGATTTCCAATAATGCTTATATGTAATTAATAAATAAGAATTCGTCTCTTCTAAAATGGGCAACTCGCTCAAAAAGATTAAGTAAGATAGTCGCATTTGTTGAAGAAAAAATGAACAGTTGATACTATGTACATATAAATAACAATAACAAATAATCAATATATTAAAATATCAATCATTAATTTTGTTTATTAATGATTAAAAATATTTACTTTATCTTGACTTCACCGTTAGGTTTTATAGTGTATATATGATATACATATTTATTTTTCAATTCATGCTTTCAAAAAGATATGTAAAGCTATCTTTTTTAGACTTTTACTCAATAATAAAATAACCATACATAATGAACAGTGTTGGTTTTCCACGTTATGAATTCCATAGATTCAAAATTTAACAATTTATACCTTGAAAACGATATGATATTGGGATTTTTTTTTTCCTGTCTGAGGATGTTGGGGTGATCTTCTACTCCTTACTCCAAAGTCTTCTGTAGATGTCTGAATCCTCCTATACGAATGATGGGGGTACCTGTAAAATGCATTCCAACGCTCAAGTCAGGTTTCGGCTCAGAACATTTAATGTCAGTAATAAATGAGGGTCAAAAGTCCTTTACCTTGAGGGGTGTATCCCCTTTTATACTTATCTTGTTGGGCCTGGACCCTTATGGGCCCTGGTCATTCTTTAATGACTGATCCATATTGATTAAGATGATTTAATTATCTCCTAATCTCCGATTTATCTTGATAATAGTCATTTAAAGGAATCTTTATCGTCCGAGTACTGTGCTTAGTATTCGGCTGGGGTAGCGCCGAATGCCCCCATAATGGTATTCGACGATATAAGCAGTTGTTCGTTAAAGACAAGTGTTCGGCCAGATTTAGGCCGATCACCTGTATTCGGCTTCTTTGTGGTGGAAGGTATTCGGCTACTCATATGGCCGAATACCCCACCGGTATACATGCCCCCCAACCTCGAGTAAGTAGTGATGATGAAGAGGCTTTGATTCGAAACGCGCGTCTCGTTATGCCGTTTCAAATCCTGCCATTATACTGAAAAAACCGCTTATGTGATGGGATCGAGGAGTTGCATTTTTGTGAACCGTTAGATCGTGGTTAATCCAACGGTTGGCAACACTTGAACCCTTTGGACCGTTATGGGCTTGGGTCCTATAAATAGGATGAGGGATGTCGTCTTTGCATCCCTTATTTACAATCCAGCAAACACTTCATTTTTCGCTCTTGGCCGAATACTTCTTTCTTGCTTCTTCCTTTTTCGTCTTAGCCAAGGTACGAGAGTTCGGCTTTTTTCTCTTTCATTTATCGTTACCATGAGTTTGTCTGGTCATAAGCTTTCTGGGGGAACCGAGGTGGTTGACCTTCGGTCATCTGCCTCGGCTAGTGGGTAGTCTTCGGCTTCTTCGTCTTTATTTTCGTCTTGTCCATCATTGTTCCCCTCTTTGCCTCCTGCCGGAGAGGGGGTGGGTGATAACATAGTGTCCCATTTGGCTGGGAATGATGATTCCAGCCAAAAATCGAGGCGTAAACCTTGGGTTACACAAGGGAAACGAGTGTTCCCGCCGATTACCCTTGAGGGGTACGAATGGGTACACGGGGAGGTTGGGTCCTATTGGTCTCGGTATGATGATAGGCGTAGTGTTTCCAACCTTGTAAATTATGTCGATATTTCTTCCATTGTTGAGGATGAGTTATGTCCTATAGCTTTACAGTGTTATCGGCGTGAAACAAATGCCGAATTTGTTTTCATGGGAAAAGGTCCGTCTTCGAGGGATTTCTTTTATATGTATGATTGCGTGTTCTGCGACCTACATGTAACAGTTCCTTTTGATGATTTTACTATAGGGGTGCTTTGGGTTTTGAACGTGGTACATTCTCAGTTGCATCCGAACGGGTGGGCCGCAATTCAGGCCTTTCGTGCCCTTTGTATTTTTAATTTTATAGAGCCTTCGGTGAGTGTATTTTTGTATCATTTTTGTACTCGGCCTAAGAATGGTTTGTGGGTATCTCTTATAAGGAAATCGAAAAGGCCCTTATTCCAATCTTTTACCACCTCTTACAAAAATTTCAAAACCGGCTTCTTTAAAGTGGTAGTGAAGTGAATATAGGGGCTAACCATTTTTATGATAGGGATGGGAAGCCCTTATTTCCTTTTTATTGGGAACGAAACCCTCGGCGTTATGATAAATTTTCAAAATCTATGATGACCGAAAGGGAACGTGAGGACCTCCTCTTTCTTGAGTCCCTCCCCCAAAAGCTTCCTGTTAGGCAGCTTGTGGCCTTGTTTAATTCTTCAACTGTTATAGTCGATATGTGTGGTACGGCTTCGATTCTTTCTATTATGCTATTTGGTACTTGGTTCTTATGTCTGACTAAGTGTTTTGTGAGGTGTAGGTATTATGGCCGATGCGGGAAGTGATGTCCTTTCCTTCCGAAATGCTAGGAAGAACAGGGCTTAGGCTGCAGGGAACACTTCGGGTGCTGCTTCTGTTCCTCCCGTTGTGAAACAACCAACGTCGAGGCCTTGTCCGGTGGATACTGTACCCCCTCCGGCAGGAGAGAAGAAAAGCAAGGATGAAGCCCACAAGAAAAAGGCACCGAAGATGTGAGGCTTCGGAGGAAGAAAAATCAAAGAAGCTGAAACAGCAGACACTGGACTTTTCTACTTCAGGGTCGCTGGCTTCTATCCTTGCATTGACTGCCGAGGGCTTTTTCTCAAGGGATTTTCGGCAGAAGAAAATGGTTAGTTCCAGCGACATTTCTGAGGCCGGAAAGGATATCCTGAATAAGGCTGATGCTGCCTCCAACTGGTCGGCTTACTGTGAATTTCAAGCAAGGGCTTCGGCCATTGCTTATCATATGTTCACGACTTTGTTGAAGGAGATCGAGAAGCTGAAGAAGAGTTTGAAAGAATATCAAGCTTTACCATCAAGCCTTGGAGGCCAACATAGCTCTTGCAGACGACAATGCTCGTTTGAAGGACGAGGTGAAGCACCTTTCGGTTAACCTTAACGACTTGAACACCAAAATCCTAATGGCCGAAAAGGATGCTAAACTTCAAGTTGAAGAGATTGAGGGTCTGAAGGCGCTATTGGCTCAGGCTAGAGAGGAGAGGGACGCCGAATGCTCTGCCAAGGAGCAAATAATTGGTTCGACGCAGGATAAAATTATTGCTGAACATGAAGCCGGGTTCCTTAATGCCATTCGGCAAATGCTATTTTTCTATGACGTCTGAAACCCTACTGTTTTCGATATGGACAAGGATGTCTTCCAAGGCCGCCTGCTTCCTATTAATGATATCCCTGAGGATGCGATTCTTGAGAATCCTCTGCACCAGTCAGCTCCGGATGATGATGGTGATGCTGGTACGAACGAGAACAGGGAGGATGCTGCCGATGCCGTGGTCCAAGAGAATCCGGCCGAATGAGACATTTGTTACTTGGGCCGTTAGAGCCTGTTTTTTGTTTTGTCAGAGATTTTTTGTAACCTTCTTTTGTGATTAATGAAATAGTATTTACTTCTCGGCCTTCATTTCATGCATTTATACTTAGAATGTTTTTGCAAACTTAATTGCAATCTATAACTTCGTAAGAA
Source organism: Pueraria montana var. lobata (assembly GCA_026413185.1). Taxonomy (NCBI): domain Eukaryota; kingdom Viridiplantae; phylum Streptophyta; class Magnoliopsida; order Fabales; family Fabaceae; genus Pueraria; species Pueraria montana. Next base: position 68,026,538 of record CM048649.1, on the reverse strand, counting down.
TAGATTTCTCTTCCTTTATTGACTATGGAGATCATCGCTTGAGTTTTTTGTGAAATTAATCTGAATGGTACATCCTTAGCCGAGTAGGAGTACTCGGGAGGGAAATCATTTGTGAGAAAATCCAAATGGTACATCCTTAGCCGAGTAGGAGTACTCAAGAGGGAAACCATTTGTGAGAAAATTCGAATGGTACATCCTTAGTCGAGTAGGAGTACTCGGGAGGAAAATCATTTGTGGGAAAATTCGAATGGTGTTGAAAAATAGTCATATAGTAGGTAGGCAAGATAAGCTTCATTGATTTATTTAAAAAGGTGAGCCTCGTTAAAACCTCTTCGGTAAAAATCCTTTCACATTTTTTAGGGATAAAAAATCGAGTAAGGAAAAAGAGTACAACACCCGATTACATAATCAACTAAAATAATACTTAAGGTATGTCGAGTTCCATGTTCTCGGCACCACCTTTCCTGAAAGCTCTTCCAACTTGTAAGCACCGTTGTTGAAGTTTTGCCAGATTCTGAATGGGCCATCCCAATTGGAGGCCAGCTTTCCTTATCAGGTATCTCTTCATGCCTCACCTTGCATTCTTAGGACTAAGTCTCCTTCTTTAAAATCCCTTGGCTTCAGCTTCGAGTTGAACCTTTTGGTCATTCTCTGCCTACATGCTTCGGCCTTGAGGCATGCTTGGTTGCGTACACCATTCTGAACGGTGTTTCTTTGATCGTTGTCTGTGGGGTGCACCGGTAAGCCCACAAGATTTCGAGTATCTCTTCTGCCCATGTGCCTTTAGCCGCACCCAGTCTCTTCTTCAATTCTCCCAAGATGACTTTGTTGGCGGATTCAGCTTATCCATTCGTTTGTGGGTGCTCGACTGAGGTCACCCTGTGTTTTATTCCCAGGCCTTCCAAGAAGGTATTCAATTTCTTGTCCGTAAACTGCAAGCCGTTATCGGTGATGATTACGCAAGGGATGCCGAAACATGTGATTATGTTTTTCCATAAGAACTTCTGTACATTTTGGGTCGTGATGGTTGCTAGAGGTTCGGCTTCTATCCACTTTGTGAAGTAATCGACGGCTACTATCAGGAACTTGCACTGTCCCTTAGCTATAGGAAAAGGTCCAAAGATGTCGGTTCCCCATATAGCGAAAGGCTAGGGTGACGAAATAACATGTAGTTCGTCGGCCGGCTGGTGCATGAGGTTACCATGTTTTTGGCACTGGTCGCACTTTTTTAAATATTCGGTACAATCAGTCTTGAGGGTCAGCCAATAATACCCTGCTCTGAGTACACGAGTGGACATTGTTCGGGCACCCGAATGCATTCCGCATATTCCCTCGTGCAGTTCTCTTATGACATATTCGGCCTGGTCCTTGTCAAGGCATTTGAGTAATGGTGTGGAAAACCCTCTTCTATACAACTCCTTGGCGACCAGGACGTATCTTGCTGCCGTGGTTCGCAACTTCTTGGCTTTGCCTTTGTCATCCGGAAGGGTGCCTTTCGACAGATATTGCTGGATGTCGGCCATCCAATTATCTTTAGGTGCCGAGATCTGCAGGCACTCCTCGACAGCCACACTTGGTTTTGGTAATATCTCTTGAATGAACGTCCTTAGCTGTCCGGGCTTCTGAGTACTGGCCAATTTGGCAAGTTGATCAGCTCGGTCGTTGTGTTCTCGAGCCACATGCTTTACTCGGACCTCGTCGAACTCTTGTTTTAGTTGCATGAAGGTGTGGTAATACTTCAGCAACTGTGGGTCTTTGGTGGGTCTTTGACCTGGAAAACACCATTAATCTGTTCGGCTACAATTTGGGAATCGCTCCTACATTCTACTTTCCGAGCTCCCATTTCCTTTGCTAGTCTGAGTCCGGCCAATAAGGTCTCGTATTCGGCTTGATTATTGGACGCTTTAAATCCAAATCTCACAGACTGCTTGAGTAGTATCTTATTTGGTCCTTCTATCATTATGCCTGCTCCGCTTCCTTTTCGATTGGACGATCCGTTGACATGCACTACCCACCACTCGTCATCAAAGTTCTCGGTCGGGTGTAGTTCATTGATGAAGTCTGCCAAAAATTATGCTTTTATAGGACCTCTCGGCTCGTATTTGATGTCAAATTCTGATAGTTCTACTGACCACACCATCATCCTTCCGGCCAGCTCGGACTTTTTTAGCACTTTTGCAATGGGACAATCGGTTCTGACAATCACCTGATGGCCTTGGAAGTACTGCCTTATTGCTAGAGCCGCTTTCTCTATTGTTTGATACCTAGTCTCGGACTCTTGTAGCACTCGGCTAATAAAATATATGTGAGCCTGACCTTGTTCATGTTCTTGTGCCATCACTGCGCTAATGGCTTCTTGGGATACTAAGATGTATAATATCAAATTTTTCTGGGGATCCGGTTTCTTAAGTATGGGTGGTGCCGAAAGGGTTTTCTTTAGTTCTTGAAAAACCTCTTCACATTGTGGGTTCCATGAAAAGTTCTTGTTCACCTTCAACAATTGCATGATGGGTCTCGCCTTTTCGGCTATCCTAGGTAGAAATCACGATATGGAGACGATTCTTCCAGCGAGCCTCTGGACCTCCTTTGGTGTTTTCGGGCTTCTCATTGAAATGACAGCCTGACACTTATCAGGGTTTGCTTCTATGCCTCGACATGTTAACATAAAATCCAGAAACTTCCCCCCTTGTACACTAAAAACACATTTTTCGGGATTCAAACGCATATTGTGCTTTCTGATTTCGACAAAGATTTCTTCCAGGTCATTTGTATGCATCTCGACCTTTGCATATTTGACCACCATATCATCAACGTATACTTCCAGGTTTCGTCCGAGCTTTCTTTGAAAAATCTTATCCATCAGCCTTTGGTATGTAGCTCCGGCGTTCTTCAATCTGAAGGGCATAACTTTGTAGCAGTAGTTAGCTGATTCGGTTATGAAGGCCGTTTTGTCTTCGTCTTGCGGGTACATTCGAATCTGATTGTATCCTGAATATGCGTCCAAGAAACTGAGGTAGGAGTGTCCGGCTGCCCCGTCAACTAATCAATCAATGTTTGGTAGTGGATATGCATCCTTTGGATAGGCTTTGTTCAGATCCGTATAGTCTGTGCACATTCTCCATTTGCCGTTCGCCTTTTTTACCATAACCACATTGGCTAACCAAGTGGTATATTTGACTTCTCGGATGAAGTGGGCCGTTATCAACTTAGCTACCTCTTCTTCTACAGCTTTTCGTCTTTCTTCACCCATTTTTCTTTTCTTCTGAGCTACAGGCCTTGCTTCTCGGCATATTGCTAGTTTGTGGCAGTGAAATTTCAGGTTGATACCCGGCATGTCTGAGGCTCTCCAAGCAAATAGGTCGGTGTTTTTCTTCACAACATTTTGGATATGAATCTTGTCTTTTTCTGGCAAGTTGCTGCCGTGGTATGTGATCTAGGTCGCTGTTTTTCCAATTTGAAACGTACCGATCTCCTCATTTGGTTCGACCCGCTTACCTTCATCGGCTCGGGGATCTAAGTCCAGGATTGGGGCTAAAGGTTCGGGTGTCGAGATCAAATGTACCGCCCTATACTGTTCTTCTTTCAGTTGGGTAACTTTGAGATTGGCCAGATAGCACTCCCTGGCCGCCTTTTGGTCAACATGAATCGTGATGACTGTGTCTCGGTACGAAGGAAATTTCATGGCAAGGTGTGGAGTGGAGACTATAGCTCCGAGAGTGTTCAGAGATGGACGCCCGAGCAGTATATTGTACGAGGAGTTAGTGTGCACTACTATATATTTAACTCTTATAGTTTTGCATTCCTTCTCACCGTAACCGAAAGTTGTGTCCAACTCTATACATCCCCTGGTGTTAACCCTCTCTCCTGCGAATCCGACTAGGGGTTCGTCATAGGTCATAAGTTTCCCTTCCGGTATATTCAGCTGCTTGAAGGTACTCCAACACAAGATGTCGGTTGAACTCCCTTGATCTACCAGAGTTTTTTGGACTGTGCAGTATGCTATGTCTATACTGATGACCATTGGGTCATCCTGTATGGGATCGGACCCTTGAAAGTCTGCATCGGTGAATGTGATGGGCGGCATTTTAAGTTTGCTTATGGCCGACGTCATGTTGACCGATCGGACCAATCGGAGATATTTTTTTCGGGCCGACGAGGTGTTTCCTCCACCTACAAATCCTCCCGCAATTGTTTTTATGACCTTTCGGGGTTTGGATGGTTTTGTTTCGTGCCGCTCCCGGGACCTGCTTCTCGGTCTTTCGGTTCTTTGGTCATGTTCTCGGTTGTAACTGAAGTCCCTCCTGTAAGTTCCATCATCGCCTCTGTACTTTGAGAACTGTGGCCTTTCGGCTCTAGGGTCATGGAAGAAATTTTTGAGATGCCCCATCTTAATGAGGTCCTTGATCTTGTCTTTGAGTGCTGCGTATTCTTCGGTTGAGTGACCTCTATTACGGTGGTATCGGCACTGCTTGCTGTAGTCGGCTTTTGGGGGGGTGTTGGCTCTCTTTGGCACTGCCAATATTTCTGTTGCCAGAGCTTGTTCGAGTATTCGGGAGCGGCTAGTGTTGAGGGGGGTGTAGGCTGCGTACCGGGAACCACGATACTCCCATTCCTTGTGAAACTTGTCCTTACTCTTTCCCGGATTGTCTTTTTCATGCTCCTTCCTCCCTGTGCTGGCTTCCGCTCGGACTTGGTTTCGGTACTCTGACAACTCTTCCATCTGCATGTACTTTGTTGCTCTTCGACGGAGGTCGTCCATGTCTAGCGCCGATTTTTTACAAAGACTATTGACGAAAGCCCCCGGCTTAAGGGCCATCACGAGATGATGCATGGCTACTGCTGGATCAAGGTTTCGAATGTTTAGGGCAACTTGGCTGAACCTCTCCATGAATGTTCTAAGGGATTCCTTCTTCTCTTGCCGAATGTTCACTAGTGCGACGGAAGTCAAGTGATGAGGTCTGCTCGTTGCGAATTGGTTGCCAAATCTAGTCACAAGCGTCTCAAAACTGTCGATGGAACTGGGTGGGAGCCATGTGAACCAATTTAGAGCTTGTCCCTTCAGGGACGTGGGGAACACTCTACATAGGATGGCGTCTTCAGCGGTGTAGAGGCTAACTTGGGTGACATATACGTCTATGTGTTCATCCGGGTCATTGCTACCATCGTACCGGTCTAAACCAAGGCTCTTCCAGTTTCGGGGAAGAGGAGTTTCCATGATTCTGGAAACGAAAGGATGCCTGCAGTGGTGTGACTGAGTGTTTACGGTAAAGGTCGAAGGCCGATTGGTTACTCCATGGATACTAAGGTTAACCGCAGACTCAACCTCCTATTGCTTGTCTGGTGTCTGATCCTCGGGTCTCCACGATCGGTTCAAATTTTTCAGCTCAGCGTTTTCTTGTCGAAGGGCCGATATCTCTTGTGTGTGTTGCCTTCTCATCATCGATATATCGGCTCTTAACTGTCTTAACTCCGACGACAGATTCGTTTGATCTTCCATATGCTCCATGTTTTCGCCGACGAGGTGTTGTCCTTGTATGTGTTGTTGTCTGGCTGTTGTCGATGGTTCAGGTATGTCCATGTGTGCGTGACTTCGAGTAGTAACCATTCCTTGATGGGCTATGGGATAAGTTTTACCGGGCCCCACGGTGGGCGCCAAAATGTTCCTGTCTGAGGATGTTGGGGTGATCTTTTACTCCTTACTCCAAAGTCTTCTGTAGATGTCCGAATCCTCCTATACGAATGATGGGGGGTACCTGCAAAAGGCACTTCAACGCTTAAGTCAGGTTTCGGCTCAGAGCATTTAATGCAAGTAATAAATGAGGGTCAAAAGTCTTTTACCTTGAGGGGTGTACCCCCTTTTATACTTATCTTGTTGGGTCTGGACCCTTATGGGCCCTGACCATTCTTTAATGACTGATCCATATTGATTAAGATGGTTTAATTATCTCCTAATCTCTGGTTTATCTTGATAATAGTCATTTAAAGGAATCTGTATCGTCTGAGTACTGTGCTTAGTATTCGGCTGGGATAGTGCCGAATGCCCCCATAATGGTATTCGGCGATATAAGCAGTTGTTCGTTAAAGACAAGTGTTCGACCAGATTTAGGCCGAACACCTGTATTCGGCTTCTCTGTGGTGGAAGGTATTCGGCTACTTATATGGCCGAATACCCCACTGGTATATTTTTTATTAGGAGACTTGGGAGTTGTGCTGTTATCCGTTTCATACTTACATGTTGAAGTCATCTTTCCTATTTACATTTTGTTTATTTGGAGTATGTAAGTTATAGTTGAAAACAAGGGAATTTTAAGCAATATCAATTGAAAGTGAAATCAGGTCACGAATCATGATATCCTGCGATGAAAGAAACCCAATTCAGGCTTCAACAAACGTTAATGGGCCAGCTTTTTGCACCTGTAACCAACTTCAGCGATCCAATTGTCGTCAACAAAAGAAAAAGAAATCATCTGATTTTGTCGAAAAAAAGTCGACCAAAAAATTATATATATATATATATAAGCTTTCCACCAATGAATTTCCTACCTTGATCGTTCATTTTGCGTTCCAATAAACAGGGATCAGAATTAAAATTCACGGATACATTATTAGTGATAATGGAATGGAAAATTGTTTATTTTTAATAAACATTTGTTTAATTATATACTCGATTATTTTATAGTGACAGTACAACAGGGATACTGAGCATGCAATTTGATTAATGAATCATTATTGACTTCCTAACATTACTTTATTAGGTGACAGATGAAGAATTGAAATGATCTGAACCAAAACTAACCTTGTTTTCTTTTAGTTAGGCTGTCTCATAGACTCAATAATTATTGATTGATCAACGTTGATCCATTAGTTAAGATCCGTCCTTCTTTTTACTTTTCTTTTTTATTTGCTTTAGTCAGCAGTGCACAACAATACTCGTCTCAGTCGTCTCTGTAACTACAAAAACAAAATTGCATTTGATTTTTCTTGGATTAATCATTTACATTGGGAGTCTAAACAAGGTAAGTTATATATATATATATATATATATATATATATATATATATATATGAGAAGGAATTAAATTACACCGGTATAACTCTAAAAGAATTACACCATTTTAATAATTTGATATAGAATGAAATTTTTGTCGATCCAATAGTTGAATTTTATTTACATATTATCAAGATTGTTTGTGTCAAATTTTGTCAAAATTGAACAACAATAAAAAGATAATCAAATGATTCATATTTTAGTATATTTTGAAAAATTTATATTACATCGATTTTAATATATATATAAATTTATTGTTACAAGTGATAAAAAAAAAGAGAAAGACAAACAAAGGAAAAACTCCATTCCTTTCCCAAGATTTGTCAAACTTGATTTATTTATTTAAATAAGAAAAAATTAAAATTTGAACCTGGCTTGCTTATTAAAAAAAAGGAACTTGACTTTAGTTAAAAAAATTTGAAACTTGTACTTGACTCATTAATTTATTTATAACTTTTAGTATTATTTTTCCTTTGTCTATTTTTTAAATAAAATTTTGTATATTAATTTAGTTTTTGATAGATAGCGATTATGTTATATTTTCATAAAATTCTATTACGTTAAATGCATCAAAACAAGTCGAATTAACTTTATAAATCTACATATATATTATAGATTTACCATTTTGTGAGATAAAGTCCAATCTGACCTACTATACCTTTTTCTAATTACCAGACATCCTTTCAAGTAGCTAACGTTGTTTCTAAGCCATTGGCTTCTCAGCAACAATTTCATCATTTGCATGCAAGCTTAGGTTGACATGTTTGACCTTTGCATGCCTATTTATCGTGGAAGGGGGGATGTTAACACCTATCTGTCATAATCCTAAATAAGCCTACAACCCTCAGATTCAGACTACTAATAAGACTAACTACTACTATTATTATTAGTTTTTATTTTGGTTAGTTGTAAGTTTAGTAGGTTGCTTTTACTTCAATTACCTAACTACCTTAGTTAGCTTACTGATGTATATATATATATATCTGTGTGAGTGTATTAAATCATCTCTGAATTAGTGTGTGATGAGTTTTAATATTCAACACGATTCAGAGAGCTTAATTAGTTTCGGCTTTTTTTATTAGCAAGTGTTGTTCTTGCTTTGTTACTTGATCAATATGAAAGATTCACTCTTCACTGAAGTAATTTCCTTTATTTGATATGAACTATAATGGAGTAATGCTGAAATTATATATGCTTTAAAAAAAAAAAATTGGAGAGGAGTGCAGAAATTAAAGAGAAGCATGCTAGATTTAAAGTAATTACTGTACACCAGATGAAAAAGGAAAAAATTATTGCTTCAAGAATAAAAGTATTTTTGAGTTTTCCCAACTCTAATCTAAACATGCATCTACTCAATTACAATTTGATGTGAACCGAATCTGATTATTTCATTTATAAATTAATCATAATCCAACCCACAACCACTGGGATTGTGTACATCCTAAACTAACTTAGCTGTCTTTTGCTTTGCTCATCTGTTTCCAGTTTCCACGGCTCTACACCTTTTTTTTGTAATGACGTTAGCCGCAGGCTATTTTGGGGAATTGAAAAATGTCCTCCACCGTGCGTAACTCATATGTGGTGTTGGATTTGTAAATTTTTTGAGATCGATGTGGGACTATCGTATAATCGTCCACATTAGATTTTTTTTTTAAAAAAAGATTTTTTTTTTCTGTTTAAGTTTTTTTTTTATAAAAAAAAATGACCTTTCTTCTCCGTTGTTGCTTATTGATGTTGGACTACCATACAACTGTTTACACTAGATTTTTTTTTTTAAAAAGAGATCCTTCTTCTTCTGTTTAAGTTTCTAGTGGTTTTTAACTACCGCAAATTTTTTGACAAATTAAAACTGTCAGAAATATTAAAAAATAAAATAAAAAATCAAAATCTCGAACACTAGATTTTCTGAAATCACAAAAAATATTACAAAAATAAACATTTATGACCATCAAAAAATTTACAGCGGTTAAAAGTCACTAGAAACTTAATTAGAAAATTTTCACACACACAGTTTATGTCATCACTTAACAGTTGAAATTAATGTTAGGGACTAAAAATAGAACAAAACAATTTATGATGGACTAAAAACATAACAGAACAGAACAATTTATGAGGGACTAAAAATAATAAAAAAATTTATGAATGACTAAAAATAAAAATCAAGATAAAATGACGGACAAAAAAATGGAAAGAGAGACATAAACAAAGCAACAACGGGAAAGAATGATCGTTTTTTTAAAAAAAAACTTAAACAGAAAAAAAAGATCCCTTTTTAAAAAAAAATCTAGTGTGGACGGTTGTACGGTAGTCCCACGTCAATCTCAAAAAATTTACAAATCCAACTACACATATGTGTTACGCACGGTGGACACATTTTCCAGTCCCCAGAACAGCCTGCGTTCTGTAACTTAACCTAAACTTGGGAAATAATCCTCTGGGGCCTCTTATGTCACATCATTTCGGATGCCCATGCTTAAATCTTGTTTAGTTTTTCCTTCTTTATGTTTTAGATGTGCAAAACTTTATCTAATCTGGATTTACGAAATAAAATGCAATACCTGCTATCAGAACACGGGCCTAGTAGAAGTCTTAGCGATTGGGCCTTAGAGTCCAACTTTAAGAAAAGGGCTTTTATTATGGCCCAACCCAGTGAAACATCAGTTGTGAGTTGCGATCACGTGGAATCATAAGAGTGTTGGCATCACTATGAGCATCCCCATGTCTATCACTATCATGTTTGTGGTCGCCGCGGTGGGTGGCGGGGCACAAGTGCCAAACCTTGATGCTACTACTGATTGGTAATAACCAATAAGCCCCTTTCATGAATATTGGTCACGGAATTTTGGCTACTTTTATCCTGGACCATAATATATTTTTGTAACCCATTTCAATTATCAAACCTACGTGTCATCCATTAACCCAAACAAAATGCATATATCTAAACAAACAAAAATCTTTCATATGGTCCATATTTACAAGGTATTAAGACTAAGACATCTTAAATGTTTGCGTTTACAAAGTAAGAACATACATGGGGTGTTTAGGAACGCAAATTTAATAAATACGTAGTATATATTGTGTGCAATACGCGGGTACCCTGCTGTTTTGCTACTATTGCATTTTTATTTTTACAGACTCGCGCGGAGTTGTTGCTGTTATGTTTTATTATTGTAACTATTATGATATTATCATTGGATTATTCTAATTCACACAAGTTAGTTTTGTACACTTGAAAAGTTTTCAAGTATATTTGGGTCATGTCATTTACAGAGTCTGTTTTAATTGCACACTCTATTGAATACAACATTGTTTGCTTATAATTCATCTCTGATTATTTCAAGTTAATGTAGTTTTAAATTCTCACGTACTAATCCTACTTATTCCTTTTGGTTTCGGCTTGATCTTCTGTATACATGATCAGTACTCATCCCCTTGCTAGAAATCATTACAATGATCACAATCGTAACAATAATATACTCCCACAAAACCACAACCATCCATTTACGTTATACAAAATTATATTACACGTCCATTCATGTACATGTGATTTTTTTTTTACTAAGGACATCTCTTAATCAATAATCGAAAACTAATTTATTTCGAAAAGTAGAAATTTACGTATTTTTGTCTCTTTCAACAAAGTATTTTTCATACACATAATCAGAAATCAAACATCTAACAACATACTTAAAAAAATTAGTTGTCTATTAACTGTGTTGAAGCGTGATGGTTGATATCATATGATATGAGTGGCTCATTAGGTTAGTAGCTTCCCATACCACAGTATTATGAAATCTTTAATTTCATCATAGCCCTTACCCGTGCCCATGAAAATTCTGCACCCACCATAACACACTCAGATCTAGGGATAGAGAGAGAAAGTGTGTGTGTGTGTGTGTGTGAAGGGGCCATGGGCCTTCTGGTATTGAGAGAAAAGAAAGTGTCATGTTGCTCAAAAGCGATGGCCCCCTTGCCAATTTTGAAAAGTACCATAATTTTGGACTTACTAGGTATTACAGACAGCAAATACAAGATAATTTCTAATGAAGTCCCTGTCAGCGACAGCATTGACACTAGCATCAAACGTGTACAGGAGTGATTTACAAACCGCATACGTAGCCTACTTCGTGATCGTAAAAATTACAATCATTATTATTTGGGTTCTCATAGACAAAAATTATTCTTGTTTTTAATTTTGTTAAGAAACCTCTCCTATGTTCCAAAATTGTTTATGGGTCTCTATTCATGTTTCGGTTGGAAGTGTTGTACAGCGGGTTATGTATGCCTCAATTTTGAAGTTTGCTCTCTGGGATATTTTTGCCGTTCCTTTTAGTAATTAATTAATGAATAGGAGTACTTGTCCAACACAGTACAGTTATTATAGTTAGAGTTCTACTTCAAATGTTTTAGAATTTAAAAGCAATCATGAAAAAAATAGAATTATAAGTCTTGAGAAATGTTTGTCTTTTTCTTTTTTTACTTTAAATATATATTCTCCTTTTTTAAAAATAAATATATATTACATTTGAGTTTATTTTAATGTAGATAAATACTTCCCTCGTTGTAATTCTTGATATGATTAAAAGTTAATTTTAATTACTATCAAATTTTGTGACTTTAGAAGCCGTAATAAATATTTTAGATAAAATTTTAAGACCGGTTCATATATATTAAAATCGACTAAAGTGTAACTCATTTATTTTTTAATTTAATGACCGTGTACTGACTGTGTAAAGCAGTTTCATATTGTCAACCAATTAAATATCACCGTTAGTATAATTTTTAAGATAATTTTTATAAAAGTTAAAAATTTATTATACATGGTGATTTATAATTGGATGAGAGTGTAAAATTATTTATACTGTTAAAGCATAACCTCTTTTCTCTTTATTTTTTTAAGAGAGAAGAATGCATGATTTAAAAGAGAGAGAGAAAAAAAATGTAATTTAAGCATCTCTAAAGGAAATGTAAATTGTTTTAAAAAGCATTCAATACACCTTACTTAATTTTAATTAATTAAAGTTTCCCAATTATATGTGTGAGTGTGTTTAAAATACTTGATTATTGTAAAAAATAAGAACTATAAAACTGAATTATACAACCATACATATAATTAATATTACACATATAAGTTAATTGGTGATTATTTAATCACTTAATTAAAAATGTCATGTATTTTTATTTTAATCTTAACCATTTAAATATGATCTATTGATCTATATTTTACAATTTTTGTCATCTCTCACAATAATCAAATGTTCTTACATATATTCTTTTTATTTCTTCCGTATATTATTATTACATTACTTATTATATTATAATTTATTATTTATTTATTTATTTCTCCTCACATCCGGGTCGGGTGGTGGGATTGAGCATTTTTGTATATTTATTAAGGCACGATAAAGAGGGAAAAGAGCCTTTAGTTTCTGTGGTAGTTGAGACCCTATCGGTTTGTCATTCTAATTATGTAGTGAGAAGTGAGAACATATATACATAAGACATGTACACAGTAACGCAGGTGTTAACATGGTTTACGTCATAATCAAGCCCTTACATGTATGAAATCAAATTAAGTATTACTGCATTGAGATAAGAGTTTTTATTTTTTGATAAATGAGATAAGCAAGTTTTTTTTTTAATTTAGTAGATTAATCTTTTGAAATGCTTATATATATATATATATATATATATATATATATATATATATATATATATATATATATATATATATATATATATATATATATATATATATATAATGAATTAAAAAGAAACAAAATCTAGTCAATTTTAAGCATATTTTGTGAAATATACCTCACGTGTGCATTACAAAATAATATCACTCATGTACAAAAAAGATAAAAGGAGGCTGATTTGAGATGGTCTAGAAAGAATTTTTTGGACTAGCTGTTAAATTAAGTCAAATTTAAAATTAAAATTAAGAAGTAAATTTAAAAGATATAAAAAATTTAAAAATAAAATTAAATGTCCAATATATGATATTAGAATAACACATGTGACTTAGTGACATTGTCATTGATAATAATTTCTAAAAACGTTTTCGTTTAAAAAAAAAAATTCTTAAAACCACTTAAATTAAAGAATAACTCTGAAAACTATTCTCATTAAGACGAAAATTTAGATTTATAATATGGGAGTAGATTTTATTTACTTCAATTAAAAATATATGCACAATAATACGCAGGGTAATTGCACTTATAATATCAATGTACTCCCTCCGTTCTAGTTTATATGACGTTTAAGGTTTTGACACAGGTATTAAGGAATGCAATTAATTTGTTGAATTTTCTAGAAAATATTAGATAATTTCCTAATATACCCTTTATCTCTCTAATTAATTACTCATACTACACTACTCCCACTAAGTATTAATTAAGGGTAGTCTTGGAAAAAAATATTTAATGCAGCATTGATTTTGTAAAACGTCATCTATTTTGGAACAAATTTTTTTCTTTAAAACGTCATATAATCTGGAACGGAAAGAGTATTGTTTACTCTATATTTTGTTCATAGTCATTAGCAAGTTTAGCCATAGTTGATGATTTATGTGACAGAATGAATTAAGGAAAAAGGACTCAAAATTCGATCGTTTCGTCTGTCTCATATGTCAGAGAAATCATTGCCTTATAACTTATTTTCTCTTTAATTTGTTACTTCTGAAGACACGAAAAATTACGAGACAGCGCTAGAGTGAAGATATTAGAGACTTAAAAATTGGGTGTGGCGCCTCCCAAAAAATATTCTCATTCTGTGTTGGGACCTGTCCATTTGCCTGCAGCAGCATTCAATGCTTTTTGGCAATGCACATGCAGAGAGAGAGGTGTGTGATCATGTTCAGTTCATCTTTCTTTCACCTTGTTCCAGTCCAGTCCCCGCGCAAAAACAGAAAAAGCTTAAGTTTCAACTAGGGTTAGTAATGCAGCTATAGCAGCAAGGGCTCGTAGCGGTAAAAACTTTTTGCAGATAAGGTTTTGTCATACGTATGGGGTCAGCGTAGTAGCATTCCACACACTCCATTTATTTTGTCTTTTTAACTTTGTCTTTTTTAGGTGTCATGAAGTCACGTGAACCTCTTATAGCGATGGCTTTTAATTTTATTTGTTACAAACTGCTCTCTTCGGTTACTTCTTTAATTATCCTTTTAATTTTATACTTACCCCTCTCTCCCCTAAAACACAAGTCTATCGAGAAGTATACAAGGGAATCTCCGGAAATAGAAACTATATTTCATATTAGGTTTTATATGATGATGATGTGGTAATGTAAAAGAGTGTCACATCACTTAATGGATGTGTCTCAATTGACAATACAAGCCGAGTTTGTGAGGTAAGATATGATTTTGATTCCCATTGAACATATTTTTAGGAAGGAATGACAAGTTTTAAAGTATAATTAAGTCTCGAATCAAAAGAATTAATGTCATAAATTATCTAAGAAACTAAAGTTTGTGTAAATATTTCAGAGTTCTATTACCATGAAACCAAAAATCTTAATTATGATGATTATTGATAAAAAAAAAAAAAAAAGAGTGTCATGTTAATATTTTAGTTAAATATATATTAAATATCAAGTTGGAAATCAAATTAGAAAAAAAAATAGAGAGAACAAATATACAAAACAATTATAATAAGCATACCAAAAGTAAAATTAAGTATTTATATTATTAAATATGTCATATATGATAAAAGTTTCCCAAAATAAGAGACAAATACATAATTGAATGATATCCATTTAATTTAGTAATACAGAATAAAAATTCTTAGTGTTTAAAATTTCATGGTATAAAATCAAGAATATGATGATACAAACTTGTCTACGCCGTTTCCCATTCTTATATGAGTAGCTAGCGTGTAGGAACTGTTGGCCATTTCTTTTCTCTCAATCTTCTTCCACCTTTATATTGGACAAAAGGAAGACTACCGTTTCAGTTGCATATATATATTGTACTGATCCCATTCTCTCTCTCTCCCTCCTTTTGGATCTCTTTGTAGCTTGGTTTGTTGTGTGTGTGTGTTTTTATGTGTGTGCGCCATCATGATTCCAGCCTATCGCCACTCAGTGTCTTCTGTTTTGCCTCTCGATCTTAATGAAGATCATAACCACGAGCTCTTCAGTCCAAACCATCTCGCCTCCTCTTCCTTTTCTTCTCTATCATCATATCCTATTCTCTTCAACCCGCCAAATCATCAAGATCAAGAAGCTGGATCATACTACTGGGAACCAACTAAGCACTTACCAACTGATCAAGAGGTGACACATAATTAATTAAATATCCATAATATGTATCTACTAATTGAGATTCATAAATCTTTATGATCACTATGATATATTATTACATATTTAATTAACTCCTTGTTAAATTTGACCATGCGATCTTTATTAGGCTGAGAAGATTATCCCTACTAGTGGATCATGGGATCACTCGGTGGAAGCTGAAAGTGAGCACAAGGTGACAGTTTGGAAAAAAGAAGATGAGAGGAATGAAAATCTTGAATCATCAGTTGCTGAAGATGGTTCGGAGAAGTGGATGCCTTCGAAGAAGATGAGAATTATGCGGAAGATGTTGGTGTCGAATCAAACTCATCATGATGCATATACTTCAGACAACACTACGCACAAGTTTGATGATCAGAAACAACCACTGTCACCGCTTGGAACTGATAACAGCAGCAACAACTATTCAAACCACAGTAATAACACTGTTAGGGTTTGTGCTGATTGCCACACCACCAAGACTCCTCTATGGAGGAGTGGACCAAGAGGCCCCAAGGTACACCTTATCTTATTAAAACACAAATCCCAATAATGGATCCGTACTCAACAATTTTCGTACTAACCCTTTTCAATTTTTAGTTTAATCACCCCGCTACACAACAAATCAATTAAGCTCTTTACTTTTAAGCCTTGTCAAAGCTCAATAATAAGTATAATTAACTAGAATAGTAGAGTTATTATTATTATTATTATGTTGAAATTAATTATTTTTTGTGTGTGTGTGTGTGACAGTCACTTTGCAACGCATGTGGGATTCGACAAAGGAAGGCGAGACGAGCCATGGCAGCTGCTGCAGCATCGGGAAATGGAACAGTTATTGTGGAAGCTGAGAAATCTGTGAAGGGAAACAAGTTGCAGAAGAAAGAGAAGAAGACAAGAATTGAGGGTGCAGCACAGATGAAAAAGAAGCGCAAGCTTGGAGTTGGAGCAAAGCCATCTCAAACTCAAAGTAGAAACAAGTTTGGTTTTGAGGATTTGACATTACGCTTAAGAAAGAACTTGGCTATGCATCAAGTTTTCCCTCAGGACGAGAAGGAGGCTGCGATCCTTCTCATGGCTTTATCTTATGGCCTGGTTCATTGATGAACCTTAATAGCTAGCTAGAGCTACCGTCGCTTCACTTTCAGATCCTTAATTAGGTTAATTTCTTGTATTGCTGTCTTATGACTAGCTAGTTTTTGTTAGATTATTAAGTGTGAGATCAATGGTTGATGTAATGCAGTACTAGTTAGTTAGGAAATGGGAGGGAAAATAAAGTTACATATCTGTGGGTGATCTTATGTACTTGATAATATATTATGTCTGATTTGAACAAGTTGACGACCAAAAAGTGTGGGTCTCTTCTTGATGGATTTCTTTTTATCTCAACAATTAAGTTCAATAAAATTTACAAGGGTTTTGCATTAATCTAATTTTTTCGTAAGTATTTTTATGTAAATTTTTTAGTAACTATAGGTAGCCTTGAATCACTCATAGTTATAAATTTGATTATATTCATTTTGAAAGCATATATACTTGTGTAATTAAGCTAGCTAGTAGCTACAATACATGTATAATAATGAGTGTTAGATTAGATCCTGTTATTAATTTAATCAATTGCAAGTATAAGCTCTATTAATTAAGAGTGAAGTTAAGCAGAATGTTATGGATGTAGCTAGCCATGTTTCAGATGAGAAAGCAACAGGACTACTTTATTTCTTTCTTTCCCAGGTTGGATTCGGCTCCTTTATATGGGCCTTCCCCACGGCTCACTTAAAAAGCTATTAATTATTCCACATTGACCCTGACGAGCTTCTCAATCATGACAGTGATGATTCATGTCTGGGATGCAGCTTTTTGTTTCTTGAGAGACCTCTTTGTGGGATGTCCCGTTGATTTGGACTTTGTCTGCTTCATAATATTTTAACCTATGAGGAGCTTCCCCTTGACTCTTCACAGACAGAAAGATCGAGCATGCATGAAGCTCATCAGAAGAAAAGCCATGTATGGTGCCAATAATTGTAGTTCAGTTAAGATGCCGATTCTAGTTGGAGACAAACTGCCACAGTGTGTTGTATATAAATGTTATCAGATTACAAAGTGTTTTTTTCTATCTTCCCGAGCATAACGAGGCCAGTATTTTTTTATGGGTCTTGAGAATTAAAAAGAAAAAATATTTATTGGATAATTTATAGGAGAGGACAAAAAAAATCATAAATACTATAAATTTTTGTCTTTTAATAAAAAAAAATTTTCTTTTAATCCCTTAAGTAGTACGAGAACACCGGTTACATTTGTCTTTTTTTTT
This sequence comes from Pueraria montana var. lobata, assembly GCA_026413185.1. Lineage (NCBI taxonomy): Eukaryota > Viridiplantae > Streptophyta > Magnoliopsida > Fabales > Fabaceae > Pueraria > Pueraria montana. Next base: position 68,008,906 of record CM048649.1, on the reverse strand, counting down.
ATATCTTCTTATTGAAAGAATTTTGAAAAACCTTTTTTTTTTTAAAGAGTAATTAATGATGTTCGTATATATCAAGGCTTGTTGAATTTCCTCTATAAACATCAAAGTTGCAGAATACTTAGGAAAAGTTTGGTTTTTAAGTTTTGTTATCCTAAACCCTTAAGACAATAGTTAACGGTTCCAAAATAAAAAGTTTTATTTTATTGAAAACATTACATTTATTGTGTTCAATCAAAACTTTTTATTCGTTATTTTCTTAACTATATTACTCTAAAGACAATACTCCCTCCGTTCCAGATTATATGACGTTTTAGAGAAAAAAATTTGTTCCAAAATAGATGACGTTTTACAAAATCAATGTTGTTTTAAATATCTTTTTCCAAAACTACCCTTAATCAATACTTAGTGGAAGTAGTGTATAATGAGTAATTAATTAGAGAGATAAAGGGTATAGTAGGAAGTTACCTAATATTTTCTAGGAAATTTAACAAATTAATTATATTCCTTAATACCTGTGACAAAACCTTAAACATCATATAAATTGGAACGGAGGGAGTAATGATTAAGGGTAATCCTGGAAAAAGATGTTTAATGCAACATTGGTTTTGTAAAATGACATCTATTTTGGAACAAATTTTTTTCTTTAAAACGTCATATAATCTGGAACGGAGGGAGTATTTTTTAGAAAAACGTAGCTAGTGACACCTTTTGGGAGAATTTTAATAAGTCCAAAGTTTTAACTTACTACTTCCTCCGTTTCTTTTTAAGTGTAGAATTTTTGAAAAAAAATTATTTCTATTTATCTGTCGTTTACAAAGTTTAAGATCACATTAATTACTCTTTTATCAATTATACCCTTATTTCTCTCCTAATCTTTAATGAATTTACACATGCATTTATTGTATAGTAGAAATGAAAAGAGAGTAAAATAGAAAATATCATAATTACTTTATTAGAATCAAGAAAATTTAATGCATTCATTGATTTCTACAAATAAACTTTAAACGACAGATAAAAAGATACGGAGGGAGTAACATATTCTCTTTAAAAGATAAGTGAGAATATATTACCAATTCCATAAACACACACTTTCAACCATTACTTTTTTTATATATAAAAAAAAGTTAAGAGGTTATTTTAGTTACTATTACTTATTTATTTTTTAAAATTTTCAATCAAAGAGAGTTGAATCTAAAAAAAAGGATAGTACCTAAAGCGATGAAGTATGATTCAAATCCAAAGAAAGGCGTTTACATTTCATCTATAATTGTACCTCAAGATTAATTTTATCTTATGAAAAATACTAGTATATAATAAGGATACATGTGAGAAAAAAAAAAAAAAAAACTAATGTGTCTGTGTATTTCTTGAAAAGAACAACAAAATCTCAATGACATGTATTTTTGTTATGTGAGGTGCATGTTATCTTAGTAAGTAAAGCTCTTTATAATTGATTGTAAAGACAGAGAACAAATTCCACTTCTTTTCCGGCATGTGCAGCTAAAAGGTAATTACTGTTTAATCCTATTTAATAGGTTTTGCTATATATATGTCTGTGTGAGAGGGAGAGACAGAGTTTGTTATAATTTTTTTTTTCTAATCTTTAAACTAGGCAACATTTCTTTTGGTCTAGATCACATATACGAACCCGATACTACTAGTTAAGCTGGAACAATCCCCACACTAGTTGATCCGTGCTTGGTGGTACTAAGCAACATTTTTTAATACTTATATTGCAACTATTGTTTGAAAAAAATAAACTCTTTCAATATTTTTTTACATGAATTTTATAATTCACAGTAACACTTGAAACAAGTTTTAAAATTCGTTAGATACTAGATGAAGTGAAAAACGCTAGTAATTTATAATTACAAAGACTGCAAATATATATATCTCAATATTTGCAAGGATTATCATAGCTGCACAAGAAAAGTAAATTAGAAACCTTAGATAAAAATTGTTGGCCATTGAGCAAGATCAATGAAAGATGAAAACGAGGATTGTGTGAAATTTCTGTATAAAAGTAATCATGTGCATATGAGTGGGTTTATAAAAAAAAGGTGGTCCCTAATTAATCACCAGTGATTTTTTTGTTCGCATGTTGGCCTATATATATATATATATATATGAAGAATATTCTTTAACCAATAATTAAAGACTAATTTTTTGAAACATAATATTTTTCCCAAATGTATCAACTAGACTTAGGAACCACTTTCATGCAAACCCGTAACCCGTGTATCAATTTTTTTTTTCTTTTCTTCTTCATTTAACAATTGACACATAATTATTTCAATTTAATCAATAATTTTGATTTTGAGTTCTAGATATATAATTCTGTTAAAAAATTACTATTTCGTACGAATAGGTTTTTCTTCACATATGCACGAACCTTAATTTCTGTTAAAACTTATTTTACATCTTTTCTTATTTTATGCTTTTTTCGTTTTTTAATTATATTTATTTTTTTAAAAATAGTGTTAAGTCACATACACAAGTGTTTGGTTTTTATGCTATTCGTTTTGAATAGCATCACTCATTGCATTAAGTACTTAAAAGGAGAAAGGAGAAATTTGTAAATTCTACTCGGTTCAAAGAAAATTGTCTCTAATAAAAAAATGAATTTTTTCTTTTCTTTTTTTTTTTTTTTTTGAAAAAGTTTTTTTTTTTTTATAGATTCCGGTAAGATTGGGAATAGGGACGATTGATTATTGGGCCGTAGCATGGGCCATTGTAGGCGACAATGTTTGGTTATGTAGCACAATGGGCCCTAAATAAAAAGTCAAAATCCAAAATCAAACAGAACAAGGGAAGAGACAAAGGAAAAGGGTGTAGCAACGACTCGTGAAGTGTGAAAGATCAAAGAACGTGAACATCTCAGGTTTGTTTGATAGTACATCACAGTGCAGAGTAATCATCATTTGTTTAGAAGAAATGACGATGGGTATGGGTGAGGTTCCCCCACCTGCACCTGTGCCCCCAACTGGGTTGCTCATGAAGCGGTGCAAGTTCATTTGGCGCCTTCTTTTGCTCTCTAATCTCGCGCTTGGAGGTCCCTTTTGTCTCTTTTTGCCTCCATCATTATGCTCCCTTTCTTTCTTTATTTATTATGATTAATGATTAATGGGTCGTTGCTAGTTATTGTGATCGTCAGTTACATTGCCTTTCATGTGTTCGACACATTGCCTAACACAACTAACTTGGTTTTTTCTTTCAAACAAGATGCCCTCATGGCACGTGCACTGCACGTGCTTTTTTTCCCTCAAATTCTATGTAGCATTAACCTAGCTCCATAGGAAAGTATTCGAGCCTTGGGCATGGCACACGACAACATTAAATACTTGAATGGAGAGTTTTGTCACCACACTAGTCTTATCTTATCCGATTCGAGCAATATTGCATACCCTGTGCTATCTACCAAAACAAAAAAAGGTTCATAGGAAAGTACTAGTATAGGATAATAACAATCAAACAATTTAAAAAATGTCCCACAGTAGTCTTATATGTCCCGAGCAAGATTACCTACCGTAGAAGATATTTGTGCTCTCTACCAAAAAAACATTCAAACAATTCAAAGATGTCTTTGATTAAGGTGTTTTTTTTATTGCCTGGATTGCTGTATAGAGCATTTTGAGTGATTGTTCGTACAGAGATGACAACATTCATGATACACTACAATATTATGTAATGAAATACTTGTGTATATTTTCTTTGGGTTTTCATAATTTCATACTTATTTGTTGTAATGGATGGCTGTGCTAGGAAACACTACCGATTGTGTTTGCTGTTATCATTGATGAAGGTATTTTTGAATGGCATTCAAAAAAGGAGCTTCTTAAATCCAAAATTGATGAACTTGAAATTAGTCTTTATTTGGGTATTTTGGGGGCATGGGAGGGAGGATCTAAGGGAATTAATTGAGTAATTGACACATCTCAATGGTTCTCATTGCCAATGGGGTATTGGATTTTAGTCCCTTTTATCGGTAAATGAACACTTTTATTATGTAACTGCATGTTGTGATCGGAGAACTGGTACTATTTGGACTTGTCTAACATGATTTTTCTCCAAGTCGAGTACAACTGTTATGTTCAGAAAGAAACATAAAATAAGAATAACACAGTGGTTCAGGGGGTTGTAAGATGTTTGCATTTAAATGTATGTCAAAAATGAGTGGGAATGTTCTCCTTTTTTCTTTTCCGATCTTGGTTACATTGATGAAAATGTGAGAAAATGACGGTTCAGTGATTGCTACCTTTTGTAAATAGCACCTTAGTATTTTGCAGGCTGATGGAATATCTATGTTCGATAATTCTGCCATGTGAAGTCATTGGCCACTTGAGTTATGTTAATTGCAATGTTAGGGCATAGTTGTCATCACCAATTACTAATGATTTAATTCCTTAAAGAAAAATTTAATGTCTTTAGGATATTGTGTTTATAAAATTGTGTTTTATAACTTAAAAAAAGATTATATGAATTATGAAATGATCAGTTTGACAGATAGTATTCATGGTTATCCTTGTACTTATCACATGATGTTGCATCATAGGTAAAAAATCATGTGTTTGGACTTCAGCTTCTCATATCCTTTTCAGACTTTTGATATTAAGAAAAAAAAATTGGATGTATACCTTAGCATTATAGCATATGACTTTTGGCTTTGGTTTAGAGGGAACATTTGAAATATACTGATCAGTATTTGCTTTTTTTTTTTTCCCCTCCATGATTTGCATTTGATTGCAGCTTTTCTATTTGCAAGTGCAAAACGAAGAGATTCAATGGAGATTAATAGAAGAACAGCACAAAAATCGCATAAGAGCAAAGCTAGTGTTGAAGTTCCTCCTGAACCCATCACAAGTTCAATTGATTTATATTATGATGATTTCTTTGTGCCTGTCACAACACCTGTGGAAGTGCGGGCTCCTATCCCTGAAGAACAACAACGTGAAATTTTCCAGTGGATGCTGGAAGAGAAAAGAAAACTGAAACCTAAGAACCCTTTAGAGAAAAAACAAATTGATGAAGAAAAGGCCATTCTTAAACATTTCCTGCGTGCAAAGTCAATACCAAAGTTTTAACTTCAACCCTCGTGCTCTAACATCACCATATGACTGACAGATTAAATAGTTTCAACCCAACTGATAGGCTTTAAATTTGACAAGCTCATCTCTTCTGAATTCCATTTTTTTGCTGGATAGGAGTGGGTTAATAGCATTGCATTTCCAAGAGTTTTAGCAAAACAGGCATCCTGTTAAACTTGACCTAATGGAAGTCATGTATGCATACCAGCTGAGCAGTTGGGGATAACTGTAGCCTTCGTCTCATTTACATGGAACACAGGATATTATGCAAGAACATTATTGAGTTGGTGTTACATCAACAACTTTCATTGAAAAGGGGGAAACATTATGCCCTACTACTGGGTCTCTACTTGTCAGTGGTATTCTTTCTCTTAACATGTGATATCTCTATTGGTTATGTACCTGTATGAATGAGCTACTTGCCATTTATTATTATAATGAGTAAATTCTATGAAATGTGGGGGACGCAAAGAGTATATGCAAAAGAAGACATAAGAGATGATAGTGATATGAGCGGGAGAATATACATATACATATGGCTATGTACTCCATTTATGTTGTTTGTGGCAAACTTGTCACATTAAAACGGTAAATCACTGATATCCTTCAAGTGGGTCTGAGTGCATTAATCGAAGTGTCGTTTTGGGACTACTTGCTTCAGGTGGCTTTTATGGTCCCCAAATGCACTTGTGCTACTTTAGTCTATAGCCGTTGATGATGCACGTCCTGCAGTTGTTATCCCAATACTCTTACTGCTGGATGAGTGATGTTCAATTTTTTTATATAACAAATGTTGTTTACGGTCGCTACTTGCAGTTGTTTTACGACTGCAGACCATGAAATCCATTTAGAATTACGTTATTGAAAATAAATAAATGAACATGCTTATGGCAGCATGGCATCTTCTCCATGGTAGCTGGCGGTGGTAGAGTTAGTTGGTGCCTCTAACTTGTAGTGTGTCTAGATAACACAAAAGAATCAATTTTATCTTACAAAATCATAGTGATACCATAAAATTGCTTTACTTTTATCATAAAAAATTAATTGATTATTTCTCACTACGAAACTAATTCAAACAGACTTCATTAGCAATGTTTTCATGAGTTAATCACAGTTGGTGGCTTTTGGATTTGCTCAAAAGTCGGTGAAGGACTAGGATGAAATGTGGATGAGATGTGGAACTGTTATGTGAATAAATCCATACACTATCTTTCACTTAATGTTTAGTTTTGTGGGTAACGTTAAAGCCACTCTTGCATCATTTTCTTCTCTATTCAGTATTTGGGTTCGAAATCCAAACTGCTTATGGCATGTGAACAGTCTCCTATAGTGGTATAAGCTACCTTATTTAACCGTTTTATCAATTTATTATCAAGCACCTCTATTTTGAATTATCGAAACCAATTGAACATGACTCAAATTCGACCCAAAAAATATGGAAATTTAGCCATCTACAGCTGAAAATTCTCCATTGTTGTTTGGCCAACAGTATACAAGACTTTGGATTACGCTAGCTTTTGCTTGAGCACCTATCCAAAATCGGAATCTAGAGATGAGGGTTTATCTCATTTTTATCTCCTATTTGGCCACCTTATGCAGTTCTTGTCTTATTGAATTCTCTCTCTGCAATGGCTGGACCATCCTGATTTAAATACTAATTGTCATGTAGCAGTAATTCAAGTAAGAAAGCCTGCCACTCACCACATGGTGTTTCTTCTCTGTTCATTTGTCAGCCCAAAAATACGTGGATCTTTAGAATTTACCCCTACTTCCCCCGCTGCATGATCATAAAATGCCAATTGTAACAAAGTTAATGTGGTAAATTCATGCAATTTTCTAAAGGAGAAAGAAAGAACAAAATCAGTGACAAGGGAAACATTTCTTTGTAAGATTAACTTGAAATTTTACCTTCGTTTAATAACATCTGGTTATAACAATTTCTAGGTTATAACCAGATTGTTCTGTTGTCTGGTTATAATTACATTTTTCTACTAGTCCATGCAATGGAGTCCTGCAGGTCCTCTAGAATTTGCTTGCAACATGGGGTACCCATTTGGGGGAAGTCTCCAGTTCCGCTCCATTATCTTATCCTGCAACTTGCCTATAAATCCATCTAATATGGAATTTTTAAATGCATTACGGCAAAGAATTCATGTGGCACCACTGATTTCCAAATGAAACTATCGCATTGTGTCATTTATTTTTTTGGTCAATCACGTTGTGTGATTTCCTCTGCTGATTATTTTCCTTTTGTTACTAATGCCGAAGTGGAATGTGCATTGATTTTAGGTAGAAAGTCATACTCTATAATAGGGATGGCAAAGTGTACTCGGACCCAACGGATACCCGTAAAAATATCCGCAAGCGGGTCGGGTAAATACCCACTTATTGGGATTGGGGCAAGGTATTTACTTGCATTTTTTTGCGGTACGAGTACTATAGTACCCTCCCCGCCCAGCACCTACCATATATATAATTAAAATAACTTAAATAAATAATTATGTTATATATATTTTTTTCTGTAAAAAAAATATATTTTCCATAAACTAACACAAATAATAAAAGATTTGTTATAACTTACAAAAATTTTATATTTTTAATATTATGTATGGATATTTTTAATGTTAATTTGAATTATTTAAGCATGAATTTTTAATTTACTTGTAGTAATTTTTTAATTAATATTTTTATGGCTTAAATGCAATTTTGGTCCTTTTATTTTGCACAGTTTGCAATTTTAGTCCTCCTATTTTAAAATAGAGACATTTAGTCCCCCTATTTTACACAATCCGCAATTTTGGTCCCCTTAGTTTAAAATAGAGACATTTAGTCCTCCAAATTTGTAAAATCTGTAATTTCGGTTCTTCCATTAAATTGAAAGCGTTGACTGTTAAGAAATTAACGTTAACCTTAACATGATCCAAATATAATGACGTGACACGAGATTATTTATTTAATTTTTAATTATTTTAAATACATAGTATAATAATTGATGAAAAATATATTTTAAAAAATGGTAATATCATTTATTTGACTACGACGTGCTATGTGCTTTAACAACGTAGAACTAGTTTAAAATAAATGATTAAGACTTGTGATTTTTATATTAGGACTCACGACTACTCCAACCATTAAAATCGACGTGACATGTACTTTAGTGACATAGATAAACAAATAATTATTACCCAGTATTTAAAATAATTAAAAAAATAAATAAATAATCTCGTTTTCACGTCATTATATTTGGGTCACGTCAAGGTTAAAGTTAATCTCTTAATTATCAATGCTTTCAATTTGATGGAAGAACCAAAATTACAAATTTTACAAAATTGGGGGACTAAATGTCTCTATTTTAAAATAGAGGGCCCAAGATTGCGATAGTGTAAAATAGGGGATCAAAATTGCATTTAAGCCTATTTTTTTATTGATTTATTAACTTCATACATAAGTAAAGTGCGGGTAGTGGGTGCGGATATGGGTATATAGGTACCTAACGGATACGGAAATGGAGATTAAAGTTGCTACCCGTACGGGTATGGGACCGGGTACGGGTATTTTTCTTAAACACGAGTATGAGGACGGGTACTATAGGACCCTACCCATTGCCATCCCTACCTTAGAAGCACATTTTGCATGCCTTAAGCACCTAATCATACATCTGAAGATCAGCTTATATGTAAATAAATACGATCACTATTATTTGCAGAATGATGTTTTAACAGGGTGTTCTCGAGTTGAATTTGTTCAGGCTTATGATAAAATTAATTTCGAATCAAATATATTTGATTAGATTGGTTTGATTCCAATTTTGAAAAAAAATTCTGCCAATCCAAATCGAACCAAACAGATTAAAATCAAGTTTGTTTAGTTCGAGTCATCATATAAAAAATTATTATATTTTTTCACGTTTTCATTTTCACTTATTATCTATTTTATTCAAATATTTAAATGAATTTAATAAAAGAAAATAGTTAAATATTTTTACAGACATAAAGTTTCATAAATATATACTGTAGTAATAGATTGAATCACCTTGATTAACAATTTAAAAAATTTCTCTAATCATATAAACATGTTACTTCTTTTTTATTGGTTAAAAATTAAATAAAAAGGAGATTTGATGAAAATAGTGTGAAAATAAAAAAATTTGGGCTTTTTGTGAAAAGAGATCGATTATAATAAAAAATAAATTAAATTCGAGTTAAAATATATTCAAGGACTAAAATAATAGAGAAAGGATAACTTGAGAAATATACACTCCTGAACATTTTATCAAAACTGAAAAGAAACAGGGAGATTATTTTGACAAATAAAAAGGGATAGTACCTCTAACTAAGAATGTTGTTAATGTAATTAAGCAGAGTAGAAAGCAAAAATGCAAGATACATCACAATTGTGTATGTCCAACATATACATATATCCATAGCCGCAGCCAAAAAATCAGGTTATTGCAATGAGGTCAGTATCTTTAACAGTTTATTTCCACTGGTAGCATCTTTGCAGCATACAACACAAGTGGAACCTAAACTACAATCCAATTTGCAAGAGTTGGCATCATCTAAACAAGATAATGTAGCTTGCTTTAAAACCGAAGCAGCGCTGTGACATTTTGATGACCATATGTTTGGGAGAATTCTCAAACATTCAATACAGTAACTTATGGCTGAAAAACTGTGACAAAGTCACCCCGTCATTACCATGCTTCCTTGCCCCTCTGAATTTCAGTGTCATGAATGACGCTGTCCCTAAGAATTGACAGGTTTTCCATTTAATTTAGGGAAAGGGTCTTGCTTGCTCAATACAACCACTTTGCTTTTGTGGGCAAAGTAACCTTTAATAAGATTCTTATATATCAGTATGGCCATTATACACTCTACCTGCAAAAGCATCATATATCAATAAAAAAAATGTTTTCAAAAACAGCAATATCCTACAAATAAGTAGTACAGAACAGGGAGGAAAGTTAAAGGAATTACCTCATCCACGTCCATATCAATTTTAAGCCATTTCAATGCTTTAACAATAACTTCTAACTTCACCTGATGAGCTCTGTTTGGATCCTTCTGCTTTTGAATGATGTAACTGCCATGTTACAACCAAGCAATAATATGAAACTAGTTATTCTCAGTAAATAGCCAAGTCATTTATCAATCCTAATATACTTTGGAATAGGAGGGTGCAAGGTGATACTGGATACTTACATCTTCTTTACTAATCTCTGGTATACTTGAAGTTCTAACTTCTCTAGGACAAGATATACACCTGATCTCAAGAACCTACAAAAACAAGTAGATTCAATTATGACCCTCTTGATTAAATTTAGGAACAACAATTCTTCGTCATGAAACAATGATGGGCAATTCTACCGGTCCTCATGATCTTGGAGTGCACACCGAAGAAGTCGAAGATCACCCGTTCTTAGAGCTTGTACAATATTACTATACTGTCCAAATGTAAAAAAGAATATTCACATTAACATTTCTAAGGCACATAAAGATGTAAATACTGTAAATGTCAACTACCAAATGCAATAAAGCTGATGCAGGTTTTCTTAGAAAAGTTATTCTGCGATATAATCAGGCACTACACATTCCTCCCAGCACTTGATGTGAAAAATTTGTTTTTTGAAAATTTCCAATTGAATAAAATAACCAAACTTCCTAGAAAATAACCACACTAAAAATAGGATTCATGATTCATGAGATTCTAAGACAGGGTATATACTGTATGCCATTATTGATTGTGGTAGAAACATAAACATGATAACCATCATTTGTACCATGATGACCACATTTTGAATAGAAATTATTCTATTAATAAGTGTGGTTATTCAAAGTTTTTTTTCCCCTTAAAAAAACAAGAGTTCCCATCAGGAACTTGATCGGTATATGGCCTGCAAACTGACACTTAATTCATAATCCAGTTTTATTTATATATGTATTTTGTTCTGACTTGTCTGAACAAGCTCACTGGTCAGCCTAGTCATTAAATTAAGTAAACTAAATTAGGGTTTACAAGGAAACATAACAAAGTTGGCACCTACTGTATCTTAAAGGTTCACAATTAATAAAAATAAGAAACATTTATAGTAACACGGAGAGAGAGAAAGAAGAAAACTAAAAATCCTCAATACACCTAACATACCTCAAGTAGATTGTACTTCTCCAAGAGACTGTTTTTAGGTAATATGCCTATTGAAAGCTTCACTGGAATTAGATGTTTAAGAATCATCCTATGTCAAACAAAAACAATAAGTCATACGGCTTCCTTTATACTCATATGAAGATAGTAATATAGGGCTTCCTTTTCTTACTTTCCTTTAACTATGAGAAGAAGAATTGATAAATTTTCTCAATCAAAGCTATTCAAATTTCAACCTCTTAACTGGTACCTACGAATGTAACTTACTCAGACATATTTCTTTTATTGGCTTAGAACCAACAAGAGTATTTAACAGATAAAATATATGAAAAGTTTGAGTTAATAAACTATTTCTAAGAGAATGCACTAAGCAATTTTAAAGCTAAGTCTTACCGTTTCCACAAAAATATGCTTATTTACTGTGCATGTATAAGTATAATTACAAGTAAAATATATACATACAACCTACTAATAACTCATTTCATGCAAATGCCATGTACAAAGTTGGCACACTTGAACCAAACCTTATATTGGCTTCACTTTGGGGATTGCAATGCTTCAGGGCATACGATAATTTATAATCAGCCTGTCAAGTTAGAAATATAAACTTCATAAATGATTTTATAAAATTTTAAAGGTATATTTTCATTGTTCTTCGCTGTTGCACAGTTCAGGTAAAATTGGAGATGAAACACCCATGAGACAATAACAACAACAATGATCAGCATACAAGCATGCCACATTTATTTTTAATTTTGTTTATGAAAGAAAATGTGTTTATTATAGTGCTTAGCTCTTGAGTTTGAAGGGGGGAACAGTTCACCTTTGCCGCAGTGTAATAAGAATTAAACTCATTTTCATACAAACTAATCCCACTTTTTGGCACAGTTCACCTTTGCCGCAGTGTAATAAGAAGCATTGAAACTGCACGCATATTTGATTTTGAGGAATTTCCCAAAAGAGACAAGGTCAAAGTGGGATTAATTTGTATGAAAATATGAGTTTAATTTTTAAACACTGTTAGTGTAAGGATTTTTACACTGCCAACCAATTAAAAATTATTTTATGACTCTTAAAGTAAATATTGTAAAAGTTAATAACTTTACCATACACATTAGTGAATGTATGTCCAAACACAGAACACAAGCATGTCATAAATTGAATTAAAAGAAATATAGATCACTTACAGCAGGAAAATTCTCATTGAAAACTTCAAGACGACCAGTATAGTACATGTAAGTGGCCTGAAACACATCATAAACTAAAAATAAACTAAAAATTATATGTATATATAAATTGAATTTAATTAAAATACATTGACAATATAAAGATTTTTTACACTGTCATTCAATCATAAATTGTCGTGTATGGTAAAGTTATTGACAAGTTATTGACTTGACTTTTATAATATTTACTTTAAGAGTCATAAAATAATTTTTAATTGGTTGACAGTGTAAAAATCCTTACACTAACAGTGTATAAAAATTAAACTCATAGTTTCATACAAATTAATCCCACCCTAACCTTGTCTCTTTTGGGAAATTCCTCAAAATCAAATATGCGTGCAGTTTCAATGCTTCTTATTACACTGCGACAAAGGTGAACTGTGCCAAGCTGCAAGACATTCACAGAATAAAATCAAACTCTAAATTCAATTTTCAACCACAAATGTCATATTATCTCTGTCCCAGGACTCCCAGCCAACATATGATTAACTCCAATCTACAAGTTCAGACTATTGTCATTGCATATCAAGTCAACAAATGAGATCATAAAAAGAGCAATACGAAAGTATGAAATATGAATCACCAAAAACGGAAGCAAAAGCAGCAACAAATACCTTAAAGTAAATCTTGAATAACTGACAAGTTACATATAATGCTCCAACACGCTTAGAGCCTTTTCCCTGGAATACAATCAAGTTATGAGTTAGCAGAGTACCTCTGAAAGCCAGACTCCACACAGTCACTTAACACAGTCAGCATAGAAGTATATGTTGCACAGTGAAAACACAAAGCATGGACAATTTTTCCTTAGAAAGGATTCATATGATTACAAATTTCACTTTCTTCCAAAGTACGTAGAAGACTACGTAGACCATAGTCACATAATTCGCGGTACGTTTCGGTACGGGTACGGGTACGTGGTATGCGGTACGTGACCTTAGAAAGTATTGGTACGTGAGGAGTATACATAGTAGATACGTTTTGGTACGCTATTTAAATTTATAGTATGTTATATAATATAAATTAATATTCCTCCAATCATTTTTTTATCTAGTTAAAAATTATAAATTACACAAGTCAAATATAAAATATCATATATAAAAAAATAACTTATGTATTATATTGGAAATATTTGAATATTATTATATTCTAACTTCTTTTATTACCTTTATTTTAATGTATACATGTTTTTAATTTATGTTAATTTTATTATGAAATATTATAAATTATTATCAATATTATAAACATAAACAAATTTTTTTCAATAAAAAATAAGTTTACATCACAATAACTTCTACAAATATTTTTTTGGAAACTCAACCATCAACTCTCGAAAAAGGCAAACCAGCACAGCACGACAAGGATGTTTTCAACTGCCCATCATGAGTGCCCTTCAAATTATTTGGTTTTATTTTATTTAACTAATTATTTATTTATTTTAAAAAATAAAAACCCTTTCATCTTCTCCCTCTTCCCATCTTTTTTTTTTCATCAATCATATCAATAATAAATAAACAGAATATACAAACTAATCAAATCAATGAATCCTCAATGACACCAGACCAAACAGAGAAAAAAAAAATGGAAGTACTGGAGTTCAAGGCTCAAGCACTCGTGAAAAAGCAATAGGAAATAAAGATAATAAACGATCATATAGAATATGTTCTATATGAGCATAGCCGCAGCGATAACGAGAAGCACAGCAGATCCAGCGACTCTGTTCAAAACGGCACCGTTGGCAGCTGGTTCTGGTGCTTCAGATGGTGGAGTCGAGATGGTCGAGGGAGGTATGTTCGGAGTAGCAACAGCATTTGGGGACTCAGAAGGAGAAGAAGTAGGTGGAGTCGGAGGAGAAATTCCGGTGGTAGGTGAAGCCGCCGGTGACTCAGACGACGGTGGCACCGCAACAAGAGTAGGAGAAGGAGACAATGCCCTCATGGGTGGAGTGGCCACCGGGGAGACAATCCCTCTTCCCATCTGTAACTGCTCTGTTCGTTTTTTTTATCAGATTTTTTGGTTCGTCTCCTCCGCGAATTCAACCCCGAATTCCTATGAACCGGTTCGAAAACGAACCGCGAATTGGTACGCACGAACCAATTCGCGGTTCCATGAAAATTCAACGAATTATGTGACTCTGACGTAGACACAGAAATAATTCATTCTGTGAGTGATACATGAACAATTAGTTTAAAAATAGCCAAATTTTAAACTGTAAAGAGCGAAATTTATAATAAATACTTTTCATGTTTAATTTGGAGGTCCTCAACCTCAACTGCTAAATCTCATGTGTTTGGTGGGTTTTAATCCCACGATCTCTTCTTCCATCTAGTTCTAAGGGGAAGAAAATGAATTAGGACAAAATAACAGCCACAAGCACACTAATTTTTGTGGAAATATGTATATAGGTAATAGTTTATCTTTTATATCTAAGTTTCCGGAAGATATACAATTAGTGGCATTATTGGTTGGCTTCCCAACAAGAAAAAAAAAACAAATAAAATTAAATAAAAGAGAAAAAGTAAAGTACCAAAGCTAGCTAATATCATCCTTAGCGCACGTTAAAAAAAAAAAAAAGGATTTCAAATTAGCGATACGAAACTAAATTTGAAAGGCATAATTGGATTTCAAATGAAATTGAGCCAATGGAAACATTCACATACCGCAAGGGTGCCAAAAACTTTCATAAGGACGGAACCAGCGCCTTTCAACTTCTCAGGGGATTTCCCATTGGAAGCCAACTCTTTATCAGCCTAAAATTAAAATAATAATAATAATAATAATAATAATAATAATAATAATAACACACAATCCAACCAAACTTCCAGAAAAAAAAAAAAAAAAACCACAAATCGAATCATAAATACCTTCTCAGCGAGAACCCTAATATCGTAAACAATGACGTACAAAGCCTCCAGAGCCCAAGCGGATTCCCAATTACGAAACTCCTGGATAAACGCACTGAACTCCACCGTTTCAACAGACGAAAAAATTCAACTCAATTAAAATAATAATAATAAGTAGTAGTAGTAGAGAAAAAGGGGGAAATAGTAAAATTACTTGGCGGTTTTTTCGAAAGCGTTATAGGCTTCGAGCAAGTTGTTCTGCCGGTAGTTCTGGAGGGATCGGAAGAAAGGGACGAGGATGTCTGCGAACTGGGAATAGTTGTCGGATTGCTTGATGAGTCTGTTGGCGTCTTGGAAGAGGTTGAGAGCGTCGCCGAGAGAGAGAAGGAAAGGGGAATTGGAAGAGAGAGCGAAGAGGGACTTGAACGAAGCTACGTCTTGGGATGAAACGGCGTCGGAGAAGCGATTCAGATACTCTGTGATCCTTCTATGCGCTTCACCCATGCTCATGTACGCCATCGCTAATTGCCACTACTTGCTTCGTAACACAACACTCTTGCTTCACCTGCAGATGCAAATTACAATAACACTCTACAGCATATATAGTCTATACTCGCTCCCAAGAACTGAATCCTGTTCTCAGCGCCGCTCAAACTTGGGCTTTGCCTCACTCGTTAGGCCCATTTAGAGCCCAAAAACTGAAGTCAAATGTGTTTTGATTTTTTAATAATGTTTTTTAAGAAACTCGTGTCGTGCCCATAATTGTTTAGATACTTTCTATATATTATAAGTTAAGTCATTAAAAAAATATATTTTATCTGTATATTTGTCAGAATTTAGAATTACATTTTGACTAATTGTTCAAACTTTTATTTATTGTGTTTTAAAGAAGATTTTAATTTCCTTGTACACTTTTGAAACAATCAGAAAATTTTATTGTATTTATTAGTGTAAAGATTTTTACCTTATTAACTAATTAGAAATAATCATAGATATCAAATTTAAAGTAATTATTATAAAATTTAATAAATTTACCATACATTTTAATATTGTGTGAGTGAATAATAATGTAAAAAATATTTATGCTATCAATTGTAATTAAATTCTTTCAAGGAATTAATTTAGACTCATACTAATATGTTTTGATATATTCAACTCTTTTTCTAGCAATTTTACAATGCCAAAAAAATTGTAACGCCTTAGAATTGTTAAAAAATATTTCGAACCACTAACATTTTACCACATGATTATTACATCTAATTAGTAGTCCACATGGGAAGTCACGTGGCTATCATCGCTTAATGGTGATATTTGATGGAAGAAACTAAAAACAATGATGAATATAGTTAAGGGATTACGACTGGTCAAAACATTGTTGAGGAACTAAAAATAAATTTTGTGAAAAGATGAAGGATTAAGACCAATCAAAGAAATGTTGAAACACTAAAAGTAAATTTTGTAAAAAAAAATAAGAGACTAAAAACATAATTTATTTAAACAATTTACATATAGATGTCACATCAAACTAGTTGATGACGTGACAACTCATGTAACTATAAATGTGACTATCACGTCATCATTTAACAATGATACTTAATAATAGAGACAAAAAATATTAACAGAGAAATAGTTCAAGAATTAACACCAGTCAAAATATTGATAAGAAACTAAAAGCAAAATTCTAAAAAATTTAGACATAAAAAAATATTAAACCCTTATTATTTATCCCTTGTGGAAAGCGGTAGAACTTGACAAAGAAAAAGCCTTTCCTCTTCATAGTCATAATATTTAGTATAAGAAGAAAATATTATATAATTTAAAACTATAACATATTCATAATCTCAGCCAATCTTTATAATTAAAGGGACGTTTGATTTGCAAAAACATTTTCTATTTTCATTTCTTGTTTTCATTTTTTGAAAATAGTTTTCATTTTCAATTTGCTAAGATTTAGAAAACTTGTTTAGTTTTACTTCTTTTTTTCATTTTCAATTTATTGTTTAGTTCACGGCAAACTTTTGTGCATGTCTATCCATCACTCCTCTATTGCTGATTTCCACCTCCATCACGTTATGCACCACCACCTCATACCATCGCACTAGTTCCTTTGGATAGTCCTCTTACCTCGTGCCACCTACCATCGTTGCCCCCACCTCCACGTCTAGCGCCACCCCTGACTTTAGGAACATCGTTGACGTCAAGTACCTCCTCAACGTCGAAAACGTGACATGGCACCGGCTAGCCTCTAGGCAAGAGATTATGGCTACTAGGATGGCATCAGTATCGTATTAGATGTCATCGTTGATAGCTCCAAAGTTAGTGACAAAAATCATTACCATATTTGGAAGAAGCGATGGTTTAGTGAGATCCTAGTAACAGTGATGAGGGACTCTAATAGTTGCTCGTGATAAGAACACATAAAGAAAAAGAAAACAAAAAATGAATTTTTTTTTCAAATTTTGGCCTATTTTCAAAACATTTTGTTTGAAAACGTTTTCTAATCTTTCAGCTTCATTTTCTATTTTTCTTGAAAATGAAAACAGAAAATACTTAAAGTAATCGTCCCAGATTCTTCCAATTTACCAACAAAAGTTAATAAAATTGGTGTAAATTAACTGGGACCATAGATGTGATAATTTCTTCCGTACATGGAGACAAAAGAAAACCGATTACTTTTAGCTAGATCCGCAATGCGTGCAAGTATGCTAAGCTGTGATTGAATTATTATGGTTAGTCCGAAAGAAAAGCCGCAAAATAGTTCTTTATGCAATTCAACTTTGCAATCTATATATATTCGCTCTGGTCGGCTAATGACTACTACTCAAAACACCCTCAACAAATACACGTCAGAATCATCATTAGTGAAAAGCACTATCAAAATGCATGTATATGTATTGTGACACTGATTGATCATTTAATTGAATGCATCCTCGCCACTTGTTCCATTAGCATTGAAACATGGCACTATATTTCATGCACGCGCGGTTACATATTTTTGCCAAATTACTATATCCAATGCAGAGAACTTCCGTTCCAAATTTGAAATGTCACATAAGAGAATACGTAACCAAAGCCATTTTTATCCTTGTTAATAATAAAAGAAAAGTTGAAACGAAATACTGTGTGCTCAATTCCCAAATAGCTTCCCTTTAGCGGTTCCTAGTTGACAATAAACGCAGGGAGGTGCCTCTTTCCCTTATCTCCGCAGAGAGGGACAAAGTGAACGGTTACTTGTATCGCATAACATACCAAAACTGCAATCATGGACGGTGCAAAGTAACCCAATACGAACTTCTCTTTACATAATTTACGAAATAAAGTTTCATTGAACATTAATTGTCCTTGACGTCTGTATCATACATGTACAGAACATTTACACTAATTCCACTGCAAAACTATTGATCACCAAATTGAATTTACTGTATATTCATCACGCTGCTATGGCTAGTCCAGAAGAAAAGCCTGGAAAAAGATCTCTGCTTGCAGCCACGCTTGCGAAATTTAGCGTTGTTGGAGCTTCTGGCTGCTTCCATTTGGTCATGTTGCAAACTTATGTTCAACATGTTCCACATCACCTCAACATCTCTGTACCCGCACATTTGCACATCATCTCGAAGCTTCAGCAAACCACCATTAATTCCATCACAATCGCCCGAGTATTCACCGGCACCGCCAACTCGGCCACCGGAAACCCCTATTAATTAAGAGAAAAAAAATAATAAATATTTCTTTATAGAGTATGAAGAATGGATATTGAAAATAGTAAAGAAAGGAAGAGAGAGGACCCACTAGATTTGCGAAGCTTGAAACGGGTAGAGAGTGCAGTCCAAGTTTTTGTGATCTTATGCCACCAATCCATCTGTGAAGCGATCTGGCGGAAAGAGAGACGAGGAGGCATATATAAATAATAAGATTAATGGTACATGTGAATGAATATTAGTAGAAGGGATGGATATATATGGAGAAAGGGGCATTTAGCTGGAAAAGAGGGAGGCAAGCGTTGTTTGATGGAAGTGCCAAGCGTCTCGTGTTGGTACATTCCACAAGACCCCCCTCACTCTCACCTCGTTTCGCTGCCAATACAATACTAAGATGTGGTTTTGTTTTGGGCTTTGATTTAATTCTTTTTTCGTATTGCCAAATAATAGTGGTTCGTTCGGCTTCGGCTGCTCTTGTCACCATTCTATGAATCTCTTTAAATGGTCCACGATTACAACACGCCTACTCGGATTCGGATGACCCGCACCTATTCATTGACGACTCAGCAGCCCTCTTCTTTATAACTTTCAATTCTAATTATTCATCTGCTTCTCTATTCCCATTGCTTATTTAACAATTACAATATATTTATTCTTATATTGTTATAAATTACTACTACTACTTTATCATGTAAATTGCTTTGTTTACTTGATATTGCTTACGAAACAATGCATACATTTTTTTTAACTAATATCTTAACTTGGTCACCTTAAAAGAATGAATGAATTGGTCGAAAAACCTTACTTGAATGTTACGTAATTTTAGAAATAAAGTCACTTTTCGAAAATAACAAAGGACTATAAGATAAACACAGGAACAACTCTATGATTATATAATATTGGATTAGATTATATGTATGATTATATAAGAGATTGTGTCTGTCTACTGTATATTATATTTAAATTTCTATCCTTAAATACTATCAAAACAAATTATGATAAATTAATTTCAAATTTTTAATATATGTAAATAAATTCTAAACGTAGAAAATTATTTTAAATTTATGTAGACTTTAGAAGAAGTACTGGACAGTCAGTCAAGAGGCTGACCTAATGCGATGGACTCACCTAAAGAACTTACACCTTTTTAGGTTTAGTGATTTGAGAGTTATAAACTATCCAACTGAAAGGCAACTAGTGCAAGGCTCCACAACCACGAGTGTGTCTATCAGCATGCATATCTTTAATCGACCAAATTGGTCAAGGATGGAGGTAAACTCACCTTTGGAAATATGCAAGAGCAACAACACACAACATGGCTTCCAACATGCCAGTATTAAGCTTCTATAGTCTGTGCAATAAACCCTAAACAAACTCTAGTTCACTTTCTAGTATTCCCTGGAAATCATTAAGACAAACAACTACCAAATCACAAGGATGTGGTGACATGTCAAGGAACGCATCGCGTCGCCTGGCATGTTAAAAGAGCAAAACGACACTCACATATGTTCCCTGTACTTATATATGAAGTTGCCAAATCTAACATACGGACGCGTGGCCTAAAGAAAGAATCATGAGATGACACGTGACAAAAGTTGTTGGAGAGTACCCACTATAAAAGAATGAGGGCATAACCCTTTCTTTAGCTTCACAATTAGGCACTACTAGAGGAGTGATTGTAGAGCTTTTGAGCTTAAGCGATCCTCCATGTGCTCTCGCCAATGTTCTCCAATGTAAACGAGTATTAATGCAACTTTTAATTCTATTAATGTATTATTTATACAAATATATAATTTTTTTTCTTATTTAGAATAACACATTTTTTCTATTTAATTAAAATAAATAAATAGTATATAAAATATATTTTAAAAAGAACAATTCAAATGCATATTAATATAATATATTGAAAATGTTAAATATACATATATAATAATTATATAATAATTTATCTCTTAATTTTTATTTTCAATCAAATATAATGATTTTTTAAAAAAAATTATATATATTTAACATACCATGAAATAAAAAATAAATCTAATAATGTCATTGTATATGCCTGTAGACCTAGATGCTACACTGATCGTTAGTCTGAGTGATATTGGATTGGTCCCCTTAAGCAAAGTTTTTATTTTGAGTCTTGTGAATTGAAAAAAAAAAAAAGTGGCTGTTGAGAAGGAAAATCTCACTAAAAATGACTAACAAGTTGCTAACGGAGATTAGTCTTCAGCATTATATATTTTGTACATATAACGTGATGATAAAAAAATGTCTGCCATTTAACTTAAAAATACCAATTTCTCAAAGAATAAGACTGAATTTTAAACTTAATTTAGACTATATATATATATATATATATAATATTTTGTGTTGATGTTACTGATAATTCATTTTCACCGTAGAAAAGGTTTTGGATTCGTTTGTTTAAGTTTATTTTTTAAAAAGGCATTTTTTTAATAAAATAAAAAAAATTGTTTTTTTTACATATTTGTCTAAATTATTTTTTTTTCTTAAAAAAAGTTTTTTGTTTTTAAAATAAAATTCTATCTACTTTTTTTTTAAAAAAAAATTAAAAAGTATTTTTTTTATTTTTAAAATTGCTTCCTTTTAAGTTTAGAGTTTAAACAAACTTGCCCTTTGTCTGGAGAAAAAGAAAGTTCATCTTTATTGAATTATTGTATTGCGGATAATGCAGTTGCAGTGGCTTATTCATTCATTGCAAATATGAGGTTAGGCACAACTGAGCTGATCCCATCCGCTTTGCGGCACTTCCCGGGAACATCAACACTTGAACTTCACCTACCCGTCGGACCAACGTCGCCGCGGCGGTGCCGCAACTGGGTCGCTTATGCAAGCCGTCCAAAATTACCGATTCCAATTTCTAATAACATTCATGAGAGGTATGTGTCTGTTTTTCGGCCTATGATCCATGTTCATGTTGTCAGGGGTAATAGTCCTAGGTTGCAGAGCACATGAAAATAAGTTCATAATTAAAACTTATGTCATGGTCGTGCTTTGTGAAGCCAAGTACTACTGCGTTTTCTTCAGGGCCTTAAGGGGAGGAATTCAGCTAACATGTTTTGATATCTCGTGGAGATGGGTTTCTAGACTTATCTCCTTTTACTTGCTATCTCTCAATCTCGCTGCTGCAGCCTCCGATTACCCAGCTCCCTCTACTTATCCCTGTGAGGACATTAGCAATTACTATTCTCCCATGAAGAAGCATTTAAGATTAAGAGGTGAACCATTCAAGAGACAAGTGAATAGCATCGTTGCCCCACATCATTCCTTGTCCTACAGAGAGGTCATTCCTGGGTTTAAAACCAGTACAGCTCGTTTGGTTCCCTGAACGGTTGTGGTGGTATTTTGAATCTATAGAGCTGAAATGTTAATTTGTCTAATTGACAGGTGTGGGATGCCCTCAAGGTTCTTGATGCTGCTGATATCGATAATCCAGAAGCTTCATCCGAAATGTATGGACTTATCATCGCTTTTAATCACATTAGCTTGTTTTTATGTAACTAATGATTATGGTGTGCAGAGTTGAAATATACTCCTTGAGAGTTGTCCCAAAACGGTTGGCAGGAAAACCACAGGGATGGAATAGTGAGTCAGCTAATCAATTTGTTGGACTTACCATGATTTGAATGTTAGTTTCTCGCTAGCCTTAATTATCATATGGTTTTTCAGCTTTGTTCTTTTCCCTTTTCCTAGCATGCTCATTCTCTGTTCATATTTGTAACTACATACATGTATTTGATTATGATCTCCCTTGTTAGGCCATTCCGAAGTAGCATAGTGCTTAACTTCTCAAGTCTTACTAGTGTACAACTGTATATGAAACTTATTTCCAACACTAGTTCAATGACGGTCCATGGACCAAAATGAATGTAATGATAATGAAGAAGATTCATTACATAATTGATTAAGTTTATGGAACCCATTCACACATCCACACAGAGAGTGGAAGATTCACTTATTTTATTTATATAATTTTCTTTTACAGGGGAACATCTATGGCCTCGTTCTTATGGGCTGACTAATGGTCCATCTTTAACTGATTTACACAACATTCGCCCTGCTGATGTAAATGGTAAGGAAAGCCTCTGCTCGATATTTTAACTTGTCAAGATTGCAATTTCAGTTGATGTTACAAGTATCTCTCAGTCAATTCATCAAGGGGGAACAAGTACTATGGTGAATGTATTACTAGCACGACCAAATGTTCGAGGCCAGCTAACAAAGAAGCTGCTTTGGACACTGAAACTGACAAGGAGAGGTGGGCACCACCTATGCAGGTCATATTTTCTGTCATTCGTTTTAATTATCATTTTCAAACCTCTATAATTGATTGGTGATCTTGCTTGAAATTTGATGGATATCTGGCTTGGTAGTTCCATCATATGTTAATTTATATTTTGTGTTTTCCTGCCCTCTGTTTATGTTGGGAGATTTCTTTGAGAGGCAAGTCTGGAGTAGTTCTTAAAGGTTATTTTAAGTTATCATGAGTTACTTTATGAATTTGAAGTTTAGGATAGGTGTCATGTAAGTGGTTGAGTATGGTACATGTCCAAATTTTAGGATTTAGCCATTATGGGTAGCTGTTAAAACTATGTTACCTGAGCTATTCTGGTTAAAGGTGTATTGGACTGGGGTGGAGAGCATTTTACTCTGGACTAAGCCTATATGACATTAAAATTTTATTCAAATTGTTTTAGGCTTTTAGCTAACAAGTAACTTGTACATTGCAAACCAATACCAACTGTTAAAGGAACTGGAATTGGATAGATGGTGAAAGTCTTGATATTGTACTTCTATTTGTAATTAGCTCTGATGTTTCTTCATCTGGACCATTGATTTACTTTTGTTCAAACTTCATTCGGGATATTACCTCTTTCATATATATTTATTGAAGTTAAACTAATCTCAGGTTAGAGGGGATATAGCAAGGGCATTAATGTACATGGCAGTCTGTTATGGGTTCCAACAACCAGGGGGAAGTCCAGGTCTTCGACTTTCGGATGCCCCAAACGTTGGTAGGTTTCACACTTGAACTATTGAAGTTCTCATTCGACAATAGTATTTGGATTTTTATCTCAAGCCCCAAGGGGGAATATACATGCCTTACACGTGTTGATCAAATTATCAATGACTTATCTTGCTTTTTATGCAGTTTTTTTTTTAAAATCAAACTAAACTTTGCTCTGAAATTTAGTTTGTTATTCTCTTACACATTGCAACTCCTTTCTGGCTGCAGAGAATTAACTACTGTTTTTCCTTATGTTTTTATTTGCTAATGCCTACATACGGTTGGAGTAATAAGTAGAAAATAACTATGATGCTTGTGTTTGATTATATCTTGTCCCTCTAAATTCTCTAGTTGATTCTCATGACTTTTGGAAGCTAATTAATCCACTCCAGCTTTCATTACTCTTGTTTAAGGTAAAAATGATATTATATCTTAACTGCAGAAAAGAGGGAGATGGGACTCCTTTCCACTTTATTAAAATGGAATGAGGTTGATCCACCTTCGAGGGAAGAAAAACTGAGAAATGAAAGGATATGCAAGTTTTATCAGCATAATCGGAATCCTTTTGTCGATCATCCGGCGTATGCCAATCTTATATGGAAGCAAGCTAATGCAAGACATGCTCCTCATAGCAAAAGCCACAATAATAATGCCTCACACAAACAAAAGGAGTTAGGAATGTCTTTAACAGATGTAGTTTACTTATACTGCCATTGTCTCAACAGATGTAGTTTATGTTTGACATCTCATATATTATAATTTAACAATTCTTATTTTACTCTTATAACAGTGAGTTCAAAAATTATTTAGACTTAATTATCAATTTGGTCACTAAATTATTTAAAAAGACTCAATTGGTCCTTAAGTTTCTAAACGCTTCAATGTCCTTTAATTTCTAAAATTGCTCCAATTAGGTTCTTTCATCAAATTGAAACTAACACGTTAATATAAAAATTCTGACATTTTTTATTTATGAATAATGACAGTTTTTAACTTTCACTATATTTATTATTATTTTAAAAATAAAATATCACTATTTCATAAACCCATTAGCACCGAATTCCAGTTTCGAACAAAATTAGAAACCCATTAGCGCACCCAATCCCAATTTCGAACAAAATCAGATCAATAATAGAAGAGAATCAGATAACCAAAATAAAAAAATCAAATCACAAAAACCAGAACCCACAACAATCAGAGAACACGCTGGCTGGCCTTCTGCTTGCGATCCGCTGCGGTTACTGATGCTGCGTTGGATGAGGCTTTGACGACTGGTGGTGGGGGCGCTCGTGCTCGTATTCGCGATCCCTGTCTTCGCGTTCGCGATCGGAGTGGTGCTCGTGCTCGAAGTAGCGATCCTTGCCCATCGCGCGGAGACCGATCTGGTGATTGCCGCTCCGAACGGAAACGGTGGTGATGGTAATCGCTACCCGAGGACGGTGGAATCGACTTCTGCACCAAATCCCATTCTTTTTTTTCTCTTAGAAGTGTTAGATAACAAAAAGCCTCATTTTTAATTTCCACTTCTTTTAAATTTTATTTTATTTTTATTTTTTATATTTTTTAATTTTAAAAAAATAATAAATAAGTTAAAAATCACCACTATTCGTGATTGAAAACTGTCAGATTTTTTATCTGAAGCTTTAAAAACTTGATGAGCAAATTGAGTATTTTTAAATAATTTAGGGACCAAATTGATAATTAAGTCAATTATTTATTTAGCATCATTTTATGTTCAAGTAATTTTAACATTTTTAAAGATAAAATAAATGATTTATTTAATGCATTTTATTACATAATTAATCTCAATTGAGTAATTTTAACTTTAAAAAAAATTATTTTTGATCCACCGAACATGTGGATCAACTGACGTGAAGTTGTTCCAACTTAATAATCAAAGGTCGTCCTGATACTCGAAAGGAGCGTTTTGTCGTCCATAATGGTCCGAGTTTTGAATATATAGCTTCGTTAAATACTCGAGAGGGAAAGTTTTGCCGTCCATAATAATCTTAGTAGAGGATAG
Organism: Pueraria montana var. lobata; assembly: GCA_026413185.1. Classification (NCBI taxonomy): domain Eukaryota; kingdom Viridiplantae; phylum Streptophyta; class Magnoliopsida; order Fabales; family Fabaceae; genus Pueraria; species Pueraria montana. The sequence continues at coordinate 67,982,865 of CM048649.1, read as the reverse complement.
GTCTAGACAAAAAAAAAAAACTATTTTTGAAGTAAGTAACTCATAATTCAAAAAGGTGAATAAAAAAGCATATAAAACAAATCAAAATAATAAAATAATTAAGATCATAATTGATTGATTTAGTGCATGTTTGGATTAAAATTTGTAAACTTAAGTTTGGGTCAAACTTAAGTTTGCAAACTGAGTTTGCAAAAGTATCCCAAATCTTACTTCTTCCAAACTCAGTTTCAAGATAAAATTTTTTTCTCAAACATACTTTTAGGAGTAATCAAACATAATCTCAACGGAATTACTTTTGCAAACTTAAGTTTGGGATCTTCGAAGAGAAACCCAAACATGTACTTAATCAATTAGTATTTAATGTAATATTGACTGTAGTTCATTATAATAGTATTATGTTAAGTTATAATAAAATCTTAATAATACTGTAAAAAAAATCATGATAATAAAAAAATTATCATAATTATAAAATCAAGATTCATTTAAGATTTAATAATTTAATTAATAATTGATTTTACAAATCCAAATTCTCTATCTAAAGCCTTTCATAATTCCAGTCTCCAGAGTTTGAACGCAGGACCCACCAAACTATTTTTAAACTGAAAAAAAAAATAAGGAATTAAACTTTTAATCTTTTATAGTACTAATAAAGATCCTATTTCAAAAAAAAAAAAAAAGGGGGGGCTGGTCGGTGTAGACGTGTAGTATAACAGGCAAAGGGCAACCCAATAACCCGCACTAAGTTGAGTAGTGACCCGTTAGGGTTTTGTTTTATTAAAAAAGAACTGCCTGCAATTCCAGACATTTGAATCCGGTGAACGCATCAGCAGCAGTTAGGGTTTCCGTTTCTCCATCTCCAATGGAGGAGCACTCGTCCCAGGTCGGTCGCTCCCTCATGAAGCAGCTCGCGTGCTGCAACAAGACCACACGAGAGAAAGCCCTCCGCCTCCTCCTCAAATCATGGCTCCCATCGCAGTCCCAACCCCTCCCCGACGACGACGCCAAAAAGCTCTGGAAGGGTCTCTTCTACTGTATGTGGCACTCCGACAAGCCCCTCGTCCAATCCGACCTCGTCGATCGCCTCTCCTCTCTCCTGTTATCGCTCCAAATTCCTCTCTCCCTACAGTACTTTTCCACTTTCCTCCTCACCATGCGCCGCGAGTGGTCCGGAATCGACGCGCTGCGACTCGACAAGTTCTACCTCCTCATTCGCAGGTTCGTCTCCAAGTTCTTCTCTCTCATGAAAACCAATTCCTGGGATCTCCAACTCCTGCAGCGCCTAATCGACCTTTTCGACGACGGCACTTTCTCTGCTCAGGAGAACAAGTCTCACGGGAACGGTGTTAATTACCACATTGCCACTGTTTTTCTCGAGGAGCTTCGCCCTTTTCTCCCGCTCAAGCAGCAGGTTCTCGAGGTGCTGTTGAAGCCGTTTGTTTCGGCTATGGGGAGGGTGCAGGATAAGGTCTTGGTGGGGAAGATTAGGTCTGGGGTGTTTGATTTGTTGCTTAAGATGGGGAAGAGGTTGTTGGAGGTTAAGAAGAGTGGGGAAGAGGTTGATTCTCGTGATGAGGTTGTTCTGATTGGAACGGTTGCATTGGTGATGGGGTTTTCTGGGAGGCTTTATGAAGTGGGTTCTTCTGCTGAGTGCTGTCAGGGGAATAGGAAGGTGCTCTTTGCGCTGCATTCTGAGTTCTTGAAGGTGGAGAAGGAGGCTGCGAATTCGGGGTTTGAGTTTGTGATTCCTGAGGTTGTTGATGATGAAGAGGAAGTGCCGGAATTGGTTCCGCTGGGACCTGCTGAGGTTGTTGGTAATGGTGAGGTGTTGAAGAAGTGCCAGAAGGATAAGAAGGTTTCTGTTGAAGGTGGCAAAAGCAAGAAGAAGAAAAAGAAGAAGGGTGGTGCATCAGATTTGGTTAATGCTGCTGAGAATGACAAGGAAAATGTAGCTAGTGAGAATATTAAGGAAAATGTAGCTAGTGAGAATGGTGAGAGTTTGAATGATGGAAGCGCGGTGTTGTTGAATGAGACTGTGATTGCTAACCTGCAAAAGCAGTTTGAGAAGGTTGCTGAAGAGGCGGGTTTGGATGATGAAGTTGCAAGTGCGTGTGATTCGCCTGAGGCTGCATCTGCTACCAGAGGAACTGTGTCTAAGAAGAGGAAGAGGACAAAGAGTTTGAAAGGGAAGGCATCTCGGGAATCTGCTTATTTGGATGGCGAGGATGGTGAGGAGAGTGCAGTGGCAAAGAGTGGCGAGAAGAGTACAAAGAAGGTAAGATTTTCAATGAAAAATAACTTGGTGTGGAAGCCACACAATCCTTTACCTCCTCAGAGTTTGAGGTTGCCTCCCTCTGCAACACCCAGAGGAAGTGCACTCAAAAAGGGTGTGCCTCCAGGTCCTATCAGGGAGATGCCTCTTCCTACCAAAAAGCCAAAACTGAAGAAGGCCAGGAAGGCAATTAAGGGTGTTGCTCCTGTCAAACGCCTGAAGAAATTAAGATCTCGTGCTGCATGAATGATTTGATTTTCTGCACCTTGTTATGGGGTTGTGTTTCCATGACTTGTTTGTCATACGATTTTAGTTATTGTTGTGAAATTTTTCAAAGTTTATTGCGATAATTCATCTTTGCACCAATTGAAAAGCAAATTGACTTGTAGTTTAAGCAACATGTGTCCATGCCTACTTCTTGCTATCATGTGATGAAATAACTTTTAAATGCTTGATATGTGTGGTGGAAAATGACAATACAGAGGATTTGATATGAACCTTTCAATTAGAATCTTTTCCTCAAATTCCTTGCTTCTATGCTGTTTTGCTGTGGTACTGTCTTTAATTCTTTATAATATTTTCAACTCATATTGAGACATCACTGGGCTATACTTGAGATGTATAATAGCTTTATTCATTTTCAAACCTTTTACATAGTTGGCATGGTTACCTTCACAATTACTGAGGATTGAGCATAATAGATTATTTTTCAAACTCAAGCTTTGTTGGGTACCAATTTGTGAGATATTGATAGCTAGTGAAGGATTTGCCTTTCTTTTGGGTAATGAAGGAAGGGTTGTGAGTTGTGAATGAGTCTTGGATCAGCAGTAGCTCTACTTGCTGGTTTTTTATGTTTAAGGCGGATAAGAAATTGAGAATGATGGTTCATTGCTTTGCATTGTGTTGGAGTTATTTCAGTGATACCCCACTTCTGGTGATTAACAGGGAAGTCAATAGGGTCTTTGACAAAGGCGAAGCACTGGTGCCATGGTGATCAACTCGTTCACATTTGGCGTGATGTGTTAGGAAAACAGGAGGAACACTAGGGCGTTTGGATAATTGGATGTGCGGTACTCAAGCCTCTGGGTGAATTTTTGAGACATTTTGTGAGTTAATTTTGCCATTCTTTTGGGCGTTTTTCTAATTCTGTTTCTGTACATAAAAATAGTCCTTCGTTAGGAAAAAAAAAAAAACTTTTTGCGTTTTCGGTGCAATAGAACATGAAGTTTCAGACGTAAGAAAAGCTTATATATTTTTTTAGAAAAGCTTATATTTATAACTTTGGTTCCTTTATTCGTGTTCTAGGGCTCTTGTTTTATATCTAATGTGAATGTGAATGATGCTGGATTTCCTCAATCTTAAGCTCAATCACCCTTTTATTGCCTGTTTAGTTCGTTGTGTTGGTTTTTAGTGGGTGAAGATAGGCTTAAGTTTATACGAAACTAGACAACTAGTACTAGTTTTTTTGAAGGTGTATGGCCTCTTGAAGAATTACATTTTATTCAAACATAATTAATGTATATTTCAATGTCAAAGTAGGAGTATGAATTTGTTATCTCGGAAAGCCATTTTTTTGCATTCCCATGAAGATTGTTCGTTTTCTTTGCGAGTTAATGTAAATGACCTAATGAATACACAGATCACTATTGAATGATGATCTGATAAGGTATTGTTTTCGTTTTCAAGGGCTATTGTTTTTCGTTATTCTCCTTTTTGTTTAGGGGTCCAAATGGTTGATTAACTTCTCGCAGTTCTAGGTTTGACTTGTGATTGTGATGACAGCTCATTACCGCCTTCTGTTGCATGGTACCTTATATTGTCACAACGAAGACAATGAGTGATTTTGACGCAAGGAAATTGACATCAAAGTGGAGTCATTTTCCACACATTTAATTCAATTATACCTAATGCAAAGTTTGTCAATCTATTGGGTGGTATACATTACATATTACATAGTAATTATTAAAGGGACAAAACTCATATCATGTACTTTATTTTTCCTTCAAGTTTTTATATCAAACGATAACGATATGTGGATTTTTTTTCTGAAAAAAATTATGCAAAAATAAACGTTATTTAAATTAGAGGAAATGTTTAAGTTATTATTTGATTTAAGAACTTGATAATAAGAAGATAAAGAAGTTGCTTTAAATCTTATTTTTATAAAAATTAAGACTTTGTTTGGTTAATTTGTAAAAAGTTAATTATGCATATTAAATCATGATTTTGTTATAATTAACATTTTATTATATTTACGATGAGAAATACTCAGTTGCATCTATACTGATTACTAACCAAAATATATGCATAACTATATTTTGTTGTAGAAATATATTCAAAATTAATGTTATAATATAACTTGAGTTTAATGGGCATGCATTAACATTAAAGATTTTTACATTTCCAATCATATCATAAATATAACTTAATTTTTTTTACATTACTTTTTAATGTAATCATTATAAAAATAAATAAATAAATAAATTTGCCATAAATAACTGTTTATGAAAGTCCTGATTACAGTGGTTATAAAAAAAATGATTTGACAATAGCGTAAAAAAATATTATATTGTTAATACATATATTATTTATTCATATTATTTTACATATTTTATTGACAATTATACATTTAAAAGTATTTTTTATCAAGATATATAAACAAAATTATTTCCATTAATTTCAAATGCATTTTTAATCAAATTTAATTTTATAAAATCAAAATCTTCAAAAGTCGAAGTTTGCAAACATTTACCAAACTGATAGTATGTATGGTAAAAATAAAAAAATAAAAAAACTAAACCAAGAGGACAAAGAAAAAAAAAAATCAACCAGGCGAGGCTTTTTACCTATTCAACATTAATCTGGATTTTTGTTGACCCAGCAAAAACATAAGTTATTTTTTTTTAGTATTGACTGAGTCAAGATAATTTTCCTATTTGAATTCATCTGAATTTTATTATTCTCTTATGTTATGCTAACCAACATTCTGTTTTTCCTTAGATTTTATTTGACCTCTGACCTTTAGAGGAAGAAGATGAAGAAAATCGCACATAAACAAAAAATAAAATAAAATATCGTAACCAAAAAGATGAAGAAAACGCAACCTTAAGTGCACAATTTTTTTATTTTTTTTATAATTTATAACTCACTCCAACAAATTTATTAATAACCAAAATTACAACGAATCTCATTTGCACACTATTTCACAGACAATAGAATGCATATATTAAAGTATAAACCGAGGACCCTATAGTGTTTTTATTAATTTACACTAGACAGTAGACAGGAAGAAAAAAAAATTGAACTCATGAGGTGTGAGAGGTTTATATTATTAATATGAAAATGGTTTTGTTTTCATGCGATTGTGCACTCGGGAGGAAGGCCCTGTGGGAAACGCTTAGTATCAGTGCAGTAGTTGTAAATCATGTAGTTCTTTTGCACCCACTGAATTCTGGCTTGCCCTGTTGCATCCAGTGATTGTTTCAACCATGCTTGGTTTAATGATGGGTTGTTGGAGGAGCAAGATGAGCCTGAAGAAGAAGTCCAAACACATGCTTGAGCATTGAACTTTCTATAAGAGGCTGTGAATGGGGCTTGGCTCCAATCAGTCTTCACTAGGCCTCCCCTTGTGGCCCAATCATCAGCGTTCCAAAGGCTTGAATATATCCTCATGGCTTGGTTCTTGGGAAAAGGAACCCCTTTTGATTCAAGATTCTTGAACTCCCTTATGGGTGTCCCATCCACAGAGAATCTAACATGAGAACAACAAGAAAAAGTTAATCATAAAGTTAATAATAATATAGATATCTTCTAGTTATTGTTTATTTAACATCTTAATTAAGTTTTAATAAACATAGAATAAATAGTCTATTTGCTGATAGTGTATGATAAGTTTTTTTACAGTAATTACTTAAAAAAGTTATATCAACAATGATTAATATAAGGTATAGTTTACAGTTTTTGTCATGTATTCAATTCAATTAATGAAGTAGGGCATAAAGAGAGAAAAGAGGTATGCATATATTTACATGATGCTCTGAGGATTCCAAAGAATGGAATAAGTGTGGAAGTCTTTGGTGGGGTCGAACCAGAGATAGAACTGCTGTTCCCTGTTACCTTTCCCTTGAGTGAATACGTTTGTATGAATAATATAAGGATCACCACTCAAGTTACCCAGAAATTCAAAATCTATTTCATCATGAGTATCCCCAAGAGAAGATAGCTGCAGCAATTACAATCAAATATATAGTTAATAATATTATTTGATTCAGTTTTTCATGTTAAAAGATTTGATATGGCAAAACTAATAAAGAGTTGAATTGATTGATAAAGAACCACATGCAAGGTAGGACACTTACATAATAAGCTGTGACTGTGCCTGCAGAGTTACCAGGCACAAGCTTTAGTTGCATGTCAATTTTTCCAAACAAGTACTCGTTCCTAGAACGAAATCCAGAGCCAGATGTCTTGTCTAGGGACAAGGTGAGAAGTTCCCCACTGTCGAGGATTTTGGCACGACCATCACCCCATGTTATCTCAAAGTCTTGGTTTAAGTCACCAGCAGAGGCTGCAACCACATAGGTTATGAGAAGAAGGGCAAGAAATATCTTACTTGCCATTCCTAGAAGTGGTGCCTATGTTTGGTTTTAAGTAATTTGGTTGGAAAATATCGAGCAAGAGAAAGAAATGGACACAAAATGCCAAGAGAGGTATTTGGTGAGGGCTGGAGTGCATGCAAAGTTGTGAAACTATATATAGGGAGTGCTTTAAGAGGAGGCAATTATGAATGTTAAGGGTCATTGGGGTTTTGAGGTGGTGGAAGTGGTTGGGAAAAAATTACAAACGTGTAGAGGGCAAGAGAGATAGATGTGCATGGTTGACTTGTCTTTGGTGAGTGTGGGGACCATGCCAGCTAAGGAGGGATGATATATCCAAATGTTCTCGAATTATTTGGGGTTCTCAACCCAAAGTTTTTATTACTATTAATTATAAATATATAGTACATATACGCACTTGAAAACATTGGCTTTCAAACGATCAAATCAAGTGGCAGCTGTCTAGGTTATGGTGGCAGTCTTCCTTTAGTTAATAGTTCCACGAATCGACTAATTACTTGGTGGTAATATTAAATATATGCTTTTAATTGTTCCTCTTCTGCCAGTTGGAAGCAGAAGTGCCATAATTAACACCTTTTCATCTAACATCAAATTTGTTTCGATTTGGTGAGACTAATAACTTCATCCTAAAATTGGAACATACATGGTTTGAGATACACAAGGCATGAGGTTATGTACTATATATACTTAATTTATGAGAGATAATTTTCCAAATCGATATTGTTAATTAATTAAGTGAAATTGAGAATGGAATAGTTAGGTCACTAGTTAAGCTTTCATAGCTTCGTAGGAAAGAAAAACAGTGGGTTTTGAAAGGTTGTTATTCGTATTATGTCATCAAGTTTTAGTTTTAGAATAAGTGGTGTACATAGAGGGAAGTTTCAAATAACGTGACGTAGGAAGGAGAGGGTTATTTTTTGGATGGAAAAGTGTTAATGGATACAGGTGTTGAGTGGGGGGTGGGGGGGATATTTATTACGGTATAAAATAAAAGGAAACACTGGTGTATTTTGGACTTTGGAGTTAATATATTTAAGGGGCCGGAGAAGGTAGAGAGAAATGAGTTGTTACTTGTTTAATCATATTATCAGCTTTCTGCCAAAAATGGGTCTTTCGTGGGTCAAATGTTGCTTTCGTGCAAAGCTGGTTATGAACGTAGTATGTATATATTCGTCGCCATTTATGAGAAGTGGAATATCGCATACGCTTTCTTAGGCAAAGACCATTTCCTTCTTCTGGACTCGTGTTGGCAAATTGTGACTTAATCAAGCCTGTGTTTTCTCATTTCAAAATGCTCCCATATATTTGTGTGTATTTTATATTACATAACGTTTTGAAAGAAACTTCTTCGAGGCTAGTTAGATCTAGGAGTTAAAATAAGTAAAGTCATATTAGTCTTTATGTTAAGTAGGCTTGTTTTTTTATAGTTTGATCTATTTGGTGGGTATTAGCTTTGTTTTAAGTCTAATATGACATTCTGTCAAAAAAAAAAAAAAAAACAGTCTAATATGACATTTTCTACATCCAATTTTTAAATGTTTCAACAAAGAATTTAATTAGAATGTGTAGATGGTAAAAAAGTTATTTATTTACACTGTCATAATGTATAAAAAAAAGTTATTTACACTGTAATTCAATTATGAATTATGACATATAATAAAATTATTAACTTTTGTAATAATTATTTGAAAATTATATTCAGAGTGTTTTCTAATTGATAATGTAATTTTTTTTTGCACTTATAGTATATAAAAATCAACGTCTTCAACAATAAATCTACACTAATAAATAAGATAATGGCAGGGCCGATCCAGGCCTAGTTACGCCTTCAATGGCCTTAAAAAATGTATTGTAATATTTAAAAAAATAAAAATATTAATAAACAATATTTAAAGTGAAGGTTTTTTTTCTCTCTCTTAAAAATAGGTCTGTTATTTTATTAACTATCCATTATTCTATAATTTTATCTTTAGTTGATTCTTTAATACTATATTAATTTTACTTTACCTATACATTTTAAATGGTAAACTTTAAAATCTCGTTACACTTTTTCTATTGATATTATAAACGTTATTAAATTCTAATTAAGATAATATCAGAATCAATTTTTGCCTAAACCTCTTTGTCCTGCAACATTTTATTTGCCATTTTCAATAGCATAGCAACAATGTTGTGTCTGAAAATAAGTAGGTAACTTAAAAACAATGGATCTTTCAATATTGGAAAGTTTGAATATATTTGCAAAATTATTTTTTCAGAAGAAATTATATAATAAAATAAATGATATACTAATTAACATACTCAATTATTCTTTTGTTAAATAATAATTTAAGAGTAACTGTTACATCTTTTAAGTCTTAACATGGATTTCAGATACGTGACGCTCAATCAGTTGTCTAAAATCAAAATATCTTTAACAAAGAATCTAAATCACGTTTGAAATGCGAATAAAAAAAATTGGCGGGTCATTTCAAATGCATGGAATATCTACAGGAAAAATGGGCAATATTAGGTATTGGGACACCACTGGTATGGAGGAGGGCCAGGACCACAAGAAAAAAGTGGTTCCAATGTATTGTAATTTGTATGTATGCTGCAACTTGCACCAGATTCTTCATTCTTGTTCTTGCCAAAGGTGGTTTCCTCAGTTATAGTAATCAATCTGCAAAACGAGTAATTTCTTTTATTTACTCCTCATGATTTGCCTTCTTCTTGATAATATCAGCCACAAATCACAGATACTTTACCTTTGCCCTTTTTTGAGAGGAAATGGTCAACTTTGCCGTTCCCACATGTCATAATCTATGGTAACTATGTGATCTAATAAATAATTACCAATCGATTAACTAATAATGCAGCAGAACGGCAGGCTAAGCATATTGTTTTAAAATGAAAATTTTTATATTAATCTTTGAGATTACATAATTGAGATATTAAAAATTCTCAAATAGTAAATGAAAAGAAAATACAACAAAAAGTTATTTTTATTGTTTCTTGTATGATTTTTTTTATAACAGAAAACATAATAAAAATAAAAATAATATTTAAAAAACAAAAACAAAAAATATTTTCTTAAACCAAACAGTGTGTAAATATTCTTCTATCTACTCAATTTCAAAGTTTATTTTATTTTTAAATGCATAATAAATAATTGTGTACATGTCAAGATCAGTTCAATGTGCAGAGTCAGTCAATTTTGTTTGTTAATTCGTCTTACTGGGATATTAACAATGATATGTGTAAAAGAAACGTTTTGAGTTTTCTACTTATGATAAGTTGGGTAGTCTATTCCATCAAAAGCTTATATAAAAGATAACTCTGGCACTCGACTTTCAACACTGGACTTGAGTGACATCGTCATTGGTTGCTATCAATAATATTGCTGTCTTCCATTTAGAAAACTCGTGGTTTTTGGTAAATTGAATATCAAAGAAACACTACAAGAAATGAATGCAACACTGATAAAATTTAGTGACAAAAAATAATTTTTCGTCATTAATACTAACATGACTAAAGTTTTACCGACAATTTTTTAAAAATTACATGTAAATTATTTTATCATTAAAGTTAATTATTTTTGTAGTAAAACCTCACGCAACAAAAACTTGGCAAATAATTGAAAATTTAATAGTGCTGGTTAATGGAAAATATGCTAATAAGTTCTCCCTTGGTCGTGTAAGTTTAATTATTAATTTGAGATCCTCTGGATAGTTGGAGTCGGCTATTCCATCAATAGCTTTTTCATATTAATCTGCTTTGTCAAAAAGGAAAGGAAAACGTAGAAAGAAATTTCTTTTCACTATTAGGATACAGAACAGACATGATTATTGCTGGGTTGAAGTGATATTCCTGTCTTCTACTGAAATGCGTCAAAGTTTTACAACTGAAAAGGATAAGAAAGAAAACCCAAACAATCATAATAACATAGCAAACAATTGAATTCTATATTTCGATAGATATGACGGTGGGTGAGAATTCCTAACGTGGCATATGAGAGAAGATCATTGTTTTAATATTTACTTTTGAATTGGAGTATATTTAGGAGTTTTTTTTTTATTAAGTTACATAATTTTTTATAACAAGTATCGTATTTTTATTTTTATTATTTATATTTAGTTAATTTTAATTTATGTTAATTAATTTTAAATCTTGACATAATTATTAAATTAATCTTTTTTTTAAATCCTAAACCTTAAAATTATTATAATATTAAGGTTTAATTACATTTTAGTCATTTATCTTTCACATTTTCGCTAATTTTATCACCAAATTATGAAATTTGTACATTTTGTCATTCAACTTTCAAAATTTCATACATTTTGTCATCTAACTTTTTTTCTTTGCACATTTTTCCATCCAACTTTCAAATTTTCGTGCATTTTATCACTCAATTTTCTAAACAAAAAAAAATACTTATATATTAAACTCTAGTACTAAAGTTAACACTCTTTCCCTCTATGCAAGAACCTAAGTTTGAGTATTTCAAAAAATATATATATAGAGATTAAAACTAATTAATATTTTAAAATTGGAGACTAAAATCAAAATTTGATAATTTTCAAGGACGAAAAACAGCATTGTTCTTTAATAAACTAAGTTTAATTACTTTTTTTCCTTTACATCATAAATACAAACTATACCGGTGGGGTATTCAGCTATATGAGTAGCCGAATACCTCCCACCACAAAACATTCGAATACAGGTGTTCGGCCAAAATCTGGCCGAACACTCTTGTCCCTTACGAGCAACTAGCTATATCGCAGAATACCATCATAGGTGTGTTTGGCACCACCACAGTCGAATATTAAGTATAGTATTCGGACACAGATTCCATTAAGTGGCTATTGTCAAGATAAATCGAAGATTAGAAGATAATTAAGTAACCTTAATTAATATGGATCGGTCATTAAGGAATGGTCAGGGCCCATAAGCGACCCAGGCCAAATAAGATAAGTATAAAAAGGGGATACACCCCTTAAGGTAGGGGATGTTTTTTTTGGACCTTCATTTATTACTCACATTAAATGCTTTGAGCCGAAACCTGACTTGAGCGTTGGAGTGCCTTTTGCAGGTACCCCCCACATCATTCGTATAGAAGGAATCGGATAGCTACGGAAGATACTGAAGGGAAGACATCAGAAGGAGATTACCTCGCTACCCTCGAACAGGAACATTTTGGCGCCCACCGTAGGGCCCGGTAAAACTTACTCCATAGGCCCCTCAAGGAATGGTTACTATCCGAAGTCACGCACACATGGACATACCTGAACCATCGGCACAAGCCAGGCAACAACATGTACGAGGGCAACACCTCGTCGGCGAGAACGTGGAGCAAGTGGAAGATCAAACGAATTTGTATTCAGAATTAAGACAGCTAAGAGCCGATATACCGGCGATGAGAAGGCAACATGCGCAAGAGATATCGACCCTTCGACAGGAGAACACGAAGCTGAGAAATCTGAACCGATCCTGGAAACCCAAGGATCAGGCACAAGACAAGCAACATGAGGGCGAGTCTGCAGCCAATCTTAGTATCCATGGAGTAACCAATCGGCCTTCGACCTTTACGGCCAATACTCAGTCACACCCCTGCAGGCATCCTTTCGTTTCCAGAATCATGGAAACCCCTCTTCCCCCAAATTGGAAAAACCTCAGCCTAGACCGATATGATGGTAGTACGAACCCTGATGAACACATAGATGTTTACGTCACCCAAGTTAGCCTTTACACAGCTGAAGACGCCATTCTGTGCAGAGTATTCCCCACGTCCCTGAAGGGACAAGCTCTAAACTGGTTCACATGGCTCCCACCCAATTCCATCGACAGTTTTGAAATACTGGCGAATAGATTCGACAATCAATTTGCAACAAGCAGACCTCATCACTTGACTTCAGTCGCACTGGTGAATATTCGACAAGAAAAGAGGGAATCCCTTAGAACGTTCATGGAAAGGTTCGGCAAAGTTTCCTTGAACATCCGAAACCTCGATCCAGCCGTAGCCCTGCATCATCTCGTGACGGCCCTTAAGCCGGGGGCTTTTGTCAATAGTCTCTGTAAAAAATCGGCACTCGACATGGACGACTTCCGCCGAAGAGCAGCAAAATACATGCAGATGGAAGAGCTGTCAGAGTACCGAAACCAAATCCGAGCGGAATCCAGCGCAGGAAGGAAGGAGCATGAAAAAGATAATAAGGGAAAGGGTAAGGACAAGTTTCACAAGGAACGGGAGTACTGTGGCTCCCGGTACACGGCCTACACCCCCTCAACACTAGCCGCTCCCGGATACTCGAACAGGCCCTGACAACAGAGATATTGGCGGTGCCAAAGAGAGCCAACACCCTCCCAAAAGTTGACTACAGCAAGCAATGCCGATACCACCGCAATAGAGGTCATTCGATCGAAGAATGTGCAGCACTCAAAGACAAGATCGAGGACCTCATTAAGATGGGGCATCTCAAAGATTTCCTCTACGATCCTAGACCTGAAAGGCCCCAGTTCTCGAAATACAAAGACGATGACAGAACTTACAAGAAGGACTTCAGTTACAACCGAGAACATGATCGAAGGACCGAAAGACCAAGAAGCAGGTCCCGGGAGCGCCACAAAACAAAATCGTTTTAACCCCGAAAGGTCATAAATACAATTGCAAGAGGATTCGCAGGAGGAGGCAATACATCATCGACCAGGAAAAAGCATCTCCGATTAGTTCGATCAGTCAACATGACATCGATCATAAGCAAGCTAAAAATGCCACCCATCACATTCACCGACGTGGACTTTCAAGGGTTCGATCCCGTACAAGATGATCCAATGGTCATCAGTATAGACATAGCAGACTGCACAGTCCAGAAAACTCTGATAGATCAAGGGAGTTCAGCCAACATCTTGTATTGGAGTACCTTCAAGCAGCTGGATATACCGGAGGGAAAGCTTATGATGTATGACGAACCCCTGGTCGGATTCTCAGGTGAAAGGGTTAGCACCAGGGGGTGTATAGAGCTGGACACAACTTTCGGATACGGGGGGAAATAGTGCAAAACTATAAGAGTTAAGTATATAGTAGTGCACGCTAACACTTCATATAATATACTGCTCGGACGTCCATCTCTAAACACTCTCGGAGCTATAGTATCCACTCCGCACCTTGCCATGAAATTTCCATCATGCCGAGGCACAGTCATCACAATTCATGCCGACCAAAAGGCGGCCAGGGAGTGCTATCTGGCCAGTCTCAAAGTTACCCAACTGAAAGAAGAACAATATAGGGCGATACATTTGATCTCGACAGCCGAACCTTCTGCGCCAACCCTGGACTTAGATCCCCGAGCAGACGAAGGCAAGCGGGTCGAACCAAACGAGGAGATCGGTACGTTTCAGATTGGAGAGGCAGCGACCCAAATCACATACCACGGCAGCAACTTGCCAGAGAAAGACAAACTTCAAATCCAAAATGTCGTGAAGCAGAATGCCGACCTATTTGCCTGGAGAGCCTCGGACAAGCCAGGTATCGACCCGAAATTTCACTGCCACAAATTAGCAATATACCGAGAAGCAAGGCCTGTTGCTCAAAAGAAGAGAAAGATGGGTGAAGAAAGACGAAAAGCTATAGAAGAAGAAGTATCTAAGTTGATAACGACCCACTTCATCCGAGAAGTCAAATATACCACTTGGTTAGCCAATGTGGTCATGGTAAAGAAGACGAACGGCAAATGGAGAATGTGCACAGACTATACGGATATGAACAAAGCCTGTCCAAAGGACGCATACCCACTACCAAACATTGACCGACTAGTCGACGAGGCAGCCGGACACTCTTGCCTCAGTTTCTTGGATGCATATTCAGGATACAATCAGATCCGGATGTACCCAAAAGACGAAGACAAAACGGCCTTCATAACCGAATCAGCCAACTACTGCTACTAAGTCATGCCCTTCGAATTGAAGAACGCCGGAGCCACATACCAAAGGCTGATGGATAAGATTTTCCAAAGACAACTCGGACGAAACCTGAAGGTATATGTTGATGATATGGTGGTCAAATCTGCGAAGGTCGAAATGCACACGAGCGACCATCAAGGCACAATTTTTGGCAGACTTTGTCAATGAGCTACACCCGATCGAGAGATTTGAAGACGAGTGGTGGGTAGTGCACGTTGACGGTTCATCCAATCAAAAAGGCAGCGGAGCAGGCATCATGTTAGAAGGACCTAACAAGATACAACTTGAACAGTCTGTGAGATTCGGCTTTAAAGCGTCCAATAATCAAGCCAAGTACGAAGCCTTATTGGCCGGACTCAGACTAGCAAAGGAAATGGGAGCTCGAAAAGTAGAATGTTGGAGCGATTCCCAGATTGCAGCCGAACAGATTAATGGTGCTTTTCAGGTCAAAGACCCACAGTTGCTAAAGTATTACCACACTTTCATGCAACTGAAGCAAGAGTTCAACGAGGTCCGAGTAAAGCATTTGGTCGGAGAATACAACGACCGAGCTGATCAGCTTGCCAAGTTGGCCAGTACTCAGAAGCCCGGACAACTGAGGACATTCATTCAAGAGACGTTACCGGAACCAAGTGTAAATGCCGAAGAATGCATGCAAATCTCGGCATCTAAAGATAGTTGGATAGCCGACATCCAACAATATCTGTCGAAAGGCACCCTTCTGGAAGACAAAGGCAAGGCCAAGAAGTTGCGAACAGCAGCAGCAAGATACGTCCTGGTCGTCGGAGAGTTGTATAGAAGAGGGTTTTCCATGCCATTACTCAAATGCCTTGACAAGGACCAAGCCGAATATGTCATAAGAGAACTGCACGAGGGAATATGCGGAATGCATTCGGGTGGTCGAACAATGGCCACTCGTGTACTCAGAGCAGGCTATTATTGGGCGACCATCAAGACTGATTATGCCGAATATGTAAAAAAGTGCAGCTAGTGTCAAAAGCACGGTAACCTTATTCACCAGCCGCCCGACGAACTACATGCTATTTCGTCACCCTGGCCTTTCTCTATATGGGGAACCGACATCTTGGGACTCTTTCCTATAGCTAAGGGGCAGTGCAAGTTCCTGATAGTAGCCGTCGATTACTTCACAAAGTGGATAGAAGCCGAACCTCTAGCAACCATCACGACCCAAAATATACAGAAGTTCTTATGGAAGAACATAATCACACGTTTCGGCATCCCTTGCGTGATCATCACCGATAACGGCCTGCAGTTTACGGACAAGAAATTAAATACCTTCTTGGAAGGCCTGAGAATAAAACACAAAGTGACATCGGTCGAGCACCCACAAACGAACGGAAAAGCTGAATCCGCCAACAAAGTCGTTCTGGGAGAATTGAAAAAGAGATTGGGTGCGGCTAAAGCCGCATGGGCCGAAGAGATACCAGAAATTTTGTGGGCTTACCGGTGCACCCCGCAAACAACGATCAAAGAAACACCTTTCAGAATGGTATATGGAACCAAAGCAATGATTCCAGTAGAAGTAGGGGAACCCTCACTCCAGAAGCAGCACTTTGAAGCCACCGAAAACGAAGACTCCTTGAGATGCGAACTTGACCTAGTTGATGAGGTACGCGACTGAGCATGCCTCAACGCCAAAGCATGCAGGCAGAGAATGACGAGAAGGTTCAACTCGAAGCTGAGACCGAGGGATTTTAAAGAAGGAGACTTAGTCCTAAGAATGCAAGGTGACGCGCGAAGAAACACCCGAGAAGGGAAGTGTAACGCCCTTCGTTACAATAACAACCCGTAATAAAATATTCTTTAAAACATAAATAATATAGGCTTTTTTTATAAAAAAAAATACTAGTCTGAAATACCTCAAATATTATAAAAATATCAAATAAATGAATCCTTACATAAATAAAAACACTATCCTTAAATATGGGCATCTAAAACAATGAATAATAAAGAATAGCGGAATTAACCACAACCAACCCTTTATTCTAAAGGTACTAACCCAAAACTAAAACTAAAAATAAATAGTCTTCAAGTCTCCGACGTCTCAATAGTCTCTCCCTCGTGCTCTGAAAACAACACTTTTAATGAGATAATAATCCCAGTGAATAAAACAAGTTCTAAAAGGATTCGCAAACAATGTTGTTCTTAGCCGGTGCGGTAATCCGAAAAAACTTGACCATGGTACCTGCAAAGAATTTAAAATAAAATATTGTATATATATATATATATATATATATATATATATATATATATATATATATATATATATATATATATACTCCAATCAAATTTAAAACAACCACAATTTACTCTCATAACATTCTCATTAAGGAAACTATTTCAATAAATAAAATTAACACCTCAATGCATTCAAATAGATATCACAAACATAACTTAGTGATTCCCATAATCACTAGACTAGAATCTTTGGTTCCCAGAACCGGTGTGGATCTCATATTTGTAAAAGGTCTATGAGCTCATATCCAAGCAATGGCATCCCACTGCCTTCCCCATCTTAGATTGAGGTATCCCGAATCTCTTCCCCATCTCAGATGGAGGTATCTCAAATCTCTTCCCCATCCCAGATGGAAGTATCTATCATAAATCTCATCCCCATCCCAGATGGAGGTATCTTTCATCCTATTCCCAGAATAGAATGTACATCATTATCCCTTCCCAGAAGGTAATAACCAACTCACACAAAATTGCATAATAACATTTCAAATATCTACCAAATAAATTCCCTAATTCTATGCATCCAATATGAGCACACTGTAAC
This sequence comes from Pueraria montana var. lobata, assembly GCA_026413185.1. Taxonomy (NCBI): domain Eukaryota; kingdom Viridiplantae; phylum Streptophyta; class Magnoliopsida; order Fabales; family Fabaceae; genus Pueraria; species Pueraria montana. The sequence continues at coordinate 67,965,242 of CM048649.1, read as the reverse complement.
ATCTTAATTTCAATCAGTAATACAACATATATATAACGAAGTACAAGGCAAAGAGGAATCATGTATAAATAATAAAATGCATGGTGTGAAAAGAATTTAGGCTTGATACTACTTCAAAACACACACACACGTATATATATATATGCGGTTAAAAACCTTGAATCAATTCCCAACAATTACAGCCACGCATCCCTTTTCTTTTCCCATCAAGAATTAGTACGTACCTCCTATATACATGTAAATATAAATATATGATTATATATAAAATAATAAAATGAATCATAAGACCCACTAGAGTTCTTTAAATCACGCATATGCCTCTATTACTTATATATACACGTATATAATTATGGCAAGGTCTTTTGGTTGAAACCGCTTAAACTAACCACCGATCCTCCGATTTTCTTTTATAATTGTTATATACGTTTGCAATTTAGATACCCAGCAGCACAATGGTTATATGTGTATACAACATAATGCTCCAGCAAAATTATGAGCACAAAGGGTCACAGGATTTAACGAATATGTCAGGAACAAATTGTCGGAACACACAATATCTCATAAATAAAACAGTCACATCCATTTAGTATTCACAATCAGTAAACATGAGCGTTCACATATAATTCAATTATAAAATCTATAATTTATCTTTACTAACAACAAATTCCTCTGATCAAGAAATCCCAATAAACTCTCGGAAAATATACCATGGAAGGTTTAAAAATGTGTTTTACTCACCTCTTGAAGCAAAGTAATTTCCACTCTTCGTTTATTCTTCCTCTTCTCTATCTACTGCGTCAACAAGATCCTCTCTATTTCTTCCTTCTCAATTCTCAAACAATCTACTAATTTTCTATTTCTCAAGAGACTAACTATGTAATTCGTAGGAAAGGAAACTGCCTATCCTTATATAAGTTTAGGAGTGTATAATTTAAGATTGGGTCACATCGGATAGATTTGGCTTATCAAATCTTTCTTTATCTTTATATTTTTTTCCCTAGATTTATCTCATTATTAGCATTATCTATTATTTTCTTTTCTTTTAAGATATATTAACATAAAACATTATCAGATTTAAATCATTCTCGAGGACCAATTTAAACTAAAACAAATATTTTATCTAAACTAGATATATAATATTATATTATTACTATCTTAATTATCTTTAATTTGCATTCTTTTGTAGTTGTTAGATAATCTCAACAATTTTTATATTAATCACCTAATCTTTTTATTGATAAAGTAATCATTTAACTCAATAATGTTTAATATATAGTAACTAAATAGTAATATTTTAATTCAATTATTTCAATCAAAGTTAATATATCCTAATACAAACATTCCAAACAATATATAATATACTAAGATAAGATTCCAACCAAATAAAATGATATCATAATCAATTCAAATAACATATCATGATACAACATTCTAAATATAATATCATATTATATCATAATAATTCAATCCTTTTAACTCGAATAAATTCTTATACTAATAATTTATATACTATCTTAATATTTTAAATAACAATAATTATGTTGAAATTTTAGGATGTTACAGGAAGCTAGCAGCCAACTGGGATGACCCGTTTAGAATCCGGCACAGTCTTAACCATGGAGCTTACAAGTTAGAAGAACTATCAGGAAAGGTGGTGCCGAGGACATGGAATTCGACCCACCTCAAATATTATTTCAGTTAAGTAATGTATTTGGGTGTTGAGTCATGTATTTAGGTGATGTACTCTTTTTTCTTACTCGGCGTTTTATCCCTATAAGAACGTGAAAGGGTTTTTACCGAGAAGGTTTTAATGAGACACACCTTGATTAAATTAATGAAACATCTCTTGCAATCGCTATTAATGCTTAAAAACATGTTTAAAGATAGCACTTAATATTTTTCTACAAATGGTTTCCCTCCCGAGTACTCCTACTCGGCTAAGGACGCATCATTCGGATTTCTCTACAAATGGTTTCCCTCCCGAGTACTCCTACTCGGCTAAGGACGCACCATTCGGGTTTCTCTACAAATGGTTTCCCTCCCAAGTACCCCTACTCGGCGAAGGATGCACCACTTGGACTTTTCTACAAATGATTTCCCTTCCGAGTACTCCTACTCGGCCAAGATACACCATTCGGAATCTCTTTGAAAAAGGTGTCAATTTCTTCAAAAGAATCCGTTGCTAATGAAAGGAAGAGAGCCATTCTTGCGAAGTTATCGATTATAAATAAGTTTGCAAAAACATTCTAAGTATAAATGCGGAAACGTAGGCCGAAAGGTATACTATTTCATTAATCACAAAAAGAGGGTTACAAAACTTCTCTTAAAAACAAAAAAGGGGCTCTAACGGCCCAAATTACAAATGTTTCATTCAGCCGGATCCTCTTGGGCCACAACATCGGCAACATCTTCTCTGTTCTCCTCATTCGTTCCAGCATCACCATCACCATCTGGAGCTGACTGGTGCAGAGGATTCTCAAGAACCACATCCTCAGGGATATCATCGAGAGGAAGCAGGTGGCCTTGGAAGACGTCCTTATCCATGTCAAAAACGGTAGGGTTACGGACGTCATAGAAGAACAGCATTTGCAGAACAGCATGAAGGAACCCGGCTTCATGTTCGGCAAAAAATTTATCCTGCGCCGAACCAATAATATGCTCCTTAACAGAGCGTTCGGCGTCCCTCTCCTCCCTAGCCTGAGCCAGTAGAATCTTCAAACCCTCGATCTCTTCAACTTGAAGTTTAGCATCCTTTTCAGCCATTAGGACCTTGGTGTTCAGGTCATCAAGGTCAATCGAAAAGTGCTTCACCTCATCCTTCAAACGAGCGTTATCGTCTGCTAAAACTATATTGGCTTCCAGAGCCTGTTGGTTAGAAGCTTGGGATTCCTTCAAACTCTTCTTTAGCTTCTCGGTCTCCTTCAGCGGATTCGTGAACACATGATAAGCAATGGCCGAAGCCCTTGCCTGAAATTCACAGTAAGCTAACTAGTCGGAGGCAGCGTCAGCCTTATTCAAGATATCCTTTCCAGCCTCGGAAATGTCACTAGAACTGACCATCTTCTTCGGCCGAAAATCCCTCGAGAAGAAACCCTCGGCAGTCAAGGCAGGGATAGAAGCCAAGGACCCCGAAGCCGAAAAGTCCAATGTCTGCTGTTTCAACTTCTTTGCCTTTTCCTCCTCCGAGGCCTCACGGCTTCGGTGCCTTTTCTTGTGATCTTTGTCCTTATTTTTCTTTTCTCATGCCGGAAGGGGTACGGTATCTACTGGACAGGGCCTCAGCGTTGGTTGCTTCACAACAGGAGGAACAGAAGCAGCACCCGAGGTGTTCCCCGCAGCTTGAGCCCTATTCTTCCTAGCATTTCGGAAATAAAGGACATCATCACCTGCATCGGCCATAATACCTACACCCCACAAAAACACTTAGTTAATCATGTGAACTAAAGTACAAAAATAACATAAAAGAAAGAACCGAGACCTTACCACACATATCGGCTAAAACAGTTGAAGAATTAAATAAGGTCACGAGCTGCCTAGCAGGAAGCTTTCGGGGGAGGGACTCAAGAAAGAGGAGGTCCTCGCATTCCCTTTCGATCATCATAGACTTTAGAAATTTGTCATAACGCCGAGGGGTTCTCTCCCAATAAAAAGGAAATAAGGGCTTCCCACCCCTATCATAGAAGTGGTTAGCCCCTATATTCGGCTTCACTACCACTTTAAAGAAGCCGATTTTGAAGTTTTTGTAGGAAGTAGTAAAAGATTGAAATAGGGGCCTTTTCGGTTTTCTTATTAGGGATACCCATAAACCACTTTTGGGCCGAGTACAAAAATAGTACAAAAATACACTCACCGAAGGCTCTACAAAATTAAAAATACAAAGAGCACGGAATGCCTGGATCGCGGCCCACCCGTTCAAATGCAACTGAGAGGGTGCCACATTCAAAACCCGAAGCACTCCCATAGTAAAATCATCAAAAGGAACCGTTACATGCAGGTCGCGGAACACGCAATCATACATATAAAAGAAGTCCCTCGGAGACTGACCCTTTTCCATGAAAATGAATTCGAAATTTGTTTCACACCGACAACACTGTAACGCTATAGGACACAACTCATCCTCAACGATGGAAGAAACATCTACATAATTTACAAAATTGGACACACTACGCTTATCATCATACCGAGACCAATAGGACCCAACCTCCCCGTGTACCCATGTGTACCCATCCAGGGTAATAGGCGGGAACACCCGTTTCCCTTGTGTAACCCGAGGCTTACGCCTCGGCTTTTGGCTGGAATTACCATTCCCAGCAGGATGGGATACCATGCTATCACCCACCCCCTCTCGAGCAGGAGACGAAGAGGGGGACGTCGAGGGACAAGACGAAAATGAAGAAGAAGAAGTCGAAGACTCCCCACTCGCCGAGGCTGGTGACCGAAGATCAACCACCTCGGTTCCCCCAGAAAGCTTACGACCAGACGAACTCATGGTAACGAAAAAGGAAGAGAAAAAGCTGAACTCTCGTACCTTGGTTAAGACGAAAAAGAAGAAGCTAGAAGGAAGTATTCAGCCGAGAGCGAAATACGGAGAATTTGCTGGAATGTAAATAAGAGACGCAAAGATGACATCCCTCACCCTATTTATAGGGCCCAAGCCCACAACGGTCCAAAGGGTTCAAACGTTGTCAACCGTTAGATTAACCCAGATCTAACGATTCACAAAAGCGCGACGCCTCAATCCCTTCACCTAAATGGCTTTTTTCAGCTATAATGGCAGGATTTGAAATGACACAACGAGGCGCGAGTTTTGAATCAAAGCCTCTCCGTCACGACTGATTACTCGAGGCTGGGGGGCATGTATACCGGTGGGGTATTCGGCTATATGAGTAGCCGAATACCTCCCACCACAAAACATCCGAATACAGGTGTTCGGCCTAAATCTGGCCGAACACTCTTGTCTCTTACGAGCAACTAGCTATATCGCCGAATACCATCATAGGTGTGTTCGGCACCACCACAGTCGAATACTAAGTATAGTATTCGGACAATACATATTCCATTAAGTGGCTATTGTCAAGATAAACCAAAGATTAGAAGATAATTAGGTAACCTTAATTAATATGGATCGGTCATTAAGTAATGGTCAAGGCCCATAAGCGATCCAGGCCCAATAAGATAAGTATAAAAAGGGGATACACCCCTCAAGGTAGGGGATGTTTTTTTTGGACCTTCATTTATTACTCACATTAAATGCTCTGAGCCGAAACCTGACTTGAGCGTTGGAGTGCCTTTTGCAGATACCCCCCACATCATTCGTATAGAAGGAATCGGACAACTACGGAAGATACTGAAGGGAAGACCTAAGTAGGAGATTACCTCGCTACCCTCGAACAGGAACACAAACATTTAATTTCCTTCTTGTTACAAAAAAACGGAGATATAAACTTCTAAGTACGGAAAATAATAAGAATAACTCATGAAAAAATTAAATTTCGATATCAACATTAATTAATGACACCCAAATTTAAAAAAATTCATTTAGTTTTTGATTGATTCAAGTATTTTTTTTTCCCACATGTATTCTACTACTTTAAAGATAATTTTGCTCAAAGTTCAGACAAATATAAGCATTAATCTTGAGAGAGATTTGAATCTTATTTCAATACATTGTGGGAAATCGAGTTATTTAATTGCTTATTTATAAGTAACTTTAGTTTTAATGCATGATTAGGAAATATTTTTTGGAAGGAGTAATTGTTTTTTTTTAAACTCTTTTAAAAAATTGAAAAAAAATCCACGATATATTTATTGTTTTTGAAATTTTAGCCCATTTTTTATTTTAATTGTAATAATATTATCTATAAAGCTTTTTTTTATAACAAGACTGCTATTAAGCATGAAGAATTCACGCACGAAATGCATGAATATATACGTAAATTGATATCATTTATTGAAATAAATATTAATTAAAAAATTATAAAATATTATTTAACAAAGTACACTCTTCGTGCGTCAATTTGATGAAATTCTATTCGTAAATATTTGCATTTCTCTTTTTATAAACCGGTGATATAATTAATTCTCACTGCCACACTGACATTAATCTGTTATTATTTTTTAACGATATGATAATTGTGTCACCTCATTACTTTTGAGTAAATTTTAGATTATAAAATCATTAACATAAAGTAAAAGAGGTTTTAGTTGATTAATTTAAAGTTTCAAAGCATTGATGATGTTTTAGTAATTAAAATCATGGGAATCAAAATCAAACTTTAATAACACTAGAAGGATCTGTAAAAAAAAAAACAAAAAAAACAAACAAACAAACAAACACTAGAAGGAACGAAACTAAAAAAATATGTGCGGATCTGTAATTTAAAAAACAAACACTAGAAGGAACATAAAGTTCACACAATTGTGCGGATTCATTAATAAACTAGTATGTTATAAAAAAAAATTTAATAAACTAGTAGTATTTTTCTGCTTTGTTATTTATATATACACAATCTACTATTAATATAAGAAATCATTAGACTATGAAAAAGACAGTATTAACCATTTTAATTGAATGACACATATATTTTTTATTGATTTTTTTATCTTTTAACAAATTCCTTTCTTTTTCTTTTTCTCTCTTTGTTTGATCCCACTCTCCTCTTTTCTTTCTCTCCCTTTCTTTTTCTTCTCTCTTCCGTACCCTTTCTCCTTTTTTCTCTTTCTAACTTTTTTCTTCTTCTTCTTTCTCTTATGTCCCCTTTCTCCTTTTTTTTTTCTTCTCTCTCTGTCACTTTCTTTCTTCATTTTTTTTACTTACACACATATTTTTATAATTATTATAAAAATTCACTTACTTATATTATTGTTTTATGTCTTTTATATATAAAAATTTATATTAGCTTATATAATCATAAATATAAAAAAATATTATGGTTTTGTTAATATAAATATTTCATTTTTTTAATATTTAATACATAATATACTCAGTATTATATAAAAATATGTTATTATTATTTTAATTTAATAATAATTTTTTATAATTACTTATTACTTATTAATTTATATAATTTAATGTTATTATTGTATAATTTCTCTCTATTGCTTTCTTTTTGTTGATTTAATATGTGCATCTAACATCATATACGAAAACTTAATGTTGATTAGTAATGTTTATATGATAATGTAATATTTTTACATAAATATATTTTTATGTGACAACATTTTTTCTCCAAGAATTTAACACAACTGTATACGCAGGACTTAACAATATTTATTTTTACTTTTGAAATTTTATAAAATCATTTTTACTTAGAAATCATTTTATAATAAATATATTTATTACAAAATATTATTTGACTCTATGTTTAATAACCTCATATAATATACAAAAAATTTGTTGATTAATATTTATATAATAATGTTGATTTTTTAAATAAATATTTTAAAAGTTAAATTTATTAAAAAATTTAAATTACTTATTACTTATTAATTTATATAATTTAATGTTATTCTTGTATAATTTCTCTCTATTGCTTTCTTTTTGTTGATTTAATATGTGCATCTAACATCATATACGAAAATTTTAATGTTGATTAGTAATGTTTATATGATAATGTAATATTTTTACATAAATATATTTTTATGTGACAACATTTTTTCTCTAAGAATTTAACACAACTGTATACGCAGGACTTAACAATATTTATTTTTACTTTGAAATTTCATAAAATTATTTTTACTTAGAAATTATTTTATAATAAATATATTTATTACAAAATATTATTTGACTCTATGTTTAATAACCTCATATAATATACAAAAATTTTGTTGATTAATATTTATATAATAATGTTGATTTTTTAAATAAATACTTTAAAAGTTGTTTATTAAATTTATTAATTTTTTTAAATAAATTAAATTAGTTTTAATTTTTTATGGTAGAAATCACAAGTATCATTCACAGGAGACAATCCTAATTGAGTCAGCTAGATATGGATGATAAAGCTCTTTTTCTGAGTATTTAAGACAACTGCAGACCAAAGACTTAACAATATTTATTTTTACTTTGAAAATCTATAAAATCATTTTTACTTAGGATTTGTATAAAATATTTTTAAATAACTTCATAAATAAATATTTTGTTGAATAATATTTATATTATGAGGTTGAAAGTATTATACCAAAAATTAATTTAAATCAAATTAGTTAATATATTTATCACAAAAAAACATTTTGACTTTATGTTTAATAACTTTAAAAATAAATTTTTGATGATTAATATTTACACATTATGTTAAGTTTTTTTTTTACATAAATATATAATAAATTAATTTATCAAATATATTTTTAATATAAAATAAATTTAAATTGCTTCTTTAATAATATCATAAATTAAATTAGTTTTAATTTTTTTATTGTGGAGACCATTAGTATCATTCGGAAGAGACAACATGATTGAGTCATGTAGAATTATTATGTGCGACAAAACTCTTTTTTCAAGTATTTAGCACAACTGCATATTAAAGACTCAACAATGTTTATTTTTACTTTAAATCCTATAAAATCATTTTTACTTAGAAATCGTATAAATATTTTAAATAAATTTATAAATAAATACTTTTATCAAATAATATTTAATAATGAGGTTAAAATTTTTATACTAGAATTTAATTTAAATCTAATTAGTTAATATATTTCTTATAAAATAATATTTTGACTATATATTTGATAAAATAATAAAATAAAATTTTGTTGATTATTATTTATATAATAATGTTCAGTTTTGTTTACATAATTATATAATAAATTAATTTATTAAATGTATTTTTATTACACAGTAGTTTTAAATTACTTCACCAATATTATCATAAATTAAATTAGTTTTAATTTTTTATTGTAGAGTCCCTAAGCTAAGTATCATTCACGGGAGACAATCCTAAGTTAAGTAGGACCATTATGGGCAACAAAACTCTTTTTTCGATTATTTAACCCAACTACATGCCAAAGACTCAGCAATATTTATTTTTACTTTGAAATTCTATATGAAATTTTGTTGATTGATATTTATATAATCATGTTCAGTTTTTTAAAATAAATATATAATAAATTATTTTATTAAATTTATTTTTATTACAAAATAGTTGTAAATTACTTCATCAATAATATCATAAATTAAATTAGTTTTATTTTTTTTTATTGTAGAGACCATTAGTATCATTCGGAAGAGACAATATGCTTGAGTCAGGTAGAAATATTATGTGCGACAAAGCTCTTTTTTCAAGTGTTTAGCACACCTGCATACCAAAGACTCAACAATGTTTATTTTTACTTTTAAATCCTATAAAATCATTTTTACTTAGAAATCGTACAAATATTTTTAAATAAATTTATAAATAAATATTTTTATCGAATAATATTTAATAATCAGGTTGAAAGTTTTATACTAGAATTTAATTTAAATCTAATTAGTTAATATATTTATTATAAAATAATATTTTGACTATACATTTGATAGCATCATAAAATAAAATTTTGTTGATTATTATTTATATAATAATGGTAAGCTTTTTTTACATAATTATATAATAAATTAATGTATTAAATATATTTTTATTACACAATAGTTTTAAAATACTTCACCAATATTATCATAAATTAAATTAGTTTTAATTTTTTATTATACAGTCCCTAAGCTAAGTATTATTCACGGGAGATAATCCTAAGTTAAGTATGATCATTATGGGCGACAAAACTCTTTTTTCGAGTATTTAACCCAACTACATGCCAAAGACTCAACAATATTTATTTTTACTTTGATATTCTATATGAAATTTTGTTGATTGATATTTATATAATAATGTTCAGTTTTTTAAAATAAATATATTAAATCATTTTATTAAATTTATTTTTATTACAAAATAGTTGTAAATTACTTCATCAATAATATCACAAATTAAATTAGTTTTAAATTTTTTTTGTAGAGACAATTAGTATCATTCGGAAGAGACAATATGCTTGAGTCAGGTAGAATTATTACGTGCGATAAAGTTTTTTTTCAAGTATTTAGCACAACTGCATACCAAAGACTCAACAATGTTTACTTTTTACTTTTAAATCCTATAAAATCATTTTTACTTAGAAATCGTATAAATATTTTTAAATAAATTTATAAATAAATATTTTTATTGAATAATATTTAATAATGAGGTTGAAAGTTTTATACTAGAATTTAATTTAAATCTAATTAGTTAATATATTTATTATAAAATAATATTTTGACTATATATTTGATAACATCATAAAATAAAATTTTGTTGATTATTCTTTATATAATAATGTTAAGTTTTTTTTACATAATTATATAATAAATTAATTTATTAAATATATTTTTATTACACAATAGTTTTAAATTACTTCACCAATATTATCATAAATTAAATTAGTTTTATTTTTTTATTGTAGAGCCCCTAAGCTAAGTATCATTCACGGGAGACAATCCTAAGTTATGTATGACCATTATGGACAACAAAAATCTTTTTTCGAGTATTTAACCCAACTATATGCCAAAGACTAAGTAATATTTATTTTTACTTCGAAATTCTATACAAAATTTTGTTGATTGATATTTATATAATAATGTTCAGTTTTTTAAAATAAATATATAATAAATTCATTTATTAAATTTATTTTTATTACAAAATAGTTGTAAATTACTTCGTCAATAATATCATAAATTAAATTAGTTTTAATTTTTTTTATTGTAGAGACCATTAGTATCATTCAGAAGAGACAACATGCTTGAGTTGGGTAGAATTATTATGTGCAACAAAGCTTTTTTTTCAAGTATTTAGCACAACTGCACACCAAAGACTCAACAATGTTTATTTTTACTTTTAAATCCTATAAAATCATTTTTACTTAGAAATTGTATAATTTTTTTTAAATAAATATTTTTATCGAGTAATATTTAATAATGAGGTTGAAAGTTTTATACTAGAATTTAATTTAAATGTAATTAGTTAATATATTTATTATAAAACAACATTTTGACTATATATTTGATAACATCATAAAATAAAATTTTGTTGATTATTATTTATATAATAATGTTAAGCTTTTTTTACATAACTATATAATAAATTAATTTATTAAATATTTTTTTATTATACAATAGTTTTAAATTACTTCACCAATATTATCATAAATTAAATTAGTTTTAATTTTTTATTGTAGAGCCCCTAAGTTAAGTATGATTCACGGGAGACAATCATAAGTTAAGTAAGACCATTATGAGTGACAAAACTCTTTTTTCAAGTATTTAACCCAACTACATGCCAAATACTCAACAATATTTATTTTTACTATGAAATTCTATATGAAATTTTGTTGATTGATATTTATATAATAATGTTTAGTTTTTTAAAATAAATATATAATAAGTTAATTTATTAAATTTATTTTTATTACAAAATAGTTGTAAATTACTTCATCAATAATATCATAAATTAAATTAATTTTAATTTTTTTATGTTAAAAACCACAAGTGTTATTCACATGAGATAATCTTACTTGAGTCAAGTGTACAATCATTATGGAAGACAAAGCTCTTTCTCCGAATATTTGATACAGTTATATACCCAAAACTCAACAATATTTATTTTTATGTTGATATCCTATAAAATCTTTTTTACTTAGAAATCGTATAAAATAATTGTAAATGATTTCATAAATAAATATTTTGTTGAATAATATTTATATTTTGAGGTTGAAACAAAAAAAAAATTAAATCTAATTAATTAGTTCATATATTTTTTCACATAAATATATTAGAATTAATTTATTAAATTTATTTTTATGACAAAATAATTTTAAATTACTTCATCAATAATATCATAAATTAAAATAATTTTAATTTTTTATGGTAGAGACACAAGTATCATTCACAAAGGACAATCTGAGTTAGGTAAAATCATTATGAGAGACAAAGTACTTTCTCCGAGTATTTAATACAGTTGTATACCAAAAACTCAACAATATTTATTTTTATGTTGATATCCTATAAAATCATTTTTACTTAGAAATCACATAAAATAATTGTAAATGATTTCATAAATAAATATTTTGTTTTATAATATTTATATTTTGAGGTTAAAAATTTATACTAAAAAAATAATTTAAATTTAATTAATTAGTTAATATATTTATTAATATTTGATTCTATGTTTAATAACTTCATATACGAAAGTTTTGTTGCTTAATATTTACATAATAATGTATTTTTTCATAAATATATAATAAATATATTAAAATTTATTTATTAATTATTCAAAAATAGTTTTAAATTAATTTATTAATAATATTATAAATTAAATTAATTTTAATTTTTTTATGGTAGAAATCACAAGTATCATTCAAGGGAGACAATCCTATTTGAGTTAGGTAGATATGGGCTACAAAGCTCTTTTTCTGAGTATTTACTACAACTGCGTACCAAAGATTAACAATATTTTTTTTTTACTTTGAAATCTATAAAATCATTTTTACTTAGAAGTTGTATAAAATATTTTTAAATAACTTCATTAATAAATATTTTGTTGAATAATATTTATATTATGAGGTTGAAAGTGTTATACCAAAAATTAATTTAAATCTAATTAGTTAATATATTTATTACAAAATAACATTTTGACTTTATTTTTAATAACTTTAAAAATGAAATTTTTTATGATTAATATTAAAATATTATGTTAAGTTTTTTTTTACATAAATATATAATAAATTAATTTATCAAATATATTTTTATTACAAAATAGATTTAAATTGCTTCTTTAATAATGCCACAAATTAAATTAGTTTTAATTTTTTTATTATAGAGACCATTAGTATCATTCGCAAGAGACAACATGCTTGAGTAAGGTAGAATTATTATTTGCGACAAAACTCTTTTATCAAGTATTTAGTGCAACTGCATACCAAAAACTCAGCAATATTTATTTTTACTTTTAAACTCTATAAAATAATTTTTACTTAGAAATTGTATTCATATTTTTAAATAAATTTATAAATATTTTGTTGAATAATTTTTATATATTGAGATTGAAAATTTATTCTAAAAAATAATTTAAATATAATTGGTTAATATATTTATTACAAACTAATATTTTGACACTATGTTTAATAACTCCATAGACAAAAATTTTGTTGATTAATATTTATATATTAATAAATGTGAATTTTTTTATATAAATATATAATAAATATATTTTTATTACAAAATAGCTTTAAATTACTTCATCAATAATATTATAAATGAAATATATATATATATATATATATATATATATATATATATTTAATTTTTTTATGATAGAGACTACATGTATCTTTTAAAGATTTTTTTAAAAAATTGTGTAACACCACCAAGCTGGCTTTTTAATAAGCATGTCACTAAAAAGTGTTTCTATATTTGTGTTAATTACTATAATTGCTAAGTAAATCTCAATTTAGATAGAAATGTTGTAACTTATCAAATATAGAAGTAAATAATCTAAGGTGAATTATATAAACAATATTTTGTTAATTTAAAATTAAATATTATTAATCAAATTAAGGGGGTTTAGCTTAGTTAGTTAAACAGTATGTGAGTTGTTGTAAGCTTCCTGTTACATGAGTTCGATTTCTATGTATAAAAAAATATTATTGATCAAATTATGAATTGGAGTATTTGATCTAACTTATAAATTATTTAATGTAATATATAATTATGCAATGATTGACTTAAATATAAAATGTATCTATTGAGAATTGAAACTAAAATAATTTTATATTATTTTATTCTTTTCTATAAAATATATAATTTTATTGTAAACTAAAATATTTTATTTTGAAATTTACTTAATTTTATACTGTTATTTTTAATATACTTATGAGATATGAGATATAGTATCATTATAAATCCTTAATAATAATTTGATCAAAATACTTGGACAAAAATATTAATCTTTTAAGTATTTATTACAAATAATATACTTTTCTAGAATTATTTAATATTGCATTATTATGTTATTAAGAAATACAAGTACCTACATTAAAGAACTTAATAATTAATAACTTTGTACATTTTATTCTCACGGGATAAAGATAGTACCAAAAATCTATAAGGCTATAACAACATATCTCACATAAGTGCTAATGAAATATAAATTGTTTGTTACAGATTAAAATAATAATTTATTTTAAGAAATATTCATTTCAATGGTTTGCATCTAAATTAATTTATTTTTACATTTTAAATTATTTAAATATTGTTTATAAACGATAATACTTATAAATTAATATTTTTTATTTACAATATAGTTATAAAATAATTGAATTATTTTTTTATTTCATATTTTAAAATTACAAAAATATTTAAATTTAACAAAAGTTAAATCTTTTTTTAATTTTTAAACATAATAATTTTTTCATACAATTTTATAAATATTTTAAATAAAATAAAAAAATATATGTGAGACTATAACAAGATATTTTTTCTCTGCTTGAATACTCTCTTACTCTTTTTACCATTTTGAAACACTTAATTAATTAATTATGTTTGTCTAAATAAAAACATTTAATTTTATAAACAATATTTCTTTATCATGTGAATTATTTTAAAAATTAATAATGTAAGTATATTTATTTTTTGGTTCTGATATAAATGTTTAATTTTAGATTATATGCTATTTTTTAGTTTTAAACAAACAATTATATAAATAAATTATTTTATAACATGCATAAAGATGAACGTTACCCGTGCAAATGCACGGGTAACTGACTAGTTTAATTTGAATTGGATGTGCTTGTTTTTAATTAAAATGCTGTTTGGTGAGGGGTCACTTCTAAACTACAGTTTATGTTTATCTTTGGCAACAGTTGGGTAGAGTGAGATTGGTTCACATAAGCTTAACAAGACCCAATTATTGTTCGAGTCAAAGCATGCATACTTCCAGGAGTTAGGCATGCATATTGCCAAAATTCTGTCTTCAATGATGTGCATGGATACAACTTAAAGCAATCCACTTCCACATCCGAATCCAATCATCTTCCACTACCAAAGTGATGCTGTTCTTTATTTGTTAACATATATATAAAGATTACTAAATGTTCTTTTTCTTGCCTGGGTTGGTGTTTATTTTAGTGTGTGTCTATGTATATATAATTCACCTATACTACGATTTTTTTTTTTAAAAAAAAAAAGGAATATAAATATATAATTGTTGAGGGTGGGATTCGTGAAACCATTGCTTTTAAAGGAAATGCTTTCTCTTTATAATCAACTAGGTGTTTGTAGAATTAAATTGAGTAGATAAATTCGATAATTCAAATTAAACTAATTAAATTAGTTTAAATTGTTTTGATTAATTATTATTTTAATTTTAAATCCAAATTAAATTAATTATAATTGGTTTGGTTCTCAAATTTTTTTTTTCCAACTCAAACGAATTTAATGATCCGATCAACTATTTTAAAACTTTTAAATTAATACATTTTAAATTTTAGAACTTAATTTTTTTTTCTACTTTTTTCTTTTCTTTCTTTTCCTTCCAAAATACTTTTGAACTTTGACAACTGAGGTTGCCTTGGGTCTGCCCACTACTTCCTTGACTACCTTTACCTTGGTTGTTCACGTAGGAGAAGTTGGGATGATTTCTCCAACTCGAATTATAAGTGTTAAAAGTATGGGTCATTTTGTTCATTTTGAAGGTAGTCATAGAAATTGTGTGTAGTAGCTTAATGTCCCATATGATCCTCTTGTGACTCTTATCCAATAGGAATTCTTACTTGACAGTCCAAAGTCGCATATGACATATCCCTGTAAACCACAAAGCTCACAACAAAGATTAATAACACCCACCAAATTAACTTGGGTTTTTATTTATCTTATCAACTTTTTTTTCTCAAAGCATCAAACTTAGCCGCCATTATATCAGTACTACTTACCTCATTCTTACCTACGACGACTCTCCCTAAAGTGTTTTTTTTTTTCCCCTTAAAAATAACAGTTTTTAATGAACAAAAGTCTAATAAATAGATTTTAATAAAAATTACTGGAAAAAACTTACTTTTAAAGAGAAAAAAAGGGGAAAAAAACTAAATAAAAAATTACTATTTTTTCTCCTATTTTATTCTTTAAAACACTATTAGTCTAAATTAGGAGTGAGCAAATGCATCCGATCCGACCCAAAACCTCACTCCCCGAACAAAAAAATGTCATTTGGGTGGGTTCGGGCGGATAAGCGGATATAGCGGGTTGAAGAAATCGGTTTAGAGTGGGTTTCGTCAGGCAGGTTCGGATTTGATATTATCAATCCATCGATGTCCAACCCGTATGATTGAGTTGTTACATATGAAAGTAGGCCATTCAGCCAAAGCCCAACACCTTTATGTGGCCCAATCTGCTATTATAGAAACCCTTGTGCGGTAGTGCCTCTATTATACCTTGCGCCGCTTCTCACTTTCAGTTTCATTTTGATCAAATCAATAGAAACCGTAACTCCTCTCCTCAACTCTCTTTCATTCTCTGAATGTCTGCTATTGCTTCCTCTTCCCTTTTTCTCTACCTTGTTTCCACTATCTGCTACCCTCACACCAATACATAACAACCCTCACTTACGACATCCCTATTGAACCCACAAAATTTGTGCTTGATCTTGAAGGTTCTCACTGATCATGATCTTGAAGGTTCTGCATGTGGTGTTCTTAGTTAGTTTGACAATTTCTACTTGGTGTTCTCACCTGGTTATATGTTTTCTTTTTATTTTATTTTTTCTTGTCCTTGTACTACACTTATTACAAGTTTCATTTTTTTTCTTCTTTTATAGATTTGCTGTACAATTCTTTGTCATTTAGCAGAACAATTCTTTAGTCAATGGTCACTACAAGTTTCTACAAAGAATTTTTTTTTTTATCGTGGATATTATTTCACTTTGTGCTTGCGTGATGGAAAAGCCCTTAATTCTTTTAGCTAATGTGTGGAATTTGTTAAGTCATGGTTTATTTTTTCATCGAAATTAAAATTATGGAATCAAACAAGATTAAACATATTGTTATTGCATCTTTTAAGATTTGGGTAAAAGTATAATATGGAATCAAGATTAAACAAAGATTAAATGTATATAAATTATAATTATAATTTTATTGACCAATTAAGTAAAATGCCATGGAACTAAGCCAACACAGTAATTGATGATTTTAAATTTATAATTAATTAAAATATGGATATAATTGGTCTTTGTGCTAAAATTTTAAATGGCCCAATTCCATATCTATGACCCATTTAGCTTTTAAAAAATAAAAACTGTAAAAAAAAAAAAAAAACACGGTCAAAATTTACACAAGGCTCAAGAAATTAACTGACCCAAAGTAGGCCCAAAACCATTTGAACCCGCCCACTCTGCCTGTGACCCGCCCAATCCGATGACTTAAATGGGCGGAAACGGGTCTGGTATTACAAGGGGTTGGGTTGGTTTGGATTGGGCTTTCTGGGCCCGAACCCGTCCAAACCCGCCCGCTGATCACCCCTAGTCTAAATCAAGAAGGGCTTTACTATTCTCACCACCCACGTGGGTGTTTTTTTGTTGATTTTCCAAAATACCCTTGCACAACAGAATCACGATTCCGTTGTACACGGTACAACGGAATCACGATTCCGTTGAAAAGTGTACAACGGAATCGTGATTCCGTTGTGCAAGGGGGTGAAACAAATTTGTACAACGGATTCGCGATTCCGTTGTACATTTTTTTTCCACCTCTTGTACAACGGAATCAGGATTCCGTTGTACACTTTTCAACGGAATCGTGATTCCGCTATACAATGTACAACGGAATCATGATTCCGTTGTGCAAGTGTACAACGTTGTACAATGGAATCACGATTCCGTTGCACATTTTTTTAATTTATTATAATTTTGTGTAAGTTTTTTTTTATATTGAGTAATGTTTTTTGAAATGTATAAATTTAGATTTTAAAGACTTGGCCAAAATAAATATACCAATTTAATGCACATTGGTTGATGTATGTTATAGGATTCATATAGAGAGTTGGTTTGAAATAGTTGGCAAAAATAATACTTGGCACAAATCCTATATTTTGTTGGTGCTATAATGTTGCACATTGTTGTTGTTATTGTTGTTTGTTCTATAATTTTAATAGAGAAATCGTTCGTTCTTTCATTATATTAGCAGGCGCGCGTGTTGTTTATAGAGTTTACAAAGAAAAATGTAATAAACTGAAATCATCAACATCATTTATATAATAAAATGTATATACAAAATAAAAGTTTATACAAATATAAAAAAATACATCAAAAATCAACCGTCTCTGCGGTCACCGCTCTCGGTCCTCCTCCTCTATCTGCGTTGGCTGCTGCACCCAGCACCTAAGCCACCCTGTGCAATGCGCAATAGCCGCTGCACCAACTCATGGTCATGCGTGCCCTCAGGAATGGCTCTGGTATGCAACAACCTTTCTGCAATCGCAGACATCATCCGGTATCGATCCTACATAAACGAAAATTAAAATTAATACTTTCAAATCGAAAAAAATTTAAACAATTATGGAAAAAGTGTTTGCATTACATTACCTCGCACGAGTAATCTAGGCAGAGGGTCACCAGGCTGAGGCTGAGGCTGAGGCTGAGGTTGAGGAATGGGGTCAGGCATACGTACTAAGCTCTGAGCTGCCTCTCCTTCCTCTGGCAGAATCACATATGGATGTGAATGCTCATAATACCACGCCAGGTAGTCGGAGGTGCAGGCCCATGGAGCATCCTCTGGCACATGCTCGCCCAGTTGCACTCTATGCTGGTCCCACTCGGCGCATGTCTGAATGGCTGTCTCAAATGGAGGATGAGGAGGTGGTGGTGGAGGGATCCCCAGTACGTAGTCGAACTACCTCAAAACCCTCTTTGGCAAATAGGGTCACATGTGTTGTGCAACACCTTATGTGGCCAGAATAATATGTCTGCTCCAAGAAGGGTCTCTCAGCGACAGCCCTGTATCCATCATCATATGGGGACCAGACGACATCCTCCATCTGCAACATATTCAGCAACTGCCTGGTCCCCCAAGCCTTGCCGGTACCCCTGGTCGCCTTCCATCTGGCAGTAAAGGGAAGCGCGGGGTCACAAGCGACAGGCTCCCATCCACCAACTGGTGGCAGATGTGCAAATGCCCATGCCTCTAAAATAAAGAAAACAATTATGTTAACATTTGTATTAAAAATTACACACATAAACAAATATGTAAACAACAACTAAATAATTTCTTACCATCAGTAATGTCATATAACTTCCACACTGCTTACTCTCCCATAAGCTCGCATAGGAGAGATGGTCGTAAAGATATGCCAATGCAGATACTCCCCAAGCGTACTGCGAGCAGGTGGACAGATCACTGAGGTAGCAGAAGTAGAAAATGTTCACATATGTAGAGCTCTTGTCGGCGAAAATGGTACAGCCGAGCAAGTGCAACAAGTACGCCCGTGTGGCCCACACATATGAACCAGACTGCACATACCTCTCATATAGCTCCCTCAACCATGTGAGACGGACCCTAGCTCCTGCCGTCGTAGCAGCATCAGCATCCTCGTCAGACGGCAGGCCTAGCATGGTCCTCAGCAACATCCTAATCTCAGCCTTCGAAAAGGCGGTCGCTTGGCCAGCAATCTGCAAGCCTGTAATAGGCAACTACAGCAAACATGACACATCATCCAAAGTGATGGTCATGTCTCCAACAGGCAGGTGGAAGGTGCATGTCTCCTGATGCCACCTCTCAATAAAGGCATTGACGAAGCCTTTATTCGCGATATATCGCGCATGATAAAAGCCCGTCAAGCCAGACTGATCCACGTATGCTAGGACCTGTGGCTGGGTAGGATGGGGAATCAACTTCCCAGTGTGGCTGACCACCTTCAGCTCCTCCCAAGGCTGATCAATCCAAATATGTCCAGCCACGTGGTCCTTGTAGGACCCCAGCAGTGTATCAACTGCAGGACCACCAGGAAATGGCGGTCCAATGATTCGGTCAGCAAACGGCTCTGCCTCAGGCTGTGGCACATCTGCCTCTGGCTGTAGCTCGTCGTGTTGTACTGCTCCAACAACACGAGTATCCTCTGCCCGACGACGGCAAGCAGATGCTGTCACACAGGGCTGGTCTGCCCTGGATGGTTGGGCAGGCTGACCAACATCTTCCTCCAAAGTGGAGTGATCCTCTCGGCGATCGTACGAAACATATTTCATCCGAGCCATAATAAATCTACAAAAAATATACTAAAACACTTAGAACTTGATAAACAATAAATAAAGTCAAATACTATATAACTAAATAAACAAATAAATAAACAAATTTACAATGTAAATATAACACATTTATAAATATAAATTTCTTATTTTCATATTTTTTTAATTAAATTTTTTTTATTCAATTAAATTATTATTTTACTTTAAAAATTAAATATTAAAAATAATACTGTAAATATATAATACAAATATAATTAAATTTTTTTGTTTTAAAAAATTTACTTTACAAATTCAAAATTCAAAATTAAAAAAAAAGATCAAACAACACAACGGAATTGCGATTCCGTTGTGTTGCTTATTTTTCAAACAGTACAACGGAATCGCGATTCCGTTGTACTTCGTCAAATTGAAAAAAAATAAAGGGTTGTTACCAACCTCAAGGAGGTAATGTGGGGAAGGCAAGGGTGAGGGAGACACGTGACGGTCAGGGAGAGATGAGGGTCAGTGAGGGAGGGAGACGTGAGCAGGGAAGGGGGTGAGAAGAAACACAAGCGGGAAAGGTGAGGGGGTGAGGGGAAGACGGAGGGGGTGGGGGTGGGGGGTTGCAGAGGGAGGGGTAGGGGGTAATTTCAGACAGCTGGGTGGTAAGAATAGCAAAGCCCAATCAAGAAACAAGGCTAGAAGGCATTGAGCAATGAGCATAACGGGCCTTGGGCCAAAATTTCGTTCCCTTCATATTCAAATAAAAAGAAGACAAGGTGGGGCCTATGCGTGGACCCAAAAAAAAAAAGGTGGGGCCTATGGGTCCAGTGGTGGTAACTGGGGAGAAACCACGGACGCAGAAAGTGACAAGTGGCAAGGCAAGGCGGCATTAGAAGTGAACAAAGAAAGAATTGAGAATGTACCCATGAAAAAATAAAATAAAATAAAATAAAGAATTGAGAATGTTTCAAAGTGAACTGAGAAGTGTGTTACATTCATACAATGAGTAGCGCTACTACAACTTGTCATTGTGATGGAGAAAATAAGAGAGAATCCCTCTCATTCTTATTTATTTATTTATAACTTAACAATCACACAATAGACAAATTTGATATTTGAATGTTTGCATTCGACCGCATCTGTATATGCCCCCCAATTGAAATGTCCGACAATGTTACTATTACATTGTTTCCATCAATTCTATGGGACACCCTTAGAATAGAATGCTTCTCCAACTTTCTTTTTTGTTTTTTCAACATAAAAATTGGCAACAATAACAACAACAAAGAATTAGTAAATACAAAACCAGATAGAAAAACCATCGGAAAATGGTTGCTGTTGCCAGTTGTTGAACTTAACCCTTTCATATTTGGCCATGACAATATTGACCAACACGGTTGAATCAGAATGCTTGCTTCTGTCCCCAAGAATGCCTCGAAGAATGCTCTCAGGTTTCATTTCATTCTCTCAACTTGTATTTCTACTTAGTTCTTAGTTCTTATCTGTCTTAGATAATTAGCTGTTTCATTAACATAAACATTGCAAATTTATGCATTATGTGCATCATACATTTTGATTTTTGATCATTACTCATTATAGCTTGCTAACCACTATCCAATTGCAATCCATGTCTCACGAAAAATTATTATATGATCTAGGAACACGCAGTCTCGACTAATCCCCACATGACATGTAATCACATTATTTCAATTTACAAAAAAAAAAAAAAAATAATGAAGATTGGTCAGGATTATGAGGTTCAGTCTCACAATATATGCTTGAGAAAATATATTCCAAATATTACATTTGATGATTGTGAAAATCAAGGCATTGGAAATAGGATGTATAAAAGGGTTCTTTAAGTTTTCTCAGATTTTTCATGTTCTTAGTTCTTTTAACAATGATGAAGTCCTGTGACCCACTGACTGCAGAGAAACCTTCTAGTCCTTCATCCTCTGTGGCTCTACAAGTCTCCGCGTCACGCCATGACTCTGGAGTGTTCTTCTTCCTTGGAGTGATTGTAGTGCTCATCATATTGCTGATTCTTGTGTTTATATTTTGGAGGCGTACTAAACGGCCAGCAAAGGTGATGGAGAACACAGCTCTGACAAGTCAGCAGCATGGTAATTTGAGGATAGTCATAGCATCATAAATAAAACCATAACATACAAAGCAAAATATGTACTACCTCAATTATCTAAATGCCTGCAGCACATTTGGTTAATTTTGTTGTTAGTTGTGCTTATAATAATGATCATACTTCTGTTATTTGTGCTTGGCAATTACCAAAAGGGAAATATATTGAACCGTCAGAGGTGATGAAGATGATAGTCCGAAATATACAACAGTCAGGTAGTTGAAAGAAAGCATAAAAAATACTTTTGACACTTGAAATATATTTATGTAGACAGTGTACCATTGTAAGGCCTCTATTGAAGTTCCTTTATGTATTGTATACAGGACCAATGGAGTTCATTAGTGGAAACCTTCGGACAATTAGCTACTTTGACTTCCGGACATTGAGGAGGGCCACTAAGAATTTCCATCCTCGAAATCTTCTTGGAAGTGGTGGATTTGGGCCTGTCTATCAGGTATAGGTACTAAATCTAATGTCACTTGCTTTGATAGACAATTTTGTTTGTTGATTTTGAGAACCTGATCTCTTAATCATGATGCATCTATGTTAATTATATGAGTCCTGTTAACGAGTGTCCTAAGGGCTTGATTGAGGAATAATAAATAGAAAAAATTTAATAGAAATCAGGTGGAGTTGTACCGGAAATCATGGCAAGGCGTGTTAGTAACACTTTCCATAAAAGCTTTTCAGTTTTGATTCATTAAGAAGGGCACTAGAAGTACTTGTTAATATTCTCCTAACTATATGATGCAATTTCAAATTTTAAGAAGGCAGTGGACAATTTGTTGAAATTAATATTAAGGGGGGTGTTAAAGAACTTATGTTTGGTAGTTGAGCCTGGCATAAATGTATGTACTCATGTTGTGGTTACTATACTGAAATTCAATTGTTTTGACAGGGAAAGTTGGCAGATGGAAGGCTTATTGCAGTAAAGACACTGTCTCTTGACAAGTCTCAACAAGGAGAAAAAGAATTTCTGGCAGAAGTGAGAATGATCACAAGCATCCAACACAAAAATCTGGTTCGCCTTCTTGGATGTTGCACAGATGGGCCTCAAAGGATACTTGTGTACGAATATATGAAGAACAGAAGTTTGGATCTTATAATATATGGTATCCTGCTTTATTTTATATCAACTGTCACTCTGTCAGCATGGTCTTTATACTTTATTGTATGTAAAATAAAGTCCATACTAGTTATTGGTATAACTACTTTACTTGAAGCTGTAGATCTTGTGTATACCATGTCCAATGGGTCATGAGTATTTGAAAGAACTGAATAGTCTTCAAGTTTTTTTAAAAAAAAAATAATTCCTATTCCTACTTTGGATATTTCTGTGATCAGGAAAGAGTGATCAATTTCTGAATTGGAGCACTAGATTCCAAATTATTCTTGGAGTAGCACGAGGATTGCAATACCTCCACGAGGATTCACATTTAAGAATTGTCCACCGAGACATCAAAGCAAGCAACATTCTTCTTGATGAGAAGTTTCAGCCTAGGATTGGAGACTTTGGGCTAGCTAGGTTCTTCCCTGAAGACCAAGCTTACCTTAGTACTCAGTTCGCAGGAACATTGTAAGTCCTTTATTCAATTGAAACTCCTCTAAAGCATTGATCACTGGTTAAATAAAAATCTCTTCTAGTAGCTATATAGCCAATCATGGTCATCACTCTATGGCAATGTACTCATCATGATTAATTTTAGTGCTGACAACTACCAAGGTTAATAAAC
The DNA here is from genome assembly GCA_026413185.1 of Pueraria montana var. lobata. Classification (NCBI taxonomy): domain Eukaryota; kingdom Viridiplantae; phylum Streptophyta; class Magnoliopsida; order Fabales; family Fabaceae; genus Pueraria; species Pueraria montana. Next base: position 67,941,111 of record CM048649.1, on the reverse strand, counting down.
TTTTATTTTTGCCGAGTTCTAATTGTTGGAGGCACCTCAACCAATATGATCAAGACAATCAATCACCTTCAGTGGCATATTAAAACTATCGTACGTTATTGACTCTAGTATAAACATCTAAACTATAAGATTGTTATCATCGAAACCAATGATTTTAATTAGAGATTCACAAATTCAATTCAAACATTATCTTTAATCAAGCTTTGTATTGATGACCTTCCTTGTCTTTTTTGGTCAGAGGTTACACAGCTCCTGAGTATGCCATTAGAGGAGAATTGTCCGAAAAGGCAGACATCTATAGTTTTGGAGTTCTTGTGCTAGAAATCATCAGTTTCAGGAAAAACACAGACCTTACTTTACCATCAGAAATGCAGTACCTCCCTGAATATGTAAGTTATCACTTAATTCTACTAAATTTTTAATCATTAGTTATACCATAAATTTTCCCACAGCTGCTTTGAAATGGTTGTGTAAATTAATCTTGATTACATTTACAGGCTTGGAAACTTTATGAGAAGTCAACGTTGATGGAAATTGTGGATCCAAAGCTGCGAGAACTTGGCATAGAAGAAAAGGATGTGATGCAAGCATTCCAAGTGGCCTTGCTATGCCTTCAGCCACACGCGGATTTGAGGCCCGCCATGTCAGCGATCGTAGCAATGTTGACATTCAAAGTTGAAATGGTTACAACACCAATGAGGCCAGTCTTCGTTGATCGAAGGCGCGTAATGGATGATGAGCACCACTCTTGGGAAGCCATATCAGAGGCCCTCGCAACTGCAGTGGCATCCCCACGTAAAGAACCAATACTCTAGAATTGAACACACCTGATCCTGTCAAATAAGGAACCATGCATTTCCTTAAAAGAAGGAAAGAGATAAAAAGTTCAAAGGCTCGGACAAAATATATATGGGTTTCATTTGCTTTAGGTGTATATGTATATATAAAGAAAAATGAATCATCTCATGTTCATTCATTGCAAATTAAATTTTGTTCCTATCTCTTCCTTAATTAGCAGATATTTACAAATAATATTGGCAGAAATTCAACAGTAGTTTAAAAAAGAATATATATCCTGTAGGAGAGTTCAGTGAAGTTTTTGCAGTAAGGCTTGTGACAGGTGTGTGCTGCCCTTAATAGCCTGAAGAAATTACTTCATCGGGTACATAGACAAATTAAATAAAAGTCCTCAATAAGTGAGCTTCCTGATCGATGAGTTACTAGTATAGTAGTAGTATACTATACCTTCAAAACTATATGTATAGAATTCTGATTTTTTCCATTTCGCAGCAAAAACGAGGATTTCTAATTTTTTTTACAACAAATTTTAATAAACTCTTTTTTACACCTAAAAAAACAAGTTTGTTAAGTTTGTTTTTTTCACTCCCAGTGTAAAGAAAAAGTAGTGTAACCAAACATTTGTTATCTCTATATATTTTTATCTTAGGGTTGATTTGGTTGAGATGAAAGTGTGAGGAATAAAAGTAAAAAGGATTGAAAGGAGATGAAAGTAAAAAAGATAGGTTATTTGATTGAGGTGAAAGAAAGTGATTTTAAAAAAAAATGAAAAAAATGACTATGCACTGATAGTGTAAAATAGTTTTAGGATAAGTTTGTTGACTTTTACAAAATTATCATAAAAATCACATTAACGGTGACTTATAATTGGATGACCGTGTAAAAATTTTTTACACCGTCAGTGCATCATCATTAAACTAAAAAAAAAATAATGAGACCCACAAATTAACTTTTGTCCTCAACTTAGAAGAAAAAAGATAAAAACATGCTTCCCAAAATATATTGTATATCTCCATGCAACATGCATCACAATTTACACGACATAACCAATATGGAAAATGCTTAATCAGTTATGTCCTCGCCCCCTTCCTCCTTGACCCCCCTCCTTTTTTTATTCAGAGCCCTCCTCCCTTAATAATAATAATAATAATAATACAATTAAAATAATATTATACAAATAAATAATATTATAATAATAAAATTAAAACAGATAATAATAATAGAAACGATTACCCCCACCCCTCCCCCCCACACACAATATGGTTACCAATACCATACCATAAAAGACAATGATAACCAAATCATTCTCTCCCTAGTCTTCCACATGACACCGCTTTCTAATCGAATCCTAGTCCTATCTTCCCCGTCTTCTAAAGCTTCCATAAAACAAACATCAAAGCATGTTCTCCCTCCGTGTGCCAAGAAATTCTGATTGAGAGAGACAAAAAGAAAGGAAGAAAGCATGCAATCACTTTTTTCTATCCTCATCCTCATCCTCTTTGACTATTCTTTCTCCATACCCATTGCTCTTCTGTTTACATATAGAGTTTTGACTCTTTTGAATTGCCAAAAGGGATGAGATGATACATATATACAATTCTATGTGCATGCATAGCATAACCTCGAGATGTTCAACGAGAGAAAGGGACCGTAAACAAGAATGGAAAAGCACCATGGTTTATGTGAAAAAGTAGCTTTTGGGGGGATACAAACAGGGAGACAAAGACAAAAGAAAAAACACTTTTTGTGTATGTGTGTTAAGTTTGCAATTGCCCTTCCAATTAATACCGCATGGCAGATAAGATAACCCACAGTGTCACAGGGCACCACATTAAATTCTCCCCCGACACCCATTCAATGTAGGCCTGCCTACACACCCTACGACATATCACTATTAAACGGATCTGTCAAATTACGGATCCTCCTTTATCCATTCCATTTTGACTCACCTCTTTTAATCAATTAAATATACTATTAAAATTTAAATATTAAATAAAAAGAATAACAAAAAACCTTACATGCACTTACAATGTAAAAGATTTTTAATTATCATGTTTATTAATTTTTACGGTAAGATTTAATAGGCATATGATAAGTTTATTAATTTGTACGACAATGTTTAATAGGCATGCACTATTAGCAAGTTGACCCATTAACCTACAAACCAACTTACTTGAAAGAACCTAAATTTTCTCAAACGTAACCACATGTATGAACCGCGAGTTATACGAGCTAGTCCGCGGATGGAGTTGAGATTTAATTGAATGCCGTTTATTGATTAGCAACGCAGGTCATGGGTCATATCGCAAGCCTCTTATTTCTGTTTTTAACTATGAATCATATCAAGGCCCCACCCAAAACGTACGTAACATCTCCTCTTAGTTCTATTATGTCATTTTCTCATAATTCTGTTTCCTTTCGCACCATTTCATACATTGAAAATAAATAAAAATTGTTGCGCTCCCATCGAACAAAAGGGATAAAAAAAATATATCATCATTTTTGGTCCATACGCGGTGGAGCTTAAACACACAGCACAAACATGAAAATAGTTGCAGCATTAACATGCGAGCCTGTTTCTATGCCCACATATAAAAGTACAATTTTAAGGTAGCTATCAGCAATGATAGAGCCATAGAATCCTCTCAATAATAATTCATTTACAAGACAAAATAAAAAGGAAGACAAAAAACAAAAGGGGGAGGGGGGAATTCAACTGGGAATTGGGAAGGAAAGTAAAATTTCGGAAGAAAATATGTATATTTCTTCCAAAAATCACATTGACATATAGCAATATTAGAGAGATCATGACTCATTCATGATGTCTTGGTGCGCGAAGTCGATGGTTCTACCTGTTGTGCAATGGATTTGGACCTGTGGGAACGAGTCTTTTGTCTTCTGATGATGTTGTGTTGTTATTATAGCAAGACAAGTGTCTCTTGCGGTTGCATTTGTGGGCACTATCAGGTAGCACAGTACTTGTTTTCTTCTTCTTTGCTCCATCAAACAAATTGCCAACAAGGACGGTCTTTCTTGCCACGGTGTTGGACCCAAAACAAGCCCACAACAAAAGGCACAAAACGAGTATCAGCTCTGGTATTCTCATCTCACCAAAAACTTACTAATTAAATTTAATTCAAAAATAGCTAGCACGAGTGTTTGACTCAGAAGAGGGGGCAAAAGAGATAAAGAGGGCACGACACAGATTAGAAAAGCGACGAGAGAAGGAGAGAAGGGAAGAGAGGGAATGAGTGAAGAAGAGGAGTTGGTGCTGATATTATTATTAGTGAATAAGATAGGGAAAGAGGTGGGGTGAGGTGAGTGTAATAAGAAGTGGTTTATGGCTAGGAATGGGACATTAAGTATGGTACCTCGGATATGCAGTAAAAGACTTTGAATTTGATACATCACATCTCTGTGGTCAGAAACTTCACCAAACCTCATTAATTGACTTCAATTCTACTTGACAATATGTAGGTTATTCAAACCAAACGGAATTTGAACATAAATGATCCATGGGTAAAATATGGTGCCAAAAGCACAACATTCTGTTCCTTAGACAGTGGCATGGCAACCTAGCCTAAAACACACACACACACACCCCACCTCTACTCTAAAAACCCCACTTGGGATTAGAGAAATTCTCCTTCGGTGGAGCTTCACCACGTGCCGCTTCGTTTGAGGGGCCATACTTGAAAAGCTGACACTCATTGATATAAAAAAAAGGAGCAGCAGGGAAATTAAATGGGTGGTGGGTTTAATTTTGACTGTAGCATGCATTGAATTGATCAATGCTATATTTGCTTGCTTTTGAAGCACGTCTTCGATCTCTCTCTCGGGTGAGAGAGTTTTGATTGAATGAATGATGGAAGTGATATGTTTCGGTTTGGTTTGTGTTTTGTTACACAGTTACATATGTGTGTGTGTGTGTGTGGTAACAGAGACAACCTGGGAATAGCTTAGGTTAATGGCAACGCCGGAGTAATGAAACGACAGTGGGTGCTTCATTAAAGCCGGCCATTTCTGTTAAAACATGAAGGTTGGTTAGTTAGCTATCTTGTCCAATGCTTATGCTTTGACACACCCCATCTTCTCTTCTCACATTGAAAGGGTACACAGAAAAAGGTGCAGAGGTCATCGATAAGCGATGTGATGTGACCCATAATGGGCGAGGATGATATCATGAGATAGTCTCTGTTCCCTCCTTTTCCACCGTTCCGTAGCCAAATCTATACGGAAAATGGACAGAAAGAAAAAAGTACATGCCATGTCTACGGGTATTTACAGGATTCATACTTTGTTTAGATCAGAAAATCAAATACAGAGGAACAAATAAGAAACATACAAATCAAATTAATGAGCGGAGAAAAGAGAGACATGAAATAAATAAATTATCTAAAAAAAAATTATATATATTTTTAGTTCCTATAAAATAAGTGTTTTTAATTTTGATTTCTATAATTTTTATTTTATTTTTTATCCTTCTAAAATTTAAAAATATTGTTTTTTTAAAAGGCATAAAAATATTATTTTTAGTTCTTGTAAAATGAGTGTGTCTTAATTTTGATCACCGTAAAATATATTTCTTTAGCTTTAATCCCTCTAAAATATGAAATTAATAAATCTAGTCCCTAAAGTTTATTTTAAGGTAGACATATAACATTTATTTTAGAGATTTATAATTTTTTTTGGAGGTATTACATGTTGATATTGTACCACAGAAACTAGTAGGTGTTATCTGGAATCGTCACTTGACCTTTTACAGCTAAGCACATAAGTCATTAATGAGTGTCACATACTAATAAGGATCAAAAATAAAATTTCAATATTTTGAGAGATGAAAATAAAAAAAAATTATAAGGACCAAAATTAAAACTCGCTAATTTTACAGAGATTAAAAATATATTTAAATCTAAAAAAATATTAAAAAATTAGTTTATATTTATTTTGAATTCAAACAAAAAATTAAAATAGCAATTAAATTTCATAAAATAGTATCATCTATAAAAATAATAGCAATCAGATCACACGTTCAGTTAAAAATTAATTCCTCTAACTTTTATAAAAATTAATTCTTTTAGTTTAATTAATTAGTATGTACATCAAATTAAAGTTTAACACATTAGTAGTGTTAGGTAATGGATATTTGTCGATACAGGTTAAGGAATTAGTACAAATTCTCATCTTCTCTATGGGTGTAGGTTCAAATTCTTTTATGTTACTTTCCTCACTTGGTAAACAATTTTCTTTAGGGAGATCTTCTAGTGCTTAGGGGCTGATTGAGTAACTACTACTGAGTAGAACTACTTATGATTCAAACTTGTGAAATAATCCTCTAAGTGGATCTTTACTGGCAGTCTCAACATGTCATTGACACTCTACCTGATAAAATTATGGGTATCTCCTCATTTTACCACTTTTTTTTTTCAAAAAATAAAGTAACAAATATCCATCTATGAATTTATATAAATGATGAAATAACTTTTTTTTTTTTTATATTCTTTAATTTGGAGACTAATGGTGTGTTTGTTACAAGGGCAAACATAAGAGATTAAGGAACGATGAAAAAGAGTGTTGATTTTAATATCTCCTTTATTTGGTATCCAAGTGAGAGGAAGAAGACTTAAAAGCAATTTTGGTTCTTTTATTTTGCTTAATCTGCAATTTTGGTCCTCTATTTTTGCCTACGTTTTATTTCTTTTATTTTCATCTAATTGAACACTAAACCTAACATATTCATTTAAGGTACCATAAAAAAATGATTTAATTAATTAAATGGTAAGAAATAAAACGTAGGCAAAATTGAATATTGAACCAAAATTGTAAATTTTCTAAAATAGGGGACCAAATGTCTCTATTTTAAATAGGAGACCAAAATTGCGATTTTTCTAAAATAGGAAGATCAAATGTTTCTATTTTAAAATAGAAGGACCAAAATTACGAATTGAACAAAATAAAGGTACCAAAATTGTATTTAAATCAAGAAAGAATGGGGAGAAAAAAAAAACACGGGCCTTACTATTGCAGTGGAATTTTATAAAATAGGAAAATCAAATGTTTCTATTTTAAAATAGAATGACCAAAATTACGAATTGAACAAAATAAAGGTACCAAAATTGTATTTAAATCAAGAAAAAGAAAGAATGGGAAAAAAAAAAAAACAAACAAGGGCCTTACTATTGCAGTGTTCAATCCAAAATGGAAGAAGAAGAAAAAGAGAAAGGTGTCGTAGCATAGTAAAAAAACAAAAAACATCTTTATTTTTATATATTACCTCTGTTCCTAAATATAAGATTCTTTTCTAAAAAAAAATGTTCTTTTTTATAAGATTCTTTTCAAGTTGTCTCTTGCATTAATTATTTTTTGACCAAAATACCTTTAATCACTTTACAATGAATGCTATAAATTAATAAGATAAGTTCATTCTTCTCTTATGAGGATCGAAGAAAATGACTAGTACTCATTAATTAATTAGGTAGAAAGTAATTAAGTAGAAAGAGAGAGATGATAGTCCCAATAATTATAAGGGTAATTTTGAAAAAATAATACAAATGGTCAACAAATTTAATGTTATTAACTAAATTAACCAACTTTCTTAAATGATGTGAATCAGTTAAAAGAGTCTTATATTTAAAGACGGAGATAATTTTTTTATTAAAAATATTAATGCATTTTATAATTTTTTTTTACTTATTATATAACTTTTTTTTATTTGTAGGAATCAAAGACAAATATTAAAAGTTCACTTACTATATAACTAAACAAAATAAAGTAATAATTTTAATTTCTTCCTCTTATTTTCTTTCATATCAAAGAACATACAAAATTATCTATTTTTTAGTTATTTTTTTCCCTTCTCCTTTATTTATTTATTTAAAAAAAAACAAAGATACCATAAAAAGTAAAATTACATTACAAAATGAGGAAACATGATTTACTCCTAAAAGAAAGACAAATTATAATTATACGTAGAACTTAAAATATGATGGGGTTGTGCTGTTGCTCACTACATACATATTATAAACAAATCGTGATTAAAGAATGTTTGGGCATTGGATGAAACGATTGGATGATTAATCTGATTTGTGTTTGTTTTGGCTGTGAAGGAAAGAAAGAGAGAAGGAGATGATGCATGGTATTGGTATGTACTGAGAGGAGAGTGTGAAAGAACATGGTTTCCCAGAAGAAGCCTTACACTGTAGCCACCCTCTTCTTCCTCGCATTGTTCCTTATCTCTATCTTCTTCTTCTTCTTCTCCACCAGAACAACTCTTCACCCCGCTCCCTCCATCCACTCAGATCTCTACCTCCGCCTCCAACCTCTTTCTCCGCCGCCCTTCCAACCTCCTCCTCCGCCCCTCCAACCTTCTCCTCCGCCCCTCCAACCTTCTCCTCCGCCCCTCCAACCTTCTCCTCCGCCCCCACACTCCTCCCCCGCCACCACTCAAACTCAACCTGAGCCTGAGCCTGAGCCTGAGCCTGAGCCTGACGATGTCACGGACAATGCCCAACCGGTAACGGAGAATGTCGGCAACGATGTAGCGTCGAATTTGAAGGAATGCGATTTGTTCACGGGAACGTGGGTGAGGGATGAAAATTACCCGATTTACAAACCGGGTTCTTGCCCGTACGTGGACGAGGCTTACGATTGCAAAATTAACGGAAGGACCGACACTCTCTACACCAATTGGCGCTGGAAACCTGATGCATGTGATCTTCCCAGGTACTCTCTCTGTACCGCATTGTGTCTACTCTTATTGCTAAACAGGATTCAACTATTTCTCTTTAATTTTAGCTGCTACTTCATTTCCTTTGTGTCAATTTCCCCTGCTTTCATATTCGGTTACTCTTTTCTTCTTTAATGTTCGTAGCAACTTATGGGAGAATGAATCCTCTTGCGTTAAAGGAATTAGTTCCAAATAACCTTCTTGCATCCCATAACGTAAAAATTTTGTACTTAGGTGTTGTTTACATAGATATTAAATAGGACAATAAAAACTTAGATACAGTTTTATAGGTGTTGTTTGTGTTATTCTTCAACTAGAATTGAAGTTTCATCTCGTTAAATCTGTGTAATAAAAGAGTTTGCATTAAAGGATTATATAAATTACTGTGGTGAAACCCCAATTCTAACAGGAGAACAGTACAAATAACATCCAAGGAACTGTATTTACGTTCTGTGCTATTAAATAAGTGGAGTTTTATAAAAATTTGTGAATATTTATGGAAAGAGACACATACAAAATTTTCTTGTCATGTGAAATTTTTATGCGAGTGGATATATAGCCACTACCTTTAACATTTCAAAATTGGCAGTTGCTTGTTGCACTTCATGCTGCCTCTTCCTCTAATGAGGATGATGGTTGATAGAGGTTGGTTCCAGAATGATCATGTTAATGTATTGAAGTATGAGGACTGCATATTTTAGGAAAGTGTAGAGTGAGTTTGAGTAAATTTGCTTCTCTTTGCATAAACTTGATATGGATGTTCCCCACAGGGACCAGCTTGAGTTCAACTAATTTTGCATATCAAAACATCTCAATGAGCAAATCATTTTTGAGCATAATGTATCAGACTAGGCTGCACATTCCTAGGCGATTAGAGGAAAATGAATTTTCAGCATTGCGGTTTTTGTTTTTAAGCTAATTCAGATTGAAGGGCTCTAGAAATGGTACCCCATACCCGTGAAAATTGAAAATAATGTTTACCTAATTAGTTTGGTTCCTCTAACAACATGGTTTCTGGTAGCAATATTTCAGGTAATGGGATCCATTTTTTTTTATGGAAATGTTTCCAAATTTGTGGGAACATTTCTTCGGTTGGTGATGTGTGGAAACTCGACTTGACATATAAAAAAGCGCATCCTATTCTTTTCATAATCTTTTATATGTAAATTAAACATTGCATTATGATTTTTTGACTGGCAACCGAATTTTTTTTTTCCTCCTTTCCCAGTTTATAACTTTTGACCATCTCAATATGTATACTTGAGTTGTTAATGTATTAGTAGACCTATAAATCATCATGCATACTTATAGCATCTCAAATTCCATTGAAGCTTAGCTGGGAGTGGTATGCTCTGTTGTTAATTATTTCCACATTTCACTTCAAAAAATATTATCTGATGGTCATTCAAAGAGTGCGCTATTTCTTTGGTTGAGAAATGGAAATGCTGAATCCTGTTCAGTATGACATAATTAAGCAGGAACTGATTACTTTTGATTTTCTGTTGACAAAAGGCATTTCCTTCACTCTAGCCGTCTAGAGTGATGTGACAGTTAATTACATATAGTCACTAAAGTGTTTTTCAAACAGCTATCATTTGCTTTTCATCTTTTAGTAGTTTACCGAAAAATCAACTATTCGTATCTACTTCATTCATTTCTTTCCAATGTTACTTGAAGGTTTAATGCCACGGACTTCTTGGTGAGACTGAAAGGTAAAAGACTAATGCTGGTTGGAGATTCTATGAACCGGAACCAATTTGAATCCATTCTGTGCATACTACGTGAAGGTCTGCACAATAAGAGCAGAATGTATGAGGTACACGGACACAAAATAACAAAAGGAAGAGGCTACTTCGTTTTTAAATTTGAGGTAAAATTTTTTCTTTCCTTGCATATTTAGTTTCTTCTAACTTCTAGGCACTAATAACATAACCTGCTTTTATATTATTGTTTTCTCTTAAGATTTTTTTTTTTTCATCTATTCAATTTCTTTGTAAATTTGTCTCTTCAAGGTCTGACTGACTTGAATCAAAATAGTTGGCAAGTGTAAATCCTGCTGATGCTGTAGTTTCTTTTCCTCTTCCAAAAAATTAATTCAACTATCTTAGAAGTTAAAACTTCATAACTTACTATAAAGTACAGTATTTGTATAATTATGTGAAATTTACATACAAAATGATCAGGCAGCTGGACTGCATTATTTTCCTGTATCAAGAAAATGTGGATGGACAGACTGCAGTTTGTTGTGCTAAGATTTTGGAATACTTGGGCAGGACTATAATTGCTCAGTGCTATTTGTGAGATCTCATTTCCTTGTGAGGGAAGGGGTTCGTCTTAATGGACAAGGGAGCTCAAATCCTACATTATCAATAGATCGGATTGACAAGACATCGAGTCGTTGGAAGAAGGCTGACATTCTTGTCTTCAATACTGGACACTGGTGGACTCATGGAAAAACTGCTCGAGGGTTAGGATGCAATTATTTTAATTTTGTATTTTGATTGATCTATGCATTGAAATTGTATATAACCAATTTTGGAAACTGGCTGTGTGTGTTTGTTTGCTTCCCCCATGTTTATTGAACTCTAGCTTGGTTAAGTAATTAAAGGATTCATGCTAGCATTTGCTGCACAAGAGTGCTGACCTGTTATTTTAAACTTCTTTTGGCAACAAGGAATATTTTTTTTTGAAAAAGGCAAAACATAGCAACTGTATTAAGAATAAATGCAAGGCAGCAACAAGTTATATACTATACTATCAAAAGTTATATCTTTTTTATTTTGTCCCTTTTTTGTTTTTCCTCTTTTCTTAAATTAGTTTTTATTCACTGCTACGAGTTGGTTTGTCTTTCATTCCTTGAAATTAACAAGTTATCTATCAAAGGAAAGGAAGAAAGAACAATAATCATAATTTAAAAAAAAAAAAAAATCTAGCAAAAAAAAGTGATAGTGTCTGATTTATGCAGGATAAATTACTATAAAGAAGGTGATTATCTATATCCAAAATTTGATGCAGTTGAGGCATACAGAAAGGCTATAAAGACCTGGGCAAAATGGATCGATGATAATATCAATCCACGAAAACAGATTGTCTACTATCGCGGATATTCTAATGCCCATTTCAGGTATCGTCGTTTTTCTTTTCTGTATATATTTTCTCTGACATAAAATCCCTGCCCCCTTCCCTTTCCAGTTTATTTGTACTGAGGATCATGTTTCTGTAAAAGAAATCAAGAGCCTATTTTTTCAACATCATAATGGAGAATAGAAAAATAGAAGAAACCAATTGTTCTTTCAACCATATAACATTGCTCATGAATGTTTGACAGAGGTGGGGACTGGGATTCAGGTGGGTCCTGCAACGGTGAAACTGAACCAGCTTTTAATGGCTCCATCCTGAATAACTATCCTTTGAAAATGAAGATAGTAGAGGAAGTGATCCAGGGAATGAAGGTTCCAGTAAAGTTATTAAATATCACAAAGCTGACCAATTTCCGCAAGGATGGGCACCCATCTGTCTTTGGCAAGAATACATTGGGTGGAAAGAAAGTCTCTACAAGGAAGCAGGACTGCAGTCATTGGTGTCTTCCTGGGGTTCCTGATGCATGGAATGAGCTAATTTATGCCACTCTTGTTTATCAACAAACAAATTCAAGGAATTGACTTGCACGTCCCTTCTTTCCTGGAGTTTACTTTTTGTGCGGCAAAGAAGGGGGAAACTAAAGAGAAAACAGAACCTCTTTTGGGCCTTGGCTCACATTAAGAAGGTGATTGAGAACAATGGAAAGTGTTTTTTCCCCCTGTGGTACCCCTTTGGGTATTATCGTGAGATTAGTTATTCGGGTAACACGTAAAAGTGTACTTCATTGCACATAATCAAGTGAAAAGTTAGTATAAAAATTAGTGATGTTATTTGTTCATTGCTAAAATCTTCAGGAATTTAATGAGGTTAATCTTTCGGGTATTACTAAAAGATGTACTTTATTACATATAATCTACTCAACATAGGAAATAGTATTGTACTATTGTTAATTTTACACTGTTAATTCAATTATGGTTTGAGAGTAAGGAGTGTGATTCAGATAAGGCCTGTTAACTGTTAAGGGCCAGCCTACTAAGCATTGGTGATGGTGATTAGTGTTGACAATTAATCGAACTAATTCGATTAATACGATACATATACAAAAAGAGAAAATAAAAATATAACCACAAGCAGCAAGAGTGTTAGACATTTTCACGGACCATATTCTTTTATTATAGAGTTATACGATTTTGCCATTTTTTTTTTTACAATAAATAATTCATGCACTGTAATATAAAATAATTTTATAGTATCATTCAATCATAAATTTTCATGAATGATAAATTCATTGACTTTTACAATAATTATCTTAAAATTATAAACAATAATTTCTTATTAATTAAAAATATAAATTCTTTTACACCAACTATGCATAGATTCATAGAAATTAAACTCTATTTTTTTAATGACAGATACAGTGATTTGGACTAGCTCCGAAGGTTGAACAAATTGGACTATTATTGGGCAATCATTATCATTTGGGTTCATGTTGGGAGTTGCTATTCTCACCCCACTTTTTGCTATTCTTATCCCACACTTTGTGAAATCTCCCTTTTGCCCACTCACTTCCCACTCCCTTCCCTTTCCCTCAGACTTCCCACTCCCCTGACCTGTACTAAGAAACCCCGCGCCACCCACTGTTACCTCGCGCAACCACCGCTACACAGAAGCGACCACCGCGACACAGCCGCAACCAAGACGACGTCCGCGTGACCACCGCGACGCCCACGCAACCACTGTGATGCCTACGCGACTCCACCCACGACCGCCGAGCAGCCCACACGATACCCGATAGACCTCGCGCGACCCCTCGTCGCCCCACACCCCGCAACCCAGATCCAAATTGATTTGTTTTGGTTTTGTGTTTTGTTAAATGGGTTTGATGAAGCGGTGTTGTGTTGTTTCGTGTGAAAGAAGAGGTTGGTTGCATGAGAGGAGAGACCAATGGAATCATGCTTCCGTTTTACAAAATATTGGTGGAAAAAAAATAACAACGAAAATGTGATTCTGTTGAACTATTTTCAATAGAATCGTGTTTCCATTATTTACTAAAGGGGTGAAAAAAAATAAAACAACGGAAACACGATTTCATTGAAAATAGTTCAATGGAATCGTGTTTTCGTTGTTTTATTTTTTCACCCTTTAGTAAACAATGGAAACACGATTCCGTTGAACTATTTTGAACGGAATCGTGTTTCCGTTGTTTTATTTTTTTTCACCCCTTTAGTAAACAACGGAAACACGATTCAATTGAAAATAGTTCAACGGAATCACATTTTCGTTGTTCAATTTTTTTTTCATCCTATATATTGCAACGGAAACACGATTCCGTTGTATACTTGTACAATGGAATCATGTTTCTGTGAGAAAGGGCATTTTTGGAAATTCATAAAAAATCACCTACGTCGGTGGTGAAAATAGCAATACGGGGGTGAGAATAGCAACGCCCTTCGTGTCAAGCCAAAATATTGCGTTAACTACTCATGGGCTGCGGGGTTAAAGTCCAATTTGAGAACAATAATGTAGTCTATTATCTAAAAAAAAAAGAGAATCCTTCTATAACACATGTCACTCTCTCATTAAATTTTTTATCTCCAAAACTTCTCTCTTTCTTTCTTTCTTTTTTACCCTTTTGTGTTTCTTTTATTTTCTTTTTCTATTTCTTTTATTCTTTTCTATTGCCATTGTCACTATTTTTAAGCATGTACTATTTTATACTTATTTATAGATTTATATCATTATATTAATTATATATTTTTTACTATATTAATGTTTTTATGTCTTTTATTTATAAAAATTTATATTCTTAAAATATTTAATATAATAATATGCTTAATATTACATATAAATATGCTATTATTTATATTAAATTAATGATAAATTTACATAATTACTTATCCAAATTAATTATAAGAAAGGAAAACTTTTGCCATGACACATGCCACTCTCTCATTAAATTTTTTTTCTTCAAAACTTCGTTTTCTTTCTTTTTTTTCTTTTACCTTTTTGTGTTTTTTTGTTTATTTTCTTTTTCTGTTTCTTTTTTCTTTCCTATTATCTATCTAAGGTTTTGTTGATTAATATATATATATATATATATATATATATATATATATATATAATGTTAAAATCATTTACATAAATACATAATAAATATTTTTTCATTTTTTTATTCTTTTTTCCTTTTTCTATTATCTACATAAGGAAATTTGGTCCTTGCTATTATCATTATTTTTAATATGTACTATTTTATCATTTTTATAGATTTATATCATTATATTATTTATATTTTTATTATATTATTGTTTTATATCTTTTATTTAAAAAAATTCTTATTCTTGAAATATTTAATATAATAATATGCGCAATATTACATAAAAATATGTTATTATTTATATTAAATGAATGATAAATTTATATAATTTCTTCAAATTAATTATAATTTAATAAATAAATTTACAATATATTACTGTTTTATGTCTTTTATTTATAAAAATTTATATTCTATAATTTATATTAATTAGCACTTATAAAAACAAAAAAATTATTGTAGTTTTGTTGACATGATAGTTAATTTTTCTTGAAATATTTAATATCATAATATGCTCAATATTATATAAAGATATGATTATTAAATTAGCTTAATGATAAATTTCTATAATTACTTATTACTTATTAAACTAATTATAACTTAATTAACTAAATTTATTTTTATGGGTGAACGATTTCAAACCACAAATATCATTCACGGGAGACAATCCGGCTCAACACTATTATGGGTGAATGATTTTGGGCGACAAAGCTCTTTCTGTGAATATTTAACATAGTTCCATATCAAAGACTCAACAGTATTCATTTTTACTTTGAAATCCTATAAAATTACTTTTACTTATAAATTGTATAAAATAATTTAAAATAATTTAATAAATAAATATTTTGTTGAATAATATTTATATTATGAGGTTGAAATGTTTATACTAAATTTAATTTATATCTAATTAGTTAATATACTTAAAAATCGTATAAAATAATTTTAAATAATTTCATAAATAATTTTTTTAATGACATTTATATTATGTGATTAAAATTTTTATACTAAAAAATTATTTAAATATAATTAGTTAATATATTTATACAGAATAATACTTTGACTCTATGTTTAATAATTGTCACTATTTTGTTGATTGAAATTATCTTTTTCTATATGATAAAGTTACATGACAAACTTTAAAGTTCTATCATTTATTATTATAATGACTTTTATAAAATTATTTATTAGTTTTACGCATGAAACTAAAATTGATTTTTATTTCAAATGATACAAGAAGGAAACACATGTCTTAATTTGTTTCATAAGATTGTTGCTAAAAACTCTATATATTATAACTCGTACTATTTTTTTTTCAAGTTTCAAAAGATTTTTTATTCTTACAAGTACAATAACAATAAAAAAAAACTCACAATAATAGTTTCACAATTAAGAAGAGGAACAAACTCATTAGATATAATAATAACTAAAAGTCATCAAATTTTATAACAATTATATATAATATATAAATATGTCTATAATATAATTGGTGTTAATAATAATTAATGTTAATAATTAGATAGATAAATAAATAAAGACTAATAATACACAAAGCATAGTTAGCCAAGACAATAACAATTGATGGAAAGTCATAAAAATGTCATATCAGATTTATAATTAATATATATATATATATATATATATATATATATATATATATATATATCTTTAAACTAGATTATAATAAGTGACAACATATATTATTAAAAAGATTAGTGTATTTTTTTTGGTACATGAAAAGGAAAACACAAAAGAAACTACAAAACAAATATTAAATGAATGGCATAAGGCTGCAAGAATGCCATCAGGAGGCTCGGTCGAAGTGTGATCCCATGGATAATTCTCGAATCCCCATCTAGCTAGAGAGAGAGAAGTAACATATATAACATATATATTATCATATAATTAGTATATTTTATATATAATTATAAAAGGTCCGAGGGAGGGGGGGGGGGGGGGGGGGGGGGGGGGGGGGGGCTGGAGCCCCTGCGTGCCCCCCCTTACATCCGTCCCTGGAGCAAACAACTAATTGAACCTATACGACGGAAGACCCGCCTTGTTTCTAAGAAAATCGTTTCTAAGAAAATCATCCCTAATAAAAGAAGGGTCAGATTCCCACAAAAAAAAACCTTGTATAGAGAAACCTTGGAAGGCTAATCTATTAGCACAAGTGTTACCTTTCCTATAAATATGGCCAACAATAAACTGCATGTTTTTTTGTTAATTCTATGCAAGAGATCCATCTATTTTTTAGCCTCCAAGGGACCAACGAATGATTTATGTATCCATTGACTTTAGCAAGATCTTTTGACCATAAGACTCGAACCTAAGACCTTACTTAGGAGATTTAATCTCAATTCCACTCAAATCAACATGTTGGTAATTGATACTTGTTTTCAAAAAGCTTGCATTTAATTTAATTAATTCTTAGACTTTAAATTATTTGAAGTATTGTTTATTTATAAACTATAAATATTATAAAATTAATATTTTTTTTATATTTACAATAAAGTTTTTTTTAATAAAGCCAATGGAGTGCATAACATCAAAATAGAATCTTGACATCCGAACTATGTTGGCACCCCAATAACTATTCATCCTCTACTATGCCCCCACAATTTATTAAAAATAAGGAAAAAAATAGCATTTAAAATTTTGCAAATAAGAATAAGTATTTGCAATATAGTTGTAAAATAAATGAATTATTTTATCATTTTACATTTCAAAATTACAAAAATAAATTAAACATAAATTAAATTCTTTCTAAATTTTTAAACATAAAATTTTCATACAATTTTATAAATATTTTAAATGAAATAAGAAATATCTATGGGATTATAACTAAATATATTTTCTCTACTTGAATACTTTAACTCTTTCTGCATTTTTGGAAAACGTAAACAACTAATTACATTTGTCTCAATAAAAGTTTAGTTTTATAAACATGTGTATTTCAAACATGCGTGAAAATGAGTGACCCTGCGAATGCACGAATATCTTGTGTTATTTTTGTTGGGTTTTTTTTTTCTTATTAACACTTTCAGAGGCATTTGTTATTGTTAGACTAAATATTTTAATATGTTTCAAGTTATTATTTTAACACCGTTTATGTAACATTAACTAGGTCAATCATTCTTGCTCTGTTATTCTTTTTTTTGTTGACAACCTTTATTATTCTTATTGAACATTCATGCTTTGATTTTTTTTTATTATCGTTGAACAATAAATATATATCTAATATTTATTTTTAAGCAAATTATAATGTACATAAATCATCTTAAAAAATATATAGAAATTAAAGTGATCTATACGAACGTACGGATAACTGTTCGCACGGGTAACTGGCTAGTTATGTAAAAAAACTAGTTTGCATGGGCACATAATGGGACTTGTCTGAATTTCGCTTCTGGCGGTGCAAAGGGGACAAAGGAGCCACTTTTGGGTGGGCCATGCTCATTGCTCAAATCTCAATTAGGATTCTATGAGTGTTTGATTAATTGTTTTCACATAGTTGACCTTTCCCAGTGCTGTGGTCACTCTCAGCCTGTGTCGACTGTGCTGTGAAATTGTAATAAACACAGAATTTGGGGGTACCCCTCCTTCTCTCTCTATATATATAATATAATATAATATAACCACGGAGTCTGAGTCCAATTCAAATGGTTAAGTTTGATTAGCTGAACTATTCAATAAGGACAAGCTTCCAGATTATAATGGACGATTATCTATTTTCCATGAAGCAATGGCACTTTTCACACCACCGTGTTATGCATGGTATAGCCCGGGCAAAATCTTATTGGTGTATATATTATTATTCAATTGCTACGAAATGGAGTTGGTGGATGCTGATGAATGGGATGACCAAATGATTGGTGACCAGGATCATTGTTTATGCTTTGTTTCCTTCTTTCTCTCTCGCAAGACTATTGTCACCTGATCTCTTAATTTGTGTGGGCCTTGCCTCTATCGCGTATAAGAAAAGTTTATGTCATAAAAGTAAAAGAAGGGGAAAAGTGTACTAGGATTTTTAGTTATATAAATTTGAATATGAAAACTGTCTAGTCATATAGAATTGATTAAATTAATATGTAAGTTTCTATATAATTTTTAATTAGGTCCTTAAATTATCTTTTTTTCAATTGAGTTTCTGAATTTTTATTTATTTTTTAATTAGGTATTTGTCATTAACTACCATTAACTCCATTAACGATAGAAACCTAATTAAAAAATAAATAAATATTCAGGATCCAATTAAAAAAATTGATTAGGGACCTAATTAATTTTTTTTTAAATAGTTCAGGGACTTACTGAATAAATTAAAAATCATAAAAAAAAAAGATCACTTAATTGAAGAATGTATTTAGAAGGAGTGCATTAGATCTGTCCGAACAGAATCTGTAAAGGAAAATTAGAAGTGCAGTATGGGGATTGATGCTTCCAGAGTTTGAGAATAATGGTACAAGAACTTACAGAGGTTGAGAATACTGAGTTTAGAATCGACAAATGTGAAAATACTATACTAGAGATGTGAGAATACTAACATGGAGAGCTAAGAATACTCAGTGCAGATCTGTAGAATGAACAATACTGAATTTAGAAGTAGTATACACATGTTTGAGAAGTATAGTGTGATAGTCTGAGCAGAATTTGATAATTACTCAGTAAGTTCTTGAACTATTTAAATTTTTTTAATTAGGTCTCTAAACAATTTTTTCAATTAGGTCATTGAACTTCTATTTATTTTTTAATTAGGTATTTGCTGTTAATGGAGCTAACGATAGTTAACGACAGAGACTTAATTAAAAAATAAATAAAAGTTCAGTGATCCAATTGAAAAAAAAAAGTTTAAGAACCTAATTAAAAATTGTCAAATAGTATAGGGACCTATAGGTTTAATTTAACCTATAGAATTTTATAAATAAATCGATAAGCATGAACGAAAGTCAAATTTTATGTGTAAAGAAAAGAAGTGTTAATTAAATAGAGACTTTGCTTAAGTCGCAAGATATATATCAATCTCAAATCTTGCACAATGGGAAATGGGGACCCGCGTAATTATGTTGGAAGAATCCTTATGATGCCACGATTACAACCCAAAGAAAAGAAAAACAAGATACGCCACGACCCTCCTAATTTGATAAAGACCAGTATTATCGTATTGTACGGGCGTGTTTGTACAAGAATTCTTGTTCAACGTTTAGGTCAAATTATCTTTCCCAAGATTGATGTACATATTACTCAATTAGAACTTGTTTATAAAGTGAGTACTTTTTTTTTGTACTTAAATGATTAATTGTGTATTATCTTAATTCATTACAATATCAGTTTGATTTTGATCGTATATAGCAAATATAAAAAAATTTGCACTATTAACTAATTAAAAATTATATAAGATATAAAGATGTAATTTTTAAAATTTTGTACTTATAATACATATACTTAATATATATTACATATAATAGTATAAAATTTATATAATTACTAATAGGCCTATTAGTAATCAAATGACAGTTCACTAAATTGTTGTTGACGTTTCAGTAAAAAAAAATATCTAATTTTGATTGTCATGACAACATCAATGAAACATTAATTTTTTTTTCTATTATATCTTTAACCATTTATTATAGAGTGAGAAAATAAAAAAAAAGAAGTATAAATAAAAAAAATCTAATTAATATGAAAGATAAAAAAAACATATTAAGAAATTACATTACAATTTTTATGAAATTGAAAATATTAATTAGATTTTTTAATTTGTAAACACCAAACAAAATGAGACGCTAAGAGTATACACAAGTATTTGTAGGAAATTCAATCGGACAAGGAAAATTATGGGAGAGATTTCACAAAAAGGCATTCCTTTCCTTTCCTTCCCATTAAAATTTGGCAATTGCCTGGACGATCAGTCACTTTTTACCTTTCAAAGTGGGAGCATTATTTTACTATTTCAGCTCAGAAATATATGGTCTTTGGCGTGCCCAAAAAGGTAGATGATTCAATTTCTTGATGTAGAAACTGCGCGATCCTTATTACTACACTTTTCATTTACTACTATTGATATCAGACAAAAATACAAAGAAGCACTGATCAGGATCTCATCAATCGACACAGATGTTGACTTGCTAGCTCATAGTCAAATATATAATAATTAAATGTTACCTTAAGTTTTAGTTATTGGATTTCTCATTCATTAATTATAACCTACACACTCTAATGCTATGTTTGAATTAGAGGAAAGGAAGAGAATGAATCGAAATAAAAAGAAAGAGTAAAAATATGTAAGAAATAAAGTGAAAAGTAAAAGTGTTTAGTTAAAGAAAAATAGAAAATAAATGAGAAAAAAAAATAGAAAAATAAATGAAAATAGTTAAAATAGTATAATGGATCCCACTAATTTTAAAATTATTTATCTTATCTTATGTCTCACCTACCAAATATTTATCACTTATTTCCATCTCAACAATATTATTTCCGTTGTCAATTCCAAACAAACTGTACAATTTTCACTACTTTGCATAACAAATGACAAAATGATTTTAATATGGATATGATAAATGTTTTGTTTATTAAAAAATACAATAGATGTATTGGTAACACTGAGCAAAATTCACTTCTTCTTTTTTTTTTCTCACCATTTAACGGTATGAATTATTCATCAATTTTATTAAAGATTAATTTTTACTGGAGAACTTGATTGGCTACCTTTAGTGAAAATCTCTCTTTCCAATCATTTTTTTTATCCACAAGACTCAAATTTGAAATCTTACTTAAAAAATCTGAACCTAATTTTACTTGAACCAACTATGGTAAGTGAATCTCCACATCTTGAAGAATTTATTTTCCAGTTATTGGTTATATACCAGTAATATTAAATACTATAATGTTTAATAACTTTTTACTTTTATTTCCTTAATCATTGCTTAGAAGAAAATATTTTTTTTTCTATTTGTCTATTAATTTCATATTTTTTAAGATGATATTAATTACTAATATTTCAATTATGACTTATTTCTACATAATTTTCAAATACTTGACACAATTATCATAAATGAGAAAGAAATAATATTATAAAATCACACAAAAATAATAAAATAAAATAGAAGGATCAAAATCAAATTTTGATGATAATAAAGTATCAAAATATAATTATTAGTTTATTGGTAACAAGTGTCTTAAGAACACTACTTAAGAAATTAATAAATATATTTTTTTATTAAAAATCAGAATAAAAATACATTAGAAATAATGGAGAGATGTGTTGACAATACTGTTCTATATTTTTTTTAAAAAAAACTAGTAACCTAAAGATATTTATATTTTTAAACTAAATTCATAATTGTGTCCATTATGACACAAACTAAGAGCATGTTTGGATATTCGTTTGCCCCACTCAAACATGCTTTTGAAGAACCAAACTTAGTTTGCTTACATGTTTGGATGCCCACAAAATTAAGTCTTGTACCTACGTCTATGTTCAACCCAAGTTTGGCTCAAAAGCAACTGATGACATGCTTTTGGATTCTTCATTTTCCGTTGAGAATTATTTTTCAATATTATCCACAATTTGATACTGCTATATATATCATTCAATAAAATTGAATGTTTGAATTTTTTTTTTTTTGCCAACATTCCATAGACATCCTTTAATATGTGGTGCTTGATATACATCTCGTTGGTGGTGGCATTGGATTTCGACGTGATATATATATATTGTATTAGTTTACATAATTAATTTTCTTGTTGTTGTGTATTTTAATTTGGATTATATAAAGCTTAATTATTAATTTTTTTAGAGTCTTATTATTTATTAATGAAAAAATTTAATATTGTTTTAACATTTTTTTAATGTTTTATTGATTATTTTTAATAATATGCTACTAGTTCGTATTTAATATTACATTATAAATTTCAAACCTTTTTGGTAATTACACATTTAAAAGTACTTTTGGTTAGTATTATCTAAACATGTTTCATTTCATAAACTTATTTTTTAGCAAAAAAATATTTAAACATAAATCATGTTATATAAACTCATTTTTAGCGAACTTAAGTTTTCAACATATTTTTAATTCAAACTTAAGTTTATCAACTTTAATCCAAACATGCACTAAATAATTATGTGATGGTGGCTTACGACTTTCTTAGGGTCATAGGTATGACATAATATTTTATGGTCGGCAGTTGAAACTAATTATGCTTTGTCAACTAGGTAATTATGAAACCTTTTCGTATAAAAAAACTATTCCCTTCGTTTTAAAAAAATATATTTTTAAAATAATGAAAATGCTAATCTATATCTTAAGAGTATTGATTAATAAATTAAAAGTAAAACAAGTATTAAAAAATACTATTAATGTATTTGCTGTGATTTTTAAAACGTTCCAAACGTTATTTTTTATTAAAAAGTTTTTTTTTTATCGATTCTTTAATAGTGCAGATAGAAAAACCTTTAAAATAATTATCATTTTAAAAATTGTAGTTTATATTTTTTTTTTTACATTTAACTTTGTTAATTCAAAAATGGCATAACTTTGAAAAAATATAATAATTTATTTTTTATAATAACATGATGACATGAGTCAAATCAACCCGATTTTAATTATATTAGTTTTATTCAAATTAGTAAAAAAAAATTCAAATTAAAACTCAAATCAAGTCAATTAAATATGATTTAAATATAATTTATCATAAAAATATAATTAAATAAACCCGACTTATATTGAGTTTAATATTTCTGCACTTAGTGTAATTTTTTTTACTTTATCAACCTATTAGAAATTATGTAGTTGGTATATATATGACTTTTAATGTAGTTATTATAAAAGTTAATAAACTTATCATATACTACAGTTTGTGATTAGATGATAGTAAAAAAAAATTATACTATTAGTGTATAGATTAGTTGTTAAGAAGTCAATAAATACATCCACTTGCATGAAAAATGAATGAATATTTCATTAATGAATTTCATAATACATTTAAAAGTGGACTTATATTTCTTATAATTAAAAAAAAAATACACTCATTTATATTTTATATTTTTTATATAGAGGATTCTAGGGAGTATTATATATCCAAGTATTGACAAGGTTGGGTAGTATAATACGTATGCCCATATCTACAAATTTGTATGAGAAACTACTTGTACTCAAAGTTACACTTATTTGATGGACAAATACCCTACTCATTACAAATAATGTTTATGAATATTCATTCAACCTGGATTGGTTGCAACTTGCCAAGCCGAAAATAGTGTGTTTGGAGAGAAGACACATCTCGATATCGTCCTAGTTTGATAATTCGGTAGCCACCCTTAAAACACGCTATAAAGTTTCTCTATAACCAATTTCCATCTTGTATTGTGTATTATGCCATCATAAGGGCACCGCACTCTCTGTTAGTAATGATTTTCTTTAGATTTGAAGGATTGGCACTTAGTTGGATAATGTCAGGATTATGACTTAGCAAATCCCATGCATTTTCTCTCAATGGGCGGTAGCCATATTGTGACTTGCAACCTACTTGTGGGTTGGTTCAATCACCACCTTTAAGCACAAAATTAAAGAGATATAGATATATACACGCACACACAGAATTGGTATACTATTAGTTAATAACGATAATCTTTTTCTATTTGAACCAGGTTTCTAAACGTGTAATGAATATCTTGATTGAAAAAATAAATAAATCAGCTAACACGTTGGAGACGATGAAGAGAAGTATAGCATAAGTTATCTATATAGAATTATAAACCTGTCAACAAGAAAATTGCAGTGAAATTTCAGTAGGACTTCCTTAATTAGGACCACCCACCAATTAATTAAATGTTTCTTATATATAGAATAAAATGAAATTATTCCTCTTATAATTACGATGAACGTTAAATTGGCTATGCGGATTTGAAGCATGAAAATACCCATCTCTCACGTCATGGATTACAAATATAAAACAAAATCCTATCTAGCTCAGATTCAATATTCCAACTTTTAACCCTAATCTCCAATTAGTGGACTAACTTAGGGAATTGTTTTCTCTTTGAGTTTCAACCATTCAAAAACATATTCCTTATCCGTACTATAACACACAAAAAGCACGAATTATCAAACTTATTCATAATTAATTTCTAGGGAAAAATCACAAAACTTATATAAACAATGGCAAGTTAATTTTGATTAATTAGTATAAATTGAATCAACAAGAGACACCTAATTACTGACTACGTATCTAAGCCGCCCCAGTTTTCTATGTTTGTGATGTGGGGACCGGAGGAATATAATATATGTACTGTCTAATTTCCTTCTAATTATAATTAGAAAGCTTTTTGAGTTACGTATAGCAAGGGGTGCTTGATATTCCAATATCTTTCATCTAATCATATATCAATTTCTACCCTCTAACTTGATCTATATTGTTTTTTCCTCCATCGAGCTTTAATAGTTTCTCGCACGAAGAACACATAGTCAGAGTTGCCGTTTTGGATAGTTGAATGCATAGCTGCGTCGACGGTCCAACCTTAAGTGCACGTAGTTCCTGCAATTCCCTCTTCAATCTTTTGTTCTCATCACTTAGATTTTGACAGTGTTTTTTCAACAACTCGCGGTCCACTTCTGTCTGCTTCAGTTTGGTCCTGAAAAGTTAATATATAATAACATTTCTGAAATTAAATGCACGCCATATAGGTCGATATAGTCAACACAATAAATAATTTATTAAATAAACAAATAAAACCGTAGAAATTAAAACTCTGTTTCTTTTTTTCTCCCCCCACCCCTTGGAAACCCAGATAATTAATGCAAAGCAACTTGATGAAGAATAAAGGTAGCAATAATTAAGATCAATTAAACGGAAACTATGCGACAACGTACCTTGCTCTTCTGTTTTGAAACCAAACTTCAACTTGTCTGGTTTTTAAATTCAATTGATCAGCAAGTGCTTGTTTCTGGACCTGCATGTGGAACCAAAACCAACGCATAAACTCCTCTTACCTCGTGATACAAAACAAAACAACATAACTGATAAATATGTATGATACAAATGATCATATATGCAACAAAATAATTAGTAGCGTTAGTTACACATATATGTGCTATGCCTTATATTAACGACTTGCAGCGTGCAATTTAAATTAGTGTTTCCATAAAATTAATTTATCGAAAATAATTCTAGAATTAATATTAACCCTATGAAATTTATACCTACACATACACACAGATTAACAAGTTTTTAGAAAAATATATATACAAATTAAAATGAGAGAAATTAAGGTTTGATATGATTGAAATTCTTACCGGATTAAGAGTGCTATGCTGTTTGAAGCTGTTCTCAAGCATGGCAGATTGCTCCTTGGAAAGCCTCAGTTTCTTTCTGCTTCCGTTGTTGTTGTTGTTATTGTTGCTGTTATCAGAATCAGTGCTCTTTTCATTAGGGTACTCGTGGATTCTCTCCAAGCTGATTCTCTCTAGCTTATCATGATTCACGTTAATGGCTTCCCCTTTTGGACAAAGCTCAAACGCTAGGTCTAGGCACGCCACAGGCTTGTTCTCTTTCTGCTTATGCTTTTTTGGGACATGCCATCCCATTCCCAGGCCCAAACTTAGCCCAGTGATGCATTCTTCATTGTCTTCCATTAGAGAGAGAGAGGGTAGAGAGAGAGAGGGAAGGGATTGAAGTTGTATGAAGTATAGTCAAATGGGAAAGTTGGGTTTTATGAAAGAGGTGGATTTAATACAGATTTTATTGTTGGGTTTGGTCTTGGTCATAGAAATTCAATTTCAATCAGTTATTATTGGGCTACTTGCTTTCATTTAGAAAAAAAATATTGTGTGTGTAGAATAATTATGGTACTAATGACGACTCATATTTAATGTAATAATAAAAAAATGGCAAAGGAGTAAAAGCATGCGTTAGGATTGTGACCCCTCTTAGGAAACCAAAACTTTTCTTAATGATATACTCCTACTAAGATATTAGTAGTATTTGACAAGTTTATTTTATTTTATTTTTTTATTTATGTAAATTCCAAGCCTGTTCGAGTCAGCTGATCGTATCTTTCCCAGTACTTTCCTATTATTTGCGTTGTCTTGACATGTGGGTTCCAACATTCAAATTCATATCTGTAATAATAATAAAAAAATTCAAATTCATATCATGCGATTAAAACTGTTATAATCGGCCCAAAAGGCCGAAACACGTAACCAGAAAAATTAAACCAAAATAAACGAAGAACAAAATGTGTAACTGTACGTTAATCAGCAAAATGACCACTCACAACATTCCCAGATTAGAAGGCACAGATTCCGTGTGTGATTTATTGGGACGATATATGAGTCTCTGAGGGGCATTTTAGTAAAATCACTGGCATTAATTTGGAGTTAATGGTGTGGCAACTGAAAAGTTGACATAAACTCAAAGTAAAGAAATTACTACACGTTTTTAAAACATAATTAATGCATGTTTCAAAAAGGATCTTAACTACAGTATTGATCATGATTTTAAGTTTATGGCCTAAAATCAACTACTTGTTGGTTTAAAATTAAGGTAAATTCTACTATTTCACTACTAGTGGAAGGGTTTTGGATACCTTTATACACAAACAAATAATATACTGCCATGTGTACTATTTTTTTTTAACTTTTATTTCAATATATCATTTAAATATGATTTCAAAAAATTTACATATTTATAAAATAATTCTTCATCAAGTTCATCACCGTTTTTTCCACCATCGTTACCCCCTTCATGCTTAACCACCTCACCCCCTTCATGCTAAACCACCTCAATTTCTTCATTATGCTTTTTCTTCCACTCCTCCATTTGTTCCTTTCGTGCGACAGTTCCATATCCACAAACCGCTAAATATTTTTTAGGATCCATAGGTTTGGGTTGAACTGCATCACCACCAGCCTTAATTGTAAAAAAAGAAAAAGATACAGAAACTAGTTTGAACATAAAACAGGTTATAATAAGGCACATGACATAAACTGTTGTACACTGGTACAGATGAATTAGGAAAAGGCATAGGATGAACCCGTTTCCAATGAGGCATGAATGGGGGAATAATTAGAACATGTTTATTAGCAGAAATCCCAGCATCCTTAATTGACAAAAATCATAATAACACAACCAGGACCTAGAAATGTAATAAGTATAACCAAGCCAAGAATAACCATGAGATTTGAAAAATCAATTCACCTCATGATCATATGCTAGGTAAGGAATATCAGCAAACACAGAAGCTGCATCGAACTCTTCAGTTCAAATTTTCACGATCAATTGAAAAAGATAAGACAGTTACACGTTTTTGAAAAGAAGTTTCATCAAATTTAATTTTGTTTGTAAATATAGATTTATTGTTTTTAATTTTATATAATAGTCCTTTTCAATTTTTAAAATATTTTAAAAATATATGAAAATATTGTAACGGCACCGAAACTCATCAACTTCAAACAGCACTGAAGCAAACACCTAAAATTAATAGTAAATATTCTTTCCATATATTCTTATTTTTACCAATATGGATTGACTGAAATGGTTAAAGATAATTATTTGTTAATTTTGTAATTGTAATTGGATAAAATTCATTGCAATTTAAACTTGTACATTCAGTGCCATCGATCTCTTACCATTTTTCTCCATAGAAACACTCTTAATTTCATGTAGTCACTATTTCATTTTATGACACATTTTTATATCAAACCAAATTAATATTTTTCATTTTATAAACAATTATTCATTTAAATAATATTTTTAATTTTCTTAATTTCTTTAACCATGGTGTTTAAATTTCTTCAATCAATATTAATAGTTAAGTCAATATTAAAACAAAATTTACTAATTAAATTAATAATTCTAAAATAAAAAATGTAACATTTTGTATTTTTTTATTTTTATTACTAATGAAATATCCTTTTTACTTATTTAAATTAACTTTTTTTCTAAAAACATGTTTATAAATTACTTGTACGTACCCATACAATGCATAAGATACTTGTTAATTGTGTTCAAAGAGCATGTAAAAACTTTTCCGTACTTGTTTTAACATTATTAGTTAAATCAAGCTTAAGTACTTAAAATTTATACTCAATTTATAAAAATAATTGATTAAACTTAATTCATTTAAATCTTAAACTTAACTTCAATCCATATAACTCATTTATGATTTGATTATTTTTTCTTTATTAATTTTTGAAACTACATTAAATTTATTAATTTAGCATTTAGAAAATATTGTATGCTAGAAGATAAAACAGAAATAAGTTTTAAATATAATTTTATATTCATAAAGATGACTTAAGACAAAAAAAAAAAGAATTTTTTTAAAATTTTATAAACATTAGCGCTTAAGGTTGATATTAAAACAATAAATATCAAAAAATATTTATTACATCAGAAATATAAAGGTAAGTTTTTTCTCTAAAAAATTTCTTTTACTAGTATTTCCTTAAAGGTCAACTGGATGATGCTAATAAAATCAACCTTTTTTACAATGGAGATGATATAATTTTTCTTAAAGAAGGGTGGGACCACTTACTTAAAATATGATTCTTATAAATATAGTTATCTTGCAGTCAAAAAAATAAATATAGTTATCTACCTGATAATATAATTTCTCACCGAAAAATTGTATAAAATAATACGTACTATCTTTATCTTTTTTTAAAAGAATCTTTTTGAGATTTGTCAAAAAAAAAAAAAAAACTTTTTGAGATGTTTGTTTTAATTATTTTCACAATACTTCCTCAGAATTGAGTACTACGTATGGGTAGAAATAAGTCGAGCCGAGTTAGGCTTTGCTAGGCCTGAGTTTGACTTTGATTAAAAGTACATGGTCTGAACCTAGTCTATTTACCTGTCAAAGGTCTTTTTTAAAGGCCCGAGTCTGACCTACATAAAAGTCTGGCCTGATCTACAAGTTTGTTTAAATATCTAGTTTGTAACAATTTAACACTAAGACAGAGGTAAAAATATGTATGTCAAGCTTTATAAGAATCGAATTTGACTTATTTATATGATATAAACATATTAGGGTTTAATATAACTTATTTAAAAATATATTTTGCAAATAAGACATTTAAAAAGACAAATAAATGTAAGATTTTAATGTATTATAACAATTTTAATATAATAATAATAATAATAATGAATATTTATTTATGATTTTTTAAATAGGCCGGCCTGTTAGGCCTAAAAGACTTTTTTAATGGTCTAGGATCTGACCTGTTTAACTAAATATGCTTTAATAAAAGCCTTGGCTTGGTCTATTTTCTGAAAAAGTCTGGCCTGGCTGCATTAGTTTTTTTTTTTTTTTTACAAAAATACACTTAAGTAAATGTACATAAAATTAATTGGGTAAAAAAAGATTAATAGTTAAGCAAATAGTTAATAAATTAGTATTTTAATTTGTGCATTTCACAAGATAAATATTTATTTTTATAATTAAAATTCATAATAAATATTTTACACAGTACATGATGGATTATAATTTAATGACGATATAAAACTAGTTTACACCGTCAATACATGACCAATTTTTTCTTGATAAATTAAAAAACTTAATAAATTCGCATACTCGAATAATTGACAAATAATTCAATTAATTTACCCCTCATAAGCATTAATTAGCGTGAATTGTGAGAGCTAATTAATTACGCGCTGTTAATATTCTAATTATTATAAGGTTGGACCAGACTGATCGAAATATAGCATATAGTACATAGTCAATCGCGGGATATTGAAGATATATGATGAATATAGCAATAGTATTGTTACCCAACGCAAAGGCAAAGTGCTGCTGTTAACATTTGAAAGTCATGTACTTATTTGTTTGTTCTCTTTGTGCCCACTTGGGGAGGGTGGAATTGAATTGAATTGAACTCACTCGTCCCTATTGAAACGGCTGCCTTAATCATATAATATGCTGCTTGCTACAATTAACAACATTCATGCACAAGGACGACCAGTATATATTTCAAATGCATGTTGTGTCCAAATCAGACTCAATTTCATTATAACAACTATATATAAAAATATTGAAAAAGAAAAACGATTTCCCTTTCCATTATCTTATAGTCTAAAAAATCATAAAAAAAAATCTTATAGTCTAATTTTTTTTTTAAAAAAAATAGAGAAAAAAAATTATTAAAAAAATGTAACATTTTAAACATAGTTTTCAATAAATAAATAAAATTATTTATTAATTTCTTAATCATTAGTCTAAGAATAATAATTAATAAAATCGAAAGGAAAACGAGTCATGCAGAGAATTCTGATACGCAATCAATGTTATTCTAGTTTTTCAATAATGCTATCCTCACTTCTGATCGTGACAGATCGCAAGAGAGTTTAGAGGTGCTGATGATGTATAGGCAAATTAGTCATAGGTTGGTTGTCTTTCAATTAAACAAATTTGACTCTATACGAAAATATTAATCTGCTCTACTTAATTTCTACACTAAAGGGGATTGAAATTTTTTTTGATCAGGAAAGGGGATTGAAATTGAGTAAACTAAATGAATATGTGACGGTGATATACTATATTTTTTTCATCTTTGTAGTTGGATGAAATTTTAGGTCGATCTGGTTGGTACTGCATGCAAATGGTTTTATTATTCTCTAATCGTACGTACCCAAATTGAAAGAAAATCATAGAGTCTATTATTTAACATACACGAAAGATGGATCATATTTTCTAATCTATCATACATAATACATTGACAATAATGCACATGTTAATTAAAAGGCGTGCAACTATTAGAAGGAACAATTAGAGTGTAAACTTACATAGCTGCAACTTTTAGCACAACAAATTTCATTGCAGCTGGCGGTAGTGTTGCCTAACTGGCTGAAAATAGTGCCGAGCTAGGAGTAGTACCATTTTGGTTAGGATATAAATATATTGGTAGTACCCACTTTCATGAAAACGTAGCTGCTTCCCTCCCACCACCAGCTTGTTTAAAAAAATGCATGTCACGTTTCCAATTAAATTCCATCCCAAGCATTTCAATATAAGTACCCTAAGAAGTAGTATTAATACTCAGTGTATATACTTTTTGAAGATCAAAGTTAGTAATTTATCTTTTTAATAATTTTATTATATGTAAGGGTATAATTGAAAAAAGTGCACAATTATGTCTTAAAATTCTAAGATAATCAAAGTTTTGAAATAATAAAATACTAAAAACAACCAAAATTTAAGAATGAAGGAGTGCTAGTTAAAGAGTTAATAAATAAAACATTTTCATTGGCAAATCAAAATAGGTTTATTGGCAATGGTGATAAGGAACACAAAAGAAATCAGGACGTCATAAAGTGGTTTAGGAAAAGAGCATAAGGGTTAGAGTGATAAGAAGATTTAGGGTTAAGAGTTCGAATTCCTCCACTAACATTAACATACTAATTACTAACATTTATTTATTAAAAAAAATCGAAAGAAACCATTGTTGTCTCATTGATATAGAAAGTAGAACTAGGTGCATGCTAAATATGAGGAAAACTTCTCACTAAACGTTTTGCATATGATCGGTTAGTGTCAAATATAGTGAAAAATTATATTTTGACCGAGTGTCATTAACTACTGGATTCAAATATCTCAGCAATCCAACAAAAATGCGAGGATATGAAATTTGTTCGAAAACGTAGGATTTAGGAAAAAAAAAGTTACATGTTATAATAATAGTAATTAAAGAATTAATAAATAAAAAATTATTGACAAAACACAGTTGATGTTTTAAAATTACAGTGAAAATGTGTTAATTATATATTTTTTTTAATAAAAACTTTTCCTTTTGTTTTGGACCAATGCCACGGTCCAGTAAGTCACTAGATTGGGACACAAAGTAAAAGCCAGCTGCAATTCTTCAATGATTTTAACCCCTTAATTCCTTGCTAACAGTCCAACAAGAGCAAGAATGATTGAAGACGTTATAATTGTATTTATAAAATCATTTCTGCCAAATAATACGATGTTTGAACTATATAGATTTTAGGCATTCTTCAACTCATTTCATTACAATAATACGTTGTTTTATCTATTTTGTATGATCAAGTGGTGAAGTGTTCATCATACCGTGAAGAGAAGGTATAACTAACAGTGGCGATGAAAATTTCAATGGCAATTAGTGTTAGTTTATAATACTCCACTCAACAATTATTGTTATTGGTATTAATTAATTAAGAGCCAAAACTAATGATGTACGTTATCAAAGTATGTGATGTTTTACTAGTTGATTAGCACGCCAGGGGCCATGAGGGCTCGTGTTTTTGGTACTTAGCCACTCTCGGTCCACGTTAGGTAACCGACTCTTAATTTGGTCCATGTGGTGTAGACCCAAACCGCACAACTCATGTCTGGATGTTTCAACTTTCAGTTATAACGTTGGCGTGGAAAGATTTACGTTCCTTAGGTGGCAAGAAGATATGAAAGAAAAAGAGAATGTATAATAATATAAAACACATTGAATACTTATCATAAAAAAAGTAGAAAGATTAGTACAAGAATATTGTCAGAATATTTAAAATTACTCATTTAAATGAATTTTTGACAACTCATCAAGGGAGATTTTGGAATGTTGGGTTAGAATTTTAGAAATGATGGAAGGAGCAAATTAATGAAACTAATTTTGTAGTAAATGTGACCTCAAATAAAATTTGGGTTGGCCTATTATAGACAACCAAGATGACATTGTGAGCAAATTGGATCCTCTTCGGTTGCCTCTATAAACATAAAACAAAAGTATAAAAGTAGAAAAAATGAAGAAAACATAGGTAAATAATAGAGAAAGATAAAGACGATGGAAGGAGGCTAGAGAGGGAGTTACTAGAGAAGATCCACATCTTGCTTAGTGTGTGTTTGTATAACCATTTTGCCATTCGTTGTACGCATTTCAAGACACCAAACATGACTGAAAGAATTCATAACTTTTACGTTGAACGTGATTTCAACATATATCCAAACATAGCCTTAGGATGTGTTTGTATTAACGTTAGGTTGAACAAGCATACATTCCAATATACGTTTTGTGAAAAATAAGAATTTGGAACTTTAGATTAAATCTCCTTTTGGAGACTTTCTAACGAAAAAACAAACATGCACTTAATCAGTGGATACGTCAATAACCTTAAGTGTAGCTCAATCAGATGGAAAAGTTGACTTAGTTGAGATGGTCCACAACTCCCAAGCGCCAAATCCATAAAACGAAGATAGTCATGTGGCAACTGAGATGTGGCTCAAATAGGATGGCCCAAGTACAACAAAGAGACGAAAGGATAGGAGATTTAGAGTTTATAGGGTACGCCTGACTAAATTACAGCAACCAACAAGTGTCTTGAGATGCCTACAAAATCTACAAGATATTGAGAAAGGTTAAGATATCACAGAACGATAGCAGCCAAAGGATGACATATCACAACCAGTCTTTATTGTTGAGGACAAAACATGAGTTGATGATGTTGCACTGTGGTTTCATTTGGCATGAGACATTCACGTGAACTAAACATCTTTTCTTTCTTCACTGAGGAAGAGAATAGGCCTTTGTCAAAAAAAAAAAAAGGAAGAGAATAGGCCTCTTTCACTATTTTCATATCATGAGAGAGAAGGAGTACGAAGAATCAGAGATAGGGAGAGAGAGACTGAGGCTAGTCCAACATAAGCACTAGAACCGTGGGCACGTAGGTTTAAACATGTTTCCTCATCTCCTTGATCAATAATTGCATTCACTTTCTCTTTCTCTCTCCCCCCATCACTTCCTTCTGACATGCACTTCCATGCTCTTC
Organism: Pueraria montana var. lobata; assembly: GCA_026413185.1. Lineage (NCBI taxonomy): Eukaryota > Viridiplantae > Streptophyta > Magnoliopsida > Fabales > Fabaceae > Pueraria > Pueraria montana. The sequence continues at coordinate 67,906,648 of CM048649.1, read as the reverse complement.
TATATAACGTTTTAAGTAATCAACAACTTGCCCGCAAACCTTATTTTCATTTTTCAGATTGATTACATGATGAGTTCTTCAATTTTCCTTCTATGCTGCCTTCTCACATTCTCTTTATATTCCATCTCCCAACACACGGGTTACTCTCTAGATGCTACGCCAACACGGAAGTTGAGCATGCCAGCCCCTGTCCAAGATCACAAAACCCAGGTACGTTAATTCATTCCCCCAATTAAATCTATAGGACAGTAAATATGATGCCACACATTCCTAGAAGGCATAAACCAAACTTTCATCTACAAGCCCTTTACCCTTTCCCCTGTACTACTACTCATAAATATGCCCATGCATTTGTTTTCTCATTGTTTCCACTGATTCCTGGCACATGGCAGTATAAAATGCAGGGAGAAGACAAGGCAATGGAAAGTAACCCTGCAAACGAAGATTCCATGACACCAGATTATACCAGCAACAGTTTCAGTCCCCATGATCTTGTCTACCATATAGATTACCATGGAGTAACAACTCATCCAACTCCTAAACATCCCAAACCATAGGCTACAACTTTAGTTTTGCATCGCGAGAGATTTATTCAGATATGTATTCTTGTTTTTATCAATATATAAATGAAATGCGTTGTGTGGGAGAAAAAAACGGTTTTGTTTATATACTTGAGCTGATTACATGATGCATTATCATTGCTTATGTAGTTTGCTCAATACATTGCACATAACTTGTAAGCCATATGCTTACTGAAACATAATAAACCTGATGAGTTAGCTGCCAAGACAATATTGCATTGCATATTGATGCCAACCATTCCACTAGGTGAAAATGATCTCATATATTCCACGCCGAAGCAGTAAAATTTAAGAAAAATAAAAACAGTAGCATTATAATTTATCATTAAGTGAAACCATTCCATTAATATATTGCTTTCTAGTATTTCTATACTTCTGAAGCAGCACCCTGTGTCTAGTTACAACTTCTTCAAATACTACCTCACTACAAAACCTTGACTTCACATTCAAAAAAGCAGCTTCTAATTTATCCTTGTGTTGGGCACACAAAGAAAGTAGATCTTCAATCATGAAAGATTTATTGGTGTTGTATTCACAGCTGGTTTCTTTTTCCATACAAAGAACCCAAAGCCATCGGATTTGCTGGAATGGATCTTCATTTTTCTGAATTGCAACCTCTATGCTACTCAGCACTTCCATGAATCTAGATTCAGTACGAATTTTATCAATTAAGTAGAAAAAAGTGTTTCTCTGACCCTGAAAAAGACTATCATAAACAACTGGTGGCAAGGAAACTGCAGCAGTCAAGCATGCTTTCCTAAAGCTAGGATCAAAATTGCTAATGATCCCAATGGCAATATGTAACAGATTAACAGACACAAGATGAAGTTTTTGAGACAAAAAATTCGAGCCGTCATAACACAGTCTTTTCTGGTTTTCACTCCAGCAGTGAAGTGCAAAATGAGCTACCCCTCCCCACCTGCGTTTAATGACATACACACATAATGAGCGAAACTCAGATATTTAGAACATCAGAGATAAAAAGGTTTTAATCATGGCTAAAATATTTTGAAGTCTCAAGTAGAAAGTACAATCTTTCATTTATAGCGATGCAGTTGCACCAGTAATGGAGTGTATGGTGCTATGGACAAAGAACTTCAACATTTATAAAATAACTGCATAGTGCAGTTCTCATTCAATGTTTCATATTTATCAAACCGAGTTTCTTCTTATTTTTTTTAATCATACAATTGAATATTATAATAAGGGTTTAGATCACTCTGCAGTTCTTTGAAAACTGCAGAGGATTCTCATCCACAGAGCTATAGTGCTTATAGTCTCTTCAATCACCTCACTCATTTGGAAGTAAAAATATCAATATGGGGCCCAAATATAACTTACAATCTAGCAATCACACACAACCAAAGGAAAAGGAAATTTGAAATAAAAAAGAAACAAATCATGAATTAATAGGAAGACCTAATGATTAAGCAATCTTCCCGAAGAAAAGAAATCCCATTATAACATATCTCTATAGTAAATCCCAGCTTCAATCTCCATGTGGGATTGAGGGCAGCCCAACAAGAAGATGAAAGGTTGATAAGTTTATACTCATCCTTATCAATAGGGTAATAATTGACACAGGCATCATTATTACAAAAAATACTAGAAAAAATGGTCCATGAACCAGCTTTCCAAAGACATGTGTATAAAAGCCTGCTCCTATGTCCTGCAGACTTGTCTAATTTTAATAATTGATTTTAGTGTGGGTCATTCCACATGCATTGCTTCAGTCTTCTGCTTCAAAAACAACATCTACCAAATAATTTTTAATCGGTCAATATAGAGCAATATACACATTCAACTTGAAGGAATGAAAATAACTAATAAAGAAAAAAAAATGTATTCATAATTCTTCTCTGAACCATTAACATTGGCATCAATGAAAAAATGAGAATTAATTGCTAAGGAACAAGACGTGTTAGATGATGTTGCCGCAAGCAATATTTTGTGATGTTACAACAGACCAAACTTTGCCAGTCGTAGTGGTTCAATCAATATTCAATAGGTTGTCCTGTACTCTTGTGGCTATTTGATAACCAACCAATCAAACTTACGGTCAGGAGCAAAACAGCAATACTTATAATCTTTTTATTGCAGATTTAATTAAAACTAGAAAAAATAATTCATTTATGATTTATGGGGGAGCAGCTGGCCCCTCCCCATGAATGTAGGCCCATGCTTATCGCCATTGTTCACGGACTGAAGGGCCTACTAGTGCCATTTAGTCAAAAAGATGGACCAGATTTGACTGGATGGGAATGAGAACATCAAGATGAAACCACTAGCATAACGGTTTATTGATTCAGAATTTTGAAAACAAGCATGTTTGCCAACGATAGTGGACCAAGACTGTTAACTGTGTAGTGTAATGTAGATAAAACTTTTCTTTTTCAGAACATAACTTCTAATTTCCCATCGAGAAAGAGCAAAAAGAAATCAACAGTGATATTATCAATTATTTGTGAAATCATATGTTGTATCATATAATTTGATCACTCTAAGCATTAAAAATATCAATTAACTGCATTCACATGCAATCAATTAACTGGAAGATTGCATGTGAGCCATTTTCTTGCTAGCATCAAACCTGCTACTCTAAAATGGCAACAAATAAGATTTTGTAACATCATAATACATTGAACATTTGAACTAAGCTCAAATGTAGCAACAACACTCTAATAGTTTAAAAAAAAAATGAAGTGATGAGAGAAAAAGAGAAAAGACAAAATCACACCATGTAGGGGAAACTCCAAGATACAGCAATAACTTTGGAAGGATTACCTCCATGTTTTCCACATCCTATTTTTGGCATGATTCTTTTTCATGATTTTCTATTTTTGCAAAGAGGTATTTTGAAAACAAATTCAAGCAATCCATGAGATTCATAATCCTTGGCAACAGCATCCTTAATTTTACTGTCAGCCACTGACCACATGTTTGTTTGCCATTCACTGCCAATGGAAGATACACATTAGTTACAGGACACTTGGTCCAACCACCAATTCTGGGCATAGGCCTCCTTCCTCTGGTGAATGTACACAAGTGCTTGAATACCTAGATGGAGACCACCTAATTTATTAACAAAAGGGCCCACAAATATCTTCAGCAGCAGATGTTTTTGCTAATTCATTCTCTTGGGTTTAGACTCTGCTTAAATTGTTGTGAGTTATTTTCCTTTTCTTATAACTTTACACAGTCCTTACATTTGAATGACTACTTTAGCTATCACACAATAAAATGGAAGGGTGGAGTACCCAATCAAAGTTCTATACAGCTTGATTTTGCATACTTGCACCCAACGTCCTGAGAGAGGCTGAGATTTAAACAAAACATAAATATAAGGTTAAATTACTTTTTTGATCCTCTAATTTATTTTTTAAGTTCGATTTGGTCCTCTTATTATTTTAATGTTCAATTAGGTCTTGTGTTTTTTTAAATGGGTTCAATTTAGTCCAATTTTTCTTCCATTTGCTACGAAAAAATAAGATCAAAATTGATTTTAAATAGGACCAAATTGAACACATTTAAAAAAAATAAAGGACCTAATTGAACCTTTTAAAAATAAAGGACCTAATTGAACCATTTTTAAAAAACAGAGGACCTAATTGAACATTAAAATAATAAGAGGACCAAATTGAACTTAAAAAATAAATTAGAGAACCAAAAAAGTAATTTAACCTAAATATAACTGTTTGTGTATCTATAGCTCACTTGGTAAATATAAGCTTTAAAGTTATGTTCTACTTATAAGTAATGCACATGACATAATGCAATTATGGCACGGTTGCAGAAAGTCTATGATTTATAAAACATGTAAAATGATGTCTCTTCCTTTTTTTTTAACTCAATTATGTTTCTTCCTACCATGAATGCATTCCTGTAATAGAATAAGAGAGAAAGGGGCAGGTTCAGATTTGACCTTACCACTTAAAATTTGACCACCATCTAGTCAAATATTGCCAATTTCACTATATGCAGAAAAGAAGAATTAATAGAATTTACAACCACAATCTTAAATTGTAGAACAAAGAACAGGAAAAAAGAAGGAGAAAATAAAATAAAATAAATGGCCATAAGAAAATTAATAAAGTTGTAACTGTAAAAGAACAAAGGGAACCTTTGTAACCAAAGCATATTGTACTTGAACCAATAAAATAATAGTTGAAGTTAACCTTTACTTACTCGAAAGGAGGTTCAACCTCAATACTAAGGGTAAGGTGCAATGAGAACCCAGGAGAACCATCACTAACACCAGAGCTTGTATAAGCTTCATGAGGAAAACCTCTGGGAATATATAATACATCACCTTCCCTGAGAAAGAACTCTCTTCTACCAGCTTTTGTACAGTCAATATCAGAACCAAGTAAATTATCATATAAGCGAGGTAACAGCTGACTGGGTGGAGAAAATATAGTCCACTGCTTTGAACCAAAAATCTGGCATACAAATACACAGTGATCATCAAAGTGACAAGCCAAGCCCTGAGAGTTAGGGGGTGTTAAGTACAAATTGGCACCCACTGAAGGTTGGCCAAACAAAAGTGCTAATGTATCTGCAATAGCTGCAATGCTCTCATAGCGAAACTCCAGACCACGCAGGGCAACAGTATAACCCTCTTTATATGCTTGCCCACACTTTAATATGTCATCAAAAGTAAAATACAGAGGTTCCTTAACGCAGCCTGAATGAAAGTCCTGAAAGTAATGTATCTCTTTTCTCGATTGGCTCTCTGTTTTTACAACACGTATATCCTGCTGGTAGATTATAGGACAACCCAATCTATCTTTCACCTCATTCAGAAAATTGAGTATGTTTTGTTCATCTGAAGCAATAGGGAAACAAGCCACTAGACGTTGAAGAATCGAGGAGAGAAGGGAAGGAATGCTCCCATTCCAGTTCAAAGACTGAACAAATGCACCAAACATAGCATTCATATCTGGATCCCTCATGGTCCTCGATAGCAGAAAAGGCGAAACCTCCCAGTAATTTGATATAAAATCTTCAAAACTAGTATCACTTGCACCAAAAAGACCTCTTTGAACAACTTCAAATGACAAAGAGCCAGTAGGTGGAGATGCATTAATGGAAAGCCTAAAGATGCTTTCTGCAAGATTACTAACAGCAATGTTGCTTTTACAAAGATGCCCTTCTTCATTACATTTCCTAGCACCTTTGATCACCTCTTGATCACTCACTCTCACTCTTATCTGTTTTAAAATTCTGAGAAATGCTTCAGAAAGGCTTTGTGGGATACTCTGTAGCTGCTCAACTTCACAGGCATTGATAAGAACAACAGTTGCAGCGAGAAAAGCCAATGACAATTCATCTTCCTTAGTCCCAATCTTAAGAGAGTGAAGACTTTCATTACCCTCAGACCATAAACACACGCATTCCAAACCCTTGAAAATCTGAAGAAACACAAACCTAAGGAATGTCAATTCAATTGTTTAGTCATCCATCCTATACTAAGATATAATAAATTTCAAGACCTAAAACGACGCAGTTTAAATGCTTACATCAGTTTGTTCAATGCAGAAAACTTGAGCAATTGTCGTTGAGCAAAGGTGGTAGTGGAAAAGTCCAAAACGGCATTGCAGGCAGATAGCAGAACCTTTCTCTTGCGACTCTGCAACAGCGAGATTAGTCCCTCGACGGTTTCAGAATCGGAAGCGATTTCCTCGTTGGCGTCGAAGGAAACGAGCGAGGCGGCGCCGATGATGTCTGTGGCGCGGCACGCGATTTCGGCGCGCGTGGAGCGGAGTAGGGTTGGGAGCAACGCCAGAATGGGCGTGACCGAGGTTCGCAAGACAAGAAGGGAACGGCGAAGTTTGAATAGGCATTTGTTGATGAAGATAACAGAGTGGGGTGTGTTGGAGAGAGATGCGAGTAACAAAGCGAAGATGGCATTGGCGTCTGAAGAACGAGGACGGTGAAGTTCACGCGCCGAGGGTTTCTGCTTCCTCTTTCTCTTCACTGTGTTTTTCTTCTTCTCCATTCTTCTCGCCGATGGACACAGACGTTCGCTCCTTTTTTGTTTTTACTTCTACAGCCCTTTTCATTATTTTTTTTTTAAAATAGGTAAATGTTGTTGAAATTAATTTCTAAAATATATTAATTACATTCTGAAAATTATTTTTCAAAAGTAAAGTAGTATTAATTTTTTTTTAAAAAACTTCTAAAAGTTAATTTCCTAACATATGCTCTTTTTTTATGATGACAGCTTTACCTCTTTACACACTCATACACACAATTAATTTCCAGTAACTGAATTACTTGCCAAAAAAATTTCACATCATTACACACATTGTTCTCATAGCAGAGAACATCATTGATTTACTCTTCCATGAGATTGAGGCACCTTATGCCCTCCCCTTTCAGCATTAATTCAAAGGTGTTGTCAATCTCTGAACAGAGTGAGCAAGGTTTTAAATGTCACTTCATATCGGCAATATCGTCCGCAACAACACGGTATCGAAGCCGGACGATACCGATACGGACCGAAATCACGGTGAGGTTGAAAATTACATATAATGGTTGTAACGGAACGATATTGCAGTCGTAACAGATTGCAACGGACCGCATCAGACCGCAACAGATCGCAACGAATTGCAACATGTGAGGCATTCACACCGTAACGACTGCAATCCGTATCGCAGAATCCGCAATATCCGTAATCGCAAAAACCTTAACGCTACTGTGATCGTGACCGCGACGGCAATTTAAAACCTTGACAGTGAGTGATAAATTTGTCTAGTTCAAATTCCTGCATTATTAACACGTAGTGTAACTTGATGTACTAAAAATGAAGCAAGAGATTAGAACTAGTGTGATTGGTTTAGTGATAGTACAAAAGGAAAATGCTAAAAGTTATGAAAAGATTTTCGTCAAATACACACGAACCGTATATTCTGTGAAATCTTTTTTTTTTATTTTCTTAATTATTCAATTAATATTTATTTTAGAAAAAAGTTCAGCAGTTCATTGTTACTTTCGTGTTATTCGTGCATAGGCAGTTCGTGCTAAATAGCAGCACTCTAGTACAAAATTATAGTAAAATCAATACAAAAACAACTATTTATTGCTTCAAAAAATCATGCACTACGTATTTAACCATAGCTCTTGTGATCACCTTGTTTAGGTACTTCTCCAAGTGCAGGGTTTGTATTGGCCATTGAAAGTACCCTCAAGAGTTCTCCCTTTCATGAAATTCATAGGATGAGTTCGGATGCTTGGAAAATACATCATGAACACATTCAAATGTCGAGATCGAGATTGGATGCTTCCAGTGCATTCGACAACACAACCTACTCCTCCATTGGTCATTTTAGCAATGACCTTTCCACCAATTAAATGTTATAGTAGTAATTGAACAATTAAATGGAGAACACAGAAGAGGATATAAGTAAAAAGCAATTGGCGAATGACAATCGACCGAAATTCTACATTATTTATTTATTTATAACATTGCCGTGACGGTAATAATTGGTTAGCGACACATTACATTGCATAAATGAAAACTTTGGCTCAATGTAATCATGCTTTTATATGGCACAATTCAGACGCAAACATAAATTATGGAGTAACCAATATGAATATATGCTGTTACCGTGGTTCTGGCAGATGCAGCAGCCATTGATGTGAATAGTTACAGTATGATTATGCATAGTTATGAGTAATGCTCCACCGGTTGCAGCACAAGTTATACCAACTGGTGGTGCATTACTCGTAACTAGGCACAATGATGTTGTAGTCGAGATTGTTGCTTCAACTTCAAATCCTTCAAAAAACTATATATAATGTGTGTGCAGGTTGAATTATAAGATTCTTGAGTTCTCTACTGGGGCAAATTGCAGAGTTAAGATCTCTACGGTTGATTTAAATATCTTGTCACAAACTACTTTAACAACGAATAATAATATATAAAATGAAAAAGAATTAGCCAAAAATATTAACAAACGTTAAAGATCTCACTTTGCCCAGTGTGCCCGATAAAGCGCAATGCGTATTCTACATGCTCTGTGTTGGGTTTGGTGTACTAAGTTAGAGAAGATTACTAACTACTAAACATGTTCAAACTCTAATTTTCCAAGCTATTATTTAATCTATCGGGAAAAAAGAAATTTATCTTATACTAAAGTCATGGACTCATGGGTATGAAATCTAAAATCATATCAAGACTCAACTAAATCATGATTTATAAACATCGACCTTTCACTTTAGGAATAAAGCTTATATAATTTATAATCAATGGTGAATATGAGGTACTGAACCTGTATTTAAATACGTAAATCTCTTGAGTGAATTGATACTTTAGACACGATTGAGCTAAGCCTGGTACACAAACTGACAAAAGTGGTGTCACATATAAAGATTCTAACCCTGAAATTAGTGAAAATTCTAGTAAAGCAACAATATAATAAGAAGAAGAAGATGGTCATATTTAACTGTAAGAATAATTGTCCTTCAAGTATTATATGACAAACTCATATTCCTCTTAAGTACGTAACGAATTTATTCCTTTCCAGATCCCGAAACTTTGCAGTTGAAAATTAATTACAGACAATATTCACCGTATAAAATATTAACTTTATAAAAATATATTATACATTCAGTTTTCAAACTACAACCATTGACGCCATGCACAGGATAAAAACACATGCTATGCTATGATAAAGAATCATTTACCTTTGTGCAGAACTGCAGATGTACTTGTGTTATCTTTAAATAGTACCGCAGCGAACATATTCCTTCACCACTTGGCACTTACTTTCAAGCCATCAGTCTATCATTGCTTCTTTGACCATTAGATCTTGGCACCTTGCGCAGTTTATTTTTTTCTTTTCTTTTTTCCTTAAATAACAATTTCATCTTATAAAATATTTCTTTTAGCTTTTTAAAGTTTTTTTTGTCCCTATAAAATTTAAAATTTTTAATTTGAGTCCAAATAACATTATTAACAGAGATGATGTAATAACTACATTGACAATCCATTTATTTGTCACTGAGTCTTACAGAACAATTAAAATCTTTAAAAAATTAAAATAAGAAATAAAGTATTTTATATGGATCAACTTTAATTAAACCATTAAAATATGAACTAATATTTTTACCAACAATTCAATTTTAAAAACATTGGTTGTATATCGTAGCCCTGATAAACAAACATGAAACATGGATACATGTGACTTGAGCTAAAATGCAATGACGTATGTACTTCATCTTCACTGCTGGCCATTACTGGCCTTAACTATCAGTTCGATTGGTAGTTATTTTCTTACTCTTAGCACGTTTTTTTGTACAATGCTCTTGCACGCAGGGTTATAAAAATTGAATCGTTTGGCAACCCAATCAAGATACTAGTTGATGGGTAAACCAATAGGTCAGTAATTGAATCGCATGGACTGATATACGTAATATAAAATATAAATATATATTTGTGTCATAAGTTTATTAATTAATCATGGTGATCTAGTAGTAAATAAATTTACTAAATAATTTTCAAGTTTTGTGTTTGATTCTTGGGTTATCATTTTTATTGTATTTTCATTAAAACTTGTATTTAAAAAAATAATAAATAAATACTGATTCAACCATACCGATTCATTGATTCAACCAGACTGAATAAATCACAAAATCGACCAAGTCAAACCGATTCAAACTGGATCAATAACATATCCAGTCCAATGAACAGCTCGAACCAGTTATACACTGTTTCTAGTCCAACCAATCGAAATGGCCCATTCGAGCTATTTTTACAACTATGCTTGCACGTATAATTGGTATATGGTGTTTGATATTAAAAATTGTTTTAAGAGCCCTACACAAGTAATCAAAACATCCATGATAGCAATGTCATTTCTGCATCATATTTACAAGAAAAATCATCTATGAACACCTAAGTGTTGATTGATGCAAAAAGAAAGAAGAGAGAAAAATGTATTAATGTAATAAAAAAAAGAAATGATGAGTACTAATAAAGTATATCATTACTCTAGTAACAAAAATTGCAGTTCGACTACCAATTTATATAAGTTTGTAATTCGCCATTTTTTATATTATTATCACAAAACTTTAATTGAATATTTGAATTTGATACCCGATACTGATTGTTTGAGAGAATTAGAATTTAGTACTATGTCATGAATCATATTCAAAGGAATAATGCAAGATGCAGAAGGCCACTTTCAGTAGGAAAAACTAATGAAAGAAATTGTTTCCATGTCTCGACATCTAAATGCTTAAACATGCCTAAAAGAAATCTCTCTAACCAATCTTCAGAAAGAATCTGAAGATTCCATACATTGGCTGTTGCTATCTGCAGTCATACTGTTCTACATTTCACATATTAATTAAATCAAATCCGTTCCCAAAAAGTGGCTGAATGCAAATAGCCTTTGTTTAACCTGGAGTGAAATCAGATATTGCACAAACCCGGTTCGTTAAATGACAAATGACACCAAGGATTTTGGAGTTATTGTGAATGCATTGCGATTATAATTGTGGCCACATCGGCCTAATTTGTTCACAAATTCGCACAACATCAAAGATTGCAATGAAACTGCAATTGCGACCACAATTTAACCTTGCGTATGTACTTAGACAGGAGGCATATGCAGGTTCTAATCATACCCTTTTATCAAAGAGGAAAAGATGCGATTACTTGTTATAGACCCAATTTCAAACTTCATGCTCCTACAAGTGGGATGTAACTTGAAATGATTTTGATATGTTGTCCACAGAATGCACAGACAAGAGGGAATAGAAAAGGAAAGGGAGAAGGGCAGTGTAATATGCAATCCGCACAACCTACTTCTTGTAGTGTGGTAAGTATAGACTATAGAGCAAAGTGAAAAGGCTAAAATTCAAGAACCTGCCACCAACTATGAGTCATTTTAAGCTTTTAAACCTGCTGGTATAACTTTCTTAACTCACCAAAATGTATAATTAATCCTCATAAGGGGATCTTCTGCACATTAACAGAGGGTTAACATGCATCAGCAGTTTTTGTGAGTTCAAATAGTTGTGTCAGTCAGTTTCAAAGCAAAGGAGTTTTTGCACATCAACAAAGGGAGTTTTCTGAATGTTAACCAAGTTAAAACACATCAAATAAGTGGGGGGAAAAGTGGGGGAAAAAAGGAAAGAAAAAAAAAGGGGGTCACGATTGTGCTTAAGAGGTGATCTTATAAAGTAAATTCAACTAAAGGAAACAGAAAGAAAAAAAAAAAAAAAGATTTCAGAGCAGGAAGATTGATTATATAAAACAAAACAAAATCGTAACAGTATTAAATAGTATACTAGTTTAGAGCAATGCAAGCAATATTAAATATACATTAGTTGTCACTTGTCAAGCAAAACAAAGAGACAAAAAAAAAAAAAAAAAAAAAAGGGGGTACAAAGAGAGAAGATCTATACAGAAAGTTTGCTAGTTGAGCTAATAGAGCTAAACTATACGGGAGGTATGTTAGAGAAAGAGAAGCCTTTGTATCCCTTGTAAGCATAATACGCAATCCGCGTATAGTAGAATCCCGGAATGAACAAGAGTGTTCCCAGTATCGCAAAGAACAGACCTATCATTCAATTAAATTAGTAATAATTAATTCTGAAAAAAAGAAAAGAAGGGAAGGGATGTTGATGTTACCGTGAGCGGTGTCGCCGCCGACGTGATTGTAGGCCATGAGGGAGCCGATGAAGATGCCTAGGGTTCCGAAGACGAGAAGGGAAACGGCGAGGGCGATCTCCTTGATGGGTGGCTTGTTGCTCACCGTGTAGGGTGAATCCATCATTATGTCCTCATCTGAAATCGAGAACGCGTGATCCACGTACATTTTCTCTACCTCTTCGATTGATTATTCAATTCAGATTTAGCTAAGGTTTTCGACGATTGATGAGATAAACGAGAGCTGCGTGTCTTGATTGAATTCTGCTTTGCTTTGTATTAAAGTTCCACCTCTCTGTGCACACTTGTCAATATTGTGGTGCGGTAAAGGTCCGAGATATTTATATTAGGAATCATCAATTATTTTATATTTATTTTATTTTTTCCAATAATTATTAAAATATATTTTTATATACGAATAAAGTCCTTTCCATTTTTCATCTTGAATGTTATCTAAACTATTTTTTTAACTTTTTATAAAATATTATCTAAAACAGTATAAGGATAAAAAATTGTGCAATTTAATTTAGAAGATAAAAAACGATCAATTTAAAATTAGAAAAATCAAATGACAAAAAATTTCAAAGATTACTAAAAACGTACTTTTAGCAGTTAAAAAAATACTTTTAAATTTTAGAAATATCAAAAACATATTTTACACTATATCAATATATACCGATACGGTACAATGTAAGAGTTTATGTAAATGAAACTCAAAAGTCGAAAATCAAGTAAAATAATTGGAAAAAATAAAAGAAAAATATTTTTTTTAAAATCAGATAATATGATTCCAAATATTAATTTAATCCAATCTAAATTAAGTACCTACACACATATAAAATTACTACTATTTTATTCCGTGCATTGCATAATTCTTTATTTTATATAATTAAAATTTATAATTTATAATAAATAAATATTTTTAAATATATAAATTATATTATAATTAAAATCTATAATAAATAAATATTTTTAACATATAAATTATATTTTAAATTTATGATAAATAATTTATGTTGTGATATATTGTTATTTTCAAACATTGATAATTTCTTTGAAAAACATTTAAATTGAAGTTAAAATTAAAGATGTTAAAAAATATAGATCGAAAAAGATAAGAAGTTAAATTAAACCATTGAGGCTACATGTGGTCTAGACTAAAAAAAACATAAGATGATATATCAAATGCATATTAAAACTACTAACTAATTATGATGAAATGATAAGTAAATATTAACCAATTGAAAATTATAGACATTACTATAAACAAAGTAAAAAATTTGACTTGTGAATTTAACAATTACTTTTTATAAGATGGTGATAAAAAAAATACTAGAATAAATTATATTGACACCTTTTGAGTCTTTTCAAATTGCAAACAACACCTCATCAATAACGCATGTGTTGATCATCGAGACAACCTTTTTAAGAACAAAATAGTAGTTGACTTTCATATCCTCCTTTGTCTCGTCAAGGAATAGGAACTAGGGGTATTCCGATCCAATCCAATAAAAATCGATCCAAAAATTTAAAAACCGAATAAACTGAAAATCAGATTGATCGAAAATTAAAAAAATCGAAATTTTTTATTGGATTAGATCGGATTTGGGATTTGATTTTGAAATTCAATCCAAACCGATGTTATATATACATATACATTTTTATATATAAATTTATGATACTACTCGTGCTTATACTTTTATTCCTTATATATTTTTTAAATTATCACATAACTTATATTTATTTGTGAAAAATATATTTAATTGAAGATAATTTTTTAGTAACTATTTGATTAAAGGTACGTAAGTATAATTATCAAGTTATATAAATTTACTTTTAGTAGTATATATTTGAAGAATTATACTATTATTAGTTGTTTATTGACTTATAAATAAGATATTTAATATTTTAAATTATCTTATATTAAGTTTATTATATATATTACCATTTATTTAATGCTTTTTCCAAAGAAAAATATAAACCAAACTAAAATAAAAAACCGATCCAATCCAAACCGATTTAAATTGGATCGGATTTAATTTTTTAATCAAACCGATTGGATGGTTAATTGAGAAAATCGAAGTGATCGGGTCAGATGATTTTTCTCTTCAACATTGATCTAATCCAATCCACGAACACCTCTAATAGGAACAATGGATGGAACTTGTAAGCATAAAATTTGTAAATTTGATTTTCAGTTTTAAAAAAGCACATTATTTTGACATTTGACGATGACTATTTCTACTCCCACCATTAGCATCACCACCATCGTCAACGACACTAACACTACCACTGATATTGTATCGTCACCACTACCATCATCGCCATTGTTGTCATCGCCGCTACCTCCACCATAACCAACACCACCAACCACCACCACCATAACCAACACCACCAACCACCACCATCCGCACCAGTATCACCATCGCCAACACTATTACCACAACTGACACCGACACTTTCGTTGTCATCGTCATCATCACCACAAAAACACATCCTTAAGCTTAATTTTAATAAGATTGGAAATTTCAAAATAAGTTTATTTTGAAACTAAAGATTAGAGAAAAAACATCTGTTGGGAGAGGTCAACTCCTTAAATGGATCTCAGTATCTTGGGAATTAGTACTTAGCTTTTGGTCAAGAAATACTCTGGTTCATCCAAAAAATGATTAGAAAAAAAAACTAAAACAAAATTCTAAAAATTGGTTTTTAAAATTTTTCAAAATTAAAACTAAATATTGATTGTTGTTTTTAAAATTTTTAAAACTTACCACTAAAAATCATCCCAAATGGAAATAGAGCCAAAATTATAAATAATTTTTCATTTAAGAATTATAACTTTTTTTTATCTAACCATCACAACATAATAAATAATTAATTTAATTGGTTGAGTAGGATAAGTAAATTATTGCAAATTGCTTGTATGGTGTTTGATTCCCGTGGATTAAAAAGTCACAATAAATATTAAATATTTTTTTCTATTTCCCGAATTACCCCCTCCCTCTCCACGTCACTCCTCCATTGTCCCCATCTTTTTCACAACCTCACTCCAACCACCGAAGCTCAGAGACGCAGTGCGACGCCGGCATCCGTGTACCTTGGGCAGTTAGCGCCTTCTAGAAAGTTCAGCTCTCGACCGACGACGGTGAGGAGATGCTACCGCCGCATGAATGAATGATTAACGGTTTTGCCTTGGATAAAGTCCGCCAATCGCACCCACAGCCACAGGCAGAGGAAGAAGGAGATGGAGGTGGAGGCCCATAAGTCAGGGCACTGCAGACGAAGGATGAAGGGTACTTTGGGAAAAAAAGAAAAAGAAATTAAATAAGAAATCTGAACCATTGATTTAAAAACAAAGAGATCTAATGGTCCAAAATTACTCATCCATGGTGGGAGATCTAACGTTTCACCGTTTCGGATTTTATTTCTTTCTTTCCCTTACAGGTTTCGGTTTCAGAATTTCCAAATCAAACTCCAAAACCACCTCTACCACCATTGTAACAGGATCTCTTACAACTTGATTTTTGGTTTTTGATTTCCGTAGTAGCCTAGTAGGTTGCAGCTCGTTGGGGTTTTGATTTCGGGATTGATTCAGAAGCTGCGAATATTTCAGGTACCACCGAATTTTTGTTGAAGGCTTCTATATTTTACTTGCTGCTTTTAGTTAGATGCTGAATCTCGATGACACTAGGTCGATGATTATGTGAACTCTTATGTGTTTCTCGGTGTATGGGAGCATATTCTCGGTGTGTATGATGCATTTGAGAATGCAATTGATCATGATTCCGATTAGCTGGTTTTTGCTTTATCGTTACTGATAATTGCTTCTGTTTGATACATAATTACTCTGTTTCTTTGCCTGATGATGTTTGATTTATAGATAATTTGTATAATTACTGAACTCTGTAGGTATGGGAATCAGTAAAACAGAAGTAAACTTAAGGAGGTTGCTTGCAGCTGCTCCTCAGCAGCAAAACCAGGCAAAACTTGTGCATGTAAGTCTGAAGATAAGTCTTGACCTTTTATTTTTAGAGTTAATAGGGTTATGTCTATAATCTTTTCTAATTTCATTGAAATATATATCTTTTATTAATTTAGTCATTTGTTAACTCTGGAAAACACAAACTTAATCATTTGTTGATTTTGGGATTCTGCAGTATGTTGCTACTTTGCGTGAACAATTGGAACAATTGGCTGAAGAAAGGACACCGGAAGGCTTACCAAGGTATTGTGTGTCTCTTTATTTACCATCTGATACACATAGGTGTCATGGAATTAAGTGAAACTACATAACTTCACTGTTTGTTTATAAAAATCACAACACAATCATCAGTTAATTTTAATTCTTGGAAATCTTCCCTTAATTTTAATATATACCTTAAGTGGCAGGGGTGGATCTTCATAGGGTTGGGGTGTAGGGGGTGGGGGGCAAGTGGCTGCTCCAAAAGTTTAAAATTTCCATAGAATAGAAATATGTAAAAGAAAAAATTAGATATGCTTTACCAGTTTACCCTAAACATGATCAAAACATCATATGGCCACCCCAATTTTTTTTAAACAAGATCTGCTACTATTAAGTGGGGCAGGTTTTTCTTTCTAAATAAATGGGGCATTGTTTTGGGTTTGAACAGTTGAAATTAATACTTACTGAAATTTAGGAATTAAATGGAAAGAAAAAAGAGAGAAGAGTGATGTCGTAATATAAAATAATTTTATGGTAATATTCTAGGTCAAGAACTAGTATAGAGCAATTGGTATAATCTCAGCCAAAAAAATACCTAACATAATAGGAGTACTACCACTATAATTATCCTTATATTCAAACAATACATATAGGTCCAGCAGACTATGGAATAAAAGAATGGACTTATGTTATTATTCACACTGAGTTCTCTTGAAAATATTACTCACATTGAACATAAGCTGTACTTTCCTGCCCTGTAATTCTTTGATAAAATATAGGATTTGCAGAAACGATTATATTATATTTCTTTGCAGTAAACTGACACGATTATTTGTTTCATCTTCTACCTCCCCTAGATAGTCCATTATCTTCTCCTTTATAACTTATAAATTAAAGCTGTTATATTCCCCCTACTTATGTGTTTCTCTACCGAGTGTATGTACACTTATTTGTGTGTATATATGCTCTGCTCTGGTTATGCAGGATTTCAAAGGCTATGTTGAATGATTATTCAGAGAAGATTGAAGCCATTGCTTCCAAATTGGTTAATCATGTGGTATGTATTTGTGAATTAATGTATCCTGGAGAGATGTTAGTGTAAAAAAGATCTTACTAAGAGAAAAAAAAGATTCTAAAAATCCTCTTATTCACAAGTAAGCACTCAGATTTATAATTTAGAGGTGGATGTAAGATGGAAATATAAATATATTCATTTGGATATGATACATGATAGAAGAATAAAAGAAAGCCATACCTATTTTGGAACTAAAAAAACTGCTTGTTTTTATCCTAATGACTTGGACAATACTATGCGATTTGCTATGCTTGTTTTAGTGCTCTTTGCTTTATTCTTTGGGGCCATAGGAATTTCTTTCAGCCAAAAAGGAATAGATTGGGATATATTACCAAAATTGTTAATTCCGTTTATAAACCCTTGCCTAGTGGGGTTATTATAAGTTCACTATAGCATGTGAAAAGTGTATATAAAATATAAACATTTGATGGCTTGAATTTTTGTTATTTTGTTGGAATGTATCATGAAGTTGTAAAATTTGTTTGTTTTGGTTTTTTATTTTTCATGTATTTTTAGTTTTGGCCAAATAGGCACACTCATTTAACCACAATTTTTTAACCCAGATTGACCCACAAGTACCTGAGAAGGACTTTGAAAGGAATTTTGTTAAAGAAAACTCTTCTGAAATTGAGGAAAAAAAGCAGATACTCCTTTCTTCTGGATTGAGAAGAAGGCCTGTGTAAGCAATAGTTAGCCTTTCTTACTACTATGTGTATTTTGTAGGCTGTTTTACTGTTGCTCATCTGATTCATTGGACAGACCTGCCTCAAGTACGGAAGATAGAGCACATGAGCCTGCTGAGACTGACCACACATCACCTGTTAAACTGGATGCTACAGCACATGCACACATTGAAAAGCACAGGTACTGTTTTACTTGAGTTGTTACTTAAAGTTTATGTAATGGTGGGTCAATAGACTCATTACTGCTTTGGTGAAGAGTCCATAACCTACATACAGGCTACAAACCTAATGTTCATATGTCAATTTGTCTAGAAGGACATGCACTGATGTATTAAGGTCAATCGTTGATACTTTATTAGTAACTTACCAGTTACCATATGTTACTAGCTTAATATGGTGGACTATTAGGATCATATATATTTGGGAGTTTATTTGGTCTTCATTGACTAGTCCTCAGGATGTTTCTGAATCACTATCATTATGATACCAATAATTTCTATTA
This sequence comes from Pueraria montana var. lobata, assembly GCA_026413185.1. Taxonomy (NCBI): domain Eukaryota; kingdom Viridiplantae; phylum Streptophyta; class Magnoliopsida; order Fabales; family Fabaceae; genus Pueraria; species Pueraria montana. The sequence goes on along the minus strand of CM048649.1, from coordinate 67,887,965 downwards.
AGTTATGTGTGCAAATGTATTAGATCAATAATTTTTTATGTTTACTGTCTATATACTTTGCATTTATTGTGTATCACTTGTGTTTTCATTGTTCACTCAGCTGTTCTATTTTGTTCATTTTTTTTTTTTTTTACTTTAGAATGCTTCAAGAAGATTTGACTGATGAGATGGTAGTGTTGGCAAAACAACTCAAAGAGAGTAGTCTCGTGATGAGCCAGTCCCTGCAAAATACTGAAAAGGTCTCGAATCTCCTATTTTCATTCAATCCTGCTTGTCTATCTGCTAAACGGTTATATGAGACGGTGATGCTAAATGTATCTTAATTTAGCATGGCGAGAGTGAAGGAAGGGGAGTGTTAATACCTTGTGACAGTGGTGTGGTAGTCAATACCGTTCTCATCCAGGACAAAGTTTCTTACAAGCATATCCTCTTTATCCCCAATGAAGTTTTATCTTATTAATTTATAATAAAATATATCTCTTCTATGGCGATCTTGATAGGAGTGAGTTATAATATAGATGCACCATTCCATATGCCCCGATGTGAATATTCTTTGTAATTGTATGGTAGTTAGATTTATTCTTTTTATCAGTCATAACCTTTGGGAGTTTGAATGATGAGGTGTTAATTGTGGGTGGCTTGCAGATACTTGATTCTACCGAGAAGGCTATTGAGCATAGCTTGGCAAGCACCGGTCGTGCCAATGTGCGAGCAACGGCAATCTACTCGGAGAGTTCCAAGACTTCTTGCTTAACGTGGCTTGTGATGTTTGTCATGACATGTGTATTTGTCATGGTTATTCTTCTAATCCGTGTCACATAGTGTAGTTCACGTTTCACTGGGTAAAAGAAATGACTTCCAATGTAACTTTAAAACATATAATTTTTTAATCTTTAACAGTTTTTTCTTACAAATTCTACAACGTGGTGGATAATCAATAATTTTATAACATAGCACTTGACTTGAGAATAATAGCTACAAAATTTGTTATAGAAATGCGTTCTCACTTAATAGAATCAGAATCTGTTTTAAAAATAGTACATAAAATATCACTTCATTATTGACTTAGAAAAATAAATTTATGATAACTATAACTTCAATTAAAGATTTTTATTAAAAAGGTTTAAGTTAAGAAAGAGGGGAAGCTAACTTAAAAATTCAAATGTCTGACATTTCAATGGAGGTTAATAATACAATTACATATTAGTCAGAAAAAAGATTTGTGCAATAAAAATTGAATCCAAGTTATTAACAATTCAAGGGTGGCAACCATGGGCCTTGGCCCTCCCCTCATGGTTTTATATATAATTATATAAGATGTACGACAGTACGAGTTTGAAGAAATAAAATTACGCTGAGAAAAACGAGATTAATAAAAACTTTGTATGAGTTTGAATTTACATGTACAATGGAAGTGAATAAATAATCATTTCTCATAGGCTCATACTTCCAATCAAGGGTATCACATTCTCATTTATTTAATATTGCCATTCAAAAAACTGATATAAAATAAATACATTTTACAACTATTTTTATTATCATTATTTTCAAATAATTATCTACCTTACTAATTAACTTAAAGAAAGATGTCCAAATTCTTTAAATTTTGATTTTTTTTTTTAAATTACTATTATAAACTTTCAAGCTTTATCAAATGACTTATAAACTTTAATTAATGTAATAAAAATTTAAAACTATTTATGTATATACATTTTTTTTTTGAAAAATTATCTAATAAAAATGTTTCTGATGTATGTTTTATAATATAATTGACTGCTCCCCTCAATGTCTTTTGGATCCAAGTGTTTTAATTCAGTTAAATAGATTTAGTTAATTAACGTCTACAGTTTGTCGACATGTTTAACTGATTGTCACTGCATCCACATGTTGTTTACTTGATTGTCTACTTTATTCCTAATATATCCAGATACACATCCAAACTTTCAAGACTGTTGAGAAAAAATCCGCCACCATGGGGAAAAGAGCAAACTGAAGCAGTAAAGTTTTTGAAAAAAGTGGCAAAAAATCCTCCTCCATTAAAAATACCAGGAGACGGAAGAAGAATCCTTCAAACAGATGCCAGTGATCATTACTGGAGTGTTGTTCTGTTAGAAGATGTACAGGGACAAAAGTTCTACTGTGGACATGCTAGTGGAACATTCAAAGATTCAGAACTTCACTACCATATTGCTTTCAAAGAAACTTTGGCAGTCAAATATGGGATTCAAAAATTTGATTTCCATCTTAGAGGACATCATTTTGAAATTCATCTCGATGACTCATCATTTCCAAAAATGCTTGAGTTCAAAACAAAGTTTCTTCCAATGCTCAAATTCTCATATTAAAGGAATGGTTTTCCAAGTATGATTTCTCTGTCAAACATATCAAAGGAAATCAGAATGTGGTCCCTGACTATCTTTCTCGCCCAAAACCTCCTGACAAGATTGTTCATATGATCTCTTCCTCTTACTCATATCCTCTAATCCTAATGCAAAGTGAGTCTTCTTCTTCTTCAAACCCTAAAAAGAAGATATTTCCTCCAAAAATTTCAACTGAATTCATAAAGACTCCTGCCACTCTATCACAGTTTGCAAGACAAAACATGTTTTCGTATCTGGCAAAATCTCTTCAAAACCACCAAATAAGTCCAAAACCAAATTGGTTTAATCCAGACACCCCTTTCTTGAACATCTTTGCTCTCTTGATGGGAAAAGAATTTCTTGAAGAAGATTTATGGTATTTATGGTGTGTCTCATTACTCCATAATTATCCTATAATCTTTCACACTGCAAAGATGTTAAATTTCTTAAGTCATCCAAGAAACAAAGATTCATTGAGGTGGGAATTCTTAGCTTGGTATCAACCAATTTCCCTTTGGAAAAAAGATCTCAAGTCAGAAATGGAAAGGATGAAAATCCAGGCAATTTGTGAAGAAAAATATGAAACTGTCTCTAAAGATGAATATGTTACAGTTGCAATAATTCACCGTCCATATTTCAAAAATCCTAGCACAGGAATGCTTTGGACTCAAAACCAAGCTCGATTATGGTCAACATTTCCCCATCTGAAGATATTCAATAAAAAAGATGAACCTCCCTTTTACCAAAGTGAACTGATTATTGAGCTCCACAGGATTAATGGAACTTTTGCAAAAGTTGTCAACAGAAATTCCATATGTGCAAATCTCCGCCCACTTGATATCATATGTCCTCCTGATCCAGATGAAGAATCTTACTTTAATCAAGAGACTCAAGTTTGGCTACCTGTCGATGTAAACCAGGCAGAAAGAAACACACTTGAAAGTGTTGATGTTACCGGACAAATAATTATGCATGATGAATCACACCTTTCTGACATGATAATGCAAGATTCCCAAGATCCATATTATCTTGACTCAGAACAAGAATACACGACACTCTTCCCAAATAAAGAAGATGATGACTCAGACAACCCTAATCTGTCTCCTAGTCATGAACTCTTTATCAAAAATCCATGATACAAACCTGGTTGTACAAATTGCTTTTCAAAAGCAAAGTGTTTGTGACTGTTTACTTTTAAAAGTAGATGCTTGTATTGCGTGTGTCAGAAAAATGTCTATTGCTTATGTTGCGTGTAAAATAAAATGTCTGTCTACTTTTCTAAAAGTAGATGCTTGTAAGATAAGATTGTCAGTAAATGCGTTTGTCCTGATGCAAGCTCTATTGTCTATATAAAGAGCATTGCAGTTCAGTTGTAAGATAAGCGAGAAGAAATAAAACTTGTATGCTATCCACTATGAGTTTCTAAACTTCTCTTCTTTCTTCCTGAAAGCTTTAACCTTTTAATTATGTCTTGAGCCTTCAAAGAGAGAAAATAGAGAAATGACCATCTTAGATATAAAGTATGCTCTACACTGGCCTCTTTTGAGGATCTTGTGTATCAGAAATATATCTGAACAATGATCTATTGTTACGGTCCCTATTGTTATTAATAATGTTATCAGAGGAAGTAATTGGTCTTGAGAAAGTAGGCTATGATTTGCCGAAAAGCTCAATTGTGAAAACTTTGATGATGTTATTAATAGCATATAGGGCTCTTGACAACGAATGGTATCAGAGCCTAAATGCAATATGGTTTCATTTCTCTATTTCTTTTTATGAGGGAATAATATATAATTATTAGAGTAGAGTGAGTAAGGAAGAACCTCAACTAACATGTTGGTTGATGTTTAAAAAATTGATGAATATTTTAATTTTTTCACAATAGTTTTCTACTAACTCTTTTATTTATTAAATATAGAAAGTATTGATTTTTTTTTTAAAATTTTAAGACACTACACACACACACACACACACACACACATATATATATATATATATATATATATATATATATATATATATATATATATATATTACTTAATACCTTTTTTTTATAAAATATAAAAAAATATTTTTAAGAAGATTTGTAAGAATATATAATTATTCATAATTAAAACTACCAAAAAAATTACTCATAAGTCATAATTGATTGCTGATAGCATATAATTTGAATCCAGTTTATCTAGAAGAGTGATGATGCCTTAATAAAAAGAAGAAGAAGAAAATAAAATCATCACGGCAAACCTTTTTGACAAATTGAACCAAACTGCCGTAAGGTATGATGTAATGCAATGCAACGCAAATACCTTCTAAATATAAATTCCATTCATTTTCCGTGAACTTCTTGATATGATCCACAGCAACTCAGTAGTCAACCACATGCCATAACAAGTCTTTTTCTACACACTTTTTTTTTTTCAAATTCTTAGTGTTTCTTTATTTTTGTCCTTAGTTTTTTTTTCTATTTAAATTTACTCAATACTTCCTCCGTTCCAAATTATATGAAGTTTAAGGTTTTGACACAGGTATTAAGGAATGCAATTAATTTGTTAAATTTCCTATAAAATATTAGGTAACTTCCTAATATACCCTTTATCGCTCTAATTAATTACTCACAGTACACTACTCCCATTAAGTATTAATTAAGGGTAGTCCTAGAAAAAGACATTTAATGCAGCATTGGTCTTGTAAAACAACATATATTTTGGAACAAATTTTTTTCTCTAAAACGTCATATAATTTAGAACAGAGGAAGTAGTAATTAAATGTTAAAAATGCTGCTATAAAGCTTTTATGATTATTGTTAAATTCTCCGGTTTATTATTTGCGGCCATGCTGATAATTGTAATCAACAAGCTACCGATGTCATTGGCCAACACCAGAAAATGAATATTCACATCTCCTGCCTAACACCAACACGTTATTATCATTGCACTTTCTTGGAGTATTCTTGGAAGCTTCCTTTGTTTCCAACACATACAAGTACTAAGGTACAACCATTATCTTGGTGATCTCTCATCTGGTCCTCTTCAAAGGACACGTGGCAAGTAATGTTTTCTTTGTACTCTTTCACTGCTGTCAATATAAAACCAAGTCAGATGCGCCTCTCAGCATTTCTTTCTCATTCTTTCTCTGCTTTTCTGTTTAGGCAAAAGCAGAAACCACTCAATGGGGAACTGTTGGAGTCTTCAATCAGGTTCTCCAGGCGATCACCGCAACTCCAATACAAACCCCAACAATCAATCAGGTAAACCAACATTAAAGTCAACAACACTTTCCTTATTTCATCCATGGAATTATAGAAACGCTTCATGCTAAAATGTTGTGTGTTATGCATATGAAATCAAATATTTTCAAGTAAGAAGAAAGAACATGTGTTTGTCCTTTTTGATGGTTTTCTCGTTATTGCTTTGGTTGCTAGCACAAGTGCATAACCATTTCATCAATTCTGAAAACAATTCAACAAGTCAAGCAGAGAAGTCAACCTGAATTTGCATCCAATCTATCCCTAATTCCCACAAGCCATGTAATTTAAATTCAGATTTAAAACTTGAGCATCTTAGCATCATTTGTTACTTTACATGACAAAGTTTGTTTTCTTGTTACAATGTCTCAGGGAATATTCAATTTTCTGCTGGTCTCAGCAACACAAGATTAATACAGAATGGCAATTCTACTTCTCTTGGGCGTAGCAGCCACTCTGGAGGAATCAGCGGGTTCTTTGGGCCAAGTAGTAGTAATAACTACTCAACTGGAAATAACACTAGCACATCCCTTTGGGGCGGCTCTGAGAATAGCCAAGCCTCTCGAGTCAGAGATGAAGAGGAGTTTCCTCAAGGGCAGATCTTGGATGCTCCGAACTTGAGAGCATTTACTTTGGCAGAATTGAAGGCAGCCACCAAAAATTTCAGAACTGAAACTGTGTTGGGGGAGGGGGGTTTTGGTATAGTATACAAGGGTTTGATTAGAGGTGAGGGATTGACTATTGCCATCAAGAGATTGAATAATCAAAGCTTGCAAGGATTTGTGGAATGGCAGGTATTGTCATCAATAACATTTTAAAACTAGGATCACACCTTTTATTGTTGGTATATGGCTTCTGTTTAATATTTATATTGATGCTCTCTTTTTTGCAGTCAGAGGTGAATTTCTTAGGGACACTTTCTCATCCCAACCTTGTTAAGTTGTTGGGATTTGGACGAGAGGATAACGAGCTGTTCCTTGTGTATGAATTTATGCATCGTGGCAGCTTGGATAACCACCTATTTGGAAGTAAGAGCTGATTCTGCTGATAGTATTGTTAAATCCTAGGACACCCACACAAAAAAAAAAAAAAAAAAAAAAAAAAACCCTTCCCAGCTAACATGTTCAAATTGGGGAAATTGATTAATCATTTTCACTGATCTATGCACATGATTTTGCTTCTGCAGGAGGTGCAAATGTTCGGCCACTTTCTTGGGACACAAGGCTACAGGTTGTGATTGGAGCAGCTAGGGGACTGAATTTCCTTCACTCCTTAGAGATGAAAATTATATATAGAGATGTTAAACCCTCAAATATACTACTTGACAAGGTAAGTTTCATTTTACCGTTCGGGCATTGAATATCCCATGATCACATTTTGCAATTGAATATCTTGAAAAGTGAAAGACAAAATTCGTTTATCCAACTTGGAGCATGCATGCTATTGAAGAATTCATGGTAATGCAAGAAAAAATCTTTCTAATTTTTGCTTTTGTCACAGTGTTATACGGTCAAGTTATCAGACTTTGGCTTAGCTAAATCTGTTGGTTCACCTGATCAGAGTCACGTATCAACACGGGTTGTGGGGACGCATGGCTATGCTGCTCCTGAGTACATTGCAACTGGTAATATCAACATATTTACTCTTAATTTCCCTTCATAAACCTGTTGTGGAAACATGACAAGACACTAAATCGTCTCATGTCAATCCCGTAGGTCGTTTGTACGTGAAAAGTGACGTGTATGGATTTGGAATTGTTTTGGTGGAGGTGCTGACTGGCAAGAGGATAAGTGATATATTGCACCTGTGTCAGAAAACGTCCTTGAGGGATTGGCTCAAAACAAATCTACTAAATAGAGCGAAAATAAGAAGCACTATGGATGCAAAGTTGGAAGGCAAGTATCCAAATAACTTAGCTTTACAATTAGCTCAACTAGCTCTCAAATGCATCCAAACAGAACCCAAAGTCAGGCCATCAATGAAAGAAGTTGTTGAAACATTGGAACAGATTGAAGCAGCCAATGAGACACCAGCTGATAACAGAAGACGGGTTACTCGTTCCCGGGCAGTTCAACAACATGGCAGGCCAGATGGTGGTTAACTGAATTAAACACATCAACACCCTATTCTTTTGCAGCCGATGGATTGTGGACTGGAAGAGCTTATTGCTAAAAGCCTAAAAGTGCCTCTGCTCTAGTGGCCTAGGAGAGTTGAGCTTGTATAGTATAACATACACATATACGGAAAGGATCAACCGAGAGGGTCTAGCTCAGTTGGTTGAGTAGGGTGCATGAGTTATTGTAAACCCTCCGGACCTCGAGTACTATCTTCGATTCCTACCGATCAAAAGAAAAAAAAAATACAGAAAGGATCAGGGAATGTATTGGCTTGGGGGTAAGGGCCTGAGGCTATCTGCCCAAGGGTGAGCCTGCGACATTTAGCTTTATGTGCACCCCAAATTCCAAAACTAGGAGAAAGAGACTTCAAACTAGGCCGTCCCCAGGTATTTATAAGCAAGCAGGTGCTCCTTGTTCATCTCTCCTTTTCCATTAATTGTTCTTGGAAGTTTGTATCAATCTATGAATGTTGAATAGTTATTAATGTAATCATTTCAATTTCTTTACATGGTTTAGATGTGTAGAATGTTGAATAGTTGTTCTTTATGTAATTATTTCAATTTCTTACATGGTTTAGATGTGTAGAAAGTTGAATAGAGATAATGTTCAATTTATACTCAACTTGCTACAATAACAACAATATTAGTCTTGTTTTGCTAGATGAGGTCGATTACATGGATTATATAATGCTATTGGACTAGGTCAAAAACTAAATTCCCATACATATTATTTACTATGAAATTCTGTTTAATAATTTCATTTAATGTTCTTCTTGGTCTATCTCTATCCCTTTTCACAAGGCTAAAAATCATGTGATCTTCTTCTGAATAGTATCACAACAATATCCTCTTATATATAGTCATTCTATTTTTATTTTAACTTTCTCATTCTTAACACTACTTTTATTTTTTCTCATGTTATCTTTTTAACGCCCAACATCCATAAAGCACTTCATCTTCTTCCTCACATGAAGCTCAACGCCTAGCACCTCCAGAACCACTTAGCTCAATTTATGTGCAAATTTGCCCCAAACACACCATAATTTCACATACAATAATCTTTTTTTTTTTACAGATCACATACAATAATCTTAACATATTATCAAAATATTTATAATGGATAATTCCAACGTATGACCCGTAGCGGAGAGGAGCAAAAATTCAATAGCTTGACTTCCTATATGCATTCATTCCCCACAGATTTCATCCAATGTGGCGAAAAATTGCAACACAATATGAATGCCATTGCCATATAGCAATTAATCGAGAAAGAGCAAAGAAGGAATCAATATCTGACAAGAACCATACAAATCATGCCTTAAATGCAGTAACAAATCAAGCAAAGAATCATGGAATGATTACCATTGGAAGAAAATCTTATTAAATGCACAACCTTGATTCATGGAATCAAACCAAATATTTCATCATTAACTACATGAGATTATATATTCCTGTTTCCTAATTTATGTTTTTGACCGTTAGAGCTATGTATGTATATATATACACAATGTAACCTCTGTAACCTTAAGTGAGTTGACTGAATAATAATCATTAGATATTGTTTTCTTTCTTTTTCAATAATATCAGTATATCACAATGATAGAGAGAAGAGAAAGCCAAACAAACAAAATAAAATCAAGCAATCCAGCAAATTAATCACTATCACCGGCATAGTTGAGATCAGTGTTTTAAGAACCGGACCGGACCGGTCGGTCCGATCGGAACCCAGTGGCTTAACTGGTTCGGTTTGATGAAAGGACCGGAAATGCATTTGACCCAGTACGACCCGGGTTGAACCAGTCGGTTTTTGAAAAAACCGGTAACCTGACGGGTCTTTGGTTGAACCGGATTATGATGTAATTTTTAAAAAAAAAAGTGTTGAAACGATGTGTTTCAATTTTTTTTTTTGTATGAAACTTATTTATAGACTTGTATTGTCATGACTATTGGTTGTTATTTCTTATTTGGAATATTAGGTACTTTATAATGACAATAATTTAAAATTTGAAATGTTAAATGATTAAATTATGTTAGCTATATTATATTTAAAATTTTTTTTAATATATATCGAGTCAAACCGGTCCGACCATTGATCCACCGATCCGACCAATGACCCATTAACCCAGTACCTTGGCCGGTTCGATGGCTGTTCTGAAAACATTGGTTGAGATTACCAACGAAGCTTAACAACTTCCTCCCACACCTTAATTGAAATAAAAACTTTCTCCTCTTTCCACTACACTTCCACAACGTCTACAATGTACATGGTGTAGGGAACTAAGGTTGGAGTTGCAATTTGGAGATGAGAGGGACAATGAATATGTAGCAGAAGAGATTCAAGGATTTTTGTGTTTTGAGTGGACCCAATTAATTAAACTAATTATCAATCAGCTACTAACATGATTTTTTAATACACCTCATAATAAATTATGTTTTTATTAAATAGTTTTTTTAATGCTAATAACATCACTAAATTTTTAATTGTTGTTTGACTCCCCCGCAAGCTGGGCCGAAAATGGAATGGATAGAGGAGAAAGGACAGTAATTTTGTTAGGTACTTGTTCATTGACTCTATAAAATCAACTTACATTATATCTATCTGATTCAGATACGATTCTCAACATTTCTCTCTTATTCTTAAATTCTCTGTTTTTGTGCTAACTGCTAAGGAAAGAGCATAAACAAGTCAGTCAATGGGGAACTGTTGGAGTCTTCCATCAGGTTCTCCAGGCGATCATCCCAATCCCAACAATCAATTAGGTAAACCAAGATTATGTCAACAACACTTTTCCTTATGTGTCATGCATGCATGTGAAATAAAATATTTTCAAGGGAGAAGAGAGAACATGTTTTGGCCTTATGGTTCTCTTTGTTGCTTTGGTTGCTACTTGCTACCATAAGTGCATAATCATTTCATCAATCAATTTTTGAAACAATTCAACGACTAAAGCACAGAAGTCAACCTGAATTTGCAGCCACTCTTTGGGTCAACAGCACAGTACAGCAACTGCAAACTAATATGGGAATCTCCAATTCCCGCAACCCATGTAACTTAAAACATAATAGAAGACATTACCAAAAGTTCATGAAATGTTTGATCCTGTTAATTCAGATTTAAAAGTTCAGAGCATCTTAGCATCATTTCATTTGTAACTTTACAATTACATCACAAAGTTTGTCTGGCTGTTACGATGTCTCAGGGAGTACTCAGTTCTCTGCTGGTCTCGGCAACATAAGATTACTACAGAACGGAAATTGTACTTCTCTTGGGCGTAGCAGTCACTACTCAACAGGAAATAACACTAGCACATCACTTTGGGGCTCCGAGAATAGCCAAGAGGAGTTTCCTTATGGGCAGGTCTTGGATGTTACAGAGTTGAGAGTATTTACTTTCGCAGAATTGAGGGCAGCCACCAAAAATTTCAGAGCTGATACTGTGTTAGGAGATGGGGAATTTGGTATAGTATACAAGGGCTTGATTAGAGGTGAGGGATTGGCTATTGCCATCAAGAAATGGAATCCTGGAAGCTTGGCGGAATGGCAGGTATTGGCATTAATAACATTTTTTGTAAAATAAAAATATTGGAACTTGTTGAGATTTAAAGAGATTAACATCGAAGAAGAAAAATTGTCATTGAAGTTCATAAAAGAGAATGCTCGCAACCAATTTGAAATTCCTAAAAAATCTCATTTATCACCAGATTTATTGGAATTATATTAGCTAACTAAAAGCAGAACATAAATGGTAAAAATTTGCTGTTGTTCTAGTTGTTGTTGAGACTGTTCTTTTCTTGCTTTTGAAATACTTTCCATTGTGACCAAGTATATTGCAAAAATTACAGTGAAAAAGAGGTCTATCTTGGTATCAACAATCTTCTTTAACATGGATGGTTAGTTGACAATGGGAACCTATGATGCATAGATACAATACGTGTATCGGATACGATACGTATCCGATACAGCGATACGATTATTTTAAAAACATATAAGATACGATACGTGTAAGATAAATATTTAGAAATGTATAAAAATTTATGAAACATGATAAATATATAATTGTAATTCTGCAAATCTAAATTAAAAGCATACTTCTTTGACATTACTAAAACTAAAATTATAAATCATTGTCATAATAAATTACTTTGTATTAATTACATATATGAACAATACTATCAATTTCATCCTTTCTTGAAATCATTCACATAAAGAGAACAATTTCCATTTTTGGTTCATTAAGGGACAATGTTTCTATATTAGACATACTTACATGATTCATGTAATTGTATTGAATTTTCGTAAAATGCTATAAAAGCTTGGATACATCACCGATATGTGTATCGGTGAAGTATCCAAAGTGTATCGGTATGGGATACGTGAAGCAAATTGAATTATTGGTGCTTCATAGATTTGGATACTTCACCGATACGTATCGGTGAAGTATCCGAGAGTATCGGTATCGGATACGTATCGGATACGGATACGTGAAGCAAATTGAAGTATCGATGCTTCATAGATGGGAACAAGGTAAACACTTTCTTATTCTTGAAGAACCTTTAATTTTTTCTTGCTTGAAAGGCACCTTCATCAATTTAATGAGACCCTTTGTTCTTGTGCATGAAGCTTGTTGATTAACTTTATCTAAAAATTTATTTAAAAAATCAAATTTCAAATTAAGCAAAATCTTATAATTCTAACATCTCCTTGAGGTAATCGTGTTCAAGGCACGATTGGACCATACATGTAAGCATGTCTCTCAATGAGAATTTGAACATTGATTTGTCATGTTATGAGAGACTAGTTTCTTCCGCTAAACCCAACATCATTGGTGATTAATAACACTTTAAAATTAAGATAAAACCTTTCATTGCCACATGGCTTTTGTTTGATATTTATATTGATTCTCTTCTTTGTGCAGTCAGAGGTGGATTTCTTAGGAAGTCTTTCTCATCCCAACCTTGTTAAGTTGTTGGGATTCCGGCGAGAGGACAGTGAGCTGTTCCTGGTGTATGAATTTATGCATCGTGGCAGTTTGGATAACCACCTATTTGGAAGTAAGATATTCTGCTGCTGGTGCCAACTGGGGAAAGAAATTGAATTTTCATTTCCACTGATCTATGCACATGATTTCTCTTCTGCATCCAGGAGGTGCAGATGTTTGGCCACTTTCTTGGGAAACAAGGCTAAAGGTTATGATTGGAGTAGCTAGGGGACTGAATTTCCTTCATTCCATGGAGATGAATATTATACTTAGAGATTTTAAACCCTCAAATATACTACTTGACGAGGTAAGTTTCATTTTAGATCGAGCTTGAATATCCCATGCTCTTCACATTTTGCTCATATTGAAAAGTGAAAGAAAAAAATTAATTTCTCAACTTAGACCATGCATGCTATTGAAGAATTCATGGTAGTGAAAGAAAAAATCTTTATAATTTGTGACAGACATATACGGCTAAGTTATCGGACTTTGGCTTAGCCAAATCTTTTAGTTCGCCTGATGAGACTCACATATCAACACGGGTTGTGGGAAGAGGAGTCTATGCTGCTCCCGAGTACATAGCAACAGGTAATATCTACAAATTTACTCTTGTGGAAACGTGACAAGATACTAATTAAATTGTCTCATGTCTATTGTGTAGGTCGTTTGTACGTGAAAAGTTATGTGTATGGATTTGGAATTGTTTTGATAGAGGTGCTGTCTGGGAAGAAAATATCGGATATCCTGGGTAAGCAAAGGTCCTTGCTGGATTGGCTCAAATCAAATCTAGTAAATAGAGGGAAAATAAGAAGCACTATGGATGCAAAGTTGAAAGGCAAGTATCCAACCAATTTAGCTTTACAAGTAGCTCAACTCTCTCTCAAATGCATCCAAGCAGACCCCAAAGTCAGACCATCAATGAAAGAAGTTGTTGAAACATTGGAACAGATTGAAGAAGCAGCCAATGAGATAACAGAAAACGCGTTATGTAATTCTTCCCCTTAATGTTCTTGGACTTGCAGTTTGTATTGTATCAATCTATAGATGTTGAATATTTGTTCTTTATGTAATTGTGTAAGTTTTTTTTTTTTTTTCTTCAGTTTCTTACATGGTTTAGATGAGTAGAAAGTTGAATAGAGATACCGTATTTATTTTATACTAAGGACTTGCTACAGTAACAACAACATTAGTCTAGTTCTAGTAGGTGAGGTTGACAAATGACAACAGCAGCCAAAGACTTGGACTTTGGCTTTGCCAAGTTATCAGCTGTTGTGATAGGATGAGATTTAGGTCCAAAATAAAATGGTTGAAAGATTATATAGGATGAAGTTAAATATGTAATTTATAAATTATAGTTTCTATTTTACTTGTGTTAAAATAATATAATGTTGACATTTGAATAATTATTATCCATTGATTTACATCATTTAGGATTATATAATGTACTCAATTTTACCTATTATCAGGAATGAAAAAAAATGAAAATTTATCTTATTCTCTTTTAGCTTTTCTATGTAGCTTTAATGGTAGATTTTAGGAGTAGTGTAGAAATAACTTCTTTGAGCCTAACATGTTGACAAATGACAATCGCAGTGTTGGCGTGATTAGTTAGGATAGGATTTTGTAATTCAAATATTTGTAACTAATATCTTATTTTATCTTTTGGATATTTATCTCACATTCATGTATATATATTAGCTATACCACAATTACACTGAATAAGAAAACATTATTTTTCCATTCTCTATATGGTAACCTGGCTCTGATACCATATAGAGAATGGGAAAATAATGTTTTCTTATTCATCTCAAACGGTCATAATACATGCATGCTTCCTACAAATTAGTTAGGATAGGATTTTTTAATTCAAATATTTTTAACTAATCTCTTATTTTATCTTTTGGATATTTATCTCACATATATATTAGTTGTACCACAATTACACAGAATAAGAAAACATTATTTTCCTACCCAACAGCACCAAAAGTAGCATGTGATGTGAGTCAAAGCTCATTGTGAAGTTCATCAATGTGCTGCTGGCTTTCTCACTGACCCAGTTGTCTTGTCTCTCAACAAAATTTCCTAGGAACAACAAACTAGGCAAGAAGTCCCAATTCACTTTTCCATTAAACATGAATAGATATGCTGCTAAAGTAGCAGGAGACAAGGAAAAAGAAACGGATTCTGCATCTTAAATGAAAACCATGTAACCATAAAGTCATAAACGCGCGAAAGAGAGAAGATCGTGGACTAGACATTTCAAACTTTTAATATGTAATATTCAGTTAAGTTAGGTATTGCTTTATTGGAGTGGAAATTCTAAAGATTAGTTTTTCATATAAAAGAATTGGACGGTCAAAGTTTTTATAATGACACTTAGACCACAAACCGACGAATCCGAAACCACCAGCCTCTATTTAATAATCTTTTTCCACTTTCAGAGACAATAATCATATTAGACTCTAGGATCGGTGAGCTATAATATATTCAACAATTCAAGTAATTATCTATTGGTTAAACGTTTCAATGCGATCAAACATTTCGATTTCATATATAATACGTAAAGGTACAAAATTGGAAGAGGCATCAGAGGTCAAATGGGTCAATCGGGTCTCAATGAGGCCAGCATTTTTAAAATGGAACATTTTACCCAACTTTTATTTGACTACTTTACCGTTTGGGAATATCTTATCTATTATCGACTTATAAATTCTATCGCTCATTGTAGGATTTAAGGTTAGGGGATTGCAGCCGGAGAATACCTCAACTATAATGATCAACTTCTCTTTTTAAAATGAAAAAAAAATAAAAATAAAGACTTATTAGATTTGATCTGATTTATGAATCAAAAAAAAAGATTTGATCTGATTTCTCCTGATAAAGATATAATATGATTAGTTTCCTTGTATAAAACATGAGATTATATTATAAATTTCTCATTTTATCTCATTATCTTTTTTGTATAGACACTCTTATATAAATGGAATAAAAAACATATCTTCTCTTTAATTTTCTCCACTCTCTCTTTACGTATCTTTTGCTTTTATTTGTATTGGTCTAACTAGTTCGTTTTAGTCATTTTTCAATTTGGGCCATATAGCCTGAAAATTTTGGATCCAATGGGTTGTATTTGCTATCTAATAGCCCAAATAGGGCATATTGAATTTCTATGTAAATATTTAATAGATGTCCAATAAGTGATAGCCCTTTTGTTGGAAACTTCCAACATTTGAAGCCTGGGAAACTGATGGAATGAACATTGTAAGAGGCTTATGAATACTGCAATATGCAAACCCTCTTCTCTGTTAATGTTGTATCTCACTTATTGAAGGAATTAATTTCTTTTTATTTTTTTTCTTCTATTTATCTATCTCTTTCAATGTGTCCCGTTTACTCTAATAACGGAATGAGTTAGAGTTTACACAATATATTTACAATTAATGAAAACAGTTTTTTTTTTTTATTATTCATACAGTTTTTTTATTATTAATTATTTTTTTAAACGTACTGAACTTGTGAATTCCTTCTCTAAACTTAAAACCACCATTGTATGCCTTTTTATCAACTATACCTAACCTACTACTCGTGCCATATATAGAGAATATATAGGTGTATACAGGTTAAATTATATTTTTAATTTCTCAGAATATTACGCTTTTTTTTTTACTGGATTCTCTCTTTTAAAAAAATAAAAAATTATTTGGTTTTCAAAAGAAACATTTGTTCCCATATAATTTTAGTTCGATAGGTTTCTTGTTTGTTTTGTTTGATAAGCGTTTACTTATAACTAAAAAAACTAAATGAGAAAATTTTAATATTTAGAAGGACTAAATAAAACAATAATAATATTTTGAGGGACTAATAAATAAATAAAATATGACATGTATTGAGCAAAATTAAGATTAATTAGTAGATTAATTAATAGAGGAACTTGATGAGAAATGAAGAAATTAAAATCTACAAAATTTAAATTATAACTTTTTTAAACTATGGATCAAATATGAAAATTGTGGTATCTTTGAGGGATTGAAATCGTAGTTTAGGCATCTATATATATATACACGTGTTATGGGTTTTTGCTTTCCTTAAGAATTCCAAGACATTGACAATTATATTCCATTTTATGGTTTTGTGAACAAGCCAACTAGAACATTAACTTCCTTTTATGCCATTGTTTTTCCCAAAGAACACAAGGCTAAGCTAGATTACAAAACGGCTATTAAGGTGGTAACTGGTAAGGTAAGGTGGAGAGAGGATATACTCCCTCCGCACTAAAATATAAGAAAAAAAAAATTGATTCACATCCTTTAAGAAAATTAGTTAGCATCTTTTAATTTTGATAGTCTTAATAAAAAAAATAACACACTTCCTAAAATACCCCTTGCATTTAATTGCATAGGACAAAAAAATAGAAGGTTGTTGGAAACAAAACTCTAATTAAATAAAGGGTATTTTAGAGATTGTATCATTAAATAGGAGAGAACTAGTTAAAATTTGTTTATATTTTAGTCCAACATATATGTAATTTTTGTTGTTTATATTTCAGTTGGGAAGGAGTATAACAACCGGCCAAAGCACAACCTTTTGGAGTGATTGTTCCCGTTCACTTCATAGTGGTCGAGTTCTCAGTCCAGCTAGTAATGTTCTATCTACCAATAAGAGAATGCAGGAAGATAATTTAGAATTATTTAAACCTTTAACTTGCCTATTGTCAAATTTCATAACTAATAGACGCTTCCTCTATGCATAATTCTAACTCTTCTAGCCTGCTCCAGATCCATCTACCACCCTAGCTTCTTATTGAGAGAGAGAGAGAGAGTTTACTCAACGGTGTGTTTGGTTAATTACTAACTCCCCGCTTTATATTCAGTTAGATACATGCATTGATGATTAAATAAGAGAGTAATGGAGGATGATATCATGCACCATCGATCTACAACTACTTAAATTTATTCCTACACTTGAAATATTCAAAATAGCAACAAAATTAATAATGATGATAAAAACAAGATAAAGCAAACCAACAAGTAATTGGTTCGAGTCATGTTTCTTAAATAAGTAGTTAGGATATGAATATTATTGATTCGTATGGAGAAAATCTTGTTAAAGAAAATAATTTACTTATTAGTGTCAACATATCTCTCAGAAGATATTATAAAAATCTCAATGACGAATTGAGATATTTCTTTGCAATTATATGCGCCAAAAAAGAAGAAGAGAGAAAACGAAACAATAATATATATATTTATATGTGATATTGCAGTGCTTAATTATTTAAAGTATATAATATAATATATACCATTGGGTGTGGTGAAGAGTAGAAGTATTGTAGCTAGCAAAGAGGTTCCTCGGATGTTGTTGTTAGGGCGGAAGGTTTGGCGCGAAGCAGAAAGACAGAAGCCAGATCGTGGGGCACTTGAAAGAAGGCCTGAGAAGGAAAAGTTGTCCTTCTGGTGACTCGTGGTTTCTTTGGAGGTGGTGGACAAACCAACAACGTTTGAGGTCGTGATGATGTGGGTGTGTGGCACTCTTGCTGCAGCTCCAGCTCCAGCTCCTTCGATGATGTCTCTATCTCTGCGCGTTGGGTGAAGGTTCTAACCGTAGGAACAGGAACTGTTCGTATGGGCATAATTGGCCGAAATTCGTCTAGGATTTCCAGACCCATATGTTTCCGCAAAAGTGTAGCTAGCAAGCAGTAGCAAATTTATTTAATTTAATATGTTAGAGTGTGAGAAATAGTAGTGTAGTATTTGTTTGGCATGAGGGAATGAAGGAAGGCGTGCAGAGAGAAATTGAGAGGGTGATGATGGGAGGTGGTTAAAGAGAGACAGATATATGAGAGAAAGTGAATAAGTTGGGGGTACACATGAGGATGACAAACACCAATTATGTCCAGTCTACTACCATTATTATTATTAATGTTTCTGCTCAATATCTTACTATTATTTTACAATATAAGAATAAATTATTGATATAAGATTTTTAAAATTGAGAAAATAAATTATTTAATAGAAAATCATTATTTCTATCTTTATTAATTTGATATGGTGTATTAAAAATTTTAAATTGAGATTACTAAACTTGTAATAATCTTAAATTTTAATTTATCTTAATAAAAAATATCTACAATTTGAAATGTTGTGTCTAGATTTAAATTTAAATAATAGTATATGAGATGAATAAAAAATATAAATAAAAATAAAATAAATATGTAATGTAAAAAAAAAAAAAGTCATGTGGTTTAATAAATAAATAACAATTCTTAAAAATTTATTTATTGAAAAATGAGTATTCAAATTTATAAAAATAAGGTTAATGAAGAAGAGAAGAAACACAGAAAAGTAGAGACTTCGGACTAGAGTGGTAATGCGAAAAGCAAAGCATGTTAAACTTTGTTGTCGCGGTTGTTGTCGTTGTACTGTACGTGTGTGAAAGTGAGTGTTACAAAGTTAAAAGGACATACTATGCATGCAGATTGCAGAGGCAGCACCACAGCCACAGCCTAATTCCATTCATCTGACACAAAAGCAGCTGTTGTTTGATGTGCTTGTCCCGCAACACTCTCTTCTCAATTCTCATTTTCTTTGCTCTCGCACTCAAATGCCATTTGCTTTTAGCTTATAAAAAAGAAAAAAAAAATGCCATTTGCTTTTGCTTCCTCCCTCAATCAACCATTTTTTTTTAAGTCAACTTATTGTTGCCTTTCAATCTTCTTTTTTTTTTTGTCTGTTTATATTTTTTGGGGGTTTTTATATGCATAATATTAATATTTTGTTATGTATTCGTAATATATACTACTACTCTAAAATTAAGACAATATAAATATCCATCAGCGTTGTGAGTAAATGCTTCAACAATATTAATTAATAAGACCCCACTTTCAAAACAACCTTCATTATTACATTATGTGGTAGAATATTAGTAATATTTATTTTTATATTACAAATATGTTTTTGTTAATTATTGCCTTTAATACATTATAATAATTTTTTTAAAAATATATATATAATTTAATATTATTAGTACATTTGTATCATAATTTCTAATATATAAAGACTTTTTATATATTGATTCCCTAATTAATGATTAGTAAATTTGATATAAAATTATAAGTCATCATTCTTGAAAGTAGACAACTTTAATTCACACTCTCATTTTCATGTTATTACGTGTCTTTTTCATTTTGTGGCACATGTCTTATGAATTTTTATATTAAATCAAATTAATTGTTTTCGTTTCATATTGTACAAGATTTTAGAATATATTCCTTATTAATTTATTGGAAGCACACCTAAAATTGGATTAACTTATGAATATAAACAACAAAGTAGGTCATATTGACTTGATTCTCCATCAGTAGGCCATGAACAAGCAAAATATTAGTGAAGGTCGTACATCGATAACAAGGATTAATCATAAAGAAATTCAATCAATCATTTTCAAATTATAAAAATCTTATATATCTTTGAAGCAATACAATGAAAAAAAAAATGGATGAAGAACAAC
This sequence comes from Pueraria montana var. lobata, assembly GCA_026413185.1. Taxonomy (NCBI): domain Eukaryota; kingdom Viridiplantae; phylum Streptophyta; class Magnoliopsida; order Fabales; family Fabaceae; genus Pueraria; species Pueraria montana. The sequence goes on along the minus strand of CM048649.1, from coordinate 67,867,761 downwards.
TGATTCAATATTTTATTTTAGCCAATGAAAGTAAACCACTTTTTTATGGTCACAATATAGTATTTTGAAGTAATATGATTTTTATAATGTCAAAAAAAGTAGTAAGGTGATTTATATTAATATTTTTTATTCTAAAAGTAAATTAATAATAAAATTTAATATAATTTTTTTATTCCACGCAAAAAGTTATCCAAAATTATTTTAACTCAAAATTAATTTTGGATCCATAATAAGTTTTTTCACGAGAAAAATTTTACTTAAAATAACGTTAATTAATATTTTAATATGATTCTATGTAAATCAATGTGAAACCAAATGTACACTATATTGTTTTACTTACCTCAACCTCCATCTTCCTCTATTCCCTCTCCACCATCCAAGTCACAACTAATTTTTTTATTGAGGCAACCTAGACTGTGGGGGAATTAATAATAGTGAAATTTAATATCCTTTTAATAGATTTAGTAAGAGATAAACATGACACACAAAAAAAGAAGAGAACAAAATTTAACAAAAACAAGCATCAGACTAAAACCTAAAATAGTATTAATATTAATTAATACTCAAATTATTTAATTAATATTAAAAATAATAAAATATTTATAAGTTAGTTAAAATAACATTGCTATATTAATTAAAATAATTTTAATTTTTTAATTAAAAGCTTCAAATTCTTATATTTTTTTTATTTATAAGTTCTATTTTGTATCACCAGCAAAACAATCTTTTCTTAAATATATATTTAACACATTTTTTGGTTACATTTCATACATACACCTTCACACTCACAAGCACAAACACACACATACAAGGACCCGTATAATTAATGTACATGGTGCTTAATTAGATTTTTTTTTATAATAATAAATATATTTCCATTAAATATTTTTTACTTCTATTTTTAAAGATTCTAACTAACACTTTCCAATTTAATTGACTCCTACCAAATGAGACACTAACCTGCTAGAGGCTAGGCCATTATCCAAAGATAGCCATGTACTTAGTTAAAGCATTTCAAGCTTATACTTTAGGATATTGATTTGTTTTCCCCTCTTTCCAATATTACCATAAATTCATTGCATATTTGCACACTTGTACCCCTACTTTATTAGGATACTGGTTTTGTTTTCCCCACTTTCCAATATGATCATCATGTGATTGATAGTGTAGCACCGGATCATATCTGGTGACTAGGTTATCTTCATTTGTTTCTATATACCTAGCTACACTGGGCTACTCCTCCAATTTAAATTAAATAAAATTTCAAATCAAGCTCAATTATAATGTATCATATAACAACTCTGAAAAACAATTTTATTGTCTTGTGTCGATCATATGATCTTTGTCCAAAAGCGCTGCAGACAAAATGTGTAAGGTTAATTGCAGCCATGTGTGTCTCTCACAAACACATAAATAAAGGAGCAAATCTATATCTGTAATCTGAATCTGAATAATCTACATTTTACAGCTCTAAAGACACCCCACTGAAATATTAAAGCCTGCTGTGTCACTGAGGACTCGAAGTCTCTCCATTAAAAGTGGAGGCCACCGTATATAATAAAAAATTGAGCTGTAATCTTCAAAGCAGCATCCTCTAGTCTTCAATTCCTTTGTTGCCATTGAAGACCTTGTCCTCTCATGCATGCATGTAACATGGTCAAAAGAAAGGAAATTAAAGAGAAATAATCAAATATATATCCCATCTTTGTGCACCATAGAGAGTATAGTATTATCCATTTGCAATCCGAATGACAGAAGCTTAATTTGCTTTAGTTCCAAACCAAATAATAATCCTGTAGACCGTATCAAGAAGCAAAGACTACCTAATGCACATGATTATTGTGTCTCTTAAGGAACATATAGTTTGTGGGTTGTTAAAATTACCTTAAAACTAGTAAATCAATATTTGTCTTAAACGCAAGGACAAATATTTGAGTAATGATGGGAAGCTATATAGTATATAGAGCAGATTGTCAACCTTTGGTGAAGGCATAATAAGATGTTTGCTTGCTTAATTTGGAAGAAAACAGAATCAAAAGTAAAACTGGCCGGTTTGGCTTACACATGTTTAAGGAAAATTTTGTCGAAGGAGAGAGAATATATACGTGATGATGGCAGAGCCGGTTATTCTCGATAGTAAATTTTTCTCTATCAATTGAATTTCAAGTTAATCAATCATTCTCTCTCAAAAAAAAAAAAAAAGACTTAATCAATCATCTATCAAATTAATTTATTTTATCAACATAAAAAAAATTAAGATTAAAATATATGCAGTTCTCCAAGGTTAATTAAGGACATTTTAATTTAATGTCAAACAAAAAAAAAGAATTTTTAATTTAATTAGTTTATGTGTATATTATGTGTATATTATGTGTTGGCTTTCCGTCACTGCTTTTTACATGGATCTTCAATTGAATGAAATAAAATAAAGGAAAAACATCATCAAAAGAGAAACTGAATAATATGAAGAAAAAGTCCAAAAGGCGAAGTTTATAATTGATTATTAATTATTCATGGGTAGAAGTAGTCAACACAAGGCATTGATGCTGCCCTAATTTTTCTTCTGAAATTATAAAAAGCTCCAAAAGAAAGCCTCTTGTTTTTGACTCGTTTTAAATTCTCTCGTTGACATCCACAACCCCTTTAAAAATTCTTAGGTAGCTATCACTACCACAGTGCATGCACAAAGTAAATTGCATGTAACTCATTTTGGTAAAACACGTTAATTCCACATATAAGAACGTGTAAATCCTAAAGTGGAATATGTGGCGGGTTTGAAGTCCATCGTCATGCGTCACGGATAAGCATCCTATGTGCGAAAGAATATATATATAGGACCCTGCTTGGTCACTATAGTGTCTATGGGGTAGGCCACACATCGTAGTCTAACTAACTCATTATCAGAGACGTGAACCTCTAATCAACAAGATAGATGAGGAATTGGTGATTTTGAAATTGATCATAATTTACAATAGGAAGAAGTCTAACGAACAAAGGTATCCTATGAAGTTTGTCATTATGTGCTATTAAAATTAAGATACTTCCATTTGCCAACATATTATATTCTTGTGTTTTATTTGTCTTGTCTTTCAAACCCATCACATGCATTCACACTGAGACCTCTTCTAATTTATTAAATAACATTGATTTTGGTGGACCATGCATGTGGGCCATCTTCTTCTCACATAACGCTCACATGCTTGCACCTTGTTTGTGTACTGACATATATTTATTTTCATATTTCAACACGAATCAATATGTTAGTTGTTATTCTTAACGACTGTATATTAACCGCTCAAAAAACTGGTTGGTATTCTGAACCTAAATACCTAATTATATGTTAAATGTATATAATCACGCAAATTACTTTTTATTCAGTGTGTGTGTGTATAACAAAACAAAATTAAAAAACAGTAAATTCTATTGAGAATTAGTTCGGTTCCAATAACATTATTTGCGAATTAGATTCTCCATTTGGCTACTATGCTATCCATTTGATGAAGCATGGTGATATTTCGTTCTACACATATACCGAGCTATTGCTGAAAATATCCGAATATGGTTTCCATGATCATTGATCCTTGTCTCTAACGCAAGGGTTGTAATTGTTTAGCCAAATTTTCTACATAACTATTTTTGGCTAAACAAGGAGTTGATATATTCAGATGCTCCATTAACCTTGTTGAAAAACCCACCATGTGTGTTATTAACTGTGTTGAAATCATTTACTACTTGCCGCCTGTACTGGTGTTTATAGTTGCAACTACTTCGGTAGATAAAAGAAAATAAAAATAAAAATATACAGCTATATAGGATACAGTCTCTAATATTAATAAGTTTTAAAGGCTTGAACCGATCGATATATATATATAATACAAGCTCGTTGACACATGCTTGTGTTGTTATTACTATCAGTCTTAAATTACCTCTGCCTTTTTCACTCTGATATATCATATATGTACCAGAAGAGCATAGAACCTGTATATGGAATGTTAATAGCTTCGCATAGGTCAGTCTTACTCAGTTCTAAAAATATGTGGTTAGTTGCTTTGTTACAGTACTAATGGTTCTTCATGATCTATATAGAAAAGAAGGATTTAAATCAACATTAGTCTCACTCTTACAGTTAACTATAAATTATATGCAAAAAAAAAAAAAAAAAAAACTTCTTAACATATATATTCATGGTTTTAAACATGATTTTTTTTTCTCAACAAAACTGATAGAACGGGAAGACATTTCCAATATTATTTGGGCAGAAGTTAACAACATATTAAAACTGTTAACAAAGACTCACCTAAACAATTACTATATAGATTACAATATAATGAATTTTAAATATGTTTGATTTACTTTAGTAAAATATTCTTTTTGAAAGAGAAAAAATATATCATTATTGAAATAGTAGAAGATAATTTGCAATTAAGATATTCAAAACTTTTAAATCATTTACTTAGAGTACAACAAAAAATTACGAATAAAAAAATGAGTACAACAAAAAACTGATAAGGGTTAAAGTGTAGTCATTTAAAGGACCACACTTCATCTTTAAATAAATTAAGTAATTGTTAGAAAGGACTTTTGGTAACTGCAGTCAGTGGTGTTTAATGAGATAATTAACATCACATATAATTGTAGAAATATCTTGGTTAAAAATAAACAAAAATTATGAAATCACTTTGATCATGAAAAAATATGTATTTTAAGAGAAACACTTTGTTGGAAATTACTTTTTATCAGAAAATTATTTTTTTTAACAAAAATATTGAAATAATAAAAATAAATTATTACTTTCTCAATGTTGTTATATTTCTATTTTTTTTCTTTCAACGTTGGTTTTACACATTATCCCAATAATTAGTCAAAAAGATTTTCTCCCACTTTCTCAAATATTACTCTCCTTTTATTTTATTTTATTTTATTCTGTATATTTGATCTTCTTATAACAGTCTATCATTTTCAATCTATCTTTTTTTATCTTCGTCTCTAAATTAAATTTTAATCATTTTTTTTGGGGGTCATATATATATATATATAACAGTTCGCGAAGTCTTTTTATCCAAATCTGGGCTGGCTGTGTTGTCACTTTTATCCAAATCCACATGTATGCCTAAAGACTGAAACTTATAGTCATATCAGCTCTGGACCAGCAGGAAAAAAAAAAAAACTATCTTCAACTACCCAAAGAAAAGAACTAGCGATGGGCTTTTCTCGAAAAGTTTTAAAAAAAAAGTACAACCAAAATATTATTCACAAAAACACATGCACAATTAATAATCTGTGTAGGATAAATCAAATTTTATAAGAGCATTCATATAAAAAAAAAAAGTTTAAATTATGTGTAAATATTGTCTGCACTAATAGTATAAATGATTTTTTTCTTCAAAAAAATAGTATAAATGATTTTTATACTTTATTTAAACACAATTTGTCATATATGATAAATTTATTGACGTTTACGATAAATGATTTCTAATTAATTAATATTAAAAAAGTACACTAATATTACATAGAAATTAAACTCTTAAATTATCCACTGATTATAATATTTTACATTATCAACCAATGGTGTATTATGCACTATTAAAAGAGTTGTTCAGATAGTCACAAAGGATGTCAACATTCCAAACTAATTCTTATTACAATTGATATAGAAAGTGTTTTCTATATTGGTTATTTAACAATCAATCTAGAGTGTCCATCCAAAGAGGTTGGGTTTAACAGAAGGAGTAAAATTAAAATTTATACTAAGAGAGATGTCCACTTAGTATTTGATAGTATTTCAAATAGGATGTAAGAAAAAAAAATTGATGATTTTCTGGTTATTCAAAATTTTTCCTCAACCAAAAGCTAGAGATTTATCCCTCAGAGAACAAAGAACCATTTAAAGGGATGATCTCTCCAAAAAAAAAAAAAAAAAAAAAAGTGATATCCTATGTCAAACCCCTGATCATAAGTAGCATAGTTATATGCCACTATACTACACCATATTGATAAGAAAGCTAAAGATCATAACAAAACATGAAAACAATTTAATTTTCCTTATTTGTATCACATGAATTCTTTGTACTATTTTATTTCCACGCCAACTTCATTTCCAGCTATGTAAGCATCTAAGAATATGATTGGAAATGTCTAAAATTCTTTTTCAAATAATAAAAAATGGTTTTAACAATACATGGTGTAAAGAAATTTTATACTTTATAAAAAAAAAACAAATTCTTATTATAATCTTATCTGCCTAGAATAATTTCCACCTATAAAAAATCATTATTATTCGCAAGCAAACACTAAAAATTTGAAATTAAGCTTAAATCTTTTTTTTTGGTATGATTTTATTTTATTTTATTTTAGTTCTTTAAAAAAATTATTTATTTTAGTCTTAAAATTTTCTTAACTTATCACTATTTAATAATGTTGTATTATGTATCTAATCATATTAAGTTAGCAAATATATATTTTACAACAACATATAATGTAATAAGATTAAATACATATTTTTTTTTATCGAAAAAAAGATTAAATACATATCATGTCATTATTAAATAGTATAACAGAATTTTCTTAAAAAATTTAAAACTAAAAGTAAAAAAAAAAGTTGAAAAACTAAAATTAAACGGAACAATATTTATGAAAATTGAAAACACGTTTTACTCTAGAAATTATAAGTACATGCATATGATATGATATGCATGAACATGAACAAAGGTTATGTAGATTCGAAGCAAGTTGATCCCAAATTCAAGTTTCTAGACTAAGAGGGACCACAAGACTGGTCGCTCGATCCAAACGTGTGTTGTGAAAGTGTTGATTGTTGAAGACTTCAAACTTTGAAGCGTGGCAGCGCCACGTGAATAGTGTTGTACGTGGGACGACGGTATTTGTGGTCGTAAATCGTAATTCACTTCAATATTTGACTTCTACTCGTATTCTATAAGTATCAGTGAAAGACAAAATGAACCCAAAGTCAGCAATTCTTTTTAGAATTTAACATCTATGTATTTTCAACGTAAAAATTTCGTACTATTAATTAATTAAAAATTGTTATAGATATGTCTTTTAAAATAATTATTTGTTATAAAAACTATTATAATAATCATAATAATAATTTGTGATTGAATGGTATATATATTTTTTATATTATCATCATATACTAATTACTCTTATTTTTAGTAATGGCAATATTATTATTTCAGTAATGAATGTATTTACTAACACACGCAATTTCATTTTTGTAATATATGTACAAGAAAAATTGTTACTACTTTCGTTATAAAATTATTGATGTTTTAATTTTTTTTTATTTCAAAATTATTAATACTTTACAAATTTTAAATTTTATTAATTACTTTTTTCATATATTATTGTTTTTAAAATAATTGGATTTGATTTCCGCGAAGGGTATGACAACTGTAACCTATTTAAAAAGCATTTCAACTAAATACAAATCAGATTTACATTTTATATTAAATAGAAAATTTTAGATTAAGTGCAATAATTGTTTAATCTATCTACGTTAATATTAAATATTAATAGTTTTAAGCTATGTTTGGCGAGCCATTTCAGCTAGCTTCTAACTTTTTTTATTAGCTGAAAAACTTATTTGATTGTTCGATAAACAAATTTTTTTTAGTAGTTTCTATCATTTTTTGAAACGCTACTTGAAGTAGCGTTTTTTAAAACGTTAGCTTCTAGCTTTTTATATTTTATTTCCTTTTTATTCTTAAAATATTTATTAAATTTTTTTATCACCTTTTTTAAATAAAACATGGTTTTATTATTTATTTGTTATTATATTTTACATATTTTTATATTACACTATTTATTTTAACTATTGTACTATAATATTTAATTTATTATTTCGACATTATATTTCACGAAATTAACAATGATAAATGTTATATTTTTTTTATTTTTTGAATAATTTTATATTAGACAATTTATTTTAACTATTACACTAATTAACATAACAAAAGTATAATATCTACTTAAGTGTATGTTTTTTTATTTCATTTTAAATTTGATTAAAAATATTTTAAGATATAATATAAGATTAATAGTAGAATACTTAATATGAAAAAAATGTAATAATTGAAACTAAATATATAATGAAAATAATTTATCTATAGATAAAAAATTACAAGAGTTTAAAATAAATTAAAAAATTAAAATTATAACACCTCAAAATATTTTTTTATCCATAAAATAAAATTAAAATTTATATAAAAGTATCATATAAATATGTCCATTTCTGTCATTTTATATTTTTCAGCTACTTCACACATGTAGTTTTACCTGACACTTATGATTTAATAAGTTAGTTTAACAGTTTTCAACTACCAGTTACCAGTTACCAGCTTTCAGCTACCAGCTAGCTTTTCAGTTTTCAGCTAGCTTTTCAGCTAGTTTTGCCGAACATAGTCTTAGAATAAAGATGGTATTATATATTGCACTAGTAAATATTTATTTTTATACACTTTAAATTCATAATAAATAAATATTTTGAATATATAAATTATATTATAATTAAAATCTATAATAAATAAAAACATTTATATACTTAACTTATATATCAAATTATAAAAAATATTTTAAATTATAAAATAAAGTGATTTTTAATATTAAGAGGAGTGCTAGGCCTAACAATATACTCTTTAATATACTCCTTTTAAATATATTGTTTATTATTGATTAGAATTTATTAAAAATTATAAATCATGATAGAGATTCATTAAATAGATTATTAGACCTACAAAAAAAATTATGATATCTAATAAATTTTAACTAATAAAAGAGTTTAGTTTATATTCAAAATAATGTTAGAAAGTGTGTTTTTGATATTTTTCTATTAAGAATGTATAATTAAAAGTGAAAAGAGTAAAAATCTTCTTTTCTTAATTATGTGTTCTTTAAATTGAATATTTTTTCTTATAAAATTTTATATTTTAATTTATAGTATTAAATGTAATATTTTAATATATTTATATGTTTTTATTCACTTACAGTATTTTTCAAATATGCAGTGATGTAACTGATAAAATTACACAATCAAGATTTTTTACACAAAATATTTCTGAATCTACGAAAGGAAAGGAGGATAAATGTTTTATTTTATTTTCCTTAAATTAAAATATCTTGAAATGTACGAAAGCACAAAACATGACAATGTGAAGGTGTGATTTTATGATAGAACCGCAAAGATTGGAATCAGCTGGCGCGGGACCCGCGATACGTGTCCCACTCGCACCACACTCCATAGACAAGTTACTCAGATTCTCCATTTTGCACTTCACCTTCAACCCTCAGCCTTTGACTTTTTGTTTCATCCCCATCATTTCTTTTTCTATTCAACCCATGGAATCTTATACTTTTCTTTCAACTTAGATCAGATCAGATCACATCTCCCCAATATTTTAATATTTAAATCCAACCAACACAAAAATAGGTGGGTGGCCCAAAGTCCAACCAATTTCATGCCATAGTCCCAGAAAAAAAATTAAAAAAAAAAAAAAACAATTACAGTCAGTGTAAAGGTTTATACTTTATATACTCTCATTCAATATGATTTATCGATTTTTATAAATATTAAAATAATATTTCGATTGGTCGAGCGTGAATGAATGTCTATTAAATTGAAAAAATAAAAATAAAAAAACATGTAAGTATATTTGATAATTTGTTGTCAAATTTACACAAAAGTCCTTATCCATCTAGTAGACGACTCTTTTGGTCCACAAAGGTCACAACCAACAAAGCAAAAGTTGACTTTGCTTCTTTTTCTTTTCTTTTCTTTCCCTCGCTTGCAAGAAGTTCCCTTCTTTTTTCTCCCACTGTTACAATATACGGTTACAACTTCCCCGTTAATTGCAAACGGCGGTTATCACTCATCACTGTCGGTGCCATACTTTTCCGATCTCCGCCGTCGCTTAAACAGGCTGAGCGGCAAAAGCCGCGGCGGCGCCGGCAGCAGTTTCTGGCAGACGCGGTTGCGGATGACGGTGCTCTCCCTCGTAGGTAACGATGAGCATGTTGGGGTCATCCTGGGCTCGCTCCACGTGCTTCCTCGCTGGACACCCTCTCACGCTACTGCACTTGTAGTAACCTCTGCCAATACCAAAAAATAATAATTAATTTCCGGCGAATGTTAAAATATTAAGATTAAGATTTGTGGGAAGAAACAAATATCAAGCGACGGTTCCAAAGGTGAAACGCGTCGAGATTAATGTTTGACTTTGACAGAAGGGTAAGAATAAAATACATACCGTGGGTAGGGTGACCCCTTGATTGGTTTTTGACCATACTTTCTCCACGAGTACTCGTCCGCTGGGATATCAGCAATCTTCGAACTTATCGCCGGCACTCGAATCATTCGTTTCACACGAGATTTCCTATTTTAAAAAAATAACCGAAAAATTCATTAATTTATTTATTTATTTATTGTTGAGATTTGTTGAAGGAATGGATCTAAATTGAATTTATAATTTACCTTCTCTTGGAGCAATGGCAGTGAGCGGAGGATGAGGCTTTTCCGGCGGAGAGGGTGGCGTCGTGGCACCTTTTCCCGTGGGATGAAGAGAGAGGGGGCTTGCCGGCGGCGAGGATGGCGGGGCCGATCTTGCCGTCGGAGACGCTGCCGTCGGCGGTGATGGAGGACATGAAGGAAGAGGTGGTGGTGGACATAGGAGGGGATATACTAAAAGTGGTGGTGTCCTTGGTCTTTGAATATTGAGAAACCGACAAATCGGTAGAAGAAGGGTTAGGGTTGGGATTTGACTTTACCATAACAGGTTTTGCAAAATCAAGAGTCAGCGCCTGGGGTTGGGGTTGGGGTTGTGGTTGAGGTTGAGGTTGAGGCTGAGAAGGAGGAGAAATTGAAGGAGAAGGTGCGCGACGAAAGCGAGCGTGGCCGGTGCGATTCAACAAGTTGATGACTTGTTTGAACTTGGAGACAGTGAAGTCGGTGATTTCCGTGCAGTCAAGGTGGTTGAGATTGAGACGGTGGTGGTGTGCAGAAGCAGAAGCAGAAGCAGAAGCAGAAGCAGAAGAATTAGAAGGGATTTGAGAAGAAAGCACGCGAATCAGATGCTCCATACTCTTCAACCCAGCGGAAGCTGCTTCTTGTATCGCTATATTCTCTTCCATCCTCGTCTTGGCAACACCTGCCAGATCTAAACTTAGGTTTTGTTTTTTGGTGTGGGTTTGGTTTCGATGGGAGAAACTAGAGAGGAAGAGGAGGTTATAAAAGAGAGGGAAGGGGGGTGAGAAGGCTGAGAAAGTCAACTAAGTTTCGTCAATCCAAGCCTAGATATTGGTTGGACTTTTCTTTTTTGCATGTAATGGCCAGAATAATGTTGTTTACAAATCACTTTTTTATTCTCCCAATATTAATTATTTTAATAAAAAAAAAAAAAAGGCGCGCCGCGACAAAAACAATGTTTACTTACTGTAAAGGTCCAAAGGAGGAGTTGGTGGTGGGTCCCACCACTTCTTGCTACGAAGCCCCAAGGGAAAGTGCCAAACCAACTAAACAAAGTCTTTACTCATACTCTCCTATCTTCATCTTCATGCTTTCATTAATTATTATCTCTATGGTATTGTAATCCCTACCATATTTTATAACGCGTTCACTGTCTTCAAGTATTTTTCCAACCCAAGCAACCAAAGTGGTCAACTCAACGCAATTGCACGTACTGTATGTACTAACTAATTTCCCACCTTCCTTAACCGATCAACTATGTTTCCCTTCCGTGTCACTTGACTCTCTTTTTCTTATTTCTTTCTTCATTTAAATATGTGATTGTGTGAACGATCTATTTAGAAATGAATTACATAAGTTATACTTATTAGCTTTACCATGTGTTTGAAAGTTGAAACAATAAAAAAGATAACGAGAGGAAAAAAAAAGAAAAAAATAATTTTTGTTTTTAGCCATTAACTACTTTTTCTTTTGGTTTTTTCTTCAATCAATTATGAGAAAATGCATGTTATTTTTTTAATTTTTCCTCCTTTTCAATCATACCATCAATTTATTTATGTAAAGGCCAATTTATTTTTGTACTTGTATGTAGAATCTTGTAATTATCTAGCGCATTCATGCATTAACTATACCGTATTAATATTGAAATCAACTTCGATGTTTATTAATATTACATTTGTGATGGATTTTGACTTTAGTATCCTGCTTAGCACACCGAAAGGAAATCAATACAAATTTGTTGGCTATTAGAGCACTGCAATAAATCAGTTTGGGTTATATTATTTCCCGAATTTGGCTTTTCAAGTTTATGGAAAACAAGATTGTTCCTTCAAAAGTGAAGAGGTTATTTCTTGTTGACTTCCATAGACTTCGCTATTAGTTACCGTATATATACCACCGAGTGTGCATTCCACTACTAAAATATATAGTATAAAATTATAGTGATCGCCTCGGAAGTTTCTCCCTTCACCTTTTCCATTTTGTCCTTTTGTTTATGGTTGACTATCTATCTTACAAGTAGATGGCAACGGGTAAAAAGCAAATCGCAACTAAATGGAACTTTAATTTTGAATTTTGGCGTGGATTCCCAATACGATGAAAAAAGTAATGCATATAGTTTCAATAAAGAAGAAATAAAGTAACAAAGATTACTCAACTTGATTCCTTGTGTTACGTCAATTCCTAATTTGGTCAGCCACGACACCGAGGAATAGAAACATTATCATGCTGCTTACCCTAAAAAAATCATGTTCGAATCTCTTTGTCACTCTAATTCAACGCAGATGGGAATAAAATATAAACAATTTTTCTTGCTAGTTTTAAAATATGTAAATTAAAATCAGAGAAAGCAATACGCATTCGATTTGATTTGATTTGGAGAGTTGATATTTGATAGGAATTTATTCTATGATAATATTTCTATTCTATGCTAATAATTAATATGCTTTCATGCGCACATGTACATTATTTCCCATTTAACTAAACAAAGCACTAATAATTGAGAGAGGGGAGATGGCATCTAACTTTTTTTTTTTGTCAACAAAATGGCATCTAACTAGGTAGTACTTAGCCAGAGTCTGGGCTGCTGGTGAGCAGGTGAGGCCCAACGTACATTAAACATAACAAAAGTTTGGTTGACATCTACGATGATTGTTTAATATCAACAATCAACAACAATATAATGTGGTCAACGTTTTCGTGCAACCATTAACCAATATGTTGAGCATTCCATACAACCGTGGAGAGAGGTAATGCTTTATTCTTTCCTCGATTCATGGGTTAACATGGACGATCAACCAACGTCCGATGAGTCCCATCATCATTCAATGGCTACACGGTATTGGTACGGTGGTTGACCTAAGATACAAGATTTCAAATATATGTGTGTGTGTGTTTATTGGGAGGGTAAATAAATAAAAATATTTTATATTCTTAAGAATTAACAATATTTGAAATGTTTTTCAAAACTTATATTAAATATAAAAATGTGATATTCTTAAGTTCACTTTCCTAAAAATAATTTTTTGATACTATGAAAGAAACACAACATTAAAATAAAGGAAGAGTAAATGACCATAATGTCCTAATAGAATTTATAGTTCAACTCAAAAACGTTGGAAGGGAATTCAAAGCCCCAGGCCCCAATAAAAAAGGTCTTCTTAGTTTGCTAGCTCGTTTTATAGATTCATGTTAAGGTCAGCAACCAAAAAAAATAAGAAAAAGAAACAGAAGTGGGAGGTAATAGTGGTCCAGTGCAGCTGCAGCCACGGTTTCTCTCCCCGTTCATTCCAATTCTTTCTATTTTCACAGGTATTGGGAAAGGTCCATGACAAACTACATTCTTTTTTAGAAATGATATTATTTTGAATAATCCAATCATACACTTTAAATCGATACATCCATACTTCAAATACTAATCTGTGCATTTTTTTTTCCGGAGCATTTAGCCCTATCAACACAAAACTCTGTAGTACTTAACAATGTTCATTGACGAGTTCTAGGGTGGGAAACATTAATAGGTTTCTCATTGTGGGAAAGAAATTTTTCACCATTATTAGATCTAATATTTTTTAATTGGAGGGTTGAGATTGTTATTTTATTTTATCTTTTTCTTTTCATTTTTATTTTTGTCTTTCCGAACTTGTCCCCGTCATTTTCTCTATCACTTCAGATCGAGAGACTTTCGCCACCGCGACACCTCTGCCTCCACCGCAACCAGCCTACTTTTCCATTTCCAATGTCGATGTTCTTCCTTCACCTCAAAACCAAGCACTCGTTTTTTTATTTTTTATTCCAGAAACTTGTGAGTAAAAACAAGATAAAAAAAAAAAAAAGGAGACAGATAATGTGAAGCCATTGATGCTCAATCTCTTCACTCCTCTGCAACCTACAGCGCATCTCACCTCTCTCGCCGTGGTTACGGTACAGAACCAGTGCCAAAGCGCAAGGTGGCGGTTCTCGGTGCCACCAACAAGATTGCGCAAACCCTCTTGCTTATGATGAAGCTAAACGCAAACCCTCTTTTAATCTCGCACCGATGGCGAAGATACAACACACAAAGGAGCTAGTGAGGTAGTTTCTGGTGTTCCTCGGATTCACCAACACCCTCGAATTACACGAGGCCGAATTGCGCACCAACATTGACAAGGGCTTCGTGGTCGACAAGATTCTCGACCTAATCTTCTCCGTCTACACGCCCAAGTTTCACACGCGATTTAATGGTTAATTGGGTCTTGATGTTGTTAATGTGGTTCGACTTCGACTGTCAGAGGATTGAAACTTTTGCTTCTTGATTTTCACCTTGGATGGTCAATTCGCGATTCATCGCCAATTGTAGCACGAGTGTCCAAATTGTTCTTCTACAGCAATGAGAATGGCTATATTCAATATGTGGTTGCTTTGACTATTATTAATATTGAGATTCTGCAGTAACGTAGCATTTGTTGTGGATGCTATAATATTAAGGATAATATTTCGAAGGAGGTTTATGCCATGGCAGTGAGGATTAGGGTCTCGAAGAAAAAGGGAAATTGTGGGTGAGAGGGTCACAGAGGAGGGGGACAAATCGGGAAAAGCAGAAAATAAAACGAAAAAGAAAAAAGAGAAACATGAAAAAATTTTAGCCTTTGATTAAAAAAGTAGTATATCGTACGGTTACAATTCCTTTCCCACGGTGGGAAACCTATTAACGTTTCCCACCCTAGAACTCGTCATGTTCATTGGATAATACCTTGCTAGATATTCTCAAACTTTTATTGTGGATGCATGGTTGTCCCGTTTTTATTATCAAGACATGCTACAATTTAATATAGTATATAATGGTCATGCTTTAAGGTGCTTTTAGTGAAAGATGCCTTAATTAGGTAATAGGTGTAACTTGTATAACAATTAACCAAGTCGATATTGTTTTGGTTAAGCAATATTGGCTTCTTTTTTTTTTTTTTTTTGACAAAAACAATATTGGTTTTAATAATATAGAAACTAATATTACACGATTTTATTCATAAAAGCATATCGGTATTTTATGAGAAAAAAATGTTTATAAATTATTCTTAACCTCTTAAACACACACACTGCTCATTAAATTATTTTATTTTTGTGTGTGTTTATTATGTTTATGTTTTTCTTTAGATTCCAGTTGCAGTGCTACAACAAATATTTAAATGTTTGGTTTGGTTCAATTTTTTTTGTTTTAAAAATAACAACTACTTTAAATATTATATTTTTGTAAATAGACAACTTTCACTTTCATCCCTTATTAATCAGTCTTTAAATTCTATCTATTATTTTAACAATTCTTTATGTTAAATTGGGAAGCCTTTACTGTTGAATCTTCTTCTAGCTGCAGTATCGTTGTTTCTTTCCGTTTTCTTTTATCCACAAAAAAATAAGATTGACTTATCCTATAAATCAGAATATATAATCTTGAATGGAAATACTTTTTAAGAACTATTTTTTAATGAGATCGTTTTTATGAATTTTACTTTAACAAAAACATTTTTAGAAAATTTTCTTCAATGAAAACGTTTTTAAGAATTTTTCTTTAACATTTTATTTTTTCAATCTATCCTCTTTATCTTTAAATCTTCTTGGTCCGTGTGCTTGAGCATATTTTGAATTTTTGAGATATGTGGAAAATCAATTCTTTCTTTTCGGCCCCTACTTGACTAAAATAATATTGTTCGTACACCACGCATCACCTGCCTTTGATTCGTGTCCAGCCCAATACTCACATTCACGTTAATGTTTTCGCATGTCCAGCCCAAGTCGTGATAGGTCTGAACCGATTCTTTAAACTTAACGATTCATTTTTATTTTATTTTTCTATAAACAATTAATAGAATCAGTTTGTCTAAACTAAGAGTTTGAATACGAGACTCGTCTATTTCCCATTTCGATATTGTGTCTATAACTAGACAAAAGAAATTACAATTTCAGTTTAATAAATAACTTTTATGAGCCACAATGAAATTGTCATTTTCAAATAAAACGATTGAGGAAGTAGTCAGTTTCAAATGTTTCTTACAACTTCTCTCTTGTGTAACAAAAGTTTCCTGCGAAGAATCATTACAATTTTGCTCTTGGATAAATTGTTTCATTAATTACTATAACTATTGTATTTTGAAGGATATTATAAAAGACAAAGTCTCACATTACCTAAAATAACTTTACCTCACGAATTTATATATCATTTTGTGTTAAAGATTTACAAAGTGACTAATTAGAAGTAAAAGTCTCGTGCCCATAAGTTTAGGCTTGTGGGCCTCTCATAGTGCAAATTGTAACAAAATTCTAAAAAAAAAATTGTTCTTAATTAATTTCTTACTCAACTGAAAAATTAACAAACCCTAACAATATATTACAGATGGTACGGTCGATCATAGACAAGCTTTGCTGAAAAAAAGAAAAAACAGATAGGCATCAATATTGACCATATGCTTTGTTTTCGCACCACGGGGTGATTGAACCGTTAGTGTCTTTGTAATATGCAAAACGGAGTCAGCTGCTCATTTATGTCTGAATCTTCTTCACATCTCACTACCATTAAAATTAAAATAATACTCTCTCAGAAAGATCTTTGCTGCTACCGCAGATCACTGAATACTGCCTAACTTACATGTGCATGAACGACTGCAATGGCACCGAGTTAGGCTTATAATCAAATTACACACAGTTCATAGAAAATCCAACCTTATTATTATTATTATTCTGTCTACATTTAACCCACTTGACCTGTTCTTTTTTATTAGTATTATTTTCTTAATCTGGTGAACTTTTTTTTGTTTATGAAGCTACAAACCGCATCTAATTTAATTTATAATTTAGGTGGCACTCTCTTGCTTGTTAAAAAATTAACAACCTAGAGACATGTCTATAAGAGAGGACTAACAGTGAAGGTTTAAGCCTCTTTGGCCTTCTTTCTCGTGAGAGTTAATTTCCTTAATTTCTCAGTCATGTTTCCTTCTTTTCCAGCTTAAACGCTACTCTACAAAACCTTTCACAACTCTCTTTTTTCTCCCTATCTCTTTCTGTCTACATTGACCTACCTACAACCCTGCATTAACCATGATCACCGGTACGGATATTTATGATGTTTTCGCGGCTATTGTGCCCCTCTACGTGGCTATGATATTAGCATATGGCTCAGTTCGGTGGTGGAAAATTTTCACACCTGATCAATGTTCTGGCATAAACCGCTTTGTTGCTGTGTTCGCAGTTCCACTGCTTTCTTTCCACTTCATCTCCTCCAATGACCCTTATGCTATGAACTACCACTTCATAGCAGCTGACTCTCTTCAAAAAGTTGTCATTCTGGGTGCTCTTTTTCTATGGAACACCTTCACAAAACATGGCAGCCTAGACTGGACCATCACCCTCTTCTCACTTTCCACTCTTCCAAACACACTTGTCATGGGGATCCCTCTATTGAAGGCCATGTATGGGGACTTTTCAGGGAGCCTCATGGTCCAAATTGTGGTGTTGCAAAGTGTCATATGGTACACCCTCATGCTGTTCATGTTTGAATATAGAGGTGCCAAACTCCTCATCACAGAACAGTTCCCTGAGACTGCAGGTTCCATCACCTCCTTCAGGGTTGACTCAGATGTTGTCTCACTCAATGGTAGAGAGCCACTGCAAACTGATGCTGAGATAGGAGAAGATGGAAAACTCCATGTGGTGGTTAAGAGATCAGCAGCTTCTTCCATGATATCTTCCTTCAACAAGTCCCATTTAACTTCCATGACTCCCAGAGCATCCAATCTCACTGGGGTTGAGATCTATTCTGTTCAGTCATCAAGGGAACCAACCCCAAGAGCTTCAAGTTTCAACCAAACAGACTTTTATGCCATGTTTGCAAGCAAAGCAGCGAGTCCAAAACATGGCTACACAAATAGTTTCCAGAGTAATGGTGGTATTGGTGACATTTACTCGTTGCAATCTTCAAAAGGGGCAACACCAAGGACTTCGAATTTTGAAGAGGAGACGTTGAAGATGCACAAGAAGAGAGGAGGGAGGAGCATGAGTGGCGAGCTGTTTAATGGAGGGTTGGTTTCTTCTTACCCACCTCCGAATCCAATGTTTTCAGGGTCTACAAGTGCTGTTGGCCCCAAAAAGAAAGATAGCACTGGTGGCGGTGGTGGTGCTGCACCTAACAAGGAGTTACACATGTTTGTTTGGAGTTCAAGCGCATCACCAGTTTCTGAGGGGAATTTGAGGCATGCAGTTAATAGAGCTGCTTCTACTGACTTTGGAACCGTCGATCCTTCCAAGGCTGTTCCACACGAAACTGTTGCCTCAAAAGGTAACCCCAAAATCACATATCAAAAGTATATCATGCACTCAAACCCTTTTTGCCTTTTGCTCCTCAGTCTTAATTAGATGTATTGATTTTCAGCTGCATAGGAAAAATTATTATATTAATCTTTATGTGATATATAATTGAGTTTATTTGCAGTCCTGTTGATTTTCTTATAAGCATTGGCATTAATTTTGAATGTGTGATTTTGCATGCAGCTGTTCATGAATTGATTGAGAACATGAGTCCCGGTCGTAGAGGGAGCAGAGAGAGGGAGCTTGAAATGGATGAAGGAGCAAAATTTCCCACAAGTGGATCTCCATACACCTGCCAGAAGAAGGTGGACATGGAAGATGGCAATGCAAACAAAAACCAACAGATGCCACCTGCAAGTGTCATGACAAGACTCATCCTCATCATGGTTTGGAGAAAACTCATAAGAAATCCTAATACTTACTCAAGTCTTTTGGGACTCACGTGGTCTCTCATATCATTTAGGTACATCATGAATTTCAAAGTAAATAAAAATAACAAAAGACAAGTTTACTTGTTGCTGTCACTTCATCAATGGTTTGCTTGTGTGCATGCATGCAGGTGGCACATTGAAATGCCAACTATTGTAAAAGGTTCCATCTCAATACTGTCTGATGCTGGTTTGGGAATGGCCATGTTCAGTCTAGGTACTTGTTATGTGCCCTTTATTTATTTATATTTTCTCCTTTCTATTAACTCTTTATATATGTTTTAAAAAAATGAGTAAATTATATGAGAATAATTTGTAATATAATGCACTTAATTGTAAACAGGTCTGTTCATGGCATTACAACCCAAGATCATTGCCTGTGGAAAATCTGTGGCAGCATTTTCTATGGCTGTTAGGTTCTTGACAGGTCCAGCTGTGATTGCTGCAACCTCAATAGGCACTGGAATCCGTGGAGTTCTTTTGCATGTAGCAATTGTCCAGGTGAAGTGAAACTTGAAACCCTCTTTATCTATTAATCAAAGTCTAATAATGTTATTTTTAGTTGTTTATAACACCGCATGTGTTTATTGCAGGCTGCCCTTCCCCAAGGTATCGTTCCTTTTGTGTTCGCCAAAGAATACAATCTCCATGCAGATATACTTAGTACTGCGTAAGTGTCTTTTTTCTTTCTACACTTACATATGCTCCCAACCTTGTGCATTAGATGAAGGTAATTATGTGAATTTAAGGCATCAAATAAACAAATTCTAAAAGAGACTTTGCTAATTGTGCAGGGTTATATTTGGGATGCTAATTGCATTGCCCATAACCATACTCTACTACGTGCTGCTTGGACTCTAATATATCTTGGGAGGCAAAAGCAATAGAAAAAGAAGTATGTTGCTGTAACTGTACGTACTACGTAAACCCAAGGTCACGCTCAAGCGGGGTGGATGAAGGGAAATGTAGAAGATATTGGATTTTAGATGTTAGAGAGGGAAAGAGAAATTATATATAGTATATAGTAGAATGCTATATATATTAATTATTTATGATTCTAATGAAAGTTTTGGTTTGATTTGTTCCAAATTTCCAGCCCACTCTGAATTCTCTCTATTTGTTAATGGAAAAATCTTTTAGTTACGTAGGAAAGCAAGAGATTACAACCTATGAGGCGCGAGAGAGATCAATATTTTGATGTTAATTATTTTGGTAACACAAATATCAGTGTAGCAAGTTGCTCGTTTTTTTTTACTCTTTCGTGGCCAGTTGATATGAAATCCAGTCTTAAAAATTACACATTCAACATTTTTAAAATTGCTACATTGAACTTTGGGACTTCTGAATGAACTTAGCATTTATGCTTCCTTTCAACATCACAGAAAAGAAACACATTGAGTATCTGAGATTTTAATCTTCGACGACGTTGACTTTTCAAATTCCTTCATTGATAAGAAAAATATTCTTTATCAATTTAGTTTTAAAGAATTCAATTGGAGGTTTGAAGTTTGAACAAAATAAGGAGCAACGGTAACACGAGCTATTGAAGAAAATGTCCTGACTCAAATTATTAAAAAGCCTAGACTCTTTGCACGCAAGAAATATATTGATCATCACATAATACATCAGGAATGGCTTATTAAACTTATATATTCTGTTTTTTTTAAGAAGTTTTATGAGATAAGTATAATGTTGTATGTATGGAGGAGGCCTAAACGTTTGAACATTTTAATGGGAAGGGAACAATACAACAGCATTACTTACAATCTACGCATTAATCTAGATTAATAAGAGTTGTACATATATAAAAGCCGTCTCTAGCATGGTAATGTTGGCTTTTTCAATAGCTTTCTATTTTGTATATATGAATACATAAGTATAAACTACTAGTTATATTGATCTGTAGATCGAAGATCAAAAGCAGGGTGGCTTCAGTTCATCGTTCCAGTGGTTGCCTTTTTCAAAAAAAGTATGGTTAGTGTCCTTGGGATCTTGTTCAACATAATAAATACTGAAAACTTCAGTCCTTAGCCATGTGAGACTTACGGATGATAAACGGCTCTAATTGGATCAAAGTTCTTAATTCATGTTACCCTTCTATTATAGGCGTAGGTGTTTGGGATATTCCAAAAGTTTCATTTATTAAAGTTTCAAGGAATTGTCTTGTTCTTAGCCATTCAATTCATATGTCACAGTTAATGATATCCAATGAATGATATGCCCCGACAACTTTGGCTATTAAAATAATCAATTTAATTTTAACTATACTGATGATAACGCTAGTATCAGAGTCATCAAGAATTTCATCTATTATTTACTTAGAATTGATACATAGTACATGACTACTTTAGATGCTACTGCTACTACAATTATTAATGTGTATCTAACATTATTCTTATTAACTTTTTTTACATGTATAAGAAAAACGAAGTTAATCTGCTATTAAAGTCGATGGGTATAAAATAAATCTCAAGAAAGTCAGCATTTCGAAAACCCATATATTCGTCGATTTATTTAACATTAATTGGAAAAAAAGAGCCTGTTGGCTAAATTTGAGCACTACTTATTCTGGTTGACCAAAAGAAAGTTTCTTGGAAATTACAGACAGCTCTTAAAGCCATGTCATCTGACAATTTGATTAAATCATAATCCCAAGTAGATACTGATGAATTTATGAGAGGGATGAAAAGAATCATTTTGTATTTGAAACATGACAAGAAAAAATCCATTAATCAAACTAATGAGATTAGATCAGAAACATGGCATGTGCTTAGGTTCCTTATAATTTGATCAAGATGGTCTTGATCCCCTCCCCATTAGGATCAACCTGTGCCTGTGCGTGTGCCACGATAGAGTTTAAGAAACATACAAACACCGTAATGATAGATTAAAAGAAGAATTGGTTTTCCATGTTAATTTATTTTGAGATTAACACGTTGTATTGGTCTCTGATCACGTGGAAGTCCAAAGGGGTGTCTTGTCTCTTATTTATTTCGAATGTGGAAGCTAACAGATTGGAATTGGCAGTATTGCACATGAAGGTTGTCCCAGTTCCTGGTACCTTTCAGACATTTCTTCAATAAAATAATGAGTTGAACAGTTTGTGTAAACACTAGAGAGAACATAATGCATCCACTGACAGCATAAACTCTGGCCTAAATGGGGAAAGCCTAATTGGTTTATTTGTTGGTCTGTGGGTGTTTCTGTGTTTGTGTCTATTGTGTGAATCAATTTTAGGCTAAGTGAATTGCATTCTTTGTGCTGTGCTTGTGAATGAGTGCTGCAACGTCTAGGACTGAGCATATTCAACTACAAATCCTGATTTCGGAAAGTGTCATCATATCCAATATATTATTACGATTAGTCAAGAAATTAATTTTGCAGCTCCCAATTGCACCGCACCGCACCGCCTCTAAGGAAATCCTGCCATGAATATATACGTATATTCAAAACTTTTTTGACAGATACGTATATTCAAAATTTCAAATAAGACTTCTTTGTTAGTTCAAATTTCAAAATGACTAGACATATGAAAAGAATAAATTAAATAAAGACTCTATAAGTGAAAATACTCATAAACCAACTCTTTGAGTTTTTAAATTGAAAAATGTAAAAATTTCAAGATATAAAAGGGATTATAATTATACCTACTAGAGTCGGCCTAATTATGAGGTTGGAATAGAATACATAAGATCATAGGTTGGAACCTCAATGCAATAATTATACACACAAAAAAAAGATTATAATTTCTCTTTAAGGAAAGTTGAACATTTACCAACATTAGTTGGCACAAGTGGTAGCGGCTTGTGTCCCTTAACCAAGTAGTCCAGGATTCGAATCCTGGTGATGCCACTTTAGGTATGGAATAAACCATGTTGGGAGGAAAATACCCACCTTAGTGTTTGCTCACGGTCCCCGACAGAGTTTAATCATTGTTTTCGGCGATGAATAATCCGTACTAATACCATGGTCAAAAAAAAAAAATTGAACATTTAATGTGAGTTTGGAAAAAAAATTTAAAAAAGTGGATTGCACTTTCTCCCATTAAGTCGTCTTTTTAGTAAAATTCCTATCCAAACATACGTTTTAATTGGACCTTTTCAATTGGACATCCAGCAATGAGACAAAAGTGCTGGATGCTAACATATACCTTCTAATTTTAAAATGGGTCTATGACCAGGATTTTTCTCTGGTAACTGTGTAAGAAACCTCTTTCAAAAGACTTATTACAAAGATATCACATTTGACCAAGATACATACGGTACATAAATTCCAATTTAGTCTTAAATAAGGATTATCTTTTCAAGTAACTTCATTTTTTTTATAAAAAAATCACATTTAAGAAAAGGTTGTTTATCATATTCTTCTTCTACATATGGTTAACGTCACTTAGAGTTTGTTTGGTTTAAGAAAGAAAATGAAAGGAAAGAAAGTGGAATGAAAGGAAGGGAAAAAAAAGAGAAAGTGAGATGATTTTTTTATTGTTTAGAAAGAAAGAAAAACGAATAATACACTTTTTACTTGATAAATCATATTTAAGTTATAATTTTATTATTAAAATATTAAATTCTGCAGGATTATGAAAGATTATGAAGGCTGAATACACAATTAATGTCTCGTAATATGTGCAGCTCCTTCTCCCTTCTCTTTCTTTCCAATTTGGGAGGATTCTGATTTCATGTGGGGCCCAGCATTTTTTTCTCTTTCCTTCATTGCTTTCATGTCTACCAAAGGGAAGAAGAATTTTTGGAAAATGTGCTATCCTTTCTCATCTTTCCTTTATGTTATCTTTCTCTTGAACCAAACGAACACTTAAGCTTTGTTTAGATTGATAAAAAAAGATCAAATAAAATCTAATAAATTAAAATGTAATCATAATAATAAAATAAAACTTCAATTTTATTGCTTAGATATGTTGTAATGAAATGGGATAAAATCACTATTCCGTCTCATTCCTGTCAAATTGAGAAAGAAAAAATAAAGATAAACTATAAAATGAAATGAAATTCGTTCCACTAATTTTTATTATATTTCATTCTTATTTTACCAATTTAAACAATGCTAAAACATTATACCATTATATTCCATTCTTCATTACATCCTCTTCTACCAATTCAAACATAACCTTAGCTAATCACTTAACAATCACAAAACAATGAAAACTGATAAATCCAATGATCCAGATCAGTAGTAGGTTTAGAGAACCCATTCTACTGAAATGAATGTTATCAACATTCTTTTTCAATATTTATCTAAAATAAATAAAAAATTCTTTTTCAATATACTTTTCATTGTAGGATGAATTTCATGTGAAAACTATTAAATCAAAATAACAAAGTTTTAAAATAAATGTGGTAAAGAATGTATTACTAATACATACCACACTGTGAATCAGCATTCTCAGGTTGATTGAACCAGAAATCTCAAACAAACAAAAAAATATAAAAAAAAAAATTGAAGATACCATCGTAGTTTGTTCTTCAAAATAAAAAATAAATAAATAATGTATACTCTAATAAAGTAAACTTTTTTTTTACATTATCTAACCATAAACTGTCATATATGATAAATTTTATAATAATTATCTTAAAAATCATATCAATAATTTATTATTAATTAACAATATAAAATCTTGTACAGTAACAATCTATGCCTATTTAACTCATAAAAAAATTAAGGCAAATGCTAATTAATGTAGTAAAGATCTGGTTAAAGAATAAAAAAAGAAATGTTTTTATTAAAAAATATTATTAATACATTCCCTCCATGATTTCCAATGCCCTACCAACGTGATTTACAATAAAAACTTTCTATTTTTTATTCCTTAACAACACTGGTTGGCTAGAGCCAAAAATATATTATGAAAAGGTGATAATCAGGTGCTACAAATTACAAAGACTTCATAATTCCATTCTTACTAGAAATAAAATTGAGAACCCTCTTTCCCCATGATGAGATGTAGCAAATTGAGATGAGTATAATAGCAAAAAAGTAATTCTCTGTTTTCAGTGACAATTACAAAATGCAACAGTAGCTCCAGAAAAAAATCGTAACTCCGGATAAGAATCCACCAAATCATTCATTTACAGATAGATGTTCCAACTCGAGCAGCAGTTGCCATGTGTAATAGAACCATTGTATCCTAGTACGGCTTTAATAATATTTGAACATAAACTATCAACACCCAAAATGGTCAGATTGGAATCTAGAAATCACAGAAGGGAAAAAAGCTTGGTTAATGTAATGCAGTATTAGGAATTTTGTTAGACATTTTCAGCACTGTAATGTCCATTTTGGGAACTTCCATTTTCTTTGCTTAGTTTAGATTTTGGTAAAAGGGTGACCTGTCGAGGAAATATCTTGTTTGATTGCTGCTTCAGATTGAGGTAAGTGTAAGCAGACATACCAGCAATAGCTGTAAATGCTCCACAGATACTGATTATGCCAGGATTGGATCCAAAGAGATAATAGTTTCCCAAAAGGATAATGCATGTCTTAAACTGCCCAAGAACAACATGCGAGACGGCAGATGTAGCACTGTAAATTGCAACAAAAATACATGAAGAAACTAACCAGCAACAGTTAAGTATACCACAATGTAATACAGAAACAGATATACAATTAATAAACTTTAATAAATGATCGGGGTATGACACTTTTTAAATGATCTAACATTAACATTGTTACAAGCTTCTCACACTTGCTTACCTGTGCATCTGGCCATAGAATACCATCAGTATTCGCACATAACTATCAAAGTTTGCTATGTCTATAAACTTATCTTGAAATTCTAAGTACATAGAGGATCACTATTTTAGTATATTGCAAGAGGATTCGTTAATGGTCTGCCATACCACTCAAATATACAACTTTATTAGTAACTTAGCTCATTGAGATTGTTGATATTGCAAAGAATTTAGATCAATCTGACTCGGAGAAAATATCTAGCTATATTCTAATTATAATTATAACATGTTAATGGCATGTTTATTAAAAAAAAAAACGTTAGTGGCACAAAAAAATGCATAGATATTTAAAATAAACCATCTAAGTAGCCCATAAATCACAATAATAATAGTGATTTGAACCCTTAACTTGTTCGTTGATAGTGAAATGCAAATTATATTCACAAAAGAAACAAAGATGGTATCAATTGCCACTAAAGGCTTCCTGACACAACTCTGTCACCTGAACTAATAAGCTTATTCCTCCTCAACCATGGACCAGATATTCACACTAATTGTTTAAGCTTTGAAATAGAAATTCTGACTAGCAGTCTTCACACCCAAGCCAAGAATAAGTAACTTCATGAAAGGAAGCTAAGAAAAACCAAGTGACCTCTTTATGTTCGGCACATTGGAGGTCAGGTCATTAGTAAATCATCACTTAATTTGATAAAAACAACCTGGTAAAATATTAAACAAGTGTCTCACCTACTATTCTACTAAAAACTGAAATTGGAATTCTTTTCACAGTCAAAATATTCAACAATAAAAGAGAGTAATGCATGTCCCTTACCCTAGTGCTAAAGCACCAGACCACTGAAGCAAAAATCCAAGAATGGCTGATGTGAGTATTACCAATGTGTTACTGAAGTTCCAATCAAAGGAAAGTACACCAGGAGGGTCTAAGCAGGGTAACATAGCAGCCAGAAAAATTAAAGTAATAGGTGTTGTTTTCCACATCAACCTGTTGATCAATCCACAAATAAGGCAAGGAGAAAGGAATATTGTGATGTAATCGGCACTGGGAATTGGGAGAGGAGATCAGGATAACATAATATAAAGATATAATAAATACTTACAAATGGCCAAAAGAATAAACAAGCAAATTACTCACGCCAAAGCTGTCCAGTTCTCTTGCTGCTGCAGTGTGGACCACAGGATTTTATTTACAGCACTAGGTACAATCCACGCTAATGCTACACAGGCACCAAAGAAATGGAACTGCAAATCCGTCACTGTAGCCACAGCAACACCAATAGATACCACCATTAATGCTAAAGCCTGTAAAGTTTCAATTCAACTCATAGTAAGCATTTCAATAATAATAATAATAATAATAAACGAGATAAGTATGAAATTTCTAAAATCTAGAGTCAATTATGGAGAAACCATTTTTAACATACTACTGAAGGTACCCCCATCATTTACTTCTGAAACATAGAATACATGCATCAATGTGGCTAGAGTGTATAGGTTAACTAATTCAATCAATGCTTTTCAACTGGCATGATGTTAAAGATCACCAAACTTGTACAAAATGATAAATCTCAAAAACCAATAGTCCTAGTTACTAGACCTTTTTTTCAACTACAATTTTGAGCTTCATTCATAGGTCCTTAGAAGCACACAATGTCATGAGAAATCACTTTAAATCAACTGAAGCATTCAGTTATCTTCCGCAAATATATAGGAGCAAAAGAAGTGTTAGGACACAGGAGGGCATTCAATAGTGAATAGACATGCTTTATAGTTTGGTCAAGCACTTCACTTCATAATGAAAGGATGGGATTAGCTACTTGATGTATGTTATTTTAGGTTAAAAGTACAGATGCTTACAGGAGTTCATAGAACAAAATGTGCACATATTTCAAATCAATTAGTCCAAAAAAAAAAAAACTCTTATTTCTACAAGCCTCGGAACACTCTCTTATTTATCCCCATCAAATGTACATGCCCATTGGCCAGCCAAAGTGAATGCATTTACCTTGGGCCAAGAAACTTTCTTCCTGTACAATACAAATTCTGCCATAACTATTGAAGGTGTTACTGCAATCTTTGCCATCTGATAGAAACCAATGCTGAAGATATAGATATTAAAGTCAGAGTACAAAACAAATACTTCAAATAAAAATATCATAGTTGTGTTACCTATTATACTTCAAACTGACATTCGCAAGGCCAGTAGATAGAGACATAACAAATCCAAGAGTAAATAAAGCAGACAGCTTAGTTGATTTTGAGGAAGGAGAAGCAGGAAGAAAAGAAAATGCATTTAGTACAGCCATTAAGAGCCAGCTCACTACATAGTGAATTAGTGAGAGAAGTATAGGGAATTTGAATTTAACAGTTTGAAGAACCTGAAAGGAAAAATGAAAAAGAAAAGGCAAGAAATTCAGAATCTAAAACCATGGTTCTTTGAAATTTCGAAACAGAACACAACCCAACCAGACAGAAGGAAAGAGAGTAAACAAACCATTTTGTTCATGAAGATAATACTAATTGCAACCAGAAAATTGAATGAAAGTGCTGCAGCTGGACCACATGTACGCTGTTGTTGACGTTTTGCACCTTCAGAGGAACGAAATTCATTAAACAGAGAGCCTCTCAACTCTTCCAGTGCTCTTCCTGCGATGAGAAGTAAAAGGTAATAGAAGATATTAGGGAAGGTTTCTTATATATGGAGATATGAACTTGAATAAAGATTGAAATGTCCATAGTAAGTATATAGAATTATGAATGCAACTCCTAGAATTCATAACGAACTGGCTCTAACCAAAAAATATCATTATAATATTGGAAGATTTGGCTTAAGAAACAAACTATCCAAAACAGTGAGAATTGAATAAAACTTGACAACATATGATGGAAGTTGAAAAGGTGAGGATCTTAGAACTGCACGACATTGAGAGATTTGCAATAAAGATACACACACACAGAGGTATTTGGTGTCATCCACAATTTAAAATAAAGATCTGTCAAATTTAAAGAAATTTCATATATTTTTCAAATAAAAAGAGATTTCATTTTGTTTTCCCCCACATAGGTGGGACAAGAACAAGAAGTTTATTTAAATTTAACCATTGAACGGTATTGTTGAGAAATTAACTTTTTGCGTAAGATTAAACACTATTAGAGATATGAATACAAATATATGGAACATAATATAGAACATCCAATACTCAAAAAAAAAAAAAAGCCTCAGATGCAAAATTCAGAGTTGCAGTCCATTTGTAGGCCTGGACAAGGCTTTGCTGGGATTTCAAGGAGGTGCACAGACTAGATTAAAAAATAACAAGCATCATTGTGTTTGGGTGAGCATTTTCAAAATTGATTTTGGTTAAAATTGATTTTAAAGTTAAATGATTTATGTTTGAATAATTTTATTCTAAAGGAGTTAGTAGTAAAACTCAATATAATACTATTTTTTATCTAATGCAAAAGTTACTTTGTGCATGTTTCCATTTACGTTGAATCATCCAAAGTCATTGAAATATCAGCTAATGTAATTTTAAGTAAATGTTCATATTTTTAGTCTCACGTTGAGGAATTTATTGAATTCTAGGTTCAAAATTAATTTTGAGTTGAATAGCATGTTTGGATGCCCATTTTTCACCAGCGTACGCGCGTCCATTCCAAAGAATTATAGAGTTGCTTTTGCATCTTTTAGATAATATGATGTGAAAATATAAATATATGTTAGAAACGTTATTCCAAACACACTGGAAGCAACTTTAAAAAAGTTCTGAATTTTACTACTAACTTACTTTTAAAATAAATACATTCAAACACAACTTGCTTCACTTCAAAATCAATTCTAACCAAAACCAATTTCATAAACGTCCACTCAAACACACTTAAAGTTGTTTCAATTCGAAATTAATTTTGGACTTAGAATCAATTTCTCAAAGTGGGATCAAACATGTGAGCATTTGTTTAAAATTACATTAGCTGATATTTCAATGTGATTTTGATGATCCAACACTTATCCAAACATGCACTAGATTCTAAAACAAAATTGTTCAAGCTACTCTGTCTGATAAGCACCAAAGGATTAAAAAGAAACAATAAAATGAGAAAATGACTAAAAAGTTAAGCTCTCTTCATAGCGCATTGAAAGAAAATTTGTAAGTCCCAAACTCATATTTGCACGTCTTCACTCTTCACCAACAAAGAATGAAAGTTGCTGTAAACAATGTAATATGTACAGTATTATGAAAAACCTCAAAGTTGCTGTAACTGTAAACAATGTAAAGTTGACGGGGAATAATCCGAGCTACATTATCTAAGCTTAAACCACACTGATAAACCTAGCTAAACAGAAAAAATTAAACTTCAAGCACTGTGGAACTCAAATATAATAAAATGAATGTTAACTTGAGTGTATAGTAAGTAGTACCTTTTTCCCCAGCATCGCTATCTTTGCGCTTGAGAATCTTTCGAACGTCTTTCCTTAGTAAGAAATTGAACATTTTGAGAAGAGCAAGTAACTAACAGCAGCACTTCACTTGGTTTGGGTGAGAGAATGAATGAATGAATGAATAAAAAGGACAAGGACAAGGTAATTAAAAGAGACAAAAGTTTGGGAGAAAAAGGAAGATGGACACGTGGATTATGCCGGTGATGGCGGAGAAATGCAGCTGTCGGCGACCCCTTAATACCTTTCACATGACAAGACATCCAGTTTAACGTTGTCCTGTTCTTTATCCAGCAAAAACGGTGTCGTCTCCATATGTGACGGGAGAGGCACTTTACTAAATTGTAAAAAGCGGTTTTTTGACCAATTTAGGAAAGTTTTTTTTTTAGAACTTATTTACCAAAAGCATAAAAAAATTAATTTATTGGTTTTGAAAGATTCGGTAGACGACTCCGATTGATTGATACTGTTTGTATTTTCTGAATTTTAGGTTTGGTCCCATACTGTCATGTTCTTCTCGACAGCAGGAAGCCTCGATGAGTCGATCCTATTAAAATGTTCCATCCAAGGATTCAAGCAATGAATGCATTCCTCACGAGAAAGCCAACATTTTGTCTAAAGATTCAAATTTTTAGGCTTTTCTCTTCCCACAAATCGTCGTCACCCACGAGATCAAGCAAAGGCTTAGCTATTGCACAAAGAGTCCTTAACCTTGTATCCCCCCAAAAACGTGGTACTAATGCTGAGAGTCGTCAAAGTCATCTTAGGCTTATTGATGACATGTTGGAAAACAATGCAACAATCCCTCTTGGTCACAATTCAGCTACTCTGAGGACTACAACTGAAATGACTATTCAGTCCTCTGTTCTACATATGGAACAAGGCTTCGGAGTTGATGTGTTCTTCTTGTCACAAGCCGTGAGCTCATGTGGGTCCAAGCGTGACCTTTGGGGAGGAATTCAGTATCACTGCCTAGCAATAACAACTGGGTTCATTGCCAGTGTTTATGTTGGAAGTTCTTTGATAAGTTTGTACAGCAGGTGTGCCTTGTTGGGTGATGCATACCGTATGTTTGAAGAAATGCCTGTGAGAAACGTAGTTTCATGGACGGCTATTATTGCTGGGTTTGCGCAAGAATGGCGTGTTGACATGTGTCTGGAGCTCTTCCAACAAATGTGGGGTTCGGATTTGAGACCAAATTATTTCACGTACACCAGTCTTTTGAGTGCTTGTATGGGCAGTGGAGCACTGGGACATGGGAGATGTGCTCATTGTCAAATAATTCAAATGGGTTTTCATTCTTACCTCCACATTGATAATGCTCTCGTTGCCATGTATTCCAAATGTGGGGCAATTGATGATGCCTTGTACATATTTGAAAATATGGTGAGCAGGGATGCTGTCACGTGGAACACCATGATCAGTGGCTATTCACAGCATGGGCTTGCACAAGAGGCAATTAATCTCTTTGAAGAGATGATAAAGCAAGGTGTTAATCCTGATGCTGTTACTTACCTTGGTGTTTTATCCTCGTGCCGGCATGGAGGTCTTGTCAAAGAAGGTCAAGTTTACTTTAATTCCATGGTTGAGCATGGTGTGCAGCCAGAGCTAGATCATTATTCTTGCATTGTAGATCTTCTTGGTCGGGCTGGTTTACTTCTGGAGGCTCGTGATTTCATCCAAAATATGCCTATTTTTCCCAATGCTGTAATATGGGGTTCACTGCTTTCTTCCTCTAGGCTTCATGGAAGTGTTCGGATTGGCATCGAGGCAGCAGAGAATAGGTTATTGATGGAACCCGGGTGCTCAGCAACACTTCAACAGCTAGCAAATCTATATGCAAGAGTTGGTTGGTGGAATAAGGTAGCACGAGTGCGAAAATTAATGAAAGACAAAGGTCTAAAACCAAATCCTGGTTGTAGTTGGGTTGAAGTAAAAAGCAAAGTCCATAGATTTGAAGCACAAGATAAGTCAAACAGCAGAATGACAGATATGCTTTTGATAATGAATAGTCTGATGGACCATATGAGTAGTTTAAACCTTCAGTCTCAGACGTGTGAGGAGGAAAATATTTGGCTTTCATAATGCTAACTCTGTTGTCGTGGCTTTTTATTAACATTTCCAGCACTGATTTGCAGATTTGTTCATTTTTTACGTCTGCATAATAATTTCTGTTTTGTTCACTGTCCATCCCCCCTCTCTCACGTTGATTAGTGAGCCTTTATTATTGATCGATTGGAAGCTCTTAGAAATAATTGAGTAATCCTGAAATCACACTCTTAAATACAAATGTGAACATTTTCTTCTAGATAAAATAGAATACATTCCTAAAGGAAATTTACAAAATGGACACCCTAACTTTATTTAATACCTAGAAAGAGAAGTGTAGGTATGATAGAGGTTAAAACGTAATAGGAAGAGAGAGATAAAAAAAAAAATATAGATGTAAAGTGTATGATATGTAAAATTGTCCACCTATCACACTACAACAAAAGGTCCTTTTGGCAACATTTGAAAAATGTTGCAAAAATATACATAAATGTTGCTAATATACTTTTGCAACATTTTATCAAATGTAGGATAAAGCCCATGTCGCTAAAGACATTTAGCAACATTTTTACATATTAATTGCAACATTTTAAAAAATGTTACCAATCTAGCTTTTTGCAACATTTTAAAAATGTTGCCAAGTTATTGTAACATTTATAAAAAAAGATTTTATAGCATTTTAAAAATGTTGACAAAGTTATTGTAACATTTATCAAATTATTTTTGTAACATTCTAAAAATGTTGCTAAATTATTGAGATATTTATAAAAATTAGACTGTAACTCCATTACATAACAACATATCTCCAAGGAATATAAAATAGATCCTGAGAAAGCAGTGCCATAATTTTTTATTATGCTAATATTAGACTGTAATTTAAACAAAAAACAGATAATTTCCTAAAAACAATATAAAAATCTATATGAATAATAGAAAAAACCTATAAAGAAAATAGAATAAAATTTACACCATTTCAAAATACTGATTTCATTCATGCAAAACAAGTATGAGAAAGCAAACCCAAGAGTTACATCACTAAATGCTTTAGATCGTTCATCCTCACAAAGGAAAAAGGAAGGATAATATTTTAATTTTAGTTTATATACATATACATGGGCATCTAACCCTTGGTGGTACCCCTTTTGATTGTTCACTATACAGCCCAGCCCATCCACAATCCAATACTTCATAAAGTTCTTTACTCGCCTCATAAGATCCATTGGTGTGTTTATGATATTGAAATAGTCCTGGTTCCATACAACATTATGACGTTAGACACAAATAATCATTACAAAGAAAATCTCCATTGTGCTAATCTTTAAAGCACATATTAAAAGATTGAAAACAATAAGCATATAAGCATAGTAATGCTCAATCACATGTTCAAAATACAAGACCTTGGAACCATCCACTAGCTCTGCTGCCGGGCATCTAAGCATTCTCCAAAAACTAATTTTCAGTGTCGCATTTCTAAAAGCTTATCTCGTCCACAAAAAGAAAAGGACAAACAAATATAACGAAAGTAACAAAAAAAAGAGTGGAAAATATACCTAATATTAAAATAGTTAACAGGGCCTCTGGAAGCTTGCTCCTTGGAATACTACAACAATAATAATAATAATACTTGAGAAATTAAAGTGAAAAGAAGCATGGACATGACATAATAGTAACAATTGGAGGAGTTCAATTACCTCTGTCTTGTTGGTCTCTACTCTGTGAATCGTTCATCATCCAGAGGCAAAGGTTCCAATTTTGATTCCACCCATTTTGGTTTGGTTGTGTGACTATAACCAAAATCCCAAATTAAAACCTGCTATGTTTGGCTGTGCTGTGCAGGATGGGAATAAAAAATAACGACATTAATTAATAAAATCAGGGATGAGAGCTCCGAATGGGGAGCATCCATGTGTCAAGGATTTTATATAAACATAGAAGGGATGAGAAACATAAGTAGAAATAACAAGATGAGAGGATTAAGTGAAAAAATACTCAACTAATTATCAATTCTAATCATGGAATCAGGAGGGGCAGAAAACAAGCATACCATGAAGGTGGTCTTCCAATGATCCCAATGACATAAATTCATAGTAGCACAATAGTTAAAATAACATTCCCTGTTAACAGCACAACAGTAAGGAATTTCTTGAAGCTGCAGCAGAATATGCATTTATGTTGGAGACATCTTTGAAGCTTGGACATTTCATTGTAGTCTACCTGTAACTTTAGCAAAACATGTTGCATAATCATACTCATGAACCTCTATAATACTTTGACATAAATCAGCAAATACTGGACTACTAGCAGAGCTCAAATACTTAGAAAAATACACAACTACATCCCTAATAAATCACAAGTGATATCCTGTCCTATCCTTCCACATCCTGAGTCACGCCTAACTAAGCCAAAATAATCTGTCAGCTAAGAATTACTCCTATAGTCCTATTGAGCACTACCAACTATAAAACCACCTTAGTTAATGTTTCATTTCGTAGGCCTTAATAAGGATACACTATTAAGCCAACAAAGGACAGATAACACATTAGAACACATACAAAGTGGCAACAAGCTCATGTGATTTTATCATATTAGGATGTACTTCTTGAATGCTGTCAAAGGAGGGCCAACTTCTAGCCACCACAACTTGAATTTTCAACACCTTGTTCCATAGGATGGTAAACTTGCTTTCTTTATTTGCCTACTCAGCCAAATACAAATAATTAGCATGTATCTAAACATTGGGTTAAAGTAAAATAATTGATCCCAACCAGAAGGAATATGAAATTCACTGAAATGTCATGACCATATTCATTGAAGTAAAAGTGACAAAAATATAACAATGTGAATGTGACTGCTCGGGTTTGTTAGATCATGCACATTACTATTTAGTTTATAGCTTAGCTTGGGTCATGGATTAGATTTTTTAACATGCTAATTTAACATTATATATAAAGTAATAAAAGTGAAACTATAGTGTGGTACTAATCAATGTCATGGGCAACTCACTGAAACCAATTATATATACTCTTTTTGAGAGAGACTCAAACTCAGTTATTTTTTTGTTTTTTTTGTTTTATAAAATAGCATTATCACGTTAATTAGTTAATAACATAAGATCCAAATGTATCTGGGTGTTATATCATTTTATGTCTAATTTATGTCTAGCATCTCTCCTCTATTTTCGTCACTTAATTTCCCTCTCTTTTAAGATTCAACGTTTCTATCACTCACTTTTGATCATTTTGAGGTACTAATGTCTCTCACTTTAGTAATAAGGAAGACAACATATACGACCAAATTTATGTGTGGGTTAATTGAGAAGGTGTTGCAGGGGTAATGCCTAGGCAAAATTTTAGTAGTAAGGAAGATAGCATATACGAACAGGAATTTCATGAAACTAGTAGCAACACCTAACACTTCTTCCAATTTCAAAAGCTAATGCATATATATTATAATAACAAAAAAAAAATATAAAGAATGTTAAGTGTGTTAATTTCTAAAAGATCAATGAAGTTGGTCATTTAGTGTAATGTTGGGATTCAACATGCAGTGCAACGTAGTTGAAATCCCATCTCACTTAGCCACACCAACATTTACACACTCAGCTACTATTCCCTCTTCATCTAGAATGGCAAAAGCGTACACCATTCAAAATCACAATTACAGTAGAAAACTAAAGATAGATTGGCATTACTATCATGAACAACCAAGCAATTTGTATAAGAGATTAAGAGAAATAAAAAATATAAGAAAAGGAAAAAGAAGAGAACTATAGAACTATACATGGGGTAGTAAATTCAAGTGGCCAGAGTCCACTGCACTAAAAACCTGACACAACAAAACAAAAGAAGATTCTGAAACTCAATGAACTAACACAAAAGAAAAAGCAAAATTACAAAATGATATTTAAAATAAAAACATGCAAGGATTTTTCCCACACACACACACATATACTTTCTATCAATTGTGGTGTTTCATATTTGCCTTCCTAGCTGCCAATTAACTTACTATATATGGTAGATGGTTATAGCCAGCATAAATTAGAACAGAATAACAAAAAAGGAAATTAGGATACATGCCTTACCATTTGCATCAATATAAAGTTGTCTCTGCTCATAGTATTTGACCATTTAATAACTGTCAAATGCCTCTTAGTTAATGTAATAATTAACTTCTTTAAAAAAGTAAAATCATGAAGTTGACCGATAGGATAATGAAAAAGTAAAATCATGAAGTTGCACTCTAATTGTTCTTCATGAGGCTTTGTTCTTTATTATTATGTTGGAGATACATTAATCGTTGAATAATGAAAGAAAATACAAGAACTTCAATCAAGCATTTCTACGAACAGTTTGACTGCACAACTTTCTTTCCTTTATGTTGGAGATACATTAATCGTTGAATAATGAAAGAAAATACAAGAACTTCAATCAAGCATTTCTACGAAACAGTTTGACTGCACAACTTTCTTTCCTTAATTTTCCTTGGTTTACCAGCTCCTTTTCATACTTGAAGAATGTGAAACATTCTTGGACCAAGTCAGGTGGAGCCAATTATAATATTAAATTTAAAAATTGCAATTCACAAGAACTGGGAAAACGAAAAATCAAAATTAAAACCTGTTTAGAATATAGAAACAACCAAAGTGGATAGGATTGGAAACAACATGTTCGCTTGAGTTAATTAGCTACCAATTGGCAAACATTACGAGTTAGGAATTGAACCATCGTAGTGACAAACCCTAAAACTCGAAATGTTCGCTTGAGAAACTCTCACAACTTGGCAATGTTAGATGAAGAAATGAAATTAAGTGATTCAAGCGTAACTATGAAGTGGCTAAAGCCACCATGACGGTGGATGGATTTGCCATAAAGGAAGAAAGAGATATCGCTCGAGAGTGAGAGTGATGCAGCGAGAGAAAAGATGAAGTGACGAAGAACCTTAGCGAGAGTGATGTTGCGAGAGCGAGACAGAGACAAGGGTGAAAGATGAAAAAAAATATTCAAGTTTGTAAGCAAATGAATGCTCTTGTTTTTTTAAAAATATATATATATATATATATATATATATATATATATATATATATATATATATATATATATATATATATATAAAACACTAAAAAAACTTGTAACATTAGTTTTGAAAACGTTACAATATTGTGTTAACTCAGCCTATACTAATATTTTATAAAAAAAAAATGTTACAATAACTTCTTAACTTGGTCTAGAGTAACATTTTTAATAAATGTAAAAGAACAAATGTTGCTAAAGACGTTAAATGCAGTAGTGACCACTCATTTGTAAAAAAATTGTTTGCTTTGTTATTGCGAATGCTGCAGGATATCCATTTAGAGAGTTGAAATTGTTAAAGTGAATCCAATATGCGATAAGCTTTTCCATTCAACTGTATTAAAAAAGTGTGCTGCGAATAAACCAAACACACAGTAACACATTGGCCACGAAAGCATGAAGTTTATTTACAGACCAAAGCCAGGTTATAGCTATTACATGTATTAATTACTTACACAGTCTGGTCCTATCTTTTTTTTTTTGGTTTTTGTTCTTAGAGTCTGGTACTATCTAATAGATCCTGTCCATCGATGAAGCAAAATGGGCTTACATAGTCTTAGGAGCTAGCCCACCAGCATTTTCCTTGATGCACTCTAACCATCGTAGTCAAATCAAAACTACTCATAAATATGAAATTAATATATAGATAGCGCAAAACGACAACGTAGGTTGAGGGTGAAATCAATTGGAGAAGTAAGTACGTGGTGAGAAGAGGCGACGAGGTGAAAACATTGCCATGTAACGTGGCGAAGCAAGGCCATCAATTGGTGTATAATCAGGCATAATGAAAGCCTCACGTTCCTCGCGGGCCCCACCTCTGCTGCTGTGTCCATTGAAGGTCCCATACTTGACCAACCTCCCGACCCAAGACTTCTTCTTAGTTGGGCTCTGATGGCCCGCGTTCATCTTCTGGCACAGGTACTCCTTCACCGCATGCAATCCCTGCTCCACCACATCGGGTGCTGGTGAAGTTAGAGGGTTCCCTTCCACACTCAGCTTCTGGAGCTTCTTGAGGCACCCGATGGAGTCGGGTAGGGACTTGATCTTGTTGTAGCTGACGTCCAGTTCCACCAGGGACAAGAGGAGGCCCACCGAGTAGGGTAGAGAATCCAGGTACTGGAAGTTCTGGCTCACGTTTAGTGTTTCGAGGTTTATCAGATTCTCCAAGTCTTCTGGGAGAGACCTGAGGCAGTTCAAACGCGCGTCTAGAATCTTCAGAGCGGTGAGGTGAGAGGTCGAGCGAGGAAGGAACACCAGCTTGTTGGAATTCACTGATAGCTTCTTCAGGTTTATCAGTTCATACCCTATCGTGTCTGGCAGCTGGATCAACTTGTTGAAGTTCGCATTCAACTCTTCTAAGCTTCTGCTATGTCAAAAGTTACTTGTATTAGTTACAAACAATTTAACAAGGAATTTTTATTAGTTGTTTCGTTAATTTTGTTTGTAGTGCTAGTTACATATCTGGTAACGTAACTCATGCATGCATGTCTTAAGAAAATTACATTAATGACTTTGTGTGACGTGACGGGATTGAAAACATGTGAATTTTGATAATTATGTTTGGAAAGATGAGATGAGAGTATAGTACGTGGTTATTAATTGATTGTGTTGTTGCTTTCATTTAAACGTGGCCACGCAAATATCTATTGTCGTTTGGTGTGATGTCTGGTGATTCTTAATTTCTTAGCTAGGATAAAGATGTTTGAACGAATATTATACCAGAGAAAATTTGTGGGAAGAATAATGGTTTTCCACGGGATTATCAATTATTGATTGACTTTGTTTAAAGTAGTATTGTTTTAGCCAGGTGTCCTCCATCTTCTGTTTTTTAATGCAAGTCAAGTAAATATAATGACACCCAAAGAAAATGGAGGTTTTTTATTCTTGCCCGCTATTTGTGACAACGGCCCACAATGAATGAATGCTTAAAAAAATCTATTTTTTTTTACCGAGGTTTTTCTTAAACATGTCCCATTTAATAGAATATGGGACTCACATATATTGAATAAAATTCTAATATGTTCATGATTTTATTTATTTTTATATTTTCTTTTTCTTACATTATTTTTACTTATTCTTATATTATTAGCTAATTGCTACAAAAAAAAAGTAATTTAATGACTTATGTAAAACAACTTATTTTAAAATATTATAGGGTAGGTATATCTTTAAGCTTATTCCCTATCATGAAACAGTACATGTTTAATAATCAATAACTTATAAAGCTTTCGAATCTAATCATGATGTAGGATTTGATTATTCTTACGCATATCCTTGATGCCCTAGCGTCAAGGGAAGAATAGATAAAAGAAAAAAAAGACACAAATTAAAGAAGTCCACCACCATAAGGTGGAAATGCAAATTATTCAAGTGCTTAGGACTGTTTCGTGCACTATGTGTTGTTTGACTAACGTAAGCTGCTTTATTAAAAGGTAGTGAACAGTATGAATGTTATAAAAATCATATATATGATGATGAATTCATTGGCTTTAATTAAAAACACGGACTTAATAATTTACATGTTTGTTGTTTTCCACTCTCTCTGTACCCGTCTTGGTACGGGGTTATACTATTAATTACTAACCTTGTCCTGTTATTAAAAATGGAACTCTATTTCAATTTTGTTACATTGAAAAGTCGTTATTGTATGAAGCAACATGCATGCAATTAATTAACTTATTTGTTAGGAAAAGTGGAAAGAGAAATAAAAGAAGGTGAATTAACCTGCAATTTTCAATTGTTTTGGGAAGGTATTCGATGAGGTTGCCAGAGACATTCAAAACCTTGAGCTTAGAGAGGCAGCCAATGGAATTGGGGAGGGTCCTAAGCTGGTTGGAGTGCACGTCCAACACCACCATGTTCAGCAGTCTCGCCGTTAAGGACTCCGGTATATTCTGTCACAATATAGTGAATCAAATATTAAAATAAATTACATTTATTTCTTAAAGTCGAATCAATCAAACAACAACTTAAAGACAGCCACTTCGGATTCATTTAATAAAGTTATGGCTGCTAGCTAATTAATTAACTAAGCTAGTGCAGCCATAGACCATAGTGAATACTCCTATATTTGAATTCCGTAAATATATCCTATTACTTAATAGTTAATACAACTTGTTATCTTTTTGTTTTTATTCGAGTACATAATCAAATCAGACATCAATTAATTAATATACACGACAATGTATACGTGCTTAAGTAGCAGACGATCGAGCAGAAGAGACATGTACACAAAACATATAGTAATACAGATAGATTATTTATATATAATAATTTTATAAAAAAAAAATTTGTCTTTATCTCTTTTAACGACGACATCAATATTCTTATTTCACTTTTCTCTCTCTTTATTATATAAATGTTTGTTCAAAGAAATTTTAAACTAATGTGGGGAGATACCGAGAGGGTTTAGCTCAATTGATTGAGCAGAGTGTGTAAGTTGTTATAAATTTTTTGGTACTATATTTGATTCATACGGATAAAAAAAAACTAATACAGGTGGATTATAAAAAAAGGAGGTGAAAAGAAATCAGTATATACTCCAAATACAACCCGAAACAAAATATATATAATATCTGATAAGTACCTTCCCTTTTAATTATCTTTACGTTTTGAGGAAAAGGAAATATAAGTGCAGTGGAAAAGCAAGTGGTACTGACCTTCTCTATATTTGACCATATATAGTGTACTATATATATCTGTAGTTGTAGAAAGATATAACTTATATCAAAATAACCCATGTATTATCTGTGCTATCAAATATTCATTATTTTTAAAGTCTCCATTAGTTACCCGATATATTTATTTCCCTTCTCCCCCTAAGAGAGAGACAACCTTTGCAGACTCTGAAAATTAATTAACCTTACACCTAGAACCTGGAAAAATTCAGAAAACGTCCTTCCCAACACTCCATATATATGTATGTATGATAAACACATGGCATCTTATTAAAAAAAAAAAAAAGGAAAAAATGAATG
The DNA here is from genome assembly GCA_026413185.1 of Pueraria montana var. lobata. NCBI lineage: Eukaryota > Viridiplantae > Streptophyta > Magnoliopsida > Fabales > Fabaceae > Pueraria > Pueraria montana. The sequence continues at coordinate 67,826,291 of CM048649.1, read as the reverse complement.
TAAAAATATGCATGGTATGTTTAATGTTTGTTACGTACCTGAAGATTGTTATTAGAGAGGTCCAACTTGCAAATGATGGCTAAATTAAGAGAGGGGTTGGGAAGGGAATCCAAGGACATGCCACTCAAGTCGACTATTTCAAGCCTCTCTTCCTCTATGCCGCTTTTCTCGGTCTTCCTCCTCATATCCATCTTCATCGTCATCGGTTGCTGAAAACGTTGCTGCTGCTCGTACATCATCTTAATTAATTTCCAAATAATAATTAAATTATATATTTCCTTTAATTTTCTTCTTCTTTTCTTTGAAGGATTGATATATGATGGTATATCAAATTCTACGGTTGAAAAGAAAGATAGTGAGGAGTTGGGAATGGGATGAATGAAGGAACAAGAGAATGATAGAAAAAGAAGAGAGAGTGGGTTGGTTTATATGAAGAGAGGACGTACGGATGAGAAGAAAGATAAGAGCGGAGTTTTGGGCCACTTGTCAGTCAGTGACGTATCATAGAATACAAAGTACAACAACCGTATGCTTAGGACTTGCGTGGCCACGTTCCCCACTTTGATAAAGTCAACCCCCCCTTTTATTTTATTTTCTATCCACAAACCTACTATTCATGTGATACAAGGAAAAAGAGTAATAAAATAAAAAGGAAAATATGATATATAATGTAATAAGAAAAAAAAAATAGGAAGAAGAGTAATGATAAATATCAACTTCAATTTGAGATTGACTGAGGTGAAAAGATGAGAGAGATAAAAAGAATAAATTAAGAGCATTTAGAACGAAAATATTTATGCAAGTTGCATAAAAAAAACACGTTAATAAAAATTGGCATTGGAATAATTGATGCAGTGCTTCTTATAAGTACTTAAGTAATATATTGCTTAATTCGATTTTTTTCATATGTAAAATTTTCTTTGACGAGCGACAATCATGCACTGCGAACGAGATTAATCTCTGATCCAGTAGATTAGGAAACATTCGTGGTCTCTGACCTAGGACAAAAAAAAGTAATATATTGCTTAACTATTTTTTATCAATAAAAAGATACTTTCTAAACTAAGAATTAATAGAAAAGGAAAAAATTAAGTTAAACACAGACCTAAAGTTAGAATTATTCTGTAAAAATATTTAGAAATCACTTAAGTGAAATTTTTTAATTTTCTGAATAATGCATTAAATGTTTTTATATTTATAATTGAGTTAGGTATGATATTGATAAATATGATAATCAATCCGATTTAATTAGGTTTATACAAATCTAATCCAATCAAAACTTGTGAATTCAATCTAATCTGATTTATTTTTTCTTTAGTCAGGTCGAGTTGATTGGATTGGATATATCCATGATTGCCCCTATTTAAGTATTGTTTTAACATTATCTCAATAATTATTATTAATTTTAATTATTGAGACCGAAATATCAGTTAACAAAATAAAATATTAATTATAATCATAAAATGTTATCTATAATACTATATTTGAATTTTGTTTGATAATAAATTCTTTTATCAATTTAATGTTAAAAAAAAAGTAAAAAACAGTTTGGTTCTTACTACTAACATTTAGTTGTCTATCTATTTCAATTTACCTTCTTTTATCTTTATTTTTAAATTAAATTTCTATCATTTTTTTAAATAAATTTTCAATAATTAAAAATAACTATATATCACAACTTATTTTTTTTTATAAATCTAAAATATAATTTATACATTCAAAAGATATTTATATTAATTTGTATATTTAAGATAAAATTAATAAATTTAAAATATAATTTATATATTTAAAATATAAAATATTTATTTATTATAATTTTTAATTATATAAAAATAAATATTTACTCTATATATTATACTTATAGCATATTTAGATAACAGTTGCATTGAACGTAACTAGTTTTTCCTCTAAAACAATAAATGATTTACTTTTACTTTCTTATCTTAAAAAGTGGGAAAATGTGTGATTTTAACGGAACCAAACACACTATTACTAATTTCATTATTTATTTCAAAAAACAAAGAGCACAATTATAATTAGGTTGAATTCTAACACCCTCTTTCATTTTCATTGATGTCTCCCTCCCGGGCATATGCTGCTGCAATGTCAAGCTATTCGGACTTCGTGATCTAATCCAAATAAAAATCAAATCCAATTTCATTTCATCTATTCTTTAATCTCCATATATATACCACTTGCTAATCTATTCAATTCGAAAAAGACGATTACCAATTTTATTTCGTTGTTGTCTACGGATACATGTACTTGTATATGTTGTATTTGGCTGTTCATTTGGAATTATTGTGTAAGTTATGAGAGAGAAAAATACATACAAAATTATATTAAATTAAATGCTCATTAGATTCTCTTCCAACAATTAAAAAGCTAAAATGATATCGTTTTAGTTTAGGCTCGGGATTAATTATATATGTCAGCGCCGCATATCCAATTAAAATCAGTGATATTTTTTTTTCTTCTTAAGTTACATCTCTAGGATTTATGTAAAGTTGGATTTTGCATGTCAACCTACCTGATTAATCAGTATTTGTGAAACAATTTCGCACCAAAACTAATTAATTAGTTACTTGAACTTGTCACGTACGTGTTCACCTTTTTGCTACCAACATTTTTTTACTGTTACTGTGTAAGCTGGTAGTAGTACACACGAATTATCCTAAAAAAAGAAAAATAGTACAGGCGAATTAAAGTTAAATAGACATTAACTTACCGTTTTTCGTATTAATATCGCGTAAACAAAATGAAGACAAGTAAGTTGATATCTCACCCCAGCCCCCACCATGCAGAAAAAGAATCATCAAATGGATATATCTTAAAAATATTTTAAAATATAAAAATTATAAACCTTGACTATATATATAACCTTTCATAAATTGTCAAAATTAAAACGTAGATAATTAATAGCTAATCATATTACTACTCAATAAAATTGTGTATTTATATTTTAATTTTAACTATTTAAATAAGATTTGGTAGTCTATAATAATTGTATATTCTTACTTTGCATAGTAATCAAATGTTTTCATTAGAGTATGTATATATGTGTTAGAAAATAGGATAAACATCACTTTCAGAATTCAGAACACGTATGTTGATCGTTGAACACCTATATAACTCAAGATATTCGCAATTGATCCCAGCCATAGCATGAGGATGGCATTAGGGATGGTAAAAAGGGCCTGGCCAGGCAGGTCGCCCCGCCAGCCCACCACAAAATTGGCGGGGCGGGGTGGGGTCTTCAGCCCACTGGCCTGCTTTGGCCCGCTTTGGCCCGCCCCGCCTAGCCCGCCAACCCGCCGGGCCACAGGCGGGGCTAGGCGGGCCGACTCGCTAGCCCGCCACTATTTTTTTTTATAATTAATATATCTATGTCAACACCCAATTTTGTCCCATCTCTCTAATTTTTTTTGTTTTAATAAAAAAAAAAAAATCTTTTCACTTCCAAATTTGGGCCAGCAGGAATAAAAATGCTTTGGGCCAACAGCTTAAATCCACAATGTCCATATACAACCAAATCCAAAAAAAAAAAAAACACACACACACACACAACGAACAGAACCAAAAAGAAAAAAAAACAAACAAAAGCAAAGGGGGAGGGCTGCCTCGATTGAGCTCTTCCCAGCTAGCTCTGAAGCTGCTAGCTCTGCTGAAGCACCACAGTCCTCCTCCTCTAGCTAGTTCTAAGCTAGAGCCACCAACAAATCTTGCATCTGCTGGATTTTGTTCCCAAAAGGCACAAACCTGCTTCACAATAGGTTGGGCTAGTGTGATTAAAAAATGCAAAGGAATAAGCTTATAAATATGGCCACTGTGAATGAAAAAGGGGGGGGGGGGGGGGGGCTCTATTCCAAAATTCTACGGAGAAGGGAGAGGGCAAAGTGAGGAGCTGAGAATTCAATACCTGAAGCTTTTAAGCAGAGTGACTCCATTGCCACAAGCGGGTAACTTTTTGTCTAATACATTCTTCTGGCTTTGATGCTCTGTTGATGCTAGCATTGTCAATGTCTGTTTCTTTTTCCCTCTGTTGTGCATTTTCGTTCATAGTTCATGCTATATTTGCCTCTTGCTCTGTACCTGTTGTGATCATGTGATGAAACAAAGTGTTAGTCAATCAGATGTAAATGAATCGTTAGTGAACTGATTTTATATGTGCAAATGAGTTTCATTTTCGAGTTCAAAATCATCACATAACAATGAAGAAAGACAAACAAAATGAAAAGATTGACCCATCACGGTCACAGCACCACAAGGTTCCCTTGACCATCCCAGACCCGTCGAACCACTGAACTGATCCCCGCAACTTGTACCCGTTACTGCAGCCGCGAACCCAACACCACAAACTCAAGCCTATCCACTCACAAATCCCAAATCCGGAAACACTTCAGCAAGATCTGCAACAAAACCAAACCAAAAATCACAAGAGCAAATAGAAAATCGAAACCCCAAAGAACTACGTAACTCTGAATTCTCCATTGCACCTGGGGATACGTAGGAGCAGGGGACCACTCCTGTCGAGCTAAAAAAAAATAAAAATAAAAATACTAACTCTTCTTTTTATAATAATAATAAAATTAATCTTCATAAAAAATAAAATAATTTTGCGTGAGATAAATATTTTCAAAGTTATAAACAATTTGCTTAATTAATTAGAGGTAACCGTTTTAGGACGGACGTCGTAGGGTGCTAATACCTTCCCTACGCGTAATCGACTCCCGAACTCATTTTTGGTTCCAAAGACCATTTTTTTTTCTTCTTTTCTTTTCTTTAAAGGTTTTTTCCAATGTTTTCCCTAATAAATATTGGTGGCGACTCCTCTGTTTCTTTTAAACTTATTCTTCGCCGTCCCGCCGCGACTTTGGTTGCGACAGATGGCGACTCCACTGGGGACATTTTGAGGGTCAAGCCTGTCATAATTAATTAAGCAAAATATTTGTATTTTTTTTTGTATTTATCTCACCTTGTTAAATTTGTTTCATTCATTTTATTTTATTTTATTTATTTTTTTTCTTTCTTCGTCTTCGTCGTTATTTGTTTTGGTCTATTTATGCTTCATATGTACACATGCTTATATTTTCTTGAACCGTAGGATAGAAAACCTTTTGCTATATTATATGTGTGTCGTTTGTTTTGCAGATTGGGTAGTTTAGTAATTGCTCCCTTCACACACTTCACTTACACAGTTTTCACACACTTATGAGCGAGGTCCTATACCCGGGCCTGAGTGCATCTTAGGATAAGTAAGAGATTGAGTAGTGGTAATCTTCTGGATGTACATCCTGCTTGGTTATCATGAAGGCCTCACCTAGAGTTTGATCCTTTCAAGGGTATTATCACTTCTAATAGTTTACCTATGGTTGTGATCGATATTCCAAGAGAGGGTCCTTGGCTCTAGGAACCGTCTTAGAACCATAGAACCACCTGTTGGGAAAGAGCACTACTAGAGTAGCCCGTAGAGCTGTCAACTGTTAAGGATACCTTCGTAGGATACAATGGGAGCAGTACCTTACCCTTGCATTTCAAATGGCATAACATATGTATAGAAAAAGAAATAATGCAAAAACTAGTAGTTTTCTCTGTGTTATTATTCATCATTTCATAACAAACATCATGCATTTCATTTCCCCAAAAAAAAAAAAAAGAGAGAAAAAAAAAAGGAAGGAGAGAGAAAAGAAAAAAAAAGAGAAAAAGTAAAAGGAAAAAAAGAATAAAGCAGAGTGATGGCATCATGATAGAAAAGTTTAAAAAAAAAAAAAAAAAAAAAAAAAAAGCATAATGCATTCTCATAGGATAGGACCTTCATGGCATGTTACATCATTTTCCAGGTTGTTAGGGGTACCATAAGGACTTAAGACTCGCTGTGAACACTTTTCGAAGAGCATGGAAAAGGATTTCAGGCGAACATTGCAATTGGGGGTTAAGCAACCTGATGTGAAGAATTTGAGGGACCTCAGTGATAGGTTGAAGATTATTCGGCGTCGAACTTTCGCTGCTAGATATGGAAATATTCTTGATCTGTTAGAGGCAAACGTGCAAGAGAAGGCTCTCACTGCTTTAGCTCAATTCTATGATCCTCCTTTAAGGTGCTTCACTTTTCGAGACTTCCAATTAGCTCCAACACTAGAAGAGTACGAACAGATATTAGGGTATTCTTTAGGTAATGAAGGGCCTTATCTATACATGGGACATTATCCTTCATTACCCAAAATTGCCTCATCCTTGAATATTAATGTGAGGGAGCTAGCAAAGTGGAAGGATACAAAAGGAGGTGTTGAGGGCTTTCCGAGGGAACATTTGGAAAATTATGCAAAACACCTTGCGGATAAAGAAGAATGGGATGGTTTCATGGATATGCTCGCTCTCATCATTTATGGGATTGTTCTCTTCCCGAATATAGAAAACTTCATAGATTTTGCAGCAATCGATGTCTTTTTGGCCTATAAGCATAGAAGGAAGAATCCAGTGCCAGCCGTCCTTGCAGATACATATCATGCCCTCACCCTGCGCCATGAGAAAAAGGGGGGGATCATCCTATGTTGCCTGCCTGTGTTGTACCTTTGGTTCACGACTCACATGTTTAAAAAGGGGGGATGGGTGGAAATCAGAAGCAAAAGTGAGTGGGCTCGCGACATTACTAATCTGAGTGGAAGGACGATATCTTGGTGCTCACAAGGTCTAGAGAGAATCGACGTGATTTGTCATTGTGGGGACTTCCCTAATGTACCACTTATGGGAACCAAAGGGTGCATCAATTACAATCCTATCTTAGCTTTGAGGCAGTTTGGTTATCCGATAAGAAATCCGCCGACTGAAGAGTCAGTGACTCCTTTTATCGTCTATGAGCTGAATCAGGACTTGGAAATGCTCCATAGGGTTCGGCAAGCTTGGAATCGAGTCGTTCGAAAAGGAAAAGGACTAGGAGTTGGAAGTTGGATGTCGGATAAAAGCTATAGCCGATGGCTTGAAGAGAGGGTTCAAAAGATCAAGTTACCCTTTCGTAGTTTAGCCCCAGTTGTGGAAGATGTGCCGATACAGCTCCCCACGAGCCCAGAAGAGATAGAAAGGCTTAAGGATGCACTGGTAAAATCTGAAGAAGAAAAAGAAAGATTGAAGAGGGAATTAGCAAAAGCTCGTCGAGAATGCCAGGCGGCACAAAGCGAAAGTGTGCAAAAGATGCAGTCAGCTGTCGAGGCCAACAAGAGGGCAAGACTAGAAGAAGAAAAGAAGCTCAATACGAAAAGTTGTTTGGATGCCGCAAGCACAGAGTTAGGGATGCGAAGAAAAGAGCGAGATGAGGCTAGGGCTGATGCTCTAAAGTGGAAGAAGGCATGGGAAGAATCCAAGGTGGCCGAGAAAAGTGCTCAAAGACAACTCGATGATCTGAAGCAACAATTGAAAATGGTGGTGGCTGAATATAAGAACAGGGTCCAAAGTGAGGAACAACTGAATGCAAATCTAGCTTTGGAACATCAAGCCTCATTAGATGAAAAGAAGAAGTTGGAAGACCATGTAATGCAATTGAATGAAGTTATTGAAGATTATCAGGGGCAACAAAAGCTTTGGGCACATAATTTTGTGAGTCGAGCTCTACAGATCAAGCGAATGCTCAATGAGGCCTCATATTACTTGCGAAGAGCTGAAGGGATGACTGACCCGCTTCCAACACCAGTTGAGATTTATGAATTCATTGAGTATTGTAAAGGGATGATAAGCCAAATGAGAAATATGGCTAGTAATGATGAATGATAATTTGTACTTTATGTCAAGTTGTAGAAGAATGTCCCTTGTATTTTGCGTTGTTTCGCCCATTAATGGCATGTACTTTGTTTTGATTATCAATGAAGGATGTTGTTTATTTGCTCTCTACTATGATTTTGGCTTCTTAACACCTTTATTCCTTGAGACTCAGTACTTAGAACGTGACGTTCTAGAGGAAAAGTCTAAAGGAAGATGTTCACATAATGAGCTGCTTTAAAGTCCTATATTCTTTAAGGCCTAGTACTTAGAACGTGACGTTCTAGAGGAAAAGTCTGAGAGAAAATGTTCATGTTGCTTCTAACCACATGCTTGAGAAAATAATGTTCATCGGCCAGTTGTACGACTTATGGTTCTCTAACAACCTTGCATCCCCAAGAAAAAAAAACAACAAACAAACAAACAAATAGGGTAGTTGCATTTTCATTTCTCCATACTCATAAGACATTTTTCGACAGAGAAAAGAGAGTAAATATTGAAGCGAAGAAAGCATCCCTGCGACACCCTTACGGGACACGTGCCAAGACAAAGATCATGGAAGGAGTCGTGGGTGACCTAGAGCAACAACATGAAGAGTTGAAAGAGGAGATGAATCAGATGAAAAGAAAGATGGACCAGATTTTAGAAATGCTGCAAAATGGCGCGAATGGGAATTCTTCGGAAGAACATCAAGCTAACCCCTCCCATCCTCCGGGGTTTACTCCGCAAGTCAATCCTAGTGTTCAGGTGGCATTCCCTCCGTATGGCCTCCCTCCTGGCTACACACCACCTATAGCAGCCAATGCTCAAGAGGCTAACCACCACGTGTCTGCTACAAATCCTTCATATGGCCCCCCTCCAGGTTAAGCACCACATATGGCCAATAACCCTGAAAGCAATCCCCACACCTCTACCTCAAATCCTCCAGACCAAACGCAAACCCGAGACCCAAACCTTGGAACCAATGGCCCACAAATTTTGCTCCAGCCGTCCACCTACGTACCTTATGTCCCTACACACGCATCACCAACTGACGCAGCCCTTCCTGGCGGCCCCTCAAATCACCAAAATACCAACCTTACTCCAACTGTTGTGATACGCCATAGTCAACCTGAACACTCTCAATCCAATGATAAACTGCAGTTTCTAGAAGAAAGGTTGAGAGCCATTGAAGGGATTGGTCATTATGCTTTCGATGCCACTGATCTATGTCTAGTCCCAGATGTCGTAATTCCTCACAAATTCAAAGTCCCCGAATTTGATAAATATAGAGGAGACACCTGCCCAAGAAACCATCTCACAATGTACTGTAGGAAGATGGCCTCATGCGCCTATGATGATAAACTGTTGATCCATTTCTTCCAAGAAAGCCTTATGGGTACCGCTCTGAGTTGGTACATGAATTTGGAGCGAGGCCGAATACATACTTGGAGGGACTTGGCGGAGGCTTTCTTGAAGCAATACAGATACAACATGGACATGGCACCAGATCGAACACAGTTGCAAAACATGGTGAAAAAGGAGAATGAAGCTTTTAAGGAGTACGCCCAACGTTGGAGAGGAGTGGCTGCTCAGGTACAACCCTCGTTGTCTGAAAAAGAGATGGTCACAATGTTCATTGATACGCTCCAATCACCCTTCTATGACAGGATGATTGGAAACGTATCATCGAATTTCTCGGACCTAGTCGTCATTGGAGAGAGGGTTGAGATGGGAGTAAGAAGTGGGAAGATTGCTCATATGTCGACAGGACCAACAAATGTGAAGAAACCCCCAACGACCATTGATAAGAAAAAGGGAGGTGAAACAAATGCAGTAATACCTGCACCAGTCATGCCCAGTTACAATCCCGTCCCTTTCGTACCCAACTACCGGCCTCCATTTGTGTATAACCCACAAATAGCATCAGTTTCCCAACTGCCTTACCCACAACCTTACCAACCTAGAATGGCCTACCAACCACCCTTACCACAAGCCTCATTACCTTCGGTGCCTCAAGCAAGCCAACCAAGAGCCCCATACCCTAATACCACTAACACTTCAAAGAAAAGAAGTAACCAACAAAGAACAATCACCCCAATTCCCATGACCTACACCGAACTCTTGCCACATTTGATTCGCAATTCTCTGGTTGTCCCTTTCCCCTTGAAACCTGTTGAATCACCGTATCCAAAGGGCTTCGACCCAAATGCCAAATGTGATTACCATGCAGGCACTATAGGGCATTCCACCGAAAGATGTTGGGGTTTGAAGCATAAAGTGCAAGACTTAATAGAAGAAGGGTCGCTATGCTTTAAAGAAGAAGGACCGAATGTCGGGAGTAACCCGCTTCCAGGTCATGGTGGTGCGTCAGTGAACGCCATTGAAGGGCAGTCAAGTCAGTCAGTGAAGGAGGTGAGGAAGGTCAAAACCCCTATGGCAATCCTTTTCTCAGAATTGTGCAAGTTTAAGATGATTGAGGGGCAAGCTTTTGAAGGAGAAGTGTGTGGTCTTCACCCGAAAGCCAAACACTCTATTGAGGAGTGTATTGAGTTCAAGCAGATACTGCAGAGGTTGATGGACTCCAACTTGGTCCAAATAGGTCGCGTGTGGAAGGAAGAGAATGTGCTAATGGCCCAATCAGAAGAAAGGCGAGACGCAGTTGCTCGAAAGCCGTTAGTAATTCGCTTCACAAAAAATGTGTCTTTGCCTGTACCTCCGATTCCCAAACCCATAGTTGTGCAAGTTCCAACTCCTTTTCCTTACAAGGACACTAAGGCGGTACCATGGAAGTATGGTGTAGAAGTACAAGAAAGTGGCAACATGAGTTCTCACACTGGAGGAACGGTGGTCACAAATATTGCAGGGGTAGGAGGGATGACACGCAGTGGTAGAGTTTATGCTCCTGAGGAATTAAGGAGGGAAGACTTAGTGAAAAACCCCAAGGTGAAAGAAAAAGAGGTCATTGAAGGAGAATTCGCAAAAGGTAAAAAGCCCGTTGAGGAGAAGGTCACAAATGAAAAAGAAAACAAGAGAGAAGTGTCAGATGAAGAGGCATCAGAATTCCTCAAGTTCATTCGACAGAGTGAGTACAAGCTTATTGATCAGTTGAATCGGATGCCGGCAAGGGTGTCTCTTCTATCTCTATTGATGAATTCAGAAAGTCACAGAAAGTTGTTGATGAAGATTTTGAATGAAGCGCATGTGGCTCATGACATTACACTAGACAAGTTTGGGGGTATTATTGGCAACATCACTGCTAATAATTACCTCACGTTCACAGATGATGAGATCCCAATAGAAGGAAGGGGCCATAACAAGGCTTTGCACATCTCAGTGAAATGTCTGGATCACATTGTAGCTAGGGTGTTGATTGACAACGGGTCTTCATTGAATGTGATGCCTAAGTCCACTCTGGATAAGCTGCCTTGTGATGGGACTCATATGAAATCGAGTTCTATGATTGTGAGGGCTTTTGATGGATCACGTAGGGAAGTCATGGGAGAGATTGAGATCCCTATCCAGATTGGTCCTTTCACCTTCGAGATCACCTTCCAAGTCATGGATATCAAGCCAGCGTATAGTTGTTTGTTAGGTAGGCCATGGATTCACTCAGCTGGAGTGGTCCCTTCTACCCTGCACCAAAAGCTGAAATTTGTGGTGGATGATAAACTAGTGATTATTTCTGGAGAGGAGGATATGTTGGTGAGTAGCCCAGCCCCAACTCGTTATATTGAAGCAGCTGAAGAAGCCCTTGAAACCTCTTTCCAATCTTTGGAGGTGATCAGTACTGCTTATGTGGAGTCCCCTCCTAGGAACTCACAGTTATCAAAAACATCTGTGATGGTGGCAAAGATCATGTTAAGTGAAGGATATCGGCCAGGGCATGGATTGGGAAAGAGCTTAAGTGGTGTCGCAAAGTTGATAGAGTTGCCAGAAAACAACAATCGATGTGGGTTGGGATATAAGTTCACTAAGGATGACAAAAGAAGAGTGGCAAAGGAAAAAAGAGAGATGAGGTTGGCTCGTCTGGAGAACCGGGAGCCAGAGACCGAGAGAATTCCCATTTGCGACCTCTACCAAAGCTTCAGAAGCGGAGGACTGGTGTATGCAAGTCAAGTGGCCATGGCAAAAGAAGATCAAGATGCTGATGATCAGGACAACCTGGTGTACCCATGTGACCCTAATGAAGAGCTACACAACTGGAAGATCCAAGAATTTCCTGTGGTTTTTAATTCACTTTCAAAGTAATTGTAATGCGAACTCTAAAATTATGCCCATATCTTTAGTATGACTTTTTGTTGAAATGGGCTTGCATGTTACTTTTTGGTATATCGAATGAATGAAATGCATGATGCAGCTTTCCGGTTATTCCCTTTATTTCTTGTCCCTTCTCCTTAACCTTTATTTATTTTCCTTTATTTCATGTTAACCCAAAATTGCAGATTTGAAAATAATCATCTTGAGAATAACAATGTTGATGTCCCATGCTACAACTTTGATCATCCTATCTATCAAGCTGATGAGGGTGATGATGATTTAGAAACTCCACCTGAGTTGAAAAGGTTAATGGAACAGGAGGATCGAATAATTCAACCCCATGAGGAGAAAATTGAAATGATCAATCTAGGGGATGAAAATGATAAGAAGGAAATCAACGTTGGTACTGCCATAAAGGGGAATGTGCGAGAGCAGTTGCTCAAGCTCCTATTTGACTATGTTGATATCTTTGCATGGACATACCAGGACATGCCTGGGTTAGATCCTAGCATAGTTGAACACAAATTACCATTGAAGCCAGATTGCCCACCAGTAAAGCAAAAGTTGAGACGAATGAAGCCAGAGGTGTCGCTGAAGATCAAAGAGGAGGTTAAAAAGCAACTTGATGCAGGATTCCTAGCAGTGGCTAAATACCCCCAATGGGTTGCCAATATAGTGCCAGTCCCAAAGAAAGACGGGAAGGTTAGAATGTGTGTCGATTATCGGGACCTGAATAAAGCTAGTCCCAAGGATGATTTCCCATTGCCTCACATAGACATGCTGGTAGATAACACTGCCCAACATTCTTTCTTCTCCTTCATGGATGGGTTCTCCGGATACAACCAAATTAAGATGGCGCCTGAAGACATGGAAAAGACCACATTCACCACATTGTGGGGAACCTTTTGCTACAAGGTGATGTCATTCGGATTGAAAAATGCCGGGGCAACGTATCAGAGGGCGATGGTGACCTTGTTCCATGACATGATGCATAAAGAGATTGAAGTGTATGTGGATGATATTATTGCCAAGTCTAGAACAGAGGAGGAACATATTGTAGACCTACAAAAGTTGTTTGATCGTCTGAGAAAATATAAGCTTCGGTTGAATCCTGCTAAGTGCACCTTCGGTGTGAAGTCAGGCAAATTATTGGGTTTCATAGTCAGCGAAAAGGGCATAGAGGTTGATCCTGATAAAGTGCGAGCAATCTTGGAGATGCCAGCCCCAAGTACAGAAAAGGAAGTTCGTGGGTTCCTAGGGAGGTTGAATTACATTGCTAGGTTCATATCCCAATTAACTGCTACTTGCAATCCAATCTTCAAGTTGTTGCGCAAAAATCAAACAGTGGTGTGGAACGAAGATTGTCAAAAGGCTTTCGAAAAGATCAAGCAATACTTGCGAGAACCTCCAGTCTTAGTACCACCAATGCCAGGAAGGCCTTTCATCATGTATCTGACGGTGCTTGAGGAATCTATGGGTTGTGTGCTGGGACAACACGATGAATCTGGTAAGAAAGAGCATGCCATTTATTATTTGAGCAAGAAATTCACAGATTGTGAAATGAGGTACTCTCTATTGGAGCAGACTTGTTGTGCCTTGGCTTGGGCGGCTCGTAGGCTGAGGCAATACATGTTATGTCATACTACTTGGTTGGTCTCCAAAATGGATCCAATTAAGTATATTTTCGAGAAGCCCGCTCTCACTGGTCGAATCGCTCGCTGGCAAGTGTTATTGTCAGAATATGATATTGTCTACGTCACCCAGAAAGCTATCAAAGGTAGCGCCCTAGCAGAATACTTGGCTCACCATCCTATAGAAGACTACCAATCAATGCAATGTGAGTTCCCAGATGAAGACATAATGGCACTGTTCGAAGATAAGGAATCCATGGATGAGGGAAAATGGACTCTGTTATTTGATGGAGCTTCCAATGCTTTGGGGCACGGAATCGGGGCAGTGTTAATTTCCCCTACGAATCAATTCATTCCGTTCACTGCAAGATTGGGTTTTGACTGTACTAATAATGTGGCAGAATATGAAGCATGTGCAATGGGGATCTCAGCAGCCATTGAATTCAAGGCTAAAATTTTAGAGGTGTTTGGAGACTCAGCCTTAGTTATTCATCAGCTCAAAGGCGAATGGGAGACTCGAGATGCAAAACTAATCCCGTACCGCTCTTACATTAAGGGGTTGATGGAACAGTTCGACGATATTACTTTCCATCACATCCCTCGTGAAGATAACCAATTGGCTGATGCTCTAGCCACTTTATCATCGATGTTTAAGATAAGTCAAGGAGGGGACGTGCCGCTGATAAAAATTCAGAATTGGGGTCAACCAGCCTATTGTCAAGCAGTGGAAGAGGAGCCAGATGGAAAACCATGGTTTTATGACATCAAGCGGTACATGAAATATAGAGAGTGTCCTCCCGGCGCTTCAGAAAATGATAAAAGGACCTTAAGGAGATTGGCAATGGGATTCTTTTTGAATGATGATGTGCTTTATAAGAGAAACCATGACATGGTATTGCTCAGATGTGTTGATGCACTTGAGGCTAAGAAGATAATGGAAGAGGTCCATGAAGGCTCGTTTGGAACACACGCAAATGGACATGTGATGGCAAGAAAGATTCTAAGGGCTGGCTACTATTGGTCGACCATGGAGGCTGATTGTTGTAACCATGTAAGGAAATGTCACAAATGTCAAGCATATGCTGATAATATCCATGCGCCATCGACATCCTTGAATATCTTGGCTGCACCATGGCCGTTCTCAATGTGGGGAATAGATGTGATCGGTTCAATTGAACCCAAAGCATCGAATGGGCATCGCTTCATCCTTGTTGCCATTGATTACTTCACCAAGTGGGTTGAGGCAGCCTCATATGCCAGTGTAACAAGGAATGTGGTGGTCAGATTCATCAAGAGGGATTTGATTTGTCGATATGGTTTGCCAAGCCACATCATTACTGACAATGGGACCAATTTGAACAACAAAATGATGAAAGAGTTGTGCGAGAATTTCAAAATTCAACATCACAACTCTTCGCCGTATCGTCCAAAGATGAATGGGGCAGTAGAGGCAGCAAACAAGAATATCAAGAAGATAATCCAGAAGATGGTGGTAACATATAGGGATTGGCATGACATGCTCCCTTTTGCATTACATGGTTATCGTACCACTGTTCGCACCTCGACCGGGGCAAGTCCTTATTCGTTGGTGTATGGAATGGAAGCTGTGCTCCCCGTTGAAGTAGAAATCCCTTCGTTGAGAGTATTGGCAGAAACCGAGCTTGAGGAGGCTGACTGGGTTCAGGCTCGTTACGACCAATTAAACCTCATTGAAGAAAAGATATTGATTGCATTATGTCATGGTCAACTATATCAAAAGAGGATGAAAAGAGCTCACGATAAAAAGGTTCGTCCTCGGGAATTTCATGAAGGAGAATTGGTGCTCAAGAAAATCCTGCCAACCCAAAAAGATCATAGAGGGAAGTGGACCCCGAATTACGAAGGGCCTTATGTGGTGAAGAAGGCCTTTTCAGGAGGTGCATTAATCCTTTCGAATATGGATGGAGAAGACTTACCCCTTCCTGTAAACTCTGATGCAGTCAAGAAGTATTATACTTGAAAAATAAAAAAGGAAAGAGCTCGCTAGGCTGAAAACCTGAAAAGGCGGTCTAGGCAAAAGTTAGAGCAACCTGCTAGGTTGAAAACTCGAAAAGAGTAGCCTAGGCAAAAGATAGGGTTATATATGAAAAAAAAGAACTCGCTAGACCGAAAACCTGAGAAGGCGGTCTAGGCAAAAATTAGAGTGAAAGACTTGAGATTGGGGGAAGTTGTCATCTGGGTATGAGGCCTGATGAATGGATCAAAGTTTTTGGGAGTGGGGCAAGCCCCAGGAAGTTGATGTACATGGATAACTCAAAAGGATGGGCAATGAGTTTGTCAAAGCATCTAAAGTCCTCAAAAGCTAGCAGATGGGTTTCTCAAAGTTGCAAACATGGAAATTAACATCGTTACTCCATTCCATTTGTCACTCCCTTTTTTTTATCATGTTGTGATGACTCTATTGAATTTATCATTTTGCTTTCACGCAAAACTTGCTCTTGTATCTGCAATTTCCTTCCCAAAGCAGTAAAACACTTTCATCTTATCCTATCACTCTTTGTTTCATTGTGTTATTTCATTTTATGATGTGCCAAGAATAAAGCGTGCAATAACAATTAAAGATCATTACAATTACAATGAATACTTTTAAAGGTCATGGGAAACGTGGTGATTCTTGGGCCGACGCTTACATGGGTAATAGCCGATTGATGATTGAAAATGCTTGAAACAGTCCCTAACATGTTACCAAAAATAGTGATTCCTCCATGAATGTTGAGGCATTAAAAACGTAACGGTGTCAAAGGTTGGAAAAATGCACAAAAATAAAGCGCCCCTTGGTTAAGAGCACTTACATATTGCATATCATGCACACATTTCATCATCTTACATTCATGTTGTCACCATTTAACTTTCATGCTTACGTCTTGGGTCCCCGTACCCATTACTTTTTATGTTTCGGGTCCCCGCACCCGTTGCTTTTATATTTTGGGTCCCTGCACCCGTTGTTTTTTACGTTTTGGGTCCCCGTGCCCACTGCTCTCATGTTTCGGGTCCCTGCACCCATTGTTTTTTACGTTTTGGGCCTGCGCCCGCTGCTTTTATGTTGCGGGTCCCCGCACCCATTACTTTTTACGTTTTGGGTCCCCGCGCCCACTGCTTTCATGTTTCGGGTCCCTGCACCCGTTGTTTTTTACGTTTTGGGTCCCCGCGCCCACTGCTTTCATGTTTCAGGTCCTCGTACCTGTTGCTTTTTGCGTTCCGGGTCCCCGCACCCGTTGCTTTTTATGTTTTGAGTCCTCGCGCCCGCTGCTTTCATGTTTTAGGGCCCCGTGCCCACTGCTTTTCATATTTCGGGTCCCCGCACCCATTGCTTTCTATGTTTTGGGTCCCCGTGCCCATTGCTTGTATGTTTCGGGTCCCCGTGCCCGCTGCTTTCTATATTTCGGGTCCCCGCACCCATTGCTTGTATGTTTCGACTCCCTGGGCCCACTGTTTTTTATGTTTAGAGCCCCCGAGCCCGTTGTTTTTACGTGTCGGGCCCGCATACTTGTTGCTTTTTATATTTAGGGCCTGCGCCCGCTGCTTTTATGTTGCGGGTCCCCGCACCCATTACTTTTTACGTTTTGGATCCCCATACGATTTGTTTCTTTGTATCGAGTCACCGTTTCAAAAAAAAAAAGGAGAACAACAAAATTGGTGTTTATATCTTTACTTATCTTTTATTATGATAATATGAAGAGTGTTTATTTCATCATATTATCTAATAAAATGTAAGTAAAGAGGGGCAGCTGTCAACACCCAATTTTGTCCCATCTCTCTAATTTTTTTTGTTTTAATAAAAAAAAAAAAAATCTTTTCACTTCCAAATTTGGGCCAGCAGGAATAAAAATGCTTTGGGCCAACAGCTTAAATCCACAATGTCCATATACAACCAAATCCAAAAAAAAAAAAAACACACACACACACACAACGAACAGAACCAAAAAGAAAAAAAAAACAAACAAAAGCAAAGGGGGAGGGCTGCCTCGATTGAGCTCTTCCCAGCTAGCTCTGAAGCTGCTAGCTCTGCTGAAGCACCACAGTCCTCCTCCTCTAGCTAGTTCTAAGCTAGAGCCACCAACAAATCTTGCATCTGCTGGATTTTGTTCCCAAAAGGCACAAACCTGCTTCACAATAGGTTGGGCTAGTGTGATTAAAAAATGCAAAGGAATAAGCTTATAAATATGGCCACTGTGAATGAAAAAAGGGGGGGGCTCTATTCCAAAATTCTACGGAGAAGGGAGAGGGCAAAGTGAGGAGCTGAGAATTCAATACCTGAAGCTTTTAAGCAGAGTGACTCCATTGCCACAAGCGGGTAACTTTTTGTCTAATACATTCTTCTGGCTTTGATGCTCTGTTGATGCTAGCATTGTCAATGTCTGTTTCTTTTTCCCTCTGTTGTGCATTTTCGTTCATAGTTCATGCTATATTTGCCTCTTGCTCTGTACCTGTTGTGATCATGTGATGAAACAAAGTGTTAGTCAATCAGATGTAAATGAATCGTTAGTGAACTGATTTTATATGTGCAAATGAGTTTCATTTTCGAGTTCAAAATCATCACATAACAATGAAGAAAGACAAACAAAATGAAAAGATTGACCCATCACGGTCACAGCACCACAAGGTTCCCTTGACCATCCCAGACCCGTCGAACCACTGAACTGATCCCCGCAACTTGTACCCGTTACTGCAGCCGCGAACCCAACACCACAAACTCAAGCCTATCCACTCACAAATCCCAAATCCGGAAACACTTCAGCAAGATCTGCAACAAAACCAAACCAAAAATCACAAGAGCAAATAGAAAATCGAAACCCCAAAGAACTACGTAACTCTGAATTCTCCATTGCACCTGGGGATACGTAGGAGCAGGGGACCACTCCTGTCGAGCTAAAAAAAAATAAAAATAAAAATACTAACTCTTCTTTTTATAATAATAATAAAATTAATCTTCATAAAAAATAAAATAATTTTGCGTGAGATAAATATTTTCAAAGTTATAAACAATTTGCTTAATTAATTAGAGGTAACCGTTTTAGGACGGACGTCGTAGGGTGCTAATACCTTCCCTACGCGTAATCGACTCCCGAACTCATTTTTGGTTCCAAAGACCATTTTTTTTTCTTCTTTTCTTTTCTTTAAAGGTTTTTTCCAATGTTTTCCCTAATAAATATTGGTGGCGACTCCTCTGTTTCTTTTAAACTTATTCTTCGCCGTCCCGCCGCGACTTTGGTTGCGACAATCTAAAATAACATAAATTATTAGAGATTATTAATATTTTGTGGTGTATTTTTGAAAGACTATTAGTTTGTGGTGTTGAACTTTTGAATGACATGGAGCAAGATTTAAGCCTTTAAAGATGTTATTCATGATGATGTTGAACTTGTGGTATTGAAAGATTATTAATTTGTGGTTTATTGAAGAAAATGAAACAATATTGTAATTATTTTTTATTGTATTCACACTTTACAGTAACAAAAACGCTCTCTACTGTCATTTTATGATGCAATATCATTTTATTTATGTCTTATTTGTAATAAAAAAAAACTTAATTTTTTTTTTCAATTCTGGTGGGTCAGCCTGTCAGCCCACTCTTTGGCGGTACACGCTAAGCTGTCTAGCCCGTCTTCAGTATGGCGGCCCGGCCCGACCCGACCTGTTTTAAGGGGCCGGACCAAAACGGGCTGGGCCAGTCCGTTTTGCCATCCCTAAAAAATACACATGGTCACAGTCGATAATAAATATATATGTACAACAATTTTAAACAATGTTTTATTTGCCGCATTTGTTTATAGGAAAAAAGTTACATAATATCATTGGAATAGCTTAACAACCTCATTAATTATTCCTTATTATTCACGACATAGGTTTTATGATTATAATTTGGATCATCTAAGTTGACGAGACGGCGATCATATAACAAAAATATAATTCTGTATTTTTCCTTCATGTAGTCTGCATACCGTACAGCTCCAGCTCGCAAATATTTGCAATTCATTAGCATATAAATATATATATTTAGGTACAACTAACCTTCGAGCTATTGCCATTTACCATGATTTTATACTATTACCCCAATTTTTATAACAGACTAATTTGTACGTGCTTTAATTATGTATATTTTACATAAACTAATATTCTTTTACTTTTAATTGTTACAACTAGTACATCTATCTGTATTGTTTTTTGGTACATATCTATCTGAATTATTTATTCAATGTGATAAATAAAAGTTCTTTTTATAATATTGCTGACCCATATGTCAATATTCTAAATTTTTATTTTTAAGTGTATAACTTTATATATTTCTTTACTTTTTTGTTTCTTTTATTTATAAATTTTTATTTTATTTTTCAGCTTTTATAACATTTTAATTTTTTAAAATATTTACCTAAGTTTATTTGTTTTTGATAAATGAAGAAAAAGAGGCATATTTTATTATACAAAAATACATTAGCAAAATATACTAATTTTTTAATACAATGTAAAATTATATCTAATAATTATCAAGGTTTTAGTTTAAGCCTTTTTTATAATATTTGATCAAATTGTAAGTATATTTTTAACACTTTTATCAAATATTATCTTTAGAATATTTTCAAAATAATAATTTTAAAAAATAATATAGTTTAAATATGTACTGAATAGTTTTCTGTCAAGTAAAATTTGTAGTTTTAAATATTCAATTTAAATTTTTTAAGGAATATCCACGGGTAGATAACTAGTTAATAGAATTATTGTTTTTTATCCGTAGTTAATACAATTATTTTGTAATGCGTAACAACAAATTCAAGAAAATGAGATTGTACACTGGATGCAACCAACCAATTTCCGAATCGGACAAAGTGTGTTTCTTAGTCCACAAATTGTGGCCTAGTAAGTATTGCGTATTGACTCATAACTTGTCAGCAGCTACTTTTTTCTTCGTTTACTCGTTCTTTTATTATGTGTATATATACATATATTTTACCAAATATTATAAGTACAAAATATTTATTGACTCTATCAATTTTTTTGTTTTGATAGTAGACTCTATCAATTATTAATCTCTGTTAGAAAATTTGAATGATTATCTTTTGTAGAGTCTCTCTTTTTAATCATATTATTTTCATCCATAAAGACTGAATTTAAAATCTTATTTAAGGTATTTAATAAATAATAATTAATTTCTTAATAAATTTTAGGTATAATAAAAGTTTAAAACAAAATCATTTATTATTTATAAATAATTAATTTTACTTTTAACTTTTTATTATGTTTCTATATCCTTTTTTTTCATTAAAAATGTTTATATTACATAAAAAATTTTAATGTATAGTAAATATTTATTTTTTCATTTTTAATAAATATTCTCCAATATAATAATTTTTAATAATAAAAAATAAAATGATACACAAACATAAACTTAATATTTTATCTTATTTGTTTTGATAAACATATATAAATCTCTCGATTTAAAAATTAAAAATATCTCTCTTTTTTTTCTCTCCAAAATCTCACCCTTAAATATATCCTAAAGAATTTATTTTAACAAAATTATGAAAAGACTTACCATTACCAATAACAAGTTGTGGGTGGATTTGAGAGTCCTTTGACATAAATCGTGAAAGACAATTGATTGTACCCTTCACAAAATGTTTGATTAATTCAATTTGAAAATTGAAAGCATACGGGTGTACTACACTCACAACTAGATACTTTTAGTTCAAGTTTCAGATCACTAGTTCTAGTTGTCATATTATATCAGATGTATAATCGTGATTGCGACTTCAAGGTACCGATTAGTGAAAAGAAAAAGGGAAAACAAAATAAAATACAGTAAAATAATATTATTCTTGCTTAAAATTCTCATGATAATTTTTAATTGCATCACTCGTTTGTCTCGTTTTTTTTTCTATCTTTTTTACTCTAGAAAATGTTGTGAAAATAGTAAATAAAAAACATTACTCAATAAAATTGTACTTGCCATACAGCAATTTTAGTAATTATTTCCCTGAGAAGTTGACTTTGTTAATTAATTACAAAAATAGAACAAAAACAAAAGCAAATAATAGCAGCGGCGACTTTTCTTTCTTTATGGAAAGACCTACCAACAAGAAGTAGTGGGTAGATTTGAGCCTTTGAGGATTCTTCGAATGAAACACAATTTATTGTACCCTCAATAAAAAAAAAAAAAAAAAATAGTTACTAAGTGGTCAATAGTGCAATTTAGAAGTTTGAATTTCGAAACATGGACTAATAAATTACTCCTATAGTGGTCCACAGTTAGATATTTTGGACCGAATTCAGATAATTAATTGTCACTTCACTGGTTAGTTGAAAGAAAAATTTGTACTCGCTTCCTAGTATTACTTGTAACAATTTTTCCTATAAGTTGACTTTATATAATTAATTAGCTAAAGAAAATAAGTTCGGCTATTTTAAAGATCAATAAATATAATATTTTTATTAAAAATTATGCCCATGTGTATTGATAATATAAAATAACTTTTATTTATATTAAAACATTATAGTTTTAGTTTTTTAATTAAATGGTTAGTATGAATAGGAAAAAAAAAGAGTAAAATGAATAAAAAAAAACTAAGTGGTTGGTAATTTAAAAAGAAAGATACTAATAATATTATTAGATCAAATTTAAGTGGCTAAAGGATCACATGGTTGCTTCCAACTTGCTCCACGTCATCACACTTTGTCCGTACCCTTGGAATATGTGCTCGCCATCTCCAATGTCGTCAACGTCAACGAAACGAAACTATCCTTTTTAGATTACACAATACACATGTTGCTTTCCGTTCTTTCTAGTTTACACGATCTGTGTTTGTGAATCCAATCGACAGATAATTGAGGATGTACTAACAATTAAGCCCTTATCATGCTTTTGATTCTTTTTTGAAGTTTAATTCTTTCTTTTTTATGATTCGAACTTAAAAGTCTGTTGGTACTTTTGTTTTGTGAGTAGTTAATTAATGCTAACTGTTTACAAGTTACTTTCACATGTACAGTATATGTAAATACTAGTAAGTGGTTAATTTGCTAGACAATTGGTTAATTCAGTTTGTCTATCCTAAATGAATAGGGTTGTGCTGTTTCAATCCCGATACATGAGATGATAAGGGACGTTTGTTTTACATAATCTTTTTTCATTTTCAAAAATTCGAAGTTCGAGAACATTTTTTATTCTTAGAAGGTTATGAAAAGAGTTTTTCAGATATCTTTTATTCTCAGAACTTATTTTTTTTCATGTCTTGGTTTTTATTTAATGAAGACTTAAATAGATAGTCTGCAAGTTACTTTCCATGAAGTGAGAATGAAATTTATTGAATGGAAGTCCTAATACTGTTATCTATTACCCACTGTTCTACTGCATCTGTGTATTTTTATTATGCGGGTAATGGTGTTGTTCCTTACTCATACTTCCATAATTTTTTTGAGAACCGTTACTTGCGGAGAAAGAGAAAAGGACAGAGAAATTTTACATGCAATAAATAATGTGACACAAAGAGATAGATACAGAATAAGATATGTAAATTATTGTATATTTATTATTGTTCCTGTCTGAGGGTAACAGGGTAATTTTCTCCTTACTGATATCTTCATTCCGAGATATTTTTTTGGTGTCCGAATCCTCCGAGATGAAAAGGGGTGGGGTACCTGCAAAAGACATTCTAACGCTCAAGTCAGCTTTCAGCTCAGAGCATTTAATGAGAGTAGTAAATATGAATCAACAGTTCCTTCATCTTAAGAATTTAACCCATAGTTATAGATACCTTAATGGGCTTCTGGATCCATGGGCCTTGTTCATGATTACCATTGTGGTTAATCTAGATTTAATTATTATTATAATAACAATTATACGGATAATCCTTATTATTGACTTGTCATGGGTTGAGACATTCTCACGTATTCGGCCATCCGAATGTGTGTTCGGCCATTCGGCCATCCAATTGTACCTTCAGGTATTCAGCTATTCGGCAGTCCGAATATCCTTGGCTATGTGTTCGGCCATTCGGCCATCCGAGTGTCCTGGACCTTATCCTGATGTATCTTCGGACCAAAGTACCTTCAGGTATTCGGCTATTCGGCAGTCCGAATACCCCCAGTATACATGCCCCCAAGCCTCGAGGAACATAAGTGACGAAGAGGTTTTTCTCGTCTCATGAAGTCTTCTCAGTGTCGAAGGGTAGAGACCTGTCACCAAGGGTTGCGTGTTTTGGGGAATGTGTTCGTCGTCAGGTTGTGTCTTTTCATATATTATGACAGAGATAATCATTTGTGCATTTAGGAAGTGAAGTGTTGCTTCATATCAACCGTTGATCTTATCTAACAATTGAGCCAAGAGAGTTCTAAGTATGGTCGAGAGGATTCTAGGTATGGCCGAAAGGGTTATAAGCCATGACCAAGGGGTTCAAAGTTGGGCCAAGAGGGTTCTCAACCATATCAATATACATGCCCCCCAAGCCTCGAGTCTTTAAGAGGACGAAGAGGGTTAACGAGTCTTGTCTCTTGTCTTACCAAAGGGTTTTGGCTCTACTCTTAGTGGTTATGGCTTAAAGTGTTTCAACTTTCGTAGAGTTATTGTTAAGGCCGAAAGGTGTTTAGGCCATCCTAGGCGGGAGATGGTCGAAAAGTGTTAGGCCATTCTTCGCTTGAGGGAGGTGACCGAAAAGTTCTTCATGCCAAATTGTCATGAGCTATACTTTATACCAAAGTGGTTGAGCATAAAATGACCAAGGTCGAGTGTAAGATACTTAAGGTCGAGTGGCCGACCCGTCGAGAAGATAGTCGAGATCAAGTTCATCTGGACAAGGTTTGCTTGAGGCCGAATGGTCGAAAAATTACTTGAGGCTGAGTGGCTGACTAGTCGAGAAGATAATCGAGGTTAAGTTCATCGAGACAAAGTTCTTGGGACCAAGTGCCGAAATATTACTTGCAGCCAAGTATTTAATTGAGGTTGACTGGCCGAGAAGTTACTCAAGGCGGAGTATTTAATTGAGGTCGACTGTCCGAGTGGTCGAGAAAGTACTCAAGGTTGAGCATATAATTGAGGTCGACTGTCCGAGTCCGATGGGTACTTAAATTTCTTCCTACATCAGCCCCCCAAGCCTTGAGTCTGCTTAGGGACGAAAAGGCTTAACAAGTTGGTTCAATTTCATGTAGGTTTTGGTCCTAGAAGAAAAAATTTCCAAAAGAAACATCTTTGGCCGAGTTAGGGTATTCAGGAGAGAATCCTTTTGAGAAAATCCGAAGGTTGCATCCTTAGCCGAGTGTAGGTACTCGGGAGGGAAGCCCTTTTGAGAAAATCCAAAGGGTGCATCCTTAGCCAAGTGTAGGTACTCGGGAGGGAAACCCTTTTCAAGAAAATCCAAAGGGTGCATCCTTAGCCGAGTGTAGGTATTCGGGAGGAAAACTCTTTTGAGAAAATCCGAAGGATGCATCCTTAGCCGAGTATGAGTACTCGGGAGGGAAACCATTTGAAGTAAAGCTCAAATGGTGCATCCTTAGCCGAGTAGGAGTACTCGGGAGGGAAACCATTTGAAGTAAGGTCTGAATGGTGCATCCTTAGCCGAGTATGAGTACTCGGGAGGGAAACCATTTGAAGTAAGGTCTGAATGGAGCATCTTTAGTCGAGTAGGAGTACTCGGGAGGGAAACCATTTTTGGTAAATACAGAATGGTGCGTCCTTAGCAGAATATGAGTACTCGGGGGGAAACCATTTTTGGTGAAGACCGAATGGTGCGTCCTTAGCCGAGTGTGAGTACTCGGGAGGGAAACCATTTTTGGCGAAGGCCGAATGGTTGAAAAATTACTTGAGGCTGAGTATTTAATTGAGGTTGACTGTCTGAGTGGGCGAGAAAGTATGGTTGAGCGTAAGATGATCGTAGTTGAGTGTAAGATACTCTTCGTCGAGTACTTCGAGATGAAGTTACTTGAGACATAGTAGTTACTTAAGGCCGAGTGGCTGAGAAGATAGTCGAGGCCAAGTGTAAGATATTTGAGGCCGAATTCACTGAGAAGGAGTTGAGGCTGACTAGATGAGTCCGACTGGTACTAGGATTCCTCCCGTACATCTTCCCCCAAGCCTTGAGTCTACTTGGGGATGAAAAGGCTTAACAAGTTGGTTTCAATTTGATGTTTGCTTTGGTCCAAGAGGGGTTCTTGGAAAGGATATTTTATAACT
Organism: Pueraria montana var. lobata; assembly: GCA_026413185.1. Taxonomy (NCBI): domain Eukaryota; kingdom Viridiplantae; phylum Streptophyta; class Magnoliopsida; order Fabales; family Fabaceae; genus Pueraria; species Pueraria montana. The sequence continues at coordinate 67,800,476 of CM048649.1, read as the reverse complement.
TAGAAAAAATTCGCAAAGGACGCATCCTTGGCTAAGGAGGGTATCTCGAGAGAGAAATCCTTATTGAAATTCGCTAAGGATGCATCCAAGACTGATATGTACACGTTCGACAGGGAATTCTTCTTTCTGGAGATAAGATTTCTTCGGAGGCTGTGGCAACATGCAATTCTTCCAAAGCGATCACTCAAGATTGATTTGGTCGAGTACAAGATAACTGAGGTGGAGTTGAATATGCTCAAGGCACAAGGCCGAGGTGAATGCTTACGGCGCGAAGCTGAGCTATAGATGTTCAAAGCACAAGACCGAGACGAGTGCTTCAAGCGTGAGGTTGAGATGATTGCTCAAGACTTGAGGCCGAGCTGAAGAGGGTTGGATCTCAAGGCCGAGCTAAGAAAGTGTGTCGGTTGCAAGGCATCCTGAAATATGTTCCTACTGCACAATCCTTTTTAACAAAGAAAACACAAACACAAGGTACCATAAGCAATCTTCGTATAATATTAAGTAAAATAATTCGATCATTTCCATATTCGGGCCGTGATAGTGCTTGCCAAATTTGCTGAATTCAAAATATTGGTTGTAGTAAACCATCCATGCCGTTTGAATTAAATATTCTCTGAAGACTAGGGGTTGAGTTACTATCCTTGTTAATAATAATTCCTCCACTGTCGACTACATGCTGGGAACTAAATATCAATTATGTACCCTCACGTGTGCACCAAATATAAGCATGACCAAATAGCGAGCCATTTAGTCCGTAGTTGCTTCAAACCTGTCATTTCTATGAAGCTTGCTTATGTAGATGAGGTGGTTAAGTCCGAAAAGCTTGGCTTAGTGATTCTAATGGATCTCATGTCAATATTCGTAAGCAATGGTGACCATCACGCTTAGGGCATTGGAAGTGTTGAGTGGTGTCCGTATTTATAATTGTTGGCTATCATTTGAACATTCTACAGCCGAGGGGAGTTGAACACAAGCTAGTCCTGCAATTTCTTTCACCAAAGATGCCATGCGTTTTGTGCAATAAAGTAAGCGGAAAAGGTTTAGCTATATACTTAACTTTTTTTTTTTATATATCTCTAGATCTTACGTATTGCTTGCAATAATTGAACATTTGTCTTTGTCATATTTCCAATGTCCAGCCAAGTGGAACTAATACATAATTGAAGTGGTATTCGGATAATCCCGTGCACGTTTGAACAACGTAGTATTTATATATCACAATTTAATGCCTTGTATCAATGTAAGATACATAGCATAATATGGAGGAAACAATATATGCCATATTCTATTATTATTATAACAATGTTCAAGGAAATATTGTAATAAAAGATAATAGGCACTTGCACCCTTTGGCACGTGAAACGTGATTGGCATTATATATCATGATATAGAATTTTGGCATATAAAAAGAAATGGCAGATGTATAGTGTTTTAGATGTAGACATTTATATTATTCACAAAATCATGCAATTTAAAGTATCATCTTACTAAATAAACCACTACCTTGTGATGTACCCGGGATGGCTTTAAAGCCGAAACGTGACCATTTAAATATGCAATTCCATATAATACTAACATGCATACGCATAGTATAAAGACTCGAACTGCCTAGAACCCCATGCCCTCCTTTTGTTTGTTAATTATCAGTAAGCGTAATACCTTTATCCACTTATGCATGTGAGCATGCATGTAGCGAGTGATGCTATAGCCAAACAAAAAATAACTTTAGAGAACCTGGGCGAAGGACTCAATGTCATGCTTGTGCTCGGCATCGAGTGCCACAAGGCCGACTTTATTGATGTTGGTGATATAGCTCTAGAAGATGAGATCCTATATGACCAACGGCGACTCAATGATTGGCAAGTTGTCCGCTTCATGACAGTTACTTCGAAAGACCCTTTTTGAGAATAGGCTTTCAATCGAGATCTCACACTATGTCGGCTTGAAGTAGGCTTTGCTTGCACGAATCCACTATGCGGTAGCAATCATTAATTGGATAATCCTTTGCAGGTGCTTATGCATCTCGGCAATAAGTGACGTGTCTCTTCTATTGCATTTACATGATACATCCTCAAGAACTTGTATCGTTGTATGGCAGAAGGGTTGTTTTCGTTGTGTGCGGATTGAGCTGTGAACTTTCAACCAAGTGGTCAATTTGATGGTGTCGGCAGCTTTATGTACCAACAAGCTTGAGACACACGATGCCGAACAGTGTATGACTTTGCTTTGACAAATTGGTTTTGTCTTAACTATAAGGATGCCGAACAGGGGTCTTCGGCCGGCTTTGCTTTGGCAAATCCGCTTTGTCTTCATCATGTATGGGTCACATATACGGCGCATTATGAAATGGTCTCTCCTTCGATCAAAAACAATAATTTGTGCATAGGAAATGGTGAGTGAGCACATAAGAAATCCTACAAGTGTTATGCCGAACATTACGTCGGGAACATGAGAGCAAAGCAGCTCAACCATGCCCATGTCGAGGTGTACATGATTCATTGCCTCTCGATGTCGACATAAGGATTGGATTGATGCCAATATTGAAACTGAATGGTTGTCGTACTTGAAGAATGATATGTCTGCACTCAACATTCACACATGGAAGCACACCTAGGATTGTTGTAGCACTTATGCAATGAATGTGTATCTGCAATGTTGTGGAGAGCTTCGAAGAGGTACTAGTCACATAGTGTTAGCATATATAGTAAAATTTATTGAAAAAGAATATATCAAGAAGATGAATCAAATTTCAATTAGTGTCTGAATCATTAAACCCCCTTGTAGCAAATCTGAGATGTACTAGTCACATAATGTCGCAAATTTACAAGACCGAGTTAAGATGCCAAGGATGCCGAAGACTGAGCAATGGGCATGTCACGTGTATATCAATCATGATATATAATCACGTGTATATCTAGTCTTCCACGTGTGCACATGGTGCTCATTGTCTATCCCTGAAGTCCCACCTCCTCGTAACCCTTCTTCCACGATTATCTTGTTCCGAGTGGTTATCATAACCTTTAGGCCGTAGGAAAGTTTACCATGGCCCCACGGTGGGCGCCAAAATGTTCCTGCCTGAGGGTGACAGGATAATTTTCTCCTTGCTGATATCTTCATTCCGAGATCTCCTTTAGGTGTCCAAATCCTCCAAGATGAAAGGGGGTGGGGTACCTGCAAAAGGCACTCCAACGCTCAAGTCAGCTTTCGGCTCAGAGCATTTAATGAATGTAGTAAATATGAATCAACAGTCTCTTCACCTTGAGAATTTAACCCATATTTATACATACCTTAAGGGGCTTCTGGATCCATGGGCCTTGTTCATGATTACCATTGTGGTTAATCTAGATTTAATTATTATTATAACAACAATTATACGGATAATCCTTATCATTGATCTGTCATGGGTTGATACATTCTCACGTATTCGGCCATCCGAATGTGTGTTCAGCCATTCGGCCATCCAAGTGTACCTTCAGGTATTTAGCTATTCGACAATCCGAATATCCTTGGCTATGTGTTCGGCCATTCGGCCATCCGAGTGTTCGGGACTTTATCCTGATGTATCCTCAGACCAAAGTACCTTCAGGTATTTGGCTATTCGGCAGTCCGAATACCCCCAATATAATTATATATCTAATTTTTATTAGTTTTACCCGCCTCATTATTGTATTGTATATGTATCATATGAAATTTTATTTAATAATACTTATTTTGCCTTAAAAAAAATACACATATATTACATTGTTTGCCTCAGGGGTCTTCCTCTGTTTTTGCAAGATACTGCCTGTTCCTGTCTGGGGTTGCTGGGATGATCTGCGTTGTAGACGTCTTCCACTCGAGGTCTTCTATACTTGTCGGAAGGGGGATGTACCTGCAAAAGACACTCCAACGCTCAAGTCAGACTTCGGCTCAGAGCATTTAATGTGAATAATAAATGAGGATTCAGTCCTTTTACTTTGAGGGATGCACCCCTCTTTTATACTTATCTTGTTGGGCCTAGGCTCTGATGGGCTCTGACTATTTCATAATGACTGATCTATACTAATTAAGGTTGTTTAATTATCTCATAATTCTCGGTTTACCTCGATAATAGCTTCTTAACAGGGTTAGCAATATCCGAATACTATTTTTAGTATTCGGTCGTAAACGATGCCGAGTACTCCTGCAGTGGTGTGCGGTAATATAGCTTAGTTGAGTATAAGGAGCAAGAGTGTTCGGCCCGATTTAGGCCGAACACATTCCTGTCGGTGAGGTATACTCGGACTCTTTGGTGGGGGGTATTCGGCTATATGAATAGCCAAATACCCTATCAATACACTGCCGTATCAGAAAGTGAGCAGAAGCCAAAAGCTTGAATCAAACTAACTTTGTTTTACTTTCAATGGATCTTGTATTCTATTGTTTATGCTTGGGGATTGAAAATAGATGATTAAATGTTAACAAATAACAAGCATATTCTTAATTTATACATAATTCAATACAGACAAGACTGGACACTGGAGTAAAGCCATGGATCATGGTGGGGTTAATACTTAATACCATGCACTTTTGTTCTACTACTCAAATGATGATACTATCCTTGACACGAAGTTAGAAATGTGCTGTTCATATTCAGTTCTGTTCCCATCTCCTGAAATCCAATCACTTATTCCTGTTAAGTAATGAAAATATTTTGGCACTTATTTTTCTTTCTTTTTCTTTTTCGTATACATATATTTTGATCAATTTTTTTTTTCCAACCAATAGTGTGTTTACGTATATACGTTGTTGCACCCTACACATCCTACTGCATTTGTGTATCTTTTGTTTTAATTAATATAAATGTTGATATAAAAATAATAATAACTTTAATTCAATAAGGATATTTTATTAACTATAACATATTTTTAGAAAAAAATAATATAAACCAAACACATTTTAATTATTTATGAAAAATATTAAAAAGATTTTTATCAATAATTAACTAAAAATATTTTTTTAAAATACTTAGAAATATCATTAAATTAGTTATATTCTTAGAATAACATTCGTGAGAATAAAAAAAAAAGATAATGTGAAATAAACATCTCTTAAGGGTTCATTTATTATGAGAAAATGTTTTTTGTTTTTATTTTTAATTATAAACTTTTCATCTTATTTTTAATTTATTTCATATTTTTAAAGATTTGTATAGACAACAAAAAAGAGATAAAAAAAAGTATAGAAAATAGTAAAGAGTTAGGAATCTTCAATACATGAACATCTTATTATTTTAAACGTTATACCAACACTTTTCATTTCTATATATCTCTATTCTTATAATATCATAAATTTTATTATATCTATATATATTTTTTTTCTTTTTTGTAAAACTCACTAAGGGTTAAACTAAATAGTGTTGTCTGGTGGGTGTTTATCAAAGATTTTTCAAATGTTAGTTAGTATCGCCTTTTATCTATCGTTATTCGTGTATTATATAGTGATTTTTTTATAATATAAAACTGCAGAAACAAAGCCAAAGGAAGACAAGTGAACGGCAATGCAGATGCAAATTGCGATGAGCATGCAGCTGACACCCTTTATCTCTAATCCCCGACAAGGACAAATCCTACACCTTAATTTTCCAAGCAAACATTCAACACTCACTTGTTGCGCTATTCGCAATTCAGACCTCCTTTTATCTCAGACTCAGAGACTTGTACACCACTTCAATCCCAACACTCCCATAGAGGAAGCCGTTACTCCCCCGACATCATGGTACACTGACCCCTCTTTCTTCCACCTTGAGCTCGATCGCGTCTTCTACAGAGGCTGGCAAGTTGTGGGTCAGTTTTATTCTGCCCAAAAATTCAACCTCTTTTCCCCCTTCCTTTCTTGGGTATTTTTGTTTTGTTTTGCTTTGCTTTCTCGACCCTGCTGGGATACACAGGAAAACAAATTGTATATGTAGAATTTCAATCCAATAATTAGTTTCAATGGTTGTATGGTGACATACCTTTGCAGGAAAGAAAGATGATTGCTGAGGTTGAGTATATTACTTACTTTTGAGTTGGAGGTCCACTTCATCTACGTTTTAGTGCCAATTAGTTTCCCTTGTATTTTATATGTAATGGATGTAAACCGTTATCTCTGCTTGCACATATGATCCTTCCTGTTTGGGAGTAAAACTAGGGAGTGAGAGCTAGTTCTAGACATTGCTAAGTGCTAATTGAATTATATTCTTCTACAATTTACCTTATGGGAATTTTTATCAGCCAAAAATTCTCAAGTTTCACTCAATTTTTATTACCAGGATCCACGGAGCAGATAACGGATCCCCGTGACTATTTCACTGGAAGGTTTTCTTTTCTAATCCATCTATTTTGTCTTCAATAGAAATGCATAGACTCCAGTTCATTTTGTAATTTGTTGTATTTACATATGTTTGTGAACAAGTTGTCTAACTGCAGCTCCATTTGGTTCTTGGAAGGGGAAAAGGATATTCAGGAGTGACTTAATAAGTTGTGCACTCTATTCATTTTCTTTTCTTCCAAGCTTCTGAGAACCAAGTGGATTAAATGTTGCAGACTAGGAGATGTGGAATATGTGGTCTGTCGAGATGACAGTGGCGTGGTCCGTGCCTTTCACAATGTCTGTCGTCATCATGCTTCTCTTCTTGCTTATGGAAGTGGACAGAAGTCCTGCTTTGTCTGCCCTTATCATGTGAGTTTACCAACAGTGGTAAATATGCATATTAGCATTTATTTTGATTATTTGGTCTATAGATCTCCCCTCCTTTTTTTATATTCTGATCCTTGAGAGGTTGAAAGCACAATTGTCAAGTTTTCCTTCATGGATAATGGTTGTTAATTTGTTATCATGATCTGATCCTTTCTCATTCTAGATTTCTATTGTTGCTTCCTTTTTTCTTTGTTTTGGAAAATTAGATATGAAAAAACAATGATTTCTGCAGGGGTGGACATATGGATTCAATGGAGCACTTCTTAAGGCAACTAGAATATCAGGAATGCGAAATTTCAATGTAAATGTATGCAGATATGTTCTATATGTTCTATGATAAGTTACTTGTACTATATATTTCTCACAGAGGAAAAAGATCGACTGATTTCTATGTGACCATGAAGGGTAGGATTTTGGCCTTTTCCCAATCAAAGTAGCTACCTGGGGGCCTTTTGTTCTTCTCAATTTGGAAAAAGAGAGTCTTTCTCAAAAGGAAGTTGATAGTCATAATGTGTCAAAGGAATGGCTTGGTAGCTCTTCAGAAATACTGAGTACCAATGGAGTTGATTCTTCACTAAGTTATGTTTGTAGACGTGAATACACGATTGAATGCAATTGGAAGGTGTGAATTGACTCTCTGCTTCAATTGATTCTTTTTCCTGAAAGTTATGTTTATTACTTGGGGTACAATTTCATTTTCTTTATGATTATGTGAACGGAAATCTTACCAGATTTGTGAAACTTTACCCTCACTTATGTTAGTAAACCTGTTTGTTTTATCTCACCAGTGGACATTCTTTACAAGAAATTTTAAACAACATCAACTTTTTATTATTATACACAATGTTATTTATTTATTTATTTTTATGTATGATTCAAAGAGGTGCTAGGACTTTGGTAATTTTGGGGTCTTCTTTTGCAGGTATTCTGTGATAACTACTTAGATGGTGGCTATCATGTGCCATATGCACATAAAGGCCTTGCATCTGGTCTTAAGCTGGATTCCTATTCTATCACAGTATGCTTCTTTGCTATCTTTGAAAAAATCTCTTCATTTTACATGCTATTGTACTGTAGCATGAAAAATTGAGTCATGTAGATGTTTTTATTAAACCCTTGTCACATGTAACTTTCATCCTTTTATGCTCCAACCAGAATAAAGAATTCTCTTTATCTTCCTAGATCAGTCTATTATCTAAAATAATTTGCTACGGTGAGCTAACATAACAGAATACTTTTGGAACTGGATTTTCAATTGTTCTTTGTTACCAGAGATTGCTTATGTACTAAGGGATGGTTATGAATGAGACAGATGTTTGAAAGGGTTAGCATCCAAAGTTGTAAAGGCAGCTCAGAGAAAAGCAAAGAGAATTATGATCGACTTGGAAGAAAAGCTATATATGCTTTTATTTACCCAAACTTCATGATCAATAGGTGCTTGCTTTGTTGTTTAGGCTATTGGTGATCAATTTTTTTAGTCATTGTATTGATTTAAACAAGATTTTTTGGTATATTCCCTGTATTTGTTTTGCAAATTAGCATGCTTTCATAACTTGGGGTGTTTGCCGCCTTGATAGGTATGGGCCTTGGATGGACACCAATCTTGTGGTTCCACTAGGACCCAACAAATGTCAAGTAATATTTGACTACTATCTTGAACATTCTCTGAAGGTAATTTCTGGTTATTTGAGCATGTGCCTGATATTGTATCTATGATTCAGAATCTCTAATATGTACCTGGTTTTAACTTAGTACACTATCGACCCTATTGTACCCACCGTATATGGGATTAAATTTGAAGAAACTTAGCCACCATTAGGGGCTTTAGGGGGAAAGAGTTGTTGATTGATGACTAGGGTATGAAATGTTAAGAAATGGGAAGTTAATATCTTTGCTGTCATACTTTGAATGACTTCATGAAAATACTAAAACCACTCATCTTCTTGCTTTGATGGATTCTGTGTAAAACGTAGTGAAGCCTCGAGACTTTAATTAATATATTGTTTTCCAGAAATTAATTCAGGATTTATGCTCATTAATGGCTCCATTCTTAAAAGGATTGAGCCTTTTAGTTTCAGAGTTTTCACTCCACAAATCAATGAGGTTACAAAATTAATAAATACTAATTAAAACAATTGCAGTCAATTTAAAACACTAATGCCTACTGCCTTCTCTTTGACTGAGCAGGATGACACAGATTTCATAGAAAAAAGTTTACAAGATAGTGAGAAAGTGCAGGTAAACGCATTGGTTTTGCAGACTTCATTAGAAATTTTCCTCGAGTTGTGATATACCCACATTTGGTTGTTGATATGAGCAGATAGAAGATATTGTGTTGTGTGAAGGTGTCCAAAAGGGCCTCCAGTCCCCAGCATATTGTGTGGGCAGATATGCTCCAACGGTTGAGCAGGCCATGCACCATTTTCATTGTCTTCTCTATGAAAACCTGACAAAATAAATCCCCGTCAGTCACACAAAATTATTGCATGGTCAGGACTATGTGCTACGTAGTCTCAGTCAATATCTACGTGACATGCAATTATACTTTTTAATTTACAAAAGAGTAGAAAATATGTTACGTAGAAATTGATCAGGATCATCTGGTCTCAAACCATGTAATAATTTCTTGTCAATTACAGATAATAAGTACAGATAATAAACTACTGCTGCAGTCAATAAGCACAGAGACTACTTAACTGGGCGTTTGTCTGAATTTGAAATTGACGCATGTCGTGTAAATACACCATCAGTGAGGATTTTATTATTTCAATCGAACAGTCTCTCGAAGTTGACATATATATCTTGTATTATAGGCTTGTCTGACTTGCAATAGTTGTGGCCTTACGAATCTGTTGTTGAACTTATTAGCTGTTTGGAATTACCGAGTATCATTGTGATTGCTCTCTGTAATTCAAATTTGCTGTCGTCAATAGGACATGTTTTATTGTTCCAGTTCAAATTATGGCCTTACAAATCTGCAATCTTAAAAATATCAGATCTCCTAAGATTGCAGGACTATTTTTAAAGCACCACATCCTGCTGCTAGAGCTTGAAAAACTAACGTACTTGAGAATTATTGTACCGTAAAATTTTTCGTTTTTTAATTATATTACTCTTAATTTTTTCTTTATCTCTCAACTAATTACTTTTAAATTCATCTTAATTTTTTCCTTTAATTTTTTTTAATTAATGATACCCAACATCCTCATAATTAGATATTTCTACTTAAATATTTTTTTTTACTTTGTTATCTAAATTTAAAAATACATGTAAAAGACATAAATAAGAAAGAAGCTAAATTGAAACAATGAATTGGAATTATCATACATCTCTGCAACTTTTCAAATATACGAAAATATAAGTCATTGTTTGTCAAACTGAAAATACACTGGTGGTAAAAAAAAAAAAAAGACTAGCTGAAATTCCGTATATAACAAATCTAACCTTGTTAGAACCTAAGTATTAAACAAATCCAACTTTTGTTTGTATCTGTAGAGTCTCTGTACAACTAACTAGTATACTATTTTCCATCGCCAGAAGAATGTAGGTAAAACCTGTCAATAAATGAGACGGACGGGAGAGTGAATACACAAGACGTCTATATTTGACTCTGTTGAGAAGCCTCAGATTCCGTCCTTCTTTAAGTTCTTCTACAAGGAAGATGTTTTCGGAAAAAGTTGCTGAGTTGAGCCTTTGGTACTGGTATCAGTTTTCCAACCACAGCAAGAGGCCAGCTGAGAGAATGGGGAAAGAGAAGGGCGAGCAAGGGAAGAATTACAGTTAGCATGCGCGCACGGGACAAGTACTCTAGTCTATATATATTAGCATAAATGCATCATTTTTTTTGAGTTATACATACACATACAGTATTAAAAACAATCAAGGAACTCCCAAGCAAAAACTCATCAACTGACCTGATAAATGCTATAATAACAGAAATGAGCCACTGCTTCCAATTAAGCTTGACAGTTTTAGTGAACTTCCCAAGATATTCAATGATGACAATCTGAAAAACAGTAACAAAGTTTATGGTAGCCCTACCAATATGTTATAAATAAAAGCATACAACTAGAGAAGACTTCTAACAAGACTAACTAATGTGCCTCAACACCATGGGCCTCCTAATAAAGTATACCCCAGAAGGGAGAGGAGGAATAAGGGCAGTTTGGGAAGTGGGGTGGAGGAATATGTGCTGCATGTCTCAAACAGAGGGGACACTTAGCAGCAGGGTATTGGAGTGGAGAGGATGATGCAGCAATCATGAGTGGGGTATGAATATGAAGGGAAAGCAGGGAGGTGCAGGGTGTGTATCATCATTTGGGCAGTTTTGGGATCACTAATGCCACGGGGATGTGAAGGCACTAATTCTCTTGGAGTTTTTCTTTTACCTTTCTGCATCTAAATTTTCTACTATTTCCATTGTAATCAGAACTTGGTTCTCTGCAATTTTCTACCGTTTCTATAGTAATATCAGTATCTATTGCTAACCTGAAGCACAACAGTTATTCCCACTATCCCCATAAAGAGGTAGTTTCTTGTGACTCCCTTGAATATGTTGAATTTATCTGGCTTTCGGGCATTAAATTCATTAAAGACCTGCAGTTTTGGAAGAACATTTTCTTTGTCATATCATTTAAATGAAAATCAAAAGAAAATATTGCAATTATAAGATGGCTACCAATATAACTATAAATACAAGGTGAAGAATGAATTGGGCGGGCATGAATCCATAACCAGTTTTGAAAGGACTTACTTGACAGAGAACAAATGCATTAAATATCAGAGAATCCTTCACTTTGATTGCAGGGCGGTTGGGCTCATCCCTCAAACCCAGTAAGTTCACACCTTGGAAATTAAGTATAAGAAAGACAGACGTTTGGTACATTGCCTGAAAGGTTCCAACCATTATTGATGATTTAGAGACAGCAGAAATAATATGGCATAAGCAATGCATTATATTTTTAACATTCATTAGTTAGTTGATTGTGGCTTGGTCCACATCAAAATAAATTCCTTGCCAGCTTCAGTGACAACAGGGGTGCTACTAAATCTAAATGAGAAACAGAATTCACCTGTATCAGCAGATTCCTCCACATAATATTTGATACGAGAGGTTCTCTGTACAGCAAAAAAGATACTGTCAATTTCATAACACAAAAAACACAGGCACTGCATCTGATGTTCTGGTAATGGAGCTTCAACAGTAGGTCCATTGTACACAAGTGCATTATTTAAAATCCATGCAAGCATGACAAATTCAGCATTCACTAGCATTTGGCTGCCGATTATTTTCAGAGTGATTCACAAGCCTTTTACTGCATCAATGAGTTACTACTTACTCACTTTAATTGTACCCTGCTGTTTTGGTATTTTGTGAAGGATATATCACTTTGATCTTGTACATTATTCTCCTCTCTTTAATTTTCTTTCTTTCATTAAAAAAAAAAGCTGAAAGCAAAAAAAAAAAATGACCTTCGACCCATTGGACGTTGATCCATCAGGGAATCAGTTGGTGGTTCAGTTGCCAAGGCTAATGCTCCAAGAGTATCCATGATAAGATTTACCCAGAGAAGCTGTTGAGAAATTAATGAAGGTATAGTATATAAGGATAGCCTTCTGAATAAATGAGGGAGCACAAACCAGTGAGAGACAAACAGAAAGCAAACCTGTACTGTATTTAGTGGGATGTCACCAGTGGAAAATGCAGCAACAACATTTATAGCAAGTGCTGCTATATTGACTGTAAGCTGAAACTGGATAAATTTCTGAATATTTGCAAATACAGACCGCCCCCATTTGACAACCTGAATTGGCGAAAGAAATTGAAAGGCGGTACCACTTATGCTTCAAACGTCAATTTGTAATCAGCTTACACGAAATAATATGAGGCTATGGGATGAACCTTAATTCTATATAAACCTCTCACAAAAGTATTCAAAAAATTATAATTCTTCATTTCAAGTAATGCCAGAAATAGTCCTTCAAGAGATAGATGTTAAACATGCATCATTGAGTAAGAACGGTTCAAAATCTCCCAAATAAGAAATGAGGACTAACCTTCACAACTGAAGCAAAATTGTCATCCAAAATAATGATATCAGAGCTCTCTTTAGCAACTTCTGTACCTTGGATACCCATTGCAAGACCAATATCGGCCTAAACTCCAAAAATAGAGTCACAAACACAACCATGAAAACAAAAACTAGTTTACATAATTTGAACCAAAAAATGTGTGTCAGGGCAATAGATTCTAATAGAATATAAAATTGACACAGCAATAACAATGTTAGCATCAGTTATACTCACTGATAGTATCATTATAATTACTGTCATCATCTTAACATGTATCTAAGATAAAAATAAAAGCACATAAGAAACGCCTTGCAAACCTCATGTAGAGCAGGAGCATCATTTGTTCCATCTCCAGTTACAGCCACAACATGCTCCTTCCTCCTCAATGCTTGCACAAGCAAAAGCTTGTCATTAGGAGATGACCGTCCCATAACCTATTACATAGCATAGACACTTAATCTCATTGGCCAAGCAGCAAGCAGTTACATCACTAAGGCTGTTATAATTGTTAGATTATACCAATATCCTTTCAACAATTTCTTCTCTCCCTACATCTGTCAAGGCACGGAATCTTTTCCCTTCAATGATGACGGGCTCTGTAGCATCAGAAATTGAATCAAGTATTCCACATTCCACAGCAATTGCTTTTGCAGTTTTAACATTGTCACCAGTGACCATTTTTACCTGGGATTAGAAATCCAAACCAAGCAAATTAGTACTTTTCATAAGTAGAAAACTGCACATGCCTTGCATACTGCATTTCTTAACCTAAACAGTGCTCATTTTGCAGGATATTGAAGAGCAGATGAACCTATAATAGAAAAATTGGCCATCGCATTTTCGTGATATAAAAAACAATGACATGTTTTTAAATATTAAAAAAATCAATTAACATAAATGGTACTATAAGGTACTCACTAGCATCTTAAATCCATTCTTTTACATCTAATAATTAGTGTGTTAAACCCCTCCAGTTCTCAAGGTTTACTCTAATAACTAAATCTCATCAACTTAGTTGATTCTTTCTTTTTTTCTTTTTTTCTTTAACCCTTTTGTAGCAAGAGCGCAATCGTTTTAACCATGCAACTACCTAAATATAATCAACAGTTACAATGTAGTAAGACAACATTATAATGTAGTTTTTTGCTCAATTGCTTAAGCAGTTAAATGTTCCACCATTAATAAGAATAGTTGTGATACATGCAAAGATTTAATAAATTGTAGTTTTTATTTTATGAATTTCTTTTTAATTAAATATATCAGGAAAAAAATTAAGATCACTACATCTTATCTTCACCAGAGATGCTATTAAAAGCAGTTTTATGCCTCCTGTTCCATATAAAAATCTGATAGATATATAATTGGAATACAGCAAGATAAAACCATTGTTGCAGCTGAAACAGACTAAACAGTATGTCTCCATCAGTGCTGTCAGGGCCCTACTTACCCTTTCTGGCAATTTCAGCAGCTTTCTACCAGTAATCAGCTCAGGATCACAGAAAGAAAAAAGAAAAAAAGGGAAGTGTACTCTGGTTTAGGGTGGCTGTTCACTATTAGCATATCTGCGGTCTCACAAAATTAAAACTTGGATTGTCGAATTAAAGATATTATTGGATAGGTGATTACAATAACCAGTGATGGTCCTGGAGAAGTGGACCAATTGGAAAGGAACAGTAAGAAGGTTAAGGTAACTTCTGAGATGAATAATCAGATTATGTCTAAGTCAGAACCTCGTATTTCCCTACAGCATGTAGTGCAGGCTAAGGCCCCTTATGTCACCCAAGGTTCCTTCATATAAGGAATCCTAGCTGGTTCATTGGTGGTTTCTGCATCTTATATTCTTCATGAGCATGTCAGACAATGAAGACTGTAGAGGATTATAAGTTAATAACATATATGATGCGTACAAGCTCTTATTGTGAGAAACAAAGAGAACCTAGCCCAATAATAGAAGCCTCAAGAGGAGCATGCAAAACTCCGTAAGCCATGGTGATAGTGACTTGACTATCCTCTAGTTAAATAGTTTGGGGTTTCAAGTCTCTCAAGACTCGTAAGGAGAAGCTTTGACAAAAGGAAGAGAGAGTTAATGCCATTGAATTTAGGGCACGTTTGGGTAAATAGCTTAAATAAGCACTTATTCAATAAAATCTTATCAAATGAGAGCTTATTCATAAATTTGATTGTGAAACTTACTAAAATAAGCTAAAAATAGCTTACTTTTATAGGTTTCTCCATGAAGCTTATTGAAATAAGCTCTTACAACCACCCATTTAAAATAGATTACTTTTTTGGGACAAACTTCATAGTTTTCTCAGAATTTATCTTGAGGAAAGAACTTTTTTTTTCCAAATAAATCATAGTTTTTTAAATAATACACATATCTCAAGAAAAGTCATCAATGGGTGTGAAACCTTGGCCACTTAGCAGTACAAATAGAGAGAGTACTATAACATGCTATACTTGTCTCAATGACCTAAGTCTCTTAATGGAACAAAATGACTTTCAACATCAAAAGCATGTATTAATACATACCTTAACCCCAGCCTTTTGGCAAAGCTTCACTGCATCTTTGACACCAGGTCGACAAGGATCCTGCATTTCAATGCATAATTGGCATAAGACAAATAGTAAGAATATATTGAAATTATAGAAATTAACGTGTGCAAGTCATGCAACAAAGTGTAGGCCCTTTATGAATGATTGATTATAGATAGACTCTAAACAAGACATACCAGAGAATGACAATTGGGCAAATTATAAATAGGGTAAAATATGTTTTTAGTCCATGTATTTTTCGGCAAAACTTGGCTTTAGTCCCTCTACTTCAACTTTGATTAATTTGGTCCCTAAACTTTACAAAAGTAGTGGTTTTCGTCCCTTAACGTAATGTCATCTATGAGGAGGGACAAAAAACACTTATTTTGTAAAGTTCAGGGACTAAATTGATCAAAGTTAAAATTCGGGAACTAAAATCAAGTTTCACCGAAAGTACAGGGACTAAAAACATATTTTACCCTTATAAATAATAGTGCTAACGAGATTCAACATAAAACTAAGAAAAAAGAAAAAATGTGAGTAATATCATATAAGACAAGAATACAATCAGGACGTTTCAATACTGGAACATAACAAAGATGACAATGTATTGAGACTGAAGGGTATTTACTTGGAAAATAAAGGGAGGACAAACAAAATAGCTAGTTTTGACAGTTACAGCAGTTAGTTAGAAAAATAGATAGGGGGAGGTAAGGAAGAGGGATCATTCTGAGAAGATAACATTTGTGAACTGAGCATTGGCTCTATTGGGAAAGGGGAAAGCCTAGGAAGGAGAATTCCTCCTTTTTCATTAAGTTTCATATATCAATAACAGCTCCTTTTCATTAGCTCTATTGTGAAAGGGGAAAGCCTTGGAAGGAGAATTCCTCCTTTTTCATTAAGTTTCATATATCAATAACAGCTCCTTTTCATTCTTTCTTTCTTTCGTTCTATCAACTCTCTCATTCACGGGTTCCCAACTCCATGACAATCTAATTTCTAGAGAAAATATTACCTTCAGGCCAATAATAGCCAACAAAACAAGATCATCCTCTGGTAATGACCAGTGGGCAAGTTCTTCGCTAGTTGGAACATTCTCCTTTTGATATGATCTATATGCAATCGCAATACAACGTAGACTATCAGCAGCCATATCTTCAATAGCTTTTTTAAAAGTTGACATCTGCAAGCCAGGAAAATTTCACTTAAGATAACGTTATCAAAATCAGTCAAAAACAAGAATCAAATGTCATCCAACAGTTCATGTAATACTTGTATGTGCTTTTGTTTCATGAGTGTATGTAATGATAAAAGATAGAGAAAAGAGGAGACATAATAGGAAAACTTAGCAAAAAATTCTTATAAGATATAATCAGATAATGTTTCCAAACAGGAAAATTTTGATCGGGAAGACCAATGCCTTTGCTTAACTATAGATCTAAACATTTAACTATTTCCTCAAACCTTCTCTTCATCCATCTTCACCAACTGATCATTAGCATCAAAATACCATGTACAGCAAGCTAGGACTATCTCAGCAGCACCTTTCCAATGTATATGGATTTCAGAGTCAGACTGCTGTAAAGTATAAAATTATTAGCAATAGTGGTCTGGATGACAAACAACATATAGTACATCATCATATAATATATTAGCTCCCTAATAACATATCAGTTTAGAACAGAAGCAAAAAATTTAAATATTTGAATAAAAATGCCAACAAGGTATTACCGTCTTTATTGCAACTCCTCCTCGCTTTTTTTCTGAATTGAATGGGAATACATGAATAATTGATGATTTTGATCTGGCAGTGTCAAAATTCATCCCAAGCTGAAATTTGATCTAACAGTCACAACTAGTTGTAATTGCATAAAGCTCCTTAAAATGAAGTTCAAATTTTAAGTTTCAAAACAGACCTGAATTCCCCACTCTAAAATTGCCTTTTCTGTCGGTGATCCAGAAACCTCAACATCATTACCACCCTGTTATGAATAGAATTATTCATAAAGTAGTAGAACCAGTCAATTATGAGATTATTATAGGGGGGAAAACTGAGCAAAGTAAAACATTTCTATCATACCTCAGGGATATAAACACTTCCATTAGTGTTCAGTGCAACACCTTCAATCAGCAAAGAGCAGAGGATACTAGAGAACTGTGATTTATCGTGAGGAGCAATCTTCTTCCCACCAATGCAAGCCTCAACCACAGTCATCTATCTCAGAATTTAGGTGAAATTAAAATTTGCTGGACACGTTATTATCTTCATCAATGCCAACAGAAATAAACTACTTCAAAATATTCACCCAAAATAAATAGTTACTGGTCAACCCCCAGACCATGATCCATTACCTATTTGTGTTAGTTTAATAAGATATCACAATATCACATTGACAGGTTACCATAAATATTATAAATAGGGTTTAAATACAGAATCACAACTAACCTGATTCATAGTCAATGTTCCAGTCTTATCACTGCAAATGGTTGTGGCTGACCCCATTGTCTCACAGGCAGAAAGCCTCCTCACCTGCAATTCAATGTGTTATTTTAAACAGCATTTCTCAAATAGATATGCCAAAAATCCAATAGCACAAACAAAAATTGGCATACCAAAGCTTTATCTGCCATCATTCTTTTCATTGAGTAGGCAAGTCTATAAAATAGTTGATAGGAAACAGTGTTAGTAGAGAGAAATAAGATTTATTAAAAGAGAGAGAGAGAGTAACAATGTCATAGATATGAAAGAGCATATTGACAATCTAAAATGGATAGAATAGAGATAATGATGGCATCATATAATGATAAGAAAATAAAATTGAAATTAAAAAAAAAGGCCATAAAATAGAAAAATGGCAGAAAATCTACATTGGACCAATATTGAGTACACTAATTAAAAGAATTAAGGATCAAATCTATAAATCATATTAAAGTACAAGAAGGACAATGATATTGTTATCCATAATGTGCAGTAGCACTAATGTTAATGTCACCAGTCACCACATATCCATCAAGACTAGGTAAAATCTAGATAAAAATGATCAAACTTACGTTAAGGTAACTGCTAAAGGCAGCCCTTCAGGCACTGCAACCACTACAATGGTGACCTACATATTCAACGCATTACAATCAACTTGTAGTTATTAACGTTAAAGCCTGTGAAAGTTTATGAATATCTATCTGTAAATGGATCATATACGTTCAGGTAGTCTAGTACTTCTATGCACATACCGCAACAGTGAATATCTTAATTACTCCATCAATAGCATCACCAACTTTGGTCTTGCCCGCTATAAATTGAACACTTCCATCTGGGTTTCTAGTATGCCCGGAGAAATATCTGTGCTTATAGGTTGCCATTTCAGAGACATGTAAGAAAAATAAAAATAAAAAATAGGTTAAAACTAGGTTAAATTGCAAATTATCCACTTCAACTTTGACCATTTGGCAAATAGTCCTGTGATTTCACAGTTGACAAGTAACATGCTTAAACTTTCAATATATGGCAAATAACCAATTTTAATTTCGGCAATTAACTCAACAAATGGCAAATTACCCTTACTTTCAATTTTGACAGTTAACCAAATGAGTCAGTAGAGAGTAATAAGCCATATGTTAAAATTTAAAGAAGGTTAATTGACAGAACTGAAATCCCAAGGGATGTTAACTACAAAGAATACACCACAGGGGTCTATTTGATAAAGGGTCAGCGTTAAAGATTTGCAATTTAAACTAAAATACAATTAAATCATAGAAGAAACAGATAGAAACCTGGCCAGTAGCACCATTAGAACAACAACAGCCACAGAGAGTCCAACAATACCAATTAAGGTAGCAAGACCATTTAGGCGTACCTATATTGAGAACTTTATATATGTAAACATACTATTAGAAGCAGGAACTAAAAAACAAACTGCATGGAAAAAGGGGACCTGCAAAGGAGTTTCTTCACCATTGTCTTCTGAAATGCTAGCCATTAGAAGCCCCCATTCAGTATTAATACCGACAGCCGTTACCTGAGGAAGGAAAGCAACCAACAAAAAGAAACATCAGAAAAAAAAATAAAAAAAAATCTGTTAAATCAATAAAACAGGTGGACTAAAACTAAAAAAGAATAAATATAATCAATTTAATATATTGAATATTGAAAGAAGTTCAGTACAATTTAATCCATATTTCACCACTCTAATTTCTCTCTGCCTCAGTTGTTTTCAAAAATCAAACACGGAATAAAATCCCTTCTTGAACAGCATGCACTAGATGAATAATTGACATCATTTCAAAGTGACTTTTCCAGAAAAAACAAGCAATTTCCTTATAGATCCAAATAGGAAAAATTTCCCTGTAAGTGCACAGTTTTAGTAAAACACCATTTTAGTTTCTGAAAGATTTGAAGTTAGTTACATTAATCCCTAAAAGCTGAGAATGTCAATCAGTTTAGTTCTTTTCAGAAATTAAATTGATGTCAAAAGAGGATCTCAATCGATCATTTTTTTCATCTTTCAAGGATTAATTTTCATCTTTCAAGGACTAGTATGGTCCACCTCAAATCTTTCAATGACCAAAATGGTGTTTCACACGTTTTTTGGCCCTTGGGACAATTCCCATCTAAGCTATAAGGGTTAAGGCCCACTTATAGGTTATTATTAATTACATCAACAACCCTTTGAAAACTCCTTAGTTTTGTAAATAAAATCAAGACGGGACAACTACAAAAAAATAGAAGGGAAAATGGAAGTCCAAAATTTACCAGCATAGTTGCACTGCCATCTGCAACTTTACATCCAGAAATCAGAAAAGGATCATTAGAATTTTTTTCGACCTGCAAAAAGGAAAATTATTATCCACTTAGGAAAAGAGAGCAGTAATAAACCTTATTCTCCACAAGATAGAAATAAACACTTACAATCTTGCTCTCCCCAGTCATACTTGATTCATCAATTGCAAGAGAGTGACCAGTGATCAAGACTCCATCAGCAGGGACCTAGAAAAGATCAGTTGAGAACTAAATAACAAGAAATATAACCATTAGGTATGATATGCAAAAATGACAAAAGACATACCTGGTTACCAATGTTAAGGGGTATAACATCACCAACAACAACATCATATATGGAGATCTCAACTCTTCTACCATCTCGAATAACCTTTCAAGCACAAATTGAAACATAAAGTGAAATAATAATAATAATAATAATAATAATAATAAAAGTATGACTAAGACCAAAAACAAACCTCCAAATGTATGTTTCTCTTGTGCTCGTTTAGGTCTTGAAACTGAAGAGACTGCTTATAATCACTTATAGCTACGAAAGAGGAGAAACAAAAGAGGGTGCTTTGCCCATTAAAGGAGAATATTATTAGGTGTGTAATTATAATTATTATGATAACATCCATAATAAATGACAAAGTTGATAATGGACTTGTGTCTACACCAAATGCATTTTATTTCAAATATCAAATTCAGAAGCAGAATCTTAAAAACCATCACTAAATGCTTTAATGCATTATCAACTTTGCAAAGGCAATACCTGTAACAAGAATAACAAGAATAACTGCAAAAGCAATGCTTCCCCCATCATACCATCCTTCCTGAATACCCTGAAACAGAATTAATTCTGAACTGGATGAACCTAATTCTTAGCATTAACAAAAACATATTCCTAATCCCAGATTATGAAGGGATGAACTGAGAAATACGAAGGAACACTAATGGTCAAATGAATTTGTTGATGGTACAAGATAACAGTCAAAAGCATGCAACTTTTACATAAATCATAAAAATGTGGTGATTAAGTCTTGAAGCTCTACCAATACCTTACAATTCACTTGGAACTTATTCGAACCAAATTATGCTCAAAAGTCATCAATAACCTCCAAAAGCTCACAAATCCAAAGTTTTCCATTCAGATAGGATAGGACAGATTCAAATAATATGCAAGGCTTGGACTTTGATCAAATTAAACATTTATCAAGACACAAATTCACACCACTGACACCAGGCTCAAAATTCCAGCACTTGCATGAGCTACTAAAAGTTTCTGGATACTTTTTTCTTACACCTAACTCCATGTACAAAATTTATTTACTGCCTTTCCTGATACTGACCATAAATTAATCCCTCCCACCCCCAATGAGTAACAGCGAATAAAAATTGCCAGTAGGTAGCGTGTACTTAAACCATCTAGCTTTCATAACCGTCAGCAGATTTTATTGTAGAAAATATCAGATAATATCTAACTTATACAATCCAATACCATCAAACACAAGTAATTTTGAACTCTGCAAGATATTACAGGAGCCTAATAGTTTGGATTACCTTATTTAGTGTTCAAAATAGCTTGCAATCAAGTCTTTATGAGAGAACTTTTGAAAAGAAAAAAAAAATCTCTAAAAATAATCAGAAGTCAAAACCAAACACACTATAAATCACATAACAGCATCAAGGCTGATTTAGTTACTTAGTTTGCCAAGTAATAGAATGGATGGTCTATTTTTTGTTTAAGTTACTGCTTTTTAAATGTAGACTGCAACTCAAGAAAGGCTCCTGACCTATTAAACATGAGTACACTTGTATACTAGCGAATGTTCTCGGTTACCACTACATTAGCCAAATGGAGTTATAAGGTTGGCTTGGTAGTTGGAAGGGGGGTTTAAGGGTTGAAGGAAGGAGGGGGGGAGGAGAGGTCGTGGGTTCGAATCCCCCCACTAACATTCTAACAAAAAACTAACAGCTAACATTGGCTGATAAAAAAAAACCACTACAATAAAAAGCACATGCATATAGTTATATATTTGTGCTGATAGCCTGGTATATAGATGACATCATGATACTAATCTGAGAGCTACTAAGCTAACTGAAGGGTATATAGGGATTAAACATAAGGAAAGGAAAACTGTCTAGCATGCAACTGACATTATCCAAGAATACCAATAAGGAAGAATTACAAGGAAATGGGCAATAGCCAATAGGACAGCACATGGTTGGAAGATTAATTTTTGTATGTTGGCTGAGTTAGTGAGGGGGGAAAAGTACAGTAATTAAAGACCAGTGCAAATTCAAGACGTTCAGATTTGTATGCATTTTTATTAAAAAAAAAAAAAGTGTATGTTTGGAATGGGACAAGTCCACTGTCTCCACTAAGTAAGAGACGGACTCCTGACAGGATTTTCTTTTTCATGATATAAGAACAAAGAATAGCATCATAACTTTCTCATCCAATCTCACCTCAGATTTTATCCCCAGTGCTAATGAAGCCATTGCAGCTACCATTAAAATAATCAAGGTCAGATCCTTGCAAGCATCCCACATAAACATCTAAGGAAGGAAACAAACACAAAGACATCAGTACAATAACCCTCCAATAAAAAAAGGATTATCAAATGATTAATGTGCACCAAAATTTACCAATAAACTTCTTCCTCTCTTTTGAGGGTAACTGTTGGAGCCGAATGCATTCCTCCGTTTTACCAAGTCAGCATCATCACCTTGAATCCCCTTCTCTAAATTGGTTTTCAACAAATGTGATAACCCTACAACCTTATAAAGAGATTCAGAAGAATCACGTGAATATTACTACACTAATCAATACAATTACAGATTTAAGAAAATTATGCTCAGCACACTTACCCCTCCATTTTCCTGCAGAGCAGTAGTATCATGGTCCCTTGAAATTGAACAAAGTTGTTCTTGTCCAATTGAAAATTCTCCAGTGGAGCTTGAAGGGGGTTTTATAGTTCCTAATCCCAACAGTTAAAAGCACTGAGCATTGATATTGAAAAAAAAAAATAGTGTCCATGCTTTTAATATACCATGCCAACTCACTGAAAAAATCATTTAATAATGATCCAGGGAGCAGCACCAAGCATCAGCACACCAAAGCAAGTTCAACTTTGGTATTTAAGTTTAGAATTAAGATAACACTACAAACACCTTTTATCATTGCAAAAAAGCATGGCAGTAGAATCCCCAAATGATAATCGTGCCCAAGACTCTAGGCCTCTAGCATTAGAAAGATAATCATAAAGGATAATTGGATATATCCTGGAAACACTTTAGAATTAAAGATAATACTACAAACACCTTTTATCATTGTAATATAGGATAGCACTAGAATCCCCAACTGATAATTGTGTCCAAGGCTCTAGCACTAAAATGATAATCACAAATGATAATTGGATATATCCTGGAAACAGTTTAGAATTAGTAGTAATATAATAATACAAACACCTTTTATCATCATAAATTAAAAAGGATAGCACTAAATCCCCACAGTTAGGAAGACAAAAATGAGAACACTTTCAATCATTAGGTAAGACCATTAAAAATCTCTGTAATAATAATTCTTAAACATGTAAATATATAGTAACAAAACTATTTAAAAGGGAATGAACAAGTCAAAATTTACAATTGAAATGTTAAAGGAAGTTGATGTGCTAAAAGGATAATTGGTTCACATTAAACAACACGTCAAGCACCAATCTTGGAACAAATGTCAATAAAAACCAGCTATGTCAAAACAATTACAATACTATTATACTAAAACTTGACTTCTAAGCTAAAGGTTTTCCAGACTAGTATGCAGCAACTCATATGAATATTAGGTAATTAACATTAACACGACTTATCAAGGGAGATCAGTGATACCAGGCATATATAATTTCAGACTTTTTCCAGACCAATAGGCAGCTAATCAGGTAATAGTATAGCAGTAACTAAAGCGACCTTTCTTTATGACTAAAAATGGTACAAAAGTACAATAAACACTAATCAATTATGTTCACCAATTACTAGAACTGACAACCTGAATAGCCAAACAAACCAAAGTACTGAACTCATATGCAGATTAGCAGAATAAAAATCAAATAAAAAGATATACAAGATAAGTAAAAAAAACATTAAGAGAGTAAATTTTATAAATTGCAGAACAAGAATAAAAATCTAGTTACAACAAAGGCATTTCTAACAAATTAGGAGACAGGAGTAAGTTCTAAATAGGAAAACTACTGTTAATTACTAGTATACTACAATTTATACACATAATAGTGAGAACAATCTAATGACTCACCATTCATTTGCCCAGCTGCCTTGAATCGATATGCGGCCTAATAGAGTAAATTTAATTAATTAGTTCGCTTAACACATGCAACATGAGCTATAATAAAGAAAGTCAACTGAAGAACCGAACTTGAATGGCCCGTGTATGCACTATAACAATTCTTAATACTCGCTTCTTCTCTTCTTCTTTCTTCAAGTCCAAGGTGTAACGAAATCGGCGAGAAGCATTGAGCACAAGTGCTGCTTGCTGAAACACAAAAGGTATTTGTCTGGTCATTGAACAAAGCATTATCTCCCAAATATAAAAAATAAATGCATAATGTGTCAAAATAGTCAAATACAAGTAGCAATGGATGTTAATACAATAATTATAACAGGGGACTCTGATATTGCTCAAATAATAAACTAAGGTGGCTTCAAGTCCCTGATGCAAGATCAAGAAAATGCTCTTTATCTTGTCTTCAGCCAGTTTTGGAAACAGAGGTTTATATTTGTAGGAGAATAATTGCAACTTCAGAAGAGGCATCGTAAATATAATATATCTTTAATCTTCAAACTAGCATGAAAAAGTCAATCATTAAGTGTCTATTAGGAACAAACTACCAGAACTGTAGTAGTACTCAGTTTCTTGTCACAAACTTAACTTTTTTCCATGTGAGAATGTTAAACTTTTCTAGTAATTGAATGATTTCTTTCCTTCCAGAGATATAGGAAAATTTCAAATGTCAGAAGAATTGAGACTTGACTTAGAAGAGTTGATAGTCAAGTTTAGTGCTTTCTTCTTTTTGTCTTCCCTACAAATGCTCATATCACTCTCTAATATTTTAGTCTTCAATTCCATTCTTGCTTTATTTGAAACTGCTAATGGCATCAATCCTCTTAACATTTAAATATTACATTAAATCTGTCCTACTTTTTGTCCCATTAAAAACTATATTTATCCATCTATATTTTGCAATGGGCACAAATATTGAAAACTAGCAATCCATATTAGTCTTTTAGAGTCCAAATTTATTAGCCATAACTGAATCTCAAATCCCTAAATCCAATCTAAGTCTTCTTTAAGCCGTCCATCCAAGAAAAAAAATAGATTTTGGAAAGACAAGGAAGGCACTTAAGATCATAGATTAAACCAATTTTTTCAGAAACTAGATCTCACAGTAAGAGCATAAGCACATTATCCTTCAATGACATTTACAAGAAACATATGGACTGATTTCACTGTAGCTTCCTAATTGATGCAATCTCCTCACTATCTAGCATCCAGCAAACAAGGGCTCCAATTCGTCTTCAACCACAACTCTGTTAAAATAATTACAGGAATATGTCCTCCCTCTTTGCTTCCATACACATCAATGGTTGTCGACAAAATTTGAAATGGATGCAACACAAGCTTCAATCAAAATATTCTCTGCTACCAAGCATAGCTGGATGAGTGCACAAATCAAAGGCTCAAATCTGGCCTTTCTGCCTCTTAAGTACTTTTCCCAAACTTATGAGGCGGGGTTAACCCCTCACTTCCAAGCTTCTCTAGAAGGATTAAGAACTGAGCTTTTTGATGTTGCTGTCTGTAGATACTAGATAGTAAGTATCCTGGACTGCTGCTGGTAGTCCTGACAACACCTCAAATATGTTATTTGCAAGTATAGAAAGGTATTCAAAGTAATACTTTCTATGATGGGCTGATCCAATTTTGGTAAACAATGGTAGTAAACAAAGTGCCAAGAATCCAATCCTTTGGAGTACAGTGTTTTGGAAGAGATTCACAAGATGTTGAAAACAGTACTGAAGATCCCAAAAACTGTGCTAATTGGAATATGTACTGTGTTCTCTTGAATACTCTTAATCTACTCCAGATTTGTTGTTAGAAAATAGAAATGTTGAGTCTTTGGCAACAAAACTTCATTCCGCTCCTTATCTTTCTAATAGTATTGTATATTTTTATCAGTCCTCTCCTTCATGCTTTGTGGAGACAGGTCCTTGTGCCCACATTTTATTGATTTTGAATTAAAAATGCATATATATTAAACAAACATAAAAAGAAAAAGAACTTGTTTAGTCTCGTACTTTAAAACTATAATTTTGGACCTCTTACTCAATGGTAAATTCATAAGAAACAGGTTTATAAACTTGTCCTATAGCCCACAGCAGAAAAGGTATGTAGGTTTGACAACAGATTAGTACTAATGTTAAGCCGGTAATCTGGTATAAGTTCAAATCTTTGCGTCAATGAATACAGATAGCTGCAAGAATGCTAAAATCTTGTATTAACAGGGAAGAAATTTCTATTTCTTCCACATAGACCTTGTATCTGTTGAGCCATTTTGATTATTACCAATCAGTCAGTACTTGAACTTTGTATCTGTTGAGCCACTTTGATTATCTACTTATCTTTTCAAACGTGTCTCCTTGAATCCATACCATCTATCCAGTATTTCCCTAGCCCCTGCTGCTTTCACTTCATTTGGGGAATGGATCTTCTCATGTGTGTTCAAGAGACCCTAAACAACACCCCAGTTGAGGCCCTATTTTCTCCATCTCTTTGTCTCTCTTCACATGACCCTAACACATGAAAATACTCACTAAGAGGATCCATTCCCCTTCTGCTGCTCTTAATTTAGACCCTGTAGACCATTAAAATGATAGGAAGCAGCGCTCTCTCTATCTCCCTCCCTCTCTCTGTTTGTGTCAGTACATATACTCATATAGTAAAGTTTGGCAAAATATACTGCTTGAACAAGTGGATCCCCACCTGTATATATATACGCAGGCACACACATATAAAAGTGATAGGAAGGAGATGGCACCAAAATCCTACAAGACAAGGCACCAATAGCATGCTAGGGAGACCAACAAATGCCCAACCCGCAAGATTATTACATAGGCTAAAACGGCAAACAATTTTAAGTAGCTTCATTGAAATAGTAACCCGTGCCCATGGGAATTCATATATTATTCAGAACAAATTAAAAGTCAGAGAAACAGCATCAATCATATTATTATTAGGAATATTATGAAAATAATAGTAACAGCAAGAGAGTGAATTAGAAGAGTTGACACATACCCTCCAACGCCTGAGGCGTTGAACCGGAGCATTCTTTGTTCTAGTAAGATCAAATGGATCAGCAGAAAAGTCTCCATCATCAAAATCAGCAGAGAAGCTAGTGGGAGACCCAGCCTCTATATCACGCGGCGACTGGCTGCCAGGAGAACCCTTGGAGAAACTCATACTTCCGAAAACTGTCGCAGGAAAGATGACACCGTCACCACCTAATATGCCTCACTACTACTTCACAGTTTATCATAATAACCATTTTTTTATGAATTTACAGTTCCACTTCCACTCTCAGAACAAACCTCACCCAATCACAACAAAACCTAAGTTCAGTCTTTCTACTTCGGAATTTAACACTCCAAAACACGTTCAACAACAAAAAAAAAAATCAGTTCAAATTTCCACTGATATTTGTCGTTTCATTATAATTCAAAGTCGCAGTTTACTAATCACTGGTCTCTAAATTCAAATCAATCATTTTCAATTGCACAGTAAAACACATCTCTCTAGAAAATTAAGACCACTAAAACCTCTCTCTCTCTATGCACCAGTATATTAAGCTTATATAGTGCCTAATGCATATCACTTGCCTATGTATGCAGTAAGCATAGTAGCGCGTGGACTTACCGGGAAAATAAAGAGACTATTTATTACTCTGATGGTGATAGCGGTACTCTGGTCTTCGTCTTCGTCTTTCTCTTTCTCTGCAACCTGAAACTCTTCAGAGGAAAAAACGAATACTATATTACTATTACACTAATAAATAACGCAACAGTATCTGAAACAACAATTAAATTAATTTCCATCTCCATTCACGAGATTTTCACCTCATGCAAGAGAATCCCCAAAAATAGAATATACGCATCGTTTCCCTCCTTCAACGAAATTTCGGCTCACGATTTAAGTGCTGTATTCAGTTTACACGCCAAATTATATTCTCTTTTACTTTTTCTCATTTCTAATAGAAGCCTTTTCGTGTTATGAGGTGATGCAGGAAAAGGAAACGCGACGTTTCCTGTACTGGAAAGTGTGTTCAGTTTATTCAGTCCGTTCAATAGCCACAACACGAGAATCAGAACCTTCACTTTTTGAAAATATTACTAGTACTAGTTTTGTTATTGGCAATGGCAGAGTAAGTTTTGAAAAGAATGGTTGAAAGGGACGAATAACTAACTAGTGGCAACAAAAGTGGAGCAGTCACTAATGCTGATGCGTGGGATTGAATTGAATGCTTCAAAGTTCACGCGTGGCAAAGGCCATTGGCCAATGGCATATGAATAATATGAAGCGTACCGTAGTATATCTTCAACAAATGAAAATCACTCCCAATTATGACGCACGACACCAGAAGCACTGAAGCTTATATTCAATTGTTGGTATAGAATAAGAGGGGAAATATTACCTTCCTTTGTTTCTGGTACTATGCAGTTTGGTGATTACTCACACTCAGCTGATACAGTGAAATCACACACACAAGGAACCTATCGATAATGCAAAGCTACCCAGCGCGTATGCTCACTCACTCGTATATTCATATCTGGTAGTATGTGCTACACGAGAACTGGCTGGCAAGCAATAAAATTCTCTCTCTATACACATTTTTTTTAAGTTAAAATTTATTGAAAATTATCAAATTATGAATGGAATTAAGTGTGTGTTTGGAAACCTTTTAAAATTATAGTAAAGCATGGTGATGTGAGTCAAATAATTTGATTTTGACCAAAATTTTGCATGTTTGGTTATCTTAGTAAAATTAATTTTAGTGGAAAAAATCATGGTAGAATTCAAGCAAAGATAGCTTCTTCTTCTACCAAAATCAATTTATAGTTGGATTTTGTCTAATTTATCCTCGCATCAATACCCTCATGCATATGTTTATTATTTATTGATTTAAAAATATAATTAAAAATCTTGTTATATTTATTTAATTTTGAATGTATTTTATCTAATAAAACCTTACACCCATATCGTAAATAGTATGATAAATCATATAAAAAAATATTGTTTATTATTTATTGATATAAAAATATAATTAATAATTTTGCTATATTTATTTAATTTTAAATGCATTTTATCTAAGTTACTCTCACACTCATACTCTAAATAGTATGATAAATGATATTTAAAAAAAGAAGAAAAAATATCCAAACAAATATATATATATATATATATATATATATATATATATATAACTAATTATAATAAAAAAGTTTACATAGACATTAAAACCCATTTTGATAATTACACTCTCAAAATAAATTTTGATTCAAAGTATTCAAACAACGTTCTTTTAAAAAATTACTTTTCTGATATATGTTATCCAAACAAAAATCATGTTACTTTATAATCAATTCTGACCATAATCAATTATGTAAAATCAATTTTGTCACCATCAATCCAAATACACACTAAAACTTATGAAATTTTATAACTTTTAATAAATTTTAATCAACATGAATGTGTTCAAGAAAATGCATTTAAGAGTGTATAACTAACATTTGTGAACAAGAAATGTTAACGACATATTTTCTAACACATTTTCTGTTGTCCACTCGTGCCTAATAGATTATAGCTGCTCCCCACCAGTCACTATAAGTAAAGAAACATGCAGTCCGAGCATCATGGCACAATGCACGCCGTTGCGGTGACAAATTCGAATTCAAACGCGGGAGTTATTAATTTTTATTGATAGATTTTGTTCTCACACTATTGTATCCATCTCAATTTTTATTTAATTAAATTTCTCTAGATTTTTTTTTTAACCCAGATATTCCTCAGTCGAGAGCCAAAGATTAATCTCTCAAGTTATTGAAATCCATTCAAAATGTTGACCTCTTTAAATAGATATTTTTTCATACACATGAATCATGGATCAAACCCTAACCATATGCTTAAAGGACAATGTTATCTACTAACTATGTCACAGCATATTGATAATTTAAATTCAAATTTCTCTAGATTATTAAAAGAAGTTAAAAGAAGAAAAACAATTGTACTAGTCAAAGTGAGTCAACCCACCTTACATAGTCACTCACCACAAATTGCTTAAAAAGTGAGTTAACCTAACTCAACTCAATCTATTATGGATTGGTGGGTTAAGAGGATTGATTCACAAGTTAGCTCACCTAATTTTTAAAAAAGTTAGAAACTAAAAATACAAGAAAATATGAAATAGCATATACTAATTCATAACATCAATTTCAAAGAATATGAAAATAAAAATAAAAATATCAAGAAAAATTAAAATTAAAAAAGGAAAAAGAATAAATTAAAAAAAAAAGTTTAATGCAGGTTGATCTCAACTCATTAGAGTTGGTTCACTTAAACTAGCGAGTTAAGTGAGTTGGATCAAATTAATCCACACAAAAAAATGAACCAACATTTTTTCTAATTCGTTTAGTTTGTGAATCGAGTTAGCTCATAAGTTGGAGTTCACTTTGGCACCTCTAAGTTGCACAATATAGTTAAGAACTGTGATTTAGGATCTTTTGAATAAATTTCTCTAAAAGTATTTATAGGAAAATATAATAAGAAGAGAAATATAGAAAGAAAAAAAAAACTTCTTCATAGTAAGCTACTTTGTTGAAACTTTTTCATATTAGCTTCTTCAAAAGATAATTTTTAACTCATGCATATATTAGTTTTAGCTTATAGAGAAACTATTTTATTTTTTTCTTCTTATTTTTTTTCTTATAAGAATAATTAATTTTAGTTGTATTATAATTTCTTAACGCATTATAATATTTCATAAAAATAAATTTCGGAATTGTGATTCTAATTTAAAAAAAAAAAACTTGTAAACATTATAATTAAAATTTTAAAGTCTACTTTTACTTTTAAGCTCTAACTTCATACTGAATTCTGTGCATCAAATAGACACTAAAATTATTTAACATGTATTACTTTAACTACGTAACTCTTTTTTACTTTGATAATATATACTTTTTAATATTGTAATGTGAAATTAATACTTTATTCACTCTAAATACCATTCGGCAAGTTGACAGGGAAGACATTGTGCCCCTGATAACAAGTGTTATGAAATTATTTTTAAAAAAAAATTAAGAATCGCTAGATAGACAAAACAACAATTGTAATGGACAATGAAGCAAATAAGTAATTTTTGTAGTAATAAGTTGGATAAAAAAAATCTAAAATAAGTAAGACGTAATTATTTTAAAATTCATTGTGATCTCAATTCATTAAAACCAAATAATAATATAAACGACGTTATCGCTTCTTTTTTTTTTTCACAGCAGAACGACATTATCACTTACTCGTTATAAAAAACACTTATATTGTTAAGGCTTAATTATAATTTTTATTCCCATTTTTTTAATTTTTGGCAGATTTTACTCCCAACAAATTAATTTGGCGCATTTTACCTCCAATTTTTTTAATTTTTGACAGATTTTACTCCCAACAAATTAATTTGGCGCACTTTACCCTTAACTTCTTTAAAAAGTTACAAAATTTACCCTCCACAGTTATGATGACGTGACATGTTGACGTAAGCTGTAACACCCTAAAAAATTACAACTCAATAAATATATATTTGTGTGATTGAGTTATGATTTAATTGGAATTTATTTCTTTTAAATAGGAAAATATATGTTGGAGTAATTAAAATATAGTTAGTATTATTGTGGGATTTTTGAAACTTTTACGTGAGTTCCGTAAGTTGTAGAAAAAAAAAAAAAAAAAGAGGGGTGTCCTTAGAGGAAGGGTGGGTGCAAATAGCAAAATACCAAATTTTACCCCCCTCTTAACGTGAACGACTTGGCTTGTTCTCTCATTTTCTTCGTTCCTTTCATCCGTCTTCTCCGTGCTCCTTCTCTCTGCATCTTCTCTCTAAGTTTTGGAGCATCAATTTTCATCTTTCACCGTTCATTTTCGGATATGTTAAAGAAGAATTCAAGAGCTTCAATACCCACCGATTGGATTTCGATTTCGTCGAGGTATGGAAGGGTTTCTTTTTTTTCCCTAAGCTATTTTCTTATTTTCTTGTTAAATATGGATTGTGGCGGTTGTTGATGGTCTGTAAATAATTTTGAAAACCCGAAATAAGCTACTTGTGATTTGGGTCCTGTGACTGTGTGGATTTTTCGTCTCGGTTTTCGTGCACGTTTTTGATGATGTAAATATATTTTCCTATGTTTTGATGCCTCTGGATATCGTGGTATTTTTCTCAGATTTTTTTGAGCACTGTAACTATTTTTACCGGAATTATTTTCAAAAACTGTTAATTATGAGAATGGGACTGTTTTGATTTTTACAAGAATTTTGGGACGCGATTTTGGAAAACTGGAACCATGCGTTCATTTTATGTATCATGAGGGTCATATCTGAATTTTTTCAAGGTTAGGAAAAGTCGGGAAGTAATTTTAGAAAATTATTATTGTGAAAAATGAAAACTGGACAGTGGAGAATTTAAATGGGAAAAATATCCTTTTTGTACGAATTTGGCTATGAGAAAACTTTGTAACCTTATTTGGATTATGTGGAATATTTGTGAATTTTATCGGAATTTTATAGGCATTTTTGGTAATTATTTATGTTTTTATATGGGAGACTATGTTCTGAGACAGAAATGCTTTAAAAATTCAAAAAGGATATTTTTGGTGGATTTTTGATACTGAGGAAATTATATGTGATGGTCCACATGTTGGAGATATTCTATGTAAAATTTCACATAAAACTAATTTGATATGCTATTTTCTAAAAATAGGGAATTGTGTTTTACAGAGCATGTACAGATACTGTTTTTAATTCAAAAATAATATTTGTGGGTTAAATTTTCGTGAGATAAATTTATATGATGAAATATATGTGATGTATTATGTTCCTGTAAAATTTCACGAAATTCTAAGTTAATTTGCTAGGTCAAATAATTTTTGGTATGTATGTACAGCTATAAGTATATGCATGAAAATTAATTAAGTGATTTCGTAATTATGCCTAATGTCATTCGTTGGACTTGCTAATGGATATTTCACCTCAAAAGGGAAATTCCTATAGAAAATGTGTGTATGATGTTGTTTAATGGATTATGTTGAGTTATTGAATTATTGATTATTAATGATTGTTCTATTATTAACTGTGAATTGGAGACCGGGAGGAATGTGATCCTCGGGCAAAGAGTGCTGGAATTTGTTTGTGCATGTGAATTGCTTGTGATGGTTTGTTGATTGTGGGAACGAGAATTTTTCATTCTTGTGTGGGAGCAAATGAACTCCAAATGGAGTACATTTGTGAATACTAAAAAGTCATTCTAGTAATCAATAATATTCACTATGAGCAATAGTGAATCAACTATAATTAAGAGTGTGAACTTAATAATATTATGGATTAGTTATTAGAAATTACCTATGCACATGGAGGATGCCGGATGTTTGGACTTAGAAAGGAATTTAGGACCTTTGCATGAATTTGGGCAAAATGACTGAAGTAAGCATAAAATGTGAGAGTGGGTGAGGATTTCCATAAAACTAAGTAAGACAGTTAAGAATCATGATGTGGGTCATGATTGGGTAAAGTGTGATACACACATGTGTTTGAAAGTTTGTGAACTGTGATTGTCTGAATCGTGGTGAGAATCGAAAGGAGGAAAGAACCTCCAACGCTAAGTCGTGTGAGACGGTTGAACGGATTTGTTCGTGGACAAAGCTTGAACGGATAATTGTGAGACAGGTCGTGTGGAGGCTTTATCTACGGTGAGCATTGTACTTGTGAGATGATGGGATCGTAATGTTTAACCACTGTGATAGTGGGGGAGTTTGATCTCCGTGTTGTATGTCTGGGACATATGTTGATTGAGGACCGCCGTCGAGTACCTTTGATAGAAAAGCTCACACAAACCTGTAAAAGGTCGCGTGGGATATTTCAGCTGCGAGTTATCTGTGAACCAAGGTCGGATTGCGAATGACGCGTCACTTGAGGTGATGAGATCGTTACGATGTAGCGATAAAGGCAAAGTCCTTATTTATATATGCATATGTGAGCGTAGAGGTGGTACCTTTAGCTCGGCGTCAATTCGTCCGCACCTGTACCATGTGCAGCGGGAAACCCACATGCGATGAAGAAAGAAAATAAACTCTGTGAGAGAGTGTTGAGGAGTCAGTCCTCGGAGTAATGGATGACCACAGTTGGTACCTGGGAGATGATCGTAAGGCAGGTTGTTCTTGGAGGGTAAGGCACTGAGTTGTGACGATAGATCACGTAGCTGACTCGGCCACCCTGACAAAAATACGAGCCATCATCAGTTGGTGAGAGCCCGCCATTGTACCATGGTGAAGGGTGTACTCCCAACAGTCATCCAACTCAAAAATATGTAAGACCACTGAGTTCTGGAAGTTCCAGTGGCAGCTGGCCAGTGTGAAATAATTTACAAGAATAGTTGTGGAAACGAATAGGTTTCGAGTGAGACTCGTGAGAGCACCACTGTGAAGTGGTTGATATTGTATGTTTGTTTGAGACCGGAAGGTCGTTTGGTTGTTGGTTTAGAGGAGGAGAGAGACTCACTCCATACGCCTTTATTTTTCAGATTTAGACAAATGATCTTGTGCAAACAACAAAGATGGAATGAAAGGTTACGACAAGCACTGTGAACACGAGTGGATGTTTCAAGAGAAAGAAAAGGATCTTTCTAGGATGCTACTTGGATTTATTGGGTATTTTGAAATTTTCTTTGAGTCACTGCTCTGAGTCTCAGTCTTTTCTTGTATAGAAAAGGGTAGACTAGATTTGAATATTGATGTACAACTCTTTATACGTGGCTCAAATGTATAATGTGTTATATTCCAAGATTTTAAATGCATAAGTGTATTATGTGTAATAGAATAGTATAATGGTGGATTTGAGGATGTTCTTAATTAAAGAAGATTTTGGTTATGTTTCATGGTTTGCATCCAAGTTAATGTTGTATAACATGAGTCTAATTTATTAAGAGTGATATTTCATTAACAGGAATTTTTTTTTATATATTAATAAGTTATTGTGGATAATGGTTGTTTGGAGTTTTAAGTAACAATTTTTTTTTTAAAAGGAAAAACAAATCTTCCTGAATTATAAAGGTTATTTTCAATAATTGGATATTGAATTACTTCACAAATTTCTTAATTAATAAGAAAATCTTTAATAGTAAAATGGGGTGTTACATAAGCATTAAAATAGGGGTAAAATTCACCAAAAAGTAAAAAGTTAGGAGTAAAATTTGCCAAAAATAAAAAAATTAGGAGTAAAATTTGTCAAAAAGTAAAATGTTTGGAGTAAAAAATATAATTATTTTAGCATGCCAAAGTCATCTTTTTTAAAAAAGTTGGGGGTAAAATCTGCCAAAAATTAAAAAATTTGAGATAAACTACGCCAAATTAATTTGTTAGGGACAAAATCTGCCAAAAATAAAAAATTGGGAATAAAAATTACAATTAAGCCTATTGTTAATTGAACCAAACTTTTCCTTATTTCACGTCACACTCTCCCTCCCAAATTTAAAAAAGGTAAAACATTTGAAATCTTTATGTGGATGAGAGGACAAGAGTTAATTTTGTTTCTAAAAGAGGTTAATATTTCACAAAAACAAATTAAAACGTGAAGTTGTATGTATAGTTGGATAGAAGTAGTAAAAGATTATAAGAAAGATTATTATTACCTTT
The DNA here is from genome assembly GCA_026413185.1 of Pueraria montana var. lobata. Taxonomy (NCBI): domain Eukaryota; kingdom Viridiplantae; phylum Streptophyta; class Magnoliopsida; order Fabales; family Fabaceae; genus Pueraria; species Pueraria montana. Next base: position 67,764,403 of record CM048649.1, on the reverse strand, counting down.
ACAGAAAGATGGTTGAACTATTTATCCTTGAGCGATGTGTTTGTAACATTTGCAGCTGATTGCAGTCAGAACAACATCTGCAACACCATATAAGCGATGGTTCATTCTCTTTTGAAATCAACACTTTAGTTTATGTTCAAAACAGAACATGCTCCTACTATATATTACCAACACCATACAAATGAATATAAACCGATCAACATCAACCAACGGTCGAAGAGCGGAATTTGGTTTAAACGGATAGATTTGTCGTTGAAAAAATGAGTAAGAAGAAGACTATAAGAGTTTGAATTTCACCTTATAATGCATACATGAAATGAAAGGGGCTAAACAATGGAAGTGTAGATAAAATTTGAAGAATGCAGAGTGCTCATTTTATTTGTTGGTTCTGCAGATGTTGGCATATATCCCTCTTTCCTTGAAACTTCCTTTAATTATTTAATTTGTTCGATTAGAGGATCAAGTAAGGTATAGTACTATTAAGTATAGTGACTTCACTAAATGGACCCAGACATGGCTTGTCCTTCTGGGAAACGAAAAATGCTTTGTTTTTACTAAGCTATTCTGCAACTAATAATCTGATAGTATTTAGATATTAATTCCTCTTATATATAAACTAAAAACACCTAAATGACTTTTATTTCTTTTAATAAAAAAAAAAATCATACACGCAATCGAGAATCGAGTTCTAATATGCCTATGTATAATTCAGTTGTATGACATCTGTCATGCATTTTGTCGGTAAAACAAATCTTCACCTGATGTAACATTTTGTAGTAATGGATTTCGTGGTCAAAGAATGAGATGCATAAAACTGAATTAATCTAATCGAACAAAATTAAGTCAAAAAAATCAAAGATTGAATAAATTATAAAATCAAAAATGAAAATTTCGATACTAAATTTAAAAGTCATTTTAATTTAAGTTGAACCAAAACTATATATTTTTAAATAATATTTTACTCAATATTTTTCAGACTTATTTAAAAAATTTCATAGCATAAATCAAAACGTAATTTCTTTTCTTAAATTTGAATATATACTTCAAGAACAGTCGGATAGATAATTAATTTAGAAATTAAAATTGTATTTAAATTTATACTCTCCGACAGTAATGAATACAAATTAACAAGTATTTATTTTAAATTACTATATCCGACAGTAATGAATGCAAATTTAAACTCTCATAGTCGTATAATAAGTGTGGTCTTAAATTTTTTCACACATACCAAAAAAAAGCTAATAAATAGATAAAAGAGAATAGTAATTTTATAAAATTAACCTTATTACTAATATTACATTGAAAAAGTTAAAGTGATGCTCCCTCTATTCCAGTTTATATGACGTTTAAGGTTATGCCACAAGTATTAAGGAATGTAATTAATTTGTTAAATTTTCTAGAAAATATTAGGTACCTTCTGAATATACCATTTATCTCTCTAATTAATTACTCATAGTATATTATTCCCACTAAGTATTTATTAAGAGTAGACCTGAAAAAAGATATTTAATGCAGTATTGGTTTTGTAAAATGACATCTATTTTGGAACAATTTTTTCTCTCTAAAACGTCGTATAATCTGGAACGGAGGGAGTACTTATTAAGGGTATTAATGAAAAAAGTAATTAATATTACATTGAAAAGTTAAAATGATACTCCCTCTGTCCCTATTTATAAGACATTTTTCATAAAATTGGTTGTCCCTTTTTATAAGACCCTTTTCTAATTTCTAGATGCATTAATTATTTTTTTCCTCAAGTACCCTTAATTAATAGTTCTCTCTCCAAACATTAATTGATTATATGAGAAGCAATTAAGTGGAGAAAGATGATTGATTTAAAAAAAAAGTTAAGGGTATTTTTGGAAGAACAATCCACATTATTGACAAATTTAATGTGATTAACTAAACTAACTACTTTTCTTAAGGGATGTGAATTAGTTAAAAATGTCTTATAAATAGGAACGAATAGAGTACTTATTTTGGGACTTATTTTTTCTTCTTACACAACACTTATTATGGTACATATGGAGTATTTTCTTATCTAATGTGAGCTCATATTTTAATAACAATTATATTAACTATTTATATTCAGTGGATTTTATTTAAAGTGGTCTAATTAAGTGGGTCTGTTAAACTACCAAAATAATGTGATATTGGTTTGATGAGTGAATATCTTTATTAGCCCACTTTAGCATAATGGGAACCTTAGCCGTGTTAATAAATAAGGAACCTAGTTATGGTTTTTAATATACCAAATAAAAAGCCTCAGATACCTCCTGGTTTTAAAAAAAAAAAAAAAGATACCAAGTTGTACAATTATATTTTTACCCTCATCTGAGAAGTTACAAAGGTCCCATTAAGAAATGAATAAGCTTCGGTTGAGAAAGAATCATACAACCACTTACACTTTTGTAGGTGACATTGGTTACTTCAAGTCTTCCATGTTATTAGCAAGGTGATTAATGGCTATAGATCCAAGTATTTATTTTAATTCTTAATAATCGAACATGTTCTGGATCCTAAGACTTGTGGTGTATTCATGTAATTTTAGATTGATCTCACTAAGGAATAAAGAATGACCAATTGGAGATAGGTATAATTGAGATCACATGTAATTTCCATGTCATTTATCTATATTTGATTTATGTTATTAAGTATATTAACATGGTGATCATCATGATTTAATCACGCTTAATAATTATGATGAAAACAGAGTGATTCAATTGTTAAATATGAAATAGACCAAATTGTTAAGATAAAGTCTAAAATAAATAACATAATGATGTGCGCCTAAGAAATCTATAATATTTATGGAGTCCAAGTGAGAGATTATTGAAAATTTATATTTTCTTATCTAATGTGAGCTCGTATTTTAATAACAATTATATTAACTATTTATATTTAATGAATTTTATTTAAAGTGATTTAATTAAGTGGGTCCATTAGACTATCAAAATGATGTAATATTGGTTTAATGAGTGAATATCTTTATTAGCACACCTTCGCATAATGAATAGAATATCCTAGTCGTGTCAATAAACAAGGAACCTTAATCATGGTTCTTGACACACACACACACACACACACACACACACATATATATATATATATATATATATATTATAAACATGATGTATTTGGAACTTTTATTTGACATCCAAATAATTCCCTCTCATCAAGTCGACATATTTTGTGACAAAGTGGTACATCTAATCATAACTCCATGCTGAAGGTGAGAATTGAATTTTATATCTTGATTAAGGAACCGATATGTTGAACCAAATTATTTTGATTTGACGCATATATATATATATATATATATATATATATATATATATATATATATATATATATATATATATATAGGGATAGGATCCGTTTACACCAGGTGTAAGTCTATAGACTTACACCAAATCCTACCCGTTAATTTCATTTAATCCAATGGTTCAGATTATTTCACTTAAAAAATAAAATAAAAAAGTAAATGAGTCACGTGCTTCTCTCTTCAATATTGTTTTGTTCTTCCCGATCGATTTGTTTCACTTCCTCTTCTTCCCCATTGTTGTTTCCACAACAGCATGCACTACCAAAATCAACTAAAAAAAATTGCAGTCACGTGACTTAACCATAGTTCGAAATCCTATCGGTGGCTTCAATTGATAGTTTTCTTTTCGATGCAGGGATTTGTTTCTGTCCCTGCCAAATTGATTCAATTGGCTTTAATTGATTCATTCAATTTTCAGTTCAATCGGGTTCTTTGTACCTGATAAATGAGAATTCAATTGATAAAGTATGACTATAATTTTGGATCAGCGCAAATTCAATTGGTGGGAAACTAGGAATTCAATTGGCTATGTGTGTGTAATGCTTCAATTGATTTACTCAAAATGTGTGAAGTAACGTAATATGAATTCTGAAAATTTAGTTTATAAATTTATAGAATGTGCTTATGGCGACGAATTTTGAGTGGGAGGATCACTATAGCACTTCAAGTCCGTCTGAGATGATGATGGGGTGGAGGGGGATGTTGAGTCGCAGTCCAAAATCCAGATCTGGTCCAATTTTAGGTCATCAGTGTTGTATTGTGTTAAATCATGAAAGAACATGATTTTTTTTATCGTGCGAACAAAAAAACGGAGGAAGAAGGAATTGTTCAATCAAGTTGATTCACGTAATAGCATAACTATTAAGAAAAAGCCCAGGTGAAATAACAACTGCTAGTACCAATTTATGAGCATAAAAATTTTCTCCGTTCACTTCAAAACTCACATTACATCCTTTAATTACCACTTTCCAACTGATAAAAAAAAATAGTAACTGATCAAAAAAAAAAATTACCACTTTCCAGCAATTCCCCAAATTGAATTAACAAAGCAATTGGTAGAGTTACAAAAGAATAACGGATTTCAAATGAAACAATCAATTAATTATGTGAACGTGATTCATGAGATTAATAAGATTGAATAATTGACTTCAATTGAACTAATTATATGCAGAGTGGCGTCGCATGCTAGGAGGAGATGGAGTTGTCAAGGTCCTGAGGTTTTTTTTCCTTCAACTTCCAATCCTAAATAAAATTTATTTGTTTTCTTATTCTGTTTTATCTTCATCTGTTTTTTTATCTTTAGGTAAAACCATTAAGTGGAGGAAGAGAAATTATAGGGATTAGAAAATCTATCATGTGAGCACTTTACTTAAAAAAAAAAAAATTCTATTTGAGATATTATAAATCGTTAGATTATTTTATATCAACGGTTTAAATTTGGTGTAAATCATTAAACTTACACCTGGTGTAAACGGATCCTATCCCATATATATATATAACTCTAAGACTAAAAATTGAAAGTATACTTTAGTACTATAATTTAAGATTTGTGGATAAAGAAGAGTTAAATTTATCAAATTATAAAGCTACTTGGCTTGAGCACTAATTAAGGGACCAAAAGACGGCAATAAAGCAGCGCATAATCTGGTGGAAAGAAAAACCAGAAGCTGAGAATGGAATAGTGGGCATCATACCTGCAGTGCAACACCAAAAAAGGAAAAGGGATATGATCGATGTCAACAGCCACAGCCAAGACCAAACGTAAGCACGAAGCATGACTTGACCATGAATCAACGAACTAGATAGGTAACGAATAAAGCAGGTTAAGATGTGTGACTTTATGTTATTTTCATAGATTTAACCGCGTGATGCTTAAGTTTTCCTAGACTTAAAACAGATCCTTATTTTTATGTCTCTGAACTGAGGAACAGAGAAAGAGAGGGATGCATATATAAGGAGAGACGTCGAAAAACTTCAGAAACGCGTGTGTAGATGTGAGGGGTGAGCATGTCCCGGCCTATTTCACTAATCCGGTCCAGTAGAAGGATGATTTTGATGAACCCATAGGATTGGCGCAGTGGTGTAAGACTCCGCTGCGTTTATATATGTTGGAGAACTATTTACTTAACGGAAGAACTCGTGTTCGATTTCCTCCGTGTACAAAATTTTCTTGAAAACGATCTATTTAGTACTCTGTCTCTTACACTGCCCCATAGTAGATATATTCGAAAACAGAAAAATAGTTATTCACTAACGGTGTAAAATAGTTTTACACTGTCATTCAATCATTAATTACTTTAAATATCATATCAATGATAAATTGTGAATTTGTAATTAGATAATAATATAAAATTATTTTACATTATCAGTTTTAAAAAATAAGATAAAATCGTTCCAAAAATTAATTAGTATATAAATAAATAAATAAATAAGCTTTGCAAATAAAAAGTTTGCAAAAGCTTATAATCATATGTGCAGAGACGGGCATTTCTGGTCTCTGCGGTTACGATGGACTATCAATCAATTCCACAAGAGATCAGGTTCGAATGCGGGGGAGCTATGTAAGCCATGCATTATACAATACCTCTATTTTGCTATAATTATTTTAGTATCAAATTTGCAATATTTTTTTTTGACGGATCAAATTTGCAATATTAGTATACAGGTATAGGAGCAAATCGGTAATTTTATACTGAACCAGGTTAATTTGGCCTAATCTTACGCGAACCCACATCTCTTACTTATTTGTAAATTCTTTCAAAACATAAAATAATTTATAAAAACTTCAAAACATCGAAAACTAAATAATATGAAATTTTGTTTCAAAAAAAAAATAATAATATGAAATTTTAACCTTTTGAAAAATCAACCCATATGTAGCTCGATTTGTTTAAACTTAAAAAAAAAATTAAAAAATGTTTTTTTAAGAAACATATAAGATTTATTTTTAAAAAAAATAAAAAACTATTTTTTAAGAAAAACAATTTAAACGAACACGTCAAAAAATAGAAAAATACCTATTTTATTAAAAAAGCGTTTTAAAAAAAAAAGTTTCTACAAACAGGCCCATAACAGCTTCAGCTAAACATGTAATTTCTCCCTCCACTTGCCGGTAAAAAAATGTTGTATCCATCAAATGTTTTAGTTATATTTGATTGGCTAAAATATTATTTTGGGTCATTATTTTTTTTTATTTTTCTATGTTGTTTTTTTATGTTTTAAAAGTTTTATTTTGATTCTTTATGACTTTATATTTACAAATTGACTCAAAATAGACTTTTTATCCATTAAATGACGTTAATTTTACTTTTATTATTATTATTATTGTAACGGTTCAAAACTAACAAAAAATATTTGTCTGAAGTATTTGATAAATATTAAATAATTTAAATTTTTGATAATTTTTAACTGTCAAAAATTATTTAATTGCCAGAAATTAGATCTGAAGTATAGTAATTTCAAGAATCAAAATGACAATGAAATATAAATTTAGAGATTAAATTAAGGCTTAAATACATTTTTTGTCTTTGTAATTTAGTATTTTTTTGCTTTTCGTCCTTGCAAATTTTTTTTCTTTGATTTTAATCCTTGCAAATTATGTTTGTTTTGTTTTTCGTCCTTAAAGCGGTTTAGATAGCGTTTTGAACAGTGAAAAAATACTTTGAACAGTAAAAAATGCTATATAAACCACTTTAACGACGGAAAACAAAACAAATATAATTTGTAAGAACTAAAATAAATAAATAAATTACAAAGACAAAGAACAAAAAAATATTAAATTATAAGAACTAAAAATATATTTAAACCTTTAAATTAATCATTTAGTAGTTGCAAGAATGCATTCCATCTCTGATCCTATTCTCCGAGTTCTCCATCTCGTGCACGTTTTTCATTTCATTGGATTAGGGATGGCAAAGTGTACCCGGACCCTACGGGTACCCGCAAAAATATTCGCAAGCGGGTCGGGTAAATATCCGCTTATTGGGGCTGAGGCGGGGGCCGGGTATTTACCCGCAAATTTTTGCGGGTGCGGGTACGGGTACGGGTACTATAGTACCCGCCCCGCCCCGCACCGCACCTACCATATATATATATAATTAAAATAACTTAAATAAATAATTATGTTATATATATTATATATATACTTTTATGTAAAAAAAAAACTATATTTTCCATAAACTAACACTAATAGTAAAAGGTTTATGTTATAACTTACAATAATTTTATATTTTATATTTTAATATTATGTGTGGATACTTTTAATGTTAAGTTTGAATTATTTAAGTGTGAATTTTCAATTTATTTGTAATAATTTTTTTAATTAATATTTTTATAACTTAAATGCAATTTTGGTTCATCTATTTTGCACAATCCGCAATTTTGGTCCCCCTATTTTAAAATAGAGACGTTTAGTCTCCCAATTTTGTAAAATTTGTAATTTTGGTCCTTCCATCAAATTGAAAGCGTTGACTGTTAAGAGATTAACGTTAACCTTAACGTGGTCTAAATATAGTGACGTAACACGAGATTATTTATTTAGTTTTTAATTATTTTAAATACTGAGTAGAATAATTGATGAAAAATATATTTTAAAAAAAGATAATATCATTTATTTGACTACGATGTGCCATGTACTTCAACAATGTAGAACTAGTTTAAAATAAATGATTAAGACCTGTGATTTCTATTTTAGGACTCACGACTACCCCAACCATTAAAATCGACGTGACATGTGCTTTAGTGACGTAGATAAACAAATAATTATTACTCAGTATTTAAAATAATTAAAAAATAAATAAATAATCTCGTGTGACATCACCATATTTGGGCCACGTCAAGGTCAACGTTAATCTCTTAACTGTCAATGCTTTCAATTTGATGAAATGACTAAAATTACAGATTTCACAAAATTAGGGGACTAAATATCTCTATAGAGGGACCAAGATTGTTGATTGTGCAAAATAGAAATGTCTCTATTTTAAAATAGGATGACTAAAATTGCGGGTTGTGGAAATAGGGGGACCAAAATTACATTTAAGCCTATTTTTTATTGATTTATTAACTTCATACATAAGTAAAGTGCGGGTAGCGGGTGCGGGTATGGGTATATAAGTACCCAGCGGGTACGGGGATGGGGATTAAAGTTGCTATCCGCGCGGGTATGGGGCTGGGTACGAGTATTTTTTTTAAACGCGGGTATGGGAACGGGTACTATAGGACCCTATCCAGACCCTACCCATTGCCATCCCTACATTGGATGCTTGAGCTTATATGGACCAAGTACTGTCGTATAGGACACCCCATGACACATGTGAGCCCTGCGAAACTAGTCACGAGCAGCTCGTACAACAGAAGAAAGTTCTTGGCAATTTCGAAACACATGAGCCATTGGTTCATACTCCATTCGCACTATGTAGTATGTACTCTACTAATTTATATTTAGGCAAAATTATCTTAGGTTTCTTATCTTAATATTTTGATTTTAATTTGATATTATCTTTATTTTGTACCAAATTAATCTCCTATTCCTATATTTACAAAGGTTAATAACATTTTGCAAAATCGTTAGACTCTTCAATTATGATCGTAAGGGCAAATGCTTACTTGGATCGACCGCTGGGTATTTAAGGTTGTCTTCCTTTTCAAAAGGTAACATGCGTTTCATTTGTCATTAGTTTAATTTTTTTGACCGTGGAGTATTTAAGGTTGTCATCCTTTTCAAAAGGGAACATGCGTTTCATTTGTCATTAGTTTGTCTGCATAATTTTATGCATTTTTTTATTCATAAAAATCAAATTCAGATATTGTCTTCATGGAAATCGAAGACAGGTACCGAAATTTACAATAATTCACGCATCCTGTTCAATCAACTGAGTTAGACCCTTTTGATGACTTATATACACTGTTCAACTTATTAAAATAGATCCTTTTTATTCATCAATTTAAATCCAACATTATATTAGGAAGAAATAAAATGGATAAAAATAGAAAAGAAAGAAATAGAGTGAATAAAAATAAGAAAGAAATAGAATATGAAAATGAGAGTGTTTAGTTTAAAATAAATAAAGAAGAAACAAGAAAAAAATAAATAAATAATGAAAATTCATGACATTCTTTTATTTTAAACCCACAAATCATACCATGAATTTATTGTTCATTATCCCTCATTTTTGTGGAAAAGTAAAAATGTCTCATTTAGTCATTTTTGTGAAGAATGAAAGGTGTAAAATCAGTTATTTTTTCTTTATCAAACATACTTTATTTTTTATCTTCCTTCTATTTTTGCACTCTCTTTTATGTCTCTTTTCCATTTTATTTGTACCAAACGCACCCTAAATTTCCTTCTTAGTATTGAGACTAGGACTTCAACACTGGAACCATTTGATTGCAACCCGTTTACACGATTACTTTGGTTCTGTCATTAATAATGGGGCAAAATTTTAGAATGAGCAGCATCATTTGTGAACAAAGAACATCTTATAGTCTATCAGTAGATGTACCATCAATAAGTACATTTAACAATACAAAATTATTTTAATGATAGGAATTGCCAACTCCTTGGTACAATTGGTCCTAGTGTTGCCCACTACATATTGTCATATTGTAGTTAGCCAAATTGGACAATTATTATTATTATTTTGATGAAAGAAATCACCATTTAAGTTGTCGATTTTGTCCTTAAGCATTAGCTAGAGGCATGTCTCTGGTTTGTCTTTGTGCATATAAAATGATTCTTCTTCAATTATAGAGGCATTATAGGTATGCAAGTTTCATAAGAAGGCCTTCCCTCGCATGTTTCCTGACGCATTAAAAGAACTCAGAGTTACGGATATAATTTTTGTAAGTATTATAAATTAATTACTTTTGTTAAACTTTAGGATTTTTGAGCTATCACAATTTATATCTCCGTAAAAATAGAATTAATTAAGATGTCATATTGAAGTCAATTTCTTAAAGTAACTTAGGATATGTTTGCTAAAATTAGCTAAAAAACAGGTTTTAAATTGATGCAATGCATTTATATGGTTCTCTGCTATGCGTTCAATTGTTTCAAGGATTAAGTTTGGTTTTTGCGGAGCTGCAACTCGAGGCAATGATGGTTTCTGCGAAGCTGGTCTTGTGAATCCAATAGCAGAGGAAATCTGAACAATTTTTTATCTTTAATGTGTAGACGTGTAGATAGGGAGTATTTGTCCTTTGAAGTTGTATCTTTTATTTACTCCTCATTTTTATTGATGTTTGATGATGGACTTTGGATGTATTGACTTGGTTTTGGCACCTCTGCAAAAACTAAGTGTTTTCTAATAAAAGTTTTATTCTTAACCTTTCAAAAAAAAAAAAAAAAAATTAGCTGATAGTTGAAAAGTTAGTTAGTAGTTAAAAGTTGAAGTAGATTATAATCTTACAAAAATATTAGAAAAAAGAAAATCAAGAAAATAAGTCACAAAACAATTTTAAGAAGACGAAGTAGACATAGGAAGCTAAAAAACAATTCTAAGTGATAATTTCTTTATTTTTTATTCCTTATTATTGTATTTATTTTTTCCACTTTTTTAGATTTTTTTAATCCAATGAGTAACTCGAATAATATTAGGAGTCCACAGGAGGTATATGCACAATTGTGAAAAATGCTACTATCAGGCATAGAGCATTTCTTTATCACTCGATGTTTAACCATGACATTGCATCAAGACCGTGAACATGGATTCAAGCTTCCTTCTTGATACACACATATTCTAAGATATTTCTTAATTAAATTGTGGTGAAAACATTCTATACTATGTATCATTGTGTGACAAAGATCTGAAATCTACTTTTTAAAACTCCTGCAATTGGTGTCAATGCATTATGATGCACTCCACTCGTAAAACAAAAAAAAAAACCAATTAAAAGAAATTTTTGGGTCAAATCATGGGCTAAAAAATCTATTATCAGCTATCGTAATCAGGATTCAGGATCGTGACGAGAGGGCAAACTATAAAATCCTTAATATGTAAAATCGGGAGTTGTGCCAATGTTTTTTTAGAAAAAATATTGAAAATAAACCTTTTAAAAAAAAATAGTCTTTCATAACCAAATTAGTGTTTGAGAATCGATTACACGTATGAAAGATATATTAGCACCCTATAATATGATGATAATTTCTAATTAAATGTGTAAAATTAATATAATTTTAAAAATATTTATTTTATCCTTTTGAAATAAGAAATAAAATGAATTAAATAATAATAATAGTCTGACATGGAAAAATTGACACTTCACCTTCGTTTCCTTAACAAATCTATATTGAATGTCCTGATCAATATATCAATATATACATATAAAAACTGTCCAGCAGTATGCCATGTGTTGACTGCTGATTGCTGGACAGTAAGTGCAAGATTATTGTTTTTTTTTTCATTTTTTTTTCTCACCTTGATTTTTTAAAAAACCGTGCAAGGGCACAGGTCCCACATCTGGTATTTTTTATATTCAAGCTTCCCATCTCTTTCTTGATAATAAGCGTTGATAAAATTGATTTTAAATATAATTAATTTTATAAAATTAATTTTGATTAAAATTGATTTTGAACTGACGTAATTTATGTTTGGATATTTTTATTATAAAATCAAGTTTAGAGTAAAACTTAGTACAAAATTTTGGATCCAACGCAAAAGTTACTTAAAGTTACTTCAACTTATAATCAATTTTGAACTCTTCTCCAGCATAAAACCAAACATGTGAAAATTTATCCAAAATCAATTATGGACTCAGAATCAATTTTTCAACGTGAAACCAAACACACATAGTGTGTGTTTGGATGAGCGTTGGTAAAATTGATTTTGATTGGAATTAATTTTGTAAAATTGATTTTGAAGTGATGTGATTTATGTTTGGATGTTTTTATTATAAAATCAAGTTAGAAGTAAAACTTAGTACAAAATTTTGGATCCAACGTAAAAACTATACAAAGTTGTTTCAACTCAGAATCAATTCTAAACTCTTCTCTAACATGAAACCAAATATGTCAAAATTTATCCAAAATCAATTATAGACTCATAATCAATTATCTAACGTGAAACCAAACATGCACATAGACACTCTATTATTCCACACAACCCAATGAATTTTGCTTTTTCTTTCCCACCCCATAAAAATCTTCTAAAGAGATTCAAGTAAAGAAAAAAAAAACGTGACAGAATCTTGAAAAAGGAACAAAAATAGATTGGAAGGGACAGAAGACAGATTTGAGCAAGACCTCACTACTCCCAAAAATATATATGTTTATGTTTATTATAATACTATTTCTGGACTTAATTAAAATCAATAATTTTTTTTTTTATCCTAATTATAAATAATAATCACTAATTTTTAAAGTAAATTTCTTTTATATCCTTACTTTATTGTTTACTTTATTTTCTGTGTACTATGACAACCAATTAAAGTAAAGGGTATTTTTGGAATAAAAATGATTGTAATAATTATTTTTCTTGGTATTGATAATTTATTCTATGTTACTTAAAATCACGACCGGAGGTAGTACTATTCTAAGATGCCAACGTTTTTTTTTTATCAGCTCTAAGATGCCAACGTGAGTCTCACTTGATCTACAATAGATTGCCATGTGGTATTTTTAATTCAAATTAAAATGTTATCTCGATAATTTATTCAATAAAAGACTAATATTAATATTATAGCCATTAAAATTGGAATTCGGATTCTTATTATAAAATAAAATATTAATATGCGAAGTTTGGAAATCAATTGCTCTGAAATCGATCGTGTGAGTGTGAGTGTGACTGTAGTAGTAGTTTGATGCAGAAGGCATATAACCAGTAAACAACCCACATTTGTAGTCATTGAGGAGTATATGTTGGGTATCAGAGTAACAAAATAATAACTCAACTAAAATAAGAGATGAGAAAAATAGGAATTGACACACAATATTTTAACATGAAAAATCCTCAACGGATAAAGGAAAAAACAATGGGCAAGACCAGAGAAATATTTTTATTAAGTGGAAGAAAATTACAACATCTCTCTAACTATAAGGAGAGAACAATTACATTCTCTCTTATAATAGGAGAACACACACACACACCATTAGTGTTGCTAACTCTCTCTAAAATTACTGCAAATGTAGTGGGATACAAATATGAGCAAAATGGCTTGCTATTTATAGGCACAAATTGGAACATATGCATTAAATGCCATGGCACAATTTCTACCCTTCAACCAATTTGTAGGCCTAGCTATGTAGAGCAAAAAAAATTTCAACCTTTCCTTTTTTACTTATGCCACAAAAGTGGCTTTACGGGTTCACAATCTCCCACTTAAAGCTACTTTTGTGATTTTTCAAATATCTCTCTATCTTGCCATTTTCTTGCTGCTTACGTTTCTGATAGGCCAAATAAGGATTGACACCATACAAACTTGTTTGTATTGATCGGCTTGGTCATAACATCTGCTAGGTTATCTTTGGTGTGAATCTTCTGCATGTCCACGCTTCCTTCCTCTACTACTTCTCTAACAAAGTGGTATTGAACATCTATGTGCTTTGTCCTGGAATGAAAGGATGGATTCCTTGCAATGTGCAAGGCACTCTGACTGTCATAATACACAGTAATATTCTGTTGCTTGTGCCCAAGTTCCTCCAACAACCTTTGAATCCAAATAGCTTCCTTGCATGCTTGGGTAGCTTCCATGTACTCAGCTTCTATAGTAGACAAAGCTACAACAGTCTGTAATTTGGATAACCAGCTCACTGTCCCTGCTGCAAGTGTAAACACATAGCTAGTAGTAGACTTTCTTTTATCAAGATCACCTGCAAAATCTGAATCAACATAGCCTCTAATAATAAATTCTGATCCTTCAAAACATAATGCAACATCCGAGGTTCCTTTGATGTATCTAAAGGTCCTCTTAACAACATTCCAGTGCTCTCTACCAGAATCTGCCATGAACCTACTAACCGCTCCCATTGCTTGTGCAATGTCTGGTCTTGTACAAATCATGGCGTACATAAGGCTTCCCACCATTGATGCATATGGTACTTGAGACATTTTCATCCTCTCTGCTTCATTGCTAGGACTCATACTTGAGAATAACTTATAATTTACAGGAAATGGGGTAGAAATTGGCTTACAGTCTTGCATGTTGAAGCGCTTCAAGACCTTCTGTAAGTAATTCTTTTGAGAAAGCCAAAGCTTCCTATCTTTTCTGTCTCGGTGAATTTGCATCCCTAAAATCTTGTTTGCGGGTCCCAAGTCCTTCATATCAAAATCCCTAGCCAACTCTGCCTTCAATTCTTGGATTCTATCTTTGTTGGGGCCTACCACCAACATGTCATCCACATACAACAGCAAAATGATGAAATCATTAGCATCAAACCTATTGTAGTGTGTACAATGGTCTGAACTCAGTCTGTTGTAACCAAGGCTAATAATGAAGGAATCAAATCTCTTGTACCAACATCTTGGCGCCTGCTTTAGACCGTACAAAGATTTGGTCAACCTACAAACCAAGTTTTCTTTTCCTTGTTCTTTAAAGCCTTCTAGTTTGAGCATATATATCTCCTCTTCAAGTTCTCCATGGAGAAAAGCAGTCTTTACATCAAGTTGCTCAAGATGTAAATCAAATGCAGCACACATAGCCAGAACAACTCTATTTGTTGTCAATCGAACAACTGGCGAGAATATCTCATTGAAATCAACACCTTCTTTCTGAGCATATCCTTTGACCACCAATCTTGCACGATATCGTTCCACTTGATCATTGTCATCTCGTTTGATTTTGTATACCCATTTGTTTCTGATGGCTTTTCGACCCTTTGGAAGTTCAACAAGTTTCCATGTCTTATTTCTATGCAAGGCTTCCATTTCTTCATGCATTGCTACCATCCATTGAGAAGCATCCGAACTACTCATGACCTCATGAAAGGTTGATGGTTCTCCTTCTTTAGTTAGAAGACAGTACGCATCATGGCTTGCCATGACAAATTGTGAGTGCCAACTTGGTTTAGATTTTTGTCATGTTGATCGTTGAAGACCTCCTCCGTCACTGACCTCATTTGGCTCTTGTTCTTTGTGCTCCTATTCTGCTTTAGAAAAGTCATCTTCTCCAGACACCTTCTCTATCTGCACTATAGCAACGTCTTTGGTAGTGCTATCATTTTTCTACTCACTTTGCAATTTGTTTTCTCCAAAAATTACATCTCTGCTAACAACAACCTTGCGGGCAGTGGAATCCCACAAGCGATACCCCTTAACATTGTCAGCATAACCCAAGAATATACATTTCTTGGATTTTGGATCCAACTTTGTTCTTTCTTGGGAGTTGTACATCGCGTACACAGGACATCCAAACACATATAAGGAAGAATAATCAGCTGGTTTGCCTTTCCACATCTCCATGCAAATAGTAAAACTTCAAATTTATCCCATTTATTATTGTGTACAAGCTTCTTTCTTTCCCTCATTCTCTTCATTCTTTTTTTTTCTCCCCCGAAGCTCTCTTCTCTCCCTTGCTTCCCTCTTGACCGTGAGCAGCTACAAGGAGAAGGAAGCCATTGTTGTTGGTTTGGAAACCTTGCATGCAAGGTTGGCTGTCATCCTTTTATCCTCTCAACATCAAGCTCACTTCTCTTCTCTTCCTCTCTCTCAGCTGAACCTCAACAAAGGTGAGGGTGAGGGGATCTCTTTGTGGATTCTATGGGGGCTCAACCACTACAGCATGCATGCTCTTTGGCTGTTGTGTGTGCTTTGTTTGAATGCTTGAACATGAAAAGTTGATGAAATGAGTTGGAAATCCTATGGCAGTGGCTGTGTGAGTGCATGTCCTGGCCTTAGTGTTATTTGTGTTCTTTTGAAACTGAGTTGGAAGGCCCTTGGAACAAGAGAATCCATGCCCAATTTTCGTAAAATTAATTGATGAAGGTTGCATGTTGAAAACAAACTCCAAAACAATGTAACAGTGGCTGTTAGGTTCGAGTGTCCCTAGACAGCTCCCACGATTTTGTGATTTTTGGAAGATCTAACCGTTGGTATTGCACCAAATTTATTTTGAATGAAAATAGACACAAAAAGGAACAACTTTTATTTTGACACCATGGAGATAAACCTCGTCTTGAAGTTCATCCGTGGCTTTCAAAATGACTGTTCTGTTTTCAAGTTTCCCTAGAACATGTCTCGGTTTTTCTCAAATTCCCACTTGTGTGCTTAATGTTTCTTTTTCATTTTTGAACCATTAAAAAATAGACAAACCAATATTTTTAACCATATAAATTAAAAAATTATCATGTCCAATTTCTAAATTAACTTTTTAAAAAGAATCAGGGCAAGGGTTTTTGAGCTCTATTTTGAGTCTGAAACTTAGGCTGTTAGAAAAAAATTTACTGGGAACAATAGGGAAAGAATTTGGGGGCAAGGGTTACCTTTTTAGAAGTATAAAGATGTTACCTTTCTACTGTAAAAAGTTCAGCTCAAAACAAGTTTGGGAAGTGGGAGAAATTTACATTTCTTTGAGCTATGTTCAGTGAGCACTCAAAATTCAGGGCTGCTGGCTTAGAAAATTTTTGTAAAATTTTATAGATGTTGATTTTATAAGTGGTATACCTTTCTATAAAATAGATTTTAAGAGCTTCGATTTTATATAAAAAGTTTTAAATTCCGAGGTCATTTGCTTGTATCAGTGAGAGCTCACATTCAGTACTGTCAAAGAGAAATCTGCCTTTTTAGTCAATTTTGTTACTATATGTGTGTTATTTTGAATTGTGGCAATTATAATGATTAATTGTGATTTTGTAAGGTAGTGGATATGTAATATCTATGGACCTATTCTGTTTTGGGTTTAAGTCCTAGAGATGTGAATCTTGGGTACTTAATCTTTGAAAGTGTGGTTTTGTGTGCTTTTGTGATACAGTCATTTGGACTGTATGTTGAACTTTGTGATAAAGTTGTTTGTCTGTATGATGTGTTGTTCACAAGACTCGGTTGCGAGTACTTGTGAGGACTAGAACTATGTTCTAGTGTTTGTGGCTAGATTGCCATGTAACAACAGTGAGCACAATTAATTAGGCTAAAAGATTTATTTTATTTTTATTAAATAGAAATTAATTAACGAACTCTTTATTTTATGCATTGGACATAAAAAGAATTTAGCACCTTTGCATGGAGGAATCAATGGTAAGTTAACATTTATAAAATTTATAAAATTGTAAAGTTTTGAGAGACCAAGGAAATACATAAAACATAATAAAATTGTCTACACATGGTGTATCATGTTGAGTTGAGAGTCGTACAAGGATGATACGGGTGTACGGCAGATTGCTGGAATTGCAAGATGGCAAGAGAGTCGCGTTGGATGTTCCAATTGTGAGAATACCAAAGAGAGGGGGCGAAGTTCGAAAGGCGTGTCACGATGTAATGTGACGGTCACCCATAGAAAGGTGATGGAGGCAATGTCCTTGTATATATATATATATATATATATATATATATATATATATATATAATTGAGCAGAGACGGGGTCTTAGGCTCGAAGTTTATTCAACCGTCCAGTACCATGTGCAGCGGAACCCCACTGTGACGAGAAAGAATAATCCCGGTGAGGAGGGTTGTTGAGGAGTTAGTCCTCGGAGTAATGGATGACCACATTTGGTACCTGGGAGATGATTGTAAGGCAGGTTGTTCTTGGAGGGTAAGACACTGAGTTGTGACGATAGATCACGTAGCTGACTCGGCCACCCTGACAAAAATACGAGACATCTTCGGTTGGTGAGAGCCCGCCATAGTACCATGGTGAGAGGTGTACTCCCAACAGTCATCCAACTCAAAAATGTGTAAGACCACTGAGTTCTGGGAGTTCCAGTGGCAGCTAGCCACTGTGAAATAATTTACAAGAATAGTTGTGGAAACAAATAGGTTTCGGGTGTGACCGTTAGAGAACCACATCGTGGTGGCTAGTAGGATTGTGTATGTGACTGTGAAGTCGTTCTGTGTATACTGCTTGATGAAACAGAAAGTTCACCCTCTGTTTATTTTTCTTTTAGGAGCCGGTGGCAGTACCTGTAGGTGTCATAAAGACGTTATCTTCATCAGCTTCGTCACTTTTCGTTTGGAGGTTGGTCTAACATGCAAGATTGAGTATTAGTGATGTCTGCTCTGAGTCCTAGGACCCTTTTTTCTTTTCATGTATCTTGGCATAAGTAGACCTAGGTTTCAGATTGTTGGCATGTATATTCAGTTTTAGTACTCTATTATCCTATGTATTTGGTATATGCTTTGGAAATGTATATATTACTATTACTCCAGAAAATATTTGGGTTATGAAATTCTCTATTTCATGTATATATGTATAGACAGAGTTATTTACTTTATTTATTATGTTTTACTCATTTTAAAATGTATATTTATATTTAAGGTGACGATAAGCAACTTCCGAAATTAATTAATCAAAAGTTTTAAAAATTTAGTAAAATTACGATCTATGTTTTATTAATTTCACAGTTTTTTTTTTGGAAAAATTAAAGTTAGTTAACATGCCTATTGAATTAAAATAAGTATGTAAATGAGAATATATGTAAAACCAGATTTAGGGTGTTACAACTGCAGCAGAAGGATATGGAGTATATCTCAAGAAAGATAAGCAGAATATTTTATCAGCTCAGAATGACTAGTTGGTGACAAGCATTTAATGCTCGCATTAAATGCTTCTCAACCACCCTCCTCCAGACGATGATCAGACGCAAGAAAGAAGACCGTTTAGAGACAACGGTTACTTCCTCAGCAAGTCTATATAAAGAAGAAGATTTGAAGTGCTGCATAGAGAACACATGAACTGAATTCAAAATTCAAGCATTCTTTCAAGCCTTCATTCTTTCTCTTGTAAAAATTCTCTTTGTAAAAGCTCTCAAATCACCTTGTGTATCATGAGAGAAAAGGACTTAGTTCTTAATCTTGTATATCCGTCTGTAAGATGATAGTTAAAAAGTCTGTGCGCTCTTACAAAAACAAATCACAATATTTGTTTTAGAGCCAGAAGTGGCTTGATAGTAAAGAATACTTGGGTTTTTAGCTTGGAAAGGCTAAGTGTCAAAAACTACTTGGGTGAGCCAGAAGTGGCAGTGAAGAATACTTGTAACTTGAAAAAGTTAGTGGAACTTGGTGGTTTGCCAAGAACTGGACGTAGTCTCGGGGTGAGACGAACCAGTATAAAATTTCTATGTTATCTTTCATTCTCTTCTATTATCTGTAATTGCTTGAACTGACTTTGTGTTGTGATTTAAATATGTTTTTCTTAAAAAGGGTTTTTCTTCTGTGCAATATCGTCTGTAAAAAGGTTTTCTTAATAAACAATATCTTTTGTTCAACAGACGATACAAGCTGTTTATAAAAAAATTGTGAAAATTTTTATAAATCACAATTTAACCCCCCCTTCTTGTGATTTTTGCCTTTACACCTTGAAGTGTGCGAACAGTACCATTATACATTTTTAATTTGACAATACTGACTCCAGCAATTTCCAAGGCATGATCATTTCTCATGAACACATATCCTTCCGAGATAGCCTCATAAGTGCAAAACCAATCTCGACGTGGAGTCATGTGCCAGGTTGCACCCGAATCTAATATCCAACAATCATGAAGTTGTCTTCCGCCTTTAGAACTAATTTCTACTTCACTATACAGGATTTCTCCATTATTTGAGGTACTTGCAACGCAACCTAGAGAGGTTGATGCTTCAAAATTCTTTCCTCCATTCTTCTTGTGCCAACAATATTTCTTCAAGTGCCCTCTCATGCCACAATTGTAGCATTTGATGTTCTTCCTTCTTCTAGACTTTGATCGACCATGATTTTGACTTCCACCAGAGCCATGTTCCGTTGATCTGCCTCTTGTCATCGTTAAAGCTTCTGCTTGCTTGGAATTTTCCAGCCTATCTTCCTTATTCTTTCGCCTGGATTCTTCTTCAAGAATAGCTTCAGCAACATCACCAAAGGTTAGACGGCCGACAATATTATTGTTCGTTATGTTGATGATGAGTTAATCATACGAATCTGGTAAACTCTAAAGTCGAAGTTCCGCCTGCTCATTTTCTTCTACGTTGAAATCTGAAAGAAAGTTGAGCGAATAGAGTATTCATATTGTTGATGTGGTCCGTCACCGAAGTGGACTCACTCATTCGAAGAGTGTAGAGTTTCCTCTCCAAGAATATTCTGGTGTGAAGTGACTTGACCTCGTACAATTTGTGGAGAGTATCCCAAATCTCCTTCGCGGTCTTTTTCTACGCAACACTGGACAAAATCGAATCCGCCATTGCTAAGTGCAAATTGGCAACAACATTGTCATCCATCTCTTTCCACCTTTCATTAGTGATCTCCACAGGTCTGCCTTCAATTCTATCTTAACAATTGTCCTTCCTCAAGATTGCCTTTATCCTCAATTTTCATAGGGAGAAATTATTCCCGTTGAACTTCTCAATCTCGTATTTTGCTGCCATGGTTTCACACTAAAGAACTGACTTACACAACTTCCACCGTATATAGTACCGCCTATTGGAACAGTGACTGTAGACCGTGAACCAGTGCACCAGGTAAGTTCCCAGGAAAGAGATGTGGGTCACCAACGGACACGCTTAAATACCAAGTCTTTCCTTAGCCAGAACTTTCCTAGACATGCACTTTCACACCACCTCACTTTATATCCAGTAACAAGAATAATTCTTTTCTGATGTGGTAGATCAGACTATACCGCAACCATAGAGCATACTAAGAATTTTCTCCGGCACTATACCAGCGTACCAGCATGTATCGCAGCGGAACAATATCAGAACCTATTGGCTTTGATACCACTGTTGGGTACCAGGGGAACAAAATAATAACTCACAACTAAAATAAGAGATGGAAAAAATAGGAATTGACACACAATATTTTAACGTGGAACAGATAAAGAAAAAACCACGGACAAGATCAGAGAAATATTTTTACTAAGTGAAAGAAAATTACAACCTCTCTCTAACTATAAGGAGAGAACAATTATACTCTCTCTTATAATAGGAGAATACACACACTATTAGTGTTGCTAACTCTCTCTAAAATTATTACAATTATAGTGAGATACAAAGATGACCAAAATGACTTGTTATTTATAAACACAAATTGGAACGTATACATTAAATGCCATGACGCAATTTCTACCCTTCAACCAATTTGCAGGCCTAGCTATGTAGAGTAAAAAAAATTTCAACCGATCCTTTTTGACTTATGCCACAAAAGTGGCTTTACGGGTTCAGAGTGTATATATATATATTAACTATAGCTAGATTCTACAATTTAGGAAGAAGATTGCTTCCACTGAAAATTCGTGGTAATTTGACAAGTGAATCCTGAAAGTCATTGATATATACA
Organism: Pueraria montana var. lobata; assembly: GCA_026413185.1. NCBI lineage: Eukaryota > Viridiplantae > Streptophyta > Magnoliopsida > Fabales > Fabaceae > Pueraria > Pueraria montana. The sequence goes on along the minus strand of CM048649.1, from coordinate 67,742,693 downwards.
CATGCGTTGATATTCCAGGTCTTCTTCGTCTTTAATTGTATGCTAGTATTATTTTCTAAAGTGCGTAGAAAATGTTAAAACATTCCTCCACTTTCCCATGAGCAAGAGCAAACCTAATTTACCTAAAGACTAAAAAACTTTTAAAACAACATTAACAATTATAAAGAAACAATACTTAACCTAGCTTATTACTACACACTCAGTACCCATTAATTCATTCTAGCTACTGGACACCATGATGTTTAGTTCTCTTCCAAATCTTACAGTCTAGTAATTTTTTATATGAACATGTGACTTTTATTTTGATTAATTTACTCGTGAAGACCTGGTCCAATTACTATAAAATAATGCAATTAATATTCCATAGACGTAATTGCACTAAATTTAATTGTATAACATCCGACAGATTGTTAGGTGGACTTTTTTACCTATTCCATGATAGTTAAATTTCACTCAGAGAATTATTTTTTCAAATGGTGTTCTTTCAGATTGATTTTATGTTAAAAAAAATTTGGGGAGTATTTTACACTTCTTTTGTCTAGCATAATTTCAACACCGACACCATCATTAGGTAGTGTTTGGCTTTTTTTTTCTTCTCCCTAAAAGAAAAGCTAAATTAACCACATTTGGATAAAAAATCTTAAAATATTAAGGAACTTAATTATTTTTTATAAAAAAATGAAAAAATAGTTTTTGAAAAGAGAAAAGGCTAAGTGAAATACTCTCTTCAATTTTTTTTATAAGAACCAAATCAGAATTTTGACTTGGTCCTTTTTATAAAAAACGATTCTAAAATGTCTCACATTAGCTTTTTTTTTTTTTATAAAAATGTCCTTAATTAAGAATAATTTTTTTCTGAGTTCAATAAATAATAAGTGTAGCACATTAATGTTCTTGTATAAAGAATATTTTAAAAACTTTACTTTGACTATTCTCATGTATGTATAGACAATAAAAATTAAAATAATAAATATATAAATGACAAGAGAGATTAAAAGAATTAAATTAATAAAAGTATGTCACATTAATATTAAGGATAATTTTGGAAAAATATATAAATTTATAACAAAATTAATGCTACTAACTAAATTAAATAATTTTTTAATTATGTTAGATTAGTTAATTGAGTCTTATAAAGATGACTGGATGGATTAACTTTTAAAAATAAGTTGCACAGCTAGTTTCCCTTTCTCTTTCATCCTGAACCATTTTTTTGGTATAAATATATAATATTTGAATTTGATATCACTGATTAAACTGAAACAATCTCATACCAATTGATTCACGTATTTGATAGTTTTCATACGAGAAAATAGGTACTGGAAGTTTACAATAACTGACGTACCTACTCAACCAACTGAGCTATACCCTCTCGTAGTGAGATAAATATAATTATAAAATTAATACATTTTTTAAGGATATAAAATTAATACATAAACCTATGTAAAATTACACTTTTTTTATATCGATATAAAAAAAAAGATACAGAAGATATCTATTAAAAAATAATTTTAAAATTGTAAAAAAAAAATATGCAATTAATTTGAAAGACCTGTACACGACCAATATTTAGTCAAGCACGTTCCTATAATTGAGATTTTTTTCCAAAGCAAAAGAGCTAGCTTTCAACGCACTTTTCAATCCACTTTTATTTAAACAAATAGGCCCATAAATAGAAAAGCGACCTCTTAAGCAACATTGACCCTTCGAAAGCAATAAAAGACATATGCATATAAAGGTCATATTGCAAAATTTATAATGTTTACTTTAATATCATTTTCACAATATTTTTAACAATAGAATATAAATACATATTTTATCATACACTTTCTTTGTTTCTTTTTGTAATAAAAATGTTGGTACGCAAATAACAAAGTTCTCACAAAATAGGGTTTTACAGATAATGATCAATTGCAGAACAGGCCAATTAAGCGCTTGCTGCTTTCAGGTTCTGTCTTCTCGAGTTCTTGTGTTCTCAAAATTAATATCCAGGGTTTGAATTCTGGAAGATCTTTTTTACACTTTTTGCTACGATACCTCATGTAATTGGCTGTATTTTGTGTGTTTATTTATCTTTTATAGGATATCGCGGAACCCGAAAGTTAAAACTGGTATGAATCATATTAATACCAAATATTATTATTCCAGATAACAAAGCTTAGTTCAATATTTTGGAGGATAAAATGTAATAATAACTATTAAATAAAAAACAACAATTAAAATTGTAATTAATTTTAAATTTTGTTATATATATATATATATTGATTTTATAATAATTTAATGAGTTTTTTAATCAATGATAATAAATGTACTTTATTAATTATCTAAAATCTAACTCCCACCTTTAAATGAGCTAAAGCTGATAACTACAATGTTTATAAAGTGTGGTCCTTATCAGAATTTATTTCACGGTCCGAGATCATGTGAACTTAAATATGTATCATATAATCACTTTTTAATTTTTAAGAAAATTTGTAATATGTAACATAGAAATTGACCAGACTATATATTTTCGAACCATTTAATAATTTATCGATTTATAGACCATATCTTCTGCAATGATGCGATCATATGTACCCTGTTCACACTACAACAAAAGTCACTTTTAGAAACATTTGAAAAGTGTTACCAATTCATGAATGAATGTTACTAATTTATTTTTGTGACATCTTACCAAATGTTGTATAAAGTCTATGTTGCTAAAAGTTTTCCGGTAGCCACACAAAATCTCACATCGCTTAGGAGTCAAGGTCAAGGGTAGTTTATAAACACCCTCCTTCCTCTCAAACCTACCGAGACACCTTTTACAAGGACAAAACTGTAACGGTCCATCGAACACCTAAGCGGATAATACCTCGGATGGTGACCCTAACTATGCCTGCGGACTCGATGTCAAAATAATTTCTAATTTTTTTTATATATATATATTAAAGGTAACATTCTAAAAGTGTTTATAAAGACTTTTAGCAATATTTTTACATAATAAAGGCAACATTCTAGTGGTCATGGGATAAAAGACACTTACGCGACGTTAAGTGCCATAGCAGCTTCCATGTGGCAAAGACTAAAATAACATCAAATTCATGACTTCTATATAGTCAAGGATTAAAATAAAAGCTCAAATACAACTGTTTCACCCACCTATTCAGTTCTTTTAGGGTATTTGATTTGATTTCTTCAATTTCTTCTATGTTTCTTTATACTTGCAGGACACATCCTTTCCTCAAATTCAGCACTGTCATCCACTAATAAGACCGTTTATGATTTTGTCAAGGCCTATGGTATTTCCAGCTAACGATTCTGAAATGTCCATAGATTACAGTTACACTTTGCCATATAGACCACGCCAATGCAAAAATCTGAGAAACCACCCGTGACTAATCTCCAACCATTCAAATAAGCAACATGAGAAAATTTAAATTCCAATTGGTTCTATTCTAACTTAAATGTTAGGTAAATTAAAAAAAAAAAAATGATTAAGAGGCAGTATTACAAATTTCTTTATATTATTAAGTTTTTCATTTAGAGTGATTGAGAACTGTAGGGACAAAGGAGGAAATTAAATTCCCTAAAAGTACTGAGTGGGTGAGTGAATCAATCGTATTTAAGTTTTCATTTTAGTCTCAATATACGAAAGTCATGAATTTGATGTCATTTAGTCTCTGCCATGTGGAAGCCACCATAGCCCTTAACGTGTCATGTAAGTCTTTTGAACCTCGTTAATTAGATTGACAATTTATAATTTCAGGATTATTTCGATATATAATCATTTTAGAGACTATTAATATTATGTTGCAATTTTGAGGACTAAAATGGTGATTCAATCTCATGAAACAGTTCTACATGCATTGGTATTATGCCCAGCTGTACAGCGAGTATGGTTTGCTTCTCCTCTGGGTTTAAGGACTGATATAGGTGATTTTTCTGATTTCTAAGTTTGGTTGATGCACTGTGCTAAAAATGTGGATGAAGAGGTTAATAATATGATTTTTTCTTTGGCCTGGGCCATCTGGTATGGGAGAAACCAGTTTGTCTTTAATCACAGAAAGATGGAATGTTATCAGATCCTAAACAAAATGCAGATCAATTTGAAGAATGGAAGTGCAGGGGAGAATTTGACAGAATCATTTATCAGTGAATCTATAACTTGGAAAGCTCCACCGAATGGCTGCTACAAATTAAATTTTGATGCTTCAGTGAGGAAGACAGTGGGGACAGGTCTTGGAATGATTGTAAGAGATCACGAGGGGCAGGTGATTGCTGCAGCAACAAAGTTTACTGAAGTAGATCTGACCGTAAGGGAAGCGGAAGCCTATGCTTTCAGATGGGCCATTACAAAATCAAATGAGCTTTGCTTAACAGGTGTTCAGTTTGAAACAGATTGTCTTCAGCTTTTTCAGCACTGGAAAAATTTAGAGCTGCATGGGAGGGAGCTGTTTCATGGTCTAGTGAAGGATTGCCTGATTCAAATGTTCAGGAGCTGTTATTTACCAAAAGGCAAGGAAATAAAGCTGCTCACAGCCTTGCAAATTTAGCTTTTAATTTTCTTGATAATTGCTGGATTGAGGAGGTACCAACTCAATTGGACCAAATCATCTTGAATGATGTAGCTACAACTATTTCTGTTTCGTAATAATATGTCCAGCAAGTTTATCTTCAAAAAAAAAAAAAAATGGTGATTCAATCTCCTTATATATATAAACTTATAAATCTATCTACGCTCTCATTACTCCACTCCTTCCACTCTCCCTCACATTCACTAATACTCTCCTCATTTCACTCTCCTAACAATCTTCTGGTATATCTTTTTCTACTTTTAATATCAACGGAACAATTTAAATGTAATTAAATATCATAAACTAATTTCAAATATATATATATATATATATATATATATATATATATATATATATATATATATATCCTCTTATACTTTTAATATCAACTAAATTGTTTTATAAGTTACAACTGAGTATAAAAACTAATTTCAAATATATATTTTATCTTCAAAATTAAAATTTGTTTCTAAAATACATATAATATATTCTCTTACACTTTTAATATCAACTGAATTATTTAACTTAGCATTTTATCTTTTTTCAATGTATCATATTTGATATCTTTAATTCTAACTTAAATTTCAATATTTTTTATATATTAATGACCTTCAAAAATAATATTTAAATATTAAATTTGACCCGTGCAATTAACGAGTAAAAATACTAGTCTACTTTTAAATGGCAAAGCAATCTTCTTTTTTAGATTAAAATAATCTTGTGTTTTTTTTTTCTTTAACACATAACTTCATTGTTATTTAATATTTTTTTATTAGTCAACTACTTTCATATTACGCTTAAATATGTTTTTGTTCCTAATAAATTTTTGAATTTTAATTTTGGTCCTTAATAAATTTTAACTTTTTGATTCCTAATAAAATTTCTATTTTGTTTCTAGTCCTTAAATTTGTTTAGATAACATTTTGAAAAATATGTAGTTTATTTATTTAAAATTCAAAAAGTTATAAATAAATAAAATAATTGTTAGTAAGTGAAAAAAGGATGAAAATATTTATATATCCACAATATATTGACTACAATTCCTTTTGCAATTGAAAATAAATTGTAGTTCCAAAATAGTTGAACCCGTCGAATTTCGCCTTCAGTGTCGGTGCTTCGAATAAAAGACTAATATTAATATTATAGCCATTAAAATTGAAATTCGGATTCTTATTATAAAATAAAATATTAATATGCGTAGTTTGGTGATCAATTGCTCTGAAATCGACCGTGTGAGTGTGACTGTAGTAGTAGTAGTTTGATGCAGAAGGCATATAACCAGTAAACAAGCCACATTTGTAGTCATTGAGAAGTGTATATATATATTAACTAGCTAGATTCTACATTTTAGGAAGAAGATTGCTTCCACTGAAAATTCGTGGCAATTTGACAAGTGAATCCTGAAAGTCATTGATATATACACATGCGTTGATATTCCAGGTCTTCTTCGTCTTTAATTGTATGCTAGTATTATTTTCTAATTTGAGTGCTTAGAAAATGTACATTTGATAACTCTTTGCCAAGCGTACCAAATTGTACAAATAGTAAAATAGAAAGTCCAAGTATCGTTTTCCAAGAGACTTGTGTAATATTGGACAAATTTCACGAAATTACTAACTTAAGCTAACGAATATCATAAGAAAGCGGAAAAAGACAAGAACTTTGGTTGATTTTGTGAAGATTAAAAACAGAACAAATGCATAAACAAAGTTAAAACGATCTTTTTGTGATTTTATAAAAAGAACAAAATTGAAAACAGAGGATTTAATAGATAACAAAGGTATTGCCGGTGTTATACTTCACCAAACTCCACTCTCTTCTTGCTTTAACGCATAATACATATCCCATTTGCATTTCAATATTAAAATCAGCCAATAAATGCCTTCTTAGCCCTAATCCCTTAGGTGAAAAGAGTCTTAGTTCCTTTATTAAGTCTTGATCCCTCAACAACTTAAGAAAGGAACTAGCTTTAAGTTTGGTGACACAAGATAACTAATGAACTAAGTTCCATTCCTAGACACCAAGTTCATTGGGTATTTTGTTTCAGTTTAAGACAATGAAGGCATTTTCCAACAACAATCATGTCCTAAAATCATGCCATGGTTGGCCATTCCACAACAAGCATTAAATAAAGAAACAAAATACTAACATTGAACACAAACACACTGAATATATATATAAAAAATACCAAAAGGTACAAGAGAGTTTGAGTAAGGTTACATCTAACCCCAATAATGGAGGAATTTAGCTACCCATTTCCATGGGTAGCCTCAAAATACATGGAAGGTGGAAGAAGATGAAGAAAATGGAGCCAAGGGGAAGCTTCTCTCCAATGGGTCTGTCTCTCTTTCGTGCCCCCTATTCCCCCCTAATAAAAATGAGAGCTCCCCCTTAAATACATGATCCAAGTTCCTATTTTTAAGTGACTGACCGCTCAGCCGCCAATTCAGGCTTCAAGCCTTCAATACAAAAAGTAAAGGAATGTGGTTGAGTCTCAGGTTCACTCTTCGAGTCATGCTTGGGTCTGATTTAATTTGTTTGAATCTCGCTCAGCCTCAAATTCAAGCTTCAAGCCTTAGGTCAGAGATATGCTTTTGGTCAATTTGCTGATCCACTTGAAGTTTGATTTGGTGACTAAACGCATTTGTCTTTGAAACACTTCCTTCGACTCCAAAATTAAGCTCCAAGCAACTCTTTCAACTTCAATTTCCATTTCTACAAAAAATAAACAAAATAACTAAGATGTAACCAATAAAACTAATTAACTAAACAAAAAATCAAATATTCACAATTCTAACACTAATTGAGTTAAACATTACTCCAAATGTGGATGAAAGTAAGATAATTGCCTCAAAATTCATTCAACAATTAAGTAAATAAGGCCATTGTCAACTCCCTCAAACTTAGAGTTTTGCTTGCCCTCAAGCAAAAGTGACATAACACAACAACTAACTAAACTAACTTAAAACAAAAATGACATAACAACACAAACATGGGTTGAGACCAATCACATCCTAACATCTCCAAGCATGCATTTTCCATTTCGAATTTTGTACAGAGTTGAACCAATGATTAAAATCTCAACTATGGTGCCCTTAAAAGAGACCATAACAAGGATGCAAATGCTAAAATCCTTAGGGAAAACAACAAACATGATAATCCTTTAATGAAAACTACAAGAATGCTTGAACCTCTCAATTTCAAGTGTGTCCCTCATACTCTCAAGTGCACTAAGTGTTTAAATCTCTCTATCACACACAAAGGAAGCTCACACTTTAGCTTTGATTTTCTTCTCACATGCAATAAAAGTTATGCACATCAACAAGATCACAAGGACTTAACAAGGCTTGAAATGTGGCTGGGCTTCGAAAGAATTTTTGTTTGTCAGGATAAGCAAATAACACCATGAGACAAAGAGAGCAATCATCTCACTCCCCTTTTTCCCACAATGAAGAAAGAAAAATCTCAATTCACTCAAATTTACCAAATTTGATCAATCAAATGCCACTTGAATCACTACAGGTGTTACACTTTCAACTACTTATTTTTTTTTCTTTTCTTTTCTTTTTTTTTTCTGAGTTTTTTTTTAACAAACAATAAAAAGAAAAGAAAACTGAACTGAACTTCCAAGAGAATAAAATAAAAACAACTGTGATACCCTTCTATTTAATTGAAAGTGACACAAACATTGCTCCAATCATTGATCCTTACAAGCATTTCCCCCAAACTAACTTTCAACCCACAATGAAACAATTGCTCTCCTCTCCCTAAGGTGTGAAAAGTGGATTGTTTTTCTCTTTGGCTTTCGGGTTTAATCAAGAAAGAATTTTGAATCAATTGAAGGCTCAAAATGGGTAAGCAAAGGATAACAACAATGGGTTAGCTTTTTGGCTCAGAGGTTCACAATCATAATAAAAAGAATGCCTTGATCCTTTCTATAAAAACATGCAAACTATGTACAAGGAGAATCAAGCAAAGTCAAGAATGATGCCCCCAAAGGTGGCACTCATCACATTCAAGAGAACACAACTAACCAATATTTTATTCAAAGCATTCAAGAATTTCCCTTAACATCATATCACACTCATTGTTTTCTCAAATTTTGCAAATGTGTCCAAGTTGTGCTAACATTGCGTGCAACCACATGCTTCAATCAAGATCAAAAGTTCACAAAACACATTTTCAATTACGCTCAAAACATGCACAGTAATGTAACGATGAAATTGTTCTACACCCATGTGAACATAACAGATACATAATTTTTTTTTGTTTTTAACAGAAACACAAAAACATCATAACTCACATCCTTCTCCTCAGAGCCAGAACTTTCATCATTACCAACCCTATCACCTTCATCCTTAGATCCGACAACGGGCCCAGCACCCCCCATAAAAGAGGGCTGGTCCCCAGGCCACAAAATACTCAGAAGAAACTCAAAGTTTAGATCATCAGTGGCCCCAAAAAATAACAATAGAAAAATAATAGTCACAGTCAAAGCAAGAACAACAGAAATAACAAAACACAAGCACAGAGCGACACAACAAACGAGCAACCCAACAGTAGTACAAAGGTCCACTGACAAACATGAAATTTAGAGATTCACACTAGAAGGGGGGTTGAATAGTGTGTTAGTTATAAGCTTTAAAATTTTTTCGCAAAGATGGAGATAAACTAACTTAAGTTTCACAAGGGACTTGTAAAACAAAAGATCACAGGTATCGTTCAATCGTTAAAATGACAATTTTGTGAAACTGCGTTTTCTTGTTAATGTCCAGGTGCAAATAAAGGTTTTCGTAAATAAGATATAAAGAAACTTGTGCACAATATGCGAAGAAATAACTTAAGAGAATAACAAGTAAGCTTGAAAGTGATAGAGTAAAAACACTTAGTTTATACTGGTTCGCTCAACCTGAGTTACGTCCAGTTCTCCTTCAAAAACCTTTGAAGGGTTCCACTAATCAAATTCTGATTACAAACAAGTATTATATACCCTGCCACTCCTGGCTACAAGTATTCTCTAGGCCACTTCTGACACACCTTTAATCTCCCCCTGAGATTAAAGAACACCCAAGTATTCTTTGTCACTAAGTCACTCCTGGCTTTTCAAACAGAAACTGTTTGAGTACAATTTAAAGAGATAACTCTCACAGAGAGGATATTACAATATAATTTGAATACACATAATAACTTAGCAAGGCTAAGTAGATTGCTCCTTTTGCACAAGTGTAGGTCGTCCAATTGATTTTGAAGAGTTTCAGCTCTTAGAAAAATTTTAATGCTTCGTGTTTGATTTCGTGTGCTTGTTCCTCTATTTATAGGCAGCTTGGTGAAAATATCCGTTGTGGGATCTGTGCCTTTGCCGATAACCATTCTCTCACAATCATATGACTGTTGCTACGTGTCAGCTTGGGGTGGAGAGATGAAGGAGACAACAGTACATGCAGCGCCTCCACTACTTGTACGATTTCTATAGAGAGAAGCTTTTCTGTCCCCTGTGGTACATTTTTCGAATATTCAAATGAAATGTCACATTTAGAAAAGAGAGGGAATAACAGAATATTTCAGAGAATCATTATCGAAAAGTATAAGTGTACATCTATTCAATCATGGATGCATTATATAACTGTTTGATAGAAAAGGTGATGTAAGTTATATAGGCGCTGGACGCTTCCTCGAATGGACGCAGTGTTTACACACTGGTTTTCACAATGCATTGGACGCTTGTTTTATACTTAGAAAAACAAGTTTCAAGTTGCTCATTGGACGCACTGTACACATAGAACTGTCTTGTTTGAGATTAAGAAATACAATACCTTTAAGACATTGGACAGTGTAGTACCTATAATACTAAAACATAGATCATTAGATACTTCAAAATTTAACCTCATTTGTTATCATCAAAATCGAAGTTTGAGGGGTTGGACATCGTCTAAAGTCTTAGATTCTAACAATCTCCCCCTTTTTGATGATGACAAATAATACTAAATTTTGATAATCATATAAAAATATAAGAGCAGATGAATAAATGATTATGTTATGCCAGTGTATGTTGACAGGGTGAAAATATATGAAATGAAGTACTCCCCCTGAGTTCAACATTTCTCATGCATTTGATAAAAATATATAACATATAACGCTGTATGATAAGAATGTATCAGAGACAATAGATATCATAGTGAAAAGCATATCATAGATATGGATGTGGAACTTATGATTAAAAGCACCTCATATGTATTAAATCAACAGTCGAACAACCAAAAGAGTTTCACAGAGTAGTGTAGCTAAAGAAAATACTATATGACATCAAAATTCCAGTTTCTCCCCCTTTGTCATCAACAAAAATTGGGTTTGAAAGATGGAAAGGTGATTTGACCATCATGGTCACCTAGGGCTGTTGAGGTGAATCTTGTGGTGGTGGTGGTGGTTGCTCTGGTGGTGCTTGAGGAGGTGGTGCAGGGTGGTCAACTGGTGGTTGCACTGATTGCGGCGGAGGTGCGGGTGAACAGGATGAACTGAGTGAGCAACAGTGCCAATTAGATTAGCAGTTGTGGATTGAATTTGACTCACTAGCATCTATGAAAGGCTAATGAATTGATCAGCAATAGCATTCTACATCATTAATTGGTGTTGTGCAGCTTCTGCTTGTTGCCTTTCCTGGAAAGCTCGTAGAGCAGCTTCAGTTTCCAATTGTTGTTGCCTCAGAGCCTGTTGAATAATCTCTTGGACTCTTTCTTCAGATACTCCTTAAGGTTCAACAAAGCGCAAGGGAACAATACCCCTTGGACTTGACGAACCTGCAGGAACTACCTGTCTTGTTCTAGAGTGTGCTTCAGTGGACGCATCAATAACTGGTAAGATTGTAGCACCCTCAGGAAGAGGCTTGTCAACAGTATATTCCATTGGTTTTGATGCTTCAACCTCAGGCATGTTTGCATCCTTGGATGGTTCAGATTGGACGGTTTGTTCCTCATGGGAGGTGATAAAGTGTTCCACGTCCACCTGTACCTCAGACTCTAAGTCTAAATGGATGAGCATATTAGTCACCTTTGCAGAGGCTTCATCCAATTCTGCTTGTGTAACTTTTGGTTTGGCAATTTGCTCAGTTTGTTATTTAGCAGCAATCTCAGCTTGCTCATCTGTGATTTGCACCAGGCGAGCTTGCTCAGCTTGTTCTGCTCTTTCCTGTTCCAAGCGAACTTGTTTAGCTCATTCTCTTTCGGCTTGCTCTTGTAATGCTTTTTCTTCTTCAGCCTTTTGTAGTTCATGAAGCATTTGAACTTCTTTTGCAAATTCAGCGCGGTTAAGACTTTTGAGGTCATACACCTTGTTGCTTCTTATGATTGGTAGTTTGTTCAATAGATCGATATAATAATCATCATCCGTCAGGAAGCAAGCGAAGGTGTCAAAGAAGTGATGTGTCTTGACTAGACGCATGACTTTAAGACCTTCTGGAGGATGAAAGAATGAATCCTTGGAGCATCCAGAGGTTGAGGCTTTCTGCGTATTTACCCACACAATTTGACGCTAGAAAGTCATAGAGTCAAAAGTGCCTAGGGGCCTTGTTAGATTTCCAGTTTTATCAAAGAGATGATTCCAGCTATGTGAGGAAGTCAAGAGCTGAACCTTTTAATCTCTACTAGGCATCTCAGTGCCATAGTATTTGAACCCTTTCTTCCTTCCAGCATCATATAGAGGTAGTCTAGGACATACCTTATCAAGTACAAACTTGATGTCAGTAGAGCGTATGATGTGGAGGTTGGGTGGATAGGCAACAACTTGGTCTTGAATGTACATCTGTTGGAGCAGTTTGCCAAGATCATCATAATCACTAGGCTGAAAGTTAAGCACTGGAGTTCCAGGTGGTAGAGGTAGAAATTTTGTTACGGGAGTCCAGACGTGAACATCTTTGACCCATTGCACTTCTGGACGTTGCTTTGACTTGGATGGGTCCAGGCTTTCTTTCATGGTTAATTTCAGTTCAGTAGCCAATTCATCATTATTGCTAGGAGGGGGCTTCTTTGGTGCTGGCTTCCTCTTTCTTTGATTCTGTCCCTTTTGTTCAACCACAGTTTTGGTAAAATTTGATGCAATTTCAACTTCTGGCTCAGGAAGTTCATCTTCAGCTGGATGCACCCTTTGTTGTGTACCAGTTGGACATAGATAGGGGCGTTCCATCCTAACCATGTTTGGATAGAATTCTCTCGTCCAAGTTGGTGGAGGATTACTGATTATAGTCCCTTCTGGTAATGAAGCAAATTTAGCAAACTGAGGATGAACGTAGTCATACCTCGTCCATTCAGGTGCAGATACTGGAATAAGACTTCTCTCCAGTGGTTCTTGTTGAAATCTCCATATAATATCTTTCTTTTTACAATAGTTCTGTTCATTCCTTGTGAAGAATGCAACAGGGAACTTTGCTTTGTCTGCTTCTTCTTGTGTCTTCGCTTTTGGTGGAATCGTCCATTGAGGCCATGCATCTCTCCAAGCATCCCTTGGACGCACAAATTTTGACATATCTAACTGGAGAGTTGGAAGCTGTTCTGTTGTAGATGTTGAAAGAATTGGTGGTGCAGGTTGTGGAGTACTTGTAGATTCGCTCTCATTGTCTTGAGAGATGGGGAGTGAGATTGGAAGTTTCCTTGGCCTGGCTGCCTGAGTCTTTACTCTTTCTGGTATTTGGGCAGGAAGAGGAAGAACAGAGGTTCCTACTTTGGATGCTTTAGATACTTTTTGTTTCTTCTGCTGTGCAGATTCCATCTCTTTAGCTTTTCCTTTGATTTGGCCGATGGGCAACTGATCCTCATCATCAGAGTCATCTAGCATTTTCAGCTTGCAAACTCTGGGCTTTTCGGGTGCAGGCTTCACTGAAGCAGTCTTTGGACGCTGCTCATCCTCTGTAGGCTTGGACGAAGTAGTCATTGGATGCTTCTCAGCAGGTGGATTGGACGGTGCAGGATCAGCATGTCTTTTCTTGGTTCTTCTTTCTTTTTCTGCATCTTCTTCATGTTGTTGCGACATGTGTCTTGTTATTTTCCTGCTTTCTTGTTCCTTCATCAATCGTTTGATCTTTTTCCCAAGGCTAAGAAGATCAATGTCTTCTTCATCATTATTTGAAATGAGTCTGCTTTGCTCATGATGTTTTTTATTTATGCTTTCCTCATTCAAGTCCCTTAGGACCTTTGCTGTAAGCTTTATCTTCATCGGCTTGATGTTTGATTCACCAAATATCTGCTGTGTTGCAACCATTCCTCCTTTCTTCACAATGTGTTCATGATCAACTTCGTCCAACTCATCAAAGAAACATTGGTATACTTTCTGATCCCAGAGGATCTTATTTAGCAATGCGGCGTAGAATATGTCATCATTTCCACCAATAGTTTTCATCATTCGCAGAATATTGATGTAAATGGTGTGAGGTAGGTTGAATGGGATACATTCCATTAGATGAAATATCATGAACTTGTGTAAGTCCGTGACTGAGTCCTTGGACCCAGCTTTGTGCATAATTCTCTTGTTGCACACTTGTTGCCATATCTGTGCTTCTTCACATAGATTCTTGTACTCAATCTTGGATGAGTCTGTAGACTTGTTCTTGTAAAGTACCTTCCCAACGTAGTTTCCATATGGCTTGGCCCACTCTGACTTATACTGATTTTGCTCCCTGATACAGCCAGTGACTTTGGCTATAGATTCAGTGGACAAAGTCACTTCTCGTCCAAGCATAGTGGCCACAAGTTCCCTTGAGTTCTGGAACCTTGCATTCCTCCTGAACATTCTGATCAGTTCTAGGAATATCTTCTGGTTTTCGTTGAAGTATCCTCTGATACCACATTTTAGAAGACTTTCATCAAGGTCCAGACCTAATTTTTCCAGTTGTTCAATGTCGAAGAAGTGCTCAACGTGGACAGTGGCAGCACCTTGAGACACTATAGTGGTTTCAGGGTAGGTGTGAATATCAAGTTCGGAGTTGCTTGAGTTAGTAGAGTTCGTCATGATGATAAAGATTGGATTTTTAGGTTTTGTAGAGAGTGTTTCAGGTTTTCTGAGGAAGAGAGAGAGAATACTTAAGGTAAAAGATAATCTGAAAGTAGGGAAATTGGTAAAGTATTTTTCTGAGTGGATTTGACAGTTTAAGTATGGGCTCTGTTTGGAGAATACGAAACGGTTTTAGGCTTTTAAGAATATTTGAAATGGAGGTTATGCCATAAGACCCGGCATGATGAGGCGTGCTGAGGATATGGGTAACTATGTATGGTTACTAACAGCTAAGTGACTCAGCATAGGGCATTAACTCACAATTACTCAAAATGAAACCGTTTTGGCCATTAAAACAATGTTAAATAAAAACATCGTCCAATTATTGGACTTAAGTGTAACATATACAATGCACGTGCATGACAAAGTGACCTTTGGACGACATGTCCATTGGACGCTGTTGTCACATTGGACGCTACATGTAGATGTTAATCATTCCTTTACAAGATCCATGCCAAGTTTATTCCTTAGAAGGACTAGGTTGTCTTCAGTAAGGGATTTTGTAAATATATCAGCTAGCTGATTATCTGTGGTTACAAAATGTAATTCCACAGTACCTTTATGAACATGATCTCTTATAAAGTGATGTTTAATTTCTATATGTTTTGCCTTTGAATGCAATATAGGATTTTTAGACAGATCAATTACAGCTTTGCTATCACAGAAGATAGGAATGTTACTCTCATATATGTTGTAGTCCTCAAGTTGATGCTTGATCCATAAGATTTGAGAGCAGCATTTTGCAGCTGAAATATTATTCTGCTTCAGCAGTGGATAGTGCAATTGTTCCTTGCTTCTTGCATATCTAGGAGACTAAGTTTCCACCAATGAAGTGACATCCTCCACTAGTGCTTTTTCTTTCAATCCTGTCTCCAACATAGTCAGCATCACAATATCCAACTAATATGAAATCTTTCTACCTTTTGAAATATAGACCAAGATTAGTTGTTCCAACAAGATATCGAAAGATTCTTTTAACAACAGTTAAATGAACTTCCCTTGGGTCAGATTGGAATCTGCCACATAAGCATACACTGAACATGATGTCAGGTCTGGACGCTGTGAGGTATAAGAGTGATCCTATCATTCCACTGTATAGAGTGTTATCCACCTTCTTTGAACTATCGTCCAGTCTAAGTACTGTTGTTGGATGCATAGGAGTTTTCATTGGTTTTGCATCGTCCATCTTGAACTTCTTCAGAAGCTCCTTAACATACTTGGTTTGATGTATGTATATGCCTTTATCAGTTTGCTTGATTTGCAGTCCAAGGAAGAATTTTAGTTCTCCCATCATGCTCATCTCAAACTCTGTTTGCATTAGCTTAGCAAACTCCTCACAAAGAGTTTCATTAGTAGCACCAAATATGACATCATCAACATATATTTGAGCAATAATAAAATCGGAAGAATAATCTTTGCGAAACAATGTAGTGTCTACTTTTCCTCTTGAAAAACCATTTTCTGAAAGAAATGAGCTTAGTTTTTCATACCAAGCTCTCGGTGCTTGTTTTAGTCCATATAAAGCTTTGTTGAGTTTGAAAACATGATTGGGAAAAACGTCACTCTCAAACCCTGGGGGTTGTTCAACATAGACTTCTTCTTTTATTAGTCCATTGAGGAATGCATTTTTTACGTCCATTTGATATAGCTTCATATTGCTATGAGCTACAAATGATAATAAAATGTGAATTGCCTCTAAACGTGCAACAGGTGCATAAGTTTCAGTATAATCTATACCTTCTTGTTGTGAGTAACCTTTGGCTATCAGCCTGGCTTTGTTTCTCACAACATTACCTGTTTCGTCCAGCTTATTTTTGAATACCCACTTAGCTCCTACAGCTTCTTTGTCATCAGGGAGTTCTACAAGCTTCCAGACATTGTTCTTTTGAAACTGGTCAAGTTCTTCTTGCGTTGCTTTGACCCAGCTTTCATCTTCCAAGGCATCGCCCACAGTCTTAGGTTCTATTTGTGATATGAATACTGTGTGACCTTGTTGAAGTGAAGATCTGGTTCTGACTTTATCCTTTGGATCACCAATGATTTGATCTTCTGGATGATGTTTCTTCATTTGCCAGTTGCGTCTAGTTGGTTCCCTTCATTCTTCTACTGGACCGTCCAGGGGTGTATTGGACTTTTCAACTAAGACATCTTTGTTGGACGTGTCTGATGACTTCCTTGCATCGTCCAACCCGAGATCTGCAAATGATTCATCCAGCTCTGATAATTTCTTATCAGGCTTGGTGTCATTGAACTTCACATGGATGGCTTCTTCAACAACTAAGTTCTAGAATTATAAATTCTATATGCCTTTGAGGTTTCAGAATATCCAAGCAATATTCCTTCATCACACTTAGAATCAAATTTTCCCAAGTTGTCCTTAGTGTTCAGAATGAAACATTGACATCCAAATGGATGGAAGTAGGATATGTTGGGTCTTCTCCCTTTTCACAATTCATATGGAGTCTTTTTTCATGATAGATCTAATATAGATTCTGTTATGCAAATAATAGGCAGTATTCACTGCTTCAGCCCAGAAGTGTTTAGGGGTTAATTATCATTCAACATGGTTCTGGCCATCTCTTGGAGTGACCTGTTCTTCATCTCAACAACACCATATTGTTGTGGTGTTATGGGTGTTGGGAAGTTGTGAAGGATACCATTATCCTCACAGAACCCTTGAAAACTTTTGTTTTCGAATTCTCCCCCATGATCACTTCAGATCGAAGTAATGCATACTCCTTTTTCATTTTGAATTCTTTTACAAAAGTTATAGAAGACCTTAAAAGATTCATCTTTGTGAGATAGGAACATGACCCATGTCCATCTTGTATAGTCGTCCACTACTACCGATCCGTATCTCTTACCACTTACTAAGGCTGTTCTTGTGGGTCCAAACAGGTCAATATGTAACATCTCAAGAGGTCTAGAAGTGGAAACAATGTTTTTACTTTGAAAAGAATTTTTCACTTGTTTCCCTTTCTGACAGGCTTCACAAAGAAGATCATCTTTATATGACATGCTTGGTAATCCTCTCACGAGGTTGTGCCTATTAAGCTTTGAGATTAATCTCAAGCTCGCATTCCCAAGTCTTTTATGCCATAGCCAATGATTTTCTTTAACTGAAACTAAGCATGATACATTTTGACTCGATAGTTTCCCAAGTTTAATCTTGTATAGATTACCTTGCCTCTTTGCAGTAAAGAGAAGGGATCCATCAGAGTTCTTGACTATACATTCACCTTTGTTATAGGCAACATCATATCCACTATCACATAATTGACTTATGCTAAGTAGATTGTGCTTGAGACCTTTAACATAAAGGACATTATCAATACAGGGATAGGGTGGTATACCAATCTTACCCACGCCAGCTATCATACTTTTCTGATTCCCTCCGAAAGTGACTGTCCCACCAATCTTGGGTTGGAGGCTTTGGAACATATACCTTTCTCCTGTCATGTGATGCGAGCACCCACTGTCCAGGTACCATGACTGGAGTTTCTTTCCTGCTGTTAAGCATATCTGCAACAGGAACAATTTTATCCTTAAGTACCCAAATTGACTTGGGTCCTTTCTTGTTAGTTTGAAGGGCACTGGACGCTCCCTTCTTAGGTAGGTATCTGCATTTGGACGTTATATGTCCAGGTTTCCCACAGAAGTAACACACATCTACATCCTCGTCATGAATATATTTCTTTCCCTTATATCCATGCCCCGACCTGTCATTTGGTCTCTTACAACCTTCATATTTTAAAAGCATTTTAAGGTTATCAGATCCCTTGACAAAGTTGGACAGATCCTTCTTTAGGCTGTCAATCTCTTCATGAAGTTTTACAACATCATGTGGTTGACCTCTTAAGGAAGTATCTGCATCAACTTTCAAAAGCTTCTCAACTAGCCTTTTGTTTTCTACTTTTAGAGTTTGAATCTCTATGGAAAGCTTCATCTCTTTAGTCCTTGATTCCTCACAGGACTTATAAACATGATTGCAATCATTCTATAGGGTTCATCTATCCATATTTAAGGCTTCATGTTCTTTTGAGAGTTCTGCAAACTTTTTCTGCAAATCTTCCTTTTCACTTTCAAGTTGTTTAAAATTGTTTTCTAAAACTTCTTTTTCTTTTGAAAGTGATTTGGATGATTTCTTCAAAGTTTTGTAGGCGTTTGACATAATAGAAGAGTTCGAAAGTAAATCATGATAAGCTTC
The DNA here is from genome assembly GCA_026413185.1 of Pueraria montana var. lobata. NCBI lineage: Eukaryota > Viridiplantae > Streptophyta > Magnoliopsida > Fabales > Fabaceae > Pueraria > Pueraria montana. The sequence continues at coordinate 67,723,895 of CM048649.1, read as the reverse complement.
TTGAAGTGAATTTAAATCGTTAAAATCTACCTTATCTTCTTCTTCTGGTTCTGAAGAATCTGATGTAGTGCCTGCCATCAAACATATGTTTGCTTCTTCCTCCTCTTCATCGTCCGATGATGAGTCATCGTCCAGGTCCTCCCATGTGGACATCAGAACCTTCTTGCCCTTTTTTTTGTTGAAGATTTTCTTCTTCTTTTCCTTGCTCTTCTAAAGGTCTGGGCATTCTGATTTGAAATGTCCGGGCTTCTTGCCTTCGTAGCACACGATTGGACTCTTCTCCTTCTTCTCCTTGAGTCCTTTCTTGTTCAGGTTTCTCCATCTGGATCCACCTTTCTTTTTCCACATAGAATGGATTCTTTTGGATATGAAGAGTAGCTCATCACCCTCATCCGAGTCATCATCTTCGGATTGCTCATCTGAGTCATCATCTTCGGATTGCTCGTCTGATGATACTTCAGCTTGCGTGGCTCTGGACGATGGTGCTTTCTTTGGCTTTTGGACACTGAGTGCCAGAGACTTGCTTTTCTTTGCATCGCCATCTTGCTGCAGCTCCAGCTCATGTACTTTAAGGATTCCTACAAGCTCTTCTAATGACATATCATCCAATCCTTTGGTTACTCTCAAAGCTGTAACCTGTGGTCTCCATTGCCTAGGTAGACTCCTCAGAATTTGTCAATATGTTCATAGTTATTGTAATCTTTACCGTGTGCTCTAAGTTCATTTAGTATGGTTTGAAACCATCCAAACATACTTTGTATGTCCTTGTTTCCCTCCATACTAAACAGTTCATATTAACGAGTAAGAAGACTGAGTTTGTTACATTTTACCTGGGTGGAACCCTCATACGTTAATGCAAGAGTGTCCCACATTTGTTTCACGCTTTTGAAACTATGCACTTTGTTGTATTCTTGTTCGGACAGTGCACACAAGATGATATTTCTGGCTTTGGAGTTGAGATGAAATCACTGTTTTTGCTCCTCCGTCCATCTAGCCTTTGGGATCTCGTTGAGATTCTCATTGAATGGAATGTAGTCGCCCATTTCCACCATGTCCCATATATCAATATGACAGGACTCAAAGAATGCTATAATTCTTTGTTTCCAATAATCATACTTGACACCCTTGAAGAGTGGTGGTCTATTCATAGCTTGTCCCTCATTTTCCATCTTTCTTAGGATCTGGTTTCCTCTGTACTGCTAAGTACTCAACCCGAGAGGCTGAGCTCTGATGCCAACTAAAATGTAGAGATTCACACTAGAAGGGGGGTTGAATAGTGCGTTAGTTATAAGCTTTAAAAACTTTTCGCAAAGATGGAGATAAACTAACTTAAGTTTCACAAGGGACTTGTAAAACAAAAGATCACAGGTATTGTCCAATTGTTAAAATGATAGTTTTGTGAAACTGTTTTTTCTTGTTAACGTCCAAGCACAAATAAAGGTTTTCGTAAATAAGATATAACGAAACTTGTGCGCAATATGTGAAGAAATAACTTAAGAGAATAGCAAGTAAGCTTGAAAGTGATAGAGTAAAAATACTTAGTTTATACTGATTCACTCAACCTGAGCTACGTCCAGTTCTCCTTCAAAAACCTTTGAAGGGTTCCACTAATCAAATTCTGATTACAAACAAGTATTATATACCATGCCACACCTGGCTACAAGTATTCTTTGTCACTAAGCCACTCCTGGCTTTCCAAACAGAAATTGTTTGAGTACAATTTAAAGAGATAACTCTCACAAAGAGGATATTACAATATAGTTTGAATACACAGAATAACTTAGCAAGGCTAAGTAGATTGCTTCTTTTGCACAAGTGTAGGTCGTCCAATTGATTTTGCAGAGTTTCAGCTCTTAGAAAAATTTAATGCTTCGTGTTTGATTTCGTGAGCTTGTTCATCTATTTATAGGCAGCTTGGTGAAAATATCCGTTGTGGGATCTGTACTTTGCCGATAACCGTTCTCTCACAATCATATGACTGTTGCTACGTGTCAGCTTGGGGTGGAGAGATGAAGGAGACAACAGTACATGCAGCGCCTCCACTACTTGTACGATTTCTGTAGAGAGAAGCTTTTCTGCCCCCTGTGGTACACTTTTCAAATATTCAAATGAAATGTCACATTAGAAAAGAGAGGGAATAACAGAACATTTCAGAGAATCATTATCGAAAAGTATAAGTGTACATCTATTCAATCATGGACGCATTATATAACTGTTTGATAGAAAAGGTGATGTAAGTTATATAGGCGTTGGACGCTTCCTCGAATGGACACAGTGTTTACACACTGGTTTTCACAATGCATTGGACGCTTGTTTTATACTTAGAAAAACAAATTTCAAGTTTCTCATTGGACGCACTGTACACATAGAACTATCTTGTTTGAGATTAAGAAATACAATACCTTTGAGACATTGGACAGTGTAGTACCTATAATACTCAAACATAGATAATTAGATACTTCAAAATTTAACCTCATTTGTTATCATCAAAACCGAAGTTTAAGGGGTTGGACATCGTCCAAAGTCTTAGATTCTAACAAAACAACACCACCACTGGATACAGGGTCAACAACAAAATAGGCAAGGACCTAAACAAGCATCAAAACATAAACAAACACCAATTAGAGGACCCAACACGCCCTACCCTGACCCTTTTCTATTGACGAAAATGAAAGAGAAAGAACAAGGGTAGACGTAAACAAAACTCATTGGATGGGTTCGAGCTGCCGACATGAGTTGCGAGAACAGATGAGAAGTAGGGGTGATCAATGGGTCGGGTCGGTCGGGTTCGGGCCCAAAAAACTCAATCCGACTGAATCCCCGGGTTATTATCTATAGACCCGAACCCGTCCAAGTGAAAATTCGGGTTAGACGGGTTCGGGTTGGATCGGAAACGGATTGGGTCGGGTGGGTTAGTTCAGTTAAGGATTAATATTGGGCCAACTTATTCTGGGCCGTGCCAAAAAATTTTACGTAACGGTTTTTAAACTAAATACACATGGATCTCAACTATTTTATTATAATTTAAACCAAATTGCATTTTATTTGGGCCTCATCATTAACCAATCTTTTGTCTACTTTTCTCAATTTTAAATTGGGCCATGATCTTTGATTGTAATGACTCAAATATTAAATTACAGGTATTACAAAATAAATAACTCCAGAAGTCATAAAAAATTACATCAAATGCTCAGTATAATAAAAAAAATGAAATATAATTCTTGCAAGGCTGAACAATGAAAATGTACATTTTGATAATTCTGAAATTGAAAGGCTGGAACCTGCAAATGAAAACATTGAAAATTTAATTAAACTCATCGGTCTTTATTTTTTTATAAATAAAAGAACACAATAAAATATTGAATTAAAAAAAAATTTAGTTTCAATTCAAAAATTGATTTTAATGATGCTATGTTACGGTGGTCCTCCTAGACCATTAACTCCAACTTTTTCAATGTCTTGAATCTCTTCGAGTTCTTGATCACATAATGCAACATTGTCAATCGTTAATAACAAAAATATGGATTTCTTATACCCAACTCGAATAAAATAAAAGAACCAACTTCAAGTTTCTAATTTAAAAAAAAATCACAAAATTAATCCAAAGACATAAATCTGTTTGGAAAAATAAAACACAAACGAAGGCCACCATTAGTTAGCTTCTTTTACAAAAAAAGATTGCTTAATATATCATTATTTGTAATTTACCTGGTGCTGGGCATTGTTGAAAACGGGAACAAAAGACGCACACAAATCAGAATCTGATGAGACTCGCTTCGGCGATGACAAGGAGATGAAAAGAAAGCTGAAGAGGAGAGGTTAGTGTTGGGGGAGAAGAAGAAGGCGAGGCCATCGCCAGAGGAGGTGGGATTGAGGTTGTTGACGAAAAAGGAGAAGGTGGTGGAGAAGGAGGTGGTTTGAGGGTCGAAGAGGGAGATGAGGTGGTTGTAGATGACGGCGCCGATGCGAGAGAGGCAAAAGGGAGGAGCGAGACTGAGAGAGGCGAGAGGGATGAGAGGGCAGCGGCGTGGCGCTACGCTAAGGTTTAGTTTTAGGGTTAGTCTTACGACTCTTATGAAGGGAAATGGGCTGGGCCTAGCTAACTTATCATACGTTAAGCCAACTACTTCGGGTCGGGTTGGTTTCTGACGGACCCAAAAGCTACAACCGAACCCAATCGAATCTAACCATTTTAACCCTTTTTTTTTACCCGCCATACCCGTTGACCAGCCCGAAACCACCCAAAATGCAGTTTTTATTTTCGGTTTGTACGGTGTTGGGTCAGGCCAGGTCACCTTGCTCACCCCTAATGAGAAGCTTGGGATGATATTGGTTTTGTTCAACGATGAGCTTAGCAATATGAATGATAACAATAGACGGAGGAGGAGGGAATGGACAAGGTTAGGGATTTGGGTAATAGGAGAATTCACGTTTAAGATTTGGGGAAAGGGAGAAAACTGTGGCTGAGTGGTCTTTGGAAAATGACAAAAAAAATGAAGCGGGAAAAATTGGAGAAAGGGAAATTTTTTAAAAAAGAAAAGGAGAAAAGATAAAATTGGGAAAGTGAATTGTGGCTTAGCCACATACGGAGGCTTTAAGCCGCAAAAGATAGAGAAAATTAAAAACCTGTTCAACTTGAAGCCTCACGTCATAGCTTAGCGAAAACAAGGCAGAGACAATTTCCCAATTTTAATGATTTCACGCTTGAAGCTTCAGATGGAGGCTTAGCCACACGCAAAATAGAAAATAACTCTAAAGTTCCCAGTGGTGAGTAGCTTGAAGCCTCAAACTAAGGCTTAGCCACAGTTGCAGCATTTATGACTCCAGAGACTACTGCATAAGGCTGCATAATCTGCTCAATCACCAATTTTTGACTTAAATTGAAAACCTTTAGAAGAGCAGTATGAATATAATTTCCAAGACCAAAGTCATGATTTACAAGAAAACACACACATGCTAAAGGACATTTGATTCAAAAACATGAACAAAGAATTACAAAAATCAAAACACCATATAACAAAAACATGAATTCAAAACCAAAGAACACAAAGACATGAAAATCAAACAAAAACTACCACAAGAAATTTAAAGTGCAATAAATAAAAAGGAAAGGAACTTGGGTTGCCTCCCAAAAAGCCATTATTTAACGTCACTAGCTTGACATTTGATGTTGTTCAAGGTGGCATGAATGTTAAAAAGAGCACATCGTCCTTATTGAGGGCTCCAGTTGCATCATTAAGAGGCTTTGCAAGAGGAAATGAGATATGCAACTATTTGAATATTGCTACAAGTTGTGTAAATTGCTTCTCCTTGTCTTTCCTTATTGGAGCATGAGGATAAAGAAGCTCCTTGATGGGAGGATTCTTTGAGACTTTCTTCTCTTCCTTGACAAGTTGGCTTTTGGTTTTCATCTCTCCACTACACTTCACTACCAACTTTTCATCCTTACCCTCATATTTCTTTTCATTCTTCTCCTCATTTTTCTCACTTTTTTCCACTACTCTCAATATTTTTCTCACCCTTGTTCTCATTCTCATCTTTTCTCTCATCAACAACTTTTTCACTCTCATTTTTCTCTTTACTCACTTCACCCTCTTTTTTACTTTTCTTTCCACTCAAACCATCAACCACCAACTCACTCCTTGTAATAATGACATTACAATGCTTCTTGGCATTAGTTTTCGTGTTGGCTACAAAGTTCCCATTAGACATCTCTGCTAGTTGTTTGGCCAGTTGTCCCACTTGGATCTCTAAATTCTTGATTGAAGCATCAGTGTTCTTTTGATTGGTGATGGAGACTTTCATAAATTGACTAAGAGTTTCCTCCAACATAGACGTATGGTCATGATGGGGAGGTTGATGTTGTTGGCTTTGATGAGGTGGGCCACTTGAAGAACCAAGATCTTGTTCCCATTTGGAATTGTTAATGTTCCTCCACCCTTGATTGAAAGAATTAAAGTAGGGAATGCTACCATAATTTCCTTGTCGGTTTTGGTCCCCCATGTAATTGATCTCTTCTTGTGGACTCGGTGGCATGAGACATTGGCCATTTTGATGACCACCTTCACATATTTCACAACTTAAGACTTGTTGAGGTCTTGATGAAGTGACTTGTAAGCTTTGAAGTTGTTGTGGAATCCTAGAGATTTGCTTGGTGAGTGCTTCAAGTTGTTGATTGAGGAGCTTGTTTTGAGCAAAGATTGCATATTGGGAATTCAACTCTAGAGCACATCTTTGCACTAGAGCTTTATCATGTTGGACCTCATAATCATTTGAAGCCATATTTTCAATTATCTCTTTAGCTTCGTCCGGTGTCTTCAACATAATTTTGCTTCCAGCTGAAACATCAAGTAGGAGCTTAGTTTGAGGCCTTAACCCCGCCAAGAAAGTATTGATTTGTGTTCCCTTATCAAGACCATGAGGAGGACAAGCTCTCAACAAGCTATTGAACCGTTCCCACACTTCACATAACGGCTCATCCAATCCTTGTGTAAAGGTAAAAATTGCCGCCTTCCTTTGATTGATCTTGGATTGAGGGAATAATCGATTCAAAAACTTGTCTACTAGCTCATCCCAAGTCATGTCTGTAACACCCTAATTTCTATTATGGAAATATGCGAGGTTTAATTCAATTAATTATTTCATAAAGCACTTTTATTAATTTACTTACGAAAATATAGTGAAATTAAGAAAAACATGATTGGGATTTTATGGATTTTTTTTAAAACAATAAACTTTTTTTCTCAATTTTAATTTCAAAAGTTGCGCTTCATTTTAATACTTATAATGCGTTAATATAATTTGGCAGAAAAGGTCGTAGCATTATTTTGATTGCAAATGAATGGTTTTAAGTTTTCGAAGGAGTAGAAATAAGTAAATACAAATGATAATTTTAACTGAAATATAACATATGCATATCTGAAAGTGTTTAACATAATGTACTCCCGGAGCATAACAGTAAACATGTAGAAAGGCAAAGTACGGGAAAACTAGAACATAGTCATGACATAATGATTGACATATACACATAACAAAAGAAATCTGAGTGCCTAGGTCTACCCCAACGAGATACATGACAAAGAAAAGAAAATCCTAGGACTCAGAGTAGTCATCTTCTAACTCCCACCCTATGCAGAGATCCTAAGCCCCAACGGTCATACGTGAGCGTTCGTGCGAATCGGATGTAGCCCAAGATGTGATCCATGCCCACAACTGCTACCCATCTCTCGAAGATGCTCTCAATCCTCCAATGGAGGGTTGAGTCCTCCGCTTCCATTTGCCCCTAAAAGAAAATAAACAGAAGGGTGAACTCTCTGCTTCATCAAGCAACACACAAACAACGACTTTACAAGTCACAAACAAAATCCTGTCCACCATCGCCATGTGGTTTTCTAACGTTCACACTCGCAGTCCTAATCGTTTCCTTTCACTAATTCTGTAAATCCTTTCTTACTGGCCAGTTGCCACTGGAACTCCCAGAACTCAGTGGTCTTATACAATTGAGTTGGATGATTGTTGGGAGTACACCTCTCACCATGGTACTATGGTGGGCTCTCACCAACCGATGATGTCTCGTATTTTTGTCAGGGTGGCCGATTCAACTATGTGATCTATCGTCACAACTCAGTGTCTTACCCTCCAAGATCGCAATGCCTTACGATCATCTCCCAGGTACCAACTGTGATCATCCAATACTCGGAGGACTGACTCCTCCATAACTCTCCTCACAAGGATTATTCTCTCTCGTCATAGTGGGGTTGTGCTGCACATGGTACTGGACGGTCGAATAGACGCCGAGCCTAAGACCCCGTCTCTGCTCAAAAATCATATGTATGAGGACATTTGCCTCTGTCACCTTTCTATGGGTGACCGTCACATTACGTCGTGACACTCCTTTCGAACTCCGCCCCCTCTCTTTGTTATTCTCACAGCTGGAACACTCCACGTGACTCTCTTTTCATCTTGCAGTTCCCACGAATCGCCATGCACACACAGTTCCATTACACGACTCTCAGAAATCAACATGATTCACCACACGTAGAAAATTTTATTATGCTTTATGTATTTCCTTGCTCTCTCAAAACTTTACAATTTTACAAAATGTCAACTTACCATTTATTCCTCCACGCAAAGGTCCTAAGTTTATTTCTATGTCCAATGCATAAAAATAAAGAGTTCGTTAATCAATTTCTATTTAACAAAGATAAAATAAATCTTTTAGCCTAATTAATTGTGCTCACTGTTCAAGTTTTATTTATTTGTTACATGGCAGTCTAGCCAAAAACACTAGAACATAGTTCTAGTCCTCACAAGTACTTGCGCCCGAGTCTTGTGAACACATCACACAGACAAACAACATTGTCACAATGTTCAATCTACAGTCAAAAGACTATATCACCAAAGCATACAAAAATCATACTTTCAAAGGTTAAGTACCCAAGATTCACATCTCTGGGACTTAAAGAAAAACAGAATAGGTCAATGGATATTACATATCCACTGCCTTACAAAACCACAATTTATAATTATAATTGTCACAATTCAAAATAACACACAAAATTGACCAAAAGGCAGATTTCTCTCTGGCAGTATTGAATGTGAGCTCTCACTGATTGTAGCAATTGACCTCGGAATTGAAAACTTTTTATATGAAATCGAAGATCTTGAAATCTAGTTTACAGAAAGATATCCCACTTATAAAATCAACATCTAGAAAATTTTATAAAAATTTTCTAAGTTAGCAACTCTAGATTTTTAGTGCCCACTGAACATAGCTAAAAGAAATGTAAATTTCTCCCACTTCCCAAAACTAAATTGAATGAATTTTTTTATATTTTAAAGCTAACATCTTGATATTTCCAAAAAGGTATTTCTTTCTTCCAAATTCATTTTCTATTGTTCCCAGTAAAAATATTCCTAACAGCCAACAATTTTGACTCAAAACAGGGTTCTAACCCATTGTTCTGTTTCTTATTGAAAAATTAATTTAGAAATTATGCTTGGTAGTTTTTGTAATATACATGGTTAAAAATATTATTGTGTCTAGTTTTTAAATGTTTAATTACATTTCAAAAACAATAAGTACACAGGGAGAATTTTAACAAAAATCGAGCCCTGTTCCAGTGAAACCCCAAAACAGAACTGTCTAATGTCGAGCCATGGATGAACCCTAAGATGAAATTATTTTTCAAATATGTCAACACGAAAGTTGTTTAATTTTGTGTATATTTTTATTAAAAACAAATTTCACAAAAAATCAACCGTTAGATCTTTCAAAAATGGCAAAACAGTGAGGGTTGTTCCATGCTAAACGAAAATACAGCCACTGCCAACGAATTTTTAGTTAACATTTTTAAAGAAAACTTGATCAAAACCATTTTGAGAAAATGGTACATGACCTCACTTGTTTCTAGGGCCATTTTCATTCCAATTACAAGGTGAAAATGAATTTACTCTCCACATGCAAAGGCTCACAACTACTGCCAAAGAGAATTCAACACTACCCGTCCAATTTCAATTCAACAAACAATTCAAACACATCACAATTCTTATCATTGGAGGCATGCATGGATGCTATAGTTAAGGCCCCCAACCCTTAACCATATTCTCAACAGAAAAAGAAAACAAAGAATCCACAAGAGAGTTCCCCCTACCTAGTGCCAAAAGCAAGCAAGGAGAAGAGAAAGAGATGTTGATGAGAATACAAGCTAAAGGTGGTGATGATCCAATCTTTGCATGCAACCACCAAGCTCTTCAATGGCCTCCCTTGCCTTCCTCTAGCTCTCGGTCAAGAGAAGAAAAGAGAGAGATGAGAGAATTTTGGTGTTAAGTGATAGAGTGATTTTGTGAAAATGAAAAGAGTTTGGATGGATTTTGGGGTAGGCCGTGGGTTTTGGGCTGATTAGTGTTTAGTTTAGGCTAGGTGTTGATTAATTTACATGCATGTAGTCTAGGTGTCATTAGGGAGAGGATTAGATGTTAATCCTAGGTTACATGCATGCATGCATTAGCTTAGGTGTCATTAGTTTAGGCTTAGGGAATTTGGTTACTCAGTTTAATTTACACAGTGTAATTTTATACTTGTAATCGTAAAGTGGTGTGTTTTAAAATTTTAAAACTTAATTTCAAACATCTAATTAATTTTATAAAACTTTTAGTAATAAAAACTTTTCTAGTAGCTCAAATAAAATTTCCTCTGTAAAGAAATTGTTTACCGATAAACTTTATAAGAGGTAACTTGGTGTGCAAGTTACTAGAATTTAATATAATTAAAATACTTAAAACCAATTTGCAAACAATAGATTAATTAGTACATAGCAATGGATATTATAAATATTTTACTACTAGTAATTAATCTCAGCTCAATTAACTACTAGCAGGCATAACAGATAAGCATACACAGACAATATACGTACTTGATCATTAAGTACATATTACACTGCATAAATAAATAAATAAATGAATAAACAACATAGACAATTCAATCACACAGAATTCTATAGCAACTTACAAACAAAAACACAGGAAAGTAACTACAGAGAATTAATTGTAGAAAATTAATTTCAGGGAGTTACTTACAGAGAAATATATAAATATATACATAATTATAAATATATATACGTATATACTTATATAACTGAGTTAAAATTTTCAGGGTGTTACAATGTCACTATTAGGCGGAAATTATCAGAACCAATCTTTGGCCTTCCTATTAAGAGAGAATGGAAAGAGACTAATTCGAATGACATCATCATGCACTTGATAGATCTTCACTGTGTTGCAAATTTTCACAAAAGTGGTCAAGTGAGCATAGGGGTCTTCATGATCAAGTCCCAAAAATTGGTTGTCTTGCACCATGTGAATAAGAGTTGGATTAATCTCCACATTACGAGCTTCCACCACAGGCCTGGTGATGGTATTGAAATACCTCGGACGCGTGTAAGTAGCATAATCACTAAGAGTCCTCCTTGGCCGATGAACTTCTTCCTCTTTTGTCATGATTTCTTCTTCTTTTTGGATAGGTGGCAAAAGAGGTGTGGATAAAGTAACCTCTTGACTTTCATGCTTCACTAATATCTTTCTCTTCCTTTCTATACTATTACAAAAGAAACTCAAAGAACTAGAATGTATAAGTGAGCACAAGACAATAAACATAACAACATAAAAACATAACAAACGAAAGAAAAAAAGAATGGAGCTTAACATAGTAAAAGCATGAAGTTGCCTAATATTGAGACACAAGTCCCCGGCAACGGCGCCAAAAACTTGATAACTCTTTGGCAAGCATACCAAATAGTACAAGTAGTAAAACGGAAAGTCCAAGTATTGTTTCCCAAGAGACTTGCATAATATTGGACAAATTTCACGAAATTACTAACTTAAGCTAACAAATATCACAAGAAAGCGTAAAGACAAGAACTTTGGCTGATTTTGTGAAGATTAAAAATAGAATAAGTGCATAAACAAAGTTAAAACAATCTTTTTGTGATTTTATAAAAAGAACAAAGCTGAAAACAGAGGATTTAATAGATAACAAAGGTATTGTCGGGGTTAGACTTCACCAAACTCCACTCTCTTCTTGCTTTAAAGCACAATACATATCCCATTTGTATTTCAATGTTAAAATCAGCCAATAAATGCCTTCTTAGCCCTAATCCCTTAGGTGAAAAGAGTCTTCGTTCCTTTATTAAGTCTTGATCCCTCAACAACTTAAGAAAGGAACTAACTTTAAGTTTGGTGACATAAGATAACCAATGAACTAAGCTCCATTCCTAGACACCAAGTTCATTGGGTATTTTGTTTCAGTTCAAGACAATGAAGGCATTTTCCAACAACAATCATGTCCTAAAATCATGCCATGGTTGGCCATTCCACAACAAGCATTAAATAAAGAAACAAAATACTAACATTGAACACAAACACACTGAATATATATATAAAAAATACCAAAAGGTACAAGAGAGTTTGAGTAAGGTTACCTCTAACCCCAATAATGGAGGAATTTAGCTACCCATGGGTAGCCTCAAAATACATGGAAGGTGGAAGAAGATGAAGAAAATGGAGCCAAGGGGAAGCTTCTCTCCAATGGGTTTGTCTCTCTTTCGTGCCCCCCTATTCCCCCCTAATAAAAATGAGAGCTCCCCCTTAAATACATGATCCAAGTTCCTATTTTTAAGTGACTGACCGCTCAGCCGCCAATTCAGGCTTCAAGCCTTCAGTACAAAAAGTAAAGGAACGTGGTTGAGTCTCAGGTTCACTCTTCGAATCATGCTTGGGTCTGATATTATTTGTTTGAATCTCGCTCAACCTCAAATTCAAGCTTCAAGCCTTAGGTCAGATATATACTTTTGATCAATTTGCTGATCCACTTGAAGTTTGATTTGGTGACTAAACACATTTGTCTTTGAAACACTTCCTTAGACTCCAAAATTAAGCTTCAAGCAACTCTTTCAACTTCAATTTCCATTTCTACAAAAAGTAAACAAAATAACAAAGATGTAACCAATAAAACTAATTAACTAAACAAAAAAAATCAAATATTAACAATTCTAACACTAATTGAGTTAAACATTACTCCAAATGTGAATAAAAGTAAGATAATTCCTCAAAATTCATTCAACAATTAAATAAATAAGGCCATTATCAACATTCCTCCACTTTCCCATGAGCAAGAGCAAAGAACCTAATTTACCTAAAGACTAAAAAACTTTTAAAACAACATTAACAATTATAAAGAAACAATACTTAACCTAGCTTATTACTACACACTCAGTACTCATTAATTCATTCCAGCTACTGGACACCATGATGTTTAGTTCTCTTCCAAATATTACAGTCTAGTAATTTTTTATATGAACATGTGACTTTTATTTTGATTAATTTACTCGTGAAGACCTGGTCCCATTACTATAAAATAATGCAATTAATATTCCATAGACGTAATTACAATAAATTTTAATTGTATAACATCCGACAGATTGTTAGGTGGACTTTTTTACCTGTTCCATAATAGTTAAATTTCACTCAGAGAATTATTTTTCAAATGGTGTTCTTGCAGATTGATTTTATTTTAAAAAAAATTTGGGGAGTATTTTACACTTCTTTTGTCTAGCATAATTTCAACACCGACACCATCATTAGGTAGTGTTTGGCTTTTTTTTCTTCTCCCTAAAAGAAAAGCTAAATTAACCACATTTGGATAAAAAATCTTAAAATATTAACGAACTTATTTTATAAAATGAAAAAATAGTTTTTGAAAACAGAAAAGGCTAAGTGAAATACTCTCTTCAAATTTTTTTTTTATAAGAACCAAATCAGAATTTTGACTTGGTACTTTTTATAAAAAAAACGATTATAAAATGTCTCACATTAGCTATTTTTTTTATAAAAATGTCCTTAATTAAGAATAATTTTTTTCTGAGTTCAATAAATAATAAGTGTAGCACATTAATGTTCTTGTATAAAGAATATTTTAAAAACTTTACTTTGACTATTCTCATGTATGTATAGACAATAAAAATTAAAATAATAAATATATAAATGACAAGAGAGATTAAAAGAATTAAATTAATAAAAGTATGTCACATTAATATTAAGGATAATTTTGAAAAAATATATAAATTTATAACAAAATTAATGCTACTAACTAAATTAAATAATTTTTTAATTATGTTAGATTAGTTAATTGAGTCTTATAAAGATGACTGGATGGATTAACTTTTAAAAATAAGTTGCACAGCTAGTTTCCCTTTCTCTTTCATCCTGAACCATTTTTTTGGTATAAATATATAATATTTGAATTTAATATCACTGATTAAACTGAAACAATCTCATACCAATTGATTCACGTATTTAATAGTTTTCATACGAGAAAATAGGTACTGGAAGTTTACAATAACTGACGTACCTGCTCAACCAACTGAGCTATACCCCCTCGTAGTGAGATAAATATAATTATAAAATTAATACATTTTTTAAGGATATAAAATTAATACATAAACCTATGTAAAATTACACTTTTTTTATATCGATATAAAAAAAAAAGATACAGAAGATATCTATTAAAAAATAATTTTAAAATTGTAAAAAAAAATATGCAATTAATTTGAAAGACCTGTACACGACCAATATTTAGTCAAGCACGTTCCTATAATTGAGATTTTTTTTCCAAAGCAAAAGAGCTAGCTTTCAACGCACTTTTCAATCCACTTTTATTTAAACAAATAGGCCCATAAATAGAAAAGCGACCTCTTAAGCAACATTGACCCTTCGAAAGCAATAAAAGACATATGCATATAAAGGTCATATTGCAAAATTTATAATGTTTACTTTAATATCATTTTCACAATATTTTTAACAATAGAATATAAATACATATTTTATCATACACTTTCTTTGTTTCTTTTTGTAATAAAAATGTTGGTACGCAAATAACAAAGTTCTCACAAAATAGGGTTTTACAGATAATGATCAATTGCAGAACAGGCCAATTAAGCGCTTGCTGCTTTCAGGTTCTGTCTTCTCGAGTTCTTGTGTTCTCAAAATTAATATCCAGGGTTTGAATTCTGGAAGATCTTTTTTACACTTTTTGCTACGATACCTCATGTAATTGGCTGTATTTTGTGTGTTTATTTATCTTTTATAGGATATCGCGGAACCCGAAAGTTAAAACTGGTATGAATCATATTAATACCAAATATTATTATTCCAGATAACAAAGCTTAGTTCAATATTTTGGAGGATAAAATGTAATAATAACTATTAAATAAAAAACAACAATTAAAATTGTAATTAATTTTAAATTTTGTTATATATATATATATATATATATATATATATATATTGATTTTATAATAATTTAATGAGTTTTTTAATCAATGATAATAAATGTACTTTATTAATTATCTAAAATCTAACTCCCCACCTTTAAATGAGCTAAAGCTGATAACTACAATGTTTATAAAGTGTGGTCCTTATCAGAATTTATTTCACGGTCCGAGATCATGTGAACTTAAATATGTATCATATAATCACTTTTTAATTTTTAAGAAAATTTGTAATATGTAACATAGAAATTGACCAGACTATATATTTTCGAACCATTTAATAATTTATCGATTTATAGACCATATCTTCTGCAATGATGCGATCATATGTACCCTGTTCACACTACAACAAAAGTCACTTTTAGAAACATTTGAAAAGTGTTACCAATTCATGAATGAATGTTACTAATTTATTTTTGTGACATCTTACCAAATGTTGTATAAAGTCTATGTTGCTAAAAGTTTTCCGGTAGCCACACAAAATCTCACATCGCTTAGGAGTCAAGGTCAAGGGTAGTTTATAAACACCCTCTTTCCTCTCAAACCTACCGAGACACCTTTTACAAGGACAAAACCGTAACGGTCCACCGAGCACCTAAGCAGATAATACCTCTGATGGTGACCCTAACTATGCCTGCGGACTCGATGTCAAAATAATTTCTAATTTTTTTTATATATATATTAAAGGTAACATTGTAAAAGTGTTTATAAAGACTTTTAGCAATATTTTTACATAATAAAGGCAACATTCTAGTGGTCATGGGATAAAAGACACTTACGCGACGTTAAGTGCCATAGCAGCTTCCATGTGGCAAAGACTAAAATAACATCAAATTCATGACTTCTATATAGTCAAGGATTAAAATAAAAGCTCAAATACAACTGTTTCACCCACCTATTCAGTTCTTTTAGGGTATTTGATTTGATTTCTTCAATTTCTTCTATGTTTCTTTATACTTGCAGGACACATCCTTTCCTCAAATTCAGCACTGTCATCCACTAATAAGACCGTTTATGGTTTTGTCAAGGCCTATGGTATTTCCAGCTAACGATTCTGAAATGTCCATAGATTACAGTTACACTTTGCCATATAGACCACGCCAATGCAAAAATCTGAGAAACCACCCGTGACTAATCTCCAACCATTCAAATAAGCAACATGAGAAAATTTAAATTCCAATTGGTTCTATTCTAACTTAAATGTTAGGTAAATTAAAAAAAAATGATTAAGAGGCAGTATTACAAATTTCTTTATATTATTAAGTTTTTCATTTAGAGTGATTGAGAACTGTAGGGACAAAGGAGGAAATTAAATTCCCTAAAAGTACTGAGTGGGTGAGTGAATCAATCGTATTTAAGTTTTAATTTTAGTCTCAATATACGAAAGTCATGAATTTGATGTCATTTAGTCTCTGCCATGTGGAAGCCACCATAGCCCTTAACGTGTCATGTAAGTCTTTTAAACCTCGTTAATTAGATTGACAATTTATAATTTCAGGATTATTTTGATATATAATCATTTTAGAGACTATTAATATTATGTTGTAATTTTGAGGACTAAAATGGTGATTCAATCTCATGAAACAGTTCTACATGCATTGGTATTATGCCCAGCTGTACAGCGAGTATGGTTTGCTTCTCCTCTGGGTTTAAGGACTGATATAGGTGATTTTTCTGATTTCTAAGTTTGGTTGATGCACTGTGCTAAAAATGTGGATGAAGAGGTTAATAATATGATTTTTTCTTTGGCCTGGGCCATCTGGTATGGGAGAAACCAGTTTGTCTTTAATCACAGAAAGATGGAATGTTATCAGATCCTAAACAAAATGCAGATCAATTTGAAGAATGGAAGTGCAGGGGAGAATTTGACAGAATCATTTATCAGTGAATCTATAACTTGGAAAGCTCCACCGAATGGCTGCTACAAATTAAATTTTGATGCTTCAGTGAGGAAGACAGTGGGGACAGGTCTTGGAATGATTGTAAGAGATCACGAGGGGCAGGTGATTGCTGCAGCAACAAAGTTTACTGAAGTAGATCTGACCGTAAGGGAAGCGGAAGCCTATGCTTTCAGATGGGCCATTACAAAATCAAATGAGCTTTGCTTAACAGGTGTTCAGTTTGAAACAGATTGTCTTCAGCTTTTTCAGCACTGGAAAAATTTAGAGCTGCATGGGAGGGAGCTGTTTCATGGTCTAGTGAAGGATTGCAGAGCTGATTCAAATGTTCAGGAGCTGTTATTTACCAAAAGGCAAGGAAATAAAGCTGCTCACAGCCTTGCAAATTTAGCTTTTAATTTTCTTGATAATTGCTGGATTGAGGAGGTACCAACTCAATTGGACCAAATCATCTTGAATGATGTAGCTACAATTATTTCTGTTTCGTAATAATATGTCCAGCAAGTTTATCTTCAAAAAAAAAAAAATGGCGATTCAATCTCCTTATATATATAAACCTATAAATCTATCTGCGCTCTCATTGCTCCACTCCTCCCACTCTCCCTCACATTCACTAATACTCTCCTCATTTCACTCTCCTAACAATCTTCTGGTATATCTTTTTTTACTTTTAATATCAACTGAACAATTTAAATGTAACTAAATATCATAAACTAATTTCAAATATATATATATATCCTCTTATACTTTTAATATCAACTAAATTGTTTTATAAGTTACAACTGAGTATAAAAACTAATTTCAAATATATATTTTATCTTCAAAATTAAAATTTGTTTCTAAAATACATATAATATATTCTTTTACACTTTTAATATCAACTGAATTATTTAACTTAGCATTTTATCTTTTTTCAATGTATCATATTTGATATCTTTAATTCTAACTTAAATTTCAATATTTTTTATATATTAATGACCTTCAAAAATAATATTTAAATATTAAATTTGACCCGTGCAATTAACGAGTAAAAATACTAGTCTACTTTTAAATGGCAAAGCAATCTTCTTTTTTAGATTAAAATAATCTTGTGTTTTTTTTTTCTTTAACACATAACTTCATTGTTATTTAATATTTTTTTATTAGTCAACTACTTTCATATTACGCTTAAATATGTTTTTGTTCCTAATAAATTTTTGAATTTTAATTTTGGTCCTTAATAAATTTTAACTTTTTTATTCCTAATAAAATTTCTATTTTGTTTCTAGTCCTTAAATTTGTTTAGATAACATTTTGAAAAATATATAGTTTATTTATTTAAAATTCAAAAAGTTATAAATAAATAAAATAATTGTTAGTAAGTGAAAAAAGGATGAAAATATATATCCACAATATATTGACTATAATTCCTTTTGCAATTGAAAATAAATTGTAGTTCCAAAATGTTGAACCCGTCGAATTTCGCCTTAAGTGTCGGTGCTTCGAATAAAAGACTAATATTAATATTATAGCCATTAAAATTGAAATTCGGATTCTTATTATAAAATAAAATATTAATATGCGTAGTTTGGTGATCAATTGCTCTGAAATCGACCGTGTGAGTGTGACTGTAGTAGTAGTAGTTTGATGCAGAAGGCATATAACCAGTAAACAAGCCACATTTGTAGTCATTGAGGAGTGTATATATATATATTAACTAGCTAGATTCTACATTTTAGGAAGAAGATTGCTTCCACTGAAAATTCGTGGTAATTTGACAAGTGAATCCTGAAAGTCATTGATATATATACACATGCGTTGATATTCCAGGTCTTCTTCGTCTTTAATTGTATGCTAGTATTATTTTCTAATTTGAGTGCTTAGAAAATGTACATTTGATAACTCTTTGGCAAGCATACCAAATCGTACAAATAGTAAAATAGAAAGTCCAAGTATCGTTTTCCAAGAGACTTGTGTAATATTGGACAAATTTCACGAAATTACTAACTTAAGCTAACGAATATCACAAGAAAGCGGAAAAAGACAAGAACTTTGGTTGATTTTGTGAATATTAAAAACAGAACAAATGCATAAACAAAGTTAAAATAAAACGATCTTTTTGTGATTTTATAAAAAGAACAAAGTTGAAAACAGAGGATTTAATAGATAACAAAGGTATTGCCGGTGTTATACTTCACCAAACTCCACTCTCTTCTTGCTTTAACGCACAATACATATCCCATTTGCATTTCAATATTAAAATCAACCAATAAATGCCTTCTTAGCCCTAATCCCTTAGGTGAAAAAGAGTCTTAGTTCCTTTATTAAGTCTTGATCCCTCAACAACTTAAGTTTGGTGACACAAGATAACCAATGAACTAAGTTCCATTCCTAGACACCAAGTTCATTGGGTATTTTGTTTCAGTTTAAGACAATGAAGGCATTTTCCAATAACAATCATGTCCTAAAATCATGCCATGGTTGGCCATTCCACAACAAGCATTAAATAAAGAAACAAAATACTAACATTGAACACAAACACACTGAATATATATATATATATATATATATATATATATATATATATATATATATATATATATATATAATACCAAAAGGTACAAGAGAGTTTGAGTAAGGTTACATCTAACCCCAATAATGGAGGAATTTAGCTACTCATTTCCATGGGTAGCCTCAAAATACATGGAAGGTGGAAGAAGATGAAGAAAATGGAGCCAAGGGGAAGCTTCTCTCCAATGGGTCTGTCTCTCTTTCGTGCCCCGTATTCCCCCCTAATAAAAATGAGAGCTCCCCCTTAAATACATGATCCAAGTTCCTATTTTTAAGTGACTGACCGCTCAGTCGCCAATTCAGGCTTCAGCCTTCAATACAAAAAGTAAAGGAATGTGGTTGAGTCTCAGGTTCACTCTTCGAGTCATGCTTGGGTCTGATTTAATTTGTTTGAATCTCGCTCAGCCTCAAATTCAAGCTTCAAGCCTTAGGTCAGATATATGCTTTTGGTCAATTTGCTGATCCACTTGAAGTTTGATTTGGTGACTAAACGCATTTGTCTTTGAAACACTTCCTTCGACTCCAAAATTAAGCTCCAAGCAACTCTTTCAACTTCAATTTCCATTTCTACAAAAAGTAAACAAAATAACTAAGATGTAACCAATAAAACTAATTAACTAAACAAAAAATCAAATATTCACAATTCTAACACTAATTGAGTTAAACATTACTCCAAATGTGGATGAAAGTAAGATAATTGCCTCAAAATTCATTCAACAATTAAGTAAATAAGGCCATTGTCAACTCCCCCAAACTTAGAGTTTTGTTTGCCCTCAAGCAAAAGTGACATAACACAACAACTAACTAAACTAACTTAAAACAAAAATGACATAACAACACAAACATGGGTTGAGACCAATCACATCCTAACATCTCCAAGCATGCATTTTCCATTTCGAATTTTGTACAGAGTTGAACCAATGATTAAAATCTCAACTATGGTGCCCTTAAAAGAGACCATAACAAGGATGCAAATGCTAAAATCCTTAGGGAAAACAACAAACATGATAATCCTTTAATGAAAACTACAAGAATGCTTGAACCTCTCAATTTCAAGTGTTTCCCTCATACTCTCAAGTGCACTAAGTGTTTAAATCTCTCTATCACACACAAAGGAAGCTCACACTTTAGCTTTGATTTTCTTCTCACATGCAATAAAAGTTATGCACATTAACAAGATCACAAGGACTTAACAAGGCTTGAAATGTGGCTGGGCTTCGAAAGAATTTTTGTTTGTCAGGATAAGCAAATAACACCAAGAGATAAAGAGAGCAATCATCTCACTCCCCTTTTTCCCACAATGAAGAAAGAAAAATCTCAATTCACTTAAATTTACCAAATATGATCAATCAAATGCCACTTGAATCACTACAGGTGTTACACTTTCAACTACTTATTTTTTTTCTTTTCTTTTCTTTTTTTTCTGAGTTTTTTTTAACAAACAATAAAAAGAAAAGAAAACTGAACTTCCAAGAGAATAAAATAAAAACAACTGTGATACCCTTCTATTTAATTGAAAGTGACACAAACATTGCTCCAATCATTGATCCTTACAAGCATTTCCCCCAAACTAACTTTCAACCCACAATGAAACAATTGCTCTCCTCTCCCTAAGCTGTGAAAAGTGAATTGTTTTTCTTTTTGGCTTTCGGGTTTAATCAAGAAAGAATTTTGATTCAATTGAAGGCTCAAAATGGGTAAGCAAAGGATAACAACAATGGGTTAGCTTTTTGGCTCAGAGGTTCACAATCATAATAAAAAGAATGCCTTGATCCTTTCTATAAAAACATGCAAACTATGTACAAGGAGAATCAAGCAAAGTCAAGAATGATGCCCCCAAAGGTGGCACTCATCACATTCAAGAGAACACAACTAACCAATATTTTATTCAAAGCATTCAAGAATTTCCCTTAACATCATATCACACTCATTGTTTTCTCAAAATTTGCAAATGCGTCCAAGTTGTGCTAACATTGTGTGCAACCACATGCTTCAATCAAGATCAAAAGTTCACAAAACACATTTTCAATTACGCTCAAAACATGCACAGTAATGTAACGATGAAATTGTTCTACACCCATGTGAACACAACAGATACACAATTTTTTTTGTTTTTAACAGAAACACAAAAACATCATAACTCACATCCTTCTCCTCAGAGCCAGAACTTTCATCATTACCAACCCTATCACCTTCATCCTTAGATCTGACAACGGGCCCAGCACCCCCCATAAAACAGGGCTGGTCCCCAGGCCACAAAATACTCAGAAGAAACTCAGTTTAGACCATCAGTGGCCCCAAAAAATAACAATAGAAAAATAATAGTCACAGTCAAAGCAAGAACAACAGAAATAACAAAACATAAGCACAGAGCGACACAACAAACGAGCAACCCAACAGTAGTATAAAGGTCCACTAACAAACATGAAATTTAGAGATTCACACTAGAATGGGGGTTGAATAGTGTGTTAGTTATAAGATTTAAATTTTTTTTGCAAAGATGGAGATAAACTAACTTAAGTTTCACAAGGGACTTGTAAAACAAAATATCACAGGTATCGTCCAATCGTTAAAATGACAGTTTTGTGAAACTGTGTTTTCTTGTTAATGTCCAGGCGCAAATAAAGGTTTTCGTAAATAAGATATAAAGAAACTTGTGCGCAATATGCGAAGAAATAACTTAAGAGAATAGCAAGTAAGCTTGAAAGTGATAGAGTAAAAACACTTAGTTTATACTGGTTCACTCAACCTGAGTTACGTCCAGTTCTCCTTCAAAAACCTTTGAAGGGTTCCACTAATCAAATTCTGATTACAAACAAGTATTATATATCCTGCCACTCCTGGCTACAAGTATTCTCTAGGCCACTTCTGACACACCTTTAATCTCCCCCTGAGATTAAAGAACACCCAAGTATTCTTTGTCACTAAGTCACTCCTGGCTTTCTAAACAGAAACTGTTTGAGTACAATTTAAAGAGATAACTCTCACAGAGAGGATATTACAATATAATTTGAATACACATAATAACTTAGCAAGGCTAAGTAGATTGCTCCTTTTGCACAAGTGTAGGTCGTCCAATTGATTTTGCAGAGTTTCAGCTCTTAGAAAAATTTTAATGCTTCGTGTTTGATTTCGTGTGCTTGTTCCTCTATTTATAGGCAGCTTGGTGAAAATATCCGTTGTGGGATCTGTGCCTTTGCCGATAACCATTCTCTCACAATCATATGACTGTTGCTACGTGTCAGCTTGGGGTGGAGAGATGAAGGAGACAACAGTACATGCAGCACCTCCACTACTTGTACGATTTCTGTAGAGAGAAGCTTTTCTGTCCCCTGTGGTACATTTTTCGAATATTCAAATGAAATGTCACATTTAGAAAAGAGAGGGAATAACAGAACATTTCAGAGAATCATCATCGAAAAGTATAAGTGTACATCTATTCAATCATGGACGCATTATATAACTGTTTGATAGAAAAGGTGATGTAGGTTATATAGGCGCTGGACGCTTCCTCGAATGGACGCAGTGTTTACACACTGGTTTTCACAATGCATTGGACGCTTGTTTTATACTTAGAAAAACAAGTTTCAAGTTGCTCATTGGACGCACTGTACACATAGAACTATCTTGTTTGAGATTAAGAAATACAATACCTTTGAGACATTGGACAGTGTAGTACCTATAATACTCAAACATAGATCATTAGATACTTCAAAATTTAACCTCATTTGTTATCATAAAAATCGAAGTTTAAGGGGTTGGACATCGTCTAAAGTCTTAGATTCTAGCAATCTCCCCCTTTTTGATGATGACAAATAATACTAAATTTTGATAATCGTATAAAAATATCAGAGCAGATGAATAAATGATTATGTTATGCCAGTGTATGTTGACAGGGTGAAAATATATGAAATGAAGTACTCCCCCTGAGTTCAACATTTCTCATGCATTTGATAAAAATATATAACATATAATGTTGCATGATAAGAATGTATCAGAGACAATAGATATCAGAGTGAAAAGCATATCATAGATATGGATGTGGAACTTATGATTAAAAGCACCTCATATGTATTAAATGAACAGCCGAACAACCAAAAGAGTTTCACAGAGTAGTGTAGCTAAAGAAAATACTATATGACATCAAAATTCCAGTTTCTCCCCCTTTGTCATCAACAAAAATTGGGTTTGAAAGATGGAAAGGTGATTTGACCATCATGGTCACCTAGGGCTGTTGAGGTGAATCTTGTGGTGGTGGTGGTTGCTCTGGTGGTGCTTGAGGTGGTGGTGCAGGGTGGTCAACTGGTGGTTGCACTGGTTGCGGCGGAGGTACGGGTGAATAGGATGAACTGAGTGAGCAACAGTGCCAATTAGATTAGCAGTTGTGGATTGAATTTGACTCACTAGCATATATGAAAGGCTAAAGAATTGATCAGCAATAGCATTCTGCATCATTAATCGGTGTTGTGCAGCTTCTGGTTGTTGCCTTTCCTGGAAAGCACGTAGAGCAGCTTCAGTTTCCAATTGTTGTTGCCTCAGAGCCTGTTGAACAATCTCTTGGACTCTTTCTTCAGATACTCCTTAAGGTTCAACAAAGCACAAGGGAACAATACCCCTTGGACTTGACGAACCTGCAGGAACTACCTGTCTTGTTCTAGAGTGTGCTTCAGTGGACGCATCAATAACTGGTAAGATTGTAGCACCCTCAGGAAGAGGCTTGTCAGCAGTATATTCCATTGGTTTTGATGCTTCAACCTCAAGCATGTTTGCATCCTTGGATGGTTCAGATTGGACGGTTTGTTCCTCATGGGAGGTGATACAGTGTTCCACGTCCACCTGTACCTCAGACTCTAAGTCTAAATGGATGAGCATATTAGTCACCTTTGCAGAGGCTTCATCCAATTCTGCTTGTGTAATTTTTGGTTTGGCAATTTGCTCAGTTTGTTATTTAGCAGCAATCTCAGCTTGCTCATCTGTGATTTGCACCAGGCGAGCTTGCTCAGCTTGTTCTGCTCTTTCCTGTTCCAAGCGAACTTGTTCAGCTCTTTCTCTTTCGGCTTGCTCTTGTAATGCTTTTTCTTCTTCAGCCTTTTGGAGTTCATGAAGCATTTGAACTTCTTTTGCAAATTCAACGCGGTCAAGACTTCTGAGGTCATACACCTTGTTGCTTCTTATGATTGGTAGTTTCTTCAATAGATCGATATAATCATCATCATCCGTCAGGATGCAAGCGAAGGTGTCAGAGAAGTGATGTGTCTTGACTAGACGCATGACTTTAAGACCTTCTGGAGGATGAAAGAATGAATTCTTGGAGCATCCAGAGGTTGAGGCTTTCTGCGTATTTACCCACACAATTTGACGCTAGAAAGTCATGGAGTCAAAAGTGCCTAGGGGCCTTGTTAGATTTCCAGTTTTATCAAAGAGATGATTCCAGCTATATGAGGAAGTCAAGAGCTGAACCTTTTAATCTCTACTAGGCATCTCAGTGCCATAGTATTTGAACCCTTTCTTCCTTCCAGCATCATATAGAGGTAGTCTACGACATACCTTATCAAGTACAAGCTTGATGTCAGTAGAGCGTATGATGTGGAGGTTGGGTGGATAGGCAACAACTTGGTCTTGAATGTACATCTGTTGGAGTAGTTTGCCAAGATCATCATAATCACTGGGCTGAAAGTTAACCACTGGAGTTCCAGGTGGTAGAGGTAGAAATTTTGTTACTGGAGTCCAAATGTGAACATCTTTGACCCATTGCACTTCTGGACGCTGCTTTGACTTGGATGGGTCCAGGCTTTCTTTCATGGCTAATTTCAGTTCAACAGCCAATTCATCATTATTGCTAGGAGGGGGCTTCTTTGGTGCTGGCTTCCTCTTTCTTTGATTCTGTCCCTTTCGTTCAGCCACAGTTTTGGCAAAATTTGATGCAATTTCAACTTCTGGCTCAGGAAGTTCATCTTCAGCTGGACGCACCCTTTGTTGTGTACCAGTTGGACATAGATAGGGGCGTTCCATCCTAACCATGTTTGGATAGAATTCTCTCGTCCAAGTTGGTGGAGGATTACTGATTATAGTCCCTTCTGGTAATGAAGCAAATTTAGCAAACTGGGGATGAACGTAGTCATACCTCGTCCATTCAGGTGCAGATACTGGAATAAGACTTCTCTCCAGTGGTTCTTGTTGAAATCTCCATATAATATCTTTCTTTTTACAATAGTTCTATTCATTCCTTGTGAAGAATGCAACAGGGAACTTTGCTTTGTTTGCTTCTTCTTGTGTCTTCGCTTTTGGTGGAATCGTCCATTGAGGCCATTCATCTCTCCAAGCATCCCTTGGACGCACAAATTTTGACATATCTAACTGGAGAGTTGGACGCTGTTCTGTTGTAGATGTTGAAAGAATTGGTGGAGTAGGTTGTGGAGTACTTGTAGATTCGCTCTCAGTGTCTTGAGAGATGGGGAGTGAGGTTGGAAGTTTCCTTGGCCTGGCTGCCTGAGTCTTTACTCTTTCTGGTATTTGGGCAGGAAGAGGAAGAACAGAGGTACCTACTTTGGATGCTTTAGATACTTTTTGTTTCTTCTGCTGTGCAGATTCCATCTCCTCAGCTTTTCCTTTGATTTGGCCGATGGGCAACTGATCCTCATCATCAGAGTCATCTAGCATTTTCAGCTTGCGAACTTTGGGCTTTTCGGGTGCAGGCTTCACTGAAGCAGTCTTTGGACGCTGCTCATCCTCTGTAGGCTTGGACGAAGCAGTCCTTGGATGCTTCTCAGCAGGTGGATTGGACGGTGCAGGATCAACATGTCTTTTCTTGGTTCTTCTTTTTTTTTCTGCATTTTCTTCATGTTGTTGCGACATGTGTCTTGTTATTTTCCTGCTTTCTTGTTCCTTCATCAATCATTTGATCTTTTTCCCAAGGCCAAGAAGATCAATGTCTTCTTCATCATTATTTGAAATGAGTCTGCTTTGCTCATGACGTTTTTTATTTATGCTTTCCTCATCCAAGTCCCTTAGGACCTTTGCTGTAAGCTTTATCTTCATCGGCTTGATGTTTGATTCACCAAATATCTGCTGTGTTGCAACCATTCCTCCTTTCTTCACAATGTGTTCATGATCAACTTCGTCCAACTCATCAAAGAAACATTGGTATACTTTCTGATCCCAGAGGATCTTATTTAGCAATGCGGCGTAGAATATGTCATCATTTCCACCAATAGTTTTCATCATTCACAGAATATTGATGTAAATGGTGTGAGGTAGGTTGAATGGGATACATTCCATTAGATGAAATATCACGAACTTGTGTAAGTCCGTGACTGAGTCCTTGGACCCAGCTTTGTGCATAATTCTCTTGTTGCACACTTGTTGCCATATATTTGCTTCTTCACATAGATTCTTGTACTCAATCTTGGATGAGTCTGTAGACTTGTTCTTGCAAAGTACCTTCCCAACGTAGTTTCCATATGGCTTGGCCCACTCTGACTTATACTGATTTTGCTCCCTGATACAGCCAGTGACTTTGGCTATAAATTCAGTGGACAAAGTCACTTCTCGTCCAAGCATAGTGGCCACAAGTTCCCTTGAGTTCTAGAACCTTGCATTCCTCCTGAACATTCTAATCAGTTCTGGGAATATCTTCTGGTTTTCGTTGAAGTATCCTCTGATTCCGCATTTTAGAAGACTTTCATCAAGGTCCAGACCTAATTTTTCCAGTTGTTCAATGTCGAAGAAGTGCTCAACGTGGACAGTGGCAGCACCTTGAGACACTATAGTGGTTTCAGGGTAGGTGTGAATATCAAGTTCGGAGTTGCTTAAGTTAGCAGAGTTCGTCATGATGATAAAGATTGGATTTTTAGGTTTTGTAGAGAGTGTTTCAGGTTTTCTGAGGAAGAGAGAGAGAATACTTAAGGTAGAAGATAATCTGAAAGTAGGGAAATTGGTAAAGTATTTTTCTGAGTGGATTTGACAGTTTAAGTATGGGCTCTGTCTGGAGAATACGAAACGGTTTTAGGCTTTTAAGAATATTTGAAATGGAGGTTATGCCATAAGACCCGACATGATGAGGCGTGCTGAGGATATGGGTAACTGTGTATGGTTACTAACAGCTAAGTGACTCAGCATAGGGCATTAACTCATAATTACTCAAAACGAAACCGTTTTGGCCATTAAAACAATGTTAAATAAAAACATCGTCCAATTATTGGACTTAAGTGTAACATATACAATGCACGTGCATGACAAAGTGACCTTTGGAAGACATGTCCATTGGACGCTGTTGTCACATTGGACGCTACATGTAGATGTTAATCATTCCTTTACAAGATCCATGCCAAGTTTATTCCTTAGAAGGAGTAGCTTATCTTCAGTAAGGGGTTTTGTAAATATATCAGCTAGCTGATTATCTGTGGTTACAAAATGTAATTCCACAGTACCTTTCTGAACATGATCTCTTATAAAGTGATGTTTAATTTCTATATGTTTTGCCCTTGAATGCAATATAGGATTTTTAGACAGATCAATTACAGCTTTGCTATCACAGAAGATAGGAATGTTACTCTCATATATGTTGTAGTCCTCAAGTTGATGCTTGATCCATAAGATTTGAGAGCAGCATTTTGAAGTTGAAATATATTTTGCTTCAGCAGTGGATAGTGCAATTGTTCCTTGCTTCTTGCATATCTAGGAGACTAAGTTTCCACCAATGAAGTGACATCCTCCACTAGTGCTTTTTCTTTCAATCCTGTCTCCAGCATAGTCAGCATCACAATATCCAACTAATCTGAAATCTTTCTACCTTTTGAAATATAGACCAAGATTAGTTGTTCCAATAAGATATCGAAAGATTCTTTTAACAACAGTTAAATGAACTTCCCTTGGGTCAGATTGGAATCTGCCACATAAGCATACACTGAACATGATGTCAGGTCTGGACGCTGTGAGGTATAGGAGTGATCCTATCATTTCTCTGTATAGAGTGTTATCCACCTTCTTTGAACTATCGTCCAGTCTAAGTACTGTTGTTGGATGCATAGGAGTTTTCATTGGTTTTGCATCGTCCATCTTGAACTTCTTCAGAAGCTCCTTAACATACTTGGTTTGATGTATGTATATGCCTTTATCAGTTTGCTTGATTTGCAGTCCAAGGAAGAATTTTAGTTCTCCCATCATGCTCATCTCAAACTCTGTTTGCATTAGCTTAGCAAACTCCTCACAAAGATTTTCATTAGTAGCACCAAATATGATATCATCAACATATATTTGAGCAATAATAAAATCGGAAGAATAATCTTTGCGAAACAATGTAGTGTCTACTTTTCCTCTTGAAAAACCATTTTCTGAAAGAAATGAGCTTAGTTTTTCATACCAAGCTCTCGGTGCTTGTTTTAGTCCATATAAAGCTTTGTTGAGTTTGAAAACATGATTAGGAAAAACGTCACTCTCAAACCCTGGGGGTTGTTCCACATAGACTTCTTCTTTTATTAGTCTATTGAGGAATGCATTTTTTATGTCCATTTGATATAGCTTCATATTGCTATGAGCTACAAATGATAATAAAATGTGAATTGCCTCTAGACGTGCAACAGGTGCATAAGTTTCAGTATAATCTATACCTTCTTGTTATGAGTAACCTTTGGCTACCAGTCTGGCTTTGTTTCTCACAACATTACCTGTTTCGTCCAGCTTATTTTTGAATACCCACTTAGCTCCTACAGCTTCTTTGTCATCAGGGAGTTCTACAAGCTTCCAGACATTGTTCTTTTGAAACTGGTCAAGTTCTTCTTGCATTGCTTTGACCCAGCTTTCATCTTCCAAGGCATCGTCCACAGTCTTAGGTTCTATTTGTGATATGAATACTGTGTGACCTTGTTGAAGCGAAGATCTGGTTCTGACTTTATCCTTTGGATCACCAATGATTTGATCTTCTGGATGATGTTTCTTCATTTGCCAGTTGCGTCTAGTTGGTTCCCTTCGTTCTTCTACTGGACCGTCCAAGGGTGTATTGGACTCTTCAACTAAGACATCTTTGTTGGACGTGTCTGATGACTTCCTTGCATTGTCCAACCCGAGATCTGCAAATGATTCATCCAGCTCTGATAATTTCTTATCAGGCTTGGTGTCATTGAACTTCACATGGATGGCTTCTTCAACAACTAAGGTTCTAGAATTATAAATTCTATATGCCTTTGAGGTTTCAGAATATCCAAGCAATATTCCTTCATCACACTTAGAATCAAATTTTCCCAAGTTGTCCTTAGTGTTCAGAATGAAACATTGACATCCAAATGGATGGAAGTAGGATATGTTGGGTCTTCTCCCTTTCCACAATTCATATGGAGTCTTTTTCATGATAGGTCTAATATAGATTCTGTTCTGCAAATAATAGGCAGTATTCACTGCTTCAGCCCAGAAGTGTTTAGGGGTTGAATTATCATTCAACATTGTTCTGGCCATCTCTTGGAGTGACCTGTTCTTCCTCTCAACAACACCATTTTGTTATGGTGTTATGGGTGTTGAGAAGTTGTGAAGGATACCATTATCCTCACAGAACCTTTGAAAACTTTCATTTTCGAATTCTCCCCCATTATCACTTCGGATCAAAGTAATGCATACTCCTTTTTCATTTTGAATTCTTTTACAAAAGTTATAGAAGACCTTAAAAGACTCATCTTTGTGAGATAGGAACATGACCCATGTCCATCTTGTATAGTCGTCCACTACTACCGATCCGTATCTCTTACCACTTACTGAGGCTGTTCTTGTGGGTCCAAACAGGTCAATATGTAACATCTCAAGAGGTCTAGAAGTGAAAACAATATTTTTACTTTGAAAAGAACTTTTCACTTATTTCCCTTTCTGACAGGCTTCACAAAGAAGATCATCTTTATATGACATGCTTGGTAATCCTCTCATGAGGTTGTGCCTATTAAGCTTTGAGATTAATCTCAAGCTGGCATGCCCAAGTCTTTTATGCCATAGCCAATGATTTTCTTTAACTGAAACTAAGCATGATACATTTTGACTCGATAATTCCCCAAGTTTAATCTTGTATAGATTACCTTGCCTCTTTGCAGTAAAGAGAAGGGATCCATCAGAGTTCTTGACTATACATTCACCTTTGTTATAGGCAATATCATATCCACTATCACATAATTGACTTATGCTAAGTAGATTGTGCTTGAGACCTTTAACATAAAGGACATTATCAATACAGGGATAGGGTGGTATACCAATCTTACCCACGCCAGCTATCATCCCTTTCTGATTCCCTCCGAAAGTGACTGTCCCACCAGTCTTGGGTTGGAGGCTTTGGAACATGTACCTTTCTCCTGTCATGTGATGTGAGCACCCACTTTCCAGGTACCATGACTGGAGTTTCTTTCCTGCTGTTAAGCATATCTACAACAGGAACAATTTTATCCTTAAGTACCCAAATTGACTTGGGTCATTTCTTGTTAGTTTGAAGGGCACTGGACGCTCCCTTCTTAGGTAGGTATCTGCATTTGGACGTTATATGTCCAGGTTTCCCACAGAAGTAACACACATCTACATCCTCGTCATGAATATATTTCTTTCCCTTATATCCATGGCCCGACCTGTCATTTGGTCTCTTACAACCTTCATATTTTAAAAGCATTTTAAGGTTGTCAGATCCCTTGACAAAGTTGGACAGATCCTTCTTTAGGCTGTCAATCTCTTCATGAAGTTTTACAACATCATGTCGTTGACCTCTTAAGGAAGTATCTGCATCAACTTTCAGAAGCTTCTCAACTAGCCTTTTGTTTTCTACTTTTAGAGTTTGAATCTCTATGGAAAGCTTCATCTCTTTAGTCCTTGATTCCTCACAGGACTTATAAACATGATTGCAATCATTCTATAGGGTTCATCTATCCACATTTAAGGCTTCATGTTCTTTTGAGAGTTCTGCAAACTTTTTCTGCAAATCTTCCTTTTCACTTTCAAGTTGTTTAAAATTGTTTTCTAAAACTTCTTTTTCTTTTGAAAGTGATTTGGATGATTTCTTCAAAGTTTTGTAGGCCTTTGACATAATAGAAGAGTTCGAAAGTAAACCATGATAAGCTTCTTGAAGTGAATTTAAATCGTTAAAATCTACCTTATCTTCCTCTTCTGGTTCTGAAGAATCTGATGTAGTGCCTGCCATCAAACATATGTTTGCTTCTTCCTCCTCTTCATCGTCCGATGATGAGTCATCGTCCAGGTCCTCCCATGTGGACATCAGAACCTTCTTACCCTTCTTTTTGTTGAAGATCTTCTTCTTCTTTTCCTTGCTCTTCTCAAGGTCTGGGCATTCTGATTTGAAATGTCCGGGCTTCTTGCATTCGTAGCACACGATTGGACTCTTCTCCTTCTTCTCCTTGAGTCCTTTCTTGTTCAGGTTTCTCCATCTGGATCCACATTTCTTTTTCCACATAGAATGGATTCTTTTGGATATGAAGGGTAGCTCATCACCCTCGTCTGAGTCATCATCTTCGGATTGCTCGTTTGAGTCATCATCTTCGGATTGCTCGTCTGATGATACTTCAGCTTGCATGGCTCTGGACGATGGTGCTTTCTTTGGCTTTTGGACGCTGAGTGCCAGAGACTTGCTTTTCTTTGCATCGCCATCTTGCTGCAGCTCCAGCTTATGTACTTTAAGGATTCCTACAAGCTCTTCTAATGACATATCATCCAATCCTTTGGTTACTTTCAAAGCTGTAACCTGTGGTCTCCATTGCCTAGGTAGACTCCTCAGAATTTTGTCAATATGTTCATAGTTATTGTAATATTTACCATGTGCTCTAAGTTCATTTAGTATGGTTTGAAACCATCCAAACATACTTTGTATGTCCTCGTTTCCCTCCATACTAAACAGTTCATATTGACGAGTAAGAAGACTGAGTTTGTTACATTTTACCTGGGTGGAACCCTCATACGTTAATGCAAGAGTGTCCCACATTTGTTTCGCGCTTTTGAAACTGTGCACTTTGTTGTATTCTTGTTTGGACAGTGCACACATGATGATATTTCTGGCTTTGGAGTTGAGATGAAATCTCTGTTTTTGCTTCTCCGTCCATATAGCCTTTGGGATCTCGTTGAGATTCTCATTGAATGGAATGTAATCGCCCATTTCCACCATGTCCCATATATCAATATGACAGGACTTAAAGAATGCTATAATTCTTTGTTCCAATAATCATACTTGACACCCTTGAAGAGTGGTGGTCTATTCACAGCTTGTCCCTCATTTTCCATCTTTCTTAGGATCTGGTTTCCTCTGTACTGCTAAGTACTCAACCCGAGAGGCTAAGCTTTGATGCCAACTGAAATTAGAGATTCACACTAGAAGGGGGGTTGAATAGTGCGTTAGTTATAAGCTTTAAAAACTTTTCGTAAAGATGGAGATAAACTAACTTAAGTTTCACAAGGGACTTGTAAAACAAAAGATCACAGGCATTGTCCAATTGTTAAAATGATAGTTTTGTGAAACTGCTTTTTCTTGTTAACGTCCAAGCGCAAATAAAGGTTTTCGTAAATAAGATATAATGAAACTTGTGTGCAATATGTGAAGAAATAACTTAAGAGAATAGCAAGTAAGCTTGAAAGTGATAGAGTAAAAACACTTAGTTTATACTGATTCACTCAACCTGAGCTACGTCCAGTTCTCTTTCAAAAACCTTTGAAGGGTTCCAAAAATCAAATTCTGATTACAAACAAGTATTATATACCCTGCCACTCCTGGCTACAAGTATTCTCTAGGCCACTTCTAGCACACCTTTAATCTCCCCCTAAGATTAAAGAACACCTAAGTATTCTTTGTCACTAAGCCACTCCTGGCTTTCCAAACAGAAATTGTTTGAGTACAATTTAAAGAGATAACTCTCACAAAGAGGATATTACAATATAATTTGAATACACAGAACATTTCAGAGAATAATCATTGAAAAGTATAAGTGTACATCTATTCAATCATGGACGCATTATATAACTGTTTGATAGAAAAGGTGATGTAAGTTATATAGGCGCTGGACGCTTCCTCGAATGGACGCAGTGTTTACACACTGGTTTTCACAATGCATTGGACGCTTGTTTTATACTTAGAAAAACAAGTTCCAAGTTTCTCATTGGACGCACTGTACACATAGAACTATCTTGTTTGAGATTAAGAAATACAATACCTTTGAGACATTGGACAGTGTAGTACTTATAATACTCAAACATAGATCATTAGATACTTCAAAATTTAACCTCATTTGTTATCATCAAAACCGAAGTTTGAGGGGTTGGACATCATCCAAAGTCTTAGATTCTAACAAAACACCACCACCACTGGATACAGGGTCAACAACAAAATAGGCAAGGACCTAAACAAGCATCAAAACATAAACAAACACCAAGTAGAGGACCCAACACGCCCTACCCTGACCCTTTTCTATTGACGAAAATGAAAGAGAAAGAACAAGGGTAGACGAAAACAAAACTCATTGGATGGGTTCGAGCTGCCGACATGAGTTGCGAGAACAAATGAGAAGTAGGGGTGATCAATGGGTCGGGTCGGTCGGGTTCGGGCCCAAAAAACCCAATCTGACTGAACCCCCGGGTTATTATCTATAGACCCGAACCCGTCCAAGTGAAAATTCGGGTTAGACGGGTTCGGGTTGGATCGGAAATGGATTGGGTCGGGTGGGTTAGTTCGGTTAAGGATTAATATTGGGCCAACTTATTCTGGGTCGTGCCAAAAAAATTTACGTAACGATTTTTAAACTAAATACACATGGATCTCAATTTTTACGTAAAAGTTTAAAATTCCAATTTTAATAGCCCAACAACTATGTTGTCAAACTACACTATATTTTATTATAATTTAAACCAAATTGAATTTTATTTGGGCCTCATCATTAGCCAATCTTTTTCTACTTTTCTCAATTTTAAATTGGGCCATGATCTTTGATTGTAATGACTCAAATATTAAATTACAGGTATTACAAAATAAATAACTCTAGAAGTCATAAAAAATTACATCAAATGCTCAGTATAATAAAAAAAATGAAATATAATTCTTGCAAGGCTGAACCACGAAAATGTACATTTTGATAATTCTGAAATTGAAAGGCTGGAACCTGCAAATGAAAACATTGAAAATTTAATTAAACTCATCGGTCTTTATTTTTTTTATAAATAAAAGAACACAATAAAATATTGAATTAAAAAAAATTTAGTTTCAATTCAAAAATTGATTTTAATGATGTTATGTTACGGTGGTCCTCCTAGACCATTAACTCCAACTTTTTCAATGTCTTGAATCTCTTCGAGTTCTTGATCACATAATGCAACATTGTCAATCATTAATAACAAAAATATGGATTTCTAATACCCAACCCGAATAAAATAAAAGAACCAACTTCAAGTTTCTAATTTAAAAAAAAATCACAAAATTAATCCAAAGACATAAATCTGTTTGGAAAAATAAAACACAAACGAAGGTCACCATTAGTTAGCTTCTTTTACAAAAAAAAGATTGCTTAATATATCATTATTTGTAATTTACCTGGTGCTAGGCATTGTTGAAAACGGGAACAAAATACGCACACAAATCTGAATATGATGAGACTCGCTTCGGCAATGACAAGGAGATGAAAAGAAAGCTGAAGAGGAGAGGTTAGTGTTGGGGGAGAGGAAGAAGGCGAGGCCGTCGCCAGAGGAGGTGGGATTGAGGTTGTTGAAGAAAAAGGAGAAGGTGGTGGAGAAGGAGGTGGTTTGAGGGTCGAAGAGGGAGATGAGGTGGTTGTAGATGACGGCGCCGATGCGAGAGAGGCAAGAGGGAGGGGCGAGACTGAGAGAGGCGAGAGGGATGAGAGGGCAGCGGCGCGGCGCTACGCTAAGGTTTAGTTTTAGGGTTAGTCTTACGACTCTTATGAAGGGAAATGGGCTGGGCCTAGCTAACTTATCATACGTTAAGCCAACTACTTCGGGTCGGGTTGGTTTCTGACGGACCCAAAAGCTACAACCGAACCCGATCGAATCTAAACATTTTAACCCTTTTTTTTTACCCGCCATACCCGTTGACCCACCCGAAACCACCCAAAATGTAGTTTTTATTTTCGGTTTATGCAGTGTTGGGTCGGGCCGAGTCACCTTGCTCACCCCTAATGAGAAGCTTGGGATGATAGTGGTTTTGTTCAACGATGAGCTTAGCAATAAGAATGATAACAATAGACGGAGGAGGAGGGAATGGACAAGGTTAGGGATTTGGGTAATAGGAGAATTCACGTTTAAGATTTGGGGAAAGGGAGAAAACTGTGGCTGAGTGGTCTTTGGAAAATGACAAAAAAAAAACGAAGCGGGAAAATTGGAGAAAGGGAATTTTTTTAAAAAAGAAAAGGAGAAAAGATAAAATTGGGAAAGTGAATTGTGGCTTAGCCACAGACGGAGGCTTTAAGCCGCAAAAGATAGAGAAAATTAAAAACCTATTCAACTTGAAGCCTCACGTCATAGCTTAGCGAAAACAAGGCAGAGACAATTTCCCAATTTTAATGATATCACGCTTTAAGCTTCAGATGGAGGCTTAGCCACACGCAAAATAGAAAATAACTCTAAAGTTCCCAGTGGTGAGCAGCTTGAAGCCTCAAACTAAGGCTTAGCCACAGTTGCAGCATTTATGACTCCAGAGACCACTACATAATGCTGCATAATCTGCTCAATCACCAATTTTTGGCTTAAATTGGAAACCTTTAGAAGAGCAGTATGAACATAACTTCCAAGACCAAAGTCATGATTTACAAGAAAACACACACATGCTAAAGGACATTTGATTCAAAAACATGAACAAAGAATTACAAAAATCAAAACACCACATAACAAAAACATGAATTCAAAACCAAAGAACACAAAGACATGAAAATCAAACAAAAACTACCACAAGAAATTTAAAGTGCAATAAATAAAAAGGAAAGGAACTTGGGTTGCCTCCCAAAAAGCGCTTATTTAACGTCACTAGCTTGACGTTTGATGTTGTTCAAGGTGGCATGAATGTCAAAAAGAGCACATCATCCTTATTGAGGGCTCCAATTGCATCATTAAGAGGCTTTGCAAGAGGAAATGAGATATGCAACTGTTTGAATATTGCTACAAGTTGTGTAAATTGCTTCTCCTTGTCTTTCCTTGTTGGAGCATGAGGATAAAGAAGCTCCTTGATGGGAGGGTTCTTTGAGACTTTCTTCTCTTCCTTGACAAGTTGGCTTTTGGTTTTCATCTCTCCACTACACTTCACTACCAACTTCTCATCCTTACCCTCATATTTCTTTTCATTCTTCTCCTCATTTTTCTCACTTTTTCCACTACTCTCAATATTTTTCTCACCCTTGTTCTCATTCTCATCTTTTCTCTCATCAACAACTTTTTCACTCTCATTTTTCTCTTTACTCACTTCATCCTCTTTTTTACTTTTCTTTCCACTCAAACCATCAACCACCAACTCACTCCTTGTAATAATGACATTACAATGCTTCTTGGGATTAGTTTTCGTGTTGGCTACAAAGTTCCCATTAGACATCTCTGCTAGTTGTTTGGCCAGTTGTCCCACTTGGATCTCTAAATTATTGATTGAAGCATCAGTTGTAACATCCTCATTTTTATTTTGTCTATTTTCTTTTTATTAATAATTTAATATTGAGAAATCAAGATAGAATATTGAAATATTGATCAAGATTTCTTGTTCTACTTAATCGTGAATTTTTAATAATTATTTCGGACCAAAGTCCGGAAAACTATTAAAACAACGATTGAGTATATAATTGTTTGTATTTATGGCATATACAAGGAAAAGTCTCAAATAATTACGAAATAATTATTTGAACTTGAAATCATGTTTTATAAGTTTAAATATGTTTTATAGGTGTGAATACCCAAGAAGTTGAATTTTTATTCAATTGAAACACTGATGCAAAATCAACAAAAATGATGTAAACAGTAAAAACATAGGTGCAAAAAGTAATTCAAGGAGTGAACACTTCAATCACGGAAAGATGTGAATAGTATCGTAAAATGCTTAAAGTGTACTATTGATAAATTAGTTAGTATAGGATTAATATCAAAACTTGATGAAACTGATAAAGTCAGTTCATTTATAAGTCACACATATAAAAATATAATTTCTAGTAAAGTTTGAAAATTTATAGATCTAAATCGAAATTACTGTGAATTATTTAAAAATAACTATAAAAATTTAATTTTTAGTTATGATAATTAATAATGGACATAAATTAAGTTTACTAAAAAGTTTCCATTAAAAATAAAATTGTTTGATAAAAAAAATTAAAAATTTAAGCGTATAAATTTATACTGACAGTATAAGAAAACACAAAATCTTATTCACGAAAAATGCTCTCAGCTACCTCTTTCACGTGACTTCATCTACTCTCTCACGTGATCACACCTACTTCAGCTACTACCACTCACGGTCAATGAAAAAAAAATCCTATTTATAACTACCCCTCCCCTCACTGTTCTCACGACCACTCCCATTTGAGTTTTCTTCTTTTTCTTCTGTTTCAGTAACAGCAGCCTCTTCCCTCTCAATTTTCTTCTTCCTCAATTTTTCTTTTCACACCACCCATCACCAAAGCTACCCCCTCCACCATCAAGAAGCAATCTTAAAGCAAGATTTCCTCTTCCTCTCCTCCTTGGTGAATCCGAACTCATTTCCTAGGTAAGGGGGGAGTGAGACCTTGATTCTTTTGTTGCTCTTTCTTACTTTCATTTATATAAGTTTTACTTTTGATTATTTTCTGCATCACTTTAAATTCTTATTTACTATTTCTGCTATATTTCCATTATTTGTGAATTTTCTTGTTATTGGAATTGTTACAAGTGTCCCTCTTTTAGAGGAGATCATGCCCAATTTTCGTTATAATTTCCTTCTTATTATTCTTTCCAGTACACATTTCTCTTCTTATAATAAAAAGGGACAAATATAGACTGACACAGAACAAAGTAATAGATAACTGTGTTCCAGCGTTTTGACCCGGACACCAGTCACTATTTTATGAATATCTCAAGTTATACTTAACGAAATCGTGTGAAACCAGTTTTAAATGAAAATAGACTTAAAAATATACAACTTTTCTTTTGTACTTACTACAAAATATGCTAAGATGAATTATATATTCAAGTTACAAGTTGAACCACCTGTTCTGAATTTTCTGAAAAATTTCCATTTTATTTGAAATTACTGGGACAAATCTGGACTATTTTCTGTAAAAATAAAAATATCACAATGTTTATACATGTATTATAGATCTACCATAAAAATTTCATAACAAAATAAGTTCGTTTACTATTTTTATAAAATCAACAAATTTTACTAGATGGTTCAAAGTTTTCTGGAAATTTTTTAAAGTATATCTCTTCAACTTTTGATTTGACTGGAAACGATAGTATAAAATATTTTCAAGACTACTTGACTATTAATTTAAGATACTTAAAAGAAGATTATGATGAGAATTTATTTTCTTTAAACTGAGTTTTTTTTTAAAATTAGTAAAGTAAAATCCGAAATAAGTATGTTCTGGGGTTATAATTTGACCTTCAACATCAAAATTTTCAATATTGAAATCTATTTATACTTGTACAAGAAATATTTTATAAATAAGCTAGAAAAATATTCCTATTAAATAAATTAAGTTAAGGAATTTGACAAAGAAAAAGATAAAATAAATAAAATTCAACTTTAGAAGTTTTAAATTACATTTATATATACATTTTAAAATTTTAATGGAGATATAGATTAGTTAACTATTAGCTAATTCTTACATCATTAGTAAATATTAACTTAAGTATCTAATGTCTTATGTAATATTACACAAATTCCAATATTAGATACTTAAATTGTTTGTAATGTATTGTTCTCTTGATATAAGGTTGTGAAATGTTATACTGTATAATTTTATAATGGCAATGTTAATTCTCTATTTGTAAAATAGAGATATTTATATCATGTAATGGTTGATTACACTATTTGTCTATCTGAGGAATAGAAATATTATTACCTTATGATGGTGCTCAGTGATTGAGACCAAAGGTTGATAAGTAAATAGTGAGTACTCTAGTGTGAGTACTGTTAAGAAAGGAACATGCAGCGGCATGTGCCTATAGTGGAAGACACAGCCTGACAAGCTGAGGAATGAAAGGCAGGGACTCACTGACGGAAGTCTCGGGGGTATGGTGTCGAGTGATGAAGTAACTGAAAGGCCAGGGGGCACCCTGTGTCGGGAACTTCATCTGACCAAGCTTGGCAACCCTAACAACTGCTCAGTATTCCATTGATTGGTGCGAGAGTACGCCTGAGTTATATATAGGACTGTGAATGTCCTAAATTGAGATAATTTGTGTTCATCTAGGGAAGATGAATGTTTTTTCCATAGGGTTGAGGCGTATGTACTCCCAATCACTTCCAAGCGGGGAGTATGGATCCATACTGCGTCTAGAGGTTTGAGTTGTTAGGAGTTGGGACGTTATGATTAGATAAATATTAGGTTCCCCCGCTATTATTAAATGACGGTAGTTTATACCGTTAGTAATACCTATATATATTAGAATCAAGTCTCACTCCTCTTTCTTTCTTTTCTGTATATGTACTTGATGATTGGATACGTGAAGATGACGATCAAGTCTAGCAATCAAGTTTCTTGTAGACGTGGTTATTTCAGAGATTGAAAAGACTAAGAAGATATACTAGAAGAAACGAAACTAGCAGGCTAGTGTTATGTACTTTTATGTTTTGGGATAGGGTAGAACTTGTTCACTGCTCTGACTAGGATATTATATGTATGGGTTAGGAATAACTAATACTCGATTTCCCTGTATCTGTTAAACTCTGTGCTTATTTTCGTATTATGAACTGATGTTGAATTTCAGATGGTAATGGTTCTTTATATAATATTTACGCTTTTATTAATTCATTTTATTCTAAATATGTTTAATAAAAAAATTCCTCATTTTTATAATTACTTAAAACAAATACAAATATTAGTGTAGATTGTGTCTAATGTAACGGGGTGTTACATCAGTGTTCTTTTGATTGGTGATGGAGACTTTCATAAATTGACTGAGAGTCTCCTCCAACATAGACGTATGGTCACGATGGGGAGGTTGATGTTGTTGGCTTTGATGAGGTGGGCCACTTGAAGAACCAAGATCTTGTTCCCATTTGGAATTGTTAATGTTCCTCCACCCTTGATTGAAAGAATTAAAGTAGGGAATGCTACCATAATTTCCTTGTCAGTTTTGGTCCCCCATGTAATTGATCTCTTCTTGTGGACTCGGTGGCATGAGACATTGGCCATTTTGATGACTACCTTCACATATTTCACAACTTAAGACTTGTTGAGGTCTTGATGAAGTGACTTGTAAGCTTTGAAGTTGTTGTGGAATCCTAGAGATTTGCTTGGTGAGTGCTTCAAGTTGTTGATTGAGGAGCTTGTTTTGAGCAAAGATTGCATATTGGGAATTCAACTTTAGAGCACATCTTTGCACTAGAGCTTTATCATGTTGGACCTCATAATCATTTGAAGCCATATTTTCAATTATCTCTTTAGCTTCGTCCGGTGTCTTCAACATAATTTTGCTTCTAGCTGAAACATCAAGTAGGAGCTTAGTTTGAGGCCTTAACCCCGCCAAGAAAGTATTGATTTGTGTTCCCTTATCAAGACCATGAGGAGGACAAGCTCTCAACAAGCTATTGAACCGTTCCCACGCTTCACATAACGGCTCATCCAATCCTTGTGTAAAGGTAAAAATTGTCGCCTTCCTTTGATTGATCTTGGATTGAGGGAAGAATCGATTCAAAAACTTGTCTACTAGCTCATCCCAAGTCATGTCTGTAACACCCTAATTTCTATTATGGAAATATGCGAGGTTTAATTCAATTAATTATTTCATAAAGCACTTTTATTAATTTACTTACGAAAATCTAGTGAAATTAAGAAAAACATGATTGGGATTTTATGGATTTTTTTTAAAACAATAAACTTTTTTCTCAATTTTAATTTCGAAAGTTGCGCTTCGTTTTAATACTTATAATGCGTTAATATAATTTGGCAGAAAAGGTCGTCGCATTATTTTGATTGCAAATGAACGATTTTAAGTTTTCGAAGGAGTAGAAATAAGTAAATACAAATGATAATTTTAACTGAAATATAACATATGCATATCTGAAAGTGTTTAACATAATGTACTCCCGGAGCATAACAGTAAACATGTAGAAAGGCAAAGTACGGGAAAACTAGAACATAGTCATACATGATGATTGACATATACACATAACAAAAGAAATCTGAGTGCCTAGGTCTACCCCAACGAGATACATGACAAAGAAAAGAAAATCCTAGGACTCAGAGTAGTCATCTTCTAACTCCCACCCTATGCAGAGATCCTAAGCCCCAACGGTCATACGTGAGCGTTCGTGCGAATCGGATGTAGTCCAAGATGTGATCCATGCCCACAACTGCTACCCATCTCTCGAAGATGCTCTCAATCCTCCGATGGAGGGTTGAGTCCTCTGCTGCCATCTGCCCCTAAAAGAAAATAAACAGAAGGGTGAACTCTCTGCTTCATCAAGCAGCACACAAACAACGACTTTACAAGTCACAAACAAAATCCTGTCCACCATCGCCATGTGGTTTTCTAACGTTCACACTCGCAGTCCTAATTGTTTCCTTTCACTAATTTCTTACTGGCCAGCTGTCACTGGAACTCCCAGAACTCAGTGGTCTTACACAATTGAGTTGGATGATTGTTGGGAGTACACCTCTCACCATGGTACTATGGTGGGCTCTCACCAACCGATGATGTCTCGTATTTTTGTCAGGGTGGCCGAGTCAACTATGTGATCTATCATCACAACTCAGTGCCTTACCCTCCAAGGTCGCAATGCCTTACGATCATCTCCCAGGTACCAACTGTGATCATCCAATACTCGGAGGACTGACTCCTCCATAACTCTCCTTACAAGGATTATTCTTTCTCGTCATAGTGGGGTTCTGCTGCACATGGTACTGGACGGTCGAATAGATGCCAAGCCTAAGACCCCGTCTCTGCTCAAAAATCATATGTATGAGGACATTTGCCTTCGTCACCTTTCTATGGGTGACCGTCACATTACGTCGTGACACGCCTTTCGAACTCCACCCCCTCTCTTTGTTATTCTCACAGCTGGAACACTCCACGTGACTCTCTTTTCATCTTGCAGTTCCCACGAATCATCGCGCACACGCAGTTCCATTACACGACTCTCAGAAATCAACATGATTCACCACGCGTAGAAAATTTTATTATGTTTTATGTATTTCCTTGCTCTCTCAAAACTTTACAATTTTACAAAATGTCAACTTACCGTTTATTCCTCCATGCAAAGGTCCTAAGTTTATTTCTATGTCCAATGCATAAAAATAAAGAGTTCGTTAATCAATTTCTATTTAACAAAGATAAAATAAATCTTTTAGCCTAATTAATTGTGCTCACTGTTCAAGTTTTATTTATTTGTTACATGGCAGTCTAGCCAAAAACACTAGAACATAGTTCTAATCCTCACAAGTACTCGCGCCTGAGTCTTGTGAACACATCACACAGACAAACAACATTGTCACAATGTTCAATCTACAGTCAAAAGACTGTATCACCAAAGCATACAAAAATCACACTTTCAAAGGTTAAGTATCCAAGATTCACATCTCTGGGACTTAAAACAAAATAGAATAGGTCAATGGATATTACATATCCACTTCCTTACAAAACCACAATTTATAATTATAATTGCCACAATTCAAAATAACACACAAAATTGACCAAAAGGCAGATTTCTCTCTGGCAGTATTGAATGTGAGCTCTCACTGATTATAACAATTGACCTCGGAATTGAAAATTTTTTATATGAAATCGAAGATCTTGAAATCTAGTTTACAGAAATGTATCCCACTTATAAAATCAACATCTAGAAAATTTTATAAAAATTTTCTAAGTTAGCAACTCTAGATTTTTAGTGCCCACTGAACATAGCTCAAAGAAATGTAAATTTCTCCCACTTCCCAAAACTAAATTGAATGAAAATTTTTAAATTTTAAATCTAACATCTTGATCTTTCCAAAAAGGTATTTCTTTCTTCCAAATTCATTTTCTATTGTTCCCAGTAAAAATATTCCTAACAGCCAACAATTTTGACTCAAAACAGGGTTCTAACCCATTGTTCTGTTTCTTATTGAAAAATTAATTTAGAAATTATGCTTGATAGTTTTTGTAATATACATGGTTAAAAATATTATTGTGTTTAGTTTTTAAAGGTTTAATTACATTTCAAAAACAATAAGTACACAAGGAGAATTTTAACAAAAACCGAGCCCTGTTCCAGTGAAACCCCAAAACAGGAAAGTATAATGTCGAGCCATGGATGAACCCTAAGATGAAATTATTTTTCAAAGATATCAACACGAAGGTTGTTAAATTTTGTGTCTATTTTTATTAAAAACAAATTTCACGAAAAATCAACGGTTAGATCTTTCAAAAATGGCAAAACAGTGAGGGCTGTTCCATGCTAAACGAAAATACAGCCACTGCCAACGAATTTTTAGTTAACATTTTTAAAGAAAACTTGATCAAAACCATTTTGAGAAAATGGTACATGACCTCACTTGTTTCTAGGGCCATTTTCATTCCAATTACAAGGTGAAAATGAATTTACTCTCCACATGCAAAGGCTCACAACTACTGCCAAAGAGAATTCAACACTACTCATCCAATTTCAATTCAACAAACAATTCAAACACATCACAATTCTTATCAATGGAGGCATGCATGGATGCTATAGTTAAGGCTCCCAACCCTTAACCATATTCTCAACAGAAAAAGAAAACAAAGAATCCACAAGAGAGTTCCCCTTACCTAGTGCCAAAAGCAAGCAAGGAGAAGAGAAAGAGATGTTGATGAGAATACAAGCTAAAGGTGGTGATGATCCAATCTTTGCATGCAACCACCAAGCTCTTCAATGGCCTCCCTTGCCTTCCTCTAGCTCTCGGTCAAGAGAAGAAAAGAGAGAGATGAGAGAATTTTGGTGTTAAGTGATAGAGTGATTTTGTGAAAATGAAAAGAGTTTGGATGGATTTTGGGGTAGGCCGTGGGTTTTGGGCTGATTAGTGTTTAGTTTAGGCTAGGTGTTGATTAATTTACATGCATGTAGTCTAGGTGTCATTAGGGAGAGGATTAGGTGTTAATCCTAGGTTACATGCATGCATGCATTAGCTTAGGTGTCATTAGTTTAGGCTTAGGGAATTTGGTTACTCAGTTTAATTTACACAGTGTAATTTTATACTTGTAATCGTAAAGAGGTATGTTTTAAAATTTTAAAACTTAATTTCAAACATCTAATTAATTTTATAAAACTTTTAGTAATAAAAACTTTTCTAGTAGCTCAAATAAAATTTCCTCTGTAAAGAAATTGTTTACCGACAAACTTTATAAGAGGTAACTTGGTGTGCAAGTTACTAGAATTTAATATAATTAAAATACTTAAAACCAATTTGCAAACAATAGATTAATTAGTACATAG
Organism: Pueraria montana var. lobata; assembly: GCA_026413185.1. Lineage (NCBI taxonomy): Eukaryota > Viridiplantae > Streptophyta > Magnoliopsida > Fabales > Fabaceae > Pueraria > Pueraria montana. The sequence goes on along the minus strand of CM048649.1, from coordinate 67,679,034 downwards.
CAATGGATATTATAAATATTTTACTACTAGTAATTAATCTCAGCTCAATTAACTACTAGCAGGCATAACAGATAAGCATACACAGACAATATACGTACTTGATCATTAAGTACATATTACACTGCACAAATAAATAAATAAATAAATGAATAAACAACATAGACAATTCAATCACACAGAATTCTATAGCAACTTACAAACAAAAACACAAGAAAGTAACTACAGAGAATTAATTGTAGAAAATTAATTTCAGAGAATTACTTACAGAGAAATATATAAATATATACATAATTATAAATATATATACATATATACTTATATAACTGAGTTGAAATTTTCAGGGTGTTACAATGTCACTATTGGGCAGAAATTATCAGAACCAATCTTTGGCCTTCCTATTAAGAGAGAATGGAAAAAGACTAATTCGGATGACATCATCATGCACTTGATAGATCTTCACTGTGTTGCAAATTTTCACAAAAGTGGTCAAGTGAGCATAGGGGTCTTCATGATCAAGTCCCAAAAATTGGTTGTCTTGCAGCATGTGAATAAGAGTTGGATTAATCTCCACATTACGAGCTTCCACCACAGGCCTGGCGATGGTATTGAAATACCTCAGACGCGTGTAAGTAGCATAATCACTAAGAGTCCTCCTTGGCCGATGAACTTCTTCCTCTTTTGTCATGATTTCTTCTTCTTTTTGGATAGGTGGCAAAAGAGGTGTGGATAAAGTAACCTCTTGACTTTCATGCTTCACTAATATCTTCCTCTTCCTTGCTATACTATTACAAAAGAAACTCAAAGAACTAGAATGTATAAGTGAGCACAAGACAATAAACTTAACAACATAAAAACATAACAAACGAAAGAAAAAAAAGAATGGAGCTTAACATAGTAAAAGCACGAAGTTGCCTAATATTGAGACGCAAGTCCCCGGCAACGGCGCCAAAAACTTGATAACTCTTTGGCAAGCGTACCAAATAGTACAAGTAGTAAAATGGAAAGTCCAAGTATTGTTTCCCAAGAGACTTGCGTAATATTGGACAAATTTCACGAAATTACTAACTTAAGCTAACAAATATCACAAGAAAGCGTAAAGACAAGAACTTTGGTTGATTTTGTGAAGATTAAAAACAGAATAAGTGCATAAACAAAGTTAAAACAATCTTTTTGTGATTTTATAAAAAGAACAAAGCTGAAAACAGAGGATTTAATAGATAACAAAGGTATTGTCGGGGTTAGACTTCACCAAACTCCACTCTCTTCTTGCTTTAAAGCACAATACATATCCCATTTGTATTTCAATGTTAAAATCAGCCAATAAATGCCTTCTTAGCTCTAATCCCTTAGGTGAAAAGAGTCTTAGTTCCTTTATTAAGTCTTGATCCCTCAACAACTTAAGAAAGGAACTAACTTTAAGCTTGGTGACACAAGATAACCAATGAACTAAGCTCCATTCCTAGACACGAAGTTCATTGGGTATTTTGTTTTAGTTCAAGACAATGAAGGCATTTTCCAACAACAATCATGTCCTAAAATCATGTCATGGTTGGCCATTCCACAACAAGCATTAAATAAAGAAACAAAATACTAACATTGAACACAAACACACTGAATATATATATAAAAAATACCAAAAGGTACAAGAGAGTTTGATTAAGGTTACATCTAACCCCAATAATGGAGGAATTTAGCTACCCATGGGTAGGCTCAAAATACATGGAAGGTGGAAGAAGATGAAGAAAATGGAGCCAAGGGGAAGCTTCTCTCCAATGGGTCTGTCTCTCTTTCGTGCCCCCCTATTCCCCCCTAATAAAAATGAGAGCTCCCCCTTAAATACATGATCCAAGTTCCTATTTTTAAGTGACTGACCGCTCAGCCGCCAATTCAGGCTTCAAGCCTTCAGTACAAAAAGTAAAGGAACGTGGTTGAGTCTCAGGTTCACTCTTCGAGTCATGCTTGGGTCTGATTTAATTTGTTTGAAACTCTTTCAGCCTCAAATTCAAGCTTCAAGCCTTAGGTCAAATATATGCTTTTGATCAATTTGCTGATCCACTTGAAGTTTGATTTGGTGACTAAACGCATTTGTCTTTGAAACACTTCCTTAGACTCCAAAATTAAGCTCCAAGCAACTCTTTCAACTTCAATTTTCATTTCTACAAAAAGTAAACAAAATAACAAAGATGTAACCAATAAAACTAATTAACTAAACAAAAAAATCAAATATTAACAATTCTAACACTAATTGAGTTAAACATTACTCCAAATACGGATGAAAGTAAGATAATTCCTCAAAATTCATTCAACAATTAAGTAAATAAGGCCATTATCAACATTCCTCCATTTTCCCATGAGCAAGAGCAAAGAACCTAATTTACCTAAAGACTAAAAAACTTTTAAAACAACATTAACAATTATAAAGAAGCAATACTTAACCTAGCTTATTACTACACACTCAGTACTCATTAATTCATTCCAGCTACTGGACACCATGATGTTTAGTTCTCTTCCAAATATTACAGTCTAGTAATTTTTTATATGAACATGTGACTTTTATTTTGATTAATTTACTCGTGAAGACCTGGTCCAATTACTATAAAATAATGCAATTAATATTCCATAGACGTAATTGCACTAAATTTTAATTGTATAACATCCGACAGATTGTTAGGTGGACTTTTTTACCTGTTCCATAATAGTTAAATTTCACTCAGAGAATTATTTTTCAAATGGTGTTCTTGCAGATTGATTTTATTTAAAAAAAAAATTGGGGAGTATTTTACACTTCTTTTGTCTAGCATAATTTCAACACCGACACCATCATTAGGTAGTGTTTGGCTTTTTTTTCTTCTCCCTAAAAGAAAAGCTAAATTAACCACATTTGGATAAAAAAATCTTAAAATATTAACGAACTTATTTTTTATAAAAAAATGAAAAAATAGTTTTTGAAAACAGAAAAGGCTAAGTGAAATACTCTCTTCAAATTTTTTTTTTATAAGAACCAAATCAGAATTTTGACTTGGTACTTTTTATAAAAAAACGATTCTAAAATGTCTCACATTAGCTATTTTTTTTTATAAAAATGTCCTTAATTAAGAATAATTTTTTTCTGAGTTCAATAAATAATAAGTGTAGCACATTAATGTTCTTGTATAAAGAATATTTTAAAAACTTTACTTTGACTATTCTCATGTATGTATAGACAATAAAAATTAAAATAATAAATATATAAATGACAAGAGAGATTAAAAGAATTAAATTAATAAAAGTATGTCACATTAGTATTAAGGATAATTTTGAAAAAATATATAAATTTATAACAAAATTAATGCTACTAACTAAATTAAATAATTTTTTAATTATGTTAGATTAGTTAATTGAGTCTTATAAAGATGACTGGATGGATTAACTTTTAAAAATAAGTTGCACAGCTAGTTTCCCTTTCTCTTTCATCCTGAACCATTTTTTTGGTATAAATATATAATATTTGAATTTGATATCACTGATTAAACTGAAACAATCTCATACCAATTGATTCACGTATTTGATAGTTTTCATACTAGAAAATAAGTACTGGAAGTTTACAATAACTGACGCACCTACTCAACCAACTGAACTATACCCCCTCGGTAGTAAGATAAATATAATTATAAAATTAATACATTTTTTAAGGATATAAAATTAATACATAAACATATGTAAAATTTCACTTTTTTATATCGATATAAAAAAAAAGATACAGAAGATATCTATTAAAAAATAATTTTAAAATTGTAAAAAAAATATGCAATTAATTTGAAAGACCTGTACACGACCAATATTTAGTCAAGCACGTTCCTATAATTGAGATTTTTTTTCCAAAGCAAAAGAGCTATCTTTCAACGCACTTTTCAATCCACTTTTATTTAAACAAATAGGCCCATAAATAGAAAAGCGACCTCTTAAGCAACATTGACCCTTCGAAAGCAATAAAAGACAAATGCATATAAAGGTCATATTGCAAAATTTATAATGTTTACTTTAATATCATTTTCACAATATTTTTAACAATAGAATATAAATACATATTTTATCATACACTTTCTTTGTTTCTTTTTGTAATAAAAATGTTGGTACGCAAATAACAAAGTTCTCACAAAATAGGGTTTTACAGATAATGATCAATTGCAGAACAGGCCAATTAAGCGCTTGCTGCTTTCAGGTTCTGTCTTCTCGAGTTCTTGTGTTCTCAAAATTAATATCCAGGGTTTGAATTCTGGAAGATCTTTTTTACACTTTTTGCTACGATACCTCATGTAATTGGCTGTATTTTGTGTGTTTATTTATCTTTTATAGGATATCGCGGAACCCGAAAGTTAAAACTGGTATGAATCATATTAATACCAAATATTATTATTCCAGATAACAAAGCTTAGTTCAATATTTTGGAGGATAAAATGTAATAATAACTATTAAATAAAAAACAACAATTAAAATTGTAATTAATTTTAAATTTTGTTATATATATATATATATATATATATATATATATATATATATATATATATATATATATATTGATTTTATAATAATTTAATGAGTTTTTTAATCAATGATAATAAATGTACTTTATTAATTATCTAAAATCTAACTCCCCACCTTTAAATGAGCTAAAGCTGATAACTACAATGTTTATAAAGTGTGGTCCTTATCAGAATTTATTTCACAGTCCGAGATCATGTGAACTTAAATATGTATCATATAATCACTTTTTAATTTTTAAGAAAATTTGTAATATGTAACATAGAAATTGACCAGACTATATATTTTCGAACCATTTAATAATTTATCGATTTATAGACCATATCTTCTGCAATGATGCGATCATATGTACCCTGTTCACACTACAACAAAAGTCACTTTTAGAAACATTTGAAAAGTGTTACCAATTCATGAATGAATGTTACTAATTTATTTTTGTGACATCTTACCAAATGTTGTATAAAGTCTATGTTGCTAAAAGTTTTCCGGTAGCCACACAAAATCTCACATTGCTTAGGAGTCAAGGCCAATGATAGTTTATAAACATCCTTCTTCCTCTCAAACCTACCGAGGCACCTTTTACAAGGACAAAACCGTAACGGTCCACCAAGCACCTAAGCGGATAATACCTCGGATGGTGACTCTAACTATGTCTGCGGACTCGATGCCGAAACAATTTTTAATTTTTTATATATATATATTAAAGGTAACATTCTAAAAGTGTTTATAAAGACTTTTAGCAATATTTTTACATAATAAAGGCAACATTCTAGTGGGTCATGGGATAAAAGACACTTACGCGACGTTAAGTGCCATAGCAGCTTCCATGTGGCAAAGACTAAAATAACATCAAATTCATGACTTCTATATAGTCAAGGATTAAAATAAAAGCTCAAATACAACTGTTTCACCCACCTATTCAGTTCTTTTAGGGTATTTGATTTGATTTCTTCAATTTCTTCTATGTTTCTTTATACTTGCAGGACACATCCTTTCCTCAAATTCAGCACTGTCATCCACTAATAAGACCGTTTATGGTTTTGCCAAGGCCTATGGTATTTCCAGCTAACGATTCTGAAATGTCCATAGATTACAGTTACACTTTGCCATATAGACCACGCCAATGCAAAAATCTGAGAAACCACCCGTGACTAATCTCCAACCATTCAAATAAGCAACATGAGAAAATTTAAATTCCAATTGGTTCTATTCTAACTTAAATGTTAGGTAAATTAAAAAAAAATGATTAAGAGGCAGTATTACAAATTTCTTTATATTATTAAGTTTTTCATTTAGAGTGATTGAGAACTGTAGGGACAAAGGAGGAAAATAAATTCCCTAAAAGTACTGAGTGGGTGACTGAATCAATCGTATTTAAGTTTTCATTTTAGTCTCAATATATACGAAAGTCGTGAATTTGATGTCATTTAGTCTCTGCCATGTGGAAGCCACCGTAGCCCTTAACGTGTCATGTAAGTCTTTTAAACCTCGTTAATTTCAAGATTATTTTGATATTTTAATAATTTTAGAGACTATTAATATTATGTTGCAATTTTGAGGACTAAAATGGTGATTCAATCTACTTTTAAATGGCAAAGCAGTCTTCTTTTTTAATGAAAATAATCTTGTTTTTTTTCTTTAACATATAACTTCATTGTTATTTAATATTTTTTATTTGTAAACTACTTTCATATTATGCTTAAATAGATTTTTAATCTCTGATTAATTTTTTAATTTTAATTTTGATCTTTAATAAATTTTAACTTTTTGATTCCTAATAAATTTTCTTCCTTAAATTTGTTTAGATAACATTTTGAAAAGTGAAATACGTAGTATATTTATATAAAATTTAAAAAGTTACTTTTATTTATACTTGACATTTTGAAAAGTTACATTGCAAAAGGATGAAAATATTGTAGTTCCACAATATATTGACTACAATTCCTTTTGCAATAGAAAATAAATTGTAGTTCCAAAATAGTTGAACCCGTCGAATTTCGCCTTCAGTGTCGGTGCTTCGAATCTAGATTTCGTCATACTGAGAAATATTTTACCTATCTATCATTTTCAACCCAAGTTAATATCACGGTCTGACCGGTAATAATACTCAATCAATAAAATAAATAAAATAAAATAAAATTGAAAAATCAATTTACAGATCCGTCCATTAGCAGCATTTACTGAAATTTCTCGTCAATGGAATCACAAATTCAGACAAAAAGGTTTCTTCATTTTGCCAGCTACAAAAATTCTCGTTCCTTTGGGAACATATAGCAAAAATCACAAAGAAAACATACATGAGAAAATCAACTTGTTTACCAGAACCTAGCAATGTTTCGATGTAACATTCTCCCCGATCACAAATTTCATATCAGCAAAACATCATGTTTGATGGTAATGAAATAAGGGCAACAACACTGCGCAGTCCCCAACAATATAAAACAATACCACCTGCACTGTTCAAACTACAAACCAAAAACGGGGGAAAAAGGAATCTTTATGCTTCCCAGTCATTCCTCATCAGAATAATTAAACTTTACTGAGTGGGATTGTAAATCAATCTGTCCTCCCCGATAGCTTCCACGTTTCTTCTTGGTCTTCTCATGACGAAAACCCCTGTATCAGAGAAAAAAGTTTGTGTCAATACACACAAAAAAATAAAAATAAAAATGAATAAGGCAAAAGAAGGTCTAAAAATGAATGACAGCTCTAATTATACACAATGCATAACATGAAAATCTAAGTTAAGCTAACTTCTGAATTGCCCATTAAACAACAGATTTTCCCTCGAAAGATTCGCTAAAAAATAAAACTAATACAACCGTGTGAATAATTAATAGCCTTTCCATATAAACGCTAAACTTGCAAGCCAAAGTCACTACCCATATGAAACAAGTGCAAATATTGTAAAGCAGAATTACTACACTACCCATATGAAATCACACACCTTCCTCTAACTTGATCAAGAATTTCTGCTGCTTTAGCACCATAACCATTCTCAGCACCATCCTGCAGACAGGTACACCATTACAAATTTGTTGGAGAATGCAACAAGGGCAAAATTTACAGCATCAAAAGGTGAAAAAACTATCAATTCATCACACCTTTGCCCAATAAGAGTTATCCTGAAGCCTCTCATCAGCAAATTGTATCTTGTCAACTTGTACTCTCTGAAATGCCGCTTTCACTGGTTTTTGCTGCAATTACAGTTGTCACAAACATGAATTCCACAGTGAATCTTGGCTTCATCAGTGAAATTGGAATTTTATATTCATATCACATAAAACCAAAATTATAGAATAATAATCATAGATAAAGAATGAGAGAAGAGATAAAATTAAGCAACAGTGCAAACATCCTAAAAACCGATGGTAGATATGGGAGAAGTAACAAACTATGGGCATTTGGACAAACATTAGGAATTTATGATGTTAAACTTTCATTTGAAGGTACACCAGCAAACACTATAACCTGGAACAATACCCGAGTTTTAGACTCAAATCAAGTATTCACAGCATTGGTTGATGCTATAATTCTTTACTAAGAACATATATTTCCTCAAAAATAATGATAAAGGCTAACTCAACTCAAACCAATCACATTGGCAGAGACCAGTGCGCAAAAATAAAAAGTTGAATATATCTTTAATGAGAGAAAAATGAGCATGAAGTTTGATTCCAAAGTGCTTATCTATTAGCAAGTTGCATATTCAGAGAATAACCATTAGTTACGGCATACCTCAACTGATCCCTTTTGTTTCTTCTGAGAACTCTGTACAGAAGATTTCTCTCCAGCCTTCTCAAGGTTTCCATTGGTTTGCTCCTTAGATTCATTCAAATTTTCTATTTTTCTGCGTTTGGTTTCTTCATCTGACTTTACATCTGCAACCTGTTGACCATTTTCTTCAGAAATTGGTCTTTTTCTTTTCTTAGAATCTTTCTTCTCCTCACGCGTCATTTCTTTCTTTGATGCTTCAATATTCTCTTCCTTCGAAACAGTTTCATTGGGATCTCCAATCTGCTCTATTACATCACCTTGACCACTTCGCTTGTCCTTCTTTTTCATTTTAGACTTGGATTTTTTCTCTGTCTCAGAACCATTAATAACTTTGGCATCAGTAGAAACATCATCCTTTACTTTATTTTCTTCGGCAGTAGCTACTGACTCTAATTGATTGTCTTCCACATTAGTAGCAAGAGATTCAGAAACTAACTTGCTTTTCTTTTTCTTCTTTTCCTTGGATTTACCCTCTTCTTTGTTTTTGCTGTGCACGCCTGCAACTAGCAGGAAGTAGAAGAGCCAATATAAAGATTCAATTGCCAGGGTTTAGGCAGTAACATAATGAGGTATGCAAGCAAGTAAAGTTATCATGACAAGAAAAGGATGGCCCAGAGCACAAGGCTCTCATGTGGTTGAGACATTGAGTCTGGGAGGGTAGATGTACATAATCTTGCCCTCACAAGCAAAGAGACCATTTCCAAGATTTGCCATCATACCATGACCATTTCCAAGATGGCCTTATGATGTAGACGTCACAATGCAACAATCTTAACTTTTGTGTCAAGGAAGTCACAATGACAAAAGAAAAGAGATTTTTCATGGAATTTAAGCTTACCTTGCTCATTTTGATCATTAATATTTGACTTGGCATCTTTGCCACTGAAAAGAGAAAAAAAAAAAAAAAAAAAAAAGGAGGAAAAGCTCAATCAACGTATGAACAAGACAGAAATGACACTTAAATAAATATACAAAACATCATTCATGCACAGAGGGTAATTGGTGCAGCAGAAATTAGAAGAGTAACACTGCCTCTTCCCATTATTTGTTCAACCTTTCTAATTAGGAATTACTACTTTTGTTGATACATGGATTCACAGGCAACATCTGACAAGGGCCAGCTATACAGTGTTCATTCACATAGAATATTAGGAATAGTTTTGCATTGTATGCTTAGAGAAAATAATAAGTGAATCTGCAGTTCATAAATTGCAATCCTTTTTAAGAATGTTGCAAACCACAGTTAAAATATGCTTTCACAAGAGCACCTATTATGAGAGAATATCAGAAAAGACATCTTCTCTTTTATTTATATTTCTGGTCCAAGAAAAAAATTATCATCGTGACATCATGAAACCATTTCTCTGTGATCTTAACAATGTGAAGTAAATGACTACTAACAATGCAAAGCTAACGTATCTAGTCTTACCATATTTCTAAATATTTGAGGCACATTTCTTCCAGATCAACTGGTGATCCCTCCAAATCATTTTTCTGCATCACAAGCAGGAGCAACAATGAAAAACAACAGAAGAAAGATCCAGTCACATCTGTTACTCAACAGTGATAAGGAAAACATAAACATAGGACATCGAGGAATTCTAATCAAAATGCGACGGCACAACATACACCTTTTAGTCTTTTAAGGCCCTATTTGAATAAATTTTCCCATAAGCACTTATAGGAGAAAAAAATAAGATAATAAAATGAACTGAGATTCTCCCATAAGCTAAAATCAGCTTATGCACTTTGATATAAGTTATTTCATCTAACTTATCCCAGTGCTGAAGTGCATAAGTTGAATTTAGCTTATGGGAAAAAACTCAATTCATTTTATCATCTTATTTTCTTCTCCTGTAAGTGCTTATGGAAAAGTTTATCCAGACAGAGCATATGTATGTACTTAATAATTTCTAAGGGCAGACTTGTTATCGAAGAAAGAATCTTTTCTTCTCAAAATGGTTCAAAAATCAAAACAAGGGACTCTCCTCATCCTATTCATTCCAAATTATTTTATGAATCAAAATCACGTTGTATGGGCTGAAAACAAGCATGGTTCAATAAACATTCTCTCGTCAATCACAAAATGCAAGAAAAAAAAAAAAAAGTTTATTGTCTAACGCTACATTCCTATTGTACAATATTAGTATTAATATGTAACTAAAAGTTTATCAAGCATAAGATTACGGTTTAGCATAATCAAGTTTGAACTCAGCTATATAACCGACCACGATTTGCGCTTCGGAGCGAAATTTTTTGAGCGTCTTGGAGAAGCCACTGTGTTCCAAGTAACGGGCAATGGATTGGTGAAGAAGAACTTTGTGTTCCCGTTTCGAGTTGGTGGTTCCATTGTCAGCGGTGTGCTTCATGGTTTGGTTGCTTAACAAAACTTGGCGAGGAGTGAAAGCGAAGAGGGTAGAGATTCTTCCTTTGTTATCTGGTGGAGTTGCAGGCATGCGAAAACGGGTTCTTCGACTCCGTTCTCTGTGTGAAGCGCGCTAACCTAACTAGTCCCCTGCAACTGCCAGACAACTATAGAAGAAGGGTTCAATTAGGGTTTCTTCAGCACCCTTTCCCTGCTAAGTGTTAACGGGCCAACAAACCCATATATATATATATATAATTACATTTCTGACATTTTAATCTTTTTATATATATCGACCCATTAGTATATAAAAAAAATGATAAAGTAAAATAATTACAAAATAGTAAATTAAATATATAATAGTATATGTTAAAAAATTAAACTAATACAGGTATTTACCTATATAATTCACATATTAATTATTTTTTATATGAAATTTTTATTTATTTGTCACATAAATATTTATTTCGTGTTATAAATATTAGTGCATCTGTTAACATTTTTCATAACGTAGATAATTATCTTATAATTGAAATAATAATGTAATTTAATTAAATTTCCAATTTGATGTGAATTTTTATTTCTATAAATTCTATATTAATAAAATTATTATTATTATAGTTTAAAAATTAATATATTTTTATGTAAATTTTTCATCTGTATGTGTGATATATATCTTAGTTTTGTTGGCATTAACAATTAAAGTTGATTTTCAACATCTAAAAGTAATGAGATTTTATTGGAAAATAAAAAAAATTATTTCATAAAAATACAAAAGTCTTAATAAAGACTTTCTTTTTCAATCAAAAAATCTTAACATTTTTTGTTGCTTAAATATTAATGTTAACATTTTTCTAATGCCCATTTAATTTAGATATCAATGCATTTTTATGTAAAATTCATATATAAATATGAAATATCTATTTAATTTTATAATTTAAATTTAAATATTAATAAATTTACATACAAAGTACCCAAAAATTATATTTTAATTAAATTATTAGCACTCGTATTAAAAATTAAACCCCCGTATCTAATATAAATATTTCATTCTTATAAATAGAAATTTTAAATAATTAAGATTGCCACAACTATTCTGTATGCAACTATCAAAAACCATTTTTAAATTTCAGTACAATATGTAAATAATATTATTTTCACATAAACTAAGACGATGAAAGTCAAAACAATTTGAAACGTTTCCAATCCTAAGTACTAGCAATATTGCTTGAGTTTTTTTTTTGTTACACTTAAAAAAAAATTACAATATCTGCTTGAGTTTCAGATTACTGATATATTTTTTACGATTCATTTTTTTCCTTTTCCGGTAATAATAACTCTTTTACAATTTCTGTTTTTGTTCAGTTGTTATCTATTTTATTTTATTATCTTTATTACAGTTTTCTTTTATGGAAGAAGACGCTCTTTGTTCCCGCTGAAGTTTTCTTTGTCAGTTTGGTTTTGATTTGTGTATGTGAAGAATTAAACAGATTTATCATTTATTGATTCGTGTGTGTGCTGAATTTATCAATTTGGGTTTTGAGAATTATCATGTGTGTGTATATTTATTGGGTCAAACCCAATAAATAAGTATGTTGAATTTATATGTACGGCATAATGGATCTAATATTCATGATGAATTTATATTAAATTACTTGTTTATTTAAGGAAAAAATACATTTTTAGTTCATATACTTTATAATTTTTTTGTTTTAGTCTCTGTACTTCACTATTGAATATTTTGGTCCCTAAACTTTCAAAAAAAAATGTTTTTAGTCTTACAGGATAGAAATTGTTAACACCATTTCTTATGTGGTGTCTGTTTTAAGGGACTAAAAACATTGATTTTTTTAAAGTTCAGAAACCAAAATGTTTGATAGTAAAATACAGGACTAAAACTATAAATTTTATAAAGTACAGGAATTAAAAACATATTTTTTCCTTTATTTAAAAGAAAAGTAAAATCCTCGCTTGACTCTAGTGCTATGTGATGGTTCATTGCTCTATCTAACATTGCTTTATATTTATCTATTTGTTCCTAACATATACAATTGTATATCCACTTTCATGAAATTAAGTGATTGTTATAAGAAAGATGTCTTTGAGAGGTACACAATCTATGAATAATTTATGATAATTTTGGTATTCAAAAGTCTAGTATAAATCTTATTAATTTATACACTCAGTGTCGTTAACAGAGTTAGTAAATGAATATCTAATTTTGAATTTTTTTTAGTTTAGACCACATGTATTATTTACATGAGATAATCTTGTTCAAGTTGTGTATGATCACTATAGACAGTAAAAATCTCTTTTCGAGTATTTAATGCAAGACTCGACCTATGTAGTTAGACTAAAACTGAAACAACTTCACACTAATTAATTTACACGCTGGATGATGGAATGATATTTCAAAGTTTTTTTTTTCTTTTTTTCAATCTAGTAACTTAGTTGACACTGGAGAACGTTTTACAGATTCACATATCAAAATAATTGTTTAATATATGTGCAGGGATGATCCATAGGGGGCAAGCAGGGGGCTTGTCCCCCTTCCTCAAGACCCTTTATGTATATAAGAGAAAACATTTAAAAAATAAATACTATTAAAGGAAAATAAATAAGAAAAATAGATTTTTGAGTTAATATTTACTTAATTTCCTTGTAGTAATGTATCTCATCTCTAGTTTTACACATAAAATTAATAATAAATATTTTTTTTAACTAATTATTTATTATAAGTTAGATATTTAAATAATTTTGCAAAAAAAATAAAATTGACCCCCTTTAATACACTCTGGATCTGTCCGTATGGGTGTGTTTAGGATAGCTGCAAAAATTAGATTATTTCAATAATCGATTATTGTTATAATTGATTATAATCAGAATCAGTTTTTGTTTTGGTAAGTTTGATGAAAAATGGTTTGAAGAGAATTAATTTCGTTTGAATGCAACAAAAGATTAGGTGTCGTTTACTTGCAATTTTGTTTTCTATTTTCATTTTCAATTTTCAATTTTTAATTACAAAATTGTCACATTGTTTTCATTTTGTTTTCTGTTTTATAAGATTTATACAGGAAACATAGAAAACAAAAAAAGTTATTTTCAGTGTTTCCTGTACAAATCTTAGAAAATAGAAAACAAAATAAAAATAAATTGACAGTTTTGTAATTAAAAATTGAAAACATAAAATAGAATCGCAAGTAAACACCCCCTTAGCTTTTATATAGTAAAATAGTGTGAAAACCGCTGAAAGAAAAAATAAGCTGTTAAAAAATAATCATAAGTTACAAATTTTCAGATTCATAAAAACAACTTATTTTTCAGAAGAAAAAAAAGCTTTTTACAAATTTAAGTTATTGTGCTAAACATACAAATTATTTTGCAAATAGCTTATTTTCACCAAAAACAGCTGAAATCTTGGAAAATAATCTTTCCCAAACATACTCTATGTGTCAAATAGATAGACCATACACCAGAGAGATTAATTCAAATTAAAGAATTACATTACTTGACTAGAATTAATGATAAATGTATTTTTATGTTTTTTTTTTCTCTATGTCCCTTCGGGGACATCCGATAAATGTATCCGATAAATGTATTTTTATTTTATATATCTTTTATTTTAAATGAATGAGATATCGATTCAGAAAAAAAAAAATTGAATGAGATCTTAATGATATTATAGCAAAAAGACGTGAGTCACGTGATTACTTCGTATTCGTTACATAAAACAAGAAAGATCAAATATTTTAATTAAACATTATTGATTATAAATAGTTTGATTGAATACAAAATATTCAAATACTTACTAAAAATTCTTCCTTTCTTGTTCCGACAAGGCAAAGCAATAAATAAGCCAATAATCCATGACTAGAAGTTTCGATCATCAACCTTTGAACGACAGAAGGTACATTCTCAATTGATTATTGTCGTCTTCAACGAGTATGGAATTTTTTTTTTTTTAAATATGCAAAGATAATTATATAAATATATAAACTGTACAGCACAAGAAGTGCCATAATACATCAAAGACTTCTAAATGAGCCTTTCAAGAAGCCAATTAAGGATTTCTACTACGTCGCCATGGAGATAAACGTAAATTCAGGTTAGTATTTGATAACTTTCTTAAGTTTTATCACTATAAACACATGCTATAGTTTGTTAATTGTTTGAACCCTATGATTTTAATTTCTTCATTCCTATTCATGAAATTAAAATTAGTGGTTCTATTGATTTAATTTATTTAAATTTAGTAAGCGATAAAATAATTTGTGCCCCTTTCTCATTGAATTTCATCAAACAAAAACTTTTATATTTTATGCATGAAATCTAAAATTGATTGAGGGCTTTTGTTTGCCATAATATTACAATGGAAACATGTCAAGAATCACAAAATTTCGTTGAGTAAATTTAGAGAATTTAGCGATTTAAAACGCACAAACGGTTACGACCCGTTTTCCCTTTTGCGTTTTTGATTTCGCCCCATTGACTTGTTTTCGTGAAATTGAATGAGGGATTTTGTAGATCGGGAGATTTAGATCAAAACCCATTATAGAAAATACTTTTTCATTCAAGAATTTGAGAGAATTCTGCAAAATTAATTTCGGGTTTTTTTTTTGTCCGCGAAGACACGTTTTGTTTTGCCCCAATTTCTCTTCGATTCTTCAACAATTTGCAAAATTGTGTGAGGGCTTTTGTAGATCCGTCAATTTCGAGCAAAACACATGCTGGAACGTGCATTTTAGTTCAAAAACAAGAGAGTAATTGCAAAAACACGATTCAAGAAATTGTTTGCCAAACGCGATTTGCTCCCTCTCCGTTTTCCCTCGATTTATCTTTTGTTTTTCAACGAAATTCAAAATTTCTTGAGGGATTTTCTTCCTCATATATGGACGATCAAAACACATCCTCAAGCGTCCTATTTGGCTGCCGAAAGAAGGAGATCTCGTTGGATCTCCGTCGCGGGTCAAACGTGACCTATTTCAGTTGCTTCTGGGTGAGGAAGATGACTTCCGCAAAGCCCACTCATGGGCCCAGCGCGTGGGCCCACCTCCCGGGCCCAATTTTGTTATGTTTTATTTCAGATATTATTTATTTAATATTTTGAGACTGATAGTATTTTTCTGGAATTTTTTTTTGGCATAAGAAAATATTTATTTGATTAATTCGAGACTTAATTCAATATTTTTAGATATCATACTCTCGGATTTTGGACTTCAATTTTTATGTGACAATTTCCTACTATTTTAGTGATTTTCTAGTATGGGATACTCTCTAATATTTTGTCACCATTGAGGAATTAATTTGAGGTCATTTTATTATTTTATAATTATGCATGATAATATTATGATTCTCCCCTATATGCATAATTTTCTCTTAATTTACATTATTATAACTCGCCTATCGTGAGTATAATGATGTGAATTTATATGTTTGTTATACAATTATGCATGGTATAAATTACCAATTTTGTGATAGGCATAATTTTCTCTTAATTTACATTATTATAACTCGCCTATCGTGGGTATAGTGATGTGAATTTATATGTTTGTTATACAATTATGCATGGTATAAATGACCAACTTTGTGATAAGCATAATTTTCTCTTAATTTACATGATTGTAATCTCACCTATCGTGGGTACATTTATGTGAATTTTATGTTGGTTTTATCACATTAATAATAATACCCTATCGGTATGTTGTTGTTAGTGTGACTTGTTGTTGCACAATGTACTTTTCTTTGCTTATGTTAATCAATTTCTTGGTACCCTATCGGTATTAGAATTTTGGTAATATAAGTTATAGTACATTGTATTGTTACACTTTTGCTTAGAGACTCTTTTTTCTGTCTGAACTTTTCTTTCAAATCACACAATGTTTTGTGATGTTCAGTTTTCCTCCCTAATTCTATCAAAACTTTGAATGGGACAAACTGTGAGACATGAATTTTTTTTTTCTTTCTTCAGGCACTCTCTATAATATAATGATTAGTGTTAGTCACTATTTTTTTTCTTCCTTATTATTACTTGGGTTGAAGATTATCTTTTTTTTTTAAATTAAATAAATGTATGTAGTGGAGTGTATATTACTTTATGTCATTTCTCTATATCAAGTAAATCTAAAATTGGCATAATTTAATGTTTTAATATACATTGTATTTTTTTCACTACTACAATGTTCAAATTTAGACCCATTTATCTTTATTTTAATTTGTGACAAATATGTACCAAGTATATATTTTCTCTAATCATGTGCCTTGGTCAAAGAAATTTTGGATTATAATTTTATTTGTTTTATGTTAATTAACATATAATTATTTCAAATCATTTTATGCCAAGTTGATCCAAAGTCTGGATTAAATTCCCTTTTGCCTTGTTATCGTTAAAGTGTTCACTTGTGAAATTATTGAAAATATTTTTGTTGAATACTCTTTAAGGCAATTACAAACTATATCATTCATGTATTTTATATGAATCGTATTGATTTATGTTTGGAGCTTTTTCTCTTGAGATGACATTATATACTCTTTAGTCATCAAAGCTCATTCAGTCTCATATAAAAAACGTTGAGTCATATTGGTTTATATTTGGAGCTTTTCTCTTGAGATGACATTACATACTCTTTAAGTCATCAAAGCTCATTGGTCTTATATACAAAGATGAGTGACACTTTGAACCTTCTAACTTGATTATGATTGCATATATGGATAAATTTGCAAATAAATTATTCTTATCCTTTTGAGATTGTAAATGTGCAATTATATACGAGTGTGACTATCTCTCAAAATTTTCTAACAGAACTCTACAATCCTTTTTTGTTGCTTGTTATAATACTCCATTTTTGTAATCATATTCTAATTATGATTTATCGTGGGAGTATTTTGCATCTTACTAGTTCTAGAATTCTATTTTAAGATAAATATAATGACATAAAACAAATTTAATGTTTTAACATACATTGTATTTTTCACTACTATACTGTTCAAATCTAGACCCATTTATCATTCTTAATTTGTGACAAATATGTGTCAAGTATATAATTTCTCTAATCATGTGCCTTAGTCAAAGAAATTTTGGATTATAATAAAATTTAATTTGTTTTGTGTTAATGGTGCAATTGGGCATTATTTCAAATCATTTTATGCCAAGTTGGTCCAAAGTTTGGATTAAATTCTTTGTTGCCTTATTATTGTTAAAGTGTTCACTTGTGAAATTATTGAAAATATTTTGTTGAACAATTCTTTAAGGCAATTACAAACTATATCATTCATGTATTTTATATGAATCATTTTGATTTATATTTGGAGTTTTTCTCTTGAGATGACATCATATACTCTTTAGTCATCACAACTCATTTGGTCTTATATAAAACAATGAGTCATATTGATTTGGAGCTTTTCTCTTGAGATGACATTACATACTTTTAAGTCATCAAAGCTTATTGGTCTTATAGTGACACTTTGAACCTTTTAACTTGATTATAATTGCATATATGGATAAATTTGTAAATAAATTATTCTTATCCTTTAGAGATTATAAATATGCAATTATATACGAGAGTGTCACAATTTCTCAAAATTTACTAGCAGAACTCCACAATCATTTCCTTTTTTGATTGCTTATTATAATACTCCATTTCATAATCATATTCTAATTCTGATTTTTAGTGGGAGTATTTTGCATCTTACTAGTTCTAGAGTTCTATTTTGAGATAAATATAGAATTGTTGTGTACTTTTGTAATCTTAACTCAATTAAGTAAAACCAACAACTTTGTTATTGTACTCTCTCCAATATAGAGATCATGAAATTAATATCATGGTTCTTACGATAATAAAGTCGTGTTTATTACATGCTAAGTCAAAGTGTTGTTAAGCATGTTTTGGTTTTCTTTGAATATGATTGTTGTTGAATATCATATTCTTTTTGGCATAATTTTTTATAATTTGCATAATTCTATTATATTGATGATAATTATACCCTATCGGTGTGTTATTATTGATATAATTTGTTAAGATATAATGCACCATTTGTCCTACACTTATATCAGATTTTTTGTTTGAGTAGCCTATCAACATTGGAGTTTTTTTGATGATATAAGTTTTCTCTTGTGCATTATAGTATTATATTTCTTATTTATTATGTTTTTTGAGATTCTTGAGAGAGATCTCAACAAATAAGAAATTCTCTTTAATGATGCATGTTTTGGTTGTATTTGTATGGAACCATTTAACTCTATGAGTATGTGACAATTTACACACATGTTTCCTTGTTGTTCTATACTAGTCTCGTTGTCTAACCAATTAATTGGGCATTATTTTTTATGCAATCCAATATTCTGAAAATTTTCATTTACCTATCGCAATGCAAATTTGTTTAATGGAATATTTTATAGAAACAAATTGCTATCATGTGGGTAGTGGACATACCCTATCGGTATGACATTACTCGATATGGTTCCAGTGTGATAAAGATAATAGTTGAATTTTTGTTTAGCTATTTGGATATTTTCCTTAAAATTAAGTCAACTATTTTTCTTTATCAAGTGGGAGAATCTAGCATTTTGAAACTAATGTCCTATAAATGGATTGTGTTGATACAAGATCTCTACCTCAAATGCCCAATTAGTCATACATGAGCAACCAAATTTATTTGTCTTCATAAAAAGGTTTTTTTGTCACATACTATTTGTAATCACTTTGTTGTTAGGACCTACATTAAGGATTTTATGATAGTCTCTTATAGAAATCGAAAATGCAAAAGGGAAAACGGGTCGTAACCATTTGTGCGTTTTAAATCACTAAATTCTCTAAATTTACTCAACGAAATTGTGATTCTTGACATGTTTCCATTGTAATATTATGGCAAACAAAAGCCCTCAATCAATTTTAGATTTCATGCATAAAATATAAAAGTTTTTGTTTGATGAAATTCAATGAGGAAGGGGCACAAATTATTTTATCGCATACTGAATTTAAATAAATTAAATCAATAGAACCACTAATTTTAATTTCATGAATAGGAACGAAGAAGGCTCTGATACAATTAACATCATAGGGTTCATACAATTAACAAAAACCATAGGGTTCTATTTTAATTTTAATTTCATGAATTTAAATAAATTAAAATCATAGGGTTCATACAATTAACAGCTATAAAATGTATCTAAGTTGGCTCTGATACCAATGGATGGAAAATTATAAAAGAACATATATAGATACAAACTATAGCATGTGTTTATAGTGATAAAACTTAAGAAGGTTATCAAATACTAACCTGAATTTGCGTTCATCTCCATGGTAATACTCGACGTAGTATAAATCCTTAATTGGCTTCTTGAGTGGATTACTACCCACTTTCTAGGGAACTTTCTAAGAGAATGTGAGTGTGTAAATTCGTTTAATGGGATAGCAAATTTATAATCCCCTAGTAGCAGGGTAGGGACCTCTTAATAGGATATTTACTGAATGATAGACCCAACCCATCACAGGGTCAATCTTATCATATAAGCATCCAAGATATTCTTAATTTTCATATGATCGTTATCATATCTTTGATTGTCTAATTGATGATATTAAAAGATATAATATAATAATTATTGATTGATACTAATCCATAATAAATTTAACATTCCCCCACTTGGATAGTATTAACCAATAATTAAAATAGAAATCATAAAGACTAGAACGACAATCAACAATGTAAGAAATCTAAATCTCTAACGTTACAAAATAATATCCGATAAGGATACATATTCTGTGCGTCAAATAATAATATTTCTCACAAGAAAAGAATATACGAAATAACATAGTTTAATAGTCAAAATATGCCATATAATAATGGTCCAAGCATATGAAAATGCTATAAGAGATATGTTACTAAGATAATATTACTATATACATATCTCATGATAGAGTGTCAAAAGACTTAACCAAACACATGTGAGCTGTAAAATTCTAAAAAAAAACTCCAATAGATAAGTCTTAGTTAGTGAATCTACAAGTGTTTTCTTTCAACACCATAATAAATTTAAGTCTGAAAAGCTGCAAAGGCCAGAACATAATTCACATGCATCTAAGTGCTCACGATAGCCCAGTAACAAGAGTGATCACTAATGGGCTAAATTGAGAAATGCTCTTAGAATATTTGACATTCAATTAATCTGAGTTTCACGAAATAAGTGACTACGCAAACCCAAAGACAATTAGGAAATCCATTAATTTCCTACTGGGATGACATAGACACATAGCGTAAATGAAACGATACTCTAGATTAATGTGGCCACAAAATGTCAATAATGATCAAGCACTTAGAGATCAATGGTCAAAACATAAAATTTATAAGTACCTCAATGGTGCAAAATTGTACTCGATAGGAGTACTATCATCACAAGCACCTCAACAATGTAGAGAGTCATACTCGATAGGAGTATTGTATTTACAATATACTTATAAATTTCGACCAAAAAAATGTGAAGTTTTAGGTAAAAGAGATGCACAAGATAATTGTGTAACACCCCGTTACATTAGACACAACTCACACTAATGTTTGATCTGTTTTAGTTATTATAAAATGAGGGTGAATTTTTCGCGATTAAGTAAAACATTCACAAAGCATATTTAGCATATAGAAAATATTTTATAAAGAACCATTTTCTTCTTTTAAATAAACATCAGTTCATATCACAAAATAAATATAGAGAAATTATGTACTAGCTAATCCCAACCCATACATCAAATAATCCTAGTCAGAGCAGTACACAATTTCTACCTAAAAACAGGAATGAATAAAACTAGCCTTTAAGTCTCGTATCTTCTCGTCAATCTCCGTAATCTTTGGAATAACCGTATCCGCAGGAGAGCTCGATCGTTGGGCATGATCGTCATCTTCACGTATCCAATCAACAAGTACATACACAACAAGAAAGAGAAAGGAGTGAGACTTGATTCTAATATATATATATATATATATATATATATATATATATTACTAATGGTATAACTACCGTCAATTAATAATAGCGAGGGAACCTAGTATTCATCTAGTCATAACATTCCAATTCCTATCAACTCAAACCTCTAGATGCAGTATGGATCCATACTCCCCGATTGGAAGTGATTGGGAGTACATACGCCACAACCCATGGCAAAACCTTCATCTTCCATAGATGAACTCAAATTATCTCAATTCAGGACATCCACAGTCCTACATATAACTCAGGCGTACTCTCGCACCAATTAATGGAATGTTGAGCAGTTGTTGGGGTTACCAAGCTTGGTCAGATGAAGTCCCCGACACAGGGTGCTCCCCCTGGCCCTTTAGTTACTTCATCACTCGACACCGTACCCCCTAGACTTCCGTCAGTGAATCCCTGCCTTTCATTCCTCAACTTGTCAGGCTGTGTCTTCCACTATAGGCAACATGCCGCTGCATGTTCCTCTCTTAACAGTACTCACACTAGAGTACTTACAATTCACTTTACTCATCATCATTTGGCATAACATCTCTGTCCCTCAGACAGATAAACAATATATATCCAGTATACCTCACCATTCACTATATCACATCTAACATCACTGGTCTCCTTCATTGAGCACCAGTACAGGGTAACAACACTTCTGTTTTACAGACAGATAAATAACATTGTCAGAATACAATTATCATATCATGTCAACACATCCAATTCATCATATCACATATGCATTGCACCACATCAAGACATCTTATCATATATTAAGTTTCTAATATAAAGATTTGTGTAATATTACAAGGCATTTAAGCAAGACATTAGATACTTAATTTTTTTAACTTTACTAATCATTATTTTAATAATTAGCTAATATTTAACTAATCACTATTTGTATTAAAATCTTATTTAAAACTTGTCAAGTTAAATTTATTTGTTTTATCTTTTTCTATGTCTAATCCTTTAAAAGAAATGACTTTTTAACTTACTATAAAGTATTTTTTGTACAAGCATAAATAGATTTTTAATATTGAAAAATTTCTTTCTGGTGTGGAAGATCAGATTAGACTCCAATCACAGAGCATACTCGGAGTTTTCAGCATATTAAGTTTAAAAGAAACATAAATATATTTTTAATATTGGAAAATTCCTTTCTGGTGTGGAAGATCAGGTTAGACTGCAACCATAGAGCATACTCAGAATTTTCCATAGACTAAGTTTATAAACTAATAGAAAGAAAATCCTTTTTTTGATGTGGAAGGTCAGATAAAACTGCAACCACAGAGCATACTTCAGATTTTATTCTATTAATTTTAAAAACTTAATTTATTTAAAAGAAAAGATAGTTTGTCTCAAGAATTAATTTACCATAACTTATATTTTAATTTGGAAATTTGATCAAAACTTCTTGGTTTCTATGATAAAGGCCGTGAGCTATATATAAAAAGGAGTGATCATAATTTATTTATTTAACAATATATAGCTTGATTAAGAATATAACAAAGTGCTTAATATTAACATGTGAGGGTTAATCTTAGAATATTAATTAATAGTACTATCTTTGAATCTTAAATCAAGTTTTAATCTGAAATCTCAAAATATAAGTTTACATATATGCATATATATACTTATTATGGATTCACGTTAGTATAAGAAGTTTACACATATGTTTATACATATAAGTTAAAAATTCCTCTGGTTCTAAAGAAAAAGAAAGGCCGAGAGTTTTTATTTTGTATTTTTTTTTATAATGAGTAAAGGATCTAAACAATTTTAAATATATAATTTCTTTTGTCAAATAATTGTAAATTGATAATAATAACTTTAATAGTGACAGAGGGTTATTTGTTAAAATAAATAAAATAGAATCTCCTTCATTTTCTTAGAACCAGAAACACACCTACACAAAATAAAATCAACTTACAACTCCCATCAGTGAAGCTAACTACCACCCTCTCTTCCAAATTTCACTTTAAATTGTTAACTCCTTATTATCCCCTGAAACTTAAAACTGACGCACACACACACAGTGGAGGCTTCAAAGTTGCCTCTTTTATTTATTTTAACTTTTAGTAGTAGAACCTTGACTTAAAATGGAAAAAGGACAGCTCTTGCTCTTGCTTTTGTGGTCCCTTATTTGTTTTCCTTTTTAAGACATAAAATATGTTGTTGTCTATTAAAACAAAAACTGGTTTCCCTTATTAGTTGACAGAAACGAAAATGAAAATGAGAGAAGGATTTTACTTGTTATTTTCTAGCACTAAAATGTTGTGTTAATTAGATGATCCAACAGTGTTTTTAAAAGAGAGATCCAGGAATCAATAAAATAAAACGCATCCCCTCTTACAGTTTAAAAATGTTAGATTCATTCTTAAGATGTTTAAGAACCAAAAATTGAAGGAAACTCAACCAGAAGTCCCCTTAAGGTAGACTTTACAGAACAGCAACAGCAACACAGGAAATAAGAAAGAGAATCAAAATACAACATTAAAATAACAGGAACAGATGAAATACTACTGAATCAAGAAATAAATTTGACATAGTCTCCCCTTAAGGAGGAGCTAACCAATCAGTCCCAATAACAAGAAATATTACAAGGAAATGAAAATACAACAAGGAAATAGAAGAAATACAACCCAAAATAATATAACATGAAACAACCAAGGAATCAAAGCCTCACTCCCCCCTTACCTAGAGAGTGATTTCGGTACAGCAAGGAGGAAGAGAGGAAGAAATCTTGCTTTAAGATTGCTTCTTGGTGGAGGAGGAAGGTAGCTTTTGGTGGTGGGTGATGGAGGTTTGTTGTTGGTGGTGAGGGGTTTGTGAGAAGAAGAAGAAGAAGAAGAAGCAGCAGCAGCGAGAAAGGGAAAGACTAAAGAGAGAAGGTAGAGAGAAGAGAAATGGTTCGTGAGGGAGGTGAGTGAAAAAGTGAAGAGAAAGTGAAAAATGGTGCCTTTTATAGATTTAGGTTCCCTTTTTAATTTCTTTAATTAAAATTAAAATGGCACATGTTTATCTATTGGAGTAAGATAACTACGTGAGAGAGAGCAGACGGAAAAATTAGTGGGGCAAGGATCTACGCGGATAAAATTTTATCTGTGTTTCTTCTAGCTTTTTAATCAAATAATTTTGTTTTAAGTTGAAACTTTTTAAGATACTTAAAATATATGCATTATTAATTATTATGACTTAAAATTATATTTTTATAATTATTTTTGAATCAGCTAGGTATTTTTAGTTAATAATTCATAGTAATTTCGTTTTAGCTCTATAAATTCCCAAATTTTACTAGAAATTATATTTTTATATATGTGACTTAAAAATGAACTGGCTTTATTAATTTCATCAAGTTTTGATATTAATCCTATACAGGCTGACCTATTAGCAGTATGTCTAAAGCGTTCTGTAAAATTTTCTCAGAAGTCTTCTAAAATTTTTGAGAAAATTATCTTAACTATATTTAAGCCTATAAAACATGATTTTAAGTTCAAATAATCATTTATAATTATTTGAGACTTATCCTCACGTTTGCCACAAATATTGATAATTCAGTATAATTGTTGTTCTAATAGTTATTTCAGATTTTCATCTGGAATAATTACTAAAATTTTCAATTATATAGAGTATAAAATATTGGTCACATTAATGTGATTTAATATTTTATTATCCTATTTTAGCTTATCAATTCTCAAAAACACGATTAAGAATAAACAAATAACTAATTACGGAAAGCAAAAATGAGGGTGTTACAAATTGCATGCCAAAACTAATTGTGCAATTCCCAACAAAATGGCCTTGACATCCGCTAAAGATGCCTACTAAGATACCATGGATTTTATGTATCTCAACACAAAAGGACAAGAATAAATAGCAAAGTCCTTCTAGAATATCTCATATGATCATTAAATGTGCACAAGAATATATGACAATACAAAATTTGATAAGTCTCGAGACATAATAAAAGGTTATATGCTCTCACTAATCCTTTATATACCAAAATAAGATTAGAATTCTCATTAAAGCCCACTAGAATTGAAATACTCTAATGATAGAGGAATCATAGCTCTGTAAGATAATACTCAATGTAAACAAAATTCATTATTTTCTCTCTCAAAGAAATATGTATTAGAGAGAAGTAGAGTTAGTATAGGATTAATGAGAGAAATGGTTAGAAACAAGAATATGAAACCCAACATACAATTCATCTATCAATTACAGAGCTTTACAATAGGGTTTCATAGCTAACCACATGTTAATCCTCAAAGAATATTGACCCTCAAAAGGATCACCTAAACAAGGTAACATTTACTTTACAAACATGAGTGAGAAAATCCCTAATATTTAAAAGTAGAATATGAGATCACTTGCAAGTTTTCAATTACTCATTCAAAACATAAAGTCAAGTGCTACAATTATAAATAATATCTACACACACTTGAGTGTAAGACTTGGTTACACGCAGCGGAAGTATATGGGACCTATACTTAACAAATATTAAGGATATAACAACAAATAATCTCTGACTATCATCACAAACTATGTTGGACATAGGTTTATCTATATATCCCAAATTAAAGCATATAGCTTCAACAAAATTACGATCTGAAATACCATAAGCAAGCATACAAAATATGGTATAGAGAAATTAATCTCTTCAAATTTGAGATTCCTATATTGTCCTATCAAGAATTGTCTACTAAAAATATATGACAATAGAGAGTTATCACACAACAATATTCTATAAGAGACTATCACAAAATCCTTAATGTAGGTCCTAACAACAAAATGATTACAAATAGTATGTGACAAGAAAACCATTTTATCAAGACAAATAAATTTGGTTGCTCATATATGATTAATTGGGCATTTGAGGTAGAGATCTTGTATCAACACAATCCATTTACACGACATTACTTTCAAAATGCTAGATTCTCCCACTTGATAAAGAAAAATAGTTGACTTAATTTTAAGGAAAATATCCAAAGAGCTAAACAAAAAATTCAACTATTATTATTATCTTTATCACACTAGAACCATATCGAGTAATGTCATACTGATAGGGTATGTCCACTACCCACATGATAGCAATCTGTTTCTATAAAATATTCCATTAAACAAATTTGCATTGTGACAGGTAAATGAAAAATTTCATAATATTGGATTGCATAAAAAATAATGCTCAATTAATTGGTTAGACAACGAGGCTAGTATGGAACATCAAGGAAACATATGTGTAAATTATCACATACTCAGATAGTTAAATGGTTCCATACAAATACAACCAAACATGCCAATTTCTTATTTGTTGAGATCTCTCTCAAGAATCTCAAAAAACACAATAAATAAGAAATATAATACTATAATGCACAAGAGAAAACTTATATCATCAAAAACTCTAATGTTGATAGGCTACTCAAACAAAAAATCTAATATAAGTGTAGAACAAATTGTGCATTGTACCTTAACAAACTATATCAATAATAACACACTGATAGAGTATAATTATCATCACAAGCACCTCAACAATGTAGAGAATCATACTCGATAGGAGTATTGTATTTACAATATTCCACACTACCCTTAGACCTCCGTGAATCTTAGTATATACATAGGTTAACGAGTATGGAATTTGAAATCCCAAAAACGGAAAAACAAGTTTATTGCCATAATTTGCATGGATAAGATCGAAGTATTTCCATTTACGTCATCAAGTATAACATACGTTTTTTCTTCTTCTTTTTTTTACGTAGAAGTATAACATACGTTAGTCTTTGAAAGAAACACGAATTCTTTTTTATTTCTGGGAATCCGAAATCAACTAAATTATTACTACAATAAAAGTGATGAACCATTCAAGCAGTTTATTTATTTTGAAAGATGTCATCAAACTAAAAATTTAATTTTCATATATGATTAGTGTAAAGATTTTTATACTGCTTATCAATTAAAAATATTTCATATATTATTTTTAAAGTAATTATTATAAAAAATAATTATCTCATCATATGTGACAATTTATAATTAAATGATAATGTAAAATGTTGTCTGTGACTCTAAATCATAGTTCAATCTGATGGATGCTTAGTCTGATGTGTTGTTCAGTCTGATGGGCACTGGATCTGATGAGGAATGTCTGGTACAGACTAAGGACCGTCTGATGGTCAGACAGTTAGGATAGTCTGTTTCATTAGTTTGATACGCATCGTCTGAAGAGGCAATTTTCTGTTATGTTTTCTGTTACAAGTCCTGGTGACTTAGAGCCTATAAATAGAGGGCATGAGATCCCTGTGACAGTAACTGATAGTAACTAATAGTAACTAACTATATGTGAGTGGGCAATACAGGAGTGAGTAAAGAGATAACAGAAATACTGGATACGCAAGGGGGAGAGAGAGAAACAGAGTGTGAGACTTGGGTATTTGCCAAGAGTTCTTCTTGAACTTGTGAGGGCAGAACCAAGGGGATTTTCTGTTGTATCTTGTAACGATTCTGGTTTCATAGCGGAGCTGTTCTTTCCCGTGGACATAGGCCGCATTGGCTGAACCACGTAATTGCGTCGTGTTCTTGATTTATCTTTACGTTCTTTCTTTTGGGGTCTGCGTTGTTGCACGTTCTTGGGTTTCTTGGTTTGGTTTGTAGTTCTTTGTGTTCTTGATAGTTTCTATTTCTTTCTTGCTTATGAACCAACAAGTGGCGCAGTCTGTGGGAAGAAATAAAAGAAAGGAAGAAGACGAGAAGTTGAACCATGGGTACCA
Organism: Pueraria montana var. lobata; assembly: GCA_026413185.1. Taxonomy (NCBI): domain Eukaryota; kingdom Viridiplantae; phylum Streptophyta; class Magnoliopsida; order Fabales; family Fabaceae; genus Pueraria; species Pueraria montana. The sequence goes on along the minus strand of CM048649.1, from coordinate 67,650,650 downwards.
AGTATGACATCGAGAAGTTCTCCGAAAATAATGATTTCGGGTTATGGAGAATCAAGATGGAAGCCATCTTGGTGCAGCAAGGATGCGCAGAAGCTTTGAAGGAGGAGACACATATGTCTTCCACCCTTTCGGAAAAGGAGAAGAGCGACATGATCGACAAGGCAAGAAGTGTCATAATCTTGTGTCTCAGTGATAAAGCACTGACGGAAGTTGCAAAAGAAAAGATCGCAGCTGCTATGTGGGCCAAGCTGGAATCCTTGTATATGACAAAGTCCTTGGCGAACAGACTCTGTTTGAAGCAACATCTGTATTCTTTCAAGATGACAGAATCAAGATCAATAACAGAGCAGCTTGCAGATTTTAACAAGATTCTTGATGACTTGGAAATTATTGACGTGAAACTTGATGATGAGGACAAGGCTCTGCTTCTTCTTAACACTTTGCCTAAGTCTTTTGAACATTTCAAGGATGCCCTTCTATATGGGAAGGATCAAACCATTACGCTGGAAGAAGTACAAACTTCAATAAGGACTAAGGAGCTCCAAAAGCTTCAAGAGTCAAAGACAGACGATAATAGGGAAGGCTTGAATGTCTCAAGAGGAAGAAGTGAAAAGAAAGAAAGTAAGGGGAAGAAGTCCAAATCAAAATCAAAGGGGAAGTTAAAGCTTAAGTGCTTTAACTATCATAAAATGGGTCATTTCAAGAAAGATTGTCCAGAGAAAGGAGGCAAGGGGTCTCGGGTTTCTTAGGAATCTGCTGATGTTGTTGTTGCTTCAAACGGTTATGAGAGTGCAGGGGTCTTTGTGGCATCAACTTCTGAAACACATAGGAATTGGGTCATGGATTCAGCATGTACATACCACATGTGTCCTATAAAGGATTTCTTTGAGACCTTAGAGTTAAAGGAAGGAGGAGTGGTGCTCCTTGGGAACAACAAATCATGCAGAGTGCAAGGCATGGACACTGTCAAACTCAGAATGTTTGATAACCGGGAAATGTTGTTGCAAGATGTGAGGTATGTTCCTGAGCTCAAGAGAAATCTTTTATCTATAAGCATGTTTGATATTTTGGGATACTCAACCAAGATAGAATATGGTCTGATTAAGATTTCAAATGGAGCCTTAATTGTGGCTAAGGGAGTTAAAAGAAATGGTCTTTATATTCTTGATGGCTCAACTGTTATTGCTCATGCATCTGTAGCTAGTCAGACGTTACAGGATAAGACTAAGTTGTGGCATCTGAGACTAGGGCATGTTAGTGAAAAAGGTTTGGTTGAATTGGAAAAACAAAATCTGTTGAATGGTGATAAATTGGATAAACTAGAATTTTGTGATCATTGCATACTGGGTAAGTCTCATAGAGTTAAATTTGGGACTGGCATGCATGTCTCTAGTAGGCCCTTTGAGTATGTTCATTCAGACCTATGGGGTCCTTCAAGGGTGATGACTCATGGAAGGGGTTCCTATTTTCTCACCATTATTGATGATTTCTCTAGAAGAGTGTGGATTTATATCTTGAAGAATAAGTCTGAAACGTTTCAGAGGTTCAAGGAGTGGCATACTCTTGTAGAAAATCAACTTGGGACCAAACTGAAAGTCTTAAGGATTGACAATGGGCTGGAATCTGTTTCAGAGCAGTTTAATGAGTTTTGCAGGAAATAGGGAATCAAGAGGCATAAGACTGTTGCAGGGACTCCTCAACAAAATGGCCTAGCTAAAAGAATGAACAAGACCATTTTGGAAATAGTGAGGTGCATGCTCCTGGGAGCAGGTCTACCTAAGAATTTCTGGGGTGAAGCTGCAAACACTGTTGTGTATCTGATAAACAGATGTCCATCGTCTGCTTTGGACTTTAAGACACTTATGGAAGTGTGGAGTGGGAAACCGGCAGACTACTCTAATTTGAGGGTGTTTGGTGCTTTGGCATTTGCTCATGTCAAGCAAGATAAGCTGAAAGCTCGTGCTGTGAAGTGTATCTTTATTGGGTATGCAGACGGAGTCAAGGGGTATAAGTTGTGGAACTTGGAGCCTGGAGAATCAAGATGCTTCATAAGCAGGGATGTCACATTTAACGAAACCAGAATGGGGATGATGTGCAAAAATCTGGAAGAAAGTAAGGACAAAGCTCAATTTGAGGTGGAGTCTCCTACTCGTAATCTGAGGAATGATCGTCTGATGAGATCAGGGGAAGCATCAGATGAAGCATGTCAGCTACCAGCAACAGACCCTGTGGGGAACCCTTTTTGGTCAGAAAAAGATGGGAAAATTTTTCGCGATTTGGACATGGTGTCATTTAAATTTTTGCAAATGAGGAATTTCCTGTCTTAAAAGAAATGTTGGTGATTTACTCTAGGACGCATAGGAATTTGAGTAGTATATGTCGCAACCGGGGTCGCGGCGGGACGGCGAAAAATAATGTTAAAAACAAAGGAGTCGCCACCATAGTTTATTAAGAAAAACTATGGAAAAACCTTTAAAAGAAAATGGCCTCGAAACCAGATTTTGGGTTCGGGAGTCAATTACGCGTAGGGAAGGTATTAACATCCTACAACGTCCGTCCTAAGATTATTACCTCTAATTAAATGTGCAAATTTGAATAACTTTAAAATTATTTATTTTACCCCTCAAAATGAACAAGAATATTTTTAGATATTTTATTTATTATTTTTTTTAAGCAAGAGAATTTTTATTATTAAAAAGAAGTTTATTGTTACGAAGAAAGAAGATTATTATTGTATTTTTATCATTTCAAATTATATTTTTTTATCGTTTTAGCTCGACAGGAGTGATTCCCTGCTCCTACGTATCTCCAGGTGCAATGGAGAAATCAGAGTTACGTAGTTATTTGTAGAAAATATTTGTGTGTTGGATATTTTTATCTGTTTTTGTCTTTTTAATTTTTTTATTTAAAAGCTTTCATGATAACCAAATTAGAAGTGCATCCAAAGTGATTATCATTAACTTTTAGTGATTTTCGCAATAACCAAATTAGAAGTGCATCTAAAGTGGTCATTGTTAAACCTTTATTATAATTAGTCTTTACTTTTTATTTTAAAAGATTTTCATGATAATCAAATTGAAAGTGCATTCAAAGTGATTATCTTTAATCCTTTTTATAGTTTTCGCAATAACCAAGTTAGAAGTACATCCAAAGCGATTATCACTAAACCTTTATAGCTTCTGTAGTAACTAAATTGGAAGTGCATCCAAAATAATCACCGGTAAAGCTTCATTTTATTATTAATGTGATTATTGTTATTATTATAAAAAAGGAGACATACTTAAAGATATTCTGGAACTTTTATTCCACCGATTCAGATTTTCCCTTTTTTAGTATTTTTTTTTTGCACACGTAGATCTTAATAACAAAAACAAATTTTAACATAATAAAATAACAATAGAATAAAGAACAAGAAAATGGAAGATAAAAAAAAAAAAAGAAGAAAAATCACATGCGATCACGTCACGCACTGGCAGTGGACTTTTTATATTTCATATGCCTATATTTCATATGCCTTCCTCACCATAAATAATAACATAAAGGTTATATGTATAAAAAATAACATAAAATAAATATAACAAAAGAACAAAGGAAACGAAGGTGTCAGAGGCTTACAAGGCTCAAATGTGAATCAAGTAACAAGAAAAAAAAAAAAAAGACCCATGCAGATGCGTAAAGGCTTCAAACCAACAAGTATCAAACATTTGCAGCTCTGAAATTATTAACATATATAGCAATTGTACTTCAAACCAAACACAAAGTAAGGAAACATAAAAATATCACAAACTAAACAAAACATAAGCAAGTAAGCACACTGAAGAGCGAAGCATCATGAATGAAGTTTAGGAAAACACAGACCTTAAAAACATGGAACAAAAGGAAAGACAAACAAGGTAGAAGAGTGTACAAAGTGTGAATGGTTTGTGCGGTGGTTCCGTAGTTGATGGAACTTGGGTAGCATTGCTGGTTCACCGTTTCTGTCTCAACACATGGTGTAGCAACTTGTGCCCGCAGATTGGTGTCGGTGCAAGAGCAATGCAACGCCAGTGAATGTATTCAAGAGCTTGATGTTTGTTAGGAGGTTCAGAGACGAAAGTGTATGTTGGGAGGTTTCTTTGGAGTTGGTGAGAATGCTGGGGTGTGATTTATGGAGGGTGGAAAATGTTTGGATTGTGATGGTTTTGAAAATAAACAAGAGAGAAATTGTGTGGGTTCAGTTGTTTGTGTTTAGAGTAGTGTGATACTCTCATGGTGGTTCAAAGGTAGAAAGTTTCATGGCTCTTTGCGGGAGAAAAAGGATGAGCAGTGCTAATGTATGTGATCTTCTGTAGGAGAAGCTGTGTGAGAGCTAGCTAGATCCAAGAGAGTGTTGTGACGGTGAGAAGGGTTGAGAGAATGAAAAATGGTGGGGGGTTTGTGGAGAGAACTTGGTATGAGGGGGATATGAAGAGTGTGAGTGAAAAAGAGCAATTGGTGAGAGTTATCTGAGCGTCCCCCTTCCTTGTGACTTCCTTATTATTTATATTCAACTTTCATCTCCTCTTTGTTAATCTTTTTGTTTTTCATTTTGTTTGCATTCATGGACAAAACCTGCACTTTGGTGCAGAGGTGGAGAGCTGTCGTTGCAGGCAATGCAATGGAGAGGTAGTTGCCGGTTGGTGGCTCAAGAGGTGCCTGCAAAGCTGAAATGTCCAAGCCAAAAAAGGAAGAAAGCAAGGGATCAACAAGGAGAAATAGGTCTTGGAAGCATACTCAGAAAAGCTTGATCGTGATCCTCTCTTTTCCTTTCCTTCTTTCTCTCTTTTTTTTATTGCTTTTCTTTTGCTTATATCTGAACCCTTTGGTGCACGAAGAACTAGCGTTTTTTTTTTTTTTTTTTCTTCTTCTTCTTTTTTGTATTTTTATTATTTAGTTTTTGTTCTTCATTTTTTTATTTTTCCTTTTTCTTTTTCTAGGACTCAATTTTGCTATTTTTTATACTTTTGCTTTTTTATATTTTCTCTTTTTTTTGTTTGCCCGGACGAAATTGGGTATTCACAGTATAAATGGTAGAATATTTGCAGTGATTCAAATATTTGTGGTACCTAATAAACAATATATATAAAAGAGAGGAATATGGTAGAGAGGAAATCAAGTACATAGCTTTTCCTTATTGTGGGTACTAGAAGCATCAACCAGAAAAGTCTAGGTTATACAAGTTGTTCCAAAAAGAAAGGTTAGGATACCCGCTATATCAAGTCACAAATATATACATCAAGGTAGGAGATAAGTTTAGACTCTCCAAACTCCCACAGATAGACTATATATATATAACAGAACATAAACATATAAACAACACACTAAACAACACACAACCCTCAGTGGTTATGTCTAGCATCCATCTGCACCACTAGTGTGGTCCTCTTGTGATCCATTCTCGCCCGTTCACTGCTTAGAACTAGACAAAACTAAGAAACACAAACAAGGAGGAGTGAGGTTTTGTAGTAAAGTACGATAGAGGTGGGAGAGTAAACACACATAAAACACATACGTTCATTAACACATACACGCATATTGAGTGACATATCCTTACTATATGGTTGGCCAAAGTATTAAGTATATCCCCGACAAATATATTAAAAATTACTATCAAGTAAAGTCGTGTCCTTCAAACACAGATAACCATACATACACAAGTCTTTACACAATCTAAACTCACTACAGATCACATATGTCAACAATCACATAACTCACAAAGTTAGTTGTCCTATATGAATGCGGTGCATGATTCCTATGTTAGTCGTTACTACTCTTTCATTAATGATATTATGCAAGGGATACCCAAGTAGTATTTATATAGCGCCTTTGGCACTAAGCCGTGGAATAACCCAGAAACTCGGGGTGGCACTAAGCCTAGGAATCACCAAGTCTGGGTGGCACTAAGCCTGAAGTGGCACTAAGCCTGAAGTGGCACTAAGCCTGGGAGTGGCACTAAGCATGGGATGCCATGATGCGTGATTTCTTTCAATATCTTTCTCTTGTATTAAAGATGAGATGGATGGAATAAATTTTCATGGAAGACACTTGCCCCTCATTTGTAAACCTTTCCTTTTCCTCTTCACAAACATTTTCTCACCCATAAAACCAAATCATAAACCTTCAATAGAAAAAGGGGAGAATAAAAGAAAATGTCTATAGCTAGAAAAACATTAAGTATGATTTTTAAAAGCAAAGGAATTATGAGTTAAATGACATGATAATATGATTATATAGATCTAAATATAGATGTAGGTAAGTGGTATTGAAGGAACATAGTATAAGTTTACTAAAACTAAAAGCTGCACATAAAAATAAAACATACAATAGCTTGAAAATAATTAAGGCTAATAAGAGAGCAGTTTGGGTGAGAAAAATCTCAAAAATAGAAAACTCATTGTTTGGGGCTAAAGATTTACAGGGAACTTCTCAAAAGATCAATAAGGCACTGCTATTTTTTCTATAATTTTGCAACTGCCACAGCTGCCTTAAATCAAGTCCCATTTCACAGCCAAGGAAAATAAACTGCAGAATTTTATTCCATCTCCATACACATCTTCCCAAATTCATAATTAATTCTCTAAAAATGAAAATTCAGTGATTCCAAATTCTATAGAATCATTGTCAAGTCTATTTCTTATAAAAATACATATCAATCACCAATCCATGCCCAAAAGTTCAGTTTATTATTTTTATCTCGCAGCCACACAGCATCACCAACAACAGGACAGGTTGCAGTGTAGAAATCACTGAAAATTGTACAAAATTCGGAATGACATGGGACCAAAAGCATTGCAAAGAGGACAAATAAATCTATAACAGTGCCAAAGGAATTAAAAATCAAAGATATGTGGCAAACACAGTGCAGACCGTCACACAGGACTGGTGCTGTCTCACAATTCCAGAATATAATATCAACGATTTAAGTCATAAAAGGACATCTTGCTTAAGTCAAAGTAATTACACATACAAGTCTCAATGATCACAGTTCACATAATTTAAGCATAGCAAGTCATCAAACTCAGCATAAAAGTTTATTTATAAATCCTCCCCATACTCACTACTTACTCAATCATAATTTACTCGGTTAAAGCTTTTAAACTAATACATGTATTATGAAACAAAAATTACAAGATAGTCTCTCAATGTACATCAATCGCAATAATCACAAATCATACAATTATCACATGATATAATATAAAAAGTGCTCTTTGAGCAATTCAATCAATTGCTTTGAGCCAGGGTTTGCTGGATAGTGAGAGAACAACATCGTCCTCTCGACATCATATATAATTACTACGTATAACAACAGTGGCGGATATACACGCCTTACGACGAGTCATAGTTCGACTCTTCGGCACTAAAACCCCAAAAGTTTAGAGTGGGGAACTCCTAACACTCTCCGCACGCCAAAACGTATAGTACCCCTCACTCCCCCCTTACTTGAGGGTTTTCCAGGAACCTCCGAGAGTACTCTGAGACGTTATCCTTCGTGCGTAGAACCTTCACTCTAACCCTTGATCAACGTAAATACTTCGCAGAAACCAAAATGAAAAAAAAAACTATCAAATAAAGAGCACAAGAATAGAAGTTAATTTGTGATTAGGGATTCAAATTAAAGAGGACCATGAGAATTGAATCTCTAAATAGGGAATTTGAAATTTACCAAATTAAATTGGAGTCAAGAACATGCACACAGCCTCAAAGAAATTTCAGATTTATGAAGATGAAACCATGACTAGCTTCGGTGGAGGAGAAGACAAATTGGGTCTTACATGTTGGTTTGAATGACGGAAACACAAGGATTTGGTTTGACCAAGAGGGAAAGTGAGCGTAAAATGGGGGAGCAGGGTTTCGTGTAGCATAAAATGGCTTTAGGAAGTAAAATAAAATAAAATTGAGAAGGCATGAGGCGGTGGTGTTTTGGTTTAGCAAAAAATGGCACGTGTACTATTTATATGTATATATACATGGAAAAATTGACATGTAGTGAAGATGGTGGCACGTTGCTAGTTAGTTGGAGTCATAAGATTGATGAAAATCAATTTAGAAAGGAATTGGTTTAGTAATTTAGAATGGTAGGAATAAAATTGGTATAGTTTTAATTAAATAAAAAGAGTAAGATGTAATTTAAGATATGATGGTGTGATTACAAATTAAATTTGGACACAGAGGTAGTTATTTAAAATATTAGAAATAACTATAGCAAATATTTTAGAGAATGAAATTAATAAAATAAACAATAGGAATTGCTATAGCAATAGTTGGGGTCTTTAGGATTTATTTGGATTTACTGAGGGTACAAGAATAAAATTTAGATATTATTGAGATTGTACAAAGATCTCAATATGATTATTTTAGGACTTAGATTATTTTATGAGATAGAAATTGTGCTCTTTAATTGACCACTTTGACTCTAAACGAGCCCTAAAGTGTTTAGTTCTCATCATGGGTACTGGTGATTATAAAATCACTAACCACTTGTACACGTCCCTAAGAAACTATTTGTTCTCTATTCATAAACCTTAACCTACTATCCGCAATCTAACAACAATGCAAAAAAAAAAAAAAAACTACACTATATAAAATCAAATAATTTTCCATACACATATCAAGTAATCAATCAAGCACATATACCATAGCAACTTATAAGCTAACACCTCAAAACAGGATGATACAGACCCAGGAAGAACAGACTGAGGCAGTTCAGACTCTGACTATCAACTGACCAGGGATAGGAAAAAGAGGATGATAAAACCTACATAGAGGTTTGGATATGCTGATCTTATTTGCTATGCTCTGAATGTGGCTGAAGATATACAAGACTCAGAACCGAGGAACTTCAGGGAGGCAACAGAGGGCAAAGAAAGTCAGTACTGGTTACAAGCTATGAATGAAGAAATGGAGTCCTTGGATAAAAATCAGACTTGGACGCTTGTGGATCTACCTAAAAACCAGAGGGTAGTTGGATGCAAGTGGGTCTTCAAGAAAAAGGAAGGCATTCCAGGTGTGGAGAAGGCAAGGTACAAGGCAAGGCTTGTGGCTAAGGGTTTTACACAAGTAGAAGGGGTTGATTGCAATGAAATTTTCTCACCTGTGGTAAAAACACTGTTCTATAAGGATCTTGATGGCAATTGTAAATCAGTATGATCTGGTGTTGCAACAATTGGATGTCAAGACAGTTTTTCTGCATGGAGATCTTGAGGAAACCATCTATATGCAGCAACCTGAGGGGTTTGCGGAGGATCAGACGAAAGTGTGCCTCTTGAGGAAATCATTGTATGGCTTGAAACAGAGCTCACATCAGTGATACAAGAAGTTTGATGACTTTCTTCTGAGGATGGGTTTTCAAAGGAGTGGTTATGATAGTTGTGTCTACATTTTGAGAAGAGAAAAGGAATGTATTCTTTTCTTGCTTATGTATGTAGATGATATCCTTATAGCTAGCTCAAGCAAGGATGAAATTTGTATGCTTAAGGAGAGGTTAAACTCAGAATTTGAGATAAAGGACCTTGGTACTGCAAGGAGGATTCTTAGGGTGGATATTATCAGGGATCAGACGAAGGGAGAATTGTTCTTATCTCAACAAGGTTACCTGAAGAAGGTAGTGGAAAGGTTTAGGATGCATCAATCTAAACCTGTAAGCATACCTTTGGGTCATCACACAAAGCTTTCAATTACTTAAGCTCCTAATTCTGAAGAAGAAAGGAGGAAGATGGACTCTATTACATATGCTAGTGGAGTAGGAAGCATCATGTATGGTATGGTCTGTAGCATACCAGACTTGGCCCATTCTGTTAGTATTGTAAGCAGGTTTATGGCCGATCCGGGTCAAGTTCATTGGAAAGCTCTGAAGTGAGTGTTGAGGTATGTGAATGGATCTCTGGGATCTAGTCTGAGGTACAAGAAGGCACCTCAAGGTGGAGATGCTATTGTGGGGTATGTTGATGCAGACTATGCAGGGAATGTGGATACTAGGAAATCCCTATCTGGGTATGTCTTCACACTGTTTGGGACTGCTATTTGCTGGAAAGCAAACTTACAGCCTGTGGTAGCTCTGTCCACAACTCAAGCAGAGTATATTGCACTTGCAGAAGGAGTGAAGGAAGCTCTATGGTTAAAAGGGATGATTGGTGAACTGGGAATTGCATAAAAGTGTGTGCTAATTCACTGTGACAGCCAAAGTGCTATACACCTTGCAAATCATCAAGTTTATCATGAGAGGACAAAGCATATTGATGTTAGGCTTCACTTCATTAGAGATGTGGTTGAATATGAAGAGGTTAGGATTGTGAAGATTGCGTCTGAAGACAATCCTGCTGATGTATTCACAAAGTCTCTACCGAGGTCAAAGTTCAAGCATTGCTTGGACTTGATTAATTTCTCTTAAAGCAAAATTTCAGAAGTGAAAGAGCAGTGCTATGGTGGAAGGAATCGTTCTTTGCATATTTAGAGTCAAAGTGGAGAATTGTTGTTTGTGACTCTAAATCATAATTCAGTCTGATGGATGTTCAGTCTGATGAAGGTTCAATCTGATGGGCGCTGAGTTTGATGAGGAACATCTGGTACAGACTAAGGACTGTCTGATGGTCAGACAGTTAGGATAGTCTTTTTCATTAGTCTGATACGCATCATCTGAAGAGGCAGTTTTCTGTTATATTTTATGTTACAAGTCCTGGTGACTTGGAGCCTATAAATAGAGGGCATGGGATCCCTGTGAGAGTAACTGATAGTAACTAACTGTATGTGAGTGGGCAATACAAGGGTGAATGAAGAGATAACATAAACATTGGGTACGCAAGGGAGAGAAAGAGAAACAGAGTGTGAGACTTGGATATTTGCTGAGAGTTCTTCTTGAACTTGTGAGGGTAGAACCAAGGGAGTTCTCTGCTGTATCTTGTAACGATTATGGTTTCATAGTGGAGTTGTTTTTTCCCGTGGACATAGGCCGCATTGACTGAACCACGTAATTGCGTCGTGTTCTTGATTTATCTTTACGTTCTTTCTTTCTTTTGGGGTCTGCATTGTTGCGCATTCTTGGGTTTCTTGGTTTGGTTTGTAATTCTTTTTGTTCTTGGTAGTTTCTATTTCTTTCTTGCTTGTGAACCAACATAAAAGTATTACATCGATAATGTATTTTATTTTAAAATATAAAAAAAATTAAGTAACTTTAGAAAAGTAATAACTTTTTAATTATTTATTTAAAACGTCTTTGAAATGTAAGAACGTAAAAAATTATTGAGCATTATTTTATAACAGTTGAATATTTGAATACCCATTCCTTTATACTTAGTCGTATATATTCTATGTGCTAGATTTCAGCATTGGTCCACGGAGACTTTTGTACTCACTCACAAAGGTTATCGATTTTAATTTCAAGTACGTTACTATTACGATTTGTGGATAATGTAAAAATATTATAATATTTTATAAATAATAAAAATCAATAACTAAATAAACTTTCAAAATATAATATAACCATTTTTAATTAATTTTCTGTTTTATTTATAATTTCCAAGGAACCAAAATATATCCGTCATAAAAAATTATATCATGTAGAAATTTATACATTTTTTTAGGAAAGAAATTTATACATTTATTAATCATAAATTATTAAAATAAAACATCAAAATGAGAATGCATACTTGATCTTTATGTCAATAGAAAAATCTAAAATAAAATATTTCATTGGGTATTTTAAAGCATTAATCTATTAGGCGCTGACTACCGTGGGGAAGTAGAATAAATTGTCCACCGTGAGCAAGGTTTTTATAACCGTTAGATTTGAAAACTTTTAAATCAATGGCTAATTTTTTCTTTTGTTTTTATTTTTCTTTTCTTTTTTTTTCTCCTCTCTTGCCCAGTTTACCCCTCTATTTTTATTTTTTTTCTCTTTCCTCTTCTTCCCTTCTCTGCCGCCGATCATAATCAACTCTCAGTGGTACCCTTCCGGTGGTGATATACCCACCACCAACCTCAACATACCAGCCACCGCACTTGCCCAATTGATGCCATAAAATTGGGACTTTGCTTAGATGTGCTTGGAGGATGGGTGCATGTGGGAATAGGAGGATGCCCAATCGAAAATGTGTGCTTCTTGAAATTGCAATTTATCTTTGTATAACAGGTTTTGAAACTGCATGTCATTTTTTCTGGGACACAAATCAATCAAACCCCAACCATGTTTTTGTTCCTTTTTCTTGATTTAGCACTATCCACCAACCTCCGAAACGATGTTGTCCACCTCCAATTCTGTTCCACCGTTTCTCTTTATTTCTTGAAGTTTCAGATCTGAAACCTACATGTAGAGGCAACCCATAGATGCGGCTCCGTGGCCAAAATGTTCCTTTGGAAAAGCCAAATCTGAGTCTTTTAGAGACGGTGCATCCTCAAATTGGAAGCGAAAACATTTTTTTTTGTGTGCTAGTGATTTTTCGAACTGGATTTGTGCAAGGTTGAATGAGAATGGTGGTTGAATGGGTTATTGTTTGTTACAGCAAAAAGGTGAAGCGGTGGTAGTGGTTGTGGCCAGAGAGAAGACGAGGAAAGAGAAAAAAAGAAAGGGGTAAATCAGGAAAGGAAGGAAAAAAGAGGGGAAAAAAAAGAAAGTAAAAGCTTAATCATTGATCTCAAAATTTCCAAATCTAACTGTTATAAAAAACTTGTCCACAGTGGACAATTTATTCTACTTCCCCGCGGTAGCCAGCGCCTTAATATTATTAGTTTTCCCTAGCTACACAAGGTTTTGCCTGTAGAAACATAATCAATCAGGCATTAATTTGATTTCACATTGTACCCTTTGGTTGGTAGGTACTATGGTGCACCAAAAGCCTTTCATCACCTTAATGTTTCACTTGGGTCACAAGCTAGCGCTATCTAACTTGGCATCAAGCATTAATTTGATGTATCTATGAATAGATGAATAATGTAATTTTAAATATATGTTTATAATTTGGTGAGCAATTAATGGGTGCTTAAATTAACTTATTTACATATTAAATAATTTTTAATGATTTTAATATAATTAATTTAAAATAAACATGTACTTGATCTTGTTTTTACATGGAACTCGTAAATAGTAATATATTTCCTTGAATTCAAAGAACAGTTACATCATCTCAATGTCGTTGCTTATAAGAGTTACTTCAAGTTAAACAATGTTGTTTAACAAAATTTACCATTGAAGCATATAACATGGCGTTGCTTGTATATCAACGTTGTTTAACCAATTTTAAACAATAAAAAAAAATTAGGCTCATTTAAGTAACTCATTTAATGTTTATCATTGGAGAAAAAAATAATAAAAGCTCTTAAGTATGAAATAGAGGGTATGACCAACTGAAAAAACTCTTAAGCAATTTAATAAGTAGCTATGCACTGTAAATGCTCTTAAGGGTTTCATTATGATTATTTTTTACATGATAATTGTTCACATCAACCATATTAAGGAGTTCTCAAGAAATCTTAATAAGTTCTCTATGTGTAACTCTCTGGTGACAAAGGAATGTCACTCCTATTTATTGAATGTGATTGGATCCAATATTAGAGGTTAAATTGCTTTACATTAGACAATCGACTCATTATACCTAGTTGGTCTTAAATAGTCGGTCTCCCAAAAGATAGTTCAATGCTAGTATTCTGTTTATCACGCAAGAATTACCTAGGCATGTTAGGAAAAAAAAAAAACTCATAAATGCACACCACCCTATAATGATTTAATGAGATGCATAAAATGTGAAGGCGAATTGACCTTCATCTTCTAGACTTGTATTTGCTATTTATCACCTCTTATTTTTTGCCTTGTTGTCTCAATGTATTTAATTGTAGCAAGTTAATGCCTGAACTTTGAAGATGACTACATATTAAAAAAAATAGAATTTAATGGCTATGTATTACTGTTGTAAAACCTCCACTAAAAATAATTAGGTAGAATAGTTATACGCCAATTAATCCATATGCTTGAGGGTTATAAATAATTATAAATACACTTATTCATTTTTTATTCTATTTTTCATTTATTTCTCTTTTTTCTATTTCTGATTGTCCTATCACACCACTTACTATATTCCTAACTCTATTTCTCTTCAATTTCCCCCCCTATCTCTACGGATATACCTCAAAATGGGGTATAAGTTTATTTTTTTTTTTTTAAGTCAATTTGATTATATCTCACCTCAACTTGATTTATAATAGGTCCGTCGCACGTGAGTCCATTTTTTTTTAATAACGATTTAAATTATGTTCACAATTTCTCTATTATCTTGTTAGTCTTATTTATCTGGACTTTATTTTTGGATTTGGGGTAAAACTAATAAAATAAGTTTAAAAACACGAATTTGAATTTAAAAATTTGAAAATATATAATTGTTTTTCATTTTTTTAACAAGATTTTTTTTAAAAAAAAAAAAAGTGGCCAAAAGCTTGCACGAGATTGAATCGTACTAAAATGTTTCTAATCAATAATTAAATGAGAGTTTCTATGGTACTTCCAATAATTTTGGAGGTATTTATACCATTGTTTTTCATCCAATCAAATCACATATTGGTTTTTTTCTAATTAATTAATAATTTTTTTTATTATTTTCAAAATAGTCCATGAATATTAAAATATTGTTTTTTAAAATAATAACTTTTTTAAATTATTAAATCTGATTATAATTGAAAAGACAATGAAAACCTAATTGGCTAATCTCCGTCTGTGCTTGTGCTCTCTGACTCTCACCCTCTCAGGTAGTTTCTATAGAGATTCCGATTCCTCGAAAACCTATTCGCATTCCTTGTAGCAAGAACGGCAGAACGTGACCTAAGGGGATCAAGAAAGGCGTTGACAGAGATAGTGCATCCATTCAATCAGTTTCCTACAAATCGCAATAATTCTTTCCATGTACCTGAGCAATGCAACTATAAAAATAAGCTGTCTGTAACATATACATTTGAAAGTCCATTAAGATTATACACTCTTCATTTGCAGTGTGCAGAAGACTTGACATCAGTATTTTTTTTTTTAAAGAAATTTTTTATTAAAATAAAAGAAGCTTGGATTGAGCACGAGGAGTGCCATATCCAAGACAAATTACAAATTAAAATGTTGCAGAAAGAATAGTTGTCAACGTGCTATTCCACAAATCAATATACCCCCACCAATCTATAACCAATAATAATATAATTCCCCAACAACAAGACACAAGACTTCAATAATTCCAACTCTATGCCTGCTGTCAATAATTCCACCTCGCAATCGTCTCCCCTTACGTCTTCTGTGGCCTCTGTTTGTGTAATTCGCACTATCTCTGTCAACGCCTCTCTTGGTCTCCTTAGGTCGCGTTCTGTTGTTCTTGCTACAAGGAATGTGAATGGGTTTTGAGGAATCGAAATCTCTGTAGGAACATGAGAGGGTGAAAGTCAGAGAGCACAAGCACAGACAGAGATTAGCCAATTAGGTTTTCATTGTCTTCTCAATTCTAGTCAGATTTAATAATTTAAAAAAGTTATTATTTTAAAAAATAATATTTTAATATCCAGGGACTATTTTGAAGATAATAAATTTTTTTATTAATTAATTAGAAAAAACCCAATCTGTTATTTGATTGGATGAAAAACAACAGTATCAATACTCCCAAAATTATTGGGGGTACCATAGAAACTCTCTAATTAAATTAGTCCAACCTAACTCAACTAAAAAATATAACCAAATGCTTTAGCAAGTAAAATTTATCTCTTGATTATAATTGTTTAGTCTTTCATTCTAGTCCTGCATTTTTTAAACTTTCCGTGTTAGGTGACCTAAGTTCTATATATTCTCTCGTGGGTATTAATAAATTGTGGGTTGGGGCTTAGGCCCTCCCATTTAAAAAGAAAAAAAAAATATTGATCTACATTGAATCAGCCAGGTAAATGAGTTTGATTGACGTCGATTGACACAACTGTAAATAAGTTAAACGTTGGTAATAAATTCTTATGTAATTATTTGTTCAACTCACTTGGTTAAATAAATGAAACCAACCAGGATCACATCACGAAAGTTGTTTTATCTGAATATGATATAGGGTCATTTTCCATCTCCGCCACATTTTCATTTTCATACCATACCAGTGTATAAATGGAAAAACAATGAACAAGGCTAAGCAAAATTAAAAAAAGTGTGTTGTTTGAGTAGCTGTAAATAGTAGCCACCAGCACATGAGCACTATCTTACAATGGCTAAACCAAAACTCGCAACTGCTTTAATTACCATAGAGGAGTGATGCCAACTGTAACACCTAATCATCGAAAGCTGCAAGCTGTGAAAGCAACAACTTTCACACACACACACACACACATATTCGGATATTCCATCAATATAAAATCTTATGCATTGTTTGTATGTGTTTTCTCAACGAAAAATAATTTTTAAATTGAAGGAGAAATTGCTTTAGTCCCTCATTTTCCCCCTCTCTTGAATTTATAAACCAAACAATTAAAAAACTATAAATCTTTCTTCCATAAGTGTATTTGATAAGGTCATTTAATAACTTACAAATTACTTTAATTAGCTTATAAATTACTTTAATTAATTTATAAGCTACTTTCATCAAATGAGAGTGAGCTACTCACGTAATATTTTTTTTATTGAATTAATCACATCACTATTGTGTCTAATTATAGCGTTACAAAAAAAATTAGCTTATAGAGAATTTTCAACGACTATGGAGTCATTGATATGATTTGGATTTCCTATAATTAAAGTCATTGGTAAATGACATTTATGTTGAACAATTAATATAAAATAAATATTTTTTTTATATCAAAATATATTAAAATTTAATTTATTCACTGATCCGTTTAAAACTTTAATACATTTTCAATCTTTACATTTAACAAAAGTGATGTGATTTTGGTCTTTCATTAGCTATTAAAAACAATGTTTCTCTTAAAATGCAACGAATAAAATCATTAAATTTTTATAGAGGCTAAACTTGAATTTTGAGATAATTTGAGAGATCAAAGATATATTTTATCCATTAATATATTACAAATAACCATGAGTATGTATTTTTTTTTTATTTAAAAAAAGCCTTTAGTGATAATCATTTGATAGTAACAAAACATTTCATGATGTCAAAATATTAGTGTCGGTTAAGCTATTAATAATAGCGTGTTGAAGACATTAGTACTCAAAGTTAATGATGGTTAAATGGTAATCGTCAAAAAAAAAAAAAACTACAGTATATATTTACTATATCACCATAGTCATTATCATCGATTTTATATTTTTATCTCTTAAAAATCCCCTCATCTTTCAAAATCAACTTACACTCTTTTATTTTCTTAAATTCACAATTCAATTTCTATGTCAAGTAATTCTTTTGAATCTTATCATTTTTTTACATTTAATTGTGTTCTTTATATATAATTTAATTAATATTATTGTTATTAGCATATTATTTTTAATTTTTAATAATGTTTACCTTTTGTATGTAATTGTAGGATGTTAACGTGAGTAAAGTGTTGCTTTATTTTTAAGAGTGACAAAATGGATTAAACACATTGCATTAAGCTGCCTAATAGGTGTACCTAATTCCAGTTGTTATTAGGGATGATAATGAGACACAATTACTACTAGTAGTCTCTTGTTTCCTACCCGTATATGCATGCATATCTATAAAGTCAGTATCTACGAATTTTATAAGTTTTTATAGATATTTATGGATACTTATTACTCTCTCCGTTCCACGTTTAAGGTTTTGACACAGATATTAAGGAATGTAATTAATTTGTTGAATTTCCTAGAAAATATTAGGTAACTTCCTAATATATCTTTTATCTCTCTAATTAATTCCTTATTATATACTACTCCCACTAAGTATTTATTAAGGGTAGTCTTGAAAAAAAAATATTTAATGTAGCATTGGATTTGTAAAACGTCATATATTTTGGAATAAATTTTTTTCTCTAAAACGTCATATAATCTGGAACGGAGAGAGTAAATAATTTTAAAAAATAATAGTAATTTTAAAACATATTTATACTAAAAATAAATTAAAATAACTTATTTTATATATAATAAATGTATCTTACTATCCGCTATCGCCCATTAAGTAAATACACGTTAAAGTATAATTTTGAACCTGTAACAGGTTTTTATCATCATATGTCCGCACGTGCGAGTTTTTTTTTCATCCCTAGTTAGTTCTAATTCTAATGTTGGGTGTTCCCCTTATCTGTACACCAAAAAAAATGTTCCCCCTATGTTTTACACTGGTAGATGGATGTCCGAGCAATTTGATATTGTGGCGATGGCAACGGAACAAGCTGATAACTGAGTGTGTGTTTGGGAACCGTTTCCAACGATGTAAACGAAAAATTCTACTTTCCAAAACACAAAAATAAAAAATAATAATTTATTATTTCTCTGTTCAAGAATCATTTTGATCAACTTAATCACAAACCAAACACACCTTGAGAACGCACCATATGAGCTATATATGCAGGGCCTGAGTGACAAGTAAGGTAGAGTGAGAGGAGAGGGACTAGTCAGCTGTCACCTTGGTACAATTTTACAGTTATTGCATGTGTTGGGTACCTGCAGCTGCCTCAGTTTCTGTTTCTGTTTTCATTTTCTTTCTTATATTGCTATATCTAGCTATCTATACCACCCGTATATTACTGGGATGGGTTTGTAATGGGGGTGTTGTTTTCAGCTTTGGATATTTGGTGGTGTTGCTTTGGATTTCACGTGGTTATCTAGTATTTGCGGAAATTTATGCCTCAAATATTTTATAACCATTTGATTCAATTGCTGATGCTATATGGTGTAGGTACTACTGGTACCATGTTTTTAATTTCTATTTATATACAAATAGTTTTGCTGATTTAAAAAAAAAAAAATCTATACCACCCGTGAAGGAAGAAACAAGAGGCCAACGTTCAGCCAAACCGCTACTTCGCTACCCATTGTAACTTAACTCTTCCCTCTGAACGCCTTCCAGACATACACACAGAAAATGCGCTAAACTAACATACTGCCACATTCATCAATTTAATTGCTCTTCCTCTTCACTTGCAACACCAAGTGCAACCAAATCCCTAATAGATATGGTGCTAGCTCAAGCCGTGTACAAATGTACTTATTTTCCTGGATTACTTTCTACTCTATGGCTCATTGTAATTACAAAACGTGGCTTACTAAGTGGACTTTTTTCTTTAATCTTATCTTGTTAATTTGACACTTTAAAATAATCACACTATGACTTTTTTTGTATTTTACATTGATATATGGATTACGGAATTAGCATTATATTAAAAAAAATGTTTAATTATAATTTTTACCCTCAACTTTTTCATTTTTTACAGATTTTATCTCCAACAAATTAATTTGACACATTTTACCTCCAACTTTTTAAAAAAGTTATAAATTTTATTCTTCACAGTTTTGATGACGTGACATGCTAACATAAGCATAAAAAATGGGAATAAAATTCACCAAAAAATAAAAAATTAAGGATAAAATTTGTCAAAAATGAAAAATTTAGGAGTAAAATTTGTCAAAAAATAAAAAGTTGGAGGTAAAAAGTGTAACTATTTTAGCATGTCACGTTACTAAAATTGTGGAGGGTAAAATTTGTAATTTTTTTTAAAAAATTGGAGGTAAAATATGTCAAATTAATTTGTTGGAGGTAAAATCTGTCAAAAATTAAAAAATTAGAGGTAAAAATTGTAATTAAACCTAAAAAAAAAAAAAAAGAGGAGTTTTGAAGCTAAGAGTATTAACATTATTCCAGAAGAAACTGCACAGTCATTCTGGTTTCATATAGCATTATAGATAGAGATTTTTACAAAATAAAAATTACATGAAACGACAAAGCTGCATGTCTGGCAACCAACCCATTCTGATTTGTCTTTTTCCGCTGTCCTCCTTTCACTCTTTCTCCCTCCCTCGCATATCCCAACATACACTCAAAATATATACTCCTACAGTCCTACGTATATAATTAATTTTGTACTGTACGTATATTGCCATTCGTGATTTTGTATAAGTAGTATAGTATATAAACCTTATTAAATTTGTTTGGTTGTGGTCCCTGCATCAGAATACTGTAATGCAACACTGGTTTCATGTTTCATAATTGGCTTAACTGAATAATTTGCAATTATCCAATTTCAGTCTTAAGTTTCAATTGCGTTAAATGAGTTTCTCAAGTTTTCTTCAATTTATAATTAGATTTCTTTACCATTTTTCCATCTAATATTTAACGGAATAGCTCACATGATAAATTGAGCATTACATAACACTAAGTAAATATAATGTTTTGATGGGTTATATTTTTGTTGTGTGTATATAATGTATTGATGCTAAAAATATAACCCATCATGTATGAGCTAAACAACATAAAATATTTGAATTACATTGATCTTAAAAAAGTATTCTTACTGTATTGATTTAATGATCGTGTTGATAATATTTGTGAGTAAATTTTTGTTTTTATTTCAACAATGAACAACAAAAGAAATATATTTCTATTATGAGCAAATTAATAACTTAAATATTAGATGAAATTGGGATTGAGGAATCTAGTTTTAAATGAGAGAAAACTTGAAAGACCTAATCGGCGTATAATTAAAATTTAAAAGACCAAAAATACATAATTACTATACTTTTTTTTTGACGAAACATAATTACTATACTTAAGAAATTAAAAATACAATTAATCATTCACATTTCTAATTTTTCACGTGCATTTTTTCATTTAAAATACTTAAAATGAAATACTTAAGACCTATTCACATTTATAATATTAATCACTGCACATAAATTTTAGATTTAATTACAATTTTTACCTCTAACTTTTTAATTTTGGACGGATTTTATCCCCAACAAATTAATTTGACGTATTTTATTCCTAACTTTTTAAAAAAGTTGTAAATTTTACCCTCAACAGTTTTGATGACGTGACATGCTGACATAAGCATAAAAAATGGGGGTAAAATTTACCAAAAAATAAAAAGTTAAGGATAAAATTTACCAAAAATAAAAAAATTAAGGATAAAATTTGTCAAAAAGTAAAAAGTTGAGAATAAAAAGTGCAACTATTTTAGTATGTCACATTCTCAAAACTGTGGAAGGTAAAATTTGTAACTTTTTTAAAAAGTTAGGGATAAAATACGTTAAATTAATTTGTTAGGAGTAAAATTCGTCAAAAATTAAAAAATTAAGAATAAAAATTATAATTAAGCCTAAATTTTATGTTTAAAAAATTACGGACTGAATGACAATAACATTTAGAGCAAATTACAGCAACATCTTCTGAGATTTTGTGTAATTACATATGGACTTCCTTTTTTTTAACCATTACACATGCACCTTCTGTAGGGGGTGTTAGTGTAAGGTTTGAGGGGGTGTCACTATAATATTTACAAACATATCAGGAAATGTTAGTGTAATATTTTCAAACTTAAAGGGATATTAGTGTAATGTTTTCAAATTTAAAAGGGTATTAGTATAAAAAAATAAAAAAAAATAAAATTATATATAATTACATGAAATATCATGAGATACTGCTGTAATTTGTTCTAACATCTATCATTACTTTGATTAATTTTCGTAAGTTCTTTTCAATTTTCTATTCATTTTAATATATTAATCGTGCTTATGAGGACAAAGGGACTGTGTGATGTGATGGGAACAAGGATAAGAACAGGTAACCAGAATAGATATACTGATATATCATTCTATTTCTACAAAACCAAAATCTAAAAAATAAATGGTCGTGGCAGTTTTGTGTTTTATTATTATAAATGGTCGTGGCATGCTAGAATTCGTCATTATATAAGTCCAAACTCCAATCTGTATCCAAAACGCTGTCTCCAGAATCAGAAGAGACAGTTTTGAATTTCCGAAAATTGATGAGGTGGTGGCAAAATCCCCCCCCCACCCACTCCCAAAGTCTTTTTAATGTTAAAAGAAATTTTATAACACATATTTTAATATTTTATGATAAAAATAAAATTTTGATTTTTGACGGCTAAAATACCTCTACAGCTTAAAAAATAAAATAAAATCGGAGCTCATGATAAACAACTTATGCAGAAGTAGGGATGAAAATAGGTTAAACTTTGATCAGACTCAGGCCTGATCTATATCATAATTATTAAGTCTGAAACTGACCTATTTATCTATTATAGATATTTTTCTAGACCTTAATTTGACTTGTTTAAAAGTCTGACCTGACTTGAAAGCCTATTTACGTGGTATGTTCTATAAAATGGCCTATAAATAGGCCAATAAATCTATAGGCCTAGCTAGGCCAACGGGCCTAAATACACTAATGGACCTTGTTCATCACGTAAAATATTTAATATTTTCTAAAGATTAATATTAAATATAAATATTATATATATTATATTAATGTAATATATATATAAATATATAATATTATATATATTATTATATAAATAGACAAGTCTGTTAGACTTCATAGACTTTTTTTAAAGCCTGAAGTCTAACCTTTTTAATTAAAAAGACTTTTTAAAAAGTCTAAATCTGATCTTCTTAATAAATAAGTCAGACCAAACCTTTGATGGAACATGCCGTAGGCCCCCTAAGGGCCGCTGGCCTATTTCTACCCTTATGCAGAAGTCACTTTCACGAGGATTGGTTTATCAAAAGAAATAAACCAAAAACGACCGAATGAAAAAGAATGAGAACAGAGTAAGAGAGAGAGAGAGAAAAACGTAAAATAAGAAAATGAAAAGAAGTGAAAAACCAGGGGAGGCACTATGCTATTCAAAACCTTCAACATTCAGAGATTCACACCAAAAAAAGTAGATACAGATCCATACAGTCTCTCCGAATCAGCAACTCAAGAAGCTTTGGTTTCAAACTGAACCATAATTGAAGCTTCAGACAAAACGCCATCTCAAAAGTGCTGAACTGGCTTGTACCCACCCAGAACAACAAACAAGAAAGAAATTATACCTAAAAAAAAGAAGAAACAAAATACCCATAACACATCAACACTCTAATCCTCATTGTGCTGCTTGACAAACTACCCCCAGTATGCTTCAAGCCTTCAAAGGATATCCATTAAAGAAAAAAACATAAAGTTTGAAACTTTTGCTCTGGTTCCTATCTTCTTTGGTTCCGAGGCTTAGTTGCTCATTAAATGTGACCATTTCTTTCAACAAAATTGTGATCTTGATCATTCGCCATGTTTTTAAGACTAATCCTTTCCACTGGACATAATAATCCCTTCACGAATTTTGCTTTAAGCTGGTCCAAACAAAAAGAGAGAAAAAAAAAGAAGGAAAAATGTAAAAAAAAAAAAAAAAAAAAAAGAGAGAGAAAAGAAAAGAAGAAGGAAAATCCAGTGCATTTCATCTCCAATTGATTAAATGACCAATTTATGACATAGCATCTCAAGAACCACCCAAATCCTCGACCAAACTTACAAGTTAAAAAGAAAGAAAGAAAAAAGAGAAACAAAATTAAGAGCACCTAGCTAGACTTATATATTTACAAGAAAGCCCTTGTTCTAAGTTCTAACAAAAGATGGGAAATGGAGGAGATATGAGGATTTGGAGTGGGTTCAGTAATCGATATACAACTCCAAGCGCCTAGCGCAGTGGGTACAAAAGTACTTTCTCTTGATCTTGAAGCAGAGGGGCAAGAAGCAGAGCCTGGACTGGATCTCAACATCCATGGCTTCAACTTTGGCTCCACAGTAAGGACACGACCCTGGGGCTTGTTGTCTTCCCAGTTCCTTCTCTTCCTCGTCGCACACGTACACGAACCACATTTTTCTCCTGCAACAGCAACAACTTCCCTTGGCCAAGTTGGACTTTACCACCACAGCTTTGTGCTCTGTGCTTGCTTGTGGGACAGCGCAAGTCCTTATCTCGAATTTGTAAAAGTTGAGGGTGTAGCCCTCTCCAGCTGGGTCGGTCCTATTTATAGACAAACGGCCAAGGTTGTTGCCTTGTGGGTACAATGGTAAATACCAAATAGAGAAAATGCATCACCTGTTTAATTTAAATTTAAATATTTTTTTAGTTCATATAATTTTTTTTTTTATTTTTGTAAAATTATTTTTTAATTTTATTCCTTATAAATTATATTTATTTTATTTTTCGTCTTTATTGTAATTTAGATAACATTTTTTACTATTCAAAGCACTATCTAAATCACTTTAAAGACAAAAAATAAAACAAACATAATTTACAAAAAATAAAATAAAAAAAAAATATTAAATTACAAATACTAAAAAAATATTTAACCCTTTAACTTATGAGTAACAGGTAATACTACCGTCTAATCGTATCTTCCCATATATAATGCTTTTTAATTCTCTTGGCAGCACCATGTGTATGATATTTTAATCATTTATTTGTATTGTTGTATAATAAAATGGTTTGCTCTCAATTAATCAAAAAATATTATTGAGGTAACTTTTATGTTTTGTTTGCTATACAAGAAAAATATTTTAATCATGTTTTGTTTGGAAGGAAAAATCGAAAAATTATTTTCTTTTTATTGTTTGGTTATATATATGAGAATCACAAGTTTTGTTTTTCTTCCAAAATGAGAGGAAAATATTGTCTTATATATTAAATGACTAAAATACTCTTACTTTTATACAATTTTTTTAATAAAGTTATTTATGTTACTTTATATATATATATGTTTATAGTTATATACTTATTTTTTTTTCTTTTCTATGTTTAGATTAGGAAAAAACAGTGCAAGGAAAGAAAGAAATGAAAGAAAAAAAAAAGAAAAAAGAGAAAGAAAAGAAAATGGAAATGAGATAATTTTATAAATTGTTTGGTAAAAATAAAAATGAGAAAAAAAAAAGTTAAGTATATATATAAAGTACTATAAATATTCCTAACAAAAAAATATAAAAAAAAACACAAAAACATCTTTCTCTCCAATCTCTCCATTTTTGAGAGATTAGTAAACTTGTGATTCCCACCTACTTTTTAATCATTTTTTGTCATTTGCTAAAGAGTCAAACAAAGGAAATAAGAGGGTTTCATTCCCTTTCGTTTAGCTTTATTACGTACCAAACATATACTTCATTTTGTTTTCTATTAAACAATTGACTTAAACAACTTTTTATAGTACCCGTAAAATAGGCGATTTTGATTTTGCTACCTAAATTATCATTTTTCCAATTTTAGTATCCCATATATTTTTATGTTGATTTAACTACCTCCCGTTAAAGAAATTTCGTTAACTGCTGATGTGGCTAACGGACGCCACATCAGCAAGTCTAGGTCATTTAAAATTTGCTAACTCAGCGCCATGTCATTTTTACGATAAGTACCTTTTTCAAAAATAATTTTTTTCAGGCACCAAAATCAAACAAAAATAAATGTTAGGTATCATAATCAAACAATAATAACATTTTTCAAATAAAAAATTGTCAGGTACCAAAATCAAACAAAAATAAAGGTTAGGTACCAAAATCAAAACACTCATATTTTATAAGTATCAAAAAGTTATATAAGCCTAAAACAAAAAAATAGTTTATTATCGTTGTCATTACATCACAAGAATTCTCCTCTCTTTTTTTTTCCCTCTTTTCTAGCACGATACTCCTCAACTCAAAAAAAAAAAAAAATTAATTATCACTATCATTGCCACATGATATGCACCTCAACTCATCTCACTTAATGTCTCTCCTATGTTGCATTCGTTTATTCCAATTAATTCATGCAAAATTTTGCCTCCTCTTACTTTTACTACTAACAACATAAGCATGAGATTCCTTACTGCTGAGGCCACCACCGAAATCTTTCAAGTGCCACCTAAAAAGCCTTGGGGGTTCAAGGAGTATTACGTCGAGGAAGAGTAAGAAGAAAAAGGTAGCGAAGATTTGCAATGATGACGACAATTAAGTTTTTTTTTAACCCTAAATAACTTTTTGATACTTATAAAATAGGGGTGTTTTGGTTTTGGTACCTAACCTCTATTTTTGTTTGATTTTGATACCTGACAAATTTTTATTTTTGAAAAAGGTTATTTTTGTTTGATTTTGGTACCTAACATTTATTTTTGTTTGATTTTGATACATGAACAAATTTTATTTTTGAAAAAGGTACCTATCGTAAAAATGATATGACGTTGAGTCAACAATTTTTAAATGACCTGGACTTGCTTACGTGGCGCTCTGTTAGCCACGTTAGCAATTAACGGAATTTCACTAACGACAGATAGTTAAATCAAACATCAAAATATGTAGGGTACTAAAATGAAAAAAAATGGTAATTTAGGTAGTAAAATCAAAATCGCCTATTTTACAAATACTAAAAACTTATTTAAGCCTAAACAATTTACAAATTTATATCACTTTTCATTTCTTTCCTTTCCTTTCCTATTCTTTCATTCTTTTCACTTTATTTTCTAAAGCAAATATACACTTAAGGTAGTTATCATGAAGGTCAATAAATTTAGCCTATATGATAGTTTATGAATAAATGATTGTTAATGCATACATTATTTACTATGAAGATTGCTAATAACAAAAAAATATTAGGTAGTTCAAAACTATCACCTATCTATGGTCTCAATTAATATCTATATAATCCGTACTTGCATTTTTCAATGTACAAGAGAAAATAAATAACACTCAATTTATGAATTATATGGAGATTAATGGATATTATAATGGTCTCAGAAAACCTAATAATTTTTCGCTAACAATACACTTCTTCTTATACACTTTCTCCTATTGGTTAACATTTATTAAAGAGCTATAAGATCAATTGTAATTTCCAACAAATTTCAACCAACAATAAAAAAATGTGTTAGAAAAAAGTGTTTTATTAGCATTTTTCTTTACTCGATTTTAATTAGTATACTTTTTAATTTAATATTTTAGTTGTGACTAAACTTAACACAAGTAATTTTTCATATGGTAGCTTAACACATATAAAGGGTAAAAATAATAAAATCCTACCTTATGAGTAAAAGAAGAGAAAAAAAGATAATAAAATTTTACGTAGAAAAAAGTAAAAAAAATTCAATAAATATTTTATTTTAAAGATAAAAAAATATATATAAGAAACTAGAAACTAGCATTTAAAAAAAAAATTACTTGAATTGATATCTCAAAATACTTTACAAGCTATTAAAAACAATATATTTATCAAATATTATTAATAAGGTTAAATATACTTTTTAGCTAGTAAAAAAACAAAACTAAAAACTAACTTAGATGAAGTATCAGACATAGTTTTGATAATGGATTGTATCCAATTTTTTTTTGCGCCGCTGTATTAAAAAACAATTGACTGTTTTGGCTCACATTCAATTCTTATATATTTTTTTTCACACCACTGTATTCTCGAGTGCTGAAAATTTGTATTAAAAGGTAATACATTTTGTGTATATATATACGAGAGTGAATGTATGCGAGATAGGAGTTAATATTAACAAGGCACAATATTTCTCTGACACTTTTTCTAACATACTTTTATTATTAATTAAATTTATTAAAAATTATACAATTATGAATAAAACTTATTAAATAACCTAGCAATGAAACTCACATTTTTTTTTAATTTTCAATAAATTCTTCTTCTTTTTTATAATTTTTAAAATTTCAATTATTAAAATGGAGTAAAAACTTAAAAAAGGGAGGATTCACAAAGAAATATTAATTTTTATTTATTTTTAAAAGCAAAAAAAAATTGTTTCATAAAAGTAGTTTTTTAAAACTAAATTCAAAATTAATATCTCTTTTTTAGTTTGTAAAATAAAATAAAAATTCAAGTTATTTTGATTTTTCACTTTCAGTTTTCTATATATATTCGTGTTTTTCTCTTTATACATTCACGTCTTCTTCATCCAGTTATAGTCTTTAAAAATTAGTTTTTAAAATTATTTTATAAAATAATTTTTAAAACTGAAAACACAACCAAACACGGCCTGATTAAGACTTTGCAATTAACAAGTCATAGATTTTCAATCGGCTTTTTGAAGACTTGTCTTGAAACGAGAGATCACTCCCTTAATTTAAATATTGTTCACCAAAAAAAATTATTTATATATTTTTCTTCTAAATATTTAAGTAAATAAAATGTAAATTCTTTTTACCACAAACAAAATAAATAAATTCAAACACGTATTTGTTTTATATCATTCTTGCACATTTGTTTCTAAGATTTTATAATATTTCATCAATATATATTTATGTAAAACTACACAACTATGTATTTTAAAGTATATATATGTATACAACTTCAAGAGATTAGTTGAATTTAGCAATCACTAAACTCCCTTCGGGGACTGTGAACGCACACAATCCTGGACCACTTGATTAAGGGACACGAACCGTTACCACTTGTTCCAACCAATATTGGTAACTTTTGGTATTTATTTGTTTATTTGAAGTGAGATAAATATAAACTTTTTATAAGCATACTTCTTAAAATTTTCAGTACGTAAAAAAAGAGTGACTATGGATAAATTTTCTTTCAAAATCCATATGAATGTTCTTATAATAATTGTATGGTTTATGGTATCATGTTGAACCCGTTTAGAAAAAGTTTTCAATAGCCAAACGTTTAGCATTAAATTACAGTCAATATACTTTGATATCAAACGTTTATTATAATGACTTCTTTTTTGGCTGATAAAAAAATGTTTATTATAATGAGAAAAGCAACAAAAGACCAGTCAATATCTAAAATAATACACGCAAAATAAAATCTTACAGAAAAAGAAAAATTATATCATGCCACTTTGCTCTTCCTTTGTTTTGAGTCTAAAAATGCATAACTAACGGGATAACATCAGGCGAATAAAATCTCAATGATATTTGTCGACTCCTACAAGAATAATGTTTCTTTTTCTTTTAATTTTTTTTTGTCTAGACCATAATTTTATTTTATTTTTTGATAAAGATACCATAACTATTTTTTAGACAATTTCGTTTAAATCGGAAATATTCACAATATGATGAGATTAACCCTTTAAGTTTCTTTAACAAAAGAAACTCTTTAAGTTAATTTTTTTTTCATATCCTAGCATGTTTTGTTCTACATCTTAAATGTATTTTTTCATGTCTCATGGCTATATATAATTTTAAGAAGTTAATAGTTACCATTTTCACACCCTAAAATTGTATTTTTCTTTCTTTCTTTTCAACGAGTCTCCAAACACATTATTGTATCCAAAAATTTGTTTTAAAAAAAAATAAGTATACATTATTTGAACAAACTACTCATTGATATATAAAATAACGATCACATGACATATCTTGTGTTGTACGTACTTTAAGTAAAAAGATAGAGAGAAACAGATAGAGAAAAAACAATAATATATATGCCATAGATGACATGGTGAGAAATGTATCCCTATGTAAGTTTTATGATGAAAATAATTCACAAATTAGTTAAAAATTAAAAAATCAACTTTTAACTTAAAGTTGTTATTTTTTTTGGACTGAACTTAAAGTTGTTAATTAAAAACTAAAAGTTATATTTTTTTATCAGTAACTAAAAGTTATATTAAACTAGCCTGTTGAATTAAAAATAATTGAAAAAAAATAGTTATTAAACTAATTGATAAATATAAAATGACACAAAGATTTTTTATGTGATTACCCACACTGGAAAAAATATATTTAGGTACTTATAATCTCGGTTTTTAAGTTAAATTTGAGTCCTTATTATTATTTTTTATTTGATTACAAAAAAGATTATAAGAAACTAATTAAAATAATAAGATAAAATAAAATAGTGTAATATTTATGGAGGGATTTTATTGAAATAAATAATGTAATATATTAGTAACCAAAAAAGTTATCTCACTCATAAAAAGTCAAGCTATATTAATTGAAGATTTATGACTAAATTAATGTTATAATCAGAATAGCTTATTTCCTATCACAAGGAACCGGTAGCATTAAACATTGGAATAAATGGTTAAAGAGAGTTTCTAAACTTGCACGATATTCTTGACGGTTTTTCATGTTTAGGAATTACTTGAACTCCTGAATAGGGATGCAACACACTCTGTATGTAACGTAACGTAAAGCACAAAAGCATATATTATAATTAGAACGATATTCCATGTGCTGTTTGCCTCACCTTTGATTCTGAATTTATGTGATTATATCATCTTAAACTGACGTCCTCAAATCTCAATGTCTTTCTTGGCTAAGATATATACCAGCACCAACAAACACCGTGGCTGCTTGTGCATATCCTCTACATTTCATTTTCATGCTTCTCAAGATAACGTAATAAATAAATAAATGAAACAAACACTACTCGAGCTTTACCTTAATTAATTTATTCATGCAAGCACGATAAAACCTTAAAATTTTCAACTAGCTAGATAGTTTGCAATCAAGCACACAGACTATTGCCCATTGGTCTTGGTACATTTTAGAAGAGAGGGAACGGAGACAAAGAAAACGACATGCATACGTGCCTAGATGAATATTTATTGATTTATAATAATTAATCAGCTTTAGAATCAATATGGTCTTCTGTTCGGTGCGTCTCAGTGTATTGCTAGTCGTCATTTGCATATTAATTTGTTTTTAAACATAAGAATCATCGAAATCAATTTTTTCTTCTTCTAGCAAATCCTTTTTATACACATGATACGGATTTAAACCCTAATCTATTGAACAGTATTCAATTATTTGTCAATTCTATCGAACTTTGTTTGTAATCTATATATGTATGGTCTACTGAAAGAAAAGTTTAGATAAACCTTAATCTGCTTAAAGAATTCAGTTATTAATCCATTATATCAAACTTTGTCAGTAATAATCAACATGGTTTTAAAAGTTTAAACGAACCTTTCATAGACTTGGTCTATTAACACGACCATATCAATACGAAAGAATTTCAAAATTCCAAGTTAGAATATCCTCTGCGTTGTATGAATGAATTCAAATAAATGAAAACAATAATTGTATAGAAAATTAGTACGATGAAAAGAAACAATATGAGAAAAAAAAAAATTGCATATTAATGCGTCTATTAAACAAACGTCGATCGATAATGCGCATAATCAATTCATGACGCTAATTACCTTTTTTATGAAAAGGAAAACTATTATAAAGTCTTAACTGGAATATAGTTACGTCCACCGGATATATATAGCATACAAAGGGCACACCTAATGCTAATATATATGATGTGGAACACTTGCAAAATAAAGAAAAAGTTGTCCACTAGCCAAATTGCCTTCTTTGTGCTTATAGCACTCGCTTGTTTATACTTGGACGTTGGACCTATGTAGGGGAGGTTAGACTACGATCGAGAGGAGATGGCAGCTGCATGACTTACTTATACATCTTGGACTATTAATTATTTGATGAGGACACTTTAATTATTAAGTAATTAAACTTTTTGTATATACGCAATAGATGACTAGACAAATATTAGCAGAAAAATATTGTTCGCTCAACGTCCCCGGGCATTTAACCACTTTTAAGATATAATAATTAATTATCATTACACATTTCAATAATGTCATATACTACTAATTTTATACGACGTTCACATTTATTTATTTTTAATCACTTATAAAATAAAATTAACTACCATTAAATATTTTAATAATCTCATGGCATTATTAATCATTTTGATACATATTTAACCATTAGTGCAACAACCATAAATTGATAATTGTATACACATAATTATTAACTCTTAACTACCTGTGAGACAAAGTTAATCATTGCTAGACATTTTAATAAAAACTTTGTGAGACATATTTAACCATTAGTGCCACAGGGATATATTGATAGTTTTGTATACAATCACATTTATATATTGTTAACCACTTGTGATGTAAATTAAAGTTAATAATATTTATACATGTAATTAATTACGTGTAATGGTGGATATTGAGTGGAGAATTTCCATTAATACAAATATCATTACTCCATTGTATTTGTTTCTAGGAAAAAAAAAAAGAATTGAATTTGAATAGTGTGAATAAGGATATTTGTGTAATGAGTTATTTTTGTCCTTATCTAAAATTTTGATAGGGTTATTTATTTGAACATGAATCGAACCGATTAAGACACAATAATATATGAAACAAAATTGAGTTAACTTGACTTGTTAACATAGTATATCAAACTTAACATTTTGTATAGTTAAATCCTAAAATTAAAGAAGTATAAAACTATAATTAAGATATGTTTCACACACACATATATTTCAAGATAAATATCAATATAAGCATGATTATTTCAAGTTAAATATCAATATAAACATAATTAAGGTATGTTTCACACACACATAAACACTCAAAGAATTCAAATAATTAAATATAACTTCAAATTTGAACTTATCTCTTTAGCTAAAAATAAGCATGATTATTTGAAGTTAAATTTAAATATTTTACGAATAAATTAATTCATTATTAGTCTATTAAAAATATGATGAATAACTTAGTTTCAACTTTCCACCTTTTTTTTATTTCAATAAAATTAATTTTAAATCATTAAATATAATTAAAATATATGTTTAAATTAATATATTAATAATAAATTTTATATCAAAATGTCTGTAGAATTTAAAAAAAAATAATTCTCAATATAAACCAAATGGGTCCTTATTTATCAATATTGCCACTTCATTCTAGTGGCTATAAATGGCAGCGAAAGGGCACCTAAGGTATATGCTATACGACCCTTATAGAACAAAGAAAAAGTTGTCTACTCGCCAAGTTGTCTTATTTACTAATTAATGCAAAATATATTTTTTTTGTAATATTAAAGTGGATAATTTTTTTTCGTTTCTTTCGATTTTAAAATAATATTTTTAAGATACGTATATAAGTAAAAGATATAAAATTATATTAATTAATGTGTATAATTCTAATCAGGAATACAGGGTCGGAGAGAGGGAACAGAAAATTTGCGTCTTAAACAGAAGAGCTGACAAATTTACAACTATTAATATAATATTACATCTTGGATTATTAATCATTGGATTACTTAGGCCATTGGATGTCTAACCAAATATTTATTGCATTCAAAGGACTTATAAAAGACCTAAAACTTTTGGGTTAAATGGTGCATAATTAACAAGAGTTTTTTTTGGTTACAATAATTAACACGAGTTGATGTTTATTGTCTTTTTTTTGCTATGCATATTTGATTTGAAAAGTTCTTTCAATTTTAACAGGTATATATATATTTTTTTCACATGCACAAGAGGGAGGATTTTAATGGAAGTTGGTTACAATATTGGAAGTTGGAAAATTTTACACCTTTATAAAAAATAGTTCAGATTTTATGGTTCGGTTCAATTTAATTCAGTTTTTTTTTTTTTAAATTTTTATAAAAACAATTCAGTTCAGTTCGGTTTAGTTATTTTAACACAATAGAGAACTTCATCTTCATGGAGCCATAGGCTCTGGGCAGTGAGACTGTGTTTCTGTAGTCCCTCCTCTGTTTCTCTGTTGATATTCATTAATTCTACGTTATTTCAATCTGTGGTTTCTGAAATAATTTATATTTATATTAGAGAAAAAAAGGAAAACATGACTACTGGAGGATACGATATACACCTAAATGTTTGAAACTAAATACCACAAGGAACTTTAAAAAAAGGCAAGAATGCAGCCAAGCTGTCATGCCCTTTTACAGTTCATAAATGGCAACTCAAGAAAAAACCACGCGTCAAGCATCAAGAGAAATAGAGAATGCATAGGCCCAATCCTGTCTCATAGCAAAGAGATACCTTCTCCAGAATGTATTCTTTAATATTAGGCATGTTGAAGAAAGTGTATTGAGTTAAACGATTGGTTATTCTTCATTAATATAGTAAACAATACATTTTTCCTTGTTACGCATATGTGCTCAACATATAGAAGCCAAAGCACTTTATGAAACATTTTTATCCTTTTTCGAAATTAACATCTGAAAGTTTAATGTGAAAAACTTTTAGACTGTCAATATAAAATTAAAGAGCTACCAGACTTTTTACCGTTTACTCAGATTAAGTGGTTATTGTATAGTTGTCAGGGGCTGAGTCTTAGCACAATGGTAATGTTGCCTTGTGACTTTAAGGTCATGAGTTCAAATCCTGGAAATAGTCTCTCCTTTTATATTAGGTGGGAGCCTAATGCACTAGGTTGCCCTTTTAGATTAGTCTAATTTTCAGCCATCACCTTGAGAACATAGGAGGCTTTTCTAGCAACACCCTTGAGAACTTAATGCATTCTCTTATGATCATGTAGTGTTTACAAAATATCAAATTGCACGTGTACGTTTGAAATGATTTTGTTAATGGCAACCAAAGGCTCCTCTAAGATGCTATTCTCAGTCCTCAAATTAGTGCTTACTCTCCCTTCTCCCGTAATGCCCTCTCTAACTAAGCCATGTCACCAAATCCGCATGACAGAAAATTTCATCACTGTCCCCACTCCCCACCTTTGAGAGTATACTTTCCATATAGGTGGCTTGCTTGGTAGGATCCAAGCCCAATAGTCCTTCCTCATCTAAACTCATAATTATGAGTAATTTTTAATAAATGGTAGTAAGTAAAATACATTAATATTTTAGACTCTCTTAGAGTTTAACTTTGTCTTGTATAAAAAAATCATAGAACCTTACTTTAACGATTCACATGCATAGTCAATAAAAATTAAAATAATAAATCTATTAATGATGAAAGAGAATAAAAGAATTAAAATTAATAAACTTTTATTACTATTAAGAGTAATTTTAGAAAAAAATATAAATTTAAAACAAATTCATTGTTACCAATTAAATTAATTAATTTTCTTAATCCTAATGAATTAGTTAATTAAGTGAGGAAGTATTATTTTAAAAACCGTAATTGTTACATTAATATCATACTACTTTAATTTAATTTGTGTTAGTATTATTTCCAAAAATCGTAACGGCTACATTAATACCATACTTTAATTAGTTTTGATTTGTCGTACTAGTACTATTATTTCCAAAATTGTAACGGTTACATTAATATCATACTTTAATTAGCTTTAATTGCTGTTTTAAATTGATAATATTTGATTTAATTTGCATTAAAATACTTAGTGTCCTTAAGAAAAGTGTCATTAATCTATTTTTATTGTGATTTCCAATGCATTCTCATTGTATTTTTATATACATTTACCTGAAACAAGCATATTTAGAAATTCATATTTTGAAACATCTCTTAACAACCTTTTATCATCACAATTGTCTCTAGACTCTAGTGATTTCAAGGAGGAATTCCCAGAAGTTCCAGTAACGTTGGATTTGTAACAATGTACAAGAGTAATATCGTTTAAACAGGAACAACTTAACACTAAATTTAATCATCGTCGCTACTATAGATAAAAAAAAAAAAAAAAAAACGATAACTGGATTGACTAAATTTTAATTGAACCCGCGCAAATTGTATACCAAATCCAGATATCATAGAACGATACTCTTCACATAACAATAATAATTTCATTAACGTTTAATAAAGTTTTGATTGACACATATTAAGGAATGTCGAACCAAAGTAGAAAACAATTAGTTGTTTCACTGGGAATTTTTGTTAGGTCCATACCTTCGAACCCTCTCATCAATCCACTCCCTCATATCCCCCAAGACAAGGTTCGCAGAGTCATCGGGCTCCCCCTGAATCAAAGAGTGATACATTCCATCGTAGAGCTTCAACGTCTTATCCTCAGTGGAAGCCTTCTCATAGAGTAACTTGGAGGAGGAAGGGCAGGTAACGCCGTCAGAGGTTCCGTGAGCAGTGAAAAACGGCGCCGTTACTTTGGAGAAATTATCCTGTACATACTGGGTTACCCTGAGGAGCTCCCGCATGGTCCCCACCCTAGGTGGACCCGTGTAGCGCCTCGGGTTTGACGCTATAACCTTCAACTTCTGGGGATCCCTAATGGCCTTTCCGACCATTTTATTATCCGGCATGGCCGCCCACGTGTCGGCAAGACCGAATAAAAGACCGTACATGAACAAGTGTACCCTGCTGGGTTTCATGTCCTCGGGAATCACGAAGAGTGGCGCGGAGAACATGAGGCCCGTCCACGTGTCCGGTTCCGATTTGAAGTACATGAGTAAGGTGGCTAAGCCGCCCATGGACTCGCCGAAGAGGAACGCGGGGAGGTTTTTGTAGGGCTCGCTGTTGCGGACGTGGAGGAAGAAGGAGAGGGAGGTGGCGGCGATCTTGTCCATGTCGCCGAGGTAGCAGCGGAGGCCGTCGGAGCGGCCGTGGCCGAGGAGGTCGGCGGCGAAGACGGCGTAGCCCCAGGTGGCGAAGTTGATGCAGATTTTCTGGAAGAGCCAGCCGGTGTCGGAGCCGTAGCCGTGGGTCATAAAGACGGTGGCTTTAACCTCGTGGGGTTGGAGATCGAGAGGGAGGAAGGACTGGGTGAAGATTTTGCCATTGGGGGTTTCGAAGTGGGACTTGGTGTTGCGGACGCCTTGGGAGGTGTAGTATTCGTCTTCGGGGGTGTGGCCCCAGAAGTTAGGGGGAACCTCCGATTCCGGTGCCATTGCGATGGGGTGTGGGTGAGTGAGAAAGTTTGTTGAAAGAAATAGAAATGGAAGAAGGGGTTGGTGGGTGGGACCGTTGGAGTGGGTGAACCAACCCCACCAGGGCCACCACTACGGAAATTGTTATGGAAAGGTGCACGTTTTGGTTGGTGGTAATTATGACAGCTAGGACTGTGGTTGGTGATTTTTTTTGGGCTACAATATGGTCAGTTTAAAAGAAGGCCGTATAGAACTTGGCCCGTTAGCTGAATAGAGACTCATTAAGTGCCATTTTGTTTGCACCCCCATTTTTTCCCCAATCCACCCCTTAAGTTTTTTAAATTGAGACAATAAAAAAAATTTAAATTTAGGAGATAAAAACAAAAATAACCTAAATTTGAAGCTCTCACCCTCTCATTCTCATCTCTTGGTGGCTCTACAACCCTTCTCTTTCCATCTCAACATCTCTCTCTCCAGTAACATTTCGCCCCTTCCTTTTACTAGGGTCGCAACTCCTTCTCTATTACAAATTTTTCCCTCAAAAATGTCTCGAAAACTTATTTCAAGAATGTATTAGAATTACTCTAAAAACAAATTTAATTTCTAAAATACATTTAATATATTCTAAA
This sequence comes from Pueraria montana var. lobata, assembly GCA_026413185.1. Lineage (NCBI taxonomy): Eukaryota > Viridiplantae > Streptophyta > Magnoliopsida > Fabales > Fabaceae > Pueraria > Pueraria montana. The sequence goes on along the minus strand of CM048649.1, from coordinate 67,613,548 downwards.
AATAAGTTGTTTTGAATCGCTAAATATGTTTTAAAAATTAATTTTCAAAAATATATTAAAAGCATTTCAAAATGCATTTAATGTACTAAATGCATTTTATTTCCAAGAACATCCAAATATTCCTCAAAAATGATTTCTAGATTTGTTTCTTAAAGAGGTATTTTTGTAAATAAAATGTACAGAATGCAAAAGAGAGTACAAAGAAAAAAAAAAAAAAAGAGGTATAAAAAAAGAAAGGACCAACCATCAATGTCCTTTATCCACCTGCGATATTCACACACTCCTAAGGTGGGGGTGAGGGGTGCCTAAAGAGTGGGAGTGGGGGAAGGGGGAAGGGGAAAGGGGAAGGAGGAGGGTAGAATAGGAATTTCATAAAACGGCCCCATTGTCTAGTCATGAAAAAAACAGATGACCAAAGCCCAGGAAAGAAAAGGAGTACGGATGAACTGTTAACTGTTTTTATTTTGGGTTGGACCCAAAAAATAAAGGTTTTTGTGTTGGGTTTTGGGTAATGGTTCGTATGCTCAAAGTGGATGAAGATACTATGATGGGTCAGAACATCTTATCCCGGGGGTCGAGGGGTTGGTTTGTCCTTTGTTAAAAGCTGAAACATCATAGAATAATACTAATGTCAATAAAAACTTGATTAAATAATTGCACATTTTTGTGTGGTGTGTGGGAGGAGGGAGGGGGCTGACCAAACTTTCTCAACATTAAATAAAACAACCAAAAACAAAGTATACCAACTCTACAATCGTACGTAATGATTTCAGGCTTATTGCGCCAATACCTTTTGATGTATATAACTTCTATTCTTTTAAAAAGCTTTGTAATTAACAGCATCATTGTGAACTTTTATTTCAATTGAAGACATTTGCTAGCTCTTTTAGAGCACTAATTGAAGCGAGGGACCCAAAACAATAAGGGTAGCCCTAACATGAAAAGAACCAAACTCTTCCTCGAAAGGAAACCTTAATCGGGGACATACCTTTTTGGAGAAACTCAAAACACTAACCAATCACAAATTCTTTGTTTATTTCCACATAGTGGAAGGTAGATTGGCAATAAAGTGGCACCCAGATCAGAAGCATGTAAACAAAAGTGAAAACGTTAGACTCCCCAAATTTATTAGAATGATTCAAAAGAATGTTGGCACATTCTTTTTAACAAAATATTTTTCAACACATTCTTTATTTTAGAATAGAATTTATTTCATATAATTTATTTATTTATTTTGAAAGAATTTCATATAATTTATCTAACAATAAAGAATGTGTAAAAAAGGTATCTTACTGTCATTTTTATTGATTTATATTGACTCAATAAGCGGCAATTAGCACGTAGGTAATCGATCAGTTAAGCGATGCCATTGAATACATTTAATTTACTCTTACGCGCTTTTTTTTCGTCACAAAATAATAAATTTAGTATATTGTAATTTTTGAAATAGTTTAAATTTTGCATATTCTCGTTAAATATGACTTATGAGAGTATCATATTCTTTTATATATATTTTTGATGATTCATCGTCAGTTAAATTATGTATATCACATTTAGAGATCGAATTTGATCTTTTATATTATTGTTATAATTAATCACACTCGTCGTATGATGATATCTTTGTTCAGAATTAGTTCATCATTTTATTTGAGTTTTTTTTTTATTAGTGTCATTTTATGGACTACATTATCAAGTTTCATAATCATGTCTTATTTCCTCACATGCAAAATTTGTTAACGCGTTGGTCAATTATTATAAATATGGGTATAATGACAGGATATCATATATGATCATTCGCCTATAATAGAGTAACTTTACATAATTAAAACAGCAGGACACTCAAGTTCTTTTTCTAAAGCAATGTAAAATTTCACGATCATGACTTAATAGAACACAAAAAATAAAATCCATGCATAATGGTGTTCTAAGAAGAAAGAAAGGACGCACTTCCGCCGGTCAAAGTAATGATATACAGTTTTGAAGATATAAATTGGACCCCAGAAAAGCGTCAATATTGTCTTGTAGCGGAGGCAGCTAGATTTCTCAATTTTTATTCTTTATCGTTTTGATTCTCTTCGGTTGGGATCATATATATTTGTGCATGGAATCCCTATATAATAATGATGAGTGTTCTTCGATTGCAGCACATGGAGGAAAAAAGATTAACAAAGGGATAATGGAAATGCAAAACAACTTAAAGGTAACACAAGAACTTTATGTCATTTTATTCTTCATTTATATGTCCTCCTTTCATTTTAAAGCGGGAAAATGAAATGTTTACTTGTAGAGCCAAGGATACAATGTAGCTATCATTTCAACATATATCTTCTAAATGCTAACTACTCATTATATATATCGATTTTGAAACTTCATTTGAAAGAAATCAAGCATGTAACATTTAATTCCTATACCATTTCAATTGTACAATTTTTATCTTCACATTATATTAGGATTAGTTTGCCAAGAATTTATATTACCAAACCTTTTCAAGTATCAAAATGACTTGATTTATATTGGCCATGTTTGGCAAGATATTTTAGTAAACTTTTAATTTTTTTTTACTAGTTAAAAAATTTGTTTAACCTTTTGCAAACAGTTTTTTGTTTTGTTTTGTTTTAATCATGAGCTGAAATGGACGATTATAGTCTTTTCAAAATGAAATTAATGATGATTGGGGAAAACAGAACACAAGGTTAAGTTAAAAGACTAAAAGAAACTAAAATAAATTAAAAATTCTCATAAATAAAAACCGAAGTAGTAGGAGTAAGAAATGATGAACACAATGGTCAAGAGAAGGAAAACAAAACCCATGCTATTATGAAAATGAGCAGTTACACAAACTATTCCATTTTACACCATGAGGACAATTTTACAAGAAGCCCTGAGTACCCAAAATCGCTCACTCTATGAAGTAATTAACTTGGATACTCTTGGGCAGAGAAGAACTCATGAACCCACTATCCGATTTTCTATCTCCTTTACCACCCCAAGAAAGTCTAAAAAGTATACCCTCCTTCCCTCCAAAGTTAACTGTTTCTAAACTGCTTTCAAAAACGTCTTTCAGCCATTTCTCAAACAAGCTGTTGCTAAAATAACCACACCCAACACGCACATCCTCAATCACCCTCTCATCTACACTTAAATTCTCCAAACATTTCTTCCCACAAACCTCCTCAAAAGACCCTTTGATCTTACACAAAAACAACTCTGCCATCTCTCTGTCCTTAACTGGACTTGAGTTAAACTCAAACCGGCTCCCAATTGAGTCAAGAAATCCGTTTTGGTTCAGTGGATCAGCTATAGTTTCTCCAGTCAAATCACTTGAAATGGGGCTACTCTCTCCTGCTTTATCCTCTTCATCAGCTTTCATGTTCAGATCAAGAGTGTTAAAGCTTGTTTGTCTTGAAAACTCTTTCTTCTTGCTCCCTTGAAAACTGTTGGTGTTAGAAAACAAATCAAGTTCAGCTCTTCTCTTGTGGCCTAAACAAGGCTCCACGATCCCGGTTGCGACAGATGGTGTCTCTAAGTTAGGCTTGGTTTCACTGACCTGCCACACCAACCTCATAGCCAAGTCCTCATTCTGCTCCTCAATGCTAGTGGATCCACATCCACCATTTGTCAATATGAATATTACTTGGCTTGAGTTCTCTTCTGTGGAATTTCCAAACTTTCCTGTTTCAAATCCATCTGAGAGGAATTTCTTGAACTGGGCATCAACAAAGTCAACATTTTCTATTAGCACCACAAGCTGTTGGTGGGTTTTCAGTGCTTCTGCCAGCATTTCAGAAAATGGGGCTATTGAAGACTCTCTCTTCAGCATGTCAAAGTGAAGGAGCACATCAGTGGAGCCAAAAACTGATTCTGCAATTGCAAGTGCCAACCTTCTTTTCCCAATGGTGTCATTGCCTTGCACAAGTAACCAAGTAATGTTGTTACTTTGCTTTGCTGATTTGGAATCAATCAAGGCTTCTGCTATTGAAGGAACAGTCTCAGACTGCCATGGCACATTCTCCTGCAATAGTTTACAAATATGAGCTCGTTGCAGTGTTGTATCAGTTATATCCCCCACCGTCGACTCACCTGAACCACCATTGCCAAGAGCAAGAGTAGTCTTGACTTCTTTACCCTCCATGCTCTCAAGGGAATCCAAGACTGGCTCTGTTGCTTCCCTTTTGTTGCCGAAATTGAACTCAATGATGCATGATTGTTGGCGTCGGAATCGAGGGACAAGTTTGGAGGTGGAGCCATGTGTAGCATTGTTGGCAAAGGATATAGAGCTTGGTGAATTGTAACTGTTGTTCCAGTTCCATTGGTTCTGAGGCTGTTTGCTTTGGTGGAGACAGTGGCATAGTCTATTCCATTTTCTTTTCAATTGGACTAATTCATCCTGAAAAATGTTGAAGTATTATAAATAATAAGCACTACAATTTTTCAAATCTCAACTAATAGGAACAAGAACATGCTTGTACAGAAGAAAGATAAAGCTATTGCACAATCATCAAGTGTTGGATTATAAACAGAAAAGTTAACTTGGTTTTTCATTTTCCACTTAATAATTTGCTACCTTCTTTTGGTCTTCTGTGCTATGAGACTGAAGCCAGAAAGGCAAAATTTTCTTTTGGTCTGGCCTGAGAAATTGGGCTTCTTTTTCATAATTGGAGGCACATTCTTCACAACAATTGAGCTTATCCTGCTGCTCCATGTTACCAAAGGGCTTTGTTTCAGGATCATGAGATTGGTTTTTGGAGATGGTCATCTTTGGATCAAGGACACTGTAAATTGAGTGCAAAATATTCACAAAGTTAACATAAAAAATTAAACAAATAGGCACTGTTGAGTTTAGCATATGTGGCATTCCATTCTTATCACTTAATATCACACTAGGTATTAATTATTCCCTGTGGGTGCAATAAGGCATATTTGCAAAAATATGTAACTCTTTTCCTTTTAGTAAAGTGTAGTTTCAGTTTCTCCTATCCAATACCATGTGCATGCGTAATGTGTAAGAGGTTGGTTATATACTGACAAACTAAAGTGAGGCAGAAGCAGAAACAGAAAGGCTCTGCTTCACATCTGCCTTACCAACAAGCCATGCTTTTCAGTTTTCACAATGGTTCTGGCATAGCTCAGTGACCGTACGCACTTCTCAACAAAAATGTAAAACAAATTAAGCTTTCAACAAACCATCATGCCTGGATAACTTTTATGTACTTATGTTTTCCTTTCCTCTTTTCTTTGTTTCTTTTTTATTTAATTTTTTGTTACATTTTACAATTCATATGTTCATTTTTTTTTTGCATTAAATCAAGCAAATTAAGCAAACTAATTATTAAGCAAAAGATTACCTGGGAGCATGAAGACTCAAGCCAAGTCCACCTGATGGAACAGGAACAGCCTGAAGAGCCCATTGCTTCTCAAGAGGGGGTTGCCTCATTTGACACCTCATGTATGTTTGATAGCTAGCAGTGGCCATGAGCCACACCTTAGCATTATTTGAGGTTCCACAGTCACAGAATAACTTTCCTATTTCTGAAACTAAATGATCAACAGGATTATAACAAGAAACTTCTCCATCTGGGGACCCTTCCTCTTTTTCACTCAAACTTGCCTCTTCCACTGTCCACTTCAGGTCTCCAATATAAAAAATGCCACCCCCTCCTCCTGATGCAATGGAATCCACCTTCCTTTTCAGTTCCAAGAGTTTCATCTCAACTTCATCTCTCTTCATGCAACTCAAAGAAACAGGTGGAAATTGGAATTTGATAAAATGGGTTGACTTTAACTCATCAGGCACTTCTGATCTTTCTAACCTCCCCATTATCTCCCCCACAAGGCCTTCAGTTAATGACACTGAGTCACCAACAATCACAGTGTTCTTTTTCTTCTTCCTCAAGAGGATATCCAGAACAAGCCTGATATCATCCTTACTAGAAGAAGCTGTACCAGTGATGGAACACACTGGTGCATTCTTTGGAGGAGAAAAGAGAAGTGAAGGGCTGAAGTCAGAAACATAAGAAGTTAAGAAATGATGAGTGTGCCTGAAATTGGTGGGGTTGGTGGCTGTTTCCCTATGGCTCTCACTGGCAGAAGGTGAACAAGGAGAAGAAAACACACCACCAGAACTATTGTAACACTGAAAGACAGAATGGGGTGAAGAATCCTCTATGTTGTTCTTAACAGCAGTGCTGGAGAAACCAGCCTCTCTCATAACCCTGCTAACACTAGGGTCATCAAGGATGGATATGATGAGCTGTTCCAGCTCAACCTTGATGGTGAGGAGAGGCTGTGGTTGCTGCTGCTCTATGCAGCCTCTTCTCTGGTGAGCCTGAGCTCTCTTCAATGCAGCAATGAGAGCATTGGAGAGAGAAGGCTGAGTGTGGATCAAAGGAGCAGGTGTTGTTGGGAGCCTGTTGAGGGCCACATTGAAGCACAACTCAAGGGCCCTGCATTGGAGAGGATGAGAAGTTTGGTGAGGCTGAGACTTGAGACAGGCCCTTCTCAAGGAACTGCCTCTTAGGCTGAGCAAAGTGGCAGCCACATGCAGAGGAGTGACCTGTGCATGGCCCCTCCTCCGAGCCAACCCCAGAGAGTGCTTCAACACTGAAGCAGCCTCAGCTGAGAGGGTCTGCTGTAATGCACAAACTCCTGAGCGCATCACTTGACCAAACACCACCCCCCTCACCACCCCTTTTGTTACTGAACCTTATTGTTCTTCTTATCCTAGTCCTTCTCTTTCTCCTCAAACACCACCCCCACCCTCTATCTTTTTTAGCTCAGATATGAATGACTTTGGAACTTGGAAGCTGTTTTGCTTAGTTTATACCCTCTCTTTGGATGAAGGAACGTGGAACTAACTGAAAGGATTTGTTTCAAGGATGGAAGAAGTTAGAACTGTAAGCTAAAACAAAAACACACACACACAGAGAAAGCTAGTGAGAGTCGTTAGGCTTTAGAAATACCTGAACTATGCCTCACTGCCTTCTTTATACTTCTTGTCACTCATCATTTTTATTCTTTTCTTTTTCTTTAATTCTCTCTTTTGGTTTTTGTTTAAAGAGGCAGCTTTTTCTTGTCTTTATTTATTATTTCCACTAATTCACTGCCTACCCTCTCTCTAGTCTCTTTTGGTTTGTGTTTACAGTTATCGCTGTAAAATCCTGCGAGTATTTGTTTTCTAGTTTCTGATACGTGACATTCATTTGTTGTATTAATTATAAACAAGTTATTCAGTAGTCGTTTTAGTGTTTTAATATATTATATAATTGTATAGTCTGAACTGCTTCATGCAGTGTATACAAATAATAATAATGCAACTTACATATATTTGTAGAAGTTTGAATGAAGCTAGGAAGGATATCAATGTTTACGTACATGAGTTGAACTTAGTCTAATTAACTTATTATTGAACATCTTTAAGCAATAACTTATTTATACTTAACTAGTGATTTAACAACTTAATGAAAACGATGTAACATTATGTATTGTGAGGAGCATTACGATCATGCATTTATAAAAGTATTAAAAACTGAGACTACAGTCATATTAGGCTACTCATGTATCTGCTGGCTGCAACAACAATGTGCATGCATTTTTTTTATTTTTTATTTTATCATGGCTAATCATTATTATTATTATTATCATGATACAAAGGGCCAGACGAACTATGATTCCGGGATTAAATGATAGTATTGTGTTATTTTCTGCTACATTATTTGTAAACAAATGAAGTAGCTAGCATAGGAAATTAGAGAGTGCAGCGATGTGGACCCGCAATTCAAATTTTTTACTCTGCCTCGTAGAGCTTCCCACCCTTTTCCACATCATCTTTTGAATAGACAGACAATGCCAGCAGAAATTCAAAAAAAGTTACTAAAGGGAAAAGAAGCCAGTGCGATGAAAGATTTTCTTTTTTTTATTTTCTTTTAAGAAGCAAAGCGGTAAATTGCATTTTTTTTTTAACATTTTTTTCAATTGTATATAGAATAGACATAGATATAGTTATGTTTGGTTTACTCTTTGGCCTCCTTCAAATTACATATATCCTGATAAACTTAATTTGGTATTATGTTTAGGTTATGTTTAAATAAAAATTGAAAAAATATTTTTATGAATTTCAATACACATTTTCGAATTTTAATGTATAATTTTTTTTAAAAAAGAAAAAATTATTATTTTAAGAGTGAGAGTACTTCTAAGTTCTTCTAACCAAAATCAAACATATGCCCACTTAAGGTATGTATAGATCATCGTTGGAATTTTTTTAAAAGTACATTCATGGTAAAAGATGCAAATAAGATCTTCTTCAAAAGTCCAGCTAAAAATACTTATCCAAACATGTTTTTATAGTGTGTTTAGAAACTCATTAAAAATGAAAGAATCACATTTAAGATGTGAAAATTATAATTATAAATTTTTAAAAATCACATCTAAAATATGAAAAATCATATATGAAACATGAAATAAAAAACAGTACATATCAATGTTCTTCAAAAGTAAGTTTACATAGTCGTGTTTAACTTAAAACAATATTAGATTTGTTTTTCTAAACTTTGCAAGATAAAATTCATTCAAACTTAACATGCACATAGATTATACTCTTTTTGGACTGAAATATAAATAGAAAAAAAATCAATGTGTGTTGGACTAAAATATAAATAAATTTTAACTAATTTTTTCTTATTTAATGATATTATCTCTAAAATATCTTTTATTTAATTAGAGTTTTGTTTTCAATAATCTTTTTTTTTTTATACAATTAAATATAAAAAGTACTTTAAAAATGAGTTAATTATTTTATTAATACTATCAAAATTAAATAATATTAATTAATTTTTTTAAAAGGTGTGATTTAATTTTTTGTTTGTTTGTTTATATTTCGGTCGGAGGAGTAGTTGCACAGCTCCAATATTAGCTATCTAGATTGGGGTCTCTCTATTCACACCAATCCTCGTAGAGAGACAGTATTTTATTCCCCAAGTACCCAAAAAGCAACCCTCTGTCTGCTATCCTCTGTTAGCATTATTGGTTCTTTTTCAGCCTCACTTCTCTCTCCTTCTGTTAAACTGTAATCACCTCTTGTCTTAATCTCATCTCCCATTCCAACCACCCACTTAAACAAACCTTTTGGGTTGCCAAATAAAGGAAGCAAAACTGATCTATATTCCATACAGTTATAAACTTATAATGAACACCCCATTTGTGTTCACGTTTCATTTATTCAATGCTCACAGTCTCACACACTATATATATATATATATATATGTCTCCATTTTGTGGTTTCTTGGAAGCCTTGAAAGCATGTTCTGCAACAGTTTAATTATCAACTTTTAGTAGTGTAACCATTTCACTACTTTCGTCTAATTAAGTTTGTCTTTTCTCTCTTGCTTTCGTAATTGAGCTCTTTCTTTTCCAGGTTTTATTTTATCTATACTAGACTAGATTCTTATCGAGATGTATGAAAGGTATATATATGATCAGGTAGGATCTCGAGATCATATATATCTCACATGCACCCTAAGGGACACTGTTTATACACTTATATATAGGATAAGAGGGGAGAGAATAAAAACCAAAGGAAATATGAAAAATATTATGGGTGATGTGAGGAAGAAAGAAGAGAGAAATAAAAGAAAAGGTGTGAAAAAATTAAGGTTGTATTACTTTGTATTAGTAATATAATCCATATAGGTAAATGAATGTATCATGTATGTTTCTATGTAGTTTCCTGAGTTGCATTTTCACCTTTTGAAACTACATTCACACTAGGTCGTTGTGACGTCTTCCCATGCAGAATAGTAACGGAGAAGGCAAGATTAGACATAACTTTGACCAACTGTACATGAAGGAAGCATATGGGTCCTCACGTAGTCACCTTAATTTGACCCTTGCAAGATTCGAAGCATGATTCGTATGATAAGAAAAATTAATCATTATAACCTTTACTTTTAAGTTAATAATTCCCTAAAAGAAAATGAAAGAAGATAACAAATCTTAAAAAGGACTAGGGCCTAGAGGGAGAGCTTCATCTTGGAAGTATTACATCGCGCGAATTCCAAGACTACGATCTATCTGTTCAAGAGTTTAAGGTAGATTGAAGAAAAAGGAAACAAAAGGAGAAAAAAATAAAATGGAATAGAAGCATAATATTCTAATTGTGTAACTTCCTTATTCTGCATTGCACCAAAAAGAAAGGGGTGGAAAATCCGTTAATAAGGCCTATACAACTAAGAAGTGTTTCCGTTGGAAGTGCGTTGGAATGGAAAGTATAAAGCTTCAAAGTACGATTGGAATGATGAATACTCAAATTGGCAAATTTAACAATGAGTACCAAAAACAGGTGGAGCGTTAACCGGTAGATAAAAGGGTAATAATAGGTTGTCCTATAATTTATGTACAATTGCAAATTAATCCCCTTGTAAGTAAAATAATGTGGTCATTTTTGCAAAAAATACACCAATTTTCTCTTTAATTTCCTTCTTTTATGATTGATTTTCACTAATTGATTTCCAAATAGGATTTCTGTTAGTGATGGAGTCATAACATCGTGTGACATTCCTAGTGGTAAGGAATGCAACACCCGAAAAAGACAAAACCTGTGACGTTACTTTTTATTTTATTTTAACGTTACTTAAACCGGCTTATGTTATACCTTTTTAATGTAATTAATGGAAGGACTGAAAATCAATATTTGAAAGTTAGGCAACGTACAGTGGTAGGTCATTTTTTAGTTGTGTACGGTACATAAATTTTCAGCTTGTGCACCCTATGTAAGCATTCTACCCCTTTTTTTCTTCTCCAAATTCAATATATTATACTTGTTATTCGTTTTCCGTTTACAACATACTAGAGGAGACAGTAATTATGAAAAGATATATAAAGAAACAGATCCTCTGGAACGTTTAAACTTTTGAGGTTAATTAAACATTAAGCGTCTCTTTTGCAAACAAAGTCACAGATATGTATCACTTGGGTTATTCCTTTGTAAAAGGCTAATTTATCGAATATATCTAGCTAACAGATACCTGTGACTCTTGTTTACATTTATCATCACGGGATTGGAGGCTTCGTCACTCGTCAGTATATATAGACATATCATGACAGTAAAAAAGACTTTCTTTACATGAGAGGGGAGGAAAAAGTAATTTTTTATCATTATATTTTATTATGAATAATTAAGATTATAATATAAAAATTATTATTAACTTTTTAAATAATTATAGGACTTGTAATATTTGATTTACACTATTTATATATAGTTATATAATCATAATTGTTTATCTCACTTTTATATGAAAGTATATTTTAAAACATAAATAAATGTCGATTATCAAGTTTATATCACATGAATAAACCGTGAGATATGATTTGTTAAATCAATGTTATATAATATATCATAGTATGGTGATTAAGGTTTCCTTTTTTTTCGGGGGTGGGGGAAGGGGGGCACCTGTGTTCTCTGAGCAGTCTATATCTTTTGTTCCGATTAAAGACAAAGCAGCACTAAGTAGGTAATAATGAGCTAGCCAGGGCTCACTGATCATTTTGGGGTCATCAATGGCCAACCCTTTAACAAAACAAAAAGAATGGATGGTTTTGATTGAAAGGGGGTGCTCAAATCATTGGAACATTAGTATTTTAAAGTTTGAAAAGTGAGGAAGACAATTAATAGGATTTCTCCAGTTGGAAGAAAAGGATCCCTTTATGGATTAATTGCCAATGTGAAGTTCACTCATCATCGTGATAGAAAATTAATGAATCCTGCTACTCAATCCAATGATTTGGTTTGCATGTTCACTAACAGATTTTCAACAAATCCTGAAAGTAAACCAAGGGTTCATTAACTTAGACAGATCAGGCCCACGTGTATTGACTTGACTATCCAGTAATTAAAATGTTTTACCACTAAATATATGATTAGGCAGCAATTCAACATTGGATTTGGAATTTACAGTTGCACAGCTTTTATTGTGAAAACTGAAAAGGGTCATTATTCTCATTTTTTTCTAAAAAGAAAGGAAAATATGTAGTACTAGTGTGTGATGACCTGACAGCTCCTAGGGTTACGTAGTACTTATTCACAGCTAGGAGCTCTTATAGCTTAGTTTGATAGAAAAGACAAGCTCCTACTATGTACTTTCATTAAATTAAACCACGAGTGGTAATTTTCCTAGTGATGCATCATATAGGTTGGTTTACCTAAAACGTTAATCACGATCAATTAATCTATTCGTTCATTAAAAGCTTAACTGATCCGGGACAATCTTTTGGATACATTTGCCAAGATCAAAGGAATAAATCTGATAAAAAGAGAAAAGTAGTATTTGAGAAGCTCACATATCAAGAGCAGTTAATTAGAATTGAATAAGTTATGAACTATTACCTCAAAAAAAAAAAAAAAAAAAAACAGTTATGAGCTACGTTTGATTTCTTATGTGAAGGTATTTATTGCGGTTCGTGTCCATATTATGTCGCTGAAGTACAAAGTTTCACACCGTATCATGAGATGCATGCATGAGATTGGTTATCAGAATGCTTTATATATAGTATTTTAACCAAAAACACTGCAAAAGTAAAAGGTAATGTTACTCGATAAAGGATTTTTTTTTTTTTAAGATCTTAGATATTTAGAAGTTATATTAGGTTCTAATTAATTAAGTCTCTTTTTTTTTAGAAGAATTAATTAAGTCTCTTATTCTTTCGGAATGGGAACGTGAGTAAATTAATAAAAGGAAGAAAGAGATGGTGAGATAAAGGAAATGTAGGTGGGACCTAGACAGAGAAGGAGAGTGGAACCCACAAGTTGCAAAGGGCGTCTCAGAGCCTTTGATTCTGATATATACTTCTCTGATCTCCATAAGTAACCAAATTCCCAGTCATTCCTGACTCAAAAAGTTAGTATATAGAGATTTTTTGGGGAGGTGAAAAGAAGGCCTAGCGTGCAACTTTATACAAATATTGCCAACACCACATCCTATACTATCCTGTGTCATATCATATATTCCTTTCTGTCTTTTTTCATAAGAAATAAATAATTAAATTATCAAAATCAATAAAAATAGTTAAATTAATTAGTTATAATTAATAATATCATAAATTTTAATTGTATTATAAAAGTACTTCTTAAATTGTTTGGTTTAAGTAGTGGTTACATTAATGACATTGCACCTCCATCAATAAGTATAACTTGTATTGTTAATAGACCAATAAATATATGAGAAATGAGTAGGTATCTCATTAATGAATTTCATAAGATAAAGGATAAAAAAGAAAACTAGTAATTAATACATATTAAAGTGGGTCTATGTTTTTTATAATTAGGACAAAAAAATAACATTTTTTTATTTCTTATAAAAACGACCGGAGGGAATATTATTATATTATATGCTCTATCTCTCTCTCTCTCTTTACTCTTATAGACGCTATTAGATGTGTTGAGATTCTTGTAGATGATATTAGATATGTTGAGACTGGGGTTTCATGGATTTATATACTAAAATATAGTTTTTTTTAAAACAAAAGTTATTTAATTTAATTATATTGTTTTTATATTATTACTTAAACAAATTCCAATCCTTCTTCGAATGCATAAACTTTAGCAAAACAGGGTGAATAAGAAAAATAATTTATAAAATAAGGGTTGAAAAAATAATTTACATGCAGGGGTTGGTTTTGACACGTTGCACCATGAGGCGCCAACTCGTTGTGCTCTTCTCGGAAGTATGTAGTCTGACCAATAGGTGTACGGGGTGTAAAGTGGGAGACGCCAAGTGGATTGTAGCCTCTATTGGGAGGCGCCAACTCATCTGACACTTTGTGTGCTTTTTTTCTATCCCTGACGAGACATGTTTATGTCTGCAGCAGGTTACATTTTACGATTTTCGATGCGAAATGGTACTGTTTGCTTGTGCTGGTGCAAAAAATTTCTTATATAAATTGAGATTTTGCCCAATTTGTAGTATTACTTTTGGTATGATGTCTTCTACATTGGCAAATTGTAACACTCTCATTTTTATTCTGTCTATTTTCTTTTTATTAATAATTTAATATAGAGAAATCAAGACAGAATATTGAGATATTGATTCACACTATTGTGATCAAGATTTCATGTTCTACTTAATCGTGAATTTTAATAATTATTTCTTCGGGCCAAAGTCCGAGTAACTATTAAAACAATGATTAAATACATAATTGTTTGTCTCTATAGCAAACATGAGGAAAAGTCTCAAATAATTACAAAATAATTATTTGAGCTTAGAATCATGTTTTATAGGTCTATATAAGGTTTGGATAATTTTCTCAGAAAATTTAGAACTTTCTGAGAAATTTATACAAAACGTCCTAGTATGCTGATAAGTCGGTCAGTATAGGAATAATATTAAAACTTAATGAAACTGACAAAGTCAGTTCATTTTTGGATTAAATACATAAAAATATAATTTCCATAAAAATTTGAGAATTTATTTAGCTAAAATGAATTTAATATGAATTTTCACTAAAAAATAATTAAATAAATATTAAAATTTCGAAATTAATTATAAAAATTTAATTCTAATTCATGGTAATTTAACAAATTTGACACCTTCATCTGTAGTAGACACGATTTCTCCATTGTAATAAACTAAAACATATACAGTTGAAGAATTCATCATTATCAGCAAAAAAAAAGTAAACTAAGGCAACACAACAATGAAGGAGAAAACGTATTTCAATTCTTAACGGCAGATGTAATTACAAACTGGGCAAAATCTCAATTTATACAAGAAAATTTTGCACCATCACGAGCAAACAATACCATTTCGTATCGAAAATCGTAAAAAGTAACCTGCTGCAGATATACACATGTCTCGTCAGGGAAGAAAAAAAGCACACAAAGTATCAGATGAGTTGGCGTCTCCCAATAGGAGGCAACTATTAAGTTGGCGTCTTCCTGCAGGTAAATTATTTTTTTTCAACCCTTCTTTTATAAATTATTTTTCTTTTTCATCCTATTTTGTCATTTAGCCATAAACTTCAGATTTCATCTATGGAGTACTGAGTGTGTTTTTTTTGTTATTTTTGTATCTATTGTGATTTGTATTTAATTAAGCTTTATAAAACTTTTTAATTATTAGTTTCATTAACCAAGAAGAAAAGGAGTATTTTAGATATAGTAAATGTTAGGTAGCTAAGTGCGAAGCAAAACATTTAAATTATATGATTTTTACATCAAATATTTCATATATTATATTTTCCCCCCAAATATTATTACTTCAATTCATTTAATCCAAATTTATTTTTCGTTAATATTAAAATTTTCTAATTTTCTAGATTTGAAGGTTTTTTAAATTTTAGTTCTAATAGATTATATGAAATTAATAGTTGATACACATATAATCTACTTTCGTAAGTTATTATTCAATTTTAAAAGTATTATATTTTTAATTTATTTTCATATCAAATAAAATATTCATTATTGATAATAAAGACATTTTTATTGTATTTTTTTTAATTGTTTGGCAATAGTAGTAATTTTATAATTTTTTTTATTAATTTATATTTTAAATGTTATCTAAATTTAAAAATACATGTACATTACATCCGTCTGTCTGTGCTCCAAAAGCAAAAGAAAAATTAATATATGTGTAGCCCTCTTTTCCCTTCCCGACCCTTTATTCCCTAACACACAGTATTTGATACAAATTCTTTACATCTCCGTGATCGTGACAAATAAACTTCAATTGCCCTTTATACTTGTCTCCTGGCTACAATTGTATTTCACTATATACTATGCTTTTTCATTAATATATATTTATATGTTTTTCTCAGTGGAATATACAATTCTTAAAATTACATGTTGTCTTTTGTTTTTTATGGCATTATAGATTTGTGATGTCACGCGACACAATGATTAACCTGACATTCGAAAAAGGCTTACGATAAGTTATACATGCATGATTCTATTCTCATAATAAGTTCGTAAATCAGTTCATCGCAAGCTCAAACCAACTCAAGGATGAACGAGTATGCAGTTATGCAAGTAAATAAATAGATTAATGAAGTATTTAGCATACAAAGGACAAAGAGAGTTTCAACGTTATTCCGTCTTAAAAAATTCATCATTATTGTGAGATTGAGGTTGAGAGTAACTTTATATGCCTAGGTTGGTAATATTTAATATCATTACTACAATATTACTTGAAGAAAAGAATATTTTCATATCATCAAATAAATTTTGAAAATTTTAACGTTGAAGTAGTATTTTTTTTTTTTTAATATTAATGGTCGGCAATAATCAACTATAACAAATGAATATAGATAATTAACGAAGAATTTGTTTAAATGGTTTATGGTTGATTCTTAATTACTTAAACGATACATGATTGGTTCATGTTATAAATGTTATCTATTTAAATTCAAATAGGATTATTTTCCGTAAAAAATATTTGTGATTTATACATAAAAAGTAAATATAGATATATGAGTTTTATTTTATCTAAAATTAACAAGGAAAAAATCAACAATTCTATAGATAATTAAATGAGCAACTTTCACTTTTAATTGGCTTCTAGTTAAATTATAACAAAATAAAAGTACACAATTATATAACAAAACTTACATAAGCTACGATCGAGTTTAGCTAATTAATCATAGAAAGATATGTAGGGATAAAGAAAGGGAGAAAGAGCAATTGTTAATTTGTGCATAACTATTTCAAACGTTTATAAATCAAATGATCCAAGTAAGATTAAAGCTTGCAACTCACTGTAAGACAGGTGAATCGAAAGTGAAAGTGAAGTAAAGGAGAAAGGAGGAGGAAGCTTTTGTTACTGAAATCTAAGAGACTGATTAAAACAAATGACCGTAGTAAAGCAAAGAAACAGAAAAGGGAAAGTCATGAAAGTATGTTCCTTTCTTTCTCTGCTCATCTTTCTATATTGCATGCAAAACGATGACAACCTAAACCATCATTGCTACCACTCTCTCATTGTTCACTAATCCCCATAAAAATGTCATGGATCCCTTTCTTTCTTTCTCTTTTGTTTTATCACACATACTCCTTTCGCTAAAGAATACATAAAATAAATCAGCAGATTAAAGCGGGTATATTTAATTACAAAAGCTGTCTAGAATTAAGAATAGAAAGATTTCTTGGTGTGAATGAAACATGCCTAGATGGTTGAAGATGTCTTTCCATATTGTCTCAACCCCTATATATGAATATAATATAAAAAGGCATTCTATGGCACCTAATGTATAAATTCTGAGTTAAGTAACCCTGCTGAAGCCTTACTTTCTGATTGATCATTTTTAGCTAGTCAATTTATTTTCAAGGGATTATATATATAGTTGTGGCGTTATGTTCATGATGGATATCAGTATGAATTGGGTAATCACTGCCTTTAGTGTGTTTAACATAATTAATATAAAATATGGGGTGGACCAATAAAAATTAGGTCTGAAATAATTTTGCCCGTGTCAGCTTGATTAAAAAATTTATGAGTTTGATACTGGCTTAACTCATGGTGGACCGACTCAATCCGTTGGCCCAAATTCTGGAAAATAAAATTTATGTATACATCATTTGTTTGATAACAATATAAGAAACATGTAGTTAAGTGTTGGCCAAAAGCCAACATTAAATCACGAAAGTTGATGCAAATTTGCACATTGTGTTATCTTTGCATCAGCTTTGTGATGGATGCTATAAGAGCACCTTTATCGCAAGATTGTAGCAGCGTTCGTAGCAAGATCAAAAATACTGTTTAAGGTTCGTCCGTTGCAGCATGTACTTGGATCGCCAGCGTGGAAAAACCGATCGTAGCAACGATCACGTTCTTAGTAATAAAAAAATATTTTTTTTCTTAAAAGTTACCGATTAAAGAGAGGCAGTACGTTTCCGATTTTTTGGCTTTTACTTTTCACTTTTTGAAAACTTTTTCCTTTTGGCTTTTACACAAAAAATAAAAATAAAAAAGTCTGGCAGCAACGTTAATTTTTATAATTGACCGTTTCCTAGTTTGAGCTGTATATTACCATTTCCTACTCTGCATTAAAATGCAGACTTGCATAAATTGTGTTTTTTACCGTTGCTCAACATCCAAATTAAAATGCTATAAATTGTGTTTCCATGCTTCATGACTTGCATAATATATCTGCTATTCAATTGCTCTGCTGATCTCAGTTACAAAATAATTCTCAGCTAATCCTTTGTTTTTATTATTCAGTCATTTGTGCAATTTATTGTTATTCTTATTATCTATTTCATATTGTTTATGAAATGGATCCAAGTCAATTTAATGCTTTATTCAATTATATGCAAAATTATCAATCCTTTGCTAGTGAAAATTCTCAAAATCACCCATTTTTCCCTATGTTTCCACCACCACCAAACAACTCCACATTCAATTTATGCCAAATTATCCACCTCCTTCTACAGAAAATTCTCAAAATCCTCCATTTGTTCCAATGTTTATGCCATCATTTTATAGGCCTACAATGGGTACTAGTGGTGTAGAAGCCACTAATGAAGACCTTCAATCACCAAATGAGTCCATGCCGACGCAATTTCCACAATTTTCTACCCAAATTGGAGTAGAAAATATCACACTAGATGAAGGAGGGGGTAGTGGCAAGAAAAAACAACGAATCAAATGGTCCGTGAAAGAGGATATTCTTCTTATTGGAGCATGGCTAAACATCTCAAATGATTCAATTGTAGGCATGGACCAAAACGAAGAAAGTTTTTGGTTAAGAATCGTAAGATATTATGAAAACAACCGTGAACAATTACCGGCAAAGGGGGTCACACAACTAAAAGGTCGGTGGAATAGAATTCATACTTCTGTTGCGAAGTTTGTTGGGTGTTACACACACGTCGTTCAGAGGAGGAAAAACGGAAGCTCAGATGACGACGTCATGACTGAAGCATATGCTATTTATCAGCAAGATGTTGGTGAAGCATTTAATTGTGACCATGCATGGCGTTTATTGAAAGAGAATCCTAAATGGAAAGAGATACTTAATGAAGGTTCCTCAAAAAGATCAAAGATTTCTTCTTCTAGGGCATACTCATCATCTTCCAATCCTGACACGCCAACAAGTTATGAATATGACTCAACAACACCATCGATCCGCCCAATCGAAAAGAAGGCAGCAAAAAGGAAGAGCAAAACAAAAGCTGTCGAAACTCCTTCTATCGATGCTGAATTCATTGCATTGCAAAATCAACATAAGGAAATAATGGGTATGATGACAGACTTGGTAAAGGCTAGAAATGAACAAAATAAGTTGGAGGAGTTCAAGATCCTCTTCATGGACACATCAGGGATGACGGAGAGACAACTCAAAGATCATGAAATGTTATGTAACATGATTAGAGAAAAATATAACATGAGTTAGTTTTAGATTCTACCATTGGTTGTCTTATACTAATTTTATGTTGTAGTAGTTGCCTTAAATTCAACAAATGTTATGTTGTACTAGTTGTTATTCAAAATATATTAGCCGTTATTCAAACTAGCCGTTATTCAAACTAGCCATTTTTCTACTAGCCGTTATTCAAACTAGCCGTTTTTCTACTAGCCGTTATTCAAACTAGCCGTTTTTCTACTAGTCGTTAAATTGTGTGCTACATATACTCTAAACATACAAGTAAAATTCCATCACATTCAATTGTGCAATATTATCTTCTTACCAAATTGTGCTAAACATCTAATGGATCCAAGCAATTCAAAGTACTTAGATATGCTGGAATGGCAACTCATGGAAGAAGAAATTATGAACAACAGTGAAGAAGAATACATGAGGAAAATAATTGAGCGGCGAAGACAACGAGAAGCTAGCAACTCTAGTAGACAAAGACGTAGAAGAACGGTGATAGATCGAGGTCGTGAAGAAGGACATAATCGATTGATCGCTGACTACTTTGCTGAAAATCCAGTATACACAGAGGTTCAATTTCGGCGAAGGTTTCAAATGCAAAGGCACTTGTTCCTTCGAATTGTAGATGCCCTGGGCAATCATGATGAGTACTTCCAAACAAGGTTCGATGTAGCTGGCAGAATGGGTCTTTCACCATTGCAGAAATGCACTGCCGCTATTCGTATATTGGCATACGGATCGCCTGCTAACAGTGTAGATGACTATGTTCGAATTGGTGAAACTACTGCATTAGAATGCCTAGAGAGATTTGTAAGAGGTGTGAACCAAATATTTGGGGCTGAGTACTTGAGAAGACCTAACAACAACGACATTCAACACCTACTACAAATGGGGGAGGCACGTGGCTTTCCAGGTATGTTAGGTTTAGTTGATTGTATGCACTGAGAATGGAAAAATTGTCCTGTAGCTTGGAAAGGTCAATTTACTCGAGGTGATCATGGTAAAGCCACAATTATGCTTGAAGCAGTTGCATCACAGGACTTGTGGATTTGGCATGCATTTTTTGGTGTTGCAGGTGCAAACAATGACATTAACGTCTTAAACCAATCTAATTTGTTTAATGACGTTTTGCAAGGACAAGCTCCAACGGTGCAATATACGGTGAATGGAACCCAATATAATATGGGGTACTATCTAGCAGATGGAATATATCCTGAGTAGGCTATGTTTGTCAAGACTATCCCAATGCCATTAGGAGATAAGAGAAAGTTATTCGTCCAACGACAAGAATCAACTAGAAAGGATGTCGAGCGGGCTTTTGGAGTGCTCCAATCTCGATTTGCAATTATACGTGGCTCGGCACGTGCTTGGCACATGGAAACAATGAAGGATATAATGTATGCATGCATCATATTGCATAATATGATTGTTGAGGATGAACGACACACATATGATGGTAATTTTGATTATTGTTATGATCATCTAGACAATGACATGTCAACCACTGAAGTATCTAATGGTCCTCATTCCAATTTTGAAACATATCTAAGAAGGAGGGCACACATGCGGCAAAAGGAAATTCATAAGCAACTTCAAGCAGATTTAGTGGAACACATTTGAGAACGTTTCCGACATGAGAAAAATGCAAATTAAAATTTATTTTACTATGATATTTATTGTTATGTATTTTTCTTAATTTTAAATTTATTGTCAACCCAAAATTAATATAATGTATTTATTTTTTTTAATTTATTATTTTTCGAAGAAACAAACTATGCTTCAAAATTAAATTACAAACCAATTTATATTTTAAAGCAAAAATATATAAATATAAAATTATAAACATGTGGAGTAACATATGAGACCCAATTTAAGTTCTTAGTAAGATCATTATTGTAGTAAAAAATTGGTAGAGTTCTTAAAAATGATGTGGCAATATGAGGCCCACTAAAAGTAGTTTAAGAACCAATATCTTAGATTGTCATTGTGGATGCTCTAAAGCTCGAAGCAAAATCTTTGTGTCCGTATGTTGTCTCATGCTAAGTTGCGTCAACCAAAAACTAAATGTCAACCCCCCGCAAATCATTTCCAAACTTACGCTTTAGAAAGTAAAAGACATGTGAGCAAATGAATTAGCCGTGGTCGAAAAAAATGACTTAGAAAGTAAAAGGGTTGGCTCACATAGCTGACCCTATAAAAAAGAATGACTTAGTCATGGTCAAAGAAAATGGAAAAAATATGAAAATTTGTTTTATTTTTAAGAAATTGTTAAGGAACGTTGTTTATCCAAGTAACAATAATGCTAGTATAAGGAATGTCACCTTTTTTTTTTTTTGTGACCCCGGTATCCCTCAGCCAAGGACTAATCCCTGAGGTATTGAGATCCATTTAAGGGGTTGACATCTCCTAACATATGTTTTTCCATACTCACCGGCTAAGGATTTAACCCTTAACCACATGCTTAAGGAACAAGGTTATAATATGCTAGCCCTTATCAAAAAAATACCTTTTCTCTCCTAAGTCCTTCTTCCTCCATTTTTTGAGAAGAAAACATCCAAGAGTATCATCATTGGCTCATTGCCAAGGTATGAATCTAAGCAAAAGATATGCTCAATTACATTGAGTAAACCATTATTTTAGTCCCTAAAAATGTATAGTGTTGTCATATTAGTCAATAAAACTAAAGAAATTCAAAATAAATTTCTAAAAGTATAATTCGTCAATCATGTTAGTTTAAATTCAAAAAAAAAAAAAGTGACTTAAATAATAATATAAACATATATCAAGGGATTAAAAAACAGTAAGTGATTAAGTTTAAGTGCTTAAATGGAACAACTAAAGATTTTAGGAATTTATTTCAAATTTTCTTAGTTCCAGAAATTAATATGATAGTGTGTTACACTTATTACAGGACCAGATGATAGTCTACTCGATATTTATGATTTCATGGTGTCATATATATGCATTGGAAAGGTAGATAACATGGGGATGTAGCTCAAATGGTAGAGCGCTCGCTTTGCATGCGAGAGGTACAGGGTTCGATCCCCTGCATCTCCAAGTTTTTTGTCATTGTTATTTCACTGCATCAATTATTGTCATTGACGGGCTGCATTTGCACGTTAGTTTCTATTTCTTAATTTCACCCTTTTCTTTTTCTGCATTTTTATGAACCTAATTTCAAAGGGGAGACAGTCACAACTCACATGGCTTGAATACATCACAATCCACTGGTACCAAGTCAAAACAATATATTTGGCTTTTCCGGTTGTTGTTTCTGTATCTGTACATATGCATCTAACAAAGTAATCCAATTAATAATTCCGGATTGCTTCTTTCCTGCTACATTTTTTTACTTCAGCTGCTTCTTTTCTCTCTATGCACTAGACTAGACGTCATCTTTTCATTTCCCTAAACTAAATTTTTTGTAAGGTTTAATCAAATATTTAGTTCTTAAAAAATGTAATTTTTCATTTAATCTTTTTTTTTTTTTCAAAATAGTCGCTCCTTATAAAACATTTTTGTTATCAGATGATCCATTTTTTTTCATTTTATTTACATTTAGTACTTCTAAATTTCATAAGTTTTCTATTTGGTTCCTCTGAATGGAAGACTAAACGGGAAATCTGTAATATTTAAGAGGAATAAATACTACCATAAAACTTGTAATATTTAAAGGAATCAGAAGAAAAGTTTATAATATTTAAAAGAATCAAACGATAAAAAAAGTAGTATTTTTTTTTAAGATCTCATTTAAAAAGTTAAAAAATTAAAGATTAAATAAAAGAACACATTTTTTAAGAACCAAAAACTCAATTAAACCTTCTATGCAATGAAAATAATAATTGACCCTACTTTCCTACACCTTTGTAAAAACTTTTTAACTTGTAAGATTGTTGTTACCGATGATAAATTTGCCATGGACATTTTTTATCATGCGGCATTTATGAATCTGTTCACTGTTCTATCTTTTGTTTCCTGTATTATATTCTCGTGTTAGACAGTGTCTTATATACAATCCCAGCCTGTTTGTATTAAATAAAATATAGGAAACTTTGTTAAAAACTATGAAATACCGAACCAACTAATTAAATTCCCAAATTTCCGGAACAGTAGGATAATTATTGAGCGACATTACAGTTTGAAAACGAATCAACACCAGCCTAGTGGTTTTATTCTCTTTACGGTATCCCTTTTGCAACCTTTTGGTCTGACAGTTAGACAAAAAAATTGTAGCACAAAGATGGTCACACATAAGTATATGTATGTCCTCATATTGATAATTGATGTACAAAAAGCTTTTCTCTGGGCTCAGTTGCCCATAACATTGATTGATAGACAAAGAAAAAAAAACACAATAGAACAAAACAAAGCCTTGCTATGCCATCTATATCTATATAAGGTAACAAAATAGGTCAGGGACTACTCAGAACAAACAAACCCTGCATGTTTGTCTCTGCTGGGCTGAAAATAGACCTTTCAAAAACATCACTTGTTCCTTCAGAAAATAATGCATTTGTGTTCACAGAAATGCTGGTTAATGAATAGACCTCTCACTAACTGCTTTGCTCTTCTTGCACATAATATTCTATTCTATTCATGTACACACTGCACATTAGCCTCCTTTTCTCTACCTTTATAGCAATTAAGCGTGCCCTTCAACTTCAGCATGAGTATAAATAACATTTACTTTTCATTTTTCCCTCTCCCATTTACCATTTACAGAGTTAGATCTTGGGGCCACTTGGGCACGAGTCTATCAGATTATCAGCTTCCTAAAGTTGGATCTTAACTCAAGGACCACGGATGAGATTTTGTAATCAAATTCAAAAAAATGTGTTCTGGTTTACCTCAACTTTGGTGAGTGGTGAATGTTTTTTACATCAACTTTGCCCATTCTATCCGCACGTTTTTTGGGTGGGCACCAACCATAGTTCATATTATATTACCAAACTATTGAGGTAGAAGTTTTTATATATAAATTCATTCAACTTAAACTCATTTTTAAATAAGATTAAATTTATAAAATCAAAATCATTCCTAATCAAGTTTATAAACATTTATCTAAAAACACACTTAAAAAGGAAGAATATAAATGACACCACAAAAAATTTACTAAAATTTTCACGAGGTAAGAAAATAAAATATCACATTCTTTTCTTAGTGCAAAGAAAGAAAGAAAGAATCTAAAAACCTGCAGGCACAGTATAGGTACAGCTAAAATGTGATAGAAGTAGGAAAAAAGAAATGATTGAGTTGATATATGTCCAATTCTAATAATCGGTGGCTTCTCTGGTACTTTTGAATTTGGAAGGGTACCAGTGCTCTTTTTAGTTGGCCTTGGCCCATATTTTTTGTCACCTATAAAAAATTTATCAACATCATTATCCTATGTGTCTTAATTTATATATGTTTTAGTAATAAGTGTTTAACGAGTTTTAATTTTTGTTAATGGACCTAAAAGATCATTCTGAGATAGAACAATTGAGAGGAGAAGCAAGAAGAGGGAAAGATTGAGAGAGCAAACAGAGACAAGAATAAGGACTTAAGACGCAGACTAACAGACAAAGGAAATGATTGAGAGAAAGAGAATAAAATTTCTTTTGTTCATTGCTTTTCATGGAATCACTGACTGAGTTTGTAATCGATCGAGCACCTGCCAGTGAGGATTTTTCTTCTTTGATTAAGCTGCTTGTTAATGTAAATCTTTTGACATGAAAGGTGTGATTGCCACTTTGATTTTAATGTGTTTTACTGTATGCATTTCAATTGTTAACTTTTCATATTGTGTTCATTGTCGATTAGAAACATGTCGTATACATTTAAGAGATATTGATTGTGTCTTATTCTAAATGGAAGTTTAAGTAATGATGGTTAATGTGATTGGTAATATTATTTGTTGATTATGAAGTGCCTATTTTTGTACGTACATACATAACAATTCATACATTTGAGATGAGATCGCGGTAATGATAAGTATTGTGATTCTTGTTGAGGTGTATTTGAATGGATGGTTAAGATGGTTGGGTTCATCAAAATTTTGGTTTTGATACAATACAAGGTTCTTGAAGGTTTACTTCACAGTTCAACCAACTATATGACTCATTTATACATTGACATTTAGGAAAACAAAAACACCTTATACTTCGAAAATGCTCTCATGTAGGCCGTGTTGTTATCTATAACATAATCAATACAACTCTAGTACAACAACTCCTTGATTTTTCATTTTCAAACTTCTTTCCCTCTCTATCTCTCTCTAAATAAGATAACCAACCATTAGAGGTTTTAAAATTAAATAAATAGATTCCTTTTCTCTTTATTCATCTCGTTATATCAGCAACACTTCAAGCTTACCTAACCTTGTTGGGACAAGTTTATAGTATCAGAACTTTTGACAGTATATAATTGATATTTAAATAGTAAATCAACCAAGAAGTCACTCATACACTGTCAGAAAACTTGCTAGAACCACAAGAACAAGCATCAGGGAACATATTTGTAGGCATCACACTAAAAAATTAAGTAAATAGAATTAGTATGAATTATCTTTTTCATAGACATAGCTACTCAACTAAGTTACATCTCTAAAGCATTAATATCAAGGATTTTTTAATTAGAAGAGCCACGAAATTTGAAAATTTGAAAATTGGCTAACTTACATCTCATAGTTGCAACTAATACACAAGAATTTACAAATATGCAAAAGTTGGTCAAAATTAAGTAGAATGGTCTCTATTTCTACCTAGGCATTTACACCAACATTTATCCTACTAAGTACACCAATAAACCAAGCTTCCAAGTATTGTTCACCATAGACAGACAACCTAACTCTGTTGATAAAATAAGACAAGTAGTCCTCTGTGCAATCGTTAATCAAAATGATGAATCATTCTCATGCAAAGATAGTGACAGATGATGTCCACAGCACAAGGTTGAAGTCTTGGATCTAACTCGAGAGTAGGGAACTGTGCTTCAAGATCTGTTTAGGATAATCCCAAAGCAACAACTCTTAACTACTTATAATCAATTCGACCTTCTTTTCTACCATGCAAATGACGTGGAAATACCTCTTCTTGGTCACCACTCTCTTCATGAGCACTTCTAGTCATAATTCTTAAGGGGTGAGCCTCCGTGTTGAACACCCATTCATTAAGAGAAAGGACTGATGGAGGCGAAAACAACAGATAGAGGTACTTGAGTGTTTCTGAAAGAAAGTAGCTCTGCATCATATTATCTTTTGCACCAGTATTCACCTGAGCAAATTAGCCATAGTTATGTTTAGTAGTAAACAATGTATAAAACATGCAAATGCTTCATTCCACAATTTTCTTTATGATGCATATGAAATGAAGAAAGAGAAAGAAAGAAAGAAAAAAAAAACTATGAATCTAATCTGTTCTTGATAGAACATTCATAATTTATGATCATTTCACACCAATATGAGAATACTTAACAAATGCATGCACAACTTTTTCAGGGTTGAGAGTAAATATTGAAGCAGTTTATAAATTTCTTACATCTTTGAGTCCAACATATCCTGTTTCAATCCGAGAATTGTTTTCAAATGCTTCGAAAATATTCCAACCCCATTCTTGGTATGTTTTGTTTCCAGTGAAACGCCAAAGGTAGAATAGTGACTCAATTGTTTCAGGCCTTTGGATGTTCCACGAGGTACCAACACTCATATCCTACAATTTTTTTAACCTTAGCACATAACATCTTGGGGGATTTGACTAGCAATGTGAGAATTAAAGATTCAAACCTCTCCATTGCGAAAGTAATAGTTCTCTCCTGCCAGTTTAGTTGGTGTTATCTGGTAGAAATTGTAACAAGTCCATGCAAGCTGCACAACAGGATGCATTGAAATTTAGTATAAGTTTGAAAGAAAAATAGCAATTGAAACCAATATATTTCAAGCACAAATTAGTAATTATCATCAAAACCCTTTCCTTTTTGGAAAAAAAATAAATAAATATTCCTTCAAATCTAAAACTTGAATGTTGTGTGGCTAGGCCTGAAAGAGAATTTACAGCTTAGCCACAAGATGCAACCTAATTCTTTATTTTGTTCTAAATGATATTTCCTCTTCCTAGGGGAAAAGGCAAGAAAAGGTGTGACACTGCTTTTCAAAACAATCAAGAATTTGGTAATATTTAAACATCATATACTTGAAATTATATGTTTCTATCATTTAGGAATTATTGGAGAATTGTTGATAGAGGAGAAAAAAAATACTTGTCAACTTCTATATTACCAACTATTGGAAGGTCACTTACTAACATTCAGGAGTAGCAACAACTAGCCCTTTTCATAAGTCATTTTCTTTTTCCATGTGCTTAGTTTATTCATGTATTATTCATATTTCTTTTTTCATTACCCCTTGACGAGGAGGGCATCACAGTTTGAATAGTTTGAATGACTCAATGTTTATAGTCAAATTGAGTAACTACTGAAATACTTTCTATAGCCATTACCTCCTCTGCAAGTGATATAAATTTTTCAGCTTCTCCAGGGCCATAGTTAGAAGATCCCAAAGCCAACATTCCAGGAACAAAACATGCTAATTCATCCATCTAAAAAGGAAACAAGATAAAAGATTTTTTCAATGACATACTTGGCTAAGGCTAAAATAAATTTCTTTTTCAAATAGCACCTTGTCAAAGACTGCATTTCCAAGCCTCTCAGATAGGTATGTAAAAGATGAAGGTGTTGACCTCCTAATCAAGCTTTGAAGACCTTTCATTGATTTCTCCCACATTTCCCTGGATGCACCATTTGCTCACACGTTAAAATATGGTCCAAATATATATGCTTAATTCAAAGTTTGAACTCTCATATTAAAGAAGTACTGAAAAGGGGTTTGCCAAATGTGTAGCTTATCAGACCAAATAGGAAACACGAGACTAGAACATAGAAGAAAGTGATGGCATGTTTGTCACAATACTTTGTTGATTTATTCCATAATACTTTGGTTTCTTTCACAAATTTATGGCATCAAAATATGTACATGGTAGATTAGTGTGAGGCAAAGTCAAGTGTATGATTTATGACATAAGATAGTTGGATCAATAACTTCTTACCAAAGGTAATAAAATTGCTTAATTTTTCAAAGTACAATCAACATTCCAAGTTCATTACCTATAAAATGTTACAACTTCAGTCTTGTTCCCTTGTATCCAAGCCTTGAGTAGATACTCATAGAAGCTACAACATATAAATCGGCAACCTTGTTAAATATGTGAAGAATAAAGTGATTGAAAAATGTCAAGCATTCTAATTGTTAAAGTCATTTTATCATATTCAATTTAACAACCCATTTGTATCTTCTATGTTCTACAAGGCTCATAAAAGGCAAAAAGTTCAACAAAAACTTGCATGAAGTTGAAACCGAATTTTATTTGAAGACCTAGGTAGCCAACAATTATAAAGATCATATGACAATTATCTTATAAGATATTATCAGTATCACTACCTGTCACCCATGGCACCAAATGTAATTGCTCCACTTGATTTAGTTCCAGTAAGTGGATTAAGGTATATAGGAAGCAATCCATCCTCTGGAAAAGTTCTATAAAGCTCCTTGATGACCTTTTCTGCCTGAAATAATCAAAAGGCAAAATCCTAACACTCTTAAAATCAATACGCTTAGCAATGTGAAAAACTAGAATACTGGAAATAGTTCACCTAAAGGAAAAGACATACAAAGTTGACAATTTTTTTTGTCAAAAAATAGTTAGGAAACACATAAAAAGCAATAAGAGGTCACCTTTTCCTGGTACTTGGGGTCTTTTGTCCTTTGAGAGAGAGCAATAAATTCAAGTTGCTCTGAACCAGAATCCGCAAGAATACTGTTTCCCTAGTAATAGAAAACGATCAATTAAGAACATAAAACGAGCTACAAAAATTCACTATAGGTAACAATGAGATGCAATTAGTTGCAAATAAGGTTCACTGATTTCTTTTAATCAAATAAAACCATATTTGCAAGAAAGCACAAAAAGAAAATAGCATTACATATAGTATTACCAAAAGATAGACTGCAAAATCAAATAGAAATAACTGAGATTAAGCTAAAATGAATACTATTCTATATCACCTTATGAATCATTTCAATCTTTATTACTAGTTGTAATAACTCTAGCCAGCAATGTTCAGAGAATGTCACAAAATTACGATGCATCTGTAAAAAAGTTTTATTTTTATAAAAACAAAAAAATGTGTACATTTTTGTTCTAGTTAATTTTGTTAGTGATATAATATAAAACCATTTGAGTTTTTACCTAACAACTTAAGCTTTTGAGATTAACATGATATCAAAACCTCTATAACCAAGTGATCTGGAATTCAATCCTTACCACTCTCACTCTTCAATACTAAAAACCATAGGAGAAATTTAATAAAAAAAATTGATGGGACCATTAAGCAACTAAAGGATCCCATTGATCAATCAATGAAAGTTAATGTTAAATGTGAACATGATCTAAATATTTGAGTCAAACAAATATTGAAGGAAACATTCTGATAACTTATTTTTGTTAAGACAATAATTTTAGATGAATAAATGAAGTACGTAGTGAGGACAAAACATACCCGCGCCCATGTAGGGTTATTTGTATTGCCATATGCCAAGTTAATTCTGTTATAGGGTATTCCTGAAGGTGTATTCCAAGCAGGCAATAACCTATCTGCAAGATCTTTAGCCTTCTCAAGGAAAACTTTGTCACCGGAGAAATCATAAGCACTGAGAAGGCCACCTAGAACTCTAAACCAAAATAATAGACAAATGAGAGAAAATGGACTAGAAAGCAAAATTTGTTGGAATTAGCAAAGTTACAAGAACTATTAGGTGGGGGAGAAATCATTTCAACAAAACTAAGATTGAACCTTCTAATTCAACCTTATGGTTGTCTCGAACACACTAACTTCAATGTTCCTGTCAAAATGCAATGATTTTGCAACCCACCTGCAATATATATTATATTAGATAGATGTTTTCAATGTAACCAATCCTTCAATACAAAAACTAGAACTATGTAACAATAACAAAAAGAAAAAATATCAAAATTCACCCAAAAAGAGCAATTATGAGATATCACTCACAACGTAAAAAATGGGGAAAATCCTTTCTCCTTCTTGTTTTTCCAATTCAACTTGTAGCAAAGTTGAAAAGGATTGTAAGAAGAAAGGAAGAATATACACAAACATTTTGAAGCACACATAGCAGATTCCATAATCAATTGTATTAAAAATAAAGTACAACTCACTCTGTAGCTCTTTTGAATTGGGCATCAAGACCCATTATAAATAATGTGTCGAGTGAATCTACTAAAGTTGCGCCTAGACCACCAAAACTGTCAACACCATTCATAGATTGTGGCTGTGAAAGGAATAGCAAATTAACAACTAACATTTGTCTATAAAAAAAAAAAACATAATATCAAGTAATGGGTTAACTATAAAAGGTTAAGAAAATATTATGAAAAACCTTAAGTTCATCCTTTCCCCATGCATACTTTTCATAAGATGTCCAAGCATGAAGCATGGCATCTTTTACTTTATCTCTTCGTTGTATATTAATAGGATCATCCTCAATAGAAATATCCTTGGTGAATTTATTGACTTCATCATTTTGGATACTCTCTGTCGAGTCTTGCATATGACCCTTCATATCTTCTAGCTGCAATTTCCAATAACTCAAACTAAGTCAATAATACCATTTAATTAGCCAAAAACAAAATTTAAAAAGTACAGCAGTAACTCTAGATAATCAAAATTTGCATATCTTACTGTATTTTGCAAGCGAGTAACTTCTTCTTGTAATTTCAAAATGTCATCCTAGCCAAAAAAAAAGAAGAAAAAAAATGAGCTTAAAGAACTATATTTCAAAAATCCAAGCTATTAAATTTAAAAGACTCCAGAAGCAGTTTGAAATACTTAACGTATTAACAATGATCAAATAGATTATTCAATTTGCAAACATTAACAAAGGGTGAGATAAGACCATAATACTCCATCCTTTTATTTCTTTTAGAAAACAATTAAATGCAAATATAAAAAAAAGGGAAAAAAAATGATTAGCTAGCTTTCTTCTGTTAGTCTTATTCTTTTTCCAAATCTCTAGTAGAATTTTACAGAAGAAGAATATTGATTTCAAGTTTATAACAAAAATGGCAAATCCTTTGTTCATTTCAAATTAAGAACATTAGCTAGAATAAATAGTGAAATGACCTGGTGTCCTCTAGTGAGTGATTTTCGATCATAGAAAAGCCATGTAAGCGATACACAAATGATAAGGACCAAAGCGAGTCGTTTAGGCCTCTTTATGTAATAACGTGGTTGCAAATACCTCCATACAGATGATGTAGACGATGAATAAGATTTTTTGCCCATTCCTCCCAGAAACAAAAACCAAATAAAGTAAGAGAAAGAAATGAAGTATTAACAGTGTATTATTATATATAAGAGTTGAGATAAGAATGGTATTGTTATAAGTGGTGGTGCAAATGGATGCGTAAGTTGTAACCTCAACGTAAAGAACGCACGCAATAAATGTCGGAGGACTTTCCCTTATTTTTAGAACCTCTCCCCTCCCTTTCCTCTTTCTCTTTATCTTAATCATTCTCATCCTTCACTTGATTAATTTACTAAATTGAAATTTTTAAATACTTTTATTATTAAAGAGTTTTGTTGATGAGTACCCTACAATAATAGTTGAAAATGTTTTTTAAATATCTTTAATTACCTAAAAATAAATTTTAATTATCTTCTTCTACTCTCTTTCATATTTATCTCTATTAATTTTTTTTATTTTTTAAAAAAATTAATAATTAAGAATAACCTTACATCACAATTTAAGTTTTTATTATAAATTTAAAATATAGTTTATATATGTTTAAATACATGTATTTATTATAATTTTAAATTGTAATATAACTTATATATTTACAATTATTTATTAATTTTAAATTTTAATTATATATAAATAAATATTTATCCTTTGCAATATTAAAATATATAGAATTTTTTTATAATATTATTAATATATTCCCACTGTAATTTGCAATAGAGTTTTTTATATATTAATTTCTTAATTATTACTAATAAAAGAAATATTTCAAAATTGTATTTATAAGAACTACTATAAAATAATTTTTTCCCCTTTTCTTCTTTCTTCTTCTTCTTTTTATGTACTGTAAGTGGTTTAGCTGTGGTAAATAACTGGCAGCTCCATAATTATTTTTTGACTGTAGCAAAGCAAAGATCGATCCAACTCATCCAAGATTCCACGAAAGTAGAAGTAGTTCAAATGGCGGTCGACGGTCGTTGCATTGCATCTTGCTCTAAGTGGAAAGACCACTGCAGGTTAGGTTGCCATTTTTAGTAGGATCGTGAAATTTTCTTCGCATCCATTTTAGTTTTATCATGACAAAAAATACTTTTTTGTTTATTTTAATTTTTAATATATTTGTTTAATTTAAAAATAAATTTCTAATTACTTTAAGAAACTATTTTAAATAGTTTATAAAGAAAAATAATTAAAATTATAACTATTTTGTAAGCTAATTTTTTATAAATTTTTTTTTTGTTTTAGGGTTAGAAACCACGGGTGTCTCCCAACCCATTGGGTCAAAAAATAATTTATACTTTACATATATAAAATATCTAAAAAGTTACTTTTTTATATAATCTAAAAAATTATTTTTAAAACTTAAACAAAAGTGTAGTTTCCTTAAAAAAAAAAAAAAGAGGGGGGGGGGGGGGGGGGGGAGCCTCTTTGGATTAGGAGTGAAATTAAAAAAGAAATGAGAAAGGAAGAAATTAAAAAAATAAAAATAAAAGAGAAATAAAATAGAAAAGATATGTTTGCTGGTTGTATAAAAATATATATAAAAAAAGAGTGAAAATTTCTCTCCACTTATTTAGATGAGCAGGAAAAAGAGTAAAAATAAATAAATATCTTGATATAAATATTTTATACTATAAGAAAAATACCATTTCCCCTTATTTTCATGTCAATTTATGAGGGGTAGTTTTTTAGTAGGTTCCTATAAAAATTTTAAAAAAACTTCTCTCCATTCTATATTTCTTTTTTTTTTTTTTCATTTTCTTTCACTGTATTTCGATAAAAACAAACAAAATATTTTGAACCATTTTTTCGTTAGGAAGAACATGCATATGTTGTAAAGCACTTCTTATTTTAAAAACATGATAACTATAAATTTAGATTATAGAATTATAGATAGATGACTAAATTGATTATATAATTACTTTTTTTTTAAACAGCTAAATATCATTAAAAAGAGGTACAAGGGTACCTCAACCCATGTATAACAAACAGTATAGTCTAGTCAAAAGTCTTGCACTAACACATTATAAGGCTAAATATACATATATTTGTTTCCTGCAGAAACATATGTAACACCAATATACCAATTGCCCAATTTTGCCAAAAAATAAGTTAGATCACTTTGTCTTAATTCCACTACAGCTTCCCCCAAAATATGGTGATTGTCTACCACCTTGAATCACTCTGAGTTGTGATAAGACTCTGCAGTTGGATTAGTAGTTCCTCAATATTGAAACGCAGGCTATTATATCCAATTCCTACTACCTTGAGAAAGCAATTCTCTGCACCACTCACTCTTATATCGCCCAAACCGACCTGCTACAAGGACTTTAAGCATATCTCAGGGCATGTATGCCACTCATAAAAAGAAAACTGGCAACTATTCAGTTTGCACGAAATCCATAACTAAGACCAATATATAACCGACTCTAAAACCAGTTCAGCATCTAGCTTTTCCTCTTTGAAGATAATTTTGTTTTTGTGATTCCACAGATTTCACATTGTCGCAAACCAAGTAACTCTCCATGCCTCATTCTTTTTCTTACCTAACCAACTGCACTCGTGTTGAATGAGGTGATTAATTGGCTCTCCATGTTGAACAAACGTTAACCCCAACCAATTATAGCAGCTACTCCAGACAAGATGAGAAAAGCTGCACTGAAAAAGCAAGTGTTGGATAGTCTCGTTTTCCTTGTTGCAAAAGGTGCAAAGGGCATCGTATCCCGAGACACCTATATTCCTTTTCCTCAAGTTGATCTTCGAAGGTAGTTTATCATACATAAGGCGCCATGCTAGAAAGGCTACCTTCGAAGGCACTTTAGATCCCCATAAGATGTCAATGAATTCCAAATTTACCTCTTGATGATTAGAATTGTGCTCCAACAGAACCTGTTGAGCAGATTTTACAAAATAGAATCCTGTTGGGTCACCTTTCCACACCTTTGTATCACATACTTGCTGTCTCAACCTTACCGAATCAATGAGCATGCTAAACTCCTATAACAGAGGACGTTCCCACTCAAACCAATTGCTTCTCCATTTCAAGTTCCATGTCCAAGTACCACCCTCCCAGCTACCCACATCCCTTATAACACTAAATTTCTGCTCATAATTTCATATACAGTCTTGGGAATTTTTCCTTCAGTGCCATATCACCAATCCATACATTGTTCCAAAGCTCCACCAGAAAACCATCCCCTAGCTTCCAACTTAAGTTATTTTCAAACCAGTGAGTATTATTATTTTGTCCGCACACGTCGACAAGATCTTTCCACCACACCGAATCTAACTGCGACCTTCTGCACAGCACCCCAACATTTTGCTCACCATATCTCGACCTTAAAACTTGGCACCACAGTTTGTCTTTGTCCAAATTTAGTCTCCATCTCCATTTCCCTAGTAAAGCATGGTTAAAGAAATTGATATGCTTGATTCCCAATCCCCCTTGGTGCTTTGGTAAGATATCCCATTTTACCTAGGCCACTTTCCTCCTATCTTCCCCTCTCCACAAAAAATTTCTCTGTAGTGAAATGATCTTCTTTACCAGTACTTTTGGCATCCTAAAGAAGGAGAGATAAAATAATGGCAGTGCTGAAAGAACCGAATTGGTCAAGCAAATTCTCCCACCAAATGACAACAATCTATGTTTCCACCTTGATAACTTAGACCTTATTTTGTTCACAATTGGGTCCCAGGTATGCTCTTTTCTTGGGTTCGCCCCAATAGGAATTC
The DNA here is from genome assembly GCA_026413185.1 of Pueraria montana var. lobata. NCBI lineage: Eukaryota > Viridiplantae > Streptophyta > Magnoliopsida > Fabales > Fabaceae > Pueraria > Pueraria montana. The sequence continues at coordinate 67,578,111 of CM048649.1, read as the reverse complement.
CAAGGTAGACAAAAGGGATCTCCATCAACTTACAGTTTAGAAAAGTTGCTGCCCTGTCCATGAAGTCCTCTTCCACTCCAATTGATGTCATCTTACTCTTGTGGAAATTAATTTTTAGACCGGCTACCAACTCAAAGCACCTAAGTATACTCTTGATGCATTTCACATTACTCATAGATGGTTGAGCAAAGAATAGAGTATCATCCGCGAATTGCAACAAAGATATCTCAACGTTTTCCTTTCCCTCCAAATATCCTGAAAAAAGATTTTCTTTTAATGCTTTCCTTATCAACCCGGTTAAGCCTTCTGCTACAATAAAAAATAAGAATGGAGCTATAGGATCCCCTTGCCTTAATCCTTTTTGAGGACTAAACTCTTCCGTTGGACTACCGTTCACCAACACTTATATTCTAGAGGACTCCAAACACCCTTTAATCCAACTTATCCATTTAGATGCAAAGCCCATTCTCCTCATCATATAATAAAGAAATTCCCAACACACCGAATCATAGGCTTTTTCAAAATCCACTTTGAAAATCAAGCATGACTTCTTCTCTCTTTTAGCCTCTTTCACAACTTCATTAGCAACAAGGACCCCATTAAGCATACCCCTTCCCCCCATAAAAGCGCATTGCCTATCATCAATGAGCTTGCTTAACACCCCTTTCAATCTCCTTGCCAAAACTTTAGCAATAACTTTGTAGATACAACCTATCAAAGAAATGGACCTAAAATCTTCCAAGCCTTGAGGATTATTCCTTTTTGGGATCAAGGATATGAATGAAGAGTTAGCACCTTTTGGGATGACACCGTGCTCATGGAATTGTTTCATCGTTTCAATGAAGTCCGCTTTAATAATCTCCCAACATGCTTTAATAAGCTTAAAATTGAAGCCATCGAGCCCCGGGCTTTTATCCCCACCACAATCCCACACCGCTTTCTCCGCCTCTCCAAATTTTGCACATGGAAGCTCATTTTCTTGTTCCCCGATATGCTTGATGTAACACCCCGAAAATTACAACCCAATAAGTATGAACGTGAGAGATTTAATTAGAAAATTTTCTTGTTGGGGAGAATTGTAACGTTGTGGTTTTCCTAATTGTATGATTAAGTGTTTGATTAATAATGAAAGAGCAAACTAAATTTAAATTATGTTGATTGATATAATAATTAACTTAAGTTCTATGTTTTGTTATGAGCCATAGTGTTATTGTGAATTTTTTTGGACTTTTACGTGAGTTCAAGTTGTAGAAAAAAATAATAATAAGAGAAGAGGGGTGTCCTTAGAGGAAGGGTGGACGCAAATAGCAAAACTTCAAATTTATCCCAAATATTAACCTGTAAAAGCTTCTTTCTTTCCCTCATTCTCTTCCTTCTTTTTTTTTCTCCCCGAAGCTCTCTTCTCTCCCTTGCTTCCCTCTTGATCGTGAGCATCTACAAGGAGAAGGAAGCCATTGTTGTTGTTTGGAAACCTTGCATGCAAGGTTGACTGTCATCCTTTCATCCTCTCAACATCAAGTTCACTTCTCTTCTCTTCCTCTCTCTCAGCTGAAGCTCTTTTAGGTGAGGGAAACTCTTTGTGGATTCTATTTTTAGTCTAAGGGTGGTTGAGAGTTAGGGGGCTCAACTACCTACAGCATGCATGCCCCTCTTTGGCTGTTGTGTGTGCTTTGTTTGAATGCTTGAACATAAAAAGTTGATGAAATGGGTTGGAAACACTTTGGCAATGGCTGTGTGAGTGCATGTCCTAGCCTTAGTGTTATTTTTGTTCTTTTGAAACTGAGTGGGAAGGCCCCTGGAACAAGGGAATCCATGCCCAATTTTCATAAAATTAATTGATGAAGGTTGCATGTTGAAAACAAACCCCAAAACAATGTAACAATGGCTGTTAGGTTCGAGTGTCCCTGGACAGCTCCCACGATTTGCAATTTTTGGGAGATCTAACCGTTGGTTTTCCACGAAATTTGTTTTGAATGAAAATAGACACAAAAAGAAACAACTTTTATTTTTGACACCATGGAGAGAAAAACTCGTCTTGAAGTTCATCCGTGGCTTTTAAAATGACTGTTCTGTTTTCAAGTTTTCCTCGAATATGTCTCGATTTTTCTTAAATTCCCACTGGTGTAATTAATGTTTCTTTTTCATTTTTGAACCATTAAAAACTAGACAAAACAAGATTTTTAACCATATAAATTACAAAAATTATCATGTCCAATTTCTAAATTAACTTTTTAAAAAGAAACAGGACAAGGGTTTTTGAGCTCTGTTTTGAGTCTGAAACTTATGCTGTTAGAAACAAATTTATTGGGAACAATAGGGAAATAATTTAGGGGCAAGGGTTACCTTTTTTAGAAATATAAAGATGTTACCTTTCTACTGTAAAAAGTTCAGCTCAAAACAATTTTGGGAAGTGGGAGAAATTTACATTTCTTTGAGCTATGTTCAGTGAGCACTCAAAATTCAGGGCTGCTGACTTAGAAAATTTTTATAAAATTTTTTTAGATGTTGATTTTATAAGTGAGATACCTTTCTATAAAATATATTTCAAGAGCTTCAATTTGATATAAAAAGTTTTAAATTCCGAGGTCATTTGCTTGTATCAGTGAGAACTCACATTCAATACTGTCAAAGAGAAATCTGTCTTTTTAATCAATTTTGTTACTATATGTGTGTTATTTTGAATTGTGGAAATTATAATTATTAATTGAGATTTTGTAAGGTAGTGGATATGTAATATCCATGGACCTATTCTGTTTTGGATTTAAGTCCTAGATATGTGAAGCTTGGGTACTTAATCTTTGAAAGTGTGGTTTTGTGTGCTTTTGTGATACAGTCCTTTGGACTGTAGGTTGAACTTTGTGATAAAGTTGTTTGTCTGTGTGATGTGTTGTTCACAAGACTTGGTTGCGAGTACTTGTGAGGACTAGAACTATGTTCTAGTGTTTGTGGCTAGATTGCCATGTAACAGATAGATGAAACTTAAACAGTGAGCACAATTAATTAGGCTAAAAGATTTATTTTATTTTTATTAAATAGAAATTAATTAACAAACTCTTTATTTTATGCATTGGACATAAAAAGAATTTAGCACCTTTGCTTGGAGGAATAAATGGTAAGTTAACATTTATAAAATTGTAAAGTTTTGATAGAGCAAGGAAATACATAAAACATAATAAAATTGTCTACGCGTGATGAATCATGTTGAGTTGAGAGTCATACAAGGATGATACGGGTGTACGGCAGATTGCTAGAATTGTAAGATGGCAAGAGAGTCGCGTTGGGTGTTCCAACTGTGAGAATACCAAAGAGAGGGGACGGAGTTCGAAAGGCGTGTCACGACGTAATGTGACGGTCACCCATAGAAAGGTGATGGAGGCAATGTCCTCGTATGTATATATATATATATATATATATATATATATATATATATAATTTTGAGCAGAGACGGGGTCTCAGGCTCGGGGTCTATTCAACCATCCAGTACCATGTGCAGCGGAATCCCACTGTGACGAGAAAGAATAATCCCTGTGAGGAGGGTTGTTGAGGAGTTAGTCCTCGGAGTAATGGATGACCACATTTGGTACCTGGGAGATGATCGTAAGACAGGTTGTTCTTGGAGGGTAAGGCACTGAGTTGTGACGATAGATCACGTAGCTGACTCGGCCACCCTGACAAAAATACGAGACATCGTCGGTTGGTGAGAGTCTGCCATAGTACCATGGTGAGAGGTGTACTCCCAACAGTCATCCAACTCAAAAATGTGTAAGACCACTGAGTTCTGGGAGTTTCAGTGGCAGCTGGCCAGTGTGAAATAATTTACAAGAATAGCTGTAGAAACGAATAGGTTTCGGGTGTGACCGTTAGAGAACCACATCGTGGTGGCTAGTAGGATTGTGTATGTGACTGTCAAGTCGTTCTGTGTGTACTGCTTAATGAAGCAGAGAGTTCACCCTCTGTTTGTTTTTCTTTTAGGAACCGGTGACAGTACCTGTAGATGTCATAAAGGCGTTATCTTCATCAGCTTCGTCACTTTTCGTTTGGAGGTTGGTCTAACATGCAGGGTTGGGTATTAGTGATGTCTGCTCTGAGTCCTATGACCCTTTTTCCTTTTCATGTATATATGTATAGACAAAGTTATTTACTTTATTTATTTTATTTTACTCGCTTTAAAATGTATATTTATATTTAAGGTGACGATAAGCAACTTTCGAAATTAATTAATCAAAAGTTTTAAAAATTTAGTAAAATTACGATCTATGTTTTATTAACTTCACAGTTTTTTTTGGAAAAATTAAAGTTAGTTAACATGCCTATTGACTTAAAATAAGTTTGTAAATGAGAATATATGTAAAACTGGATTTAGGGTGTTACACTTGAACTCAACTCCCTCCAATGTAGGCCTCTTCCAAGAATCTTTACTGGAAAATTTTTTTCACCCCTAACTTCACTTCCTTAGGTTCCTCCACCCAATGTCCATCCCAATTCAAACCTTTTAAAGCATTCATCCTTCTTTTCCACCTCACCACCGAATGGAAAAATTTGGTATTCCCATCTCCTTCCTTGATCCATTTGCACTTTGCTTGTTGATGCAAGATGGATTCCTTCTTTGTATTTAGCTTCCAAAATTCACCTAATAATTCCTTTCTTCTTGTAATCTCCTCTTGTTCCAACCCCATCTCCTCATCCTTAATATCCAAGATGTTAATTTCATTGATCACATGTTGACATTCTTTATGAAGATCCCGCCCTCTATCCATGCTCTATTTCTTCACTTCGTTCTTGAGAGATTTTAGCTTCTCTTTGAGAATGAACGCAGCCCAACCTTGAATGTTGCTTCCCTTCCAATGATTCTCCACCATCTCCATGAACCCTTTCTCCGAAAGCCAACAATTTAGCATTTTGAATGGTTTTGGGCCCCAATTCTCAATTTTGTTTTTCATAAGGATGGGGCAATGATCTGAAATACTTCTTTCCAAGACAAATTAAGTGCTTCCTCCCCACTTATTTAGCCACCCTTCGGATACCAAAAATCTATCAAGTCTACTTTTGGTATGCCCACTACTTCTGTACCATGTGTATCTTCTCCCAACCATGGGTATATCCAATAATTCCATATTATCTATGAAATTATTGAATTCCTCCATCTCATTCCAACCATAATCTCATTTAAGTGATTCCTCCTTTCTTCTATTTTTCTAACCGCATTGAAATCCCCCGTCAGGCACCACACTGCTTCCACATTTTGGTTTTTTAAATCCTCCAATTGCTGCCACATACGTCTCTTACCCTCCAAGCTACATGGTGCATAGACATTGACAATAACACATGTAATATTACCCTCCTTCCATTCCCCTGACATCCCTAAGAATCCCTCCCTTGAAAATTTGTTTACTATGTCAAAAACCCCTTTTCTCCATATACTTAATAAACCCCCTGTTGAATTGGTTGCAGGAAGTTCCCTCCACATGACTTCATCCTCCCCCATATATCTGAGCACAATTTCCTATCAACAACCTGCAGTTTGGTTTCCTGAATACAAGCCATTTGCACTCCTTCTTTTCTAATCAAGTTCTTGAGGGCTCTCCATTTAACTTTTGCCCCCAATCCACGTATATTATAAGTCAGTATTTTCATTTAACCACCTTCTCGTTCCCTTCTTTCTTTGTCGAACTCTGTTTGCCATCCTTATCTCTCATTTCCAACTCTTTTAATTTTTCTACCACTCTGGGTTCTTCCTCTGTTGTCTTCATGCCTAGCAGCTTTCCTAATTCCCATAGACTCTCTGCCTCTAATTCCTCATTTTTCACCCAATTCTTCTTACTGCTTATTTTAGATTGGCTGCCCGTCAATGAGTTACTTAATGAGTGGCATGTCTGTCGCCTTTCTTTCCTCTATTTGTTGTTGATAGTTCCTTTTACTCCTTGGTTCTTCTCTGAGCACCTTTCTGCTCGTGTTTCTTCATTACCCATCTCTTTCATCTCGTTCGCCGTCTTGATCCTCTTGACAGTCTCTAGATGCTGAATATAAATGGTTTTATTATTGTTGTTTTTCATAGTGCTTGTCTTTGCCTTTTTGCTCTCTCCATCTTTGTTATCTCCCTCCCTTATATCTTCCATCACACCTTTCGAAGCCTTTTCCTTGTTGTCAGTAGTTTTATGTGATCCCACACTTGACTCTCCTATCTCCCAGCAGCGCCCTCCCATGCGTGTATAGCTATGTGCCTTAGTCGCCACTTTCTTATATAGCTTTTTATTAAGGAGTCTAAAATCGTATATGGGCTTACCTGGGCCGCCCAAACGAAAGCATCCCTTCCCACCTTTTTTATTTCCTTTTCTATTTGGGCCTTTTTTATGAGATTTGTCTTTAGTGCCTTCAGCTTCATCCCCTCTGCACTCGTTTTGTACAATCAATATTTGTTGATCTATGTCTGACCCAAATCTTGTTTCTCTGCTCGTTCTCTCCTGTCGTTTCACTCCAACTTTCCCCTGACTCGTCATGTTTCCCAAATCATCTTCCCTCCCCGAGACTTTCCTTTTTTTCCAAAGCTTCTTTGTCTTTTCCACTTCGCTATTCATCTTTATCCTCTTGCCTAGTTTCCAAGTCTCTGACAGCTTCTTTTTGGATCTCCAAGGCGCCACCTACTACAGCCTTGCTGATAGTGACTGCAGTACTGTTCAAACTGACTTTTGGTTTGTCGTTGAAATTCAAATTTGAATTTCGAAACGACGACCTTGACTCTCCAATCGCCGTCATTGCCTTATCGTCATCGGAGAAGATCCCACCTCCTTCCCAAATACCTTCGTCCCCAAAGCATTTTGAATTGCTTGAGTACACTCCATCATGATATCCCATAATCGACGACTCTTCATTTGTCTCTATAGCTTTCCTCTTCATACATCAGCAACTTTTGACTTTTTCATAGCATGGACCTTCTTCTTGTATGGTTATAGAGTATATTACCCCCATTAACTCTCAACTTCATCCATTTACTTGCGTCCGCCAGTAGAGGGGTTCTAACAAGCATCCTGGCATAATCGACTCTTTCAAATGTTGTTGTACCTTTATCCACTGCTACTAGCGTCCCTACTAAAGCCACCAATTTCTCGTAGCACTCCTCACTCCATAGATGCAGTGGTAATCCAGTCAGTCTAACCCATGTCAACCTGTAGCTTGGTACTGCTTCTTGAGTCCAATGGACTATAGACTCGAACAATTCCCCAAACCACGCTTCAACTCCTTTTACAATCTCGTGCAAATCACCCTCCTCATCCAAAGATAGTAAAACAAGGTTGTCTCCCATATACCGCAATCTTACTGTATGCAGCCCTGCCATGAGAAAAGTTTCATTTAAGGAGTCAATCTTCTTAGGATCAAGAAGCCTTGCCACCATACATCTTTGGAGCCATTCCACACTCTTTTTCTTGACATAAGATCTATCTCATGCCAGTTTTCTTTTCCAATGTTTCCCACAGTCTCCTTTTCTTTTTCTTTTTCCTGGTGCCACTATTGATCCGCTTGGTTACCTCATGTGGCTAGCACATGAGCATACGAAGCTTTGTTTATGTCTGGCATCTTCCCCAGTTTGTTTATATGTTGCTTGTTGCCCTCCTCGAAGCGTCTGCCCTTAGGTGGGATGTACCTCACTTCTCCCTTTGTTGTTGTCTTTGCTTTCTCATACTTTGGTAGGTTTGCGTAGAGCTTTCTATCACCAATGAAAATATGGTCCAGTTGGTACTCTAGCTTTTTGGGGTCCTTCACATCCAAATATCGCACAAACCCATACTTCAATCCTTCCTTGTTCCTTCTGGGGACAATGAAAATCTCCCATACTCTTCCCCATCTGATAAATACTTTCCACAAATCTGCCTCCTCAAAAGCTTCCGAGAAGTTAGAAAAATAGAAGGTTGTCAAGTTTCTATTGTTCCTCTCGTAAGCCCTCTCGCGAAGGTTCGTTACTTCTCTTTCCTACCGTTCTCTCCACTCTCGTTCTCTTCCCCATGGTCTCTCCGCTCTCGATCTCCCATCATGTGACTAACAACTTGAATATATAATTACTTATTAAAAAATGTGCATTTTTATCTTTTTTTATCTTAATTATCTAAAAAAATTCTAATCATTTATATTTATTATTTTAAAAGTATTTATATAATAATATATTTATTATTCTTAAATTATAAAAATTATTTGACGCTTTTAATTTAATGATAAAGAGAATTTGTATAAAAAAAAAACATTATGGAAGAATTTAAAATTATCATTGCTGTACGTTGGTTTCGGTAATGGGAGAAATTGCATTGGGCCAGCTAGGGTTGGTCAAATATAGCGTGTGAACCTTGGATAAAAGCTTATCATTATCTGGCTATGCGTGATTTCTTTTACGCGTCCCTCTAATGCTACTTTAACTTCAATTCCAAAAGAAAAACCTGTCTGCTTCGCTGTGTCACTGAAAGATACCTTGTTTCTTGAATTGGGATTCAGTTTGATAAGGAAAATGATGCGAGACACTCTCACACTTAAAAGAGAGAGATGTAAATGTGATATGTGATATATGTGACAAATAGAGAAATAAAAAAAATTGAAATGTGTGATATATGTGATAAAATAGAGAGATAAAAAGAAACGAGAGAGGTCACTTGTAAGATTTTATAGTGTCATGGCATTTAATGATTCGAATGAAAAAAGCAATCTAACTTATATGGACTTAAAGTAATTAATTCTATGAAAGGAATTTAACTCAATTGATTAAGCATGAGTTATCTTGCATAATAATTTCTTAAAAATACAATAAATAAGAAACTTTATGTTATTTTTTAAGAAACTGCCAACAATGAATAATGTCAAATTATTATGCTTTAACAAGAAAGTGATTCTGTAAAAAAAAAAAAAAAGACAGTGATTTAGGTTAATTTGGAAATTAAAAAGACAGTTCACTTATTCACTCATTATTTTTTTTCTACAGTACTTTTTTATCCGATAGATGAGAAACCAATATGACTAGACATTAAAGAAGAAATATATATACCTCCTAATAATAATTTTCGTACACATAAATTTGAGAACAAACTCAACATCACTTGCTTAATTAAGGGATCTAAATCCCTTCCATTTTCTCTATAGGTGTTGATTTTTGGACACTCATTAGATGTAACTACTCTATCAATATCTCTTATTTCTTTTTATCTTTCTTTTTATTATTACACCACATCACCAATTATCAATTACTCATTTTTCCTTTCTTCTTATCTTTCTTTAAATATAAAAACACAAGGAATATTCAAAATATTATTTTCTATTTTCCTTTCTACGTACGCCTAATCTATTCTATAGTAACATTTCACACAAATGTAATTAACAATTTGATGTAACCAGTGTCAGCTTCGAATTCAAGAGACCATTAGTGTAATTAAGATGTAGTCACCCATGACGTATCACGCCAACAAACCACTCGGTAAACTGGCCACAAATGTAATTAAGATGACATCACCAGTAAAGATGTGCACTAAGCATTATTGTTAGTTTAAAAAATAATAGAAAGCCGTTTTGATTGGGTTGGGGAAAAGAAAACAAAACCACGGACCCTCGAAAAACTGGTGGATTTATAATTCATAAAGCAGTTACTGTTCAAAATGCTGCTTGAAGTAGGGATGACAATTCTACCCAGACCTTATGGGTATCCGCAAAAATTATTCATGATGGGTAGAGTAATTAACCATTTAATGGGTATGGATTCGGATACGAGTAATTATTCATAAATTTTAACGGGTACGAGTGTGGGTTTGGGGAAGGTACCCAACCCTACCCAGACCCATAATAATAATAATAATAATAATAATAATAAATAAATAAATCATGTTCCTTAATCCATCAAAAATAAAAAAGATCACATTTTTTATTTGTTAAGAGATAGATCACACGATATTTAATTCACAAAAAAAGGGTTATGTTCCTTTTCGATATAGATCAGGATTTTTATTTACTTAAAGATAGACCGCATTCCTTATTTTAAAAAAAATTACTTTTATCAATTTTTTCTCTTTATTATATTAAGATCTTTGAATGAGATTTTAATTTAATTACTAAATTATTAATTTTTAATCAATATTTTATTTATCAATTTTTTATAATTAATTAAAATACGGGTAATGGGTACGGGTATGGGCATTTAGGTACCCAAAGGGGAATGACACGGGTATTAAAATTACTACCCACGCGAGTATGAAACCGGGTATAAGAATTTTTTTTAAGTGCAAATATGAAAACGATTACTATAGTACTCTACTCAGACCCTAGCCGTTGTCATCCCTATCTCGAAGTCAAGATGCTTGATTCACGTAGCTTCTCAAACGTAAGAGACACACACGTAAGTCAAAGAAGAATGTTACTAAAGCATGTAGCACCTCGTGAATTTAATAGCTGCACCAATTGCTTATCTTAATCAGTTAACCTTGCATTTCTCCTAATTATAAATTCATTTCACTCTGATTAATTAATTCGGTCACATTAAAATCATATCGTATCTTCAATTGACAGGTTCATAAGAAGTTCAAAACTATGTATATACTGATGCTTAGAGATTAAGAATGTGTTTGGTAAAAGAATTTAGTAGTTTACAAATTACCTTAATTAGCTTATAAGTTAGTTTGATCCAAATAAAATTATTTAGTATACGAGTTTCTTTTAGTAGTTTATAACTTATTTTTATAAGTTATTTCAAGTGGCTTATAAAAATAAGTTAATTTATAAGCTATTAACTTTTTTTTTTCAACTTTGTTCTCAATAATTTATTTGAATTTTTTTATCCTTTTTAAAGCCTTTTTATCTATTTTATCATTCTCACACGCACACGACAATTAAATAAAAATTTGTTATTAATTTTTTTGTCCCAGATTAGAGACCACAGATGTTCCCCAATTCATTGGGTCAGAAACTAATCTCACTAGCGGTGCGTGGTTGCCGCTGGCTCAAGAAAATTTTGCACACGGAGGAAATCAAACACAGTTCTCCCGCTTAATAGATAGTTCCCCCCGAACGTAACGAGATCTTATACCACTGCGCCAACCCTTTGAGTTATATAAATTGTTAAGTTTAGAACTTTAGATAAAAAAAAAAACTCTGCTTGCGTTACATTTGGCACTTTGTTCTAGAATTGTATGAATTAAAAAAAAAACAAATTAAATAATTTAAGAACACATATCTCTAAAACAACACAAGGAGAGGTAGGGGAATATGGAGATGTCATGCTCCTTAATGTTGTAATTTTCCTTGTCTATTTTTCCATACAGGCTTAATTGTAATTTTTACATCAAATTTTTTAATTTTTAGCCGATTTTATCCCAACAAATTAATTTGACGCATTTTATCTCCAACTTCTTTAAAAAGTTACAAATTTTATCCTCCACAAATATATAGTGGTCCATCTATTTTGCTTAGAAGGGAAAAAGCGTTTGGACATGAAGATCATAAAGTTGACAAACTCTTGGCAAGTATATATATATATATGGAGTATGAACAGCATGAAGAAGTATTTTAGCATTTAGTAAAAAAAAAAAAGTATGTTAGCAAAGGTGCCATTAATTTGTAAAGAGGACACGTACACGTACACGTTATTGATCGAGTGAAATGCATGCATAATTGCTGATTGCATACGCATTATCGCTTTCTCCGGGGGGGACTGTGTAGCAAACTCTAGTCAGCAGAGGGCTTTCTTGAAAGTTATCCATGAAGCCATGAAGTTGGACGGTGGTCATCAACCCAAAAGTCTCAAATGTCAATTCAATAAAGTCAATGCCAGCACACATAACTGTCATAGACTCGTACCATAGGCAATAGCCATGGTGGGAATGAAATATCAAGTTAATATTTTTATATAAAAAAATTGAAAATTAGGAATTCGGGATTGGGACAGAACACTAAAAAAATTTACAAGTTACGACTTGAGTTGGACAAAAACTAAAGTCTACATTAATATAAATATTGTAAATTTACTTTATAACGTCAATAATATTAACAACAATATATTATTTTTTATAAAATAAAATTATCTTTTAATAACACATATCATATTATTAATATAAATTTATAATTTATATATTGATTTTAGTTTTATTAAATAAAAGTCATACCTATAAAAACTCATCCAACGCTAAATCATTAAAAAATAACAAATTGTTTTATAATAATGGGTTAATTAACATCGCCATATATTAATTTTTATATCATCTACAAATAAATACTTATATATAAAAAATAAACTCAACACTTTTCTTTTAATGGTGCTAACTTTCATTAACATATTATCGTTTTTGTTGATCTTAAATTAATAGTTTGTTTGTACATTTTAACACAGTTTAACGTGGGAATTGGTTTTTTTTTTAATCTTGGAATAAATATTTTATATTGGTTGCTTTCGAACTGATAAAAAAATACTTTTTACGTCAGTTGTATTAAGAATTTATGTAAAAAAAAACTTTTTAAATCAATTTTTTTGTATAACCCATCTAGAATGCAGGTTTAATGACTATGCACTGACAGTGTAAAATAATTTCACACGGTGTATAAAAAATTTGAGTGATTAAAATTATACAACCAGAAAATGACTTTTTTACGAAAATATACCAAAAACCAAAAAAATTACCCAACTAAACCATATTCTAAATAATTTACTTAGATGATCCAAATTACTGTTTGCTACGAGAAATCGATTGGCCACAAACTGATTTCTCTTGTATATATAATTGATTTTTGTAAATTTGCATGTGAGAAATCGATTGTCTCAAAACCGATTTCTCAACAGTTTTTTCTTTCTTTCTTTTAATTTTTGTTTTGTATTTTTTTCTTTATTTTTTAAATATTTTAATTATTTTATTTTTTTAAAATCTTAATGAAAATAGTTTTTTTAATATTTTTGTTTTAAAATGTTGATTAATTTGTTCAAAAAATGGTTAATTTAAATTAAATTTTATGTATTTATTGTTAATAAGTTTTTAAAAGGAAAAATTAAAAAATTAATTAAATAAATAACAAATTATACATTGAAAATTAATGAACAACACAATATAATATTAATATTAACTTTAATTAAAATAAATTAGAAACAATACAATGAAAATTATAAACAATATATTTTGCTATTTCAAGTTAATGCTCATGACTTGAGCCTGTGTTTCTATCATGATTAGGACACATGTTTTTTGAATGACTTGGAGTTTGAAACTGTTAATGTGAAAAAAATTATTTTTTTAAGTTTTTGGCCTCGGTTTTCAATCCTTTTTTAACTTATTAAAGTCACGAAAGTTGTACCGTTAGATTCATCTCCATGAAAAATACGGTAATGCATCATTGTTCAAACCAAAAACCCATATGAATAATAAAAAAATCGCAAAAACTTACCATGATGAAAAAACTTTAAACACCTTTAAAGTTCTATTTCATCCCAATTTAACAATTAATTATTAAAAAAAAAGTGAAAAACTAATTATTATTCATCGAAATAATATTTTAAAAAATATTTACAAAATACATAAAAAATAAAGAGAAAAAATAGATAACTGATTAATTAGAATTTTTAATACAAATTAATTAACATTTTTAACATTTTAATTAACAAATACATAAAATTTAATTTAAATTAACCATTTTAAAACAAATTAATTAACATTTTAAAACAAAAATATTAAAAAAAACTATTTTAATTAAGATTTAAATAAAAATTAAATAATTAAACTATTGAAAAAATAAAGAAAAAAGAAAAACAAAAATAAAATTAAAAACGTTGAGCAACTGATTTCTCACAGGCAAATTTTATAAAGAAAAAAAAAATATACAAGAGAAATCTATTTGTGGGCAACTGATGTCACATAGCAAACAGTAATTTGGGTCATTTAAGTAAATAATTTGGAACATGATTTAGTTGGTTAATTTTTTTCGTTTTTGGTATATTTCCGTAAAAAAGTCCCATAAAACTATAGGACCAAAAAAAGGAAAGACTTTTTTACGGTAATATACCAAAAAAAAAAACCCAACTAACTCATCTTATAAATTATTTGCCCAAGTAAGCTAAAACACTATTCACGTTGAAAAAACGGTTCCTAGCTGACTGATTTCTCATCTTCATTTTTTTTCCTTCTGAACATATGTGCTGTGAGAAATTGGGGTTGCAGTCACTGATTTCTCAATGCCCCCCCCCCCCCCCCCCCCCCCCACCCCCCAAATTTTAGTTTTTTCATTTTTTTTGTTTTTTATTTTGATTTTTTTAATTCTTTTAAAAAATATTTTTTTAATATTTTTTAAAACATTATTATATTGAATAATAATTAATCTTTTTGTTTAAAAAAATTCAATTGTTAAATTGGAGTGAAATAGAAATTTGAAGGTGTTTAAAGTTTTTCATTGTGGTAAGCTTTTGCGATTTTTTTATTATGCATATGGGGTTTTTTTCGTTTGAACAATAGTGCATTACCATTGTATTCATGTATATCAATCCAATGGTACAACTTTGGCGACTTGAATCGATGAAAAAAACTTGAAAACCGTGTCCGAAAACTAAAAAAAATCACTTTTTGCACTTTAACAATTTGCTGAGGGTAACTTTTTGCATTCTTTTGCTTATGAATATGTGGTTATTTTGTACAAACAATAGTTCATTTCCATTGTTTTCATGTTGATGAATGTAACAATACAACTTTCACGACTTGAATCGGTTTAGAAATGATTGAAAATCGTGTCGAAAAACTTTAAAAAAATCACTTTTTGCATTTCAACAGTTTCTTGAGAGTTATTTTTTGCATTATTGTGGTTATGAATATAAGGTTATTTTGTACAAACAATAGTTCCTTCGCATTGTTTTCATGTTGATGAATGCAATGGTACAACTTTCACGACTTGAATTGGTTTAGAAAGGGTTGAAAACCGTGTCTAGAAATTATAGAAATTACTTTTTGAACTTAGTAAAGTTTTAGATTTAGCAATCAAAGATTTTATTGTTCAACAAGAAAAATAAAATTACACATAAAGTTCCAAAAAACAAACACAAACTGGGAATATTTAGTGGCCCTTGTGCCCACCAGTTCCACAACTTGGAGCTTGCCTATTTCGTCTTGGATTTTGACGTATTCGTGGATGTTGTTGTGGTTCAACTTGCACCTCATGAACAATAGCTTGATCGTCCTGCATTACCTCGTTTGGATTTTCATTTAAATTTGTTCCAGCTACTGGTTGGTAATTCATAAAATTGTCAACAATGGGTGTTAAAGAACTTCTAGCAACAGCTTGGTGAAAGGATGCAAATGAAGGAATGGAAATACTTTACATGTAAGCATAAGCTGATTCTGGCGTTCTAAGGTCGGTATCTACGAGGTTGGTCATGAAGTCATCTCCGCTAACTCCAAAAGTGTGAGGACTGTACCCAAGATGTTGTTGAGGTTGACTTTTTTGTTGTTGTAATGGAGTCAATTCAAATGCATGGGGAGGTGGTTCCAGGTCTTCATCCTAGAAGTTTTCATCAAGTGGTGGGCTTTGTGGGGGAGGTACATTGGGTTGGCCTGAGCATTGTTGTGTTGGCATTTGTGGAGTTGCACGAGATGTGTCGCCAACACAGGAGTTACGTGATATTCACTATTCGATTTCATCTCAACCATTCTTAAGAAGAGCACTATAATCGGTGCTATCGTGAACGTTTATTTTTTGGTGGGATCATGACTGTTGATTTTCAAATCGAATGCGACAGGTCATTTAGAGATTCTGTAAAGCAAAAAAATTGGGGCTGACACATTAGCTGGCATCCACAACACTAGCATCGAGAGTTCTGCTTTCATCTGTGTGGTATGCACCGTTCGTTCGTCAATTAAGTGTATACAAATACTTTGGTCATGCATTGTCATCTACATTCAGTCAGTTTGAAACATCACCTCAATCAACAATACTTTGTAGTATAGCCTACCCCTAAACAATCTATGGCTTCTTCGTCAGTCATTGTTGTTGTCTATTATGATGGTGTCATCATAACAAATGAGCATGGGTCAACTTTTGTAAGCACTGAGCCAAAGACAATTCAACTTAACAACAACATGACACTAGATGCCTTGAAGCAAGCAGTTCAAAGAAACATTAATCTACCATAAGAAAAATTGGTGGTCGACATTCATTATTGATGCCCTGTATCATATGTTGGTGATTGTTTTCAGTTTAAGGCCTGCAAACTACAAGATGAAGAAGACGTAATAACTTTGTTTTCTGTAGCCGAGCAAGTCCACAACCTTACATGCCTTGAGTTAAATGTTACCACTGAGGATACGCCCACTCATTCATCTGCACAACCACTACCACTAAATTTTGCTACCTCTTCGTATTGGGATGGTCTGGAAAAATACCTTGATCAAGCAATGAACCTAGAATCACAATTTGATGATAAAGGCCAAAAGCTTTATTGATCTCTCATATTATAGTTTAATGTTTTATACAATTAATGTTTGTTATTCAATGTTGTGTTTCCATGTGTTGTTTAATGTTGTATTACTGATTAGTGATTGATGTTGTGTTACCGTAAGTGGTTTAATGTTGTATTAGTTATTAGTGATTGATGTTGTATTGTTTAGTGTTGATTGTCATTGTTGTTAATTTATTTAAATTATAAATTTTTTGTTTAGTGAATATTATCTTTGTGTCATTTATGTTGATTATTTTTCATCAGGGAATCCATATTAGTGATTCCTTTGCTTTACTTCAGTCCGTTAGGGAATCAATTGCTTTGCATCAAAGCGTTAGTGATTTCTTTGCTTTACTTTAGTCCGTCAGGGAACCCAAAGCTTTGCATCAAAGTGTCAATGATTCCTTTGCTTTACTTCAGTCCGTCAGGGAATCCATTGCTTTGTAGCAAAGCGTCAGTGATTCCTTTGCTTTACTTCAGTCTGTCAGGGAATCCAAAGCTTTGCATCAAAGTGTCAATGATTCCTTTGCTTTACTTCAGTCCGTCAGGGAATCCATTGCTTTGCAGCAAAGCGTCAGTGATTCCTTTGCTTTACTTCAATCTGTCAGGGAATCCAAAGCTTTGCATCCAAGCGTTAATGATTCCTTTGCTTTACATTAGTCCGTCGGGAAATCCATTGCTTTGCAGCAAAATGTCAGTGATTCCCTAACGCTTTACTTCAGTCCGTCAAGGAATTCATTGCTTAGCATCAAAGCATTAGTGATTTTTTTTCTTTACCTCAATCCATCAGGGAATCCATAGCTTTGCATCAGAGTGTCAACGATTCCTTTGGTTTACTTTAGTCCATTAAGGAATCTAGTGCTTTGCGTAAGAACATAAGTGATTCCTTTGCTTTACTTCAATTCGTCAGAGAATCTAATGCTTTAATTCAATTTAAAAAAAAAAAACTAATGTTGCTAATTGAATCTAAAAAATTAAACGATTGAAAGGAAGCAACGACATTTGGCCTATATATAGACATTGACTCAAACATTTTCATCCACAAAACACTTCCTTACTTAAACAATTACTTCCAAATTTCAAAAGACTATACACGATATGGCTTCCTCATCTATCAATTGTCTTGTGCACTACAATGGTAACATTACACAAACAGAAGAAGGGGATACATTTGTCTGCACCAACTCAAAAATGTTTTCACTAAAGAGAGGCATCACACTTGAAGCGTTCAAAAATAAAATCCATCAAAGGATCAAACTACAACCAACTGACCAAGTCGAAGAGATCTAT
Source organism: Pueraria montana var. lobata (assembly GCA_026413185.1). Lineage (NCBI taxonomy): Eukaryota > Viridiplantae > Streptophyta > Magnoliopsida > Fabales > Fabaceae > Pueraria > Pueraria montana. The sequence continues at coordinate 67,560,398 of CM048649.1, read as the reverse complement.
TTTCGCTAGCCACATGCAGTTGGTCGAGGAATACTCAGGTACAAGGCATGTAAAATTTCAGATGACGATGATGTTCAAGGTATGATTACCGCTTGTCGTCAATATGAGGTCACTACATGCATTGAGCTATATGCAGAAATCAAGCAAGGTCTTGTTCGTAGCCCTGTTCCTAACCCCATTCCTCATCCAATAAATTCACAACCCCATTATTCTTCATACCCCCAATCCATTTATTCACATGGTTGTGATGCAACCACATCATACATTCATGCTGATTTCTACCAACCCACATTAGATTTTGCCCAATCACAACAAAATGAATGGGATCCTGCCACATCTTCTTTTACACAACTTCTTTCCACACCCTTCTCCACCGATTTGTTACCCTCACAAACATTTAGTCTGAATGAGCATCTACCCAATGCATCCTGGAGTACCCCTGAAGCAGAGCCTATCCTTTCAGAGGCAATCCCACCAACTGAACAAAATGATACTGAATTTACAGAGTTCGGACAACAGGATGAATAACTTGGTCCCTTCAGTGAAAACGAGGATGAAATTTTAGCCGAACAACCTGAAGATGATGACGATGATGAAGACTACAACAACAATGAAGAACCTGAGCCTACAGGCCCATCAACAACCGCACCTGCAGATGCATACTACCTGCCCCCACACCTTCAACATATTGACCTGGAAACTAATTTTAAAGATTCTGATTATGGTCATGTGTTGGTTCGCCAAGAGGTGGAGCATGCTCCAGGCACCCTTTTTGAAGGGATGCATTTTCAAAGCAAAGACCAAGTTCGGATGTGAAAAAAGGAGTTGATTACGGGACCGAGAAATCTACCACAACCCTACTGGTTGGTAAATGTTGTCACAATCAATGTGCTTGGAGGTGCAGGTCTGCATTCATAAAAGCAATCAAGTAATGAGAGATACGAAAGCTTTGTGAACCACACACATGTACAAGTGCTATCATCTTCCAGGATCATAGAAGGCTCCGATATGTGGTCATATCCAACCAATAATTGAGAATGATCCACCCACATCAGTACCTTCCTTGATAGCACATATAAAAGCAAGTGAAGGGTACATTACCACTTATAGGAAAGCCTGGATGGCGAGGCAAAAGGCTATTGAAGAAGTCTATGGCAACTGGGAACAATCATACTTTGATTTACCCAAATTACTGGTAGGTATGAAGGCATATGTCAATGGTTTTATCTTTGAGAAGGAAACAAAGCCAAAATACAACCAGCATGGTCAAGTAGTTGAGGGTGTCGTTCAATTCCATCGTCTATTTTGGACATTCAAAGCATGTATCGATGGGTTTCAATACTGCAAACCCATTGTTCAAGTCGATGGAACTTGGTTATATGGAAAGTACAAGGGGACTCTTCTTTTGGCAGTTGCACAAGATGGAAACAGCAAAATCATTCTGATAGCCTTTGCCATTGTTGAGGGTGAAACAACAGGAGCATGGTACTTCTTCTTGAAAAATTTAAGAAGACATGTGACACCTGAAGGTTTGTGCTTGATCTCAGACAAGCACGAAGCAATTAAAAGTGCCTACTCAAGAGCAGGCAGTGGGTGGACACCACAAAACTCTGTGCATGTGTTTTGTATTCGACACATCGCACAAAATTTTACGAGGCAATTCAAGAATGCAGACAGGAAAAAACAAATAATTAGCATGGGTAAGTACCACATTAATTTCTCTTACGAACACATTTATTACATTGTATATTGATGACATTAATGAAATTCTATACTTACAATTCCTTAGCATATGCCATGACGGAGCCCAGATTCAACTACTACTACAACAATTTTAAGGCAGAGCCAGAAAGCAAACGAGCTGTTCATTGGCTTGAACAAATACCGAGAGAAAAATGGACATTAGCATGGGATGGAGGCCAACGCTAGGGACACTTGACCACCAATCTTGCTGAGGCAATCAACTCAGTATTAAGAAAAACAAGAAACCTTCCGATATGTGCGTTGATAAAGGCAACTTACAAAAAGTGTAACAACTTATTCAACCAACGAGGAAGGGAAGTCGCAGCTCTAATTAGATTTGGCAAAGAATACACAGAAATGCTAAACAAGGTCATTGAAGATGCTAAAAGAAAGGCCAACTCTCACCATGTTCTTCAGTTCGACCGACACGATATGCGATTCTTAGTGGGGAAGCAAATTAACCCAAGAGAAGGTCGACCTGCTGAAAATTTCACAGTCGGGCTAGATGAATGGTGGTGTGATTGCGGTAAATTTAAAGTACACGTGCCTTGTTCTCATGTCATTGCTGCTTGTAAGCGCGCTCACCATGAATACAGGGCCTACATACATCCTGTGTACAAGTTGGAAAGCGTCTCAAACGTGTATAATGGGTTGTTTGGCAAATTGCGCAACAAAGCGTATTGGTCACAGTGTGACGATCCACCAATGTGCCCCAACCCAGAAAAGCTAAGAAACAAAAAAGGGCGTCCAAGATCCTCCCGTATACGCACCGAAATGGAAATGAGGAAACCTGGTCAGCCAAAAAGATGTTCCATGTGTCGAACTCTAGGTCATTCAAAAAATAGATGTCCTAATCATGGTAGAAACATAAGCTCAAGCCAACAACGTTAACTTCAACAACAAAATTATTGTCTGTAATTTTCATTATATTGCTTGTAACTTATTTTAATTAAAGTTAATATTAGCATAATGTTGTGTTGTTTATTAATTTTTAGTGTATTATTTGTTATTTAGTTTAATAATTTTTTTAAAATTTTTAATTTTTGCTTCTTTAAAAAAATATTAACAATAAATACATAAATTTAATTTACCATCTTTAAAACAAATTAATTAGCATATCTTAATTAAAAAATTGTCAACAAACTATTTCAATTAACACTATAATAATAATTCAATAAAAAACTGTATTAAAAAATATTTACAAAAGAAAAGACAACTGAAATTTAAAAAAAAAAAGGGGGGGGGGGGGGGGGGGGGGGGAGGGAGGGGGTGCATGTTGAGAAATTTGTTGTACAATAACCGATTTCTCACTTAAGTTTTTTGTAAAAATAATAGTAACGTAGAAAGGAAATTGGTTAGGCATTCAATCCAATTTAACAATTGAATTTAAAAAAAATTATTCAATACAATAATGTTTTAAAAAATATTAAAAAAATAATTTTTTAAAAGAATTAAAAAATAAAAATAAAAAACAAGAACAAAAAAAATAGAAAAACTGAGGGGGGGTGCGTTGAGAAATCGGTGACTGAGGAAACGTTTTTTCAACGTAAACAGTATTTTAGATTACTTGGATAAATAATTTATAAGATGGATTAATTGAGTATTTTTTATAATTTTTTTTGGTATATTAAGGAAAAAAAGTCAAAAAGGAAAACAAAGAAGTAAAGGAGTAAGAGACACGGAAGACCAGAAAAACATGTATCCTCGTCATTGCCTCGGGCACACTGTGGCTGCGTATAAACGGTTTGACCAAAGTGCGCGCCGCAATATCAAGAAAGGGTTGATCATCTACGGCTCAGACCATATTAGAAATCTGCTCATTGCCTTTTATTAATTTCTTATTTTTTTTAATGTAAATTGCTTATATTAAATGACTGGGGCATACGCATACCATACTTACGTCATTTCCAACAACAACAAACATCATACATACGTAGGTTATATTCTTTTAGGAAAAAAAATTATATTAAAATTTTAATAAAAGTTCTGTCAATTTTTTTTTAATAAAAGTATATGACTAAAAATCTCAGATTTTTGAATATTTTTTTAACATAAATATAAATAATTATGTATAATTTTAAATAAAAAGTAGGTTAACCTTCATAAAAAATTAAACTTATAATTTTTTTAATATAGACCACAGGTATTTTTTTATTAACTTGAGTGTACTTAAGACTCTAACTTGGAGTCGTTGGTTAAATTGAAACAACGTGAAATTAGTTAATTTACATGCTTAGTGGTTAGCCTAAAAGCTTATTGCTTATTAAAAGATAAATTTATATCTTATTTAAAAGTCTTATTAGTTATTATAAAATAGGTTTAATTGTATTTTTGGTCCTTATAATTTATCAAATAGGTGATTTTAGTTCATCTAGTTTTAATTACTCAAATTAAGTCTTCATACTTTAAAAAATAGGGTAAATTACTTTATTGATTCCTTATCTTTATTTTAGATTCAATTTGGTCTTTATTTTTTAAAAGTTGTAAAATAGTCTCTTATCTTTGTTTTAAGTTACAATTTGGTCCTTTATTTTTTAAAAGTTACAAAATGATTCTTTAAGTAATTTTTTTATAGCATGTTTACGTTGGATTGTATTTACATATTACCAAGATTTTCTGTATCAAATTTTGTCATAATTGAACAACAACAAGAAGGTGATCAAATAATATATATTTTAGTATATTTTGAAAAGTTTTATTACGTTGATTTTAATCTATATGAATGAGGTAGTAAATAATTATGGATAAATATGAAATTTTGTATATATGATCTATGTGAAATGAATTTTCAATCCAACGATGGATTTTAAGAAAACATCATCCAATATCAAATTATTATTAAATGGTATAACAATTAGTGTAAGTTATACCAATATCATTTGATCATCCTCTTTAGTTATATATAATATATTTTCATATACGGGATACGATCCGTTGTAAGTCTAAAAACTTATACCAAATCCTAACCGTCCAATTCAATAGATAGTACAACTCAAAATATTTAAATTAATAAATTAAAATAAAAAGAAAAAAAATGGCACGTGATCTGTTTCCTTCTTCCTTCCTTTCCGCATCTGTTCCGCGAAATGCTCCACCCATTGAGCACTTACGTTCCTGGCTGGAATACGTTCTTGGCTGCAATCGCATTTAGCTCATCCTCCTCCTCCGATGAACACGTTTTGATTCTGACACCCCTCCTCAAGTACCTCTTCCACCCCCACATTAGTTGCTTTTATTCGGTGCTTTTTTTTATTAACTTTTATTAGAAATTAGAAACCAGAAATTTTTTATCCTGAAATAAAACTCAGTGGCTGGTAAGCCATTACTTGCGTATAATTGTTTTGAAATGGATGTAATTATTTCATTCATAATTCTAATATTTCGTTTATCAACGTAACAGTGCTTTCAGTGGGAGCATTAGGGTCCGGAAGACGCAATGAGAGATGAAGAAGAAAATAGATGATCACGTGCCATTTTTTCTTTTTATTTTAATTTATTAATTGAAATATTTTGAATGTAAATGGATCCTATCCCTTTATATATATATATATATATATATATATATATATATATATATAAAGTTATTTAGTGCCTTGTTGGTCTTATATTTCTTTTTTATCAACAAAGAAAATATATTTAAGATAGGTACAAGGGATATCTCAACCCAAATACAAAGGAATAAAAAGCTATAGCTGTTACAAATAACCCAATGGTTACATAATATTAACATGTTCCAACATATAAATATAGTGTAACCATACCACCAAAAAACAAATCCCCTGCAGTTACCCATTTTCACTTCGCATAGACCTCCCCAAGCCGAACCATCCCATGAAGCTAGCACCAATCCCAAAACAAATGTGATACCAAATGCCATCTCATGCAATATTGGTAAACCTGAACAAAACCAATGAAGCCTTGGTGGTCTTATATGTTTGGTGTTAAAGCATGGGGTAGTAAGTTCAAATCTCATGGGTGCCTCTCAATTCATTGGGATCGAATACGAGTTTCTCCACTAAATAGATCGTTTCTCCATACATGAACGTAGCAGAATTTTACACCATTGTGCCAACCTTATACGCGTTTGCTTTATTATTTATAAATTATAACAATAGAATTAAAAATGACGTAACCATTTATAATTTCCGACAATTAAATTAAGCATTTTTTGGGTATAAAACTATAAATTAATGTTCACCCAAAATAATTTGAGCACAAAAGAGTAAACGACAATATTGTATTCAAAAGTCTTTTTCTATTTTTTCCATGAATAAAAAAATATTATATTCAGAAGATGCAAGTCTTTTTTTTTTTAAAAAAAAAAAATAAGTATTAGTATTCCAAATGTCACAAGTCACAAGTCACAATCCTAGATTTATGCACCTATATTTTTTACATTGGAATATGTACGTAATAACAAAATAGATAGACTTTTAAAGTTTATTTGAAAAAAAATATTAATATTTTATTTAAATTTTTTGAAATAATTTATAATTTATATAAATTTTTAAACTTATTTCAATAAATTTATCGGTAAAATTTATCAAAAATATATTTCAATAAATTATTATGACTTAATTCATGGCATAAAATTTCATATAGTAACAAATATTGAATAGGTATTAAACTAAGCTATTTACCTAAACACGTTATCCTCACTTTCCCTTTTCTTTGTTTTAAGTGAATAAACTCACATTGAGAGTTTGCGTAAAATTAACAATCATTGAAGCTTAGATTAGTTTTTGGTAAACACTTACAAAACTCAAAGTTATTGTAAATTTATTTAATTTATTAAGAAATTTTGCTGTAAATTTAAGAGTTATTATAAATTTAAACTTAAATATTGGGGCAAAACATGAATGTGAAGATTTTTTTAATTAAGGTGAAATTAGATAAATAGTTTAATTAAATATTTATTTAATAGAAATTTATTTATAAATTTAACTATAAAGTGTTTTTACACTTAAAATTTTATTAAAATGTTAAAAAAAACTTATTTTGATAAGCTTTTAACAGTGTTTTTATTTTGATTTTTTGAACGTTTCTTCTTAAAAGTAAAATCTCTTCTAATTATGTAAAAGTGATGTTTTTAAAAAAAAAATTAGAAATTTTTGTATAAATTCTAAAATTAGGTTTTACTCAATTTTTCTTTTTTTTTTTTCTTTTTAAGAAAAAAAGAAAAGTCCAAAAAACTTATAAATCGATCAAATATTACTTTAGTGTAAAACTTATTAAAATAAATTTAAAAAACATTAAAAGTCATAAACTACTTTTAAAAACTCAAATAAGCTCTTCAAGACTTCAACATTTTACCAAGAGTCTAACTCACTTAAGTGAACATGATGCGTGATTTATTGTAAATCTTTTAATACTTATCTTTGATTCCTAAGAATAAAAAAAAAATTAAAAAAAAAAAAAAAAAAAAAACTCTTCAAGACTTCAAGTCTTCAACACATTCGCTTGATATCTCTTCATCCTTGTCCCACACACAACCAAAGTAAATAGACCACCGTGAAGCTCAAACAATTAAGCTCTTCAATTATTGGGATACTATTTTTTTTATGAGAATTATTGGGATACTATTAATAACGCTACATACACTTCCTTGTCATTTATTATATCGAGTCCCTCCCAGTGTCCCACCTAATGTTTTTACAAATATATCCTAATTCTATCACCTAGTTCATATACAAAGGGATGTGCATGCGTTGCCAAGTGCACTTTAAAAATATTTATGCAACTCGAATAAATTAAATAATACATGTGGTCTACATAAAAATTTATATTTTAAACGGCATCCGTTTCAGCTATAGGCCAAAAGAAGAGATTGGCCACATATCAATTAAGAAGCTTTTACGAAGTGACATTTATCATGTTTTGCATTTTTTTTTTAAATATTGTATAATTAAATATGATAACTCAATCTTGATAGTCGATTTAATTATTTTAAAGAGTTAAGTCCAAGTTTTATAAAATTGATATTAACGACTTATAAATAACTTGTTTGTTTATATATATATATATAGAAAATGACCGATCTGGCATTGAAGATATTAATAAAAAAACAAATTTGTATTCTTATTCTTATATAAATGTAAACACAAGGAGGATGTAATTTTTATTCTTGAGATACATAGTATATATATTTTGTGGGTGCAAAAAGTCTTGTTGAATTCATAATTAATGTGAATAACGCGGCCTCACAGACCACACATTGTTTGACGATCTCGATCGCTGTTTCTAGGAAGCAGCAAAGCAAACATCAGAAAGAAAGAGAGTGAGACGGACAACATCGCCTCCTCTCCCCTATATATATCCCACTCCCCTCGCTCGCTAGCTGCTCTCACCAGCAGAAGCAGAGGGAGGAAAAGAAAAAAAAAATAAAAGTGAAAAAAGAAAAAAAATAAAAAGACCAACACCTTGGCTTCGCGCATCATATTCTCTTTCTATATATCGTTAATCCCGCGTGTTTGTGTCCGTCAACCTGGAACAAACCATGGAGAATATTGGCGAGTACAACCATTACTGGGAGACCAGCATGTTTTTCCAAAACGAAGAGCTTGGCAGGTATTATAATTAACCTCACCAAATATATATGTTCTTGTACATAGGAAGATTGATTGATTGATTTTGGTGATGTGGCACATGCAGCTGGGCAGTGGATGAAGCAGCGTTGTCAGGGTACTCTGATTCGAGCTCCCCGGACGGTGCTGCTTCTTCATCGGTGGCATCTAAGAACATTGTCTCGGAGAGGAATAGAAGGAAGAAGCTCAACGATAGGCTTTTTGCGCTTAGAGCAGTGGTCCCCAACATTAGCAAGGTATGTACTGCAGTACTTGGTAATATGCAGCAAATTATTAACCCCACCACCTTAGGAGTACTTATTTCGTTTTCTGAAAAAGAGGGTTAAAAGCAGCTATCTAGCTACCACACACGTATTCTCTGCATTTATTACTACTAATTAATGTGCACATACAGATGGATAAGGCTTCTATCATTAAGGATGCTATTGAATACATCCAGCACTTGCATGAGCAAGAGAAGAGAATCCAAGCTGAGATTTTGGATCTTGAATCTGGGAAGCTCAAAAACCCAACCTATGAATTTGACCAGGACCTCCCTATTCTCCTCAGGTCTAAGAAGAAGAGAACAGAACAGCTATTTGATTCTGTCAGTCGTTTAAGAAATTCCCCAATTGAAATAATTGAGGTATAACTCTAACTCATCATCACTCTCTTCTCTTGTAGTATATTTGATTTGATATTACTTAATATACTATAAACTCATGGGGCTATTATTTTCATTACTATAATTTTTTTTTTTATCTTAAACATTGAGTGTATAAGTTAATGAGTTGAAAAAAATATGTAATAAATAATTTTTATAATGCTTAAATATATCTAAGGTCCTTATAAATATTTTTGGTTCTTCTAATCCTTGTAATGTTCGTCATCACCTATTTTGATTTCTGTCATTAACAACACATTTTACATCTCCACAATTCTACAAATATAATATTTTTTATTTTATACACACTTGTGCATGTGATAGGAAGATTATTGTTATTAATTATTATTATTATTATTATACGAATTTGAACCAATGAATGATGGGAGTTTGAACTGGTGGATGGCAGCTCAGGGTTACATACATGGGAGAGAAGACGTTTGTGGTGAGCTTGACATGTAGCAAAAGGACAGACACAATGGTAAAACTGTGTGAGGTGTTCGAATCTTTAAAGCTGAAGGTCATTACAGCCAATATCACTTCTTTTTCAGGCACGCTTTTGAAGACAGTCTTCATTGAGGTTAGTCTTCCATTTTGCCCTTCTTAATTAATTAATTAAATTAGTTTGAAAAAGAATACTCGACAGCTAGAATTTTGGGGGCCACAGACACATACTACTTACTAGGAAACTGATGGACCACTTTAATAAAAGTGGAAAACCCATCTACGGGATAATGGGGTATTTTAGGATCAATGATGAGAATTAAGGACCGTATGGCAGTGTCCTATTCAAATCACATAAGGTAAAAGCAAGGAAGAACCCCATCAATATTGTGCTTTTAAACAAAGATGATCTATCATCTGTTAGGCTTTTTTTTTATAAAAAAAAAAAAAAAATCAAGATTCGAATTCTTTAAAGAGAAAAAAAAAAGTTTTTCCATATTGATGTTTGTAAAAATTTGTTTAACATGTTATTGTCATTGTTTTTTCAAGTAAACCAAAAAAAAAAGCGTTATTTTTAAGTTTGAACTTATAAATAAAAAATTTCTCAATTTAATTTTGAAAGTTACATATATGACTTCAACAATCTTTCAAAAAATTAATTATCAATTTAATCTCTTAAAAATTTAAATTATCACTATATTAATCTTTTAAAGACTTTGTTATAAATCAATCCTTTAAATATTTAATCCATCATCAAATTATTAGTCACTTAAAAATTTAAAATGTAACCATAATTAATTTTTTTTTATCAAGGACTATATATAAAAACATAAAAAAAAAAATCTTTTATGAATTAATTTAGTGATAGATTAAATTTTTAACTGACTAATTTAGTGATTTTTTTTGAAAAATAAAGTAATGATAAAAAATTCTTTAAAGACCTAATTAATTTGGTCTCTAAATTTTTTTTGAAGACTAACGGGATAATTTAAAGAACTAAATTAAGAATTATTTTTCATTAGAAAAACTGTTGAAAGAACTTTTCTTCTTTAAATAAATTCACTGCCAAATAAATTATGTTCAATTAATACTCCTTTAACAATTGTCTTAATACAGTCTTTATCATTTTGTCTGTTTTTGTCTCTCCTCCTCCACTCCTTTTTTTTTCTTGTCCACCCCACTTTAGAGATTAGGATTAAATTTAAGGAACTTTATCTAATTATGGGTTGATTTTAAAATATCACATGAGTATTAAAAACATAATTATTTTTTTGATGTTTTCTTTAGACATCGTAATTAGGTCTGTTGATTCTCCGATAAAACATTAGAGAATTCTTATAAGCTTTGATCTTTTGAGTTGGCTATATATGAAATTAATCCTCAGTCTAGGAAAATTTAATCAATAAATGAAAAATTATAATTATGATCATATGTAGATAAATTTATAAATATTAAAATATGTAAAAAATAGTTTTACACGATCATTCAATTACATATTACTATTAGTATGATTTTTAAGATAATTATTTATAAAAATCAACAAATTTACTATACATGGTGGTCTGTGATTAGATGACGGTATAAAACTATTTTACACTATCAGTACATAGTCTTTTTTCTCTATATATAATCTTGCAAATTATTTATCTTATAATTAATATTCTCCCCGTAAAATTATGTTTTGAAATCATTAAACGATCCAGTAAAAAGTAAAAATCATTAAACGATCAGTTGTCTCAAAATGAGGGGTACATTTGTTTACCCTAAAGTGAGAGGGTTGAAAATCGTAATAAAGAGACTAGGTACAAATATAAAAAATTATATCACCCATTATAATTTCTTCTAGAAGAGGGAGTGTATTTGTCCACCCTTAATTGCATATATGTTGGTGGTATGTGGTGGTTGGTGACACTAAAAGTAAGAGCATAGTTTTAAAAACCGAACCGGTGATCGACTCAATCAAGGCACTGGATCACTGGGTCAATGGTCAAACCAGTGGGTCACTAATTGGCGCGCATGACCCGGTCTGTATTAAAAAATTTGAAAATTTTATACCTGCCTTGAAAAAGTAAAAAAAAATCACATAACAAATTAATATAATTTCACAAGCTAATTGTTCAAGTTTAAATCCATTGACATTCACAGTAACAAAATCACATTATAAATTATTTATTACACTTCTTTAAAGTTTAAACAAAATTCAAAATAATAAAATCACACTATCAACTATACCATCACTTCTTCAAACAAAATTCATAGTGACAGAATCACAATATCAATTACCTAAGAATCACTACTCATAAATAATAAAATAGAATCAACTAAAAATAACATTCAAGTTGGATTAAATAGAATCATGTGGTGTGGACCGATGTGGTTGAGTTGAGGGTCTTAGGGTTTATCTGTGTGCACTTTGAAGTTTGAAGAAGAAGAGTCACGGACTCACAAACACCACACAACAAGCAATGCATTGCCAAACGCTCACAACCACAAAACATTTCTTTCTTTTGATTTTTATCCAAACGACGTCGTTTCGAGCAATTTAAAATAAAAAAAAGGTTCGTGAAATGGGTCGGGTCACCGGTTTAACCACGGGTCGCACTGGGTTTGACCGGGTCAAAAGCATGGCCGGTTCGATAGCCAACTCGATCCGATCTAACCTCCGGGTCACAGTCCGATTAGCTGAGTCGGTCCGATTTTTAAAACTGTGAGTAAGAGGCTCCTGGGTTAGTTGTACGTTAGGGTGTCAATACAATTCATTTATTTACTAATTATTCAATTTATTTATGTATAAATTTAACCAATTATTAAAAAAAAAAAAGTTAAGGAATTGGTTGAATTAAATCATTGTTTGTTATTGGATGGATAATGAAGCACTCAATATGTTTTTTTCAATCTATTAAGAACATGTTTGAAAAAACTTATATTTTTAAATTTCAACTATTTTTGTTAAAAATAGCTGTTAAAAATTTTTTTCAGCTTGTTTTGGTACCTTAGCTTAAATTTAGAAAAAGTTTTTTTTTTTTTTGAAAAAATAAGTTGTTTTTATGAATTTGAAAATTTGTAACTTAAGATTTTTTTTTAACAGTGTTTTTCTCTTTCAATTGTTTTTATACTTCTTTACTATATAAAAGCTGATTTTTTATTACATCCAAACAAAATTAATTATTTTCAAATCACTTTTCAGCAAAATTTATCCAAATAAATATTTATTTTGATTATAATCAATTATACATATAATTAATTATTAAAATAATTTAATTTTCGCAACTATTCCAAACACAATAGTTCAAAGTTCATTAGGTGAACATAAGTCTTTTAAGGGACAGGTTGACTCTATTGTGTTAGGGTATATAAGAATGTGTTTAAATATTGAACTTTATTTTATAAAAATATTTATTTAGAAAATAAAATATATTACATTTTAAGTGGATGTAGGGGGAATAAAAAAAAGAAAATCAAAGTGGTCCCATTATCCTGAAAATTTCGAACAACAACCGTAACCGTAATTCCAGAATGATTCATGGAATTAATAGGAATGTTTGCTGCATGTTTTGTTTCATTGTATCTGGACTGGCTTTTCTTTGCAAGTGCATCTTGTGCCAAATGTAAATAATCTATTTCTCATTTGGCTAGTAAGAGAACATATTCAGCATGTTTCTCACATCTCCCACGAGCCAAATTTAATTTCTTGGAAATTCTTTGGTATTTAGCTTGCTTTTTATTTTCATTTTTACTTGACAAAAATAAATAATTATAAAATAACTTTTATTTTTATTAAAAATGGCAAGAACAAAAAATATATTGCTTTGTTTCCTAGCTTGTAGTGGTACGAATGAAGGGGACAAAATACAACTTTAGAATAATATATTCGTAGGTAGATGTAGTGCCCCATAATAGGAAGAAAGACCGATAATAGAAAACGTGTTTTAACTTTAAGCACGTTCTTGTTATATAGTACTATTTTATTACATAATATTGTCGATTTAATTTAGGAGACATTCGTATCCTATAGTTTTATGTGTTATATTTTCAGTGGCTTGCATAAAAATCGCATGAGTGGTGAGGGTCTCGAAAATGTTCTTTTTACGTTTCATAAACTAAAACAATTGATTATTTGCTCGTCTCCCCCATTACCCAAATGTTCAACAAAAAAATCATTGCGATCGATGACGTAGAGTGGTTAGGTGAATCGCACTGACCATCATGTCGTTGATATGAAATTTCCCCGCCGGAATTGGATTCTCTGCACTTAGAATGCAGTAGAATGCTATGGTTGCTATGTTTATTATACTAGTATTTTTTATATTTATAATTACTTTTACGTATAAATTTTTCGTGGCTGAGATCCTCTATAGTTGAAAAATAAACTGCACAGGGTGTGACCCTTTCTCGTTTTAATTTGAGCTAGTTAAGAAGAGTGAGAGTGTTTTTTATTTTCCATTTCAGGGTTAGTTAGGGTTTGCAATTGGTGCAACTCAATATAAAGAATTTAGATTAATCTTCAAATTATCTTGAAATTCATGTGTATAAGGATTTTAGTTTTTGAACGAATCTTGAAAGATATGCATCAGTGTACTTTTTTTAAACTTAAAAAAGTTGAAAGTCCTTTATCAAAAAAAAAAAAAGTTGAAAGTCAGTGTAGAAATCCAAATGTAATTATGAGAATGTTTTTCTTTGACACTTCACAAATTTGATGCTATTAATATATAATTATATGTAATTGATTGGATTTTTTATATTATTAATTATTATAGCTATTTTTTTTATAAAAAAATGCATCACCATATAATCACATAATAATTAAAAGTCACATTTAGAATTAGTCAACATTAAATTAGTGAATATTTTCACCTAATTATATTTTTATTGTAGATAATCAGAATATTTGTAAGTTAACTTATGTGTCAATAGAAGTTAAGGTAGTGGTTGACTCAAATTATTTTTACTTTTTTTATAAAAAAAAAGGGAAATTGGGTTAAATATAATTCAATTTTTTTTAAAAATTAAATAGCTTAATTTTTATAGAAAAATAGAAAAAAGATTTAAAAATCAGTTAAAGCAATTTTTAAAAATAAATTGCATACCTTAGTAATTGATGTAAAATAATGAAATGAAAATTTTAATTTAAAATGAATTTTTAAACTAAATTTACATACAATTTTTTTAAAAAAAAATTATTCTAAACTTTATCTTAAAGGTAATTTAAGAAAACTGAGTCAACCATAAATTTTTTAATTAAATAAATTTTAAAAATGACACAAAGACGAGTGATGATTGCGATAGTAATCACATCAACTTATCTTTCCACCTAAGCCAAACGAAAAGTTTGTTTTCAATGCGGGCATTGGAAATCAATAATGTTTATTTAACTCAATAATTGAAGTCCTAACCAGATTGATTAGGAAACAAATTGAGGTAGAATCCAATGCTAGCTGAAGTCTAGAATTAATTGAAAGATGACAACGTTCTTAATTACTACTTTTATCTTTACCAGATGGATGAAAGTTGATCATCTTGATTAATGAAAATTGTATTAATAAAGGATTCATGTTTGATGTCTACAAAACAATATTTGCATAGTGCAATAAACCAGTAATAACAATGTGCGAGGTAGTATATATTATGAGAATGCCACAAAGAAAACTAACCAGTGCGTTTTTTGTGTTGCTTTTTAATTAATTGTTTCAAATACCTGTGTTTTCAGGCAGATGAAGAAGAGAAAGACTTTTTGCTGATAAAAATTCAGACAGCGATTTCAGCTCTCAATGATCCTCAAAGCCCAATGAGTATCTGATGAAGAAACGAGTTCTGTTGAGAGAATGTTCTGTTGAGTTAATTTCTTTTCCCACTCAATGTTCATTATCTGTAGTCGAAAGTTTGCCATTTTTCTTTTGGTTTAAATATGTTTGAGATCTATGGTAAATGTTTGACTTTTGTTTTAGATCTGTAATAAAAAAAATTGTTGCATTAGATCCTGATAAATTAAATTTTTTGGAAAGATCTGTTGTAAAGATGTCACGTCATCACTTAATTGACAACAGAGATTCAAAACAAAAGTCTTAATACATCAAGATTTAATACAACAACAAAAATTATTAAAAATCCAAAATAAAAATCAGTTATTTAAACAGACATCTCAAACATATTTAAGTCTTTTCTTTTCCATTTCCTGTATGTCAATAGCCTCTAACGTTGTACGCTTTACGTTGCCTACACTTCATTTAATGAAATTCGCATTTTCATGTTTTTCATGGTAAAAATAGCTTAGAAAGCAAACTAATATCACAAAACATGTCAATCATTAACCGACAATAAAAATTAATACGACAAGAAAGATTTTTTAATTTAACATATAACTTAAAAATAATGATAATAGTTTATATAATTAATGCTTTTCATCAGAATATACTTTTAATTTTTCAACTAATGCTGTTCATTTTTTAATATTATTGATAAATGTTCTAAAGGCATTCTTTAACAAATTTTAAGAGTACAAAAAAATGATTTGACCTTTTTAAATAAATACAAAAAACAAATAAAAATGAAATCAGAAAAGTCCCTCATATCATCATATCCAGCCGAGTAATATGATGGTCTTTGCCTCCATCTTCAACAAATTGCAACGTGCAATGCAATAATCAGAAAAGTCTCTGATATGGGGTGTGGTTAAAGTGGAGTTCAAAACACTTTCTCACCGGTGAGAAAGTGTTTTGAACCTGCTATAGCAGATTAGTCAACAATTTTTTATCTGCTATAATAGGTAGCCATCGAAAGAAAAAAATAAAAAATAAAATATTTTTTATTTAAAAAATAAAATTATATAAAATTATTATAACAAAAATTAGAATAAAAATTTTCTCTTTTTTTAAAAAAGTGAAAGTCACTAGTGGTGCTTGAACAAATTACCTATTATAATAGGTTGATTAACTAGGAGAAAAAAAATTATTTTTTTATTGAACAAATTACCTACTATAATAGATTGGTTAATTGGGAGAAAAAAAATCATCTTTTATTAAATGAAATCATATAAAAATTATTAAAAAAAATTTTTTTTCTCCTAGTGGAAGCATAAGAGAAATAATTTTGCTCAAATTTTTTTATATAATTTCATTTAATAAAAAAATAATTTTTTTCCTGATTAACCAACCTATTATAATAGATAATTTATTCAAGCACCACTGATGATTTCCACTTTTTTAAAAAAAAAAGAAAATTTTTGTTCTAATTTTTATTATAATAATTTTATATAATTTTATTTTTTAAATAATTTTTTTTTTCTCTAGGTGTTTACCTGTTACAGCAGATAAAAAATACATTGATTAACCTGTTATAACAGATATACCACACTTTTTCACCGATGACTCAACCATTTAGAACTTCACGTTACCCTCGTCTGAGAAGAGACATATGGTGGGGGAGGATTTCTGAACTTTAAAACTGCCGGGTGCAGATTCCAGGACAATTGCTTCTTGCACCAAAAAATTGTTTTCTGCATTTTTTTTTTTTGCTTCCCAATTGGTTATACATTTTATATTTCGGATTGACCAATCTGAAAAGTAAAAAAGAAAATTCAAAAAAGTACATAAAGCAATTTTTGGAATATAGAAAGCAATTGCCTACAGGGGGTTGTTCTAACTTCTAAGCCCCTCTTTTTCTTTTTCCTTTTTAGTTTTGGCATTTTGGGCTAAGTTCATTCTATCATTGTTTATTAGTTTCATGTTTCATTCTATGGGCCAAGCACTATGCGTTTTTTATTCTTCGTTTTTTGTGCAAATGTGTGAATTAAGACCATTTCATTGTAAAATATTTTATAGTATCATCTGATCATCATGTACAATAAATTTATTGTTTTTACAATAATTAATTTAAAAGTTATATAAACAATAATTTTTTTATTGGTACACAGTATGTAACTATCATATTTTATTATCCATCATCTTTCTTGTGTGAAGAAATTAATAAAAAACAACTTAATAAAATATAATAAAATAAAATATCATAATTGATGTATGGATTTCTATTTTGATTTAAAAAAAATATAACAATTATTTTTGTTCTCGTGAAGCTTGAAGCGAATTTTGCCAATAATTTATCTTAATGTTTCTTTTTATTAATTTTTTGAAATAACAAATATTTTTTTCTAAAAAAATGGTGTACCCAAACATGTATTTAATTATTGTGTTTCCTTAATCCAAAGGGTTGGCGCAGTGATGTAAGGTCCCGTCACATGGGGGGAACGATCTATTTAGCGGGAGAACCCGTGTTCGATTCCCTCCGTTTGCAAAATTTTCTTAGGCTAGTGACGCATGGCGAGAGGGGTTAGTCTCTAACCCAGTGGGTTGGGGGACACCCGTGGTCTTTGACCCATGACCAAAAAAAAAATATTGTGTTTCCTTGTTTTTATTTTTTTTACGTGAAAAGACATTATATCATTTCATTCAAAATAATAGAATCAATACAGGGCAGAATCTAACACCCTAAATCCGGGTTTACATATAATCCATTTATTTTATTTTACATTAATAAAACGTGATCATTTTGTTCAATTTCGCATTCGTTGGAACGTGAAAGAGACAGGTAATTAAACAAAAATAATAGTAGATTTAAAACATTTTCAAACTCAACTTGCAGTAAAATAATTTAGCACAAAACCACATTTTATAAAAGTCGCACAACCCTTATATCGAAAATAAACATTCATTGGAATAACAACGTAAAACAGATATAAACAAGGTGTGCCTCCGTGGCCACCAAAATATACATATATAAATAAGTTTATGAGAATAAGGGTTAGAAGTGTCTCACGCACAGGATTAATATCATGTACAGCCCAAGTCTAAAGTAGTAAATACACCGAAATAAGAAAATAGATGACTGAAACAACATACAAAATTTCTGAATCTAGGCTTACCCATATCAAAGTACAAAAGAAGGAAAAAACCTATGACTCAAAACAGTCATCTCTAAACCCTACCCCTATGTCAGACTATACCCATAGAGAAAAGATGTCAAAAGAATCTCTAGCAAGACCCCTGAGAAGAGATCTCATGGCCCTCGTTCATGGGATCTTCCTCAGGATCCTCCTCCATCGGCTCAGGATCCTCTTCCGGGTCCTCCTCAGGATCCTCCTCAGGGTCTTCCTCCTCCTCAGTGTTATGGCCCTCTATGGCTACACCCATGACCACTCCGCGATGAGCGCCTGTCCCAACCAGAAGCAACCTAGGGCAGAGGGAGGAAACACCGACCTCAGAGTAAGGTCGTCAGAAAGTGTGGCATCTAGATCAGTGTGAGGAAGAGACTGGCCATCTGATGGCGAATCAGAAGAAGATGAGGATGACGACACAAAAGTGTCTGAAGAGAGCTCCACGATCTCCACCGGCGCAGTATGACGATAGTACGGTGGAGTAGCCTGAGTAAACCACAAAAAGAAGTCGTAGTATGTCGGCTGTTCAAACTGGCGCGTGAGTGACACCACCCCAAAACGCACGTGGCCCACGAAGTGATCCTCGTCGAGTACCCCGTCGTGGGTCCAGTGACCCTCAAACGTCACTACCCATACCCTCGTGGAGGGCCTATACTGCGCCTCGATATCTAGAAAAATAAATGTATGGAGTGAGTCCCTCTCCTCCACTAAACTAACAAACAAACGACCGACGATCTCAAGCAACATACAACAATCAACTACATTGCAAAGATGCTCTCACGAGTCCCACTCGAAGTTCCTAATCTATTATACTATTTCTCTAGATCATACCATCTCAACATAACTCGGGCCCGCTGCTACTGAAACTCCCAGAACTCAGTGGACTTACACAATTTAAGTTGGATGACTTGCTGAGAGTGCACCCTTCACCACGGTACAATGGTAGGGCTCTCACCAACACGGTTGTGCCTCGCATTTGTCGGAATTGCCAAGTCGGAACTGTGAAAACACGACCACAAACTCGGCGCCAGATCCCCAAGAAACAGCAAGTCAGCGAGCACACCTCAGGTACCACTCTGTGAGGTCATCCAATCTCTGAGGACTGACTCCTTAACCACTCCCTCACATCGGGTTAATCTCTTATAGGTTGGTGTGGCTTCTCTGCCAAAGGTACCGAACGACGGTCTTCCACGACGTATGTCCCCAACATACCATATGAAGATCCACTCTCCACCACCACAGTGGTCACACATTCCGACCTCATTCCTCACGAGCATATTGCTCACCACAGGTGAAGCCCCCACACAACCTCTTCCACAATTGTCCATTCAAGCTTTGTCCACGAACAAATTCGGTCAACCGTCTCACACGACTTAGCGCTGGAGTTTCCTTCCTCCTTTCGGTTCTCACCACGATTCGGACAATCAGAATTTATAAAATTTCAATCATATGTGCATATTGCACGTTACCCAATCATGACCCACATCATGATCTTAACTGTCTTACTTTGTTTTATTGAAATCCTCACCCACTCTCACGTTTTATGCTTACTTAAGTCATTTTGTCCAAATCCATGCAAGGGTCCTAGATTTCTTTCTAAGTCCATTATCCGATGTCCTCTGTGCGCATAAGAAATTCCTAGTTATTAACCCGTAATATTATTAAGTTTTCACTCTTTAATTATAATTAATTCACTATTTCACATAGTGAATGTCCTCAATTACTAGAATAATTTTCTAGTATCTACAAGTGTACTCCGTTTGGAGTTCACTTGCTCCCACACAAGAATGAATTATTCTTGTCCCCACAACCACAAAGTATTGCAAACAAGTCACATGCACAAGAAAATTTCAACACTCTTTGCCCGAGGATCACGCTCCTCCCGGTCTCCAATTTACAGTTAATAACATAATAATCATTAACAAACAATAATTCAATAATTTAACATAATCCATTAAACAACATTGCACACACATTTTCAATAGAAATTTCCCTTATGAGGTGAAATGTCCATTAGCAAATCCAACGAATGACATTAGGCACAATTACACAATCACACAACTAAATTTCATGCATATACCTATAGTTGTGCACACATACAAAAAATTATTTAACTTAGCAAATTAACTTAGAATTTCGTGAGATTTTACGGAGACATGATTAATCACATATATTTCATTATATAAATTTTCTCCCAAAAATTCCACCCATAATTATTATTTTTGAATTATTTATGGTTGCTGGACAGGCTCTGTAAAATGCACTTCTACATTTTTGATAAATAGCAAATCAACTCTGTTTTCTGTTCTCCTTCACAGGGAATGTCCCCAACATGTGGGAAAACATATCAATTTTTCTCAGAACCAAATTCATACCGAAAATGCCCTTTTTATATTGCTAAAACATTATTGATTCAAAACAGAGTTTTCCATAGAAAAATCTAAATAATTACAAAAAGTGTTCATAAAATTCTGATAAAATTCATAGGCAGTCTACAGAGTCCAAATAGTGTTACAAAATTTTCTCAAGGCAAAATTATCATAAAAAAAGATATTTTCTACATTTAAATACTCTGTTGTCCAGATTTTCGGTTTTCACAACATTAATTTCCTAAAAATGCTTTCCGATTTGTTCTGACTTTACAAAAATTTAGGAATGACCCTCATAACATATAAATCGAAGTCATGAGCCCACAAAAACATATCCCAAAAGTTTTATAAAATCCGAAACAGCCCCTTTTACAGAATCAGCAACATTTGAAAATAATTCCAAAAAAAATAGTTCCACTGTTCATAAAATTCTGAAAAAAAATACCATGATATCCAGAGGTGCCAAAACATAGGAAAACATATTTACATTGCAAAATAATGCACGAAAATATTTTCGAAAAAATTGAAAATAGCTGCAGTGCAAAATTTACAAACAACACATTTCAACATGTTTCACATGCTCTTGAGACACCCATGGTGTCAAGAGACTCACAATCACATGAACAGCCCAAAAACATCAAGAGAAACAAGAAATACCTTAGGAAAAATAGAAATCCCTCCATACCTCTTTGGTTCCTCACTCAAAAGAAGAAAAATTGGTGTTGTCGGGTAGCCCTTGCCCTCCTCAACAATATATCTGAATTTAATCGGTGGAAACTTTGATTTGAGTACTTGAATCTTAGAGAGAAGTGGCAGAATTTTAGAGAGAAGGAGGAGAAAATAAGAGACTTAGGGAAGAAGAAAAGTGAAAATGAGAGAAAAGCTCTCTTGCTAGGGTTTTTAAAAAGGAAGAGAGAGAAAAGTGAAACTTTTAAAAAAAATTCCCCCTATGTCCTTAGCTAGGGTTTTGTTTGTATTGGGCCCACGTGGGCCCACTAGGTCTAGGGTTAGGGTATTTTCCAATTTTGGGTTTTGGGTCTCTGCGGGATTTGGTCATCTGGTCTTTAATCAACGAGAAAAAGGATTTTTAATTCACTCTCATTCTATTTAATATTTTTCTAATGCATAATTAATTAATTAATTAATTAAATCTTCACTAAATTTATTTTCATCAATAATTGTATTTCTTTAATTAATTAAATACTAAGAATTAATCCAACAGTGAAATAATTAATTAAAGTCATAAATCATGTACTTGACTTTAATTCACACAAAGTTTAATTATTTTCATTTAATGAAAATAATTTCACAAATACTTAATTGAAATCATACAACTTCACACGTGACAAACGTAACGAGTTTAAATTTTTAGGGTGTTACACGGAATCAACTCAAAAATATGGTGGCTAGAATACAATCTTGATACCCTTGTAAAGGCATGAGTGACAAGATTTGCTTGCCTCCTAATGAAATGAACCTCAACGTTTTGTAAATGACAGAGTTTATCTTTGCACTGTTTGACTATTTGATCTAACTCTGAAGAAAAAAGTTTAGCACTTAACAGTTTATCCACAACTCCCTTGCAATCCAGCTCTATGATTATGTTGGACATGTGTAATTAATGAATCCAATTGAGAGCTTCTAGTAGGGCCACTGCTTCTGCCTCCATAGGGTCTGGTACTCCAGAAGCAAAACCAGATTTAGCAGCAACTAGATGTCCAAACTCATCTCTTATACAGATCCCATGACCGTATTGATGATGGTCCTTGAAAATAGATGCATCCACGTTACATTTCTGCATACCTGGTGGGGGCTTCGTCCAAATGTGGTGGTGCGTAGGATTGGTAGGTTCTGCATGTGTCTTCTCCCGAATGTGATGCCTGTGGTTGTAAGACTCCAAAGCTAGCTTCCATGAAATTGATGGGATTTTTACAGAATCTTCCCACATGTTCTCATTCCTCCTGCGCCAAATGCACCAGAAACTAAGCGCCAAGTTTGTTTGTTGTGTGGATGTTAGGGACTGAAGCAAAGTGAAGATAACATCTTTCAAATTATCACTGGAACTGGAAACATTTTCAACATTATTCGCAAGGCCAGCTAAGTTCCATATGTGTTTTGCTTGTGTGCAGTCCATAAAAACATGCCAATCTGTTTCCAAAGAGTTATGGCAGCATGGGCAAATGGTTGAAACTTGTACACCACGTGAAGAAAAATTCATACATACTGGGAGGACTCCCCGAGCTGCTCTCCATAAGAGAAGTTTATATTTTTTAGGAATATTTAGACACCAGATTGATAACCAATTTCCAGGAATCTTGAGAGAAGAGCTATCAATCAAGGATTCCATAATGTAATAATAGGAGGATTTAACCGAGTATTCTCCATTCTTGCTGAAGCGCCATATGAGATCATCATTCTGGTTATATCGTAGCAAAGGAATGGATTTAATGGCTTGAATATCCCGAGAATCAAAGATAGAATGTATGAGATCATGATTCCATGTGCCATTGTGGGGATGTATCAAATCAGAAACAAAATGTGTGTGAGAATTACTTGCTGGAGTTGTTGTCACATAGGGAAAGTCTTTATCACGCAACCAAGGATCTTTCCATATATTGATGTTGCTGCCATTGCCAATACACCATCTAGAACCTTCTTTGACTATTACCCATGAAGCATGGATGCTACACCAAACAAAACTTGGGCTGCTACCTGAAGAGGCTCCCAAAAAATCTCCATTTGAGAAGTATTTGGCTTTGAAAACACGAGTTACTATAGCATCATGGTTGGTTTGAAACTTCCAACCTTACTTCCCTAGCATGGCCAAATTAAATCCATAAAGGTGTCTAAATCCCATACCTCCATACTCCTTCTGCATTACAAGATGATCCCAATTTAGCCAATTAATACCTTTGCCAGAATTCTTGTTTGAGCCCCACCAAAAAGAATTCATCATTTTCTGGATATCGTCACCTAGGGATGATGGCAACAAGAAAATGCTCATACAATATGTGGGAATTGCTTGAGCAACAGATTTGATCAGAACCTCTCTGCCTGCCTTGGAAAGTTGCTTGTTGGACCAATGCTGAATCTTCTTCCAAACTCTATCCTTTAAATAATTAAAGATAGCCTTTCTCTTCTTGCCAACCATGGAAGGAAGTCCAAGGTATTTGCCGGTACCCAAGCATTCTGAAACACCAAGAATGTGAGATATAGCGCCCCTAGATGAGTGAGGTGTGTTCTTACTGAAAAAAATCTCTGACTTCTGGAGGTTGACAGCAAGTCCAGATGCCATATGAAAAGTTTGTAAGATAGAGAGCATGGTATGAGCCTCTCCGTTAGTAACCCTGCAAAATAAAAAATAGTCATAAGCAAATAAAAGGTGTGAGAGGATTGGAGCCCCTCTATACACCTTCACGCCATGGATCTCACCTTTCAACTCCACCTTCTTCAAGAGACAAGAGAGACCCTCCATACATAAAATGAAGAGATAAGGGGAGAGGGGATCCCCTTGCCTAAGGCCTTTACCAGGAATAATAGGGCCAACACCTTCTCCATTAACCAGAACATGAAAATTAACTGATTCAAAGCACATCCTCATCCAATCAATCCATTTCGAGTGAAATCCCATTTTTTGCAGGATAGTTATCAAGTACACCCAATCCACCTTGTCAAAAGCTTTACTAATATCAATTTTAAGGGCAAACTCACCATATTTTCCATTCTTCTTGCAGTTCATGTGGTGAATAATTTCAAAAGCTACTAGTGCATTGTCAGTAATGGATCGGCCTTCAACAAAAGCATATTGCTCTTGAGAGATACATTTAGGCAAGAGAAGCTTCAATCTGTTAGCTAGAACCTTGGAAATAATTTTATAAAGAACATTGCATAAGGATATTGGCCTAAGATCCTTCATAGTAGTGGGATTGTCCTTTTTGGGAATAAGAACAACATCGGTATTATTCAATTCAGGAGGGAACTCACCTTTCTCCAGCCAAGAAACTCCAGCATGAAAGATTTCATCGCCACAAAGGTCCCAAAATTTTTTGTAGAAACCTGGATTGAGACCATCAGGACCAGGAGACTTATCAGAGTGCATTTGGAATAAAGCTCCTCAAAACTCGATCAAATTGAAAGGCTCTAGCAACTTCTCATTATCCTCGATGGTGATAACATTTGGGATGTGATTCACAACAGGAGCAATATTTGCAAAGTCAGAAGCATACAAACCTTGGAAATAATTTTATGCAATATCGCACAAGCCTTCATGTTCACCAACTAAATTGCCATTCTCATCTTGCAGAGTGGTAATTTTATTGGATTTTCTTCTTGAACTAGCAGCATTATGAAAGAACTTTGTGTTGGCGTCACCATCTCTTAACCAGAACACCTTTGCTCTTTGTCTCCAGAATTTCTCCTCCTTACTCATCAAATTATTCAGGTTATCACACAATTCCATATAGCGGGCAATGGATTTAGCATCTGATTTGTGCCTTAGAAATTAAATTTCCTTTTTGCAAGCATCAATGGGAGCTCTAAACCGAGTGCGAAGTCTTCTACTCCAAGCATCAATATTGTTCGAACAAGTGTGCAACTTGTCAATCAAATCATTATTTAGCAGGCTATTGCAAGAAGAGGTAACAAGAGAAGGCAAATCATCTTCATCTAACCAAACATTCTCAAAATGAAATTTTCTCCTTGGGAAAGTAACCAAATGGTTTGTGAGCTTGAGAAAAATGGGTGAGTGATCCGACCTACTAGCAATGACATTTGTGAGGATGCAATCAGGAAAAACATCAAGCCGGTCATGCCTGGCCATGGCTCTGTCCAAACGTTCTTCAACTGCATCAGGATATCCTTTTCTCCTAAACCATGTGAAAGGGTAACCTTAAATAGGTATATCAATTAAATTAGCAGCAAGAACAGCTTCTCTAAATCCACTAATTAGCCAAGAGGGATGATCAATTCGGCCTTTTTTGTCATCATTAGATAGGAGATCGTTAAAATCTCCCAAAATGCACCAAGGTAAAGAAACATCATTACTGAGGATTCGCAACAGTTCCCAAGAGTCTTTCCTCCTATTTCTTTCAGGGAAACCATAAAAGCCAGTCAACCGCCAAGAAGAGAAGCCAGGATGAGAAACTTTGACATTGATAAAGTTAGAAGAGAAATTTATTAATTCACAAGTGAAAGGATGATGACAGAAAAGAGCCAAGCCACCACTTCAACCACAAGCATCAACAGCAAAAGAATAATCATAGCCCAAAGAAAATCTTATTTCATCAATACGTTTTACATTCACTAATGTTTCGCAAAGAAAAATAACGTCCGGATGATGGGACCGAACGAGGTCACAAAGAGAATGAACTGCACGCGGGTTACCTAGGCCCCGGCAGTTCCAGCTTAATAGACTCATGGCTCCTGGCAGGCCTGGTTGCCAGGTTCTGCCGTTAAAAAATGCTTATCAATTGGCTTAGGATTCAAAGCTGGAACATGGTCGACATTTGCAGAAGAAGATGCATGAATGACGTTACTGTTTGGCGCTTCAGCAGTTATAACCTTCCTTTTTTTGTCTCCCACTATGAATTCAGTTTCCATATTATCAGCTACGTCATTAATAGCGGTATCAATTCCACGAGCTAATTTTGGGGTCAGAATATTTGGATTAGCAAAAATTGATTTAACCCAATCATCACGTCCCTTATTTTCAATGGTTATTATGGTGCCATCATTTGCATTAAATGGCCCATAATTATAGGGATTGTAACCACCCTTCATGTGATCCTCTCCCATCTTCGCAGACTGTCCACCGTCGCGGAGGTAACGGCCACCATGGCTGACATTCCTAGTGCTTGCACGCAGGCCTGAACCCTAGAGACGTTTGCCATCATCAAATTCCATGGAGAAAAGCTTGTCACAACCATCTTCAGTGTGCCCTAAGAGGCCACAAACATAACAGAAGTTGCCTAGTTTCTCATATTTGAATGACACCAATTTTGCTTCACCACTGGGTTTCTTGATCTTCATTGTTTTCTACAGTGGAAACCGAACATCAATCATCACACGAATCCTCATATATGCTCTCCAAAAATTTGAATTGTTCTTCTCATCACAGTCAAGGAACTCGCCTATGTGATTTGCAATACTTTGACCAACCCCTAGCAAAGAGAAACCGACAGGCATGTCATGGACTTGAACCCAGAATGGAACCTTGAACAAAGGAATTTGATTTGGAATCTCGCTGTCCTTGATAGTGCTCAAGATGAGAAGATGCTTATCAAAGGACCATGGACCTCCTTTTAGAATCTTCTGCATGTCTAAATGGTGATAGAATTGGAACAAAAAGATACCATTGCCAACTTCCTTGATTGATACCCCACGTTTAGGGCACCAAATCTCTGCCATGTGTTCTTTCATAATCATCACTCTGATGGCTCTATCTGTCAGAAACCTCCCCACCAAACACAAAGAGAGGTTGATGGCATCCTCCTCGCTTTCATCCACTGGCGCAACCACCTCTTCCTCTTCAGCGTCCTCAATAACCAATTTTTCCATCTCAGGTTGCTCCATTAAGCAAGAAAAAGATCAAAAACACGTCTAGTCACAAGAAAAAGTCTCACATGGAGGGTTGACCTCACAAGGAGAGAGAGCGTCTCACATAGGAGAGAAAAAATAAAAAACTTTATTTAGCTTCAAGCTATTTTCCTTATTTTTATTTGAATCATACACTTTCTCAAATATTCACTAGTCATTATTAAAAATACAATAATCTAAAATATTAGCAACATTACAACATGGAGAAACCAATAGATCACAGTTATATGCATTTAATATGATTTTTTTTTAATTTAAAAGGAGAAAAATAAGAATGATTTTTTAATTAAATTTCAAACTTGCAACTATTTTGAAATTTTCACGTATATTCATTATTCAACAAACGTAATGAATCTAATACACTTAATGCACATTTGACTGAACTTTTTTTTTTTTTAAAAGATTTGACTGAACTTATTTTAAAATAATAATCTCTTATTTTGTCAATTTTTTTTGGTTAAAAAAACAATTATCTTTGGAGAAACAACCCTTTCCAAAACATGCACTTATTTTTGGCATTATAAATTTGAATTTTTATTTTCAAATGTGAAAATATATTTTAAACTTTCATCCTCCTTACATAGATGCTTCATCATAATTTAGTAATTTTTTACCTTAATTTTCATCTTAAATTTACTTTCCTAAATAAAATTTAAAATATTTAAATAAAGCTGAATAATTTTGTGAAATAAAGTTTAGAGTTTATAAGATTTATTGTATTAAAAAAATTAATGAAAATATACTAACAATATAATTTTTTTATAAATTATTATATATGATAAATTTGTTAATTTTATAATAATTACCTTAAAAATTATGTTTGAAATAATTTATTGACTTTTATAATTGTTAGCTTAAAAATTATGCGTGTATGAAATTTAAACTCTTGCAATAAAAATAAGAGAGCGCTGGGTAGGGTTTGAGCATAATAGAGATTGGTGTGGTGTTGGGTTCCCATTCCCAATTGTGTTGGTGTTAATGGATTCTCTACTGGCGAACTATGCCTCTTCAGATGAAGAAGAAGATCAACAACAACCATCCCCACCCAAAACGACGACGTCGTTTTCTTCTCTTCCTCAACCCAAATCATTACTCTTTCAATCCCTTCCTCAACCCAAATCTTCTCTCTTTCAATCTCTTCCTCAACCCAAATCCTCTTCTTCTTCTCTATTTCAATCACTTCCTCCACCCAAACAACCTTCGACGGAAACCGCTTCCCTCCCTAACCCTAAACCCCAAATCGAAGAACCACAACCCAAACGCGTCGTGCAATTCAGGCCCCCAATCATCCCTCTCGCAAACCCTACCCAACTCGACGATGACGACGACGACGAAGAAGAACGAAACAGAAGAAAGAAAAAGTTAGAGTCCTCCACGCAAACCTCATCGGTCAAATCCTTCCTCGCCAGCATTCCGGCACCCAGGAACACTGCCACCCTCGGCGTTCAAGCAAGTTCCGGTTCAGGCCGGAGATCCATCATCGAAACCGAATCACCGGCACCGGCGACAAATTCAGGCGTTTCGAGCAGTGTTCCCGTCGATCAAAGTGCAGGGGATTATGAAAATTATGAGAATTACCAATATGCCACTGATCAGTATGCTAGTTATTATGGCAATTATGGTTCGAATACCGAGCCAGGGAGTTCGGGTACCGAGCCTGAGGCTGGGCTTGCTGCTTATGGAACTGAACAGTATGGGAATTATGGTGATGCCTATGCTGCATATGGGAATAATTGGGGTGATGTGTCGGCAGTGGCGGCACCGGTGCCGGAAGATTCTGGGATTGGTGACAGTGTGGTGAGGATTCCTGGTAAGAGAGGGAGGCATGAGGTTCCAACGGAAGTGATTGAGGTGAAGCAAGAAGAATTGATTAAGAACCGGCCAAGAGAGGATCAGGTCAAGCTAACTGGGATTGCTTTTGGACCCTCTTATCAGGTATTCTCATTTCTGAACTTGTGTTTTTTTTTTTTTTTTACATGTTGGGTTGTAGGTTTAGTTGGCTGTTAGACTAGGTATTCAGTTTTGTAGTTAGTTATTCAATGCCCTTTAAATATAGTGCGTGTGTGAGTCTTGGCTGAGTTGAACATTGTTGAATGAAAATATGTTTCAAATGGTTTGTGAGCTGGTTCAGCCTGCTTGATGTGGAAGTATATTCAAACAGTGTAGGAGATTCAATAGACAGCCAATAGAAGGCTGGTCTTTTGCTTAACAAGTGAGGATTGTTTGAAGAAAAAATGAGAAATGTCTTGTACAAGAAAAACCCGATCTCCCTTGTAACAGACTAACAGCCATTTACATCATAAATCTTAGGATAGATCTGATGTTAGATATCTAAAATAATTTGCGTGAAAAAAAACTAAAAAGCATAAATAAAATACAAATGAACATTGTACAAAAATGTGGGTTCTTGAAGCATTGGTCATAGGGTAGTAGAAGGCTTCAAACTTAGTGTCCCACATTTTTGTGAGCAGCAGAGGAAATTCATGTCTAATAGAGTTCTAATTAGACAGCACCATTTGTTGATGATTTTGATTTGGGGTTGATCTCTTTTGATGCTCCTTGGCTATTCCTGGAAGCAGCTGAGTGTCAGATACTAAATTTTGGCTCAGTTCAAGGGCTATTATTTTGGTGATTGAAAGAAGGGTAGACCTTAGAAATTTTGGTATGTGGAAGGATAATTTAATTGCCTTAACCTGGAAGAAACACCATACTCAGATATCTAAGTTGTGGATAATATATTGAGAAGCCAACACTTGGTAGGAGGCAGACTAATGTAGTCACTAAGGCAAGTTACAAAAGGAATTGGAATATTAATTATTCTGCAGAAGTTGTAATCAGATGCATTTGACCATCAATTATTCTAAAGAATTAGGAAATTGGATATATTTGATCATCAGTCTCTTTCTAAAAAATTGTTAAAAACAACAATTAAATTTGAGGTGGAGTTTCCTCTTTGGTTATATTATGTTGAAAATTAATGATAAGGGTATAGGGTATAGTTCTTAGAATAATATTGTTGTCCTATTCCAATGGCTTAAGAGACATGGGAATGGCAGTTCTCTAATAATTGCACGCAAGAGGCCCTCCCCCCACCTCCTAACACCTCCAACGATTGAGTACCAGTTAATTACTTTTACTGTAGGCCCCAAACGAATATCAGGTAGAGAGGGATTTTCATAGATAGCCTATTAGCCTTAGGAGAGTGATTATTGAGAGCTATTCCTTTTACTATAAGTCCCAAATGAAGGGTAGAGGGATTTTCATAGATAGCCTTAAGAGAGTTATTTTTGAGAGAACCCTCATGGTCATCATTCTCCCAAGAACTTTGTGAGAATAAATATTAGGTGCATAACTTGATCATATCATATTGATCAAAATTTGGACACTATTCTTAAATGTCCCTTGTCAAGTTCATATCTCATAAGAGACTAGCACGTGCATACACTAATGGTCATATCTCATAAGTTATGGATATGAGATATTGAGTCTTTACACACACACACACAGGCGTACATTATATATATATATATATAACTTCAGAGTTTGTGTTTTTTGTTTTGGATGCTTGTATAACAAAGGATACTTTTCAAGCAAGTGTGGGCTTGTGTCTTTTTCTTATGTTTAATCAAAGGAATTATGGCATGATCTTATTGGATTGTTTCTATACTGAATTGTTGGAGCTTCATCTTCTGCCGTAACTAACCTATAAATTATCACATAAAATTTAAAAATATTAATTACAATTAAAGTTGAGTCATACATCATTTAGATCGTCTGTTATTATAACCATTCATCACATTATAATTATAACTCTATGCATGTTAGTGTGCCACTTAGCAACTTGTGTTTTTTTTCTCTCTATTGATAAAAAATGAAACAAAACTACACATTTATTACATTTTAAATTTTAAAAAATTGCTTGCCTTGTTATCATTTTTTTTTTTACACAATATTTGTGAAAGAAAGCCAAGAGGATTTTATTCCATGTGCACCATTTTTACTACTGTAGGCGCATAGAAATACAAAGCTAGTAGTGTAATGGTAATAAAATTTTCAAGAAATAGGAAATCTTGGTTAGTTGGCAGTTACGATACATTTCTACTCCCTAAAAGGGATGTTTCTATCATTTATTTTGTATTTTTTTTTCTTGTAGCCTGCTTCAACAAAGGGGAAGCCTTCAAAGCTGCACAAGAGGAAGCATCAAATTGGTTCATTGTACTTTGATATGAAACAAAATGAAATGAAACTCGCTGAGCGGCGTGCAAAGGGCATGCTTACCAAAGCTGAAACACAAGCGAAATATGGATGGTGATTTGGGACGATGATATTGGAAATACTTCCATTGAAACGTGAATGACTAAGTGGAAGTTTTCATATTTAGCTGCAGTTCTTGTGTTTCACTGTTCTGTCTAAAGATGTGTGCATTTGCTCCGTTTTTCAGTGCAAATTATGTATTTCTATCCTTGTAGACAGTGGGATTTTATTCAGTACATTTATGACAAAAAAAAATTATATTTCTTTCTTTGTTTTAACTTGCTTTAGAGGTCAGGTTTAAAAATATAAATTTAACTTGCTTTAGAGGTCAGGTTTAAAAATATAAATTGTCATTTATTATTTATCCTTGTACATTGGTAAGCATAAAAAAATCATATGCATTTAATTAAGGTTTAAATATCTTTTTGGTCCTTGTAATTTAGTATTTTTTTGTTTTTCGTCCTTACAAATTTTTTTTTTTAGTTTCAGTCTTTACAAATTATGTTTGTTTTATTTTTCGTCCTTATAGTGGTTTAGATAGCGCTTTAAACAGTAAAAAAAGCACTATCTAAATCACTATAAGGACGAAAAGCAAAATCAACATAATTTGCAAGGACTGAAACAAAAAAAAAATTGCAATGACGAAAAATAAAAAAATACTAAATTGCAAGGACCAAAAAGATATTTAATCCTTTAATTAATTACAAGTTGATTGTAATCATAAAAAATAAAAATAAAAAAAAAGATTACAAGTAGATCAAATGTCATGAAAAGTGGCGAATTAAGTAGTATTTGATCTAATTTTTTTTAACTTCTCTTTAGAACTAGAAAATTCTCTAATTAACTTTCATAAAAGTTTCAATACTTTCATAATATTAAAATCTAACTAAACACTGTACTTGAAAATGATATTTCTGATAATATTTTTGAAAATGTCATTTCCGGAAATGTAATAAAATATCTTTAAAAAAATGCCACCTAATTATTAAAATACAATTATCATTCTTTCTTCTAAGATATCTAGTAGTTAGATCGAATGTGAAACGAGAAACTTTTGTAAAACGAGATTATTTCCTCTCTTTTTTGGCTTGAGAAAGAGATAATAAATCTTAATTGGGATAAAAATTCTTGCACATTATTGAAGGAGGAAACAAAAGAGAAGAAAAAGGTGTACGATGATGATTTGATTTACATGAGTTGCTTTATGTATAACAAAAGAGAAATACTAGTAAGCACTTTCAATTTTTTTAACACCATTATTTAGTGAAATTCTGTCTATCCCACTAAATTATCTGAGTCCACTCTTAATTAGTGGGACTAATATGATATTTTACTCACATAATAACAGAGTGTTTTAATCACATTTGTCTCCATCTTAATATGCTTAGGATTCATAACATTTCAAAAAAGCATGTTAGATGCCGCAAAGCTACACTTGAGATGTGTGCTACAGTCACCTCCATTTCCGTTTAAAATCCAAAACACCCCTCATGAAGAGCAATAAATTGAAGGCATGAATTTTGAAAGGATAAAAAAAGGAACAAAGGAGGACGCATTTTCCCATTTTGATAAATTACTTGTATTCATTCATACAATCATGGATACAAATTTATAATAATCCACAGGAAGATTAATTAGCCAGATTTTTTACCAGTGAAACTCAACAAATCTATGACTAGAAAGGAAGTTTGATCAAAAGGTTGAGCCATTGAACCCAAAGAATGAGCGCTGCACCAGAAAACGAATAAAATGAGATATAGAAAGTAATGAACATAGATTACTAAAACGTGTGACTATGACATTCATCTTATGAAAAGGAAGCTGTTTGGATAGGTATTGTTGACACACCCACCATGATAATGTTCATAAATATTTTATTTTTGGTACATATAATGTTCATAAATATGCTTTCAGCAAATCCAAAATAATGGGGAAAAAATCAAGATAGAGATTACTTCTTTATGAGAACAGGATAGGAAATAGAGGAACATGTTTAGAGATAAAGTTAGCAAAGACAGTTTCTCTGTAGTAGCAAACATATTTTCTCTGTTACTACAGACAAAGTATGGCTAAACAACAACAGAAATCAATATCTACTAAAATAACTTGTTATTAACAACCAATTCCCTGAAAAACAGGATTAATTCAAATCCCTTTTCTTGCTTTCTCCAATAAACATTCTAAGAATCAGAGTTAAATTTCATGGATACATAACAAACCTCAGTTCAAAGAACCAAAACCGTTTCAATATATTGTGGCAGAGAATTAAAGAAATTAGCCTTTATGAAATCTCTCATAAAAATGCTTCAAAAGGCTAGACAAATATCAAAAAGTGGTAACCAACATTAATTTGCAATCTTCTCAAAATCACACAAGCCATCACAGAACAAAGCAGCAAATTACCTGAACATCATAAAACTTGATATAGAAACGGGAAGCGTCAATATATAGCTTAGTTTGAAGAATTTCTGCAATTGTAGAACTCAGTTTTCCATTGACACTCGGACCAAGCCCCCCAATTGAGATCAGTTCTCCATAAGCAGCTGGCTCTTCAGTTCCAGCAAATGCAATAGGCACTCCTCCATTCAACAAAATCATCACATACTGAAATATAACCCCCATTCAAAAAAGTTACAAATCTATGTCAAATTATACTAAAAATTAAAGTAGCAAAACAATTATTCAACATCAAATTACTGAAAAACCAAACAGAAAAAAGTGTTAACAGACAGCACTAGTGTTGAGTGTTGATGGTAAGTAGTAGCCTAAATAGTTTTCATGACATGGGTTAGCTAAAGTTTTGATATTTTTATAGAATAATTTGATCAAACAATTGGTGAACAATGTTGAAAGACAGAAAGTAAAAGGTAAAGAATAGAAGGTAAAAGTGGACTTAACGGATTCGGGTTTTCCGATGATTTTTGCAACAGCTTTGGTGGCATCTCTGAGAATGTCAGAAGCAACGACGGTGTCGACAGGAACGTTTGTGAAGAGATTCAAAGTGGGCATTGCTGCTACACACGAGTGAACTGAGTGGCTTTGGGTCAAGCCTTCAGGATAAGCTGTCTCTCTGATATCATATTAACATTATTTGTTATGTCCACTGTATATACGAGTTTAATAGTCTTGTTAAAAAAAACATCGAAAATCAATTAAAAAATGTTAGGGAGAGCTTTTATGTGACTTATTTGTATTTTATGAAATTACTTTATAATTTTTGTAAGTTTTTTTAGCTCACTTTAATATTCCTTTTATAAAGTTCATTAAAATAAACTCTATTACGATAAAAATTTATTAAATAAATAAATGATTAATCAAGTTATTTATTCAATCGCATTCTTTCTAAGTTTCTATTTGATTAAATCTATTTTGCAGTAAAAAAAAATTGATTAAATCAATTTAATTTGTCTCAAATCATTTTTTTTTTCAAGATTACAAGTATTTTTCATAAAAAATAATTTTGCATGAGTTGAAAACACTCACAATAAGATGCAGCTGATGCGCGGTTAGCTGGAACTTTTTTATACATAAAGTTTGAATCTTTAACCTTGCTTAAGAAGAAATAAACATGTATAATTTTAAACTAAGAGAAATAGGATTATATATTGACAGTGTAAAATAGTTTTACACTGTTAACTTTTATAAAACTATTTTAAAAGTCATACAAACGGTAATCTGTGATTGAATGACAATGTAAAACTATTTTATATTGTCAGTACATCATCATTAAACTCTTAAACTAATTACGCATTAATAATTTTTTGGGGGGCACACGTTAATAATGTCTCACATCATTTGATAATATATATTTGATTTATAATTTTTTTAAAATATCTTCCTTTTAATATTGTGAAAAAAATAAAGAACTTGGAATAATACAACCTGTGATATAGTAGTAATAATTTCAAAAGTTATTATTTAACACTTCTTTTATTCACATATTATACGAGTATATAGTAATATTTTCGATAAAATTTACATCAAACCCACTAAATATTGTGAATCTCATACTCTATTTAATTAGATTTACATGAAATTTAAATAACAATAAAAATGTTATTAACATTATTTTTTAAAATAATTATTGCTTCAAGGTTTATACAAGAATTAAAAAAATTACAAAATATTTTTAATTTAAGAAAATATAATTTCATTTCATTATAATATTATCATACTAGATATTAAAGTGATAAAAAAAATTAAAATAAATTACAATTTTAATGTAATAAATATTTTTTACTGCAATAATTATATTTTATATTTATATATATTGCAGTAATGAAATAAACAGTCCAAAATATAATAATTATTTTATATTTATTACATTGCAATAATTATATTTTTTTTACTGCAATGTAATAACAAATGTACAAGATTTAGAATATAAATATAATAAGTTTTTACATTTGTACTTTACTTCGTAGTAAAATTTTATATTTATATTCTAAATCTTGTATAGTTATTTTTTCTTAAAAGGATTTAAGAAAATCGTTTAGCAGCATTTTATTTTGAACGAAAATTAAGGGAAAGAAAAGCACAAAAGCAAAAGCACAAATTCAATATTTTTCTTTACTGTCTTGAGGCTTGTTCAATAACACATCCACAATTTAAGCAATGATAGGTAAAGGTAAGAATAGTTAGCATTGCAAATATAAAATAAATAAATATAACATATAGTTTCATGCCCCTATAGATCCCACGATTAAGCTTTAAATCAATGCACATATACACTACAAAACTAAACATCCGGAAAATGGTTAATATTTCATTACATTTTATATGGCACTACTACTAAACTCTTGGCCACATCGAAGATTACCCCCGATTACATGATGATAACAGATAATGATAAATAAAAACGTGATTTTGGTGGCTTCATAATACATTGATTCACTCTCTCCAATCAGACCCAATTAGGACAATTTGGCTCAAAATTAAGTCATTGTGACCTAGAGACACTAATTCAAAGTCTGAAAGTACTATAGCCTCCAAGACCAGAAGATCCATACCCGCTATAGGGTTGCGAGGACAGGGAAGAAGAAGAATACGATGAACTTCCCAACTGAGGGTAAGAAGACCTCAGACCTGTATCTAACCTGCTGTAATTACTAGCGACAGGTTCTTTGTGATTACTTATAACTTCCTGTAACACAAAAGAGATTTCTATAAGTAAAAGCATACAAAATAATCTATTCTTTCAGCATGAATTTGAACATTGATGGTAAGTACGCAATAAAATGTCAGTAATAAGTATGAAAATAGAATGAATGAATGAATGGAACATATAAACAGAAAAGAAAAAATAAATTACGGTTGCAATCATGCCAAACAATTATTCCACGATTAGTAAAACAGTCCAAAAGAGGAGGGAGCCAGTATATAATAACTAGAAGGTGCTTGATAAACATGAAATTAAACATAATATGCCTATACTGGTCACAAAAGTTAAAAGTAATACAGACATTGACAAGTCTACTAATTTCATTTCATTTGATAATAAATGAAAGTAGCAAAAATCCAGAATAAGATGAAATTCTCACATCTTTTGTTTGAACTTGTCTGGTGAATGACTGTATTTCCCAATGAATACATATTACCTTTGAAAAGTTAGTACAATCCCATCAACCAGAGAAGGATTGGTTTACTCAGGTCTAGTAATGGAAGCCCAACTAATTATACATCCAATCGCAATCATATGTACCCAAAAGAAAATCAAATAATGGTCATATGTTTTGACTTATAAGTATTTGATAAGTTGAGATTATGAACACTTAATAATGTTCTGGCTCTTCTGTGTTAGTTTATAGGTGTATTTATGAAAATTGAAAACTAACACTTCTTTTTTCTCACTTCCACCCCTACCAACATATCACTAACAAGAATGCCAAACTAAGCAAACCATCTTCATTTCTTTCATTTCCTAATTTTCCTATAATAAAAATTGGATTAATCAATTTTGTCTCTTTTCTCATACCCCCTTTTACTACTTATCTTTCAATTTTCCGACTGCATGATCAAATTGTAAGTAGAATAAATTTTTTAGCCAATGTGAGGAACATTACATGGATATCAGGATCTCAACTAAAAACATTCTAACAAGTGAAGAATTAATACCGATAACAATGAGTAACTATACAATGAATATGTTAACACAAAACCCCTATATACATTTACACTTACTGAAAAGACAAGTACCTGTCCAAGCATACACATATGCCTATGCATATCTCACTGTCATACAAAAGTAACAGGACCACAAAAGCATAAATTTCTTTTCATAGGCCCAAGTTTGGTACCTGAATCAACTGTTGCGCCGTTTGAACCTGAGATGAGGTACCTTTTATTTCCACAATGATTTCATCAGGCACCCGGCTCTCCTGAACAGTCAATATGGCTCCACTAGTACGACGAATGTATTCAATATTAGTCCCTTGTATACCAATGATGTCCTCTGCATAGGACAGCGGTATTTGCATTGTTTGTATTACCTAATAAGTGGAAACAGTAAAGGAAGGTGGAAGTTACCATCATTATCAACAACAAAAAATAATAGAAGCAAAGAAGACTGAGGTATAAGCAAATGTTATAAGTGGAAAAAAAGTATGCCTTCATCAGTTCACAGTACTAGAAAGTGACAAATCATATTGTATGACTCACTTAAAAACTTGGCCCATAGCCAGATCATCATGAGAGTAAAAGGTACAGAAGTCCATGTAGAATAAGTCAGAATCAGAAACTAATGTACCTTCATTTAAAATTTGGACCACATAAAGCAAAATGTATAAAAGCCCTTACACAAAGAATTAGTACATAAGTATGATTAATGGTTATTTTTTCAACAGTTGGTACAAAAGAAAAAAAAAACAATGATGTTGACAAGTTTCCAAGTAAGTTCTCATATCAAATAGACCATTGATATAATATGGGTGCTTGAAATTGCTAACCGTTGTAACAATAGGAGGAGCACCGGGTCGACTGAGAGCCGAAGAACGAAGACCAGAAAGTGAAGAATCTTGCCCATATATTGACATTGAGGAGGGAGGGAGCAATGAATCCAACTGACTTTCACGGTCAGCAAAGAGAGAATCCCTTTTTGTTGAAAGAGGAATATCAGTTACAATGCTAGGTTGTGAAGCACTATGCAGTGATGGCTTGTCAACCCAGGTAGTATCTGCCTGGCGCTCTTGGGAGATTGTTGCATTGTACTTGAACAAAACAAAGAATCCGCACATCTTAGTGTCAATACATGATATTCTTTGATGATATTCAACACGTGAACAAAATAAAATAGCAGTCCAAAATACATAATATGCACTGGTATCGACTATTTAAGCCTGATTTTTAATAGTTGGAAAATATCAAACTTACAGTTTTCTCAAATAAGGGAAGAACACTATGATCAACCAAAAACTTCCTCAGGTGTCCAACTACTGCTTCTAAAGCCTTAAGGACCTTCATGGCTTCTCCCTGCAGTTCCACAATCCTCTCATCCGCAGCAGCATAAAAGGGAACCTCATCTATCAGGAAAATGATTTGATATCAGAATCACTTCCATCATTGAACAAAAAAAATACAGTATGACAGGAAACAAATGAAAAGCTCTTTTTCATTAGGAGCATGAAAGTTAAAAACGAAGACAGCAACCTTAGGAAAAGGCTCCTCTAAAGTGACATTGCCTTTAAACTAAGCAAGTAAGGATGTATGGGTTCTTGAAGTTTAGTGGGCTCAGATCACAATGCATTTTAAATTAAATCAAAGGTGAATACATCTTTACTTCTCACTTTAGAATAGTTTTAACTGAGCTCTTGACATTAGTCAAATTGAAATTCAGAAGCAAATCAGGCTCCAAAGACAAACATTTGGTAACAACTAACTACGCTCAAAAAAGAGAGAAAAAACAATCCAATAGAGTAGCTACTAAATACCGTGGTAAAACCTGCCTAATAATAGTAGGCATCTATCTTAAGATTCTTAACTAATATATGAATGTTCAAAACTTTCCACACCCAGCTGCAAGCAGTGAGGGGAAACATCCATACATAAGTATCTAGATTCCAGCCACAACATCTAAAAGGTAAAACACTGAAAAGACAAAAAAGCCACCTAATTTCAATAATCTTCCATAGAAGCCAGCTAAACCAAATGTCAGTAATTAAATATATGATTCAGCAGACTTTATATGACATCAGTCAATATGAGGAAGAATAGGCAAAATAAAAGGATGCTATTAAGACAGAGAGAATATCATAGATGTGTCACGCATTATTGGATAACAGGGACAGCAAGCACACCTCCAGACAGTACTCTAACAGAAGCACCGGTATTTTCCTGTATAGATTTAATTAATGAACCCTGCTTTCCAATCAAATTGATAGCCTGCGTTGAGGCCACCAATAAACGGACGGAACAAAATGCAACCACTGATGCTTTACTCTCGGCATCAATTTCAGATAGCCCAGACACACGTTTAAAAACCCTTATTACAGCATCCATTGCAGGAGAAAGAGGTGCCTCCGGCTCTTCCTTCCCTGATATGAGTACCTAAAAACAAAATTCAAACCATATCAGGATAAAACAGAACGAGATACACAAATCAAATAAATGTCCTCATCTAAGAAAAAACATTTGGAAAAAAAAAACAGTGATCTGGAAAGAAGCATCATCTGAACAGAACACGGACCAACTAAACTACAGAGTTAACTTCCATTCACTTTGGCAATTTTCCACCTACACTGTAAGCTGTAAGCTGCAAGCTAAAAATAATAAAGAAAACTCAATAGTGTGACACATTTATCACCAACTGCGCAGACACAGTGGCCTCACTCATAATTCAAATGAAAAAAATTGGAACCTAAGCAGCGTGCCTATAGTACAGAAGGCCATGCCACCCAGAAGCATATTTTGCAGGGCCTTTAACTGTGGGTTCCCACCTTAGGGATAGCTGTGAAATTAACGGTCGAATTGGAGTGATGATTAGGTAAAGCCTTAACACTGCGAGTAAAGGTAGAACCCCTGACACTATCATGTCCATTCCCTAAGCATTTAAGCCCTATAAATCCCACATAGAAACCACCTCACAAATACTATCTATAATGAAACACGAAACCTCAAATAACACTCCTAGCAATGATACCTCAATCCATAACGCACCACAATATTAATGAAATTACGATGAAATTGTAAGTTGGAAACTAAGGAAAGTAACGCATTGAGCTGAGAAACCAAAACGCGAGCACAAAGAATCCAACTTGTAACCTCCAGGCAGTGAGAATAATAAATAAAAAAAAAAGCCCTACTCCACAGGCAAGATTCGACGTGAAAGAACGGAACCTAGCAAAAACCTAGAAAGAAGAAATTGAAGAAGAAACCCTAGAAATAAAATAGGGAACACTTACGATTCGATCTGGGGTGCCGACCGCGCCGTCGAGGACGCGAATGCGAGCTTTCGTTTCCTCGCAGGTTTTCTTGATGAGCTCCCCCTTGCGGCCGATGATGCTGCCGACCTTGAGCACCGGCACGATGATGCGGAACACGCAGTGGCCGGGCCAGCCCGGCCACCGCTTCTCGGCAGAGGCGGCATCGGGAACGGGGTCGTCGGCGGTGGTGGAGGGAGGTTCAGCGGCGTCGGGATTGTCCGAAGAGAGGCCGTTTTGGATTGGGTCGAGGGTGGCCATGGGGTGGAGGTTAGGTTAGGTTAGGGTTTATGGTTCGTTCGTTGGCTTCAGGTTTATTCTTGTCTCCCGAAGCTCCCGAGTTGTGAACACTACTACTACCTCATAGCTCGTGCTTCTCTATTCTCTCTAAACCGTCATGCCTCACGTGCTAATCCTGTGATTTCCTTCTTCTTCTTTTTTTTTTTTTTTTTTTTTTTGCTATCTTGATGGGTCTAAAGCCCAACAACAATACAAATAAAAGAGAAATGTTTTTATAATTGACTTTAAATTCGGCCAGTTTTATACTAATAGACAGAGAAAAAAAACCAACAACATAGATAATAATTTTTTTTCTTCTGTTTGGTGGAAAAGAAAGTAAAAAGAGAGAGAGAGAGAGAATTTAACTTTTAAAAATAAAAATTTAAATTTTTCTTCCATTTAAATTTCTATTTTTTTTCTCCTCTTTCACTTTCTTTCCCCCCACTAAACATAGCATAAGGATGTTCAGCTAAAAGGAAAAAAT
Source organism: Pueraria montana var. lobata (assembly GCA_026413185.1). Classification (NCBI taxonomy): domain Eukaryota; kingdom Viridiplantae; phylum Streptophyta; class Magnoliopsida; order Fabales; family Fabaceae; genus Pueraria; species Pueraria montana. Next base: position 67,518,665 of record CM048649.1, on the reverse strand, counting down.
GCATAACATAAACTCATTGCTTAGCATAATCAATTTTATAAAATTAAAATCATTCAACATAATTGCGTGAAGAAAAACATGTGAGAAAAAAAAAAACTAAACACATAAAAAAAAAGTCGCGTGTCTTTTTGGCAGTTTAGAAGGCTAGTATATTTTCCAGTAATGCTTATATAACTTTTTTGTCTTTGTAATAGAAAAATGCATGATAAAGGTAACATTTGTTTAATTGTTACTAAATTTGTATAACCCCGACAAAAACAAAATCTAGATTTTCTTAAACCTCCCTCCCATCGTGGGTTTTGTGCCTTGTATTTTTATTGTTTATATTATTATATTTATTGTTCTACACTGTATCTTTTTTTTTTTTTTATTAATAGAAATCGAAAACAGTACCAAGATATTTACAACACTCAAGTATCCAACCGAGCTAGACCCTATATCTTTACTGCTAATATTAATACAGATTTAATTATCCCCAAAATTCAAAACTACGTAGATTATTTTTGCGGACTTCCAAATCAAGCCCAAGGCCCAAATAGAAAAGCCAACATGAACGCCAAGCAAATAAAGTTGGAAACTTCTCTATACGCCTAGTAGAGCATTGAGCCTTGCTTTTTGTACCCCTTTATTTGTGTTATTCACACTATTTTCTATTTTTTTGAAAATATCCTTACTATTACATGTATATGAACAGTGAGTCATTCTAAACTTCTTACATAATGTACACCGTCATTTTGATTGTGATTTTATTGTGCATGATTATTGTTTAGCTAATTTTTGCATATTTGAATGTCTTAGATTATGAATGAGTTTAGCAAATATAATTAGATACTTCATTTTCCTTATTTTTTTATTTTATTTTCCAAATTTTTAGAATATTGATATTATTATTTGACTCTGCAACACAACTCGATTAAAGTTGACTTGGTTTAGATTGAGTAGCTTAACAAAAAAATGTTTAACTCTACCCAACTCAACTCTATACACCATTGCCCATTGAATTGAATCTTAAATTATACCAAACTCAATCCAACTCAACTATTATTTAATATATGTTTTGTCTGACATGTCTTAAAAGGTGTAAACATCACACTTTTTTTTTAACAAGTAAACGTCACACTTGTAAATATATAAATTAATTATTTCAAGATTGTTGTGTTGAATTTAAATTTATTTAAACTATTATTTTTACTACAAGTGCTGGATATACATCATGTTTTGTAACATTTTTTTTACAGATTTTGCAACTAATTTATTACGTTGGATTTATGTGATATATTCTCTTTTTTTTTTTTTTTTTTTACAGAAGAGAATAAAACTCATTTCCATTAGTATAGAATTTTGAATACATGAAGGAATACAATGGAAATAATTATTGTTAAGATTCTCTATAGACATACAGGCTAATGTATGAGCTACTAAGTTAGCCTTTCTACCAGCAAAATGAATATTATAGCCAGGATGACTATTGAGTATCTATCTAATGCTATCCATCAGAATACCACATTCAGTAATGTTAATGTTAGTATTCCCATCCAAAATTTGATCCACCAGCCCTTTACAATCAGTTTCAAAGATGACCGCATAATATGGCAATTGTTCCACCCATCTCATAGCTTTGAGTAAAGCAAAGGCCTCTCCTTCCTGCACCTCCATACTAGATTGACACCATCCAGTATAGGCCTGAATAAAATTGCCTGAATCACCACGTAAACAACATCCAAACCCTGTTTTGTTGTTGTCATTAAAAAATGCAACATCAGTATTGCATTTTACAACCCCAGGTGCTGGTTTCCTCCAAATCGAGTCCTGGACAACACTGGGCACCTGAATATGAAATTTTCCCCTAGTACTCTGAGCCAATTCCCAATCCTGCAACATAGAAGTAGCACGCATAATGACAGAATCAGGTTCTTCCTCCACCGAATCCCATAGCTTGGTGTTCCTCCTACGCCATAAACTCCAAAGTATCATAGCTAGCCTATTAGCATTATCAGAATTCAACATATTGAGCAGTTTTAAGACTAGCTCTAAAAAGGAAAGGACTCAACAACATCTAATAGCCGTAATATCCAATTCCACAAACTAGCCTTTTCCCAAGCCATAATGCTTCCATGACAAGTAAAGAAATAGTGAAAGGAATTCTCCAACTCATTATCACATAAAAGACATATAGCAGGACAATGAATACCTCTTTATTGTAGTTGGATTCTGGTGGGAATGCACCCTCGACAGGCTCTCCATAAAAATAGCTTAATTTTATGTGGTACTCCTAAATTCCATATTTGGCACCAATCACCAGGAACACGATATTGGGCAAACGCTTCTACACTGTACATGAAAGCCATGTATCCACTCTTAACACTGTAGTAGCCATCCTTGGTATGTCTCCAAATTCTTCTATCTTCCACATTCTCCTCATTCATAGGAATCTGTAGTATTTTCACTGCCACTTGGTGCTGAACTAATGCTGATATAAAAATAGCATCCCAATTTTTAGTTCCAGGAATCATTAAATCTTGCACAGTCAAATCTGATACTGCAAAATGAGGAGCAGTACCTATTGACAAATTAACCATACCCCTAATCCATAGTTGTTGCCATATATTGATCTTAGACCCATCTCCTATACACCACCTCAATCCATCTTTAACCAAGTCGCGGGAATTCCAAATGCTACGCCAAACAAGGCTTGAACTATGACCAAGATTCGAGTCCAAGAAATCCCCCACAAGAAAATATTTAGCTTTAAAGAGTTTTGATACCATAGCATTGGAGTTTGAGATGAATCTCCACCCTTGCTTCCCAAGCATAGCGAGGTTAAATCCATAGAGGTTGCGAAAATTCAAACCACCATCTTCCTTCCTCACAGTCAACTTCTCCCACTTCAACCATTTCATCCCTTTGCCATTCGAACCCCACCAATAGGAGTTTAACATCTGCTGAATTTCCTCAACTAAAGAATCAGGTATTGAGTAGGCACTCATAACATATGTAGGGATAGCCTGGAGGACAGCTCTTACCATAACTTCACACCCCGCCTTAGATAGAAATTTACCAGAAAAATAATTAATTTTCTTCCAAATTCTTTCCTTCACAAAATTGAAAGTTGCCCTCTTATTACGACCAATCAAAGACGGCATTCCCAAGTACTTCTCTGATCCAATTGTTGCATAAACTCCCAGCATAGTTGAGAGAGTAGTACGCTTCGATTCCTCTGTGTTGGTACTGTAAAAATTTTCAGATTTAGTGAGGTTAATGGATTGACTGGAAGCTTCTTCATAAATCTTCAGAATTCTCTTTAGCTCCTCAACCTCATTAATAATAGCCCTGCAAAACAAAAAACAGTCATATGCAAAAAGAAGATGGGAAATCTCAGGAGCTCCACAACAAATGGTAACACCATGCAATGTCCTCATCCTCTAGGCTTGACGCAGCAGAGAACTCAATCCTTCAGAGCAAATCAGGTAGAGATAAGGAGATAATGGATCTCCTTGGCTTAAGCCTCTACCAGGAATGATTGGCCCAACCAAATCATGATTAACCCTCACTGAGTAATATACAGAACTGACGCACTGCATAATCCACCTCACCCAAGTTAAATCAAAACCCATTTTAATCATAACTGCCTGCAAGTAACCCCAGTCTACTCGGTCATATGCTTTACTAATATCAATTTTCAGCACCAAGTCCCCTCTCCTTCCTGTTATCTTGCATTTCAAGTAATGTATAATCTTCGATGCCATCAAGACATTGTCCATTATAGATCTCCCTGCAACAAAAGCTGACTACTCTTCCGAAATGATGCCCATAAGCACTCTTTTCAACTGGTTGGCTAATGTCTTGGATAGAATTTTATATATGACGTTGCATAATGCAATAGGCCTATAGTCTTTCATGGTCACGGGATTCTCAACCTTAGGTATCAAAACAATAGTAGTCTCATTAATTCCATTTGGGAAAGAGCCACATTCAAGCTAAGAGCAACATGCAGTGAACACATCATCTCCACACATATTCCAAAACCTTCTGAAAAATGCAGCATTCAATCCATCAGGCCCCGGTGATTTGTCGGGATGCATCTGAAACAAAGCCTCCCGGACTTCCTCCTTATTCAGCTGAGCACTTAACATACAATTGTCCTCATTAGTAATTGTTGTATGAATAAATTCCAACACTACATCATAAGATCCCGAAGACTGGTTAAAAAGATTACTGAAGTAATCTTGAACCACATGACAAACCGCTCTTTGCCCTGTAACTATTGATCCATGCTCATCACTAATCTGCTCAATCCCATTAATCTTCCTTCTGACGGATGCCATGGCATGGAAAAACTTTGAGTTGCTATCCCCATCTTGAAGCCAAATAATTTTTGCTCTTTGTCTCCAATATTTATCCTCCTTCACAAGCAATTCTACCAATTTATCTTTCAACACCTTCACTTTTGATATTGACTCAGCATCACCAAATCTTCTATACCACTCCAGATCTTTTTTAATTTTCAAAGACTCCTCATTGAACTTCTTATTTAAACCTTTACCCCATCTCTCCAAATCTTCTGAACACGCCTTAATTTTTTCAGAGAAATCCCCAATACCTTCTCGATTCCAGCCGCCTTTCACAATCTCCTCGATCTCCTCTTCACCAAGCCATACATTCTCAAAGCGAAACTTCTTCTTAGAGAAAAGTCTTCTACTCGGGGGATATAGAAACATATGAATAGGGCTATGATCTGAAATGGAAGCAATAAGATTCTTTAAGGTAGCCAACGGAAATAAATCTAACCTTTTATCAGAAACCAGAGCCTTGTCTAGTCTTTCCTTAACCGCATTGATGGTTCCACGACTTCTAGACCACGTAAAGGGGTAGCCCTCTAATGGTAAATCAATAAGATGACAGTCCACAACTGCCTCCCTAAAGCCATTAAAAAGCCATTGAGGATGCTCAACACGACCAACTTTATCATCTTCCGATAAAAGATCATTGAAATCCCTGATAATACACCAGGGTAAGTCTGACATTGAATGGAGATTTCTCAAAAGGTCCCATGATTCCTTCCTTCGACTCCTTTCTAGACATCCATAAAATCCAAGTAGCCTCCATCTCCCTTTCTCGTCCTCAACATGGATGTCAATAAAATTTTGAGCATAAGAAACAATTTGGCACTTCAAACTATTCCTCCATATAACTGCCAAGCCACCACCACGTCCCTCTCTATCAACAGTAAAGCTATTATCAAAATTTATACTTCTGCATACTTCTCTTAAATAATGTTTTAGGTTTGAACTCTATGGAAAAAAGAAACTCACTAGTAAATTTAATCTTACCACACTCTAAATGATGTTCAACTCAAACAGGATTGCTTCTTATGAAAAGGATACATATGATTCTAACCCAAAAAAATGAGCTAGCATTTTCCTTTTATTTAATTAAAGTATGAATAATGAGGTTGGATATAAATATCTGGTGTTTATAGAGTATGAAAATAGACAGTTAGACACTAAAATTGTTACTTACGTGAATATAAGTTTGGAAATATATATATATATATATATATATATATATATATATATATATATATATGTTTACTGGGTTTTTGCGCTCGTGGTTGTTTAAACTTTAAACGAATTTGCTATTTGTCCCTCTCCAGCACCATGACTATAGTCTATATCAAATAACCACTGCTAGAAACATTTAGAGTTGAGGTGTGTTCATATTTTTTTTTTATCAGCAAAGTAAAAAAAATATTAATTTGTAAAAGGTATAAGATATACCCAAGACATATAAAAAACGGCCACCATTATGATGGGCCAGAAGTCAATGTAGGCCTACAATCAAAGTAAGATGGTTACAAAGTATTTATTGAGATGATCACAATAAATACGAAGTAACCAAACGTAGAGACCCCACCTATAAAGCACCCAATCCCTCCATAAATGTATTTCCCCTACCACAGTATTAAATACAATTTGTTCCCCACCACCCCAACAAAAAACATACACAAAAACCAACCAATCCGCATCCCTCAAGTTATTGAATCCGATAACAATGCCAGAGGAGAAAATGATCTTAAAATTCGCATAGGTTGGCCTCCTGCTCATACGGATAATGGGACTTATATAATTAAGTCCAAAACAGTAGCAGGGAGACCAGACTATCAACCAAGTACCAGACTTCATGTAATCTACCACCATCCTATCATGCTGCACAGGCTTCCAGAGTAAAACAACACCTATAATCATCATACAACCTGCATACACGACTGAAACACTACCCATAAATAATATGAGAGATAGCTGCTGCAGTTTGAGATTGCCACTGCACAAAGGAAATATCAGGAGAATTCAACAGATTTTTCACCCATAACCATGTATAAAAAGTGGCATCTTGGATAATGGAAACAGGATCCACCACCCCTTGATTAAACACACAGTCATTTCTAGCTCTCCATAAATTCCATGTTACCGCTCCCCACACCAGCACCCTAATTTCCTTCTCCTTAGCAGATGAGTACACACCCAAATTCTGAATGAAATGAGCTGCAGGTTCCCTCGGTAGGACAAAGTCTTCCTTGAAAAGAGAGTAAAAGAAACTCCAAACTTTATAGGAAGTATTGCAAGTAAACAGAATATGTTGGGCTGTTTCCTCTGAGGTTTGACAAAAAGGACATAAGGAGTCATCTAGGGGAATGTTTCTTCTAATCAAGCTTGTTTTACTTGCCAACTTGTTATGTAGGATCCTCCACATGAAGCACTGCACTTTAGGAGGAACTTTGGCCTTCCAAATCTGCCAAAAAGGCTCATCATCATGATGTACCCTTGTTTTTTCCACTAAAGTCGTGTAGGTGGAGCGGACAGTGAAGTCACCCGAATTGTCTTCCAACCAAATCCATGCATCCTCCACCTCCCTAACCAGAGTTATGCCATTTAGTTTAGATATCAATTCCGCTTTCATAGCTTGTTCCCATTCAAAACAATTTCTCCTCCATGATAAATTCCACTTCCAAGTTTCTCCCTCCCAAAACCCCATTTGGCAAATGTTTTCTTGTTGCTATTCTGAGAGAAGAAAGAGGCGCGGGTAGGATTCAGCAAAGGATTGTTCATCAGCCTAATTATGTAACCAAAAGGAAGTCCTCCTACCATTGCCAACTTTCCATTCAACCATGGATTCAAACCATTTTTTCGGGTTTTGTTTTCCACAAATATGGCTTAAATCCCTCCACCATATGGATGTTTTTGAGTTGGCCTCCCCCTCCACTAGACCTCTCCAACCACCATATCTAGATACTAAAATTTGTACCCACAAAGAATTTTCTTGGGAAAACATATTCCACCTCCATTTTCCTAAAAGAGTCATGTTAAAAGTCCTCAACTTCTTGATACCTAAGCCCCCATATTTTTTTGGCAAACAAATTTTGTTCCAACTAACCCAATTGATTTTTCTTTCCATCTCACATCCCCCCCCCCCAAAGAAAAGATTTTTGTAGCCTCTCAATCTTTTTAATCACTCCACTAGGGATCCTAAAGAAAGACATGAAAAATAAAGGCAAAGAGGAGATAATCGAGTTAATAAAACATACTCTACCCGCAAAGGACAAAGTTCTATGCTTCCAAGAAGACAATCTTTTTGGCACCTTATCAACAATTTTCTTCCAAGTTTCCTCCTTCCTCGGATTAGCTCCAATGGGGATACCAAGATACAAAAAAGGTAGGTTGATGAGCTTGCAATTCATCAAGTTTGCAAAGGAACCCAACACCTCCACCTCCACTCCTAAAGCACCAAAGAAACTTTTATGGAAGTTCACCTTGAGGCCCGATGCTAATTCAAAGCATCTCAACATGCTCTTAATGGTAAGAACGTTGGAGATAGTTGCCTCTCCAAAGAAAAGGGTGTCGTCCGCATATTGGAGTAGATTGACCTCCACCTTACTTTCCCCTACCAAGATGCTAGAAAAGAGATTTTTTTGTGTCGCTTCCCTCATCAACCCACAAAGTCCTTCGGAGTTCGGCCACAATATTAAACAAGAATGGTGCCAACGGGTCCCCTTGTCTCAAGCCCTTTTGAGCTTTGAATTTCGATGTTGGGCTTCTGTTTATCAACACCGAAATAGAGGTAGAGATTAAACATGCCTTTATCCAACCCACTCACTTTTCATTAAATCCCAACCTCCTGAGCATATAGAAAAGGAACTCCCAATTTACCGAATCGTATGCTTTCTCATAATCAACTTTAAAGAGCAAGCATCTTTTTTTCTCCCTCCTAGCTTCATCAATAGTTTCATTTGCCACCAAAGCACAATGTAATAGGTATCTACCTCCCAAAAAAGCACTTTGCCTATTATCAATGACCTTAGGCAATACTTTTTTCAATCTTTTGGCAATAGGAGATGTGTTCATATGAATAAAGGAGCAATCAAGGCTGTCCATGCTTGTGGAGGATGGAATATATGGTCCCCAATATATGTCTTTTTTGTTAGCATCTGCTTTGTTTTGTTGATCAACTAGCTTGCTGTATTAGATAGCTAGTGACATACTTCTACCAAAGGTGACCCGTGTTAACCTTGCAAGGTCGTTCTAAGCTTCAAAGCATTAGGTTTCTTCTCACTTGGGTGTACTCGCCGCAAGGACCTTGCAATTTGCAGACGATATATTCACATAGATCTTACAAAGAATGGGTCTCATTTGGAATCAATTGAAATTTTTATAACCAGTATTAACAGTTTTCCGTACATTTGATTTCAAGTGATAAAATTGTTGACGGTTGCATTTGTCGGCAACTTGTGATTTTTCTTAGTCATTAAGACAGCTACTGCATTGGTTAATAGTAATGTACTAATGTGAGTAAATTCATGTACTATGTATATAATGTTTATTTATAGGCTATTTTTTCTATCAGTAAAATGGGATGTCTTTTCCATTTCTTTATTTTTATTTTCTGTAATTTCTGTAACAAAAAATGAGGTTTTTAAGATATTTAAAAGGGACAAAAGGAATGAAGTAGAAAAGCTACTTGTGAAAATTAATTTCCACTTCTTTTCATAAGCGTTTTATTTCTCTTTAATTTACATGAAATGTTAACTTTTACAAGCTTGGCTGGAGGAGGGATTAATAAGTTTTGTGTTTGTATATTTAGCAAGGATTAATAAGTAGTTACATGTTCACTTCAATCGATAGTGTTCATTAAGAGAGTGTTTATTGTCATTTCAATATATAACAACTGTCATTCTTATATTTTTTTATACAAGATGATAAGTATCTTTCAAAAGAGATAATAAGCTCATAGAATCAATTATCGTTTTTTTATTTAATTAAATTTTATAATTTTTAAATTATTAATTTGATGAATAAAAATTGTTATATGTATACACATATACATAATAGCCAATAGGGCATATGCATTGAGATAATTCCATTAGCTTAAATGCGTCAAGTCCGCAAAAACAGATTATGTTAAGCTGTGGCTAGCTACAATCCACTCATTAAAAAGCTTATATAAGTTGAAGATAATATTTTGATAAAATGAAGCTCAAGTAATGGGTGTTCGCAACCATATGTAGAGCCACATGTTTTGATGAAATCTCTACCTTATATTATCGTATAGTCCATAGCTTATCCAATTTCAATGGCCGTGGGGATTCCATGTCACTCCCTTCCCACAATAAGATACTGCCAGATATCAACTCTCAGTCTATCACATGAGTACGTTTTTCAAATAACTTTCTTTGTAATTATTCTACTCATTATTTTAATTTTTATGTAAACTTATTATATGTTTTTTAAACATATACAATACTAATTATTCAGTTTTAACCATTTAATCTGGTATTTCCTGATACAATATACGATTAAGGATTGAAGCAAAAAATTGTGGCAAATGAAATAGAACCGATTTTTTTTTTATCGTAATTTAACAAGTGAAAAAAATACCTATACGATGATAATTATAATTATATATAACGATTTTAAAAGTAATTAAAATAAGATAGTTATTATCTTCATTTATCGATACCTATAAAAAGAACACATAATAACAATTGACAAAACACTTAAAATAGTTTATTAAATATATCAAAGTATTTCACGTTTATACTTATTTTCAAAATATTTTTTGTATTATTAGTGAGTTAAATATGATTCAATTAAATACTTTATAATAAAACTATATTCACCAATTTATTAACGATAAATAAAAATATATTTAAATTAATTTTAGAATTTAATTTGAATATGTTTTTGTATATATTATTTATAATGATACTTTATTAATAATTGTCATTGCTATTATAAAGCTTTCATTCTCATAATGCAAATATTCACATTGTAATTTAAATTTAAATATTATCTTCCTTATTTTTTTAAGATCGGATGGTGAAAGTATAGACTAGGATTATTCTTTCAAAAAATCGTTGCATATTATTATATTTTGCTATAAAGTTTTCATCTCTTTATTGCGTAATTAATGTTTAGGCTTGTAATTATATTTTATTTAAATTTTAATATTTTTTATACAAAACTTTCATTCATAATTAATGTAAATATTTACCTTTGGTTTAAATAGGTCTAAAAAACTTTTTAATTTTATGAATATTTGTATAAATAAATTTAAGTACAAATGTTACTTCTGATAATTTGAAGAAAAATACATTAATTTAATATTAAAAAATTATCTATCATTTGATTAAGTTTATTATTTTTTTTATAAATAATAATTTTTTGATTAACTTTTAGAAAAAATGATCGTCTAAGCTTACCCTAAACTTAATATTACCCTTGCAAAATAAGTAGACCAAAATATTGTCCAATCATAATGCCAAATCCCATTTAAATTAAGTAATAACAATTTTAAATCTTCTAAAAAAATAACACTTTTAAGTACTCACTGTTTACCTTCCTTTTTAAAAAATATATATGTCATGATTATATATCATAGTTAATTCAAATTAGAATATATATTTAATTATATTAATTATTATAACTATTTAATCGGACAGTGACGTTAATTTCGGATCAATTTGAAGGAAAAATTAATTTATCTTCATTTAAAATTTTATTTATAAGAAAAAATCAATGAAAAATTTGGGTCCATTTCAATTAAATAAATTAACATTCCATATTAACAAAACATTTTTTAATATGACCAAACAAAAAAAATATTAGAAAATAAGACTTTGGCATAAATTAAAAAGGTTTGTTAATGTAATTTAATATGTCATTACTTATTTAAATATCTCTATATTGATCATATTTTGAAAGATAAGATTATAATAATAGTCATTAAAAAAAATTAGGCAATAGAAATGAGAATTAACATCATAACTAAAAACAAATAATATTCCCTTAAGATTATGACAAACTCATTAAATCCTATATTGTTCCCTTCCTTTCTTCCTCCCTTCTTGAAGAGAAATTGTCAAGGTTGTTGTCATCTTCCTTTTCTATCACCACACAAAAAAATAGTGTCTCAATAAAGAATTAGTCACCAATAACCACGTAGATCTTGTCTGAGCATAAACCAAACTTTTAAACTATATAATAAAAAAATGTAAAACCAAAAATAAAATAAAATAAAAACTTTACAAACAAAAAATAATTAGCAACAATTGTCTCTTTCCTTCCCAAATATGCAATAGAGTTAATGTCACCATGTGGAATCGAATATCAAAAGATAAACATAAGAAAATAAAAGAAAAACAAAAGCAAGACAGGAATAAGAAAAACAAAAGCAGAACAAAAAGACAAAACATTAAGAATAAGAAGAAGAAATCCATTACAACACTGTCAAAATAACACTATGTGTCAGTCATCAATGTCATCTCCTATAATCAAATATCAAAAGATAAACATGAGAAAATAAAAGAAGAACAAAGGCAAGATAGGAATAAGAAAAACAAAAGAAGAACAAAAAGAGAAAACATTAGAAGAAGAAAAAATTCACTACAACGCTATCAAACCAACAACATGTGTCGGTTATTAACGTCACCTGAAATCACAATTGTCTCTTCACAGTACCCACATCATTTGGAAACATGTTTTAGGAGAATGACGATATAAATAGAACACAAATATCATTTGAAATTAAATAAGGAAATGGGATTCTTCAATCTGAAAAAAATATATAAATAAGGAAATAATTCTTCAATTTTCACATAATATTTATTCAATTTGTTGTAATCATACAACCCAAAATTAAATGAGTAAAGAATGACTATTCAATTTTCAATATTCAATTGATAACATATAGAAAAATATAATATAAAATCAAATCAAATATCATATAATTTTAAAATTACTTTAATTAAAATATTAAAATATATATATTATGAAACATTTAAAATATATATATAAAATTTTGTTATTTAAATTTGGAAAGAAAATTAATAATAATTAATAATTAATAATATATTAAATATTAAATGTCTTACAAATATTAAGATTGTGATTGTGCTAATAAATAATTAATTAATTGATTAAATTTTTTGTATAGATAAAAATAAAAATACAATATATTAGTCAAAGTTAATTAATTATTATTACTTTTTATTTGTTAATTTAAATTATTTGTGTAATTTAATCAATACAATTTTAAAATTACTTTTGTTAAAAAATTAAAATGCATACTAAAATATTAAATCTAATTCACGATTACCATATATTATACATATAATTGAAAATAATAAATAATAATTTTAAAATCGAATAAATTAATATCAATATAATTTTAAAATTACTTTAATTAAAAAAATTAAAATATATATTAAAATATTAAATCTGGAAAGAAAATTAATAATATATTAAATATCTTATAAATATTAAGATTGTGATTGTGCTAATTAATAATTAATTAATTGATTATATATCTATCTATATCTATATATTATATAAAACACAGTTCATCAAACTGTAACTGTGTTTTATATAATATATAGATAGATAGATAGATATGTGGGAAAATATATACTGGGAAAAATGTGCGGAAAAGAATTTCCTACGTCAAATAAGAAGCATTATAATATTTAAAAAATATATAAAAAATAATATCTCTTTGAAAATATTTAACTTTCGACATGAGATATACAATTAGATATTTTTCCTCAAAATATCTTAATTATAAAAGGACATTCGACTCTGAAATGCAAACAAAAAAGTGCAGCGCATTCATTCCTTTTAACAATTCTTTATACGAAGGAAGGAAAATTATTTTTACCCACCAGCTTTTTTACATGAGAATTCTATATAGCTACTACAAAAGGAAGGAAAATTAAAAATAAAAATACGAAGGAAGGAAATATGAGAATATTCAATATTTTGTTTTTTATTTAAAAATAAAAAATGAAAATAAAATAATAAATCAATTTTGTTATACATCACAATTTCTCCCCCGACCTCAAATTTATATTCTTAATTCTTATTATACAATTGCAGATGTTTACGTATTCCATAAATTCGACCCTATCGGGTTACACATATTAGAACTTGCTTTAAACGAGAGATAAAAATTGAAATTGATATTGTTACTTTTGTTTCTATTTATGATGGAGCAATTGAGATAATCTTGACTTGTATTGCAAATTTGCAAGAGGTGAAACCATTAATGTGGAAACGAAAAAAAATGTTTATATTTGCAATGTTTATTTACTATAAATATTTAATTTTGATATAGCTACTACAAAAAAAAATGGTGTAAAAAACTTGGTGGTTAAATAAAATTCAAACTCCTTCTGTATATAATATGTTTCTCATATATCTATATTGAAAATTTATTTATTTATTTATTCTTTGTCAACAAAGAGAATTTTTTTTTGAAGGATTACATGGGTACTCCAAGTAAGGAAGCTTTTTATTAATTAAACTCTAATTTTTCAATTAATGCGTTAAAATAGTGGCATTTTCAGTTGTTTGAAACTCAACGTGTGTTTATTTCTCATTATATAAGCATTGGCTCCAACTCCAAGTAGGAAAATGCTCAAGACCTTTTTATCTTACCAAACAGTGATATTGACTGAGCTCTATTTTTTTTTCTTCCTGTGAAAGCAAGGTGGATCTCGGTGGTGTGTTTTGTTTCTGGTTGAAGCTTGAGGCCTTCATTAATTTAGGAACTAAATCAAATTATAGATATTTTATGGAATAGTTTAATTTTTATGCATATTAGTATAAAAAGTTTGATTCTGTCATCTAATTAAAAAATATGACAAACATGACTTTTAAAATACTTACTATAAAATTTAATCAATTTATTATATATGTCAATTTATAATTGAATGATAGTGTCGATTGAAAATTAATTAGACCGAATTATATTACCAGTTTCTGTTCGGGTTGATTCTATATACATGGATAAATTAATTTTAAAGTTTAGGAGCGTTCCCATTATTAATTAATTTAAGAAATTAATTGATTGTAATATATTGATAGATAAAAAAATGTATTATCATTTAATTATAAATTGTCACGTATGGTAAAATTATTATTATTATTTTGTAATAATTAATTTAAAAATTATATATAAAATGATTTCTCATTGATAGTATAAAAATATATATTAGCCATATATGAATTTTTAATTATAATTCAAATCAAACAACAAAATATCATTGCACTCCATGCATGACAATTTAATGCGTTGTCTAATTTAAGTATTTCATAATGACTCGTTGAATAATAATGTATCAAAACTTTCTAATTAAAGTATTACATAATGACTCGTTGGATAATAATGTATCAAAACTTTCAAATTAATACAGATTTATAATTCATTTGGTACACTTTTTTAATAATAAATTCGATAACTCAACTTGCACCAATCAAAACATAATCGGGTTACTTCAATTCGAGTTGATGACAAAAAAATATGAAAAAAAAATTATTGTTGATCATCTGAATATGAATATCATGTAAACTCAACATGTCAAGTATCAACCCCTATGTAAAACCATCAAAAAAGTCACCGGCAATTATTATAACATAAAAAAATTATTATTCTAGGGTTAACAATGTTTACCACACTTTATCGATAACAGAAATTACATTTTTGAAGTTTTTGAAACATACAATAATCATGTTGTTTTTTTTTTATCAGCCAAAAACAATTATATATAGGGTACCAGCAGTACCAAAGTAAAACAACATAACAGCCACCGGATTCTACTGGTTAGGAGACATTTATGACCCATAAAGAGATAAATGGTCACTAACCAGGAGAAAGGCACCAAAAAAGCAGAAAAAGAAAGCATTACAGACCCAAAAGCAACCTGGATAACTCTAAAACTAGCCCGTAAACATCCTAGCGCAATTAGAACATTACCCCATTGGCACATATAAAACTGACACCACCTACCAAGCATACAAGCAAATAGCCATAGTGCAATTGCCCAACATCAGAATCCCCACCAGCAAACCCACAAAGACACCAAGAGATTAATGAAACCCAGCACCTAGCACCGAAGAAATACATGCACTTGGCGCAACTTCCCATTGGCTAAAGCTGTAGCTAAAGTTTCGGTTTCTGCCTTTAAGCCATGACCACGCAGTGAAAGAAATTCTATGCATGACACTGTCTAAGTCAAAAGTTCCACCACTAAAAACACATTCATTTCTTATATTCCATACACACCAAATTATAGCAGCCCATACCACCATCCATAAGTCGACTTCGTGCTTGCTATGTAACATGTGCTGATGTTGCCAAAAATGCATCTCCGGTGAGTTCGGCAAAACTGTTTTGATGTTAAACCAGCCATAACATTGCATCCAAATTTTCCATATGCTATGACAAGAAAAGAGGCAATGATTAGCAGATTCAGCTTCAAGCAAACAGAAGGTACAGAGGCAATCAATAGGAGAAAATATAATATTTCTGATTCGGAGATTTTCTTTTGTGGGCAGCCTGTTTAGCATCACTTTCCACATCAAGAAATTGGCCTTAGGTTGAGCTTTTGTGTTCCATATCCACTCCATCACAGGAACCTGTTGTGAGCTGAAAACTTCACCTTGTAAAGCTCTGTATGCTGACTTAACAGAGAAGATCCCCGAGGACTCCTCGGACCAAGACCAAGCATCAATCCCAACTAACTGAATGCTTTTGTTGCTGAGTAAATTTTTAAGTTCCACCACTTGGTCCTTTTCCCATTCAAACAAGCCACGCCTCCACTCAAAAACCCATTCCCACTCATTTCCACACCAACGACCAGCCTCCCTTATACATGCATTTTGCTGCAGTGAAATAAGATAGAGTCTTGGAAATTTATCCGCAAGACTTTCATCACACACCCAACTATCAAGCCAAAAACGAGCCCGATCACCAACACCAATTTTCCATGTTACCCTCCTATCAAACCACTTAGACGTATTGCCTCCACCACAAACTAGGGACAAATCTCTCCACCAAATTGATGATTTCTTGTCACAAACCCCACTCGCCAAACCCCTCCACCCATTATATTTTGATTCCAAGACATCAACCCACAACTCATTTTGATGAACAAATAAAGCCCACCCCCACTTAGCAATCAAGGCATCATTGAACAAGGGTATATGTTTGACCCCTAACCCCCCATGACTTCTTGGGCAGCATATTTTTTCCCAGCTCACCCAACACACTTTTCTCACATCGTCACCCCCACCCCAAAGGAAGTTTCTTTGAATTGACATGATTTTCTTTGCAGTGATGGATGGAACTTTAAAGAAGGAGAAAAAGAATATTGGAAGGGAGGTAAGAACGGAATTTATTAAACAAATTCTACCTGCAAAAGACACCGTCTTACACTTCCACCTTGCTAGCTTTCTTTTGAACTTTTCCACAATTGGAGACCAAGTTTCTGCCCTTCTCGGGTTAGCCCCAATAGGAATCCCCAAGTAAATAAAAGGTAAAGACAATAGTCTACAATTTAGTAACTTGGCAAACCTCACGCCTTCACTCAAAGCCCCACCCAAAACCCCAAAGGATCTTTTGGAGAAATTTACCTTAAGGCCGGATGCTAACTCAAAACACCTCATAATACATTTGATTGTGACCACATTGCTCAATGAGGCTTCTCCCAAAAAAATTGTGTCATCCGCGTATTGGAGGAGGTTAACTTGTACCTTCTTCTTACCCACTTCAAAGCTAGAGAAAAGATTCCTCCCAACCGCCACCCTCATCAAACCGCCAAGTCCTTCCGCCACTATAATGAATAGAAACGGGGCCAATGGATCACCTTGTCTTAACCCCCTTTGTAGCTTAAATTCTTTTGAGGGACTACCATTAACAAGCACCGAGACCGTGCTAGATGACAAACAAGTCTTTATCCAAGACCTCCATTTTTCATTGAAACCAAGCCGTTGCAACATATAAAGCAAAAACTCCCAAGAAACAGAATCATAAGCTTTTTCATAATCAACTTTGAAAACAATACATTTTTTCCTCATTCTCTTTGCCTCATCAATCACCTCATTTGCTACTAGCACACTATGGAGTAAGTGTCGACCTCTCAAGAAGGCACTTTGTTTGTTATCAATAACTCCCTCAAGCACGTTTTTCAATCTATTTGCCAAAGTCTTAGCAAGGATTTTGTACATGCACCCCACAAGTGAAATAGGTCTATATTCTCCCAAGTTTTGTGGATCATCTACCTTAGGCAAAAGAGTAATAAACGAAACATTGCTACCTTTAGGGAGGACTCCATTTTTGTGGAATTCTTCAAGGTATTTCATCACATCCACTTTGATCACATTCCAAAAAGCCTTGATGAATTTGAAATTTATCCCATCCGGACCCGGGCATTTCAAACTACCACACTCCCAAACCGCCTCTTTAACCTCCAATTCACCAAAAGGTGCCACAAGCAATGAGTTATGTTGTACGGAAATAGCTTTAAAAGGAACCCCATCTAGTGTAGGTCTACTCCATTCCACCTCACAAAATCTTTTTTGAAAGAACTTTCTTGCTTCCTCTTTGACACAACAAGGGTCCTCCACCCAACGTCCCTCAATATTAAGACCACTAATCATATTCTTCCTTCTTCTCCAATTTATCACATTATGAAAAAACTTTGTGTTACTATCCCCCTCCATTGTCCATCTAAGCCTTGCTTTTTGGTACAAAAGAGACTCACTATATTTAACCACCTTCCAGAACTCTTCTTGTAACTTTCTCTTTCTACTCACCTCCTCATCACTAAGATTCACCAATTCCCCTTTTATATCAATTTCATTCAACTCTTCTTGGATTTGGCTTTGTTTCTTTTCCAAATTACCAAAATGATCTCTATTCCACACCTTCAAATCCGTCTTCAATCTCTTTATTTTCTCTTTTAGCACATAAGCACCCCAACCTTGAATTCCCCCATTTTTCCATGTTTCTTCCACAAAATGAGCAAACTCTGGATCATCAAGCCAACAATCCAAGACCCTAAACGGTTTAGGTCCCCAATCCACTATGACATTCTTCAAAAGCAACGGACAATGATGTGAAATGTTTAATCATGTTGTTAACATTGTCGTAAATCGACTCCTCAAACAAATATAAATGAAGTACAAAGTCAAGCCTAAAATTTGTAAATTTTGAAAATGCATCAATATTCTATATCGATTATAATAAGAACTAAAGTAGAAAGTTACTTTCGATTAAAATAAAATTAATTTAGAAAGTCTAGCATAGAATTTTAAAGAAATAAAAGACACAAACATTCTAAATTGGTTGTTAACAACATTAAATATTTTAATTTTGTTGCTAACAATGTTAGATACTATATTGATTTTCAGGAAACCAATGTCAACAATGATGCGAAAACTGTTTTTTTAGTATAAAATCAAATGCTAACAACATTAAACTCATAGGGTTGGCGCAGTTATATGACATGCACATTAAATATTGAAAGTGTCAATATTTGAATAAAAGAGTGTGTGGTTTAAATATTTTTTATATATGAAGTGTAAATACCAGTAAATTATTGGTCTAAGTGGAATTGGGATCTCCTTAAATAAAGTCAAGTCAATAGATACTTCACACTAATAATATTATTAACAAAAAATATGAAGTGTAAACGTAATTTATTCAAAATAAATTTATTAACTAAAATAAAAACTAATTTAAGGATTAATATATTTTTATCTGGCCATGGATCGTGTTTTGTTTGAAATAAATCTACTTTTATAATATACATTAAAATATTTTATTTATTATTTTAATTATACACTCTCAATATTATTTCTATTGTGTCCTTTTAATGTGCATGTCATATACTCCATCCTTTTATTTTTATATCTATGTTTGATGTTTCTAATTGTAGTATAAATTTTTATCTTTCAATCCACCTTTTTTTTTATCTTCTTTTCTAAATTAAAATTCAATAATTAAAAATGTCAATAGTTAAAAATATATTTTTTATTTACAATTTAAATCGTTTATTATAAATTCAACATATAATTTATACATTTAAGTATATTTATTTATTATAAATTTTAATCATAATATAATTTTTTTTGTCCTGAGTCAGAGACCACGGTGTCCGTGTCCCCTAATTCACTGGGTTAGAGACTAATCCTGCTCGCGATGCGTGGTTGTCGCTGACTCAAGAAAATTTTTGTACACGGAGGGAATCGAACAAGGGAGCACAGGTTCTCCTGCTAAATAGATTGTTCTCCCGTATGTGAATGTAGTGGCCTTACACCACTCGGACAACCCTATGGGTTAATCATAATATAATTTATATACTTAAACTTTTTATTATAAATTTTAATTATATAAAAATAAATATTTATCTTTTAGCTTACATATGTGAAAGTAGTAGTATTAATTTTTTAGTAGTAAGATATTTCACAAAACCACGTATATAAGGAAACTCATTGTTCCCTAAGTGGCTGAGTGTCTCTAAATATCTCTCGAACAAACAAGTATCAATCATCAATTTTTTTACATTTGTTGGCTATAGCAGAACAATGGTACGGTCTCGACTGTAGAATGCATAAACTTGGTAATCCATAAGCTTGTGGAAGAAAACACTAGATTTGGAATTGGTAATGGGGGAGTAATTGAACGTAATAAGGCCAACGTAGCATGTTTAAGTGCCACAGATGAAATGCGGAAGACACTAAAAGTGTTCGAATCTGGTTGGTCTAAGAACCTCTGAAGCATGAGTACTCTTAAAATCATGTCGTACACGTATTGGGTATGTATTCATTGGGTACTTGTGGATACATATCGGGTATGTACCAAAAATATTTTTCAAAAAAAAAAGAATACTTAATTTGGGTACTTTTTATGTACGTATTGGCCGTACCAAAGTCTAATAACTAAAAATATTATCCTTTAATAAAAGAATTAAAAAATTAGGTTTTTCATTAATTCTATTTGGAGATGAATGAGATTCACTTGAAGGGGTTAAAATTCTTGAAGTTGCTACTATTTTCTTGATGAACCGGATTTGGAGACAATTCTTTTCATTAACGATGGACAAGTAAATGATGAGATTGAAACTGTTAAAGTGTGATATCATAGTCATGTTTAGGAGTCATAATATTTTTTGTTGAACATTTACTTATTATAGTTTTTTATCATAAGATGTTTTTTTTTGTCATGTTAAAGAATTTAATCTCTTTTTATATTATAAATTATGTTTATTTATGTTTTTTTTATCATTTATAAGATATAGTCATGTTTATATTAAATAGTATTGTTTATATATTTATATTTTTTTATATTTGTATTAACGTATCCGTATTCTAGATTTTTAAAAATTTTCATATTTCGTATCCGTATCTTTATCCGTACCAGGTACCGGTACCATTATTGTATCCATGCAACGTAGCTAAGAGCACATCCAAAAGGCCACCTCTTTTCTTGATACACGTGAAAAACTGTGCAACAGCTTACACATAAAAGGATGCCACGTAAGCACGGAAATCTTAAGCATCCAATCAAATCGTGCCTCGTCACCAGATAAGGAGCCTCCTTTTTTCCATATACCCAAAATAAGCTTTTGCAGAAGGTAAGGTATGGAATAATCCTGTAGGTACACATCCATGCCTGTCACGGCCATACTTAGTAAGATTTTCGTTACTCAATTACCAATTTGCCCTACTTCAAACCTTGCAAACTATTTGAATTTCAATAATTCCTTTACAAATACTAAAAAAAAACATCATGAATGAAAAATTTTAGTTTTATCATCTCAAACGACAAAAATAGAAATCATACATATATTCGTTTTATTCTAAAGAGACAAGCAAAAGATATTGTTTAATATTTATGCAATTTTTTTTCTATTAAAAATTCTCTCACAAGTCTAATTTTGAATAAATGGAATAGTAAAAATTTAGCAGGATGAATAATATTATTTCATTTTAATGGATGATTTGGTAGCAAATCTTGCCACCCGAATAAATGATAGAAAAATGCATTTATTTATGAATGTGAAAGGCACAACAATATGATTTAATACAAATAATAATTAAACAATGGCCGTCTCAGCAAGTTAATTGCATAGTTATAGTATTTTCCTGAAAGCAGTACTTTATTCCATCATTTCTGTCTTTAATTTTTATCACACCCACTTATTGTAGACCTTCTTTATGTATTATTTTTAAAAATAATTTTCTATTTTATAAAATTTGTTCATTTCTTGAACATATTCAAATGTGTTTGCCTTTGAAACAAATTTCTACTTTTTAAAATTTTCTAAACACTTATTTTTTAAAATAATTTTTAAGGTAAATTCTACCGTGAACCACTAACTATGTGGTTCACGGGTGAACCATCTTGAATATTATTTTTTTAATAATTATTAATTAATATTAACTTTAAATAATTAAAGATTAAGATAAATAAATATTAAAATGTTTTTAATGTTATTATTAATCCTTCCCTTCTCTTTCCTCAAGCTTGTTCTTCACCATTTGACACTCTCCAAGAACGTCATGCTCTGCTCAATCTCCCATCCCACGCTGCCGGCAGCATCTATGTTTTGCTTTTGGGTCTTGTATATTTTTTTTATGAGGATTATGACCTGCTTTGTCATTTTAATGGCAGCATCTGCGTTTATAAATTTGGTTTGTGGTTAACAATCTATTACTTCTCTCATATATGGAATATTTAAGGGAGACTTTTTTTTTTTTTTTTCTGACAAAGAACTTAAAGCTTCATTAAGCCACAAGGATAGAACAAATACCAACCGTCCAACACAGATTTAGTTTGGATTGAAGAGAGACTTGAAGTTATTGAAATGGATCCATCTATTTTTTTTATATTAAAAAGTCAAATTGATTAATCTATTTCAAAAATCAAGACACAATTGTGAAAAAGTCACAATTTTTCCATCACCAGCAACCAAATGGAACGCGTTAAAAAACCTTGCAAACTCCAGCGACAATGCAAATCTGAACCACCGCGACCGGAGCACAGACCATGACCGGAGCGCACCGCGCTCCTGTTTGTAGCGGTGTCCGCACCATGAAGCTGTTGGCAGAGGCTGGTGCGAATATGGACCACCACGATCGGAGCGGCGGTCTCACGGAAGTCAATCTCACACCTCAGTCCTAAAACCTTCTTTCACATCTCCAATGGCGTCAGATCGGAGAATCGATTCACACCATGAACCGTCAAAGGGTCCAGATCTTGTTGCACCGACGCAGAACTTGAAATCATGCTCCTCCTTACAGGTCCTCGTTCCCGTCCGATGAAGCCGCAACCAAGAAGAGGGGATTACCAGAACCTTGAAGAAGGAGAAGAACAATGAGTTTCCAACTCATTAAAAAAAAAAAATTTGTAATTAGTAATTTTAATTAAGTTATTAGTTAATTAAAAAAAGTTAATAACTAAAAATATTGACCGTTGAATATTTTATTGTTATATATGATATATACTTATTTTTTTAAAAAAATGAAAAATAAAAAATAATAGTAAAAGGACAAGGTAAAATAATTGAAGAGGTAAAAGAGAGAGAAACTAAGAAAAACTAATTGCTTAATAAAAGTGGTCCTCGCCCCCCACATGGCGACTTCTAGGGTGGGTAAGTAACTCTAGTCACCCATGATGCGAAAATGATTTATAGCCATTGGATATAACAATTTTGAAATCTAACGACTTATATTATTTTTGTTTTTTCTTTTTCTTTTTCTTCTATTTTTCCTTTTCTTCCAAATTTATCCCTGGTGCCCCTTCTATCTCCACCCAATTTTCCAACAGAGTATACTCTTCCTCTCCTCCACATCTCCGCTCTCCTCACACCCTTACTCTGGCACTAAGGACACGATGAACGCCTCCAAAAGAGTCGACGCGGTCGACAACGACGTCGATGCGGAGGAGAGTGGCGTGGACATGTGACTAGGCGAGGTGCGACAAAGGTTCTCCAACAACGGTTTTCATGGAGTTTTCAAATCTGAACGTTTGTAAATGTTTCAACAGTGTTTTCGTGGAGTTTTCAAATTTGAACACTTGCAAATGTTTCAATAGTGTTCTCATGGAGTTTTCAAATTTGAACGCAGAGCGTGGCAGGCTTGTAGAGTCGTAGTCCTCGACATCGACGGTGGACACCTTCAATAGAGTTGGCACAGACGATAATGGCGTTCGGAGATGAAATCGTCGCATCCCGTTAACGCACAACGGGAAGATTACGTTGTGTAAAATCGTTTCGAGGATGGTGTCGGCGCCAACAGTTGCTTTGAGTCACTCACGGTTGGGTTTGGTGTCGCCATTACTGGTGGTGTGGGTTGTGGTGGAGATGAATGCAGCACCAATGGAGATAGCGGAGGTGCTGAGAAAGACAGGAACCTAGGGTAATTGGGAAAAGTGAAGAAATAAAATAGAAAAAAGAAAAAATCTTATCCATTTGATTAAAAAAAATTATATCTAACGGTGTAAAACTGTGTTTCCCATCATGAGTGATTTGAGTCACTTACCCACGCTAGAAGCCGCCCTCCCACATTAGGAACAACAAAGAAACTGAGCATTGTCTCTTCCTCCATTGTCATCTCTATTGCTCAAGCTCCTCCATTGTAAGTGTCATGTAAGTGTGTGTGTGTGTGACTTCCTCAACCTCTCTCTCTCTCCTCCAACAAGTGACACAGTCGGTGGGCTTATACCCCCTTGCCAATTACCTATACATACAAGGACCCCAATGGGTCTTTCCCTTTTATCTGCTTTGCCTCGTGACCCCTTACTCTGTCTCTTTTCTCTCTCTCTGCTCTTGAATTTAACACTGCTCAGCTTTCATACACTTCAATATTAGGCACCTTTTCCTTATTCACAGTACTACTTCCTTATCCATCACCAATTTCGGTTTCTCTTTTCGAGTTTCAGAATGAATGTCGTGTTTATAGATTTTTGTTTTAGCTAGCCTAGGCAAACCTTTCCACAGACTCTATAATAAAATAGCAAGTCCCAAATTTTTATTTTACTCTACTTTTGCTCTGGAGTGTTCTACTTCTTTCTTCTACTCTGTCTATTATATTCCCAACCCTCTTGGCCTTTTCTTCATTTCCTTTTTCTCCCTTTTATTTTTTTTAAATAAGGCAATAACTTTTGTTGCTTGTACTTTTTGGGTTTAGGGTTTTGCACCCCCATTAACAAATACACAACCCTATGTTCAACTCCACGCCTCTCCAATTCTGAACATTCAAAATTTCGATTATATAAATCCAAACAATATCACATAAACAATGTCTTCGTGTTTGAGTGGAGCAGGGGGAAGAACCTATGGATTCGATTTTGAATTTGTTAAATCTCCGTCTTCATCTACTAGAACATCACACACATCTTCTTCACCTTCCTCAACAATCTCCGAATCGAGTAATTCGTCGCTAGCAATCTCTACGAAGAAGCCCAGAACTTCGCGAAAGCGACCCAACCAAACCTACAATGAAACCACGACGCTTCTCTCCATGGCGTACCCAAACCTCTTCTCCATGAAGAACCCCAAAACACAGGGCAAAGGCAAATTCACAAGGCTCGCATTAGAGAATTTCGATTACGAGTCATTGTCGTGTTTCCTTCTGGACCAAATGGACCCAAAGCCCATCATGGAGAGGCCTGAAGTGGTGAGCGTGCAGGAGAAGGAGAATAATAACAAGGCGTGCGAGAACCCCGGTGAGATAAGCTCCATAGTGAATTTCAATTCCCTCGAATTGAATGATGACGGTGAAGAGAGCCTCGACGGGGAATCGATTCTCAACGAGGAAATCAAAGAAGGGATCGATAGCATCATGGGGAGCAGGGTCCAAGAGGACTCAAACGACGCCGTTAACTTGCCCTGGATAATGCCTTTTGGCGAGAAATTGGACTTTCTGAGACCCCGTGTTAGGGCTCTCCGCCACGTCGATGACGAAAACTGGTGGAATTTTTCGTTCATCGATATTCTTCAAATATCGCCCAAAATTAACACCAAGCCTCCACCGGTGGCCGCTGAGAAGAAGATGAAGAAGAAGAAGGTGGTGGCGCCGACGCCAGAGAAACCCGTCGTCGTGGAGTTGAAGAATGTCGAATTGTCCAAACCAAAACAGGGTTTGATGTTGAAATTGAATTACGATGACGTTCAGAACGCTTGGTCTGACCGCGGAACACCGTTCGCAGACGATAGCCCCCTCGCCGACGTGCCGGACAATGATGTCACTGTAAGTTCCAATGACTATTACTCTGTTTTTGGGACTTTCGTTAGAACCTTAATTGTGAGGTTTATGAGGAAATAACAACGTGTTTAGCGACAAGCTTTATTTTAATTTTTAGTTAAAATAAAAATTCAACCTAACAAAGTTTGGTGTTTCACTCTTTGGTTGGTTAGCATTTTTAATCACGTGGAGTATAGGAATCGCACTTTTTAAAACTGAAACAATAAAGTATTTCATGCATGTCTTGCTTCATTCCTCTTTACTTTACTTTTCAAGATATATATTTAAAAAAAATAAAGTTCCATTGCAACATTTAATTTAATGGATTTAAATTTGGGTATGTTATCCCGGAAAAGGTTAAAAGTAGAAGCATCTTTTTTAGTTTTCATTATTATTGTTATGTTTTTTTAAGTATTTTTTGTCTTGTATTAGGAAAATTTGTCTTAGGTACAAAATGGTGGGGGGGGGGGGGGGGGGGGGGGGGGGCAGGGGGTATTTTTATGGCCGATACATGTTATTTTGTGTCACGATGTGGTGTTATTATTTAAAATGCATAATGTTGGGGTCGTCACGATATAATTGTGAGTGGGTACATGGTATGAGGGTGTTGTGCGGGAGTACTGAATAATTAACCATTTTTTTTCTTTTTGGTGTTGTGGGAGGCAGGCACGGTTGTCGCAAATTGATTTGTTGTGGGACAATGGAGGAGTGAGAGAAGCTAGCGTGATGCGCTACAAGGAGAAGCGGCGAACATGACTCTTCTCGAAGAAGATCAGGTACCAGGTTAGGAAAGTCAACGCAGATCAACGACCCAAAATGAAGGTACGAGTCAATTGAGTTGAGGACACTTGAAGAAATTTGATTTATGTCAGATAAAAAAAAGTAGAGAAAAAGGGAAAATCTGCTTTATGATTTGGTGATGATAATTGGATAATGAGGTTCGTGAGTTGGTGCGTTCGTCACAGTTTATTTTTGTTATGGAGAGTGGACCCCGTTTATGCTGGTTGGTCACTTTGTCCAACTTTTGAGGATCTATTTATTTCACCTTAGTTTGATACCCTGCCATTGCCAATGTTTAGGTTTTCCTCTTTAATTTCATCAACAACTCCTAACACATGTCTTGGACTTTCACAATATTCTCTTCAGATTCTTTCATCATTATATTACACTCTATAATATAAATAAATAAAACTTGTTTTGTTCCCATGTCCAAAAAATTTGGTTGGCATTTATTTTTATTGGACACTATAGTTCTAATGTGATGATGGTTGAACAAGGTAGCCTCAACTCCAGAACTAGGAGTCTAGAACGAAAATTTCATATCAAACTCGGGGGAGAGTGAAAATTAAAGATGGAAACAGATCGAGAAGATATATAACTGGATAGTTTTCTTAAGAAATTAAATTGTGAATTATGGCTTCATTTATGTTTGGCACACACACACTCGAGGTAATAACATGTGTAACTTGTTTGTGATGTGGCAGGGGCGATTTGTTAGGAGGCTCAATTCTAGCTCAAATGCACACAGATGATAGTATGTAGTAGCAGTAGAGCATATGCTTTTTGGGACTCTTCTTTTAAAAAATAAAAATAAAAGAAAAAGAGAGAGTTTATCTATATTTTTGTAAACCTTTACTTTTTATTTTTTTTCGTTAGTTCTTTACTTTTTGGGTTCTTCTTCCTTCCTTCACTAGAAGATATGGGGGAAAAGAGGCTGGATGAGATAAGCAACTAAGTAGTCCAAGCAAATTGCCTAAGATTCTATTACACTTGATTCTCTTTGCGTTGTGGCCTCAGGGAGATTCTTCTTTCATACTTTGTCCCCATTTGGCCTATACATTCTCGTAAGCAAATTAAGATATATACGGTTTGAATCAGTAATACTACCACATAAAATTATCAATAACGCACACGTTATTTCTTCCATTCCACTTTAATTAGGAACCCGAAGTCTTTATGTTAATAAGTTCTAAGTTGAAGGAAGGGGAGAGCCATGCCTCTGATATCAGTTTTAGAAAGACAAAATCTAACCCACAAAAAAATTAACGGTGATTGTTGTGTTTTGTAATTGATACGACTTTACAGATTTCTTAATGCGATGGTGATGATTTGGCACGAAGCGGTGAAAGGTAAAAAAAAATCAACTTGACCGTTTAGTTGGCCATCTATCGAGAGACATGAGTTTACAATTCAAATACGATTTTTATTTTCAAAATATTGATCACCATCTTTGCTCTGATGTTAACCTTGTCAATCTAGGTTTCAGAAAACAAAACAAAACTTGTCAATCTAGGCATTGGTGGTTTATTCCAATATGCAATAATTAAGTATTCTAGAATCGAATCATAACCACTACAATTTTTACCTTAATGCTTCATATCATATGCTACAATATTCATAAATATATATATATATATATATATATATATATATATATATATATATTATGAGAAAAGGAGTTATGCACTGACAATGTAAAAAAGTTTTATATCGTTATCCAATCACAACCTATCGTGTATGGTAAGTTTGTTGACTTTTACAAAATTATCTTAAAAGTAATATCAACGGTGATTTATGATTGAATGACCATGTAAAATAGTTTTACACCGTTAGTATATCACCATTAAACTCAAATTTTATATACTACAATGCTACATTCTTTATGCTTGAGACAATATATATACATGTATTTAATCTAATTTTGGGTCCAAAGTTACATTTATTATACCCGAAGCCAATTTTAAAGTGATCCTTATCGTATTAACCTACTCGAAGGTTTTTCAATAGTTATGTCTATTTTTATATTAGCTGAATTAATACAGTTCAAAATTACTTCTAATAAGATAGATTTTGAAGAAAAAAAAGCCAAACTTGTATCAAATTTTTTATGTATAATAATGTCATTGATGTTAAAAGTTAAAACTTATGATTTTATGCAAACTATCTAAACTTTCTATTGAGCCTTTTAGTAAGTTATTATAAGTCTAATTATAATGTGATAAGACATAATTAAATTAAATATTTATTTTCTTATTTAGTCCAAGGTGTTGAACTAATACCAAAGTCCATGAATGTTAGTGATGAAAGATAACTTTTTTTTTTCTTTACATAAAACCTATTAACTCGTCGCATAATTACCAAATATCATCATATTAAGAAGTATTGAGAGGATATCATATAATCGATATGCTTGATATCACACCTAAAATTTTCACGAGTCTTCCATCCTTATGAGCCATGTAACACCCTCTATTTTATACACATATATTATTTATTTAATTGTTTGATATTCATTTTGTTATGAAAATCTAGATATTAATTTGAAAATTCTGAGAGATTTAATTTAAATCAAAATTACAAATAATGTCTAGATTTATAATGAATTCTGAAATAAATTTGGAAATACAAAATATTAATTATACTACACAAAGGAGATAAAATAAAGAGGAAAATAAATAATTTAACTACATATAAAAAAATTATATTTTAAGCATGTAAATATGTTTAGAATATAATTTTATGTTTTTAAGAATTTTTGGAGAATTTTTCAGATTCTCTAAATATTTATTTAAGTGCTCACGGGTAACTTACAGAGCACAAATAGGAACACTAAATGAACTCTAAAAATTATGAAAAAAATTAGAGGAACATTATCATAAGTAATAGAAGTGATTAGAAATGTTACTTTACAAAACTGAAAACCTTTTAGTCATTATTTAAATTTTAGTACCCAAATTACTCTATTTAGTAATAATAATAAGGAAAGAAAGAATCACTCTCACTCACCCTTTCTCTCAGTCACGTTAAAAATCAATTAGGAGAGGAAGTCCCATCAGTGTCTTCTAGATAATATCAACCAGTTTGAGATAATTATAACTAATTTAATTAATTTTAAATGTTTTAAAATTCTACCGGCCACTAATTGTCATACCACAGTAGAGATAAACACTATGTTGCATGGATACGGGTACGGTACCGGTACCCCGGTACGGATATGGGTACGGGATACGAAAATTTCCAAAAATCTAGGGTACGGGTACGTTAATATAAATTTTAAAAATATGTATATATAAACAATAATATTTAATATAAACATGACTACATTTTATAAATGATAAAAAAACACAAATAAGCATAATTTATAATATAAAAAGAGATTAAATTCTTCAACATGACAAAAAAAATCTCATAAAAAACTGTAATAAGTAAATGTTCAACAAAAAATATTATGACTCCTAAACATGACTATGATATCACGCTTTAACAATTTTAATCTCATTATTTCCTTGTTCATCGTTAATGAAAAGAATTGCCTCCAAATCTGATTCATCAAGAAAAATAGTAGCAACTTCAAGAATTCCAACTCCTTCAAGTGGATCCCATTCATCTCCCAATAGGATTAATGAAAAACCTAATTTTTTAATTCTTTTATTAAAGGATAATATTTTTAGTTATCAGACTTGGGTACGGCCCAATACGTACATAAAAAGTACCTATAAGTACCCAAATTAAGTACTCTTTTTTTTTTTGAAAAATATTTTTGGTACGTACCCAACGAGTACCGGATACGGATACGTATCCGATACGTGTAAGGCATGATTTTAGGAGTACCCTTGCTTCAAAGGATAAACATAACTTGTCTCTCACGTTAAAAAGGACGCGACAACGTAAAAAGAAGGCTCTGCTGTTAAGTTTTGTTTTTCCCCTCAACTCCTTTCATCTTCATCTTCATCTTCTTCATTCACAAAGGTTAAAAGTTTGTTCCTTTTCACCGTTGAAGCAACTCAAGGGTTAGAGTGAAACAATAATCCCTTCTCTTCTTCTTCTCAACTGGTCTGCTGAAACAAGGTAAGGGGAGGGGGCTTGATTCTTATTTGTTAATTTGATCTCAAAGTGGGTTAAGAGTAGAGGGAAACCCTTTTATCTCTCTTTAATTTTCTGTTATAGCTTGTGTTTAAGTGCCTATTCAATTGATTTGAGTGTTGGAAATTTGTTCCTTTTCTAATTGGCTTTGATTAAATTTATCCCTTGTGGTGCGGCTGCTTTTGCTTTAGTGTTGGATTGAAATTTCTTGAGTTAGTTCTCTGTTTCTCCTTCCATTTGATTGTTACTGTAAAAAGAATTAAAAGAAATATATATACA
Organism: Pueraria montana var. lobata; assembly: GCA_026413185.1. Taxonomy (NCBI): domain Eukaryota; kingdom Viridiplantae; phylum Streptophyta; class Magnoliopsida; order Fabales; family Fabaceae; genus Pueraria; species Pueraria montana. Next base: position 67,487,946 of record CM048649.1, on the reverse strand, counting down.
TATATTGGTTCTATTGTGTAACGTGAGTTGAGAGGGAGATTGAATGCAATTTTAAAAGTTTAAAAGCTTGATGCTACACTCTAAAACGTGAAGTACAAAGTGTGTGTGTGTGTGAGAGAGAGAGAGTTGAAGAGTATCTGGGGTAGTTTTGGGAGGCTTTGCTTTGTTAGATTAAAAAAAATAAAAATAAAAAAAATAATTATGAATACATTAGATTTAGTAAAAAGAAAACCATGTGCCTGCAGTTTCTATTATCACTAGGCGGTCCAAGCTTTTAACATGTCTCAGGTTATTAGTCTTACAAACGTTTTAAGAGACTGACGTCTTGTTACTAAAGTATTATCCTAATGGGATTTTAACAAATTTTGTGAAAGAAAATTGTGTTATGAGGTAAAGTGGCATGGTACATGATGCTAATTCTATTTATATACCTTTTGTTATATAGGAATATGAGAATCATGGTAAATGAATTTAAGTTAAGTATATAGAGTAAAAAAAAAATGGTGAAACTTTGATATCATGAATGGGTTCGGCTATATGGAGTCATAAACAAAAAGAAAAAGGATTGAGTTTGATATGGTATTAAATGTAATTAATGAGTGATGGATGGTTACAGGGCAATGAATTTGTAAAGAAAATAATAACCTTGTTGGAATCTCCTATTTGAATATAAGATTATTTTACTAAAATTGAATATTAAATAAGAATGGAAATTAGTTCTTAATTATAATTCAAATTATTATTATTATTATTAATTATAATTTTAATTATGTTAATAAAATAAAATAAGTGAAAATGAGAATAAAGTGAGCTTTCTCATAAAATTTAAAAGAGAACAAGACTAGTATGATTTAGTTAGGGTGAAGCTTTGTCATAAAATATAATAAATTTGAGAATAAATCATGAATTATAATTTTTTAAGAGTGAGTGATGGTGAGGAAGGATGAAAGAACACATGAGAGTTATGTGTAATTTGATTTAAATATTTATTCTTGTAGTGAATTGATTTCACTTGATGAGTAATTTATAATAATTTGTTTTGTATATTAAGAGTTAATATTTGATAAATATCTTTAATTATTACCTATGGCAAAGAGAATTGATTGATGGATGGTAAGCTTGAAAGCTACCTATTTGACCAAGAAGCTATGATGAGGAAATTTAGAATATTTGATATTATGGATGATTTTGATGATTATATTATATTGTGAAATGATGACCAGATATACATTGTGATTTGTTTCCATACCTTTTGAAAAGGGGTATGAAGAAAAGTATCGAAAAATAGAGGAAACCCTGCCGGATTTTCCGACGGGATTATGAAAGTTGAGATTAGATATATATGTGTGTGTGTGTGAGAGAGAGAGAGAGGTTATTAGTATGAAGCTATTAGTATGGGGATTGATTATTGAATATTACTACAATTGGTTGAGCATCTTCCTTTTGAGCGGCTATTAAGCATAAGACACTTAGTATATACAAAAGGAAGGTATTATAGTATGAAATGATTGACTCCCAATTATCTCCCCAAATATATGAAATTAGTAATGGGGCCACATTAAAGGCCATAGTTGTAACCCCCCTTCTTCACTAATGTAACCCCTTCAAGATTTTACATTTAATTTAACTATTTAATTTACATTATACATAAAAGTTCTAATGCATTCCATGAAGTCAAAATTTTTTCAATATCTTATCACTAAAATTTACAGAACACTACTACAAAATGATCTATTCTTTAATAATTTTCTGTCCAAATTTTCCCATCCTATAGCTCTGGTAATATCAGCATCTTTTTCTTCTAACTATTCTTCATTCACCTATAATTAAACTTCCCTAGAATCTGGGGACAAATATTACCGGATCAGGCATTTAATTTCTCATACAATTAAAAACAATATCAAACAGATACATTTCATGCATGACTTAATAATTCACATAAAATAAATGCAGTATGATTTATACAAATGCAGTTTTGACTCAAATCATTTTGACTCTGCTCCATGGAGACTTTCCCTTGTGAGTGTTTAGTAAAGACATGCCTAACATTGCGCACTGCAATTCAGCTCAGTCCCTACTAAACGCGAATAAGCTAAACAGAATTAGGAGTTCAGAATACACAGGAAGGCCACCACGACCGCATCTCAGTCCAGATTCTGGCCACTTGTGGGATTGCCAATATCCTTCACCCCACAGACTATACAGTCTTGTCTAACTTATCCTGCTCACCCCAAAATCATTTCTCATGATTACCGCAGTCCCGGTTAGTCATCCTCACTTATCTTTTAAAATTCATGGCTACCGCAGTCCCGGTTAGCCAATATCAATTATTCCCCCAAAAAGACTCATGTTTATGCAATATGATAATGATCATAAGCAAATAAATAATATTAAACAATTTCATAAAGAAATATAAAAATTCAACAATTAACATTATAACATTAATATTTTACTAAAATATCAAATATGTCCTTACTATGTAAAATTACTAAACTACCCTTAATCTTTTTATAAATTTTCAAATTTACCCCTAAATGTTCTAGAACATATGAAATTACCATTTTACCCTTTAATATTTTATAATTTACTAATTTGCCCTTAAACTTTTTATAAAATTTTCAATGTGTCCCTACATGTGAAATGACTAATTTGCCCTTGGTTATTTTAAAAATTTTCACATAGTAACCCTTTCATTCTAGCCATGGCTGAATGGCCTTCACCAAATTTCCAACATCATATCCAAAAACAACCATGCATTTTTCAATCAATAACAAACCAACCAAGTTTCAATCCATCACAACACATCATGAAATTAACAAAACATTGCTTCAAACACCTATTTCAAACTTCTAACATCAATTATATAAAAATCCTAAATTAACTTCATCTTTTCATGGTTCTTGATTAAATGTTGAATGTAAACCTCAAGACATGTTTTTCCTACTTCCAAGCTGTCTAGTTTGAAATTAAATGCCAAGATCCTTACTATGGTTCCTTAGTTTGATGAAGAAAACCCTTGAACCCTTTCTCTCTTGTCTTGAAATTTTAGAGCTTTTCTTCCAACTTCTTCTCTTTGGCCGAATATATACTAAAGTTTGTGAGGTTTTGCTTGGTTTCTCTTTTGATTTTGGAGGCTAAGATGAAGTTTAATGGAGGGGGCAGCTACTGGAAGTCTCACGATTTTGGGGTTTTTAGGAGAACAAGGTTTTGTGAGCTTTTGTTTTTGCTTTGGTTTCTCATCCCTTCCTTTATATAACCGTCCAGCTCCCTTGGTCCAAGGCAGTCAATTTGGCCAAGATTTTCCACCCACTTGGAAGGCCAAAATTAGTTCCTTAGGTGAGTTACTAATTGTTTTGTTAATTGGTCAAAGAATGTAGAAAATAGTAGAGTATTCTAGAATGTTTTAGGGCTTTTTAATTATCTTACAAGCTAATTAGAATTTTAAGAAACTAACACCACCATTAAATTCCTCACTATCAAAAATCTTAGGGTAGTGTCTTAATTATCTCTTACTCAAAGTCTAATTAGCTTAATTTAATTACATTAAAAATATTGAGTTGTCAAATTTTGATTGACTAATACTTTTATTTTTTTTTATTTTTCTTAGTTAATTTTTTTAATAATTATTCTAAACATACTACAATTAATAGAAAATTTCATAGGTGTCATACAAATTTTATCTTAATTTTATACCTTAGAATTTTATTGTAATAATTTCTCAAAGTTCTAAATTTCAGAAATTTCTAAAAATTCAAAATTAGCATTTTAATTTCTCAACTGTATATATTTTAAATCTACATTCAATTATCTAATTATTAGATTACAGTTTAATCCAAAATACTATACAGAAAATTTTTATCCGGGACAGCTGTCTGACACAACTGTGCAGTCAACAAGTAATTCAAACAAAAATAAAAATATCAAAAGGTTTAGAAAATTTTACTGAATAAAACTGTATTAATTTTATGATGAAATTATGTACATAAAGTTTTCTATAAAATACAGTACATAATTCTCATAATATTTATAGAAAAATATTTAAAAACAGTAAAAATAAAATGAGGGTGTTACAGTAGTAATATATGATATTAGTAACGGGGTCGCGTTACGGACCATAGTAATATATGAGATTAGTAATGGGTCATATTAAAGGTCGTAGTAATATATAATATTAGTAATGGGGCCGCGTTACGGGCCATAGTAGTATATGAAATTAGTATTGGGGCCGTGTTAAAGGCCATAGTACCTACGATGAGTAAATGGATGCTATCTCCCAATCATTTCTCTAACATTTTAGTTCCTTAATGAAAGGTATCAAGGGTATAGTGTGTGTGTGTGTGTGTATATATATAGTGATTATTATATTTGTTTAAGACTCTGACACTGCACTTTGTGATTCCAAAGGATAAGAACCATAAATGCCTCACTCCTTCTTTCTTTCTCTTCTTTGTATGATACGATGTTATACGCGAATAGCAAACGATGGCTATGCACATGGACTTGCATTTGGACTCTTTGGATTCGATGGTTGACTTAAGGTTGATAATCATGAAGCTAAAGACGAGGCCACAGAGAATGATCCATCCGATAGATCAGAGTAGAAGGGTTGATTAATGGGGTAGATTCTAGGAGGTAGTCTGACTGCTCTGATTAGAACATTTTTCCCTTTCTGACTATATTATATATGGGAAGGGTAGAATCAAAACTTGTATTGTATGTATATTCGCAGTCAGTTAGTATGCATGCTTTTTGAAATATTTGTTATAGTGAAAAGTTGTATATATATTCTATGACTCAATACACTAGTACTTTTATTTGATGTATAATATTGCCACACACAAAGGTATTGGCTATGATACAATAGTTTTATTTATATTACTTTTATTTTAATTTTCATGAGATACATGTTTTAAAAAAAAAAATTTACTCCTATTTTCTACCTAAGTGATAAACACATAAGTATATTTATTTACTAAAATGTCAAGAATTTAAAATAAATTTTGGGTGTTACAAGCCAATCTCTATCTTCGCGGTGAACAAATATTTGGCCTCCAACATGTCCTATGATTCCTGTAGTTCCCATATAACAATTCGTACTTAATCCCTTTCAAACATCTAATTATCTATCAATATCACAATGCACTCAATCTATCACTACCGTAATTTATGTTTGGCTTAATTACTATTTTTGTCCCACTATTTTTTAAATTTGTTCAATTTCGTCCCACTATTATTAAAAGGTTTAATTTGGTCCCACTATTTTCAAAATCGGAACAATTAAATCCTTTCCATCTATTTGAACTAACGGAGTTACTTTAAAAAATTGTGGCGGTTTTGAGATATGCATTACAGTGGTTTATAGCCGCCACTATCAGAATTTTATGGTTTTTTTTTATAATTACACATCTGCAATGCAATTTTTTTTTATAATTTCTTCGGCATGCTCAAATTTGAATTTTGCTGCAAAAACTCATTGCCGGCAGCGCTAGAACTCAGCCAGCCAGTTTTCGTCACGATGAGTGGGTCGACGCCAAGGTATAAACAGACATCACGATGGTTGTGGTTCACGGAGTTTGGATTGGCGACTGTCCTGGCGACACCGCGTTGGTGGTGGGAGAATTCTTCGCGGATCTCGGGCTCGAAAATGGGGCTCAGCATTGTTGTTTCGGTGGGTGGGGTGAGATGTTGGGTGATTTGTGAAGGGTGGTCATTATTGGGGAATTTGGGGATTCAAGGGTTTAGGAAAAGTGGGTGGTTGGAGATAGCATAGCTGAGGAGAGGAAGTGAGGAACTAGAGAGTGGATCGGAGAAATTTCACCTGTAAACTAGGGATGGCAAAGTGTACCCGAACCCTATGGGTACCCGCAAAAATATCCGCAAGCGGGTCGGGTAAATACCCGCTTATTGGGGCTGGGGCCGGGGCCGGGTATTTACCCGCAATTTTTTGTGGGTGCGGGTACGAGTACGGGTACTATAGTACCCGCCCCGCCCAGCACCTACCATATATATATAATTAAAATAACTTAAATATATAATTATGTTATATATACTTTTCTGTAAAAAAAATAATTTTATATTTTCCATAAACTAACACTAATAGTAAAATATTTATGTTATAACTTACAATAATTTTATATTTTATATTTTTAATATTATGTGTGGATGCTTTTAATGTTAAGTTTGAATTATTTAAGCGTGAATTTTCAATTTATTTGTAATAATTTTTTTAATTAATATTTTTATAGCTTAAATGCAATTTTGGTTAATCTATTTTGCACAATCCGCAATTTTGGTCCCCCTATTTTAAAATAGAGACGTTTAGTCTCCCAATTTTGTAAAAAATGTAATTTTGGTCATTCTATTAAATTGAAAGCGTTGACTGTTAAGAGTTAACGTTAACTTTAACGTGGTCCAAATATAGTGACGTGACACGAGATTATTTATTAGGTTTTAATTATTTTAAATAATGAGTAGAATAATTGATGAAAAATATATTTTAAAAGAAGGTAATATCATTTATTTGACTACGACGTGCCATGTACTTCAACAATGTATAACTAGTTTAAAATAAATGATTAAGACTTGTGATTTCTATTTTAGGACTCACGACTACCCCAACCATTAAAATTGACGTGACATGTGCTTTAGTGACGTAGATAAACAAATAATTATTACTCAGTATTTAAAATAATTAAAAAAAATTAATAAATAATCTCGTGTCACATCACTATATTTGGGTCACGCAAAGGTCAACGTTAATCTCTTAACTGCCAATGCTTTCAATTTGATGAAAGGATCAAAATTACAGATTTTACAAAATTGGGGGACTAAATGTCTCTATAGAGGGACCAAGATTGCTGATTGTGCAAAATAGGAGGACTAAATGTTTCTATTTTAAGATAGGATGAGTGAAATTGCGGATTGTGCAAAATAGGGGACCAAAATTACATTTAAGCCTATTTTTTTTATTGATTTATTAACTTCATACATAAGTAAAGTGCGGGTAGCAGGTGCGGGTATGGGTATATAGGTACCCAGCGTGTACGTGGATGGAGATTAAAGTTGCTATCCGCGTGGGTATGGGGCCAAGTACGAGTATTTTTTTTAAACGCGGGTATGTGGACGGGTACTATAGGACCCTACCCAGATCCTACCCATTGTCATCCCTACCGTAAACTACAATTTTTTTTATTTAATTATAATTTTTATTTTTAAAAAAATTAATATAGTGGTTAAAAACCGTCACTATTTGTAAATCAAAACCGTTAAAATTTGCAAAGTTAACGTTGTCAACTTAATTGAACAGAAATGACTTAATTGTTCTGATTTTGAAAATAATGGGACCAAATTGAACCTTTTAATAATAGTGGGACGAAATTGAACAAATTTAAAAAATAATAGGACAAAAATAGTAATTAAGCCTTTATGTTTCAATGAATTTCTAAAAGAATCTCACTTGACAATAACAGTCTCTTACATTAAAAAGTTTTGGGCAATAAAAGAAAAGAACCAAACTCTTACATTACATTAAAAAAAAAATATTTGTGTACACCACAAATCTGTTAGACCTATAATAAGAGAAGTATATGTAAGAGAAAGAAATATAAGTACGATGGATAATACAATATGATAAGAAGAAAGAGATAACAAAAAATAATTGACAAGTATTAATGAAATATTTAAAATGAATCAATGATTGTGTATCATTATTCTAAAAAAATAAAACGAAGCAAACAAAAACTACTTGCACTTTACTCAAAGTACACTAGGAAATCGAGAAACTATTTGTTTTAAAATATATTTTTTAATTAAATACATTTTATAGTTTATATAAATACAACTTTGATATAAACATTGTTTTAAGAAAAATAATTAAGAAATTAATGCATGAAAAAATATTAAAAATTACAGTGGGAATACTTTAATAATATTAAATATTTTATTATTTAATGAAAAGAATTTTGTTTTTGAATTTTTAACTATTATGTTTGTGAAATTGGATTAGCAATGTGCTACCAGTGATGAGATAACAATGAAAAAAAAAAAAACAGTGGCCCTGTTAAGGTTTGGATAGTTTGAAAGAATATATTTGATAAAAATACCAATTGGAAACATTAAGCTTGGGTTCCAATTGGAAAAAAAAATGGAAGAATGTATAGATTTGATGAATACTTTGTAAGGGTAATTTAATCACTGGCACATTTAAGAGGTGGAGCTCGGGACAACGTAAGTTGGTATCTCTTGATGATATAATTCAAGGACAAAACAACCATTAGAATCAATTCTTTTAGCAATCTTCAATACCTGCCTAATATGTTCCCGGTCCTTTGGCATTAGTGTAAAATTAACATTTGTATCCAGAAACATAACAAAAATAACACTGCAGCACTCCATTTACTAATGCATCATATCAATCACAAAAGCAGTCAAGCTCACATTCTCCCAATGAGTGACCATATTTAAAATCCTAAGTAACACACAGAAGTAACACACAGAGAGTTAACAATAGTATCAATATATATAAGTACCAAACTGTGTACTAAACTTCAAAAAAAAAAAAAAGTTTCATCCAACATAAAATGAAAAATTAAGGATCACCTATCCAAATTTTACTAATGCTCCTCAGATACAATCCTCCTTAGCCACTCTTTGTATTTGGTAACAGTGAACTCATTGGTATATCTGACTATCAAATCCTTAAGATTGTCATCCATATTCAGATATTTGTAGTAGGTCAATGCCACCCAAATCAGCAAACGTTGGCCAATCCTGCTTAATCCTTGGCTGAACGACAGAAGCAGCCCTACGTCCAACACTGCTTTCGGCAGTGCTTTCAACACTTGAGTTATCCATTTCTTTCAAGTTTCAACGCTGTTTCAGAGGGATGCAGAATATGAGTGATATTTACAATAAACACACACACACAGACAAATAATCAAAAACCATATAAATGGAAGGGAATAAAAAACCTTTTGATTCAGATCAAGTGAAAGAAACACAAACCTTTACAATATTATAAGACAGTCTTTATCTTTCTTTAGAACTCAGGCAAGGCAATAAAAAAAGAGAGTTGTAGAGAAAGACGTACAGGGAGAAAAGATCGAACGAAAGATTGTTCTTGTTGTTCTTTGGATATCAATTATTGAAAAAAAAAAAATGGTACTATGTTTTTGAACAACAAATCTTTCCCTAACAGTAAGTTAGGGTAACATAGCAAAGAGAAAATTGAATTGCACAAAAACCATATAGAGAGAAAGTGCTTACCTGCCAAGAAGGAAGAAGGAAGAGAAGGAGATCTCCAAACGAAGAAGCAAACCACGCAACTATGCAAATTGCAAGGCACCCAGATAAGGAGTGCTATTTATAATACTGCACCAAATACACGCCTCGTGCCATCATAACTTAATGTTAGTGTTTTCTGAAATAAGCTTGATAATGGGAATCTCTTACACCCTTTTAGGTACAGATTTCTCGATTCTCATTTAATGTCAAATAGGAAATAAGTTTCTCCAACTAGTATACTTATCTTATACTAGTTGCACCTTTTATTATCACTCAATATTAATTAGTTACACCAATAATAACAATTTTTTTATGCATACACACACCACACCATTTACTAATACAAATGAATATAGAAAAATTAATAGTTGCACATATATAGTAGACAAGTTCTCTGGACAATATATAGTACCATAGGTTTAATAAAAATGAAAAGAGCAACTCTCCGGAACCTTTGCATTTCGTAGGGCTTTGGAACCCTTTTCTAGCTGGACCAATATATTGAAGACATTTCATTTAATGATGCCATGTCAGGATTTTGTTAAAAGTTTTTTAAATTACAATTTAGTCCTTTGTCTTTTAAATTAATTATAGCTAAATTGTTAACATTTGGATTAATGAATAATTTTATATGAGTAAGTATGAGTTAGGGTTTTTGTCAACAGTATCATCAGAAAAATTCCAAAAATCGAATCCCAGCTAGCACCGACCTGGACCTTTGCGCCGCCCCCAGCGGCTGGATGCGGGTGGCCATCCACCACGTCCCCATCACCCACCTCGTGATCGACGTCACCCTCGCCCCCATTACTCCCATCAACAAGCTCGTGAATGAACATGGTTGCGACGCCTTTGACATCGTTTTGCACCATGGATCTCCCAACATCAGTGGTGCCTAAGCTTAGGAAGCCATGACCCAAAATGCACTTGTCATTTTTTTTTTTTGGTGAAATGCACTCGTGATTGATGCCGTCAATTTGGCCACTCACTTCTTAGCCCCAAAGGCATCTTTGTTACTAAGGTAATCAGTAATCACCTCATTTTTCTTAGACCTAATTATGCTCTAATAACGTAATTATTTCTTATTCTGATTATGATTATTATTACTATTGCCTTGTTTTATGATAGATTTTTAGGTTGCAAGATTACAATTTTGTACTGTATTTCTTGAAGCAGGTGACATGGTAATTTTTATTGAAAAAATCATGATATTCCTGTTCTTGTGTGGTTTGGTGGAATTGTTGAAATTTGGTTGTTGTGGTGCTGAAATTTTATTGATGCAGTTGTTTGAAAAGGTTGAGGTGGTTTAACCTGCAGCTAATCATTTTGAATGTGTTGAGATATATGTTTTAGGCCTTAGGTACAAGGCCTTTACAAGATTGATCAGCACCTTGTGAAGCACCTCTTTAAGGGATCTGTGGAACCACATCCAACTGTAATTCAATCTAATCTCCGGATGTTGGTTGGCAATTTTGTTTTTCTTTGTTTTTGGTTTATTTGATTTGATTTTCTCGTTTCATGAATCATTGATGCAAGGTTGCAGGTGGTGGGCTTACTTAGAGAAAATAAGCAAAAAAGGCATTATGATGAGTAACTACTGCTTCTTACTTTTAATTTGTATTTGCTTTTTGTGGCCTACTTTCTCAAATTACTTTTCTCATTATCTTGCAATGGATGATCTTAATTTTTATCTGCTATATTCATCATGAGTAATCTTGTTGCATAACAAACTGATTTCCAAGATTGTTAATGTATCCTTAAAAACATAACATTATAGACTTATAGTAGGAGTCATCATGGGTAATCTTTGCGATTGAACTGTATCAGAGTATAGAAATATAACCACTGAAAATTGAGTAGATTTATAGTTGGAAGTCAATGGATAATTGTTAAACGCTGCAACATTTCAAACATCTCTAGTGTGCATTTAAAAAAATCATACTTTGATCAGTTTTTAAGCTGCCCAATACTGCATAAATTTATTGGTACATGGACAGATGAGGTAGTTCTAGCAGCACTTATTGATAACCAAATAGTAAAAATGGATTTCAATTGAATTATTGATATGTAAGCAAAATTCTATGAACCAATTAAGAGAAAGAAAACATCCAAATCCATTTTTTCAATCATCAGAACATGCTATTACAGAGTATGGTGTATATTTATTTATTATTATATTTTTAACATAAATTTTTTATTCTACTAATAAGATCTCCTATTCTTAATATTACTAACTTAAACTATTCTACGCTTTTACAATTAAAATCTTTTCAAATTCTATAATAATTTTTTACTACAAACTTAAGCCAAACTATGAACACTTAAGCCAAACTAATTATTTATTAGCTTAATTTGCTTGACTAGAAACTGATTTAATTAATTTAAATATATAATATTATGGCTTCCTTTGCAATGTTTCTAGCATTCCTTTCCTGCTATAATAAGTATACCAGATACCAGACATGCTATAATTCAACCATTGGAAATAATATAAATTGGAGGCATATTTCTATACTCTGATATAGTTCAATCGCAAAGAGTTTGACAATTATCCATTGACTTCCAACTATAAATCTACTGAACTTTCAGTGGTTATATTTCTAATAGAGTTCAATCGCAAAGATTACTCAGATGAATCCTACTATAAGTCTATAATGTTATGTTTTTCGGGATACATTAACAATCTTGGAAATCAGTTTGTTATGCAACAAGTTCATTCATGATGAATATAGCAGATAAAAGTTAAGATCATCCATTGCAAGATAATGAGAAAAGTAATTTGAGAAAGTAGGCCACAAAAAGCAAATACAAATTAAAAGTAAAACCAAGTCTTTCAAAGAAGCAGTAGTTGCCCATCATAATGCCTTTTTTGCTTATTTTCTCTAAGTAAGTTGTTGGGTACCAGAGTAACAAAATAATAACTCGCAACTAAAATAAGAGATGAGAAAAATAAGAATTGACACACAATATTTTAACGTGAAAAACCCTCAACGGATAAGGGAAAAACCACGGGCAAGACCAGAGAAATATTTTTACTAAGTGGAAGAAAATTACAACCTCTCTCTAACTATAAGGAGAGAACAATTACACTCTCTCTTACAATAGGAGAACACACACTACTAGTATTTCTAACTCTCTCTAAAAGGAATTACAATTGTAGTGAGGTTACTATGCTTCTACCGAAGGCCTCTATTTATAGAGGGATTGCTCCTGCACAGAAATAAATTGTAGCACACAACTTTTGCAATTAGGCACTGAAAAAGTTGTTGGCAGTTGGCCCCTTTTTTTGACTAACAATCTCCCACTCGAAGATTATGATTGAATTTCAATCATATCTTCACACTAGTCTTTGCCACTCCATATGTTGCTTACGTTTATGATAGGCCATAAGAGGATCGACACCACGTAAACTTGTTTGTATTGATTGGCTTCGTCATAAAATCTGCTAGGTTATCTTTGGTGTGAATCTTCTGCATATCCACGCTTCCTTCCTCTACTACTTCTCTGACAAAATGGTATTGAACACCTATGTGCTTTGTCCTGGAATGAAAAGCTGGATTCCTTGCAATGTGCGAGGCACTTTGACTATCACAATACACAGTAATCTTTTGCTGCTTGTTCCCAAGTTCCTCCAATAGCCTTTGAATCCAAATAGCTTCCTTGCATGCCTGGGTAGCTGCCATGTACTCCGCTTCTGTAGTAGACAAAGCTACAACAGTCTGTAATTTGGATAACCAGTTCACTACCCCTCCTGCAAGTGTAAACACATAGCCAGTAGTAGACTTTCTTTTATCAAGATCACCTGCAAAATCTGAATCAACATAGCCCCTGACAATAAATTCCGATCCTTCAAAACATAATGCAACATTCGAGGATCCTTTGATGTATCTAAGGGTCCTCTTAACAGCGTTCCAGTGCTCTTTACCAGGATCTGCCATGAACCTACTAATCGCTCCCACTGCTTGAGCAATGTCTGGTTTTGTACAAATCATGGCATACATAAGGCTTCCCACGGCTGATGCATACAGTACTCGAGACATTTCCATCCTCTCTACTTCATTGCTAGGACTCATACTTGAGGATAACTTATAATTGACAGGAAATGGGGCAGAAATTGGCTTATAGTCTTGCATGTTGAAGCGTCGCAAGACCTTTTGTAAGTAATTCTTCTGTGAAAGCCAAAGCTTCCTATCTTTTCTGTCTCGGTGAATTTGCATCCCTAAAATCTTGTTTGCAGGTCCCAAGTCCTTCATATCAAACTCCCTAGCCAACTCTGCCTTCAATTCTTGGATTCGATCTTTGTTGGGGCCTACCACCAACATGTCATCCACATACAACAGCAAAATGATGAAATCATTATCATCAAATCTATTGTAGTACGTACAATGGTCTAAACTCAGTCAGTTGTAACCAAGGCTAATAATGAAGGAATCAAATCTCTTGTACCAACATCTTGGCGCCTGCTTTAGACCGTACAGAGATTTGGTCAACCTACAAACCAAGTTTTCTTTTCCTTGTTCTTTAAAGCCTTCCGGTTGGAGCATATATATCTCCTCTTCAAGTTCTCCATTGAGAAAAGCAGTCTCTACATCAAGTTGCTCAAGATGTAAATCAAATGCAGCACACATAGCCAGAACAACTCTAATTGTTGTCAATCGAACAACTGGTGAGAATATCTCATTGAAATCAACGCCTTCTTTCTGAGCATATCTTTGACCACCAGTCTTGCACGATATCGTTCCACTTGATCATTGCCATCTCGTTTGATCTTGTATACCCATTTGTTTCCGATGGCTTTTCGACCCTTTGGAAGTTCAACAAGTTCCCATGTCTTGTTTCTATGCAAGGCTTCCATTTCTTCATGCATTGCTGCCATCCATTGAGAAGCATCCGAACTACTCACAACCTCTTGAAAGGTTGATGGTTCTCCTTCTTCAGTTAGAAGACAGTACGCATCATGGCTTGCCATGACAAACTGTGAGTGCCAACTTGGTTTAGATTTTTGTCTTGTTGATCGTCGAAGACCTCCTCCGTCATTGACCTCATTTGGCTCTTGTTCTTCATGCTCATGTTCTGCTTCAGAAAAGTCATATTCTCCAGACATCTTCTCTATCTGCACTATAGTAGTGTCTTTGGTAGTGCTGTCATTTTTCTGCTCACTTTGCAATTCATTTTCTCCAAAAACTACATCTCTGCTAACAACAACCTTGCTGGCAGTGGGATCCCACAAGTGATACCCCTTAACATTGTCAGCATAACCCAAGAATATACATTTCCTGGATTTTGGATCCAACTTTGTTCTTTCTTGGGAGTTGTACATCACGTACACAGGACATCCAAACACATGTAAGGAAGAATAATCAACTGGTTTGCCTTTCCACATCTCCATCGGCGTCTTTAAACCAATCGTTGTTGATGGTGATCGATTTATCACAAAACAGGCGGTTTTAACTGCTTCTGCCCAGAAAGATTTGGCTACTTCTGTTGTTCTCAGCATAGCTCTTGTTCTATCTAGGAGAGTTCTGTTCATCCGCTCTGCCACACCATTCTGCTGAGGTGTATGTGGAACTGTGAATTGTCTTAAAATACCCTATTGTTTGTAGAATGCTAAAAAGTCACCATCTACATATTCTCCTCCATTGTCTGTCCTCAAGCACTTAATTCTTTTTCCAGTTTCAAGCTCCACTTGTGCTTTGAATTCCTTGAATACTGGAAACACATCTGACTTCTTCTTAATTGGGTACACCCACAATCTCCTGGAATAATCATCAATGAATGATACAAAATACTTTGCTCCTCCTAGGGATACTTCTGGTGATTCCCACACATCCGAATGGACCAAGTCTAGTATGTGTTTGCTTCTAGTAGTTACTTTAGCAAACTTCAACCTATGTTGCTTACTTATCACACAATGCTCACAAAACGGTAAATTGACCGTTTTGAGCCCAGGCAGGAGATTACGTTCCGCAAGGACTTTCAGGCCTTGTTCTGACATATGTCCAAGTCTATGATGCCACATCATCGTTGCTTCTTCTTGACTTGCTGTTGCAACTGATGCATCTGCTTCTTGCAACGTATCTCCCAAAAGCATGTATAGATTAGCTGTGATCTTCTCAGCTTTCATCACTACAAGATTGCCTTTCACTACCTTTAAGATCCCACCTTCAGTATGGATCTTGCACCCGAGATCATCCAATTGTCCAACAGATAATAAGTTCTTCTTCAAGCCCTTCACATGGCGTACCCCTTGAAGTGTGCGAACAGTACCATCGTACATTTTTAATTTGACAGTACCGACTCCAGCAATTTCCAAGGCATGATCATTTCCCATGAACACGGATCCTTCCGAGATAGGTTTATAAGTGTAAAACCAATCTCAACGTGGAGTCATGTGCCAGGTTGCACCCGAATCCAATATCCAACAATCATGAAGTTGTCTTCCGCCTTTAGAACTAATTGCTGCTTCACTATACAAGACTTCTCCATTATCTGAGGTACTTGCAATGCAACCTTGAGAGGTTGTTGCTTCAGAATTCTTTCCTCCATTCTTCTTGTGCCAAAAATCTTTCTTCAAGTGCCCTCTCATGCCACAATTGTAGCATTTGATGTTCTTCCTTCTTCGAGACTTTGATCTACCATGATTTTGACTCCCACTAGAGCCACGTTCCATTGATCTGCCTCTCGTCATCGTTAAAGCTTCTGCTTGCTTGGAATTTTCCAGCCTATCTTCCTTATTCTTTCGCCTGGATTCTTCTTCAAGAATAGCTCCGACAACATCATCAAAGGTTAGATGGCCAACAATATTATTGTTTGTTATGTTGATGATGAGTTGATCATACGAATCTGGTAAACTTTGAAGTAGAAGCTCTGCCTGCTCATTTTCTTCTACATTGAAATCTGACGCAGAAAGTTGAGCGAATAGAGTATTCAGATTGTTGATGTGGTCCGTCACTGAAGTAGACTCACTCATTCTAAGAGTGTAGAGTTTCCTCTTTAAGAATATTCTGGTGTGAAGTGACTTGATCTTGTACAATTTGTGGAGAGTATCCCAAATCTCCTTCGCAGTCTTCTTCTCCGCAACACTGGACAAAACCGAATCCGCCATTGCTAAGTGCAAATTGGCAACAGCATTGTCATCCATCTATTTCCACCTTTCATTAGTGATCTCCGCTGGTCTGCCTTCAATTGCATCTTGACAATTGTCCTTCCTCAAAATTGCTTTTATCCTCAATTTTCATAGGGAGAAATTATTCCCGTTGAACTTCTCAATCTCGTATTTTGCTGCCATGGTTTCACACTAAAGAATTGACTTACACAACTTCCACCGTAAATAGTACCGCCTACTGGAACAGTGACTGTAGACCGTGAACCAGTGCACCAGGTAAGTTCCCAGGAAAGAGAGGTGGGTCACCGACGGACACGCTTAAATACCAAGTCTTTCCTTAGCCAGAACTTTCCTAGACATGCACTTTCACACTACCTCACTCTATATCCAGTAACAAGAATAGTTCTTTTCTGATGTGGTAGATTAGACTATACCGCAACCACAGAGCATACTAAGAATTTTCTCCGGCACTATACCAGCGTACCAGCGTGTATCGCAGCGGAACAATATCAGAACCTATTGGCTCTGATACCACTGTTGGGTACCAGAGTAACAAAATAATAACTCGCAACTAAAATAAGAGATGAGAAAAATAAGAATTGACACACAATATTTTAACGTGGAAAATCCTCAACGGATAAGGGAAAAACCACGGGCAAGACCAGAGAAATATTTTTACTAAGTGGAAGAAAATTACAATCTCTCTCTAACTATAAGGAGAGAACAATTACACTCTCTCTTACAATAAGAGAACACACACTACTAGTATTTCTAACTCTCTCTAAAAGGAATTACAATTGTAGTGAGGTTACTATGCTTCTACCGAAGGCCTCTATTTATAGAGGGATTGCTCCTGCACAGAAATAAATTGTAGCACACAACTTTTGCAATTAGGCACCGAAAAAGTTGTTGGCAGTTGGCCCCTTTTTTTTACTAACATAAGCCCACCACCTGCAACCCTTTTCAAACAATTGCAATGAAAAAATTCCAGCACCACAACAACCAAATTTCAACAATTCCACCAAACCAGACAAAAACAGGAATATCATGATTTTTTCAATAAAATCACCATATCACCTGCTTCAAGAAATACAGTAAAAAAATGTAATCTTGCAACCAAAAAATCTATCATACAACAAGGCAGTAATAATAATAATCATAATCAGAATAAGAAATAATTACATTATTAAAGCATAATTAGGTCGAAGGAAAATGAGGTGATTACCTTGGTTACAAAGATGCCTTTGGGGGCTAAGAAGTGAGTGGCCAAATTAATGGCATCAATGACGACTGCATTTTGGGTCATGGCTTCCTCAGCTCAGGCACCACTAACGTTGGGAGATCTGTGGTGCAAAACGATGTCAAAGGCATCACAACTGTGTTCATTCACGAGCTTCTTGACGGAAGTATTGGGGGCGAGTGTAACACCCCAAAAATTACAACTCAATAAGTATGAAAGTGAGAGATTTAATTAGAAAATTTTCTTGTTGGGGAGAATTGTAACACTGTGATTTTTCGTAACGTATATTAAGTGCTTGATAAATACTGAAAAAGGAAATTAAATTTAAATTCATAGTTATTGTGAATTTTTTTAGACTTTTACGTGAGTTCCGTAAGTTGTAGAAAAAAAAATAAGAGAAGGGGGTGTCCTTAGAGGAAGGGTGGCTGCAAATAGCAAAATTTCAAATTTATCCAAAAATTGTCTCTTCTCCCGCATGCTCTCTGTTCTCTCCTCCTTCTCTCTAAATATTCTGCATCTCTCTAATATTTGAGCCTCCAAATCAAAGTTTCTACCTATTAATCTTGGATATATCATAGAGGGAGACTAGAGCTTCAAAACCCACCTATTGGATTTCGATTTCGTCGAGGTATGGAGGGGTTTCTTTTTTTTTCCTAAGCTATTTCCTTATTTTCTTGTTAAATATGGATTGTGGCTGTTGTTGATGGTATGTAAATACCATGGTTATTTTGAAAAAACCCGAAATAAGCTAGTTGTGATTTGTGTCCTGTGACTGTGTGAATTTTTCGTCTCCGTTTTAGTGCATGTTTTTGAGGATGTAAATACATTTTCCTATGTTTTGATGCCTCTGAATGTCGTGGTATTTTTTTCATATTTTTTTGAGCACTGTAACTATTTTTACCGGAATTATTTTCTAAAACTGTTGATTCTGAGAATGGGACTGTTTTGATTTTTACAAGAATTTTGGAACGTGATTTTGGAAAACTGGAACCATGAGTTCATTTTATGTATCATGAGGGTCATCTATAAATTTTTTTAAGGTCAGAAAAGCCTGGGAAGTATTTTTAGTGATTTAATGTTGGAAAAACTGAATAGCTGGACACCAGAGAAATTAAATGTAGAAAATTAGTTTTTTTGAAAATTTGGTCTTTAGAAAATTTATTAATACTTTTTTGACCGTGTGGAATATCCATGGATTTTCTCAGAATTTTGTAAGTACCTTTTGTCATTATTTACATTTTCTTATTGAAAACTCTGTTCTGGAGCAATAATGATTTGGAAATTCAAAAAGGGTATTTTTGGTTGATTTTTGGTACTGAGAAAATTATATGTGATGGTCCACATGTTGGAGATATTCTCTGTAAAATTTCACATAAAAGGAATTTGATATGCTATTTTCTAAAAATATGTAATTGTGTTTTACAGAGTATGTCTAGCCACTGTTTTTAATTCAAAAATAATATTTGGGGGTTGAATTTTTGTGAGATAAATTTATATGATGAAATATGAATGATGTATAGTTTCTCTGTAAAATCTCATGAAATTTCAAATTGATATGATGTATCAAATAATTTTTGGTGTGTGTGTACAACTCTATGTGTCCACAAGAAATTTATTTGTATTAATTGTGTATTTGGTTTTAATGCCTTTAATTGTACTTGTTAAGGAATAATTTCACCTAAAAAGGGAAGTTTCCATAGAAATATGAATGCAATGATTTGTGATGGATTGAGTTTGAGTTATTGGATTATTGATTATTAATGATTGTTCTATTATTAACTGTGAATTGGAGACCGGGAGGAATGTGATCCTCGGGCAAAGAGTGCTGGGATTTGTTTGTGCATGTGAATTGCTTGTATCAGTGAGATCTCATATTCAGTACTGTCAAAGAGAAATATTTGGGAGAAAAATCCTAAAATTTCAAGAAGACAAAGGAGAAAGGGAGAAAAGGGATTCAAAGGTTTCTCCATCAAACTAAGGATTCTAGGTAAGGATCAAGGCATTTAATTTCATTTTAGACCATTTGGAATGTAGAAAAACATGTTAAGTTTAGATTAATATTTGATCAAGAACTATGAAAAGATGAAATTGATTTTGGGTTTTTATATAATTGATATTAGAAGCTTGAAATAATTGTTTGGAACCATGTTTGATTGATTGGATGATGAGTTGTGATGGATTAAAATTGATTGGTTGGTTTGTTGTTGGATTGAAATTGCTTGATTTGGCTTGATTGTGTTGTGAATGATGTTGGAAATTATTGAATGTTTATATTTTTGTAGGTGATTGTTTAAAATTACTTATTTAATTGTGATTATTAACATATTGCATATGTATGAGTCTTTTTGGGGGATTTATAAAGATTCAAGTGAAAAAAATTGATGTTGGCTAACCGGGACTGCGGTAGCCATGAAAAGAAAAAAGAAGAAAAGAAAAAGAAAAGAAAAGAAAGAATAAATGTTGACTAACCGGGATTGCGGTAGTCATGAGAATTGAGTTGATCTATGAGAAATGACTTTTGTTGACTAACCGGGACTGCGGTAGTCATGTGAAATGAAAATGATTGAGAAATGATTTTGTTGACTAACCGGGACTGCGGTAGTCATGTGAAAGGAATATGATTTGAGAATTGAATCTTTGGGGTGAGTAGAATTTGTTAAACAAGACCGTATAATCTGTGATTATATAGTCTGTGGGGAGAAGGATATTGGTAATTCCATATGTGGCTGTAATCTGGACAGAGATGCGGTCGTGGTGGCCTTCCTGGGTATCTTGATCTCCTAATTCTGTTTAGCTAATTCGCGTTTAGTAGGGGCTGATAGCTGAATTGCAGTGCGTAATGGTAGGTCAGTTACTTACTAAACACTCAAAGGGGAAGTCTCCATGGAGCAGGGTCAAAAATGATTTTGAGTCAAAACTGCATTTGCATAAATCATCTTGCATTTAATTATGTGTGAGAACGGTTAATTTGTATCGGATATGTATATGTTTGAAATTGTTTTAATTGTATGAGAAATTAAATGCCTGATCCGGTAATGCTGTCCCCAGATTCTAGGGGAGTGTGAATTGCAGGTATTTTGAAGATTAATTAGAAGTTAAAGATGCAGATATTTTCCAGAGCATATAGGAGGGGACTATTTTGGGTAGGCAATAATTGTATGACTTATAATTATTTTGTATTAGCGTTTCTAAAAATTTTAATGATGTAAATTATAGAACATATTTTGGATTGTAAGAGAACGTATCAGAACTTTGAAATAAATATATAAAATAAATTAAATAGTTAAATTATGTTTTATAAGAAAAGGGAGGTTACAGCGAGGGTGATGTCGATCACGGGGTGGTTGACGGGGACGCGGTGGATGGTCTCCTGCATCATCCACTCGTCGGGAGCGGCATATAGGTCCAGGACGGTGCGAACTGGGATTCGATTTTTGGAATTTTTCTGATGATACTGTTGACAAAAACCCTAATTCATACGATTACTCATCTAAAGTTATTCATTAATCTTAATGTTAACAATTTAGCTATAATTAATTTATAAGACAAAGGACTAAATTGCAATTTGAAAAACTTTTCACAAAATCCTGACATGGCATCATTAAATGAAGTGTCTTCAATCTATTTGTCCAGCTAGACAAGGGTTCCAAAGCCCTACGAAATGCAAAGGTTCGGTAAAACTTGCCAACAATAAATACAAATTGCAAAATAATAACTACATAGTAGCATTCTTTTTCATGATCTCTTCTTAATATTTTTGTCGTTGAACATGTCAAAGTACTGATTTAAAGTTTAATAGTGATTTAATCTTGACCAAACTGATATTTATAAAATAGAAAAATATAAATTAATATAAATGACTAAATTATGTGTTTCAAGAAAAAATTAATAAAACAATTTATACTGATTTATAAATCTTATTAAATATGTGTTTGTATTTATCTTAAAAATATTTGGATTAAATTTAAAAAATAATAATAAAAAATTTAAAAATACTTTTTAAACTGGTTCTTTACACCAATTTTGGACTAGTTTGGCTGATTCTTGACAATTCTGAAAATGCCTAATTAATTTTTTAGAGTTATCGGACCAATGACTAGGCTGGTTCTTCTCAGTCAGACCAGTTGAATCGACTAGTATGCGATTCTTTCATGGATATTCCGCACCAATATAATGGTAACAAAAAAAAAGTCCAACTTAGCATAAAATGTGTTAAAAAGAAGTTCTCGATGAACAATACAAAGCAATAAGTATTACACTAAGAATAATGATATTTGAACACATCTTTATTTTAAATACTCAATCAACACATTTTATTTATCTCTATTTCTTTCTTTCTATCATATCATATAACTTATAATACTTATATTTTTCTCTCTTTTCTTTCTCTCTCATTAGGTGTTGAATAGGTTTTGGGCATCCAATGTATTTATGATTTATCCTTACACTAATATAAAACGAAAAACTCAAAGTTACACGTATTGTTTGAACTGTAACAACTTTGTTTTTCCTGGCAAAGCAATACTGCACAACAAAAAGAGAGTTTCAGAGAGATGGGGAAGGGAGGAAGAATCGGATCCTCTGTACAGTCCATAAAGAAATTGCACGAGGGTGCATTGTTTTTCCTGAATATTTATATATTCAATTATGTTCATTTTGACTGAGTTATTTTACTTATTCTTAGAATATATATTTATGAATAAGGAAGGTTTCTTTGAAATTTATAAATTGGTGAATGGTTGATATGATTAATAATCATTTGAATTGCATGCACAGGCAGGCAGGCCCAATCCCTTAGGTTGCCTCTGGGGTAGAGTACTACTGAAATCTTATACGCCGAGATCATAGCTTTGCTTCGAGGTCTTGCTTTTCGGATTTGCTAGCTTACTTTGATCCAGTGGGTTACAAAGGAGTTCCAACATTATCACATACTACCTCAATTCCTATTTATAAGACATTGTTGACTAAATTATACTTATTAAGAAAGTTAGTTAATTTAGGTATTAATAATAAAATTGTGTATAATTGTAATATTTTTTCAATTTTATCCTTGATATTATTGGGACTAATAATGAGAGTCTATTCATCTTTTCCAATCTTCATAGGAGAGAAAAAGAGACATTTAGGGGGCGTTTACTTGTGATTCCGTTTTCTGTTTTCAGTTTTTAATTATAAAACTGGTACCTTGTTTTCATTTTATTTTCTATTTTCTAAGATTTGTACAGGAAACACTGAAAACAACTTTTTTTGTTTTCTCTGTTTCCTGTACAAATCTTAGAAAACAGAAAACAAAATAAAAACAAGGTGGCAGTTTTATAATTAAACACTGAAAACAGAAAATGAAAACAAAAAATAGAATTGTAACTAAACGCCACCTTAGAGTAACATTCAATTAATATATTATAATAAGTAAGGGTATTTTAGACAAAAAAAAATTAATACATAAGATAGTCAAAATAAAATTTTATAAAAAGGAACAAAGAATTTTCAAAACAATGTCTTATAAATAAGGACGGAGGTATTATATGTCAATGAACTACTTCTGCTTATTCGACAATTGATGGCTAGACCCAACCCTGGTCAGGAAAGGAAACCAGTGCGCGGAAAATGGGACATGCCTGCCTCCATATGTCACTTGGATGTTTTGTATGTCCCACCTCCGAGCCATTTTAAGCACCTCGTTGAAAAATAATCATTTGAATTTGTTATACATATTGATGATTTAGATCCAGAATCAGTAAATCAATATATTAATGTATATTGATTTAGAATCAGTGTTTGGCGGGTCAATGTTTTGCTGATTATATATATATATATATATATAGTGGAAGAATCCATTTATTTCAAGAGTAAGTATAAAAAACTTTACTCTTTATCCTCATTATTCATTTTTTTGAAATCTAATGATTAAGATTAGTTACTCCTTATAACCATTAAATTTTTAATTCCTAAAGGATCTTGATTATCAAACTTTTGTCTGAAACTAAAAACTGAATTTTAAAAAAATTTAGAAATTAAAAATTTAGTTAATCCATAATATTATGATATAGTTATAATATCAAATAACCTAATAGAAATCAAAATAGAGGACTATAATGCTTACCAAAAGAGAAATAGAAAGTGATAGCAATAGCAATAAATAAACCATTGAAACAGAAAGAAAAATCAAAATAAAATAAACTAAAATGCTTACTCTCTCAACATTTAGCTCAAGCTTATAATGAGAAGACAATCCACCAATTTAATTGTCAATGTTAAAAACGGCAGTTGCATAATTGGTTGGAGGGGGCTCTTTAAAAGAAAGGTTCAAAAGATTGTATGATTTATCTGTTAATAAGGAGGCGAAAATTAGTGATCTTGGAGGATGGGAAAATGAAGGTTGGGTATGGTCATGGAGGTGGCGGAGGGCATTTTTTCAGTGGGAGTGCCAGCTATTTCAACAGTTACAACAGGAGGTGCAACAAAAAACTTTAATTCGTGCAGAGGAGGATGCGTGGATGTGGAAGGAGGAAGCACATGGAATTTATTCTGTAAGTTCTGCATATAAAAAGATAATGGAAGGGAGATCTTTGGGGCTCCAGGGTGAGTGGAAAGAATTTTGGAATAGGATGGTGCCACTAATAGTAAACATTTTTGTACGGCAAGCTTTGAAGAATAAGATTCGGTCACAACAAAATTTGTGGCGAAGAGGGGTTTTACAAGAGGGGGAATGTGTTTGTATTGGCTGTGAAAAGGTGAAAGAGACGACGGATCATCTTTTTTATGAATGTGATTGGTTTTCTCAGGTTTAGCAATGTTGTTATGATTGGTTGGGAATAACCACAGTAATATCAAATAATATGAAGGCTCATTATCAGCAATTCAAGGGGTTAAAATTTTGTTCTGACATTGATATGGATGGATGGCAGGTAATTTGGTTTGCTGTCATTCGTGTTATTTGGTTAAGCAGAAATAATATGATTTTTAGACAGTAACACATACAAATTCAAGAAATGTTGGAGGGAGTCAAGGTGCATTATTGGAAGCGGTTAAGAGGGAGGAGAAAAGGTTTTCAATATTCTTTGACAAATTGGACGTTGAATCCGACAGTGTACGTGGGAGAAATTTTGACATGAAGTTATAATGATATGGCATGAGGAGAGTAGCAGTGTTCAGAAAGATAAAAGTGTTCGACATGTGATTTAGAGGGGAAGATTTGATAGCAGGATTGTCATGCTGCACACATTTGGGAAGATGGATGAGGATATGGAAGTAACAAATGGGATAGGTTTTATTTTCGGCATCTGTTTATGTGATGCAAAGATGCATGCTTTATGTTTTGTAGATGCGGGATTTTGACCTTATTGTAATGGCCAATTATGGCTGGATTGGGTCACATCTTGTGTCCTGATGTTTTTTTAATAAATTTGTTTTTAGCTGCTACGGTAATATAATATTAATATATAAATAGTATTGATTTTAAAAATAGTAATAAATGGAAAAAAATTAACAGTGTTTATTTCAAGTATTAAAAATTATTCTCATTAATGTGAGTTTGGGAACGTAACATACTAACATTTCCATTTTTGTTAGAAGTTATAAAAAAATATTTTCAAACATAACTCATTTCTAAAAATTTATATTACACATGTTTTTTTTTTATTTTCATGTAAAGAGGTGAAAATGGAAATAACTTCTATTCTCATGGAAATATAAAATAACTTCTCTTCCCATAAAATAACTTTCAATAATATTTCTAACACGAGTGCTTACATGAGTTCCTTTAAGTTAATCAATATTGCTTAACAAATTCTTCCACCGTTAGCAGATGACTTGACAATGTGTTGCTTAATTGATTCTTACTAATAAAAGAACCATTTTTTCAGTAACAAATTAATGTGACTCAAGTTAAGCACTTGTTCTAACAACTTTAGCATTTGAATAAATTTTTGTGTAAAGTTCTTAAATCTATGTGACATTGTAGGACTCACAAATTTAAGATAATAATGTAAAAGATAAAATAATAAATAATGATATAAATTTAGATAATAAAATAGTTGAGGATCTACGTTTAAAATAAAATAAAGATAAAGAATTTTTTTTTACAAATTTTAAAATTAATAATTTTCAAAATTAAAGAAAGATAAAATCACACGTTTAACAAATGGAAATAAGTTTATAGATAAAAATGAATCATAGATTAAGATATTTGGATAATGTAATTTTTCATATTTCCAACTTTTCTAACGAGAAAGTTTTTATGGAAATCTAGTTAAAAAACATTTCCGACAAATATTATCAATATAAGATTATCAGTAAATCAATAACTTTTTCCTAACAAATGTCTCGTTAGTTTAAAATGACTTAAAATATTAGACTAACGAATCCAAAATTTACTTTTTGTAAAAGAAGAAATAACTTAGTATCACCATAGTTATCAGACCCGGCTCGGACCGGCCGGGTCGACCCAATGACCCGGGAACCGATCACCTAACTGGTCCAAGTCACCAATCGAATCGGTTATGCAATCGACTCGGTGTGACCCGGGTTGACTCGGCCGGTTTGGAGGTTGAACCGGTGACTCGGTGACCCGGTTGTCTCGGCGGGTCACGAAGTTTTGGTTTTTTTTTTTTTTTTTTTTTTACAGGAGAACAATAACACTCATATAAGTAAATTCAATTTATATCTTACACTTATGTTATTTATAGATTTGCTTACTTTTTTTTACCAAGCATAACCGCATGTTAGGATTTGAGATGATAAAACTGTTGTCACTTCCAATTTGGCTTTTTCTCCTCGACTTATATTGTTATCTATGAGTAAAACTTGTATTTATATTATCTCATTCAATATACTTACTGGTTTGAAAAATGATTATTTTTCACATAGCAATAATGGGATGAATGAAAAAATTGTATTGTCTAAATAAAATAAGTATATATATATATATATATATATATATATATATATATATTAGATTATGTCTGCCGGTGTACAACATTGATAGTTTTAATAAATAGATGATAATGACATATTTTAAATTATAACTTAAGGTTGTGTATGTTGATAATAAATAGATGATAATGATATATTTTAAATTATAACTTAAGGTTGTGTATGTTGAATTTTAGAAAAAAATATGCTGCTCAAGATTCTTAAACAAGTTCATAACTATGCTTCTAAATATGTTGAATTTTGTTAAACTTTAAATATTTAAGGGTATAAGTTTATAAGCTATCTTTTCTGCACACAAAAAAAAAGTGTACAAGTTTACAGATTATGAAATTATTAAAAAAAATTATTAAAAAGTTTACATGTTATGAATTCTTTATTATTTTTTAATACAGACCGAGTTATGTGGGTCAACTATTGACTCACTGAGTTGATCCCTGATCCAGTGACCCAGTACTCTGGTCGATTCGATGACCGGACCGGGTCTGATAATACTGAGTATCACATCTCATATAATTTAAAATGATTATGTAAAATCTGATTTAAAATATGTAAAACGATGGATCTAGAAAATTTATATTGTGAAAATAATGTTGATATAAATAAGGATTAAATATGTTTTTAATATGTTTAAATATATTTTTAGTCTATTAAATTAGGAGTTTAGTTTTTTTAGTTCTTTAAATTTGAAAAATATTTTTTTTAGTACCTCAATGCAAAAGTCATTAATATGTGTCAAATAAGAAATATCAAATTCACAATATGTAACGGTTTTTAAGCATCACAAATTATGAAAATAAAAAATTAAAAATGAAAAAACAGAAAACAAATTAAAGCAAAGAGGAACTAATAATAAGTCAAAAACCCAACCTTTTGGTTCACCTTCCTCCTTTTCCTCCACGATTTCCACTCTTCCAATCCCAAAGCCCAAAACCTCATCACCCCCTTCCTCCTCTTTTGGTGTTTTCATACTCCTCCATCTCGATCCCGCTGCCGACAACAGTAATAGCATTCGCGGTGTGTTCGCAAGCATCTTCATCATCATCTTGAAATCCCTAACCCCAAAATCAATCCCTTGTTAACCCCATTCCTCTGTGCCTCCGCCACTTCCACTGACCCACTTAACTCCCAAACATAATCCATCTTCCTCCGCATCCTCCCCACCCACGCACACTTCATGGCCTGAATCCACCACAGGATCTGAACCACTTGGTCCTTCACTATCATGTATGCCCATGACACCGTTCATTTTACGTGTTTGTTAAAATGCCTGAGTCGTGTTTAATATGTTGATTAATTTATTGATAATAATATACTTTGGCTACTATATACTCGTTAAAGAAAATGGCTATTATATATTGATTGCATATATTTCTTAATAGTTTAGTTCGTGCAATTGCTGGAATAAATTATTGTATTGTTTGTTGATTGTGCTGTGGGCTTTTTGAGGTTTGAGGAATGGGAGAACAGAAGAGGGGCGTGGTCAGGTTTTTTTTTTTCACAATCAGAAATTATCACAAATTGTGAATTCTTTATTCTTCATTTGGCAGCACTACATGAAAAGGACTAAAAAAAAGCATTATTTCAAATTCAAGAAGTAAAAAAAACAGTTTTAAATTTAAAGGACTATAAATAAAAAAAATTCAAATTTAAAACACTAAAAACATATTTAAATCTTTTTAATATGAATTTTTATTTTTAAATTAAAAGTTATTTTTTTAGTGATTGAAATTCGAAAAATATTATTTTCGTTCCCTGGGTCACCGCGACAGCACCACCGACCGCCACCTCCCCAAACCTCGACCCACAGAACAGAACCCTCTTCACACCTAAACACGAGGAGGTCGTCGAGCTCGACAAGAGCTTCGGATTCACACTCACTGACACGTGTTCTCTGCATCGCCTCAGGAATTATGAGCTCATTCATGGATCTCGCCATACAGCAGGTAAGTAAAGTAATGCTTTCAAAACATCTTTATAGCACCTTGCTTCTATGCATCTCTGTTGTGGTTTATTTAACTATTCATCTTTCTAACTTATCAAAGTCCAAATGATGGGAGGTCGTGGACTAAGTTGGTGCTAAGCTTTAGTGGAAAACATTCTTTATTTGTCATCTTCCTGACAGCATTCAAACTGACAGTTTAACTCATCTCTCTTCCCGCCATATGTTCAAATGTATTCATGTAGTCTAGATTCAAATGTGCATTCTTGCCTTTTTTTTTTTTTATCATTATTTCATTGGATTGAACTCCTTTTGTTTCTTGTTATTGCTCTGCTTTATGTAACAGGCAAAGTTAGCTTTGGATGTTCTTGAAGTGCCTGTTGGGTAAGTTACTTTCACTATTTCGTATTACTAAGTACTATTGGAAGTGTAACTTGTAATTGATAAAGGTGTTGGCATTAGAAAGTGTTAGGCAAGGGTGTTGTCCAGCATCCACACTCATCATTGGTGTTAGTTGTTTGCATTAAGACATGGAAATGCATTCTATGGTAATTAGACATTTCGTTAGATGGTTGAAATAAGAAAATATTTTAGTATTTAAGTATGTAATGGCTGAGGACGAAGGAAGAGGGTGATACTGATTTTAATGTTGAAGAAGATGACTATATGGATAGGAGTGCCCTATTTCTTTGGTCCTTTTATTGCAGTGAGAAATTAAGAAAAGAATTGAGATAACGGCATCAGACATTGGATTTACGTGCATAGTCAGAGATTAATTTATTTAATAATAATGGCTTATTGTTTTCTCCTCTAACATCATGTAACCTTGAGAACAAGGTACATTTAACATTTGCTTGTAATTCCTGGTATTTTTCCTATCAATTGTTGAGTGTAAAATTGGCTGAAGTGAATCTTTGTTCGTTCATAATCTTGATTGTATTCTGCAGTGATTAGATTAGAGAGATTTTGTCTGACACTTCATTGGGGCATTATTGCTTTGGTCTACTCTGTTTATGTGAACTATAGTATTTGTTGTCAGATGTGTAATTGTTGAGGATGGCAAGGTTATAGCCTCAGGCAGGAATCGAACTACCGAGACACGAAATGTAATTTGATCAATGACCTCTTTTCTGTTTTCATACATATATTTTCTATGCTTATATTTAGCTGCTCCTTTAATCTATTTGTTGTTTGTAACTATGGATTACTTTTGAATGTTATGTTTGTCTACTGAAACCTTCATTTATGAAATTTGGCTTCTGTAAGTTTATTTTTCTTGGATAGAGGCATTATTAGCAGACATTTTTTCACATTAATGGGAACCAAATTGCAAGTGAAACTTTAAAATTGTATGGTTCTGAAAGTAATGAAGAAGTGTTATTTGTTATAGCATGAAAGAAATCAGCAAGTTTAAAATAAGTATTCACTGTCTATTAACTCAACCATTGTAAATGGTAACACGAGAAAGAGAATTTATACAGAAAAATGAGAAATATGAAGCTTGGCTCATATGCCTCTTTACATGATAGAGTAAATTAACTGAATCCCCCAATATTGGTTTGTGTGAATGAAAATTTGTGGAGAATATTTATAATCATTAGACGTGTTATTAAATTTATACTTAAAAAAGCCATATAGTGAAATCTGATTTAACCCTCCTAGTCTGGCCTTAAAAACCATAAATTATTAATTTCTATAAACATACAGTGTACTCTTCAAATGACAGAAAACATATAGAAAATGTGGAAATTTGTGAGTTGAAAACATTAACTAAAATAAATTGCTTTTGGTGGTAATAGGTTTCTATTTGCATGGAATTTACATGTGATCTTTTTGCATTCTGCTATTGGTTTTATGGACTTGGGTGAGTGATCACACAACTTGTTAATATTTGTTTTCACTTAGTCTTTGATGGGCCTGAATGTGATTCTTGGTTAAGTACTTTCATTTTAAATCATAAAGAAAAATATTTGACTGTTCTAGTAACAGTTATTACATGTTTTACATCAACGTGATAAGAAACTTACATTCTTTCTTACACAACTCAGTAACAGTTATTACATGTTTCACACCGAAGCTTTATATTCTTTAATCACGCTTTTCTTTGGCTGTTCTTCATTACTGTAATTGTTTTATCATCCAAGAATTTTTGTTATTATCATTCAATACTTTTTTACAGGCTACAAGGCATGCAGAAATGGAAGCTATAGATGTGCTTCTAGGGCAGTGGCAGAAACATGGACTTTCAATGTCTGAAGTTGCTGAAAAATTCTCAAACTGCAGCCTTTATGTTACATGTGAACCATGCATAATGTGCGCATCTGCTTTATCAATTTTAGGTATGCTCCTTCAAGTCTTCAGTTGATCAATCTATAACAGTTGCACTCTTTATATTGTCCTTGCTAATTCATTTGTTTGTGTATTATTTCAGGTATAAAGGAAGTATTTTATGGCTGTTCAAATGATAAATTTGGAGGCTGTGGATCGATACTGTCATTGCATTTAACTAACACCACACCACTCAATAAGTATGTCTCTTAACTCAGCACCATCTATGCAAGCCTTGTCTTTATCTATTTATTATTATTATTATTATTTTGTTGGGTGCAAGTTATTTACTACTATTATTTTTACTTTGTTAGTAAAAGTATTGTTACATCTCTTATATCTGTTCGCTACATCCACTAATGTATGTAAATAAATAATTCTTATTTTTCTTCTAATTAATAGTGAAGTTCCACCTGGAAAGGGTTTCAAATGTATTGGAGGTATAATGGCATCAGAAGCTGTCCTTCTCTTTCGAACATTCTATGAGCAAGGAAATCCCAATGGTAAGTTATTTTTATCTATTCTTATTAGCACACAAAACCTTCTAAAGCTTTCAGATATTGTTTATATGTGGTCCATATAGTCCATAGTAATAATACTTATGCTCTTTTAATTTCTTCTCAGCTCCAAAGCCACACAGGCCTCTAGCACGTCAGGCATGAAGTTTAATTTGTATATCACTAGGTTGGTGGCATGAAGTTCAATTTATATATCACTAGGTTGGTTTTCATTATTTCTGTGTACAAGGTTTTTGATTATTTGTGGCTGAAAGTTGTTTGTTACTAATCCTGCGGTTTGAATTTCTTTTTTGTCTTCAAATATTTGCTGACAGTTCTGATATGGTTATCCATCATGACCTGGGAATCTGTGCTACCGGAGCATTGTGGGCGGCGGGTTCAAGCTGTTATTGAATGTCATACAATGCTTTTTAATTCGAAAAATCAACTTCATGTATGATTTGAAAGATGAATCAAAGGTTGTCGTTTGAAATGAATCTTACTGGATTAAGTTCAAGCTAATTGCCAAGCGGAATTGAAGCTTTTCAATTTTGTTAAATATTTGTTTTTGAAGGTGCAGCTGCAGCGAGTTTCCATTTTATTATTTTATTGTAAACGTAATACGTAATTCCTAGTTATGGTGATATGGTCTATTCGGGGATTGGCACGTTCAGCCTATAATGTTAATGTATCTTATTCTGAATTGTGTTCAAATTTTAATTTAACAGTTCTATACATAAGTTATATTGCTTTGTTTTGTCTGAGATTTCCGGAAAACAGCCAAAGTTCCAAGGTGCATTCTAAAATGCACCCAAAAACTATTCAATTTTAACCAGAGATTAATTTAATTTTTCAATTACTTACAATATGTTTGGTTTGGCAGTGGGTCTCCTTTTCTGTGAAAAATTAGAAGCAATATAACTGTTACTTCATTCACACTGCAGAAGCAAAAGCAATATGATATGTGCGATGCATGAACTTATTAGTTTATGATATGAAATTAATTTTTTATTATAGAATTATAAAAGTATGAAATTATAGTCAAAATAATTATTATTAGGCTTAAATATCTTTTAGATCCCTGAAAAATTTCTATTTTTTGCTTTGAGTCCCTAAAAAATTTTTGTGTTGTTCCGGGTCTCTAATATATTAAAAATTTTGTTTCAAGTTTCCGCTGTCAATTAAGTGATGACGTGTCCGTTAAAATTTTTAAAATGTGATTTTTGACGGCTAAAAAGTCACCACTATTTATTTTGAAATTTAAATTACAACTTTTGGCGGTTTTTAAAAAAGGCTTAAATATCTTTTAGGTTCCTGAAAAATTAGCAATTTTTGTTCTGGGTCCCTATAAATTTTTGTTGTTGTTTTGGATACCTAATATATTAAAAATTTTGTTTTGGATCTCTGCCGTCAGTTAAGTGATGACGTGATCGTTAAAAATTTTAAAATGTGATTTCTCAATGGATCCTCAATTTTCAATCGCATTCTCAGAACCCTCACATTGTCAACCCGTCCCATCTCAACCCCACCACACTCTTCCCCAAACCCTAATACTAGCCTAGGCCCAAGCCCAATTTAAGCACCGAACCCCAAACCCCCAACTCCCATGCCTCCCAAACCTCGCCCTCCGCAACCCTTCAACTGCACCTTTTAACGGACACATCATCACTTAACTGACGGCAGGGATCCAAAATTAAATTTTTAATATATCAGGTATCCAAAACAACGGAAAAATTTTATAGGGACCCGGAACAAAAATCGCTAATTTTTGTAGTTTAAATTTTAAAATAAATAGTGGCGGTTTTTTAGCGTCTAGAAATCACATTTAAAATTTTTTAACGGACACGTCATAACTTAACTAAGAGCAGGGACTTGAAACAAATTTTTTAATATTAGGGATCCGAAACAACGCAAAAAAATTTCAGAAAATTTTTCAGGACCTAAAAATTATTTAAGCCTTATTATTAATATAAAATGTATTTTTTTAAAAAATCAGGAATAGTAACATGTACGTGTGGCATACCTTTCCCTTTGAATATTCTTACATTTTGTCCATAAAACTACTGCATATTTTAATTTTAAAAATGTTTTTAAAGATGAAAACATTAGTTTTTTTTCCTACCATGAAATTACCTAGAGATTTTGATTTCATGTTAGATTTAGTAGCTGTTAATAGATTAATAACAATGGATTTTGACATGTAAAGATTCTGGAATTATGCAACCTTGCGGAATCTTTTTATGGGTGAAGGGTTTTGACAAAGTCAACGTGAAATGTCTCGTTTCTATGGAATAACAACATCGCGGAGAAGTATCATTCATATTGAAGGTAGCTTTGAGCAAGCCAATATCATTAAATATTTAATACTAAGTGATGTGAGACAGGTATTAATATCATCATTAACTTCAAAACAGTTCCTTTCTTTGAATAATACAAGGTGACACAGGAACTAACTACAAATCATGTATTCCCCTACTTTGCATTTTTTCAATTAAATTTATCAATCAACCTTTTCCCTTAACACAGCTGTGGGTACATATACAATGGATGGTTCGTTAGAATGGGGTTCATTTGAACCCATAACTCTGTAATTTTGAATTGAAGTTAATTTTTGCTTCATACTATCTACTTTAGTCTTCAATTTGCTTAGTCTTTCAAATTCCAACTCTGCCGCCTGAGAGTCTCCTTCAAATGTAAACTTTACCAACCTCTTCTTTCTTTTCTTCAACAGTTTCTTCAAGCTCACATCATCACTGATCTCCATAAGGTCCTGAAGGGGAAAAAAAAGTGAAAACTTTTTAACCGAGGTCCTTCCCAATCCAAAAGAATTACAAGTGCAAAAAATAAAATAATGAAAACTGTTAACAAACATGGCCCTCCTTTCTTCAAGTGACTGAAAGAAAAAAAATGCTCTCTTTGAAATGCTTATAGAACATGACACATTGACACTAGTATAAAAGCACCTTGTTGCCATTTTCTCCTGGTGGTGGAGGAATTTCTGGTTGTCTTTTCTTGCTAGATGACTTCGTTTTCTTTCTTCCAGTGACATTTTTAACATCCTTTTGGGAATGTGTCATAGTAATTTTCGAGGTCTTTGGTTTCAAAAGATCGGCATTCTCCTGATTTTGTAATCTGGAGTTCTTTGTAGAAGTGATATTATGAAGCTGATCTGCTGCTCCTTCTGCTTGATGCTGAACAAAATCCACTCAAATTAGAGTTCATTGCAAATTCCAAGGACTAGACAATTTCTGACTGTGCGACACAAAAAGGAAGTCTTATATCTTCCAAAAATACATTATTTTCTTCATTTCGCATAAAGATGAGAATTTTCATCATATAATTTCCAAGGCATCTATCTGTTTTTAATCATCGAGCAATGCATATTAAATGATATATAGAAGGGATGACAGTTATGCAAAGAGCTACACGTGGGAGAATTTCTGGTAAAAATAGTGGAAGACAAAATAAACTTGCATAAATTGGACAATGAGAGATCAAAATGTGGCTTACCTTTCTCTTTTTAAGTGCTAAGTAACGTGCATTTTTGAACCATTTGCTGACCTGCATTTTCTAGCACATGTTAGTAACTAAAAGTCTGAACAAATAAAGAGTTTCTAGACATGCAAAAAGATCAAGAAAAAGTAATTGGAATAACTATGGGGACCAAGGTAGTGTGCACCAAAAGCAAATACAACTTCATAGGCAAATTCAAATGAGGATAGACAAAAGTAAGTCATCACCTTCTCAGTGTCAAGTCCCAGCTCTTTTGAAAGATCCTCTCTTATAGATCTTGGAGGAAGTTCGTTCTCAGCAAAAACTTGGTGAAGCTTCTGGCTCATTTCATAAGAAAATGGAAGGGAGATCAATTAAAGAACATACAACTCTTTTATAAATAAAAGGCTTAAATAACTTTTTAGTACATGTAAAATAGGTGATTTTGATTTTGCTACTTAAATTACCATTTTTTCGATTTTAGAACCTCACATATTTTTATGTTCGATTTAACTACCTACCGTGAGTGAGCTTCCGTTAACTATTGACGTGGCTAACGGAGCGCCACGTCAGCAAGTCCATGTCATTTAAAAATTACTAACTCAGCAGCCATGTCATTTCCATGACAGGTACCTTTTTCAAAAATAAAAATTTGTCATGTACCAAAATCAAACACAAATAAAGGTTAGGTACCATAATCAAACAAAAATAACCTTTTTCAAAAATAAAAATTTGTCAGGTATCAAAATAAAAAAAATAAATAAAGGTTAGGTACCAAAACCAAAACACCCATATTTTATAAGGATCAAAAAGTTATTTAAGCCTAAAATAATAAAGAAAAAAAGAGTTATGCACCACACAAATTTTTCGCTACCTTCTTCTTCCTCTTCCTCGACGCGATACTCCTTGAACTCCTAGGGCTTTTCGGGTGGCACTTAAAAGATTCAGGAGGCAGCCTCAACGGTAGCGGCCATGAGCTACAAGTAGAGCTGGGTATTTGGGTTTGGGCCCGCGGGCCACCCGCATAACTCGCAGCCCGCACGGTATACGGGCTTCAATTTTTTGAGCCCATTTAAATTGTGGGCTTTTTAGCCCGGTTCGTTTAACCCGCAGGTTAAATGGGCTTGACTGCAGGCTTCGCGGACAGTCCACGGGCTTTTTTGCCTTAATTAAAAAAAATGTATTTTTTTGTAGTTTAGTAAAAGTAAAATAAAAATAGAAACTAGACTAATAAAATAAAAAAATTATGGCCATTCTATTTGAAATTAGATACATTTCAAAATAGCCAACACCAAACCAAAACCTATAAAGAATAATTATCATACATCTAGTGATTAATTGGACTATAAAATGATTAAAAAAAGGATTTTTAAAAGGTTTTTAATTTGATTTTTAGTCATTTTTTTAATTTAATTTTTTTTAGACAATTGTTTTTAAAAGGGTTTGAAAAATGAGTTAATTTTCAAATTTTTAAAATTTGATTTTCCCTTTTTTTTAAATTTTTTTGTGGATGCAGGTCAGCCCATTTAACCCACGGGCTAAACGGTGCGGTCGCGGACTCGTTAAAACAGAGCCTGCTTAAATTGTAGGCTTTGCGGGGTGGGTTATGAGGGGTTGCGGGTTGTGGGCTCAAACGGGCGGGCTACCCGTATGCCCAGCTCTAGCTGCAAGCATCCGGTTCTGGCAAGCGAATTGAAAACAATGTCATGGAGAGCGTCATCACAGTGGAGGTAGGGGGAGACAAAATCGACCTGAGGAGGCACACTTAGGTGGGGAATCCCATGCTTACATTGTTAGCAGTAAAAGTAAGAGGGGGTAAAAATTTGCATGAATTGAAATGAACGAATGCAACATAGGAGAGATAATAAGTGGGATTGTGTTGAGGTGCAACGAATGCAACATAGGAGAGATAATAATGACGACGATAATTAACTGTTTTTGTGAGTTGAGGAGTATTATGTTGGAAAAGAGAAAAAAAAAAAAGGGAGCGGAGAATTCGTGTAGTGCAATAACAACGATAATTAACTTTTTTTTTTTTTTGTTTTAGGCTTAAATAACTTTTTGGTACTTATAAAATATGGGTGTTTTGGTTTTGGCACCTAACCTTTATTTTTGTTTTATTTTGGTACCGGACGAATTTTTATTTTTGAAAATGGTTATTTTTGTTTGATTTTGGTACCTAACCTTTATTTGTGTTTGATTTTGGTACCTGGCAATTTTTTATTTTTGAAAAAGGTACCTGTCGTGGAAATGACATGGCTACCGAGTTAGCAATTTTTAAATGACATGGACTTGCTGACGTGGCATTCCGTTAGCCACGTCAGTAATTAACAAAAGCTCACTAACGGCAAGTAGTTAAATCGAACATAAAAATATGTGAGGTACTAAAATCGAAAAAATGGTAATTTAGGTAGCAAAATCAAAATCGTCTATTTTATAGGTACTAAAAAGTTATTTAAGCCTAAATAAAATGACCAAGTGTTTCTAGTAGTACCTCAACTGCATCATGCGGAATCCTAAAACAACGCCTTTTGATCTTTGTGCTTGAAGAATCTTTTCTAGTCATGTTGTTGTGCTCATTATTGGGGTGCTTATTCTCACTTTCATGCAAAGTCATAAGAGAATCAACAGCATCAGACTCCTTTTCTCTTCGCTTTCTTTTGCCAGGACCCCAGTCTTCATCTTCACTCAATTGTTCATATGCAGGAGCATCCTTCCCAAACATTTCCTGGAAAAGATGAACTTGGATGAAACTTCTTTTGCATGATCTAAACTATTCTTAAATTAAGACAGCAAACAAAATCAGGAACTCTATTTTTTAGTAGTATTTCCATGCATAATGATTATATGTCTACATCACATCTAAGGGTAAGTGATACGTCTATTTGGCAATACATGTTTTAAATCAAAGCACTAAAGCACAAAGAAGACAGAAATATTTACCAACCCAATTCATAAAAATCAATATCAGGATAATATTTCCAGTGAGAAAGAGCAACAGTGTGTCTGTAAAATGACTGGTAAAATGACAGCCTTAAAGTTTAAGATAATCAACACTGGGTCAGTAACTCCCATACCACCACTGAAGTTGTAGCTTTAAAATTGAGGACTTCAATTTGCTTTTCTGAAAGACAACTTTATATACTTACATCATAAAGTTTCTTGTAGTCAACAGCTTTTCGCTGCCTACGCCCACAGGCTTTGTCCTCAGACTCATCAGAATCTATGTTGTTATTGACAGAAAAATATTCATGACTGACACCATCGACAGGAGAACATTCACCATCAGAAGAACAGAGACTGGTAGAACTGCTTAAGTCATCAGATGCACTATCATCAGTTCCTTCCATATTGATATTGTGGCTGTCTTCTTTCCTCTCTGGATCATAATCATCATCTTCAGAATCATCTGATGGCCATTCTTCTTCAGGATTCAGTAATGCAGTCTCACCATCAGGTATAGCAGCCTCTTCTTTGAATACATCCTTAAATTATGGCAGAAAGGAATTAGTTGAACCAATAGGAATATATGGATTTGGATTCTTTAAATTGAGGAGTACACTTAGGAGAACAAAGTCTAATAAATAACAGTTGATGAGAAAATTGAGCTAGTATATTCTCATACATACATATATATATATATATATATATATATATATATAGAGAGAGAGAGAGAGAGAGAGAGAGAGAGAGAGAGAGAGAGAAAGAGAGAGAGAGAGAGGGAGAGAGAGATGAAAACAGAAAAATAGATGGTGCAAGAGATTATTAGGTTAAAAACCTGCCAAGTACTGTGCAAGGAGAAGTGAGTTCCAAGATGAGCATTCATTGCCTCCAGTATTTCCATCTTACATTCACAAAATTTACAAAACCAGCCCTGCTCTCCGGGAGGAACTGCAATTTTATTTAATGAAGTCAATGCACAGGAAGTTGCATCTTAACAGAAACCTTGGAAAGCATCTAAGGGAACTCACTATTTTCAGTGTCCAAAGGAGGGTCTAGACATTTTTGGTGAAAAGCACGCTTGCATCTACCATTGCATAGTATAATATCATTATCTGGACGTTCTTCATGCACCTTACACTTTACACACAATATCTAGATGTAAGAAAAATAGAAAAGTGAATATACAATTTCTAATATGTTGAGCCTTGTCACTCCATACAACTTAACTTCAGAAAATGAATGATAAATGGCTAGCAAAATTTTTTGATAAGGTGTGAAGTAGGCTCACAAGTATTAAAATGGAAAGAGTAGAGAAAACGTTTAAATGCAATGAAGTATTCAAAGTGTTGATACTTGCTCACATGTTCATGATAAACAGATCCATCCAGAGCAATGGCAGTATCTTCAATGCTACTCAATGAACCAAGAGAATCTAACTGGTGAATAGCATCACGAATACCAAGTCTACATTTTAAAATCTGCTTCCTTGCTCTTTGTAGCTCCTTTTCTGGCCTAATCTTTTCTCGACTGTGAAAGGAATTTCCATCAATGCAAAAAAAAGAATAATGATGAGCCACAGTGCTATTTGTCAAGGGCTAGTATTGGGTAAAAATAGCTAATAATTGTTTTCAAATAAGATCACACTGCATTGCCACAAGCTGTTTTCCATGAAAAATATTTGGAGAAACAAAACCATTCTGGTTTATATTATAATCAACTGTATAGCGTACCCATACTAAGTTTTTGATGGAAAACATAAATTCAACTTAAAAGAGTACATGAAAGTTCCTCCTATCACCAAATTCAATTGAAGTATTACTCAATAAACCAGCCATTTATATACTTGTATTTCCTTTCAATAATATAGTCCCCTAAATTTTTTTTCTGATAAATTTCAAGTGACATAGAGCAGCATACACTTCTTATAATAACAATAACAAAAATCAATTAAAAAGTATCCCATACCTCTGACCTTTCCAACCTTCTCCAGAGTAAGCATCAATAAGGTTCTGCTCTAGCTTCATTTTGATTAAAAGATACCTTGTTCTCCTCTGCAGGCGTGAAGGATCATCAAGATCCACATTATTCCTTTGCCTTTTCTTCTTTCTCTTTCTCTTCATTTTTTGAAGCTTTACCACCCCGTCAGCATCTTCCCCCTCTTTTCTAGAGCTAAGAGAAGCTTTTTTACCTTGTAACTTTGAGGATGGCTTCTGTGGAGATTTTTTGTTCTTCATAGGCAAATTTTTTCCAGTAATCAATTTCTTATCTGAAGAATCCTTACATGGCCCTTTGATCTTGAGAGAAGAGATAACTCTCTTCCTTGATATGTCAGTACCAACATTTTTTGTGTGAGATTTTGATCCCACTTTCACTTTATCCTTCTTCCCTTGGCCCTTCTTACGCACCTTCAAAGGACTGGATTTTTTAGATCCTTTGTTGTTTAACTTCTTCTCACTATCACGCATACTGATAATTATGTGCCAATCCTGAAACTTTAGCACAAAATGGATCAAGTGACATTCAAAGTTAATCGTATAATGATAGTCTAGATTGAACCATTCCTGCACAAACACGAATTTTGAATAAAAAAGGACAATGATTGAACAGAAATTGCACTTGGTAATGCAGATTAATGTTGCTTCTTATCCATTGTTCAAATACGATTACTCAATAACCTTAATCATATTCAGAGAAGAAAAATGCTGAACCGTAAAAAAAAATGAGCACTACAATTGATCAAATACTTAAAATCTAGGCAGGATGAAACAGTGCCAAACATTATACGAATTAGCAAAGAGTGGAGCATTACATGGATAGTACTCGTAGAAGAAAGAACATTGAAACATGAATTACTTGATGAATTTAACAAAAAAGAAAAGTCAGGGTATGATGCTTAAGACCCTGATCATTAGAATCGCAAATAAGTTATAACCAGTTATTCAAATCGAGAAAAACAAGCACTTGTGATCAGAAGAAGAACACACACCAAACACCCCAAGTTGTAAAGAAACAAAAAAAAAAGGCCATGATACGATGGAAAGACCTTGACTTTGAATCCAAATGTCAAACCCCACAAGAGTTTGAGACCAAAGAAACAAAACCAACCTGTAACTGAAGAGAAATAATGTGAAAGATCAGAACTTTCTAAGACCCTGAAGCTGTGTGAACATGTTGAAAGTGCATGAGTTGGAAGGATTAAATAAGTGAAGTTTGATTGAGAGATTGGTTTGAATTTGAAATTGGGTCTCAGATTCCCAATGTTGATTGATGGAACCAGTCGCCGCCAATAGCTACCCCAAGCGCCACCAACGGTTAGCTAAGCTTCTTGTTATGTTGCCATTCCCATTCCATGAATCTCTCTCTCTCTCTCTCTTTCTCTTTTTTCTCTCTCTTTTTGTATGTGTGGTTTTATTGTACAAACAAGTAATTGTGGTGGCAGAAACTAAAACGAAAAACAAAAACAAAACATTGGTTTGCTCTCTGGGAAAATCAGATTCTTTGGTGAATCATAGACACTGTTGCCGATTCTGTGTAGCCAATGTTTGTGTCTCAACTCGTCAATGCAACATAGGAAGCAAGAATTAGAATGCTCGGTTATATACAAGAAAAAGAGAATGAATCTTTATGTGATCTCCGAATTACAGATTTATTTTACTGTCAGGCTATGCTTGCTACAATTTGGTAAATGGTATTGTAACAAAAATTAAAACGGGAATAGGTAATAACAATTTTGTTTTTTTTTTCTTCTGAATAATGTTTTTATTTTATTTATCTCTCCTGTTTTTTTATGCATTAAAGGTGGTGTTGTTGTGCAACTTATAATTTGAAGTTAATCTCATTCAAGATAAAGCGATTACCAATGCAGATGTTTGTAACGAAATCATTTTTATGCGTGAAGTCAAGAAACAAACTTTAATTAGTTAATATATTTAAATTTATCTGTGGCAAACTCTTTTGATTTTATATTCATTTTTTAACACTTTATTTTATTTATATGCATAGTAATCATTGAAGGTTTACTAAAAACATATCTTAAAAGTTACTTTAGCATATCATAAATTGACGTGTTTAAAATTGTGATAAGGAGTGTTTAATTTTGTTTCATTCTAAAAAAAACTAACCTAAACATGTATCAAACTTTTACTTTTTAAATAATATATTTTTGTCCTAAGAATACTCATTCGTAAAAGTCATATTTTATAAATTTAATTTTAATATGTTATTAATAAAATGTTTCATTCTTGTGCCTGGGAATGTGTTATCATATTATTTGATAAGTTAAATATTTTATATATAACTAGAATTTTAGCATGTGTATTATACAGACTAAATGTTTATTTTATACAACTAAAAATTAAAATAAAAAACATTTTTAAATATATAAATTATATTATAATTAAAATATGTAATTAATAAATATATTTGTACTTATAAATTATATTTGAAAAAAAAGATTATGCACTGATAGTGTAAAATAATTTTGTACAGTTATCTAGTCACAACTCACGATGTATGATAAGTTTGTTGACTTTTATAATAATTATCTTAAAAATCATTCAAACAAATATTTGTGATTGGATGACAGTATAAAACTGTTTTACACTGTCAATACATAGTCATTAAACTTATTATATTTTAGATTTATGATAACTAATTTATATTGTGATATATTATTATTTTAATTATTGATAATTTCTTTTAAAAAATATTGAAATTCAAGTTAGAACTAAATATATTATAAATGATATATTGAAAAAAAGATAAAATGTTAATTTGAATAATTCAGTTTATATTAAAAGCATAAAAGGATATATCAAATACATTTAAACTATTCAGTTGATATTAAAAGTAGAAGAAGGTATACATATGCATGTTAGGAGAGTGAAGTAAATTACTTCATGAGAGAAGATAATATTAAAAAATGAGAATGGATGCGAGGGAGAGTGGGAAGAGTAAAACAACATAGATAGTTTTATACGTTTATGTATAAGGATATTATTTATATAGACATATTCACAAAATACATTTGGTGTCAATACTAATTAAATTAAATTAAATCATGACGTGGAAAATGCTTACAAATGTAAAACACAAAATATTAATTTGTTGTTAGGACTATTAAGATATCAATTCAAATTTTCAAATAAAAGCAAGTATAAGAAAATTTACGAGGTATTGGAATTTATTTGGACTCTAGGATAACTTTATTATTATAATGTTATTTGTGTATGTTCTATTGTTGGATCTTTGTTAC
This sequence comes from Pueraria montana var. lobata, assembly GCA_026413185.1. Taxonomy (NCBI): domain Eukaryota; kingdom Viridiplantae; phylum Streptophyta; class Magnoliopsida; order Fabales; family Fabaceae; genus Pueraria; species Pueraria montana. The sequence continues at coordinate 67,444,935 of CM048649.1, read as the reverse complement.
GTGTGCCATGCCAAGTCTTCCCCCAACAAAGACTTCATAATGAATCATGTTTAAAATCTTATAAATTTTGTTTTCCTTTTTAAATTTTATTTTACTTTTGTCATTAACTCATATTAGGGTATAAGTATCTAACTAAGCGTGTGTGTTTGTTTAAGTAGTGTGGTGAAATAGTGCCTAAATCCACAGTGAAGAGAAAGTCACACAGAATCGTGGTAGCTTTTTCACGTTTTTTTTCCATGAATTTTGGTTCTCACCACGGAATCAATGCCAAACCAAACATATCATAACTTGACTCAATTTTAACAAAGAAAATACACTTTGATTGAATTTGAATTTTCTCGGATTTACAAAAGCAATGACAAGGTCGAGGATATAACTAACTACCCACCCCATTCCCAAATGATCTATACTCATAGTAAAAAGAAATCTCATTTGATAAGTTTTGTGTGTATATATAAGGAGGAATTAAGCTATTTCATGAGTAATTCTTGTTAAAATTGCTCCTTTCAATAACTCTTTGTATATACTATCATTAAATTTTATTAATTTATCTGTTGAATTAAAAATTCTTATTAAATATTTAAATTTTTATAAAAATTTAAAACTATTTGATACTTTATTAAATAAATTTAATTTAATGTATATTACACTTTTTAAAAATATAAGTAAATGTTTACTACAAGATTACATAAAAAAATGTTTGATTTATTTAAAAGTTCACGTACATAATTGTTGAAGTAATATCAAAATATTCATCAGTTAAATTATTAAAATTTAATATGTACAAAGAGTTATTGAAATGAATACCTTAACCAATCTTACTCTTAGAATAACTCTCTCTCTCTCAATTTGGCTGCAAATTTCCTACACAATAAAAATGAAAGTAAATTCATTTTTTGTACCTTTACTTTTCTTAAACCTATCCCCAAGTGGGGATAGGGAAAACCTACTATTATTTTAAAATTGTCTTAAGATATGTTTGGATAAATTTTTCCTTGAACACTTACAGGAAAAAATTAAAAAAAATGAAATAAACTTTCTCATAAACTAAAATTAGTGTGTGTATAAACTAATTTGTAAAAACAATATACTTCTCTATAAATACTTATAAATAGAAGAAGAAAAAATTAAATAAATTTCCATATAAGCTAAAATTACTGTATACATAAACTAATAAGTGTTAATGGAAAAGTTTATCCAAATGTATCCTTAATCCTTTAAAAGTCTCCTCTATATCTTCTAAGTAAGTAAAAAGAAAGTTGTGCTATACACGTGCCATAAATTTTAAATATTTGTGTTTTCACACCAATTTTAAAAGTATCCATATGTCAGATTATATTAGTCCGTTATTTGTTTTCAAAAAAATTATTGTTAATTATAGAACATACTAAGGGGGCAAAATGATTGTAGCCAGATGGGATAATACTTCAATTCCATAAAGATTAGATAGTTACATTGTCTTCAGCATGAAGTAACAGTTGTGATTCTAAACTGAATGAAATCATGTTTGAAAGTTGAAACATGGAACACGTCCATAATGTGAATGTGAATAGCAGCATAACACTTGGAAATGATCTATCGGGTGAAACTGAATTCTTTTGCTCCACTATCCAAATAATCTAACTTTTGTAAGCTGCAAAAAGAAAAAATAAAAAGAAAGGGCATATCAAAAATTTGTTTTAATCAACTCAATTGGGCTTTAAGAATAGCAGTATAGCACTTGGCAAAAATTTGCTTAAAAGTGCTTTGGCTGCAAGAAATAAGGACCAACCACATTGACATCGTATAAAATATTGAAATTTTTTTATGTAAATGAATTCAAATATAAATATAAGAAGTATAAGAAAATAATGAAAATAAAATGTTTCTTTTTCATTGACTTGTTTCAAAAAAATCACAAGATGCAGCTGCTGACGTGACTTGTTTCACTTTCATGTAAGAGATGATCATGATTCCGAAACAGACATCGCAGAGGAGTTTGGATGACTTGGCCTCATTATTGAATTATCCAATCCTTCCTCAACCTTCTATTGAAATGAAATCCAATCAATAAGGATGACACAAGAGAATATATATATATATTTTTTTTTAATTTGATTTTATTTATGTCACTTGTGCATTTGATTTTATAAAATAGATTAATTAAGCTTATCAAAAAAATAAAATAGATTAATTAAAGTATATGTATATGCTTATTGGGTAAACATAATTAACAAGTATGATACATTATGCATGATATTGGATCAAGTAATGTGGAATTTGTGATTACTGAAAATTAGGGTACTTAACTCGCTCTCCATTATCGACACTTCCAATCACGTTTCTAATTTTGTTGTGGAAAGAAAGTTAAGAGAAAAAGATTTTGTTAAAAAATTAAAATACAACTCACCATGAAACATCTTAGGTTTTTCCTTGAAGGTCATATTGATCTAGTGATCTCAACTATGTTGTTGAAAAGTATGATACTAATATTAACATATTAGTTTAATATGTGTATGTTTACAATTGCATGTGTTGTTGATGGCTTCAGCCTTTGCTTCACGTGTTCGCCCTTGACACAACGTATAATAAATAAGCTAACAAAGACTGACCTGAGATTTTTTTTTTTTAAATGTCAGAATTGTGTTATTTTATTTGGATTTGTTTAATGCTCCGACTTAATATGGACTTTCAATCCATTGGGCCGAGGTTGGTGAAATAATACCCATCCTAAATTTTTAATTCAATAAATACATTTTGTTTGAAGATAAAGTCTCTCTTTAGATAATTTTTTATAATTTTTTTCTTAAATATTCATAGGAAAAAATTTAAAAGTAAAATGAATTATTTTCTTACAAATTAAATCAATTTATGCACTTAACTTTTATAAAACGCTCTCTAATATAATTTCCATAAAAGTTGGTGTGCATAAGTTAATTTTAAAAATCATACCAACAATCATTTCTAATAGATAGTGCAGAAAATTTGAGTTTAATAGTCATGCATTGATTGACAGTGTAAAATAATTTTACAGTGTCATTCAATCACAAATAACCGTTGATATAAATTTTAAAATATTTACCATAAAAATCAACAAACTTATTATACATGGTGAGTTCTGATTAGATGACGATATAAAATTATTTTACATTATTAGTGCATAGCTTATTTTCTCATAAAAATTTATACTGACTCTGCACATAAATTAGAACAATTCAACCCAAAAGGTTGGCGCAATGATGTAAGGTCCTGATGCATTCACATGAGAGAGAACGATCTATTTAGCGGGAGAACTCATGTTCGATTCCCTCCGTGTGCAAAATTTCCTTGGGCCAGCGGTAGCCACGCACCGCAAGCGGGATTAGTCTCTGACCCAGTGAGTTAGGGGACACCCGTGGTCTCTGACCCAGGAAAAAAAACAGAAATTAGAACAATTCTAAGTCCTCTTATAACATTTTCCTATTTTATTTGTATGATAAGTATTGAATGTGTTTTATTTTAAAAAAATATATATTAAATACTTTACTTTTTCATTTGATATTTTTTTATAAAATAGGTGGAAAATTTGTAGAATGTTAACATGACATTATTTTTCAAAAATGTTTTAAACAAACAAAGAATGAAATAAAAGTAATACTATTTATATTTTTCTGAAAAACTAAAAATATTAATAATTTGACGAACCATACAGCCATTCCTATTCCTAATCTGAGAGAAGTCCAGGCTGTGCAGTCCAATGTCCACGATGAGACACCGAAGCCGAAGTTGGATCCCACGTTTAAGCACTCAAAAGAGAAAAGAGTATGGGCATTTTGGTATTTTCATGCAAAACCAAACGGAACCCGCCTTTTTCTGTTTTATTGAAAATCAAGGAACAGAATCTACACAAACTGTGGTCAAATTTTTCCATAAATTAGTTAAGGCTCACAAAACTTAAAACTACCAAAATACCCTTTGGTCGTTGGTTCCTTCTTTTTGTCGTTGGAAAACGACACAGTGACAAAGAAGAAGAAGGAAGAAGGAGAAGAACATTCATTGTTCCCTTCTTTCTCTCTTTCCATCAAATTCAATAATTTGGTGAATGGGAACGTTCCAGACCTTGAGAAAAGCCTACGGTGCTCTCAAAGACTCCACAACGGTTGGCCTAGCCAAGGTCAATAGCGAATACAAGGTAAATTTTATATTCATCAATCACTTTTATTTATTTATGTATTTTTCTAGAAATTAATCTTCTAGCTCAATTTATTTTAATTTTTCAGATTTTCTCTAGTTTATACGTTTTGATGTTGTTCCATTTTTTTTTTATGTAAGGAATTGGATATTGCAATTGTGAAGGCTACAAGTCACGTAGAATATCCTCCTAAGGAACGTCATGTTAGAAGTGAGTTCTCAAATTTTGTTGAATATATAAATATAAATGAAAATGATGCCTTTTCCATTTTCATCGTGAAATTAGTTTCATTGAGACTTTGAATCATTAATCTTCAATCTACTATTGTGCTTGGTTTAATTCCATCGATCTCATTGCTTGCATTGGAAGAAATTACAAACGAGATCATTACCAATTTACCATAATGCCAACTTTGCTCTTCGTTGCAGAAATATTCTATGCAACTTCAGCACACCAACCGCGGGCAGATGTAGCTTACTGCATACACACACTTGCCAAGAGGCTTTCAAAGACACGGAATTGGATAGTGAGTCCTCTCTTAATACCTCTTTGATTGCACTAACAGCTGCTAAACAGACAGCTCATTTTTTGTTTACCTGTTCACGTGATTTATGGTAAAGTGTTTTGTTTTTGAAGAGTGTTGGAAAAGATGTTGTTATGCTTGCTTTCTTCTTGAAAATGAACAAACATTAGCATAGAAAGGGGGAATAAAAGGAAAATGGGAATGATATAATTGTCATGAATCAACTATCCTAAAAGCTTAATTAAGCTGTTTAGTGAAAACATGTGACTGATTTTTATATTATGGGCCCTTTTACCTCATAAATATGAAATATAAAACTACAAATTGTGGCTCTAAGACTATAATGCCTTTCCAAAACAAATGGGATATGAAATGTCCAGCGTATAACCCTTGTGGAATGGAACATTCTGGGGCTAAATAATTCTTAGGTTCAGTTTATCATTGATAAAGAGAGAGGGAATGGGATTTGCACGCAATTCTACTAAATAAAGACAATTTTTCAAAACTTTCTTGACATTGTTTGTAACTGAATAATGGCATGTCACATTACAGGTTGCTATAAAGACATTGATAGTCATTCATAGAATATTGAGAGAAGGTGATCCTACTTTCAAAGACGACCTCATAAACTACGCGCGCAGGGGACATTTTCTTCAAATATCAAATTTCAAAGATGACTCAAGTCCTCTAGGTAGATTCGATTAGACAGACCCTCTTGTTATCTGTTTTTTTTTTTCTTTCATTTCATATGCTTAATTAGATTTCTCTATGCAGCTTGGGACTGTTCTGCATGGGTTCGAACCTATGCACTATTTTTAGAAGAAAGGCTTGAATGTTTTAGAATCCTTAAGTATGATATCGAAGCTGAACGTTTAACAAAACCATCACCAACTATAACTCAGGTTTGTGCTTTGCCTTTTAATTTTATTTAACATTCATTTTTCCATGCTACTTTTATTACTACTTTTAGAAAATTAGTAACTTTCAGCTTTGACAGGGACATAGCAGAACACGGATGTTGACTAGTGAAGGGCTTTTGGAGCAGCTACCTGCACTGCAGCAACTTCTATACCGACTATTTGGTTGTCAGGTAAGAATTTGTGGAGAAAACTTTGATTTGGTTATCTTCATGCTCTTTATCTTTTATGCCATATTTCTTTTCATTGAAATGACTGCATTCTATTTCCCTTAGAAAACATTTAATTTTCTTTAATATCTTGCAGCCTGAAGGATTGGCTTTCAGCAATTATCTAATACAGTATGCACTGGCCTTGGTAATGCTTGTTTAATTTGTACTTTTTCACGTAATAGCACTTTCACAGTAACTTAGTGAATTAGACTGCCGAATTGCCATACTCATGAATTTATTTCTTATAATGCAAAAATGTTTCAGCCTAATTCCTCCTTATCTCCTATTTACTTTCATTTAAAAAAATGACTTCTTTAAAAATAAGCTCTCTTTTCAGATAGAGAAGTGAGAATTTTCAATTGGTAAACAAATTAAAGTTAATATTATTTGCACATGCATGGCAAGTTATAGATTTGTTAAAATCTACTTTAAATTATTCTTTTGTTAACTTTTATTTTTTTTTCCTTTTCTGAAGTTAACAATGCATTTCAGAGGAATCTAATCCTAACAACAACAACAACAAAAATTGACTTTTTTCTCTTCTAGGAATCCATTTACCGAGAGCATTGTATTATTTCTCTAACTTAACTTTTCCGCTTCTGGAAATATCATTCAGGTATTGAAAGAGAGCTTCAAAATATATTGTGCCCTGAATGATGGAATCATAAATCTTGTGGATGTGGTAACGTCTATCTCAGTTTAACATGTTATTTTGATTACTTCACTTGAATTTTAAATTGTACTAACTAATGAAAGTTGCAGTTCTTTGATATGCCAAAATATGATGCACTGAAGGCGTTACAAATTTATAAAAGAGCTGGCCAACAGGTTTACTATGATGCTTTCCTTCAGACCCATTCTTTTTGTTGTCCAATTTGAATTGTTTCTTGTGCTCAATGAAGCTTTCCTAAAGGGTCATACTTGTTGAATTGATGATCATTCTTACTGTGCAGGCTGAAAATCTTGCTGATTTCTATGAATACTGCAAGAGATTGGACCTTGCTAGGAATTTTCAATTTCCAATCTTGAGACAGGTTCTTTCTTGCTCATTTATAAAATAGTTAATTTGATATCATATACAGTTTCTCACTGAGATCTTTCCCGTAATAAACAGCCACCTGCTTCTTTTCTTGCCACGATGGAAGAATACATTAAAGAAGCACCACTGACTGCTACTAAGAGACTGGTAAGAAAAGTGATATACAAATTTATTCGAGAAAGCCTGTGCCTTATATGCGTTTTGTGTATGAGCTTCAAAGAACCAATATGCATCTCTTTCTAAACTAATATAATGGTAAATCTGGACCTGGTGAATCCAAATCAACTCACGGAGATTTATGACATGCAATATGGCAAATGAAGCTTAAGCCACTTCCTCAGGGAGTGGAAAAGCTGAATGGCCTTTAGAACGAGCCAAAGATTTATCGGGACGCTATAAAACAACTTAGCAGTTGATAGAAAAACTTAGGGACTGAAAACTGCTATATTATGTTAATTGTTCTTTAACTTTCGTGTATGCCCACAACGTATTTGCATGTTATGGTTGGTTAATAAATGTCATACAACATCAGGAGTATCACGAAAGTGATCAATCACCTCAAAGAGAAGAAGCAGAACCCCAAGAATCTGAAAAGTCTCAAGCAAGTGAGAAAGCTGATGAAGAAGTCAATGAGGAAGAACCGGTAGATAAAGATGAAACACAGCCTAAGGAAGAGGAAGCTGAACTTCCTCCTTTGATATCAACTGATTCTACTGATGATTTGCTGGTATGTTTTTCGGTTATGTGGTATTGGTATGAATGTTTTGAGATGTTGGTTTGACGGAATAATAATAACATATATCTGTCCTTTGCAGGGTCTAAACGAAATAAATCCAAAAGCTCAAGAACTAGAAGAAAGCAATGCTTTGGCGCTTGCAATTGTACCATCCGGTGGTAAGGCCTAGAGTAATTGATAATTAAAGACTTAAGCTTTTATAGTGCATGCCTCTAGAGAATGTAGATTGGAATTTGCTTCACTAAGATATATTACATCGAGATAATCTTCCAGAGGTTCAAAGAATCACAATTTAAATTATGCAATGCTTGTTAGAGTTTCCAAATGGAAACGAGAATATGACTTATATGTACATATGGGCACTCCATAAAAAAAATCCGAAACTAGTGAAGAAAACTTATAGAATGAAAGACTGTCTTTTATTTTATACCACAAAGCAGATAAGAGAAATGGGTGATGATATGCTAGCACTCACTCATTTCACACAGATAATTTCATCAAAACTCATAAGGATACCTGTGTCATTGCCCTTCCCTGCTGTAGTCAGTCACATACATTATCACCAGGACTTGATCCAAACTTGCTTCAATTATTTTCTTTTTAAACGTCAATCATGTCCATCATTTAGCTAACCGTCATTCTTGATTGCTACTTGATTCAATTCTAATTCCAAGAGTTTGCAATTTTATGTAGGACATAACTCAAACAATCTTGCTTTGACTAACATAAGCGGAACTTCTGGTTGGGAACTTGCACTGGTTACAACACCAAGTAACCATACAAGCCAAGCAACAGATCGCAAAATGGTTAGTTTTTACCTGCTTGTCATACTTAGTTTGAGTTCCTCTGTTTATAAGAGGCATGCTAATCAACATGATCATGTTACTTGCACACGCTACAACCAATGTGGCCTAAATCAACTTTTATATGATATTCATCTCACATAATAAGGCTATAGATACAGTTCCAGTGTTCCACACATGTCAATAACAGTAAAGGTCTGCTTGAAAATGGCTGTTAAATGCATATACTGCGTACAATCTCATATAAAGAATGGCTCACAGTGCTTTCCATCTTAAGCTAAATGAGGCTATGGTTTGTCCTTTAAATCTAAAAGATAACAACACTATTGTTCTTTTTCCCCTCTTTTGTTGAGTCAGGCTGGTGGGTTTGACAAGCTATTACTAGACAGTTTGTATGAAGATGAAAATGCCAGGAGACAACTTCAACTTCGAAATGCAGGCTATGGATATGAGGGAATGGATACACATAATCCATTTGATCATTATAATCAGCAGGATCCATTTGCAATGTCCAACAACATAGCACCTCCAGCCAATGTGCAAATGGAATTCATGGCTCAGCAACAGCAGCAAATGATGTTCCAACAACAGCAACAACAATATAACATGATGATGGTCCCTTATCAGTATCCACAGACTCAATACAATCAACAAATGCCAGTTATGGGTTCTTTTAATCCATTTAGTGATCCCTTACCCATGCCTAGCTATTCTTATAGTTCCATGCATCATCAAGGAAACTACCACTTAATGTAGAGTTCAGCTTCTTTCCAACTTAATCCTCCTCTTTTCTCTCCCCCAATCCCCTGCCCGCAAAGGATGCGTTCTTTGTTATTTTAAGTAGGATAACACTAACTTTCTTAATCAAAATCCCATTCATTATTGGCCGGTGAGTGTGACATGTACACATTTTTTTTTGTAACTATCAATGATTCATTTTTCATCGGGCGTTCTTGGGTGCACCCTTAAAAGTTGCATCAAATGGTGCACTTGAAAAATAAAGTTACCAGAGCGATGGTCCAAAGTTTGAAACAGAGTAATCTAAACAGAAAACAGGCCTCATTGACTATTATTCCGACTGAATAATCAAGAAAGAAAACACGCCTCATTGACTATTATTCCAAGTTTAATGATTCATTTATCTTACCAGAACAGCCTGGCAAACTGAAGTCAACGAGACTGTACTGTACTTGCAGTTCAGAACCACCTTATAATCAGGGTCACAGATTCTCTAGGGAGGATTAATCCCACACACAAAGGATATAAGGCCCATAGTCTACCCCCCCCCCCCCCCCAAAAATATACCTATACCCATGTACAGTGTCAGGTTTTTTGTGTTTGCTGTGTCCCTTGAAAATGCTAACTAACTGGAGTACTGAACAAATATATGACATGCATTGTGAATTTGACCGGAACCAGAACTGGTTTTCGCTGTGAAATTCATGTCCCACAAACCAAAATAAAAATAATGACAAGTGATCGTGATAATAAGAGTAGATTAAAGAGTAAACACAAAATGAAACTTATTCTATCTCTTTCCTCCCAGCAAGCATGATCTAAAATTCAATATTAATACTCTAGGATCCTGCATGGATGTATGTGTATGAATTTTTCAAGTCAAGTTTTTAGTTTAGATTTCACGCTAGACTCTTTCCACGATACCAAATGCCCCTCCAGTCAAATACAAGGATGCTTGACCAAGATCTATTAGTTACATATAAAATCTCTTTTGAATATAACTTGCACATCTTAAGACTTGTCATGGTGAGTTCATGCCAAAAAAAATTGTATCTATCTCTTTTCAATTAGAAAAATGTTATTTGTACAACAAATTTTACAACAATTGAGAGAGAAAATGAGAAGAGAGAGAGAAGTATGGAATGTGATGAGTGATGTGATCGAGAGATAGAGAGAAAAAATATTGTTGTATAAATTGTTGTATGAATTGTTGGATCAATAATACAACTCTTTCAATTATAACATGAGAGAATCCAAATCGTAAATCATACTAGAGGATTTGACAAATAGTCGCCAGCAAGGCAAGGCAGATTTATAATTCTTACCGACTCTTCCTGGGTCTACTCAGACAAACTTCTTTATCTTCAAAATTTTAGCACTTTTTTTTGGTATTATTTGAATAGATCTATGAACAATCTATCACATTTCTTGAGATAAACATAAATCACCCCTTTTCCCTCTTTCGTTAAAAGAACTATTTCACGTACAATGGCAACAACGTGCAAGTTAGCTTCTATGGTTGCATGCTCTGCAGCTTTTCAATGGGAAATCAATGCTTTAATCATAGAACTTAATAGAAACTACGCAATGCTAAAATAGTAAACTACAAGCAACTTCAGCGACAGTGCTAAACTTGTTTCCTCTTATGAATTCTACTACAGTTATATGTACATGAATAGATATATTCATTGAATTGAGGAGGTGTTTGGTCGTTCAGAGGAATGCTGAAAGAAGCTTTTGCTTTATTAGTTACACAAATACATACATCACCCAATGTAAAAGGTTCAACATGACAACATTGGTTATTTTAAGTGCTTGGTCACCAACCAAATTATATTATATACAAATAACCAAAAAACGTAAGAAGGGTTAATCCCAAAGCAACCAGTAGTTCACCTGAGCAGGAATTCCCATTTCTAAGCAAGGTAGCTTCTTGATCTTCAAATAGCTTAGTTCCTCCCTGAGTCTCTCATTGAGATTGCAACCCTGAAAATTATACACTAGTTGAGCTCAGCAGGGTATCAAATAAAGACAATTCTAAAATGATATCAACACACACACACACACACCAAATGCATTAGTATTAGTTACTTACCATGATATCCATTCATCCTTCCTCATCTTCAGAGAGAGTCACATTTTCAGTGGGTGTCATAAGCTTGAGTTGCACAGTAACCTCCATGGCTCGTGGGGTGGCAATAGCATTCCCAGATTCGTCGTCTAACATAGTGAAAAACGAATAGGGTTGAGTTGAGAGTGAGTTATTAAAGAAAGAATAAAGAGAAGTATGACCGACCTTGAAGGAAGAAGGGATGAGAGGGGATGGAGAATTTGTGAAGGAAAGGGGAAGGAGGAGGTGGGACCCAGAAGGAGGAACCGGGGAGGAAGGGGAGCCAATCGGGTGTGGCCTTCTTCACCATAACACGGTGGACGTGCTCCTCCAACAGCTTCACTCCATCAATCTCAACCCACTTGGCTTTCGTGGCTTCGGAGGATCGGTGGCGATGGCAGAGTAAGACGCCCTTCTTGGCCCATTCGGAATGACGGAGTAGAGTCTTGGAGATGAACCTGGCCATCATATGGTTATGGGATGGGACCAAACCAGATACCTTCCCCCTTTTCAACACACTACGCCAAACTAAACAAACACAGGGATTTGTAGACTTAATTATAAACTAAATAATAATTCAAGAATCTAATTAAAAATTATCAAATAATTTAGGGATTTGTACACTAATTTGACCTTAAGAATATTAAATGAAAACATAAAAAAAAGTAGGTTTAAATAATCTTTTAACTTCTATAATATATAATTGTTTTTGTTTGGATTTTTTTAAAAATTTTGGTCAATATTAATTTTTTTTAAATTTAATCCCTCACATTAATATTCATTGTTTATGTAATTAACATATATTGGAAAATGGATTTGTCTCTTCTATAAAGAAGTGAACGTAGTTAAAAGAATAAAGTGTAGTAATAATTATTAATAAATAAAAAAATCAACGGCTGAGATTGTAATTAACTTAAAATTTTGTTATATATGTATTTTATTTTATTTTGTTACAATTCTCAATCATTAATTTTTTAATCATGATTGCAAGTGAATTTTATTATTTAAAGTGTATTCCTCATTTTAGAGAAGTCAAATCTTTAAAAATAGACCTAACTTTCTCTATAAAAAAGACTAAAATGAAAACTTCCTAAAGTAAAAGAAGGACCTAAATTAAAAGTTTATAGTTTATAAGGACTAAAGCAAACTATAATGGAAAAAAAATAGGCTAAATTATAATTTTGGTTCCTCTTTAATTTTTTATCCATAAGTTTAGTCCTCTTTTTTTTTCTACAATTTTGGTCTTCCTTGTTTTAAAAAATTCACAATTTTAATCAAATCCTTAATTTTGCATATGTTTTTTTTTTTTTTTGTTTATTTTGGTCCAATTAAACCTGAAACTTAACATATTCACTTAAAGTATCATAAAAAAATAATTTAATAAATTAAAGTAAAAAAAATAAAAGAAATAAATGTATGTAAAAATTGAGTATTGAACAAAAATTACATTTTAAAATAAAGAGACTAAAATCACAGAAAAATATGAGGACCAAAATTATAGATCAAGAATTAAAGGGATTAAAATCACAATTTAACCAAAAATATTTTAAAATAAACAAATATTATTAGAACTAAAAAGTTATTATGAGAAAAAATTAATACTTGCCAACAATTCGAGGACATTAACATTTCTTAATCAATACAAAATATTTTTTATTTTAGGCAAACCCTAATCAATACCTTAGAGATACTAATTAAAAAATTAAAAGTAATTTTTTTTATTAAAAATACTATCTTTTTTTTTAGAATTTTTATTAAAAATACTATTAATACACCACACACACACTTACGGAACATAAATCTCGCTGTTATCAAACATGTTTTATTCATTTTATACATTCAAATTTCGAGGGTATAACTAGAAATGGATAGGGGTGATGGGATGGAGAAATAAAAATATAAAATTCACGTATATCTAAACATGAACGCAATATAGTTCGGGACTGCTTTTGCAACGCTGTTCTAAAATGCAAACCAAGGTATGCAATGCAAAATTTAAATCATAAACAGAAAGTGACTCATCATAATTTATTTGACGATAAATCGAATATTTGTATTTACACATTCATCTCTGTAAAACTATGGTATTCATGAGGTATGGAAGTGAAGCAGACGAAACTCATCTCATTGCCACTAAAGAATTGTAATTACAAAATATATACACAGGACAAGACAATGTAAGATTCGGCTCACATCTCAGACAAAAGATTGCTAATTTTGCGGAGCTCCTTGAGAGCTGACATGGCAATAACCTGCCCTTTACCATTAGACATGTTATCCAATGATGCTCCTTGGCCCCGGTCTTGTTGGAAAGCACACTCAATCACCTGCCACACAAAAACAGGTTCTTAGGATAACATGTTTGAAACATTTTCATGTAAATAAAACTGTTTTTTTCTTTTTCAATCTTTCAGTTCACTCACTAACTTGTCATTGAATTTGAGTGTGACAATCAGAAAGAAGTTTACCTGGATATGCTCAAGCATTGACTGCCCAATATTCCTCATAGTGGTCATCACATTCTGGTCTGTAGATTCCCCTTTGCAACTAACAGAACTACAATGTCCATTGGCTGAAGAAGAGGGTATTGTGTTACTTTGATTATTACAATTGTTGGCTGTAGAAGAGGGTATTGTGTTACTTTGATTATTACTATTGTTGGTTGTAGAAGAGGGTATTGTGTTACTTTGATTATTACAATTGTTGGCAGGTTTTACAGCCTCAGAAGCATCACTTCCTTTCTCTGACGTAAACTCGCCATTATTCCGCCCAAATTTCCATAACCATTGGAATTTGTTCAATTTTCTCTCCTTAGAATGTGTGGTTGAATTTCCTGCGGAATTATTAATATTATTGCTCCGTGGTGTCTGAGGTCCGTTCTCAGGATGATCAGAGATTGGAAGAGGTGAATCAATGGGACTACCAAGTGAAGCTTCATTAATTCCATCAAGGGATAAATTAGACCCAACACTACTTTTCTCATAGTCATTTTTGTGATCACTGGCCTCATTAGGAGGACTAGCTGGGCAAGAAATAGCAGGTGAGTTTTCCTCACTACTTGTGTTTGGATTCAGACATCTATCTTCAAGAGAATAGTTGTTGCTGCCTTCGGAGCCATCTTCCCGTTGCTCCTCTTCAACTCTTGCAGACAGATTATCATGACAGCAGAGTTTTTCAGTATCTTCCTCAAAGCCAAGTTCCTTAGAAAGATCTTCTAACAAACTGTGCCTAACCGGTGACTTGGATTCCTTTTTACCACTCTCAATCCTTGATGAGGAGGGGTCAGATTCTGTTCTTTTCAAATTGGACTTTACCTTTTCTGTCCATCCCTTCTTCCGAGTTGGAACCTGTTTTTCTACTCCATCTTGTTTGAGTTCTTCAGCCTTGTGGACAACTCTCCACTTTTCTTCCCAGTAGCTATCAGGTACCAAATTCAGAGGCGTTTTTGGTGAAATTGATTCAGATGAAAGGGTGCGAGATCTTGCAATAGCTGATTTACCCTGGTTATGATACTCGACAAATGAAGGCATTGAGGATGAAATCTCAGTGCTTAATGCGAGAGCCTGCAAGGATTTAGCTTTCTCTATTAGTTTTTCAACGTTACTGTTCTCAGGGAAGTTTAATAATCTCTGGAGACAGGTTGTAGGATTTTCAGCTGCAAGTAGTGAAGATCTTATATGAAGCATCATTGCTACAGCCATAGCTAAGATAAATGCTCCACGAGACGAATTGAAGATCCTAAAACCAGAGTCCGCATTGTCCTCAGCATGTTTTTCCACTTTACTGTTATCTGATAAAAAGATTTCATCCCAGATTATCAAGAGGTTGCTGAGTGAAAATTCCCGTCCAAATAAAACTCGCAACCAGCGGAGAGCAAAGTACTGGGGTTCAACCCCAAGATCAACGAGATGGCCATGCAGAGACGAATCCACATGAGACAACAAATGATACAATGCAGCAGAAGCTTCAATTACAGGAGGCAAGCCAGTATGGGACCCAGGCAAAGGGGAATAAGAGAAGAAATCAGCCATTGCAATTGAACCACGTGCCCCATTCATTAAAGCATCAAACATACAGTAAGCATCATGTTCGATGAATTTCTCAGATAAAACAACGCCCAGTTCACCTTCAGCCCCATAAGCGTCACTTAGCAATACAATGTTCTGTATCCTAGGATCAAGCTCATCAAGACTCTTGATTTTCATTGCATTTCCATTGGAGTCAATTTCATCCTCCATCGAGTCCGCAGATTTTCTAAAATCAAAGCTGTAAGAAAGATCATTCTCTTGACAGAAGAGGTCATCAAATCTGTCTGTGAAGTGATCTTCATAAAGCTTTCGAACTTCTGAAAGACACTCCACATCAAATTGGAGAACATAAAGCACCGGAGCAAGTAATTCATGCATTCCTACAAAATAAATGAAAGAAGCCCAATAATATCATATCAGCTATTTGCATCACATATAAACTAAATCAAAACAAGTTATATGGGAAGCTGGAAGTCAAACTAAGGGAATTTATAATTTACCAAGTAACAGGTTTCCTACAATTTAATCAATGGATTTCGCATTAAAGAAGATAATGTTCAGTAATCATACATGCAGATAATGGAACAGTAATCAATGCAAAAGTAATTACAAACTTGTTGGCGGTGAAGAATATGTATGATAGATATAGTAATTAATGCTCATGCCCCAGAGAACATGAGATTGGCTATTAGCAAAACATATGATGTGCCGTTTTGTGATTGGTATAGTAAAGTTTCCATTCAATTATATGTGCTGTGGTTAATTATACAAGGTTGGAACTTGGAGGGAAAAATGAAACGCCCATGATAAATAAGAAAGCTTACTTGAACTAAAGATGAGTGTACCGTAACCATAGTTTCTTATATGGAGTTGAAAGGAAAAACAAGATAACCATCCCAAAATGAGAAAACATATTTATGACAAATGTAAATTCACTTAAATTCAACATATTGTCCGCAAATGTTGCTTGGCAGAGCAATTTACCTTGTCTATAACCACACTCTGGGTGTCTAAGACACCATAGTAATAAAATTCGTCTCAATATGCCTTGGCATCCTGGCGTCTGGAAATAGTTGCCATGTTCTGGGTATAAACGTGATAAATCCTGATCAACCATCTTCTCCATCTCCGCATTGCGAAAAAAGCGACTCCATGTACTGTCTGCATATAGAGGCCAAATTGATATTATTGTCAACAGAGACAGAGAGGGTTAGATAGACTGCCTAGAAATCTACTGATATCAGTAATATGTATGTCAAGCTTTTTGAGGAAACATTATGACAAAATATGCAAAAATTTATTTGCTTGTCTTTTCTATCTGCCCCCTCTTCGCCTCAACAGTTTGTTGATTGCCATTATTTCTTTGCTTAACCTTTTCATTGGTTTGGTTGCCACGAAATGAGCAGGGAGCACTGCTATGTTTCTCTAGGGGGGGGTGAAATACATAAATTTACAAAAATCTTGGAAAATAGCAATAGATACATAATCTGTCAACAAATGGAAGGATACCAGAGGATGATGCTCTTGTTAAACCAATCTCAGGAAAGGTGGAAGGAAATATTGTACATTACCATTCAAGATATCTAACTTGTTCTCTACTCAGTAAAAAGGAATTCATGAAAGTATATTGGCTAAATCAGGGATCTGTAACCAGATATAGATTTATCTACATGTAAAGTGCAGGAATGGGGCGTGAGAAAATATGCTTATGGTTTACCTGGATTTTGTGAGAGTGGGTTGTCCATGACAAGATCGGGTGAACTACTTCCATCTTTTGGAGTATGAGGATCAACCAGGAGGCGCCCTCTCAAACCAGCATACCTGACAAGATCATAAACAGTTCATGTTAAATAAGATACACCCCCCAAAAAATTGAATTTAGCTGCACAAATATGCAATTGTTTTTAATGCACAATTATGACAGACACCAAGAAACAGGTGGATCTAACAACTGAGTCCTGGCAACTCTACACGTGATGTGTAAATTGTAGCAGCAGGCAAACGCTAAATCCATATCCAGAATCCACAATTTACGCAAATAACCCTTAATGCCAAACGAAAAAACAGCTTAATTTTCTTTTCATTTCAGCCAACGAAAC
The DNA here is from genome assembly GCA_026413185.1 of Pueraria montana var. lobata. Lineage (NCBI taxonomy): Eukaryota > Viridiplantae > Streptophyta > Magnoliopsida > Fabales > Fabaceae > Pueraria > Pueraria montana. The sequence continues at coordinate 67,427,580 of CM048649.1, read as the reverse complement.
AATACTTTGATATAAGATGATGTTGGCCTGACAGGAGGAACAAAAAAGAAATAGTATCCATTTAAACTGAATGAATTCACCCCAAACTCACATGTAAGCATTCTCGAATGAAAATTGTCAAAATTTCCTGTATTTTCTGTATGATTGTATCCCCATTATTCCGAAAAATAAAAATTGCAAGGTGCACCGTTCCCTTGCTATTATTGAAAATTGAAGGGAAAAAAATTACACACAAACAAAAACAGTTATATCATATCGTTAGACGTTAAGCTTATCAACAATACCTAGGAAGTAATCTTAAACTCGGAATAACTTTGGCTAGAACACCCACCACTATTAATAATGCTCTCAAACAGGCACCAAACTTGAGGAATACAATTATACAAACATCACAAATTGCATTAAACCACCCCAAAAAAATAATAAAATTTAATTTAATTTACATCCTTAATAAAAAAAATTTAAAAACCAATAAGGTATGATTATTAAACTGGCCTTACCTCCTTCTAGAATTAGCGGTGGCACGACGAAGATCATCAATGGAAGAAGATGGCAACACCCCGAGATTTATGCGCCACTGCAAACCTCTAAGATCCCCGAATCGCCGACTCTCCGGTGCCGATCCCAGAGAACCGGCGTCGGAGCTTAAAGACGGCACCGACGATGATTCCGGCAATGGCGGATCCATCACAGCCGGCGGCATGATTATCCGGCAACCCCTCACCGACCCAGATGCTCAAAACCAACGAGAATACAGAAAAACGCGAGCTTTGCAGAAAAATCAACAACAATTGTCCCAAATTCTGAGGCGGGACCCCTCAAAAGGTAACAATTTAGCCGAATTGCTTTCTGGGAAAGAGAAAGATTGAAAATTTTGAGCCACGCAACACGAAGGTGATGGAGGAGAAGCGGAATTTTATTGTGGGGGGGCTAATTAAGGAGAAAAAAGTGAGAGAAGGGAAAAAGGGTGAATTAGGAGATGAGAGTGTGGGCAGGGAAAGGAAGGGAAATGATTGGAATGTGTTGTTGTACTGATTCTATGCTTCTCTCAACCTCTCTGTCTTTCTTTCTTCCTTTGTTTTATGGAAAGACAGAGAAAAAGAGAGAATAGCAAGTTTGTTTATCCAGGGGAAGGGAATGAAATGGAAATAAACAAGAAGGAAAAGGGAATGGTGTACGTGTGTCGAGGAGCAAGTTGTGATGGTAAATTGAGCTGTAAATTTTAGATCCTTTGTTGTTTTTCGTCTCTTTGAGTAGAAATTGCCAATCTTTTTTGTGTCACCTTCTAGTCAATGATAATTAGTCTGATTTAGACAAATTTATTGTTATATAAGTACTAGTATTTGTTTTTATATAGGAAAAAGATAATGCGTATGTGTATTAAAATTTAGAATTATAAATTTACAAGTGTTTATAACTCACTTACCATATTGTATCTGAAAATAATAACTTAACTACCATACAAATTGATGTGGAATGGCTCACATGTAATTATATCATTTAAATATGTAGTTAAAAGTTTGATCTAACTTTATATATATAAAAGAGTATTTTTTTTTTCTATACATATAAACTTAGATCAAACTTTTCTATATTATTTATATATTTTTTCTGTCAAAAAAAGAAAGTTTTTTTTTTATAACTATAGAAGAGTATACATCACCAAGTGGGTCTAGCTCAGTTGGTTGAGCAGAATACGTGAGTGTTGTAAATCTCTTGGTACTGTCTTCGATTCCTACGGATAAAAAAAGAGAGTATATATATCGAAAGGTTATTTCTTTAAAAAAAATCTAAAGATCTTAAAAGATTATTTAAGGTAATTATTGTAAAAATTAACAAAACTTATTATATATGTTATTTTGTTATGACTTAAATAACTTTTAGGTCCCTAAAAAATTCTCGTTTTTTGTTCTGAGTCCTTGAAAAAATTTTGCGTTGTTCTGGGTCCCTAATAAAAAAAATTGATCCAGGTCCCTGTCGTCAGTTAAGTGATGATGTGTCTGTTAACAATTTTAATTATTTAATGGGTTTTCATTTTCTAGCGGTTAAAAATCGTCAAAAATTTCATCTTACTCCCCAGATCTCAAAAGAAACAAAACTCAAACAGATCTCACTCCCCAATGTCCCCATATCTCTAAAAGATCTAAAAAAGAAACAAAACTCATAAACAAATTTTTGCCAAAGATAAAAAAACGAACCCCAAACGCCCTTGAGTAGCACTTCCGCCACGCTCTAACAACGGCTCCTCCCTCTCCGCATGCATCATGACCTCCTCAACCTTCGTCACATGCCCCCTTAGCCGTGCGATCTCCTCCACTACTGTATCAATCTGTTGTAGTAGGTGCTTCTCCTCCGCCTACCACACGTTTGGGTGCGACTCGAAGATCTCCACCACGTGTGCATTTGCCTTCGAGTCCACCATTGGTTTCGACAACGATCTTGAAGAAGACAGTATTGTTGGGGGTGGGGCTTGCGTCGAAGGATGGTGGCAGCAATGGGTTTCGAGAGATTTGTTGAAAAGGAGGGAGATCTAGTTTTAGATCTGGGTTTCGGGTAACAAATATGGTTTTAGATCTGGGTATTTGTGTTGATACCATTATCAAAACATTATTAGGTAATATTGTTCATTCATGTTGGATCTGAAATCTTGATTTTGAATCATGTTCTTGCATTTGGTAAGGATGTGGTTCTTTTTTTCTTGAATTGATTTTGTAGAGAAAAGGATGTGGTTGAAATTTGTAAACTGGTTCAGCTGGTATTGTTTTGAAATTTATGTTTGGTTTAGTTGATTAATTTGGTGAAGGAAATGTTTTTCTTGTAAGATTTGTATTGATTAATTTATGTTCGGTTCAACTAACTAGTTTTGGGATTTATTGCTGGGTTTGTGTTTTATTTGATTTAATTTTTGAATGAAGAAGATGACGGGAAGAAATCAAGATCTGAAATGTTTTTGTTTTGTTTTAATTGATTCTGGCGATTTTTAACCGCTAAAAATTGTAATTCAAAATTCAAAATAAATAGTGACGGTTTTTGAGCAGCCAGAAATCGTATTTTAAAATTTTTAACGGACACGTCATCACTTAACTGACTGCAGGGACCTGGATCAATTTTTTTTATTAGGGACCCGGAACAACGCAAAAAAATTTCAGGGACTCATAACAAAAAACGGGAATTTTTTATGGACCTAAAAGTTATTTAAGTCTTTTGTTATTAAATAATAATGCAAAAACTATTTCTACTATCAGTGTGGGAATTATTTTTTGAGAAAATAAATTGATAGATTGTTTTGTAAAAATAAGGAAATATCTTTGCATGTAATGTTTTTGTGACGGTTAATTAAGTTTTAAATTCTTGATATTTTTTATGCAGTATATGTTGTTTGGCAACTCTCATTGGTAGGATTTTATAAGTGTGACGTTGATGCTGCATTTTTCACCTTGATTTGGTATGTGTCTAAAGAATAAGAATGGCAAACTCTTAGGTGCAAAATCTGCTTTGATTGTTCCAATTCTACAGGTCCATGATAGGGAATCGTTTTGCTTCAATCACTTCACTGGATTATTGATTTGGGTCTAGATTAAGTAATTTTTGAAACAGACTGCAAGATTGTGGTTGATAGAATTAGGGGTGCTCAAATTAATTAGTTATAAAACTAGTTAATCACAATTGTAGCTAACTAGTTATAAAATATCTAGTTAGATAAAACTAGTTATAAAATATAATTGTTTTATTGATTAAATTCAAATGTAGTTATTTAATTTTTTTAACTAGTTAAACATAGTTATAGTTATATTTAATAACGAGTTATAACTGGTTATGGCTATTACTATTTGCACTCCTCCTGTTTACTAAGGCACTCCCCTTTTGATTATTTTTCCAAAAATTACCTTGTATAATACACTGCCCTTTCTCAATCTGCATAAGACTCTCTGCAACAGAGGCGTGAATGCCATCATTGACCCTATGGCGGCAACATCAAGGGGCAGTTGCGAAGGCTTCCATTGTCAAAATACAAACAACAATGGCTTGGAACCTTTGACGAAAAAGGCAAAGGCCAAGATGACCTACAACATTGCAACACAACACATCTGCAACAAGGATTACACAGTCAAGAACAAACAACTCATTTGTAATTAGTTGTTGGTTGCTATAACCTCGAGTTATGTCAATTGAAGAAATATGAAAAAAAAAAAAGTTTCCAACCCTTTTGAAAGTGGAGTTGCTATTTTTCTCCCTTTTTTTTTCCTAACCAGAAAAACACACTCACCATCTCAGTTTCCAGACTTTTTAACTAAAATAGAAAATAAAAAAAAACTATATACCAAAAACGTATACTTTTAAAACTATTTACATGACATTGGTTGTTTTTTCCATGTCGGAATAACAGAAGGTGCCAGATGGTATGTCTCCTCATGCACATGCAAAAAAATAACAAAGGAGGCGCTACCCAGTGTGGTGCCTTGTGTTGCTTTTCCAACAATGGGTGGTACCACACTGTTCGTCTTCACCAAAAGGCGCCACCTGCTTCTTCTTCTCCTTTTGCTGACACGCAGCAGTGCAGGAGGCGCCAGATGATGAGTCTTCACCAGGTTTAGAGGTGGCGACAACCTGTGTAGTGTTTTGTGGTTGACTTTCTCCTATATAAGGACAATGTGGTTGAAGGCGAATTTTGCAAATGAATGCAAGCGTGGTTGCATGATGAATTCATCGATTGTGAAAGTTTGTGTTCACTACAATGGCGAAATGGTTGATACTGCTGATGAAGGTACAAAATTTGTTAATTGTGAGGCAAAGCATTTTGAAGTTACGGAAGGTGTAAATTTTTTTCGATTGAAGGCATTGGTGCAGATGAATATAAGACCTTCAACTACAAAAATGGTAACTCGCCTTCATTTTCATCTCCCTATATGTTATGAGGAAGTTCCTTTAAAAAAATGATGGTGGAAGTTCAAGATGATGATGATGTGCTTCAAATGTTGTCTATTGTAGCAAAAGACCCAAATCTTAGTTGTGCTGAAGTATACGCGACCATAGAGGACACTGTAGCAGAACCTTCAAATGCTGAGAAAGATGTAAATGCACAGGTTATGAGAGAGCTATTAGATGAAAAAGAAGTTTTTATACTTCTCGTCCATATTATCATCCTGTGTATGGAAGTCTTGACTCTGAAGAATGGGGTTATTTAAATCTGTCTCCTAGCCATTGGATTTGATTTGTATTTGTGTTTGTCTCTGTGTTTATGTTTTTTTTTTAATTTTATGTGTTACGTGCGATGTTTTATTTTTATCTTTGTTTAGAACTTTTGTTTTGTGTAATGTTTGTATTTGAATGCAATATTGAAATAATTGTTGAAGTATATTTTGTGTAAAAACTGAATAGATGAAGATGTGAAAATGCGAAAAGTGAGAAAGAAGTGAAAATTGCATTGATGTTTCAATCACAGAATGTTTTGATTTTCATCTTGACTTAGACCATATTGAATTCGAAAACGCGAACAATTACTCCTATTGTGGCCTTCTTGCCTGCAATGGTTACATCATTGTCTACGTTGGGATTCGGTGAAGTCCATTTCATTTCTTATGCGCGTAGACTTAGGTTGACCTTGGCCACATAATTTGGTTGCATCTGGAATGATATAAGGGTCACTCCTTTAAGGGATGGTTTCATCGTTGCCAAATGGATTCCACTGGCCAGAATAGACTTCAATGATGTTTTGGATTGAATAGACACGATCTACAAACTGGTAGCAGTTAATGTTTACATAGGCACACGCTGCAATGGCGTGGGAGCAAGCATATCTATAGGCTTGAAAAGCTTCACACTCACAGTAACGTTCGTTTAAGACGCCCATGTTTTGCCCCCCCTTTATGTAGCATGGTTGAAGGGCTCTTCAACGTCAAATTTAGTTCGTGCGATATCGTATCTTTTAACAGCATAAGTACAAGCGTCCGCTTGATTTCTTTCCATGGCTTCCATTAGCTTCCTGTAGTATCGTGGACCGGAAGCATATTCAGCTCTGGCTTGCACACCTCTGTGGACAAAATACTCGATTAATCTATCATGGGTACACTTAACCAAAGCTATTATCGGCAGATTTCTTGCACCTTTAAATATTTTATTTACGGCCTCAGACAAGTTAGTTGTCATATGACTATATCTACGACCCTAATCATCATGTGCCAAGCTCCATTTCTGTTTAGAAACGCCATCAATCCAACGCTGTATTCCTCAGACAAGTCTTGGTGAAGAAAAAAATAGTGTGGCGCCACCCGTTGCTGGAAAAGCAACACAAGGCGCCACACTGGGTGGCGCATCCTTTGTTATTTTTTTGCATGTGCATGAGGAGACACACCATCTGGCACCTTCTGTTATTCCGACGTGGCAAAAACAACCCATGCCATGTAAATAGTTTTAAACGTATACGTTTTTGGCATATAGTTTTTTTATTTTCTATTTTAGTTAAAAAGTCGATAAACAAAAATGGAATGACTTCATAGTGGGTAGAATAGAATCACTAAAGTAACTTTTTTTTTTAATCCTTACACGAGTAAAAATCTATTCATGTGAGTAAAATAGCAAATTATGCCTTGGTTTCCTGACATTTGTTTACGAGAACATTTTATTACATGTGCATGATTTTTTTTTCTCTTAAAAAAAAAAGATGATTTTTTTCCTTAATTTATTTTCATACACCTGCATCATACATTCAATTGAGGTTTTAAATAGAAAAAAAATATTATAAGACTAACTTTACTTAATTTTAAAATAAAACTTAATTAATTAAAAAAATAAAATAAAAACCAAAATTAGTTTATATAACTGGTTTAGTTTATATAACTGGTTTAGATATAACTGGTTATATATTCATAACCAGTTATATAACTAGTTTTTAAAAATAATAACCAGTTATTGTAATACAATATTTTACCAAGAACGACACAATTTATATGAATTTAGAACACCGATAAATAGATAGAAATTTACTCACTTGTTGAAGACATGATTAAGAGTGATGAGAATTGTCTGTGCGTTGCGCAACATTCAGAAATTCAAAAGCCAAGTCTTCCTTTGCCTAATCACACGCTCCACGTTCTAGAGTTCTCAATGGGGCAAACCCTAGTGAGTAGTTGAATGACGTGACGACAAAGGGGACCTAGCATCTCTATTTATTAACCCTAGGCACCTCCCATTATGGGCCTAGTGGTTCGGCCCACACTGTTTCCCACACTGATCAGAATTAGGTGTCCAAAGCCCGTAAAAATTAATCATATTATTAGTGGGCTTAAGTATCATCAAATGGATCATAATATTAGCCCATTTTTGGCAAAACAAAATATTACAATTAATTGCAGCCCACATAAATCATAGGAAAATTCTAACATTCTCCCACTTGGGCAAAATTAATTGTGTTTCTTTGATTTTAAAACATTTTCGAAAACGAATCTCGGGCTAATAACATACTGTGGCCACAAAACATATGATCCCAAGATACAACACCTAATTAAGACTCCATCCAACAAAAGCCATGTAACACCGAATCATGGCGGTAATTGCATCCCTTATTGACACAACACCTTCCATGGTTACAAATATTACCGACTCCGTCGACTAGTCATCAATGTGGAGTGTAGCAAGAAAATGACGTGCTAATGTGATTAAAAAGCCATACCGTCATTTTCTTCGTTAGTCCTCAATTTCTCTCTAGTGCTTGAAAGCCAGAGAAATTACATGGTTTACTTGGAAACCATCATGCCTCAGCTCCAATCCTGGTGTCAATCACCGGCATAGTGATCCTAACAACACCGAGCTTTAATATTATTATGCCTCAGCTCCAATCCCGGTGTCGATCACCGGCACAGTGATCCCAACAACACCGAGCTTTAATATTATTATATTTGATATACACATACAAAAGATATCATAATGAAATTCATCTCATCATTTATTTATCAAATCAAATGTAAAATGTCATCAATACATAATTCCCAAAATTCAAAACAAGGATCCAACATTATAAAAAAGGGAAATAACATAAACCTAAAACTCCTACTAACCAAGCATATCAAAAGAACTCACAATGCCCATGTTTTCAACATGTCGTTTGAAAACAACAGGCCTAAGTCCTTTAGTCAAGGGATCAGCCAACATGGAATATGTGTCCACATGCTCTACAACTATGGAATCATCTTTCACAAGATCTCTGACAGTCAGGTACTTCAACTCCAAATGCTTAGATCCACTTGAGGTCTTATTATTCTTTGTATAAAACATTGCAGCGCTGTTATCACAGAAAATCCTCAGTGGCCTAGAAATGGAGTCCACAATGCGAAGTCCCGTCACAAGGTTTCTCAACCAAATAGCATGAGTAGTGGCAGCAAAACAAGCAATGAACTCTGCTTGCATAGTGGAAGAGGCAACAAGAGTCTGCTTCTTACTCTTCCAGGATATCGCACCCCCGGCCATCATAAAGATGTATCCAGAAGTCGATTTCCTATCATCGGGGTACCCGCCAAGATCTGAATATGTGTACCCTACGACCTCCAAATTGTCAACTCTCCTATACACAAGCATATACTCCTTAGTCTTCTGAAGGTACCTCATCACCTTCTTAGTAGCTATCCAGTGATCATTCCCAGGGTTCGACTGGTATCTACCAAGAACGCCAACTATAAAAGCGATGTCAGGCCTAGTGCATACCTGAGCATACATGAGGCTGCCCAGAGCACTCGCAAAAGGTCTCTCGCTCATCTCTGCTTGCTCAATCTCATTCTTAGGACATTGATCCTTGTTGAATTTGTCACCCTTCACAACTGGAACATCTCTGGGTTTACAATTCTGCATATTGAATCTTTCTAAAACTCTATTGATGTAAGCCCTTTGAGACAACCCGAGTGTACGACGTGATCTATCTCTGTGAATCTCAATCCCCAACACAAAAGAGGTCTCACCAAGATCTTTCATGTCAAAAGATCTTGCTAGCATTTGCTTTGTCTCATGCAACATGCCAAGGTCATTAGAAGCCAACAATATATCATCCACATATAACACAAGGAAGATGAATTTACTCCCACTGACCTTGAGGTATATGCACTGATCAACTTTATTCTCCTCAAATCCCATAGAAGTCACAATTTCATCAAATTTTAGGTACCATTGTCTAGAAGCTTGTTTCAAGCCATAAATTGACTTATTCAGTTTACAGACCAAGTCGTTATTGCCACCAACATGGAAACCCTCAGGTTGCTGCATGTATACTGTCTCACTCAAATCACCATTCAGAAAAGTTGTCTTCACATTCATTTGGTGCAACTCCAAATCAAAGTGAGCTACGAGGGCCATGATGATTCTAAAAGAATCCTTTGTAGATACAGACGAAAAGGTCTCATTAAAGTCAATGCCCTCCTTCTGCGTAAAACCCTTTGCTACTAGTCTGGCCTTAAATCTCTCAATGTTACCCTTTGAGTTCTTCTTTGTTTTAAAGACCCATTTACAACCGATTGCTTTACAATTCTCAGGCAACTCAACAAGCTCCCATACTCTATTAACTGACATAGACTGCATCTCTTCATTCATTGCATGCTTCCATATTTCCGACTGAGGGCAAGAAACGACTTCCTGATAACTCTTTGGATCAATAATATCTCCAATGTCATACGCATCCTCACTAAGATAGACTTGAAAGTCATCACTAATAGCAGGTCTCTTCTCTCTAGTTGACCTCCTTAAAAGAACCTGTGGACCCTGCTCAACAGGTTGTGGAATCTCATCCACAGCAGAAGGATCGAACACGTCATTGGCCTGAGAGCCAACTATATCTTCTGTCGCAACTATAGTCTCAATTGGAACAACTTGGACCCTAGTCTCAGTTGGGACGAGCATAACCCCAGTCTCAATTGGAACAACACTTGAAACACTAACAGCTGGAACAGGTAGTGGTAAAGAAACAGTCTCAGGCGACTCAGCATCAGTATCATCAGATGGAACAATAGGATCTACCACATCAAGCTCCAAAAACTTAGCATTCATGGACTCTACAATTCTGCTCCCCTTACCAGGACAGAAGAACCTGTATCCTTTAGCGCGATCTGGATATCCAATGAAAAAGCAACGACTCATCTTGGGGTCCGTCTTTTTCTACAAGGGATTATAAATAAATTTTGACCTCAGCTGGGCAACCCCAGACTCGAAGATGGTTTAGGCTAGGTTTTCTTCCTGTCCAAAGTTCAAAAGGGGTTTTAGGAATGGATTTACTAGGAACTCTGTTTAGGATGTAAAGGGTTGTTTTCAAGGCTTCACCCCACAGAAATTCCAGTAAGTTACATCTACTCATCATGCTTCTCATCATATCCTTGAGTGTCCTATTGCGCCTTTCGGCTACACCATTTTGTTTAGGAGTCCCAGGCATGGTGTATTGTGGAACAATTCCATAATCCTGCAAGTATAAAGCGAATGGTCCCATATGCTGCCCTGTGGCACCATATTTACCATAATACTCTCCACCACGGTCAGACCTTACAATCTTGATTATTTTTCCCAATTGCTTTTCCACTTCGGTTTTAAAAATTTTGAACTTTTGAAGTGCTTCAGACTTTTCCTTAATCAAGTAAAGATAGCCATATCGGGAAAAATCATCAATGAATGTAATGAAAAACTTGTTACCACAAATTGTAGGAGTTAGGGGCCCACTAATGTCTATATGAATGATCTCTAAGAGATCCAAACTTCTAGTTGAAGCTTTCTTTTTGGTTTTAGTGAACTTCCCCCTTATACAATCCACACAAGTACCCAAGTCATCAAAATCCAAGGAAGGTAGAATATGTGCCTTTGACAATCTCTCAACCCTTTCCCTAGAAATATGACCCAAGCGCTTATGCCACAACGTGAAGGATTTTTCCTCAATTTTAGACCTTTTAGCAACAGAATTCTCAACGACTAAGGATGAAGAAATATTATCACAATCCAAAGACAATTTATATAAACCATCAACTAAAGATCCATAACCAATAATTTGGGAGTTCAACATTAGATTTATTTTCCTATCACCAAAAGTAAAACTGAAACCAAGTTTGTCTAAACAAGAAACAGAAATCAAATTTCTCCTAAAAGAAGGTACATAAAAGGTATCCTTCAAAACCAATTCAAAACCAGAAGCTAAAACTAGGCTGACGTCTCCCACTTTCTCCACAAAGACTTCAAGATCATTTCCTACCCTTAGCTTGTTTTCCCTCAGACTGGGCTCCCTCAGATTTCTGAACCCCTGCAAAGACACAACAATATGGGTTGTGGAACCACTATCAAGCCACCAAGAATCTATGGGAACATCAACTAGATTAGATTTAAGACAGACAAAAGCTAAGTTATTACCTCCTGATTTCTGCTTGTTCTCTAGCCAAGCCTTGAACTTTCCACAATCAGTTTTCTTATGCCCCTTCTCCTTACACCAGAAGCACCAAATACTTTTCCTAAAGGTAGTTGGCTTAGGACCTCCTACACTGTGGTGCTGACCCTTACCTGGTTTTCCTGAACCTCGATATCTATGAAAAGCATTAGATGCACTCCTTGTATTTTTCCAGTGTCCCTTACCAGAAGTGGGTTTGCCATGGATAGATAACAGGGCTATGTCACTCTTTTCTTTCTTGAGTTTCTCTTCCTCAGCGACGCACTTGGTAATAAGGTCATTCACAGTCCATTTCTGACCAAGGGTATTGTGGGCAGTTTTAATTTGTGTGAAATCAGCGGGTAGGCAATTTAAGGCATGTTCGACAATGAATTTTTCATTAAGGACAATTTCGTGAGATTTCAGGTTGGTTTGGATGTGAACCATCTTCATAATGAATTCCCTTACACCCCCAACATTATCATATCTCATGTTCGTTAACTGCTTCATCAGACATCCAGACTCAGTGTTATCAGATACCTGGTACCTCTCCCCCAGAGCGTCAAGGAGCTCCTTAGCCGTCCCTTTCTCTGGCAGACCACTCAAGATGTTCAGAAGCGGTCCTCTTGATAGCAATCACACTCAATCTATCAGACCTCTCCCACTTAGCCAAAAGTTCCTTCTGTTCAAGTGTGCTCTCCGCATTAATCACAGGCTTCTCCTCACGTAAAGCTAAATCAAGATCAGAAATTCCCAAAGAGAATTCCAAATCTTGCCTCCATTTGCCATAATTTGATCCATTCAAGATCTCAATGGAAGCAGAATAGTTGTTCACAGAAAAGTTCACTGTTAAGTCAAAACAAGAATGCATTAGGACATAAGGACAAGATATAGTTGAAAATGACACAAGCTATCAAGGTGAGGCCAGTATAATAGCACATTCCCCTTTGGGCAGAATGCACAAACCAAGGTTACAACCTAGGTCAAAACCTCAGATGGGTTAATCCATGAGCACACACAAAGTTCAGAAAATTATCCCCTTTGGGCAGACAAATCCCTCAACTCAGTGCATTCCCCAATAACTCTATCCATTCTCAACTCTCAATCCAAACATACAACAACCCCCTTTGGGCAGGCAATCGCATGCAAAGATCAAAAGCATTCCTCAAAATACAAAAAATTTCCATGAACCAATACAAGTGGTTCCACTTTGGCGGTAACGACTCATACTAACCCATGAAAATTCTCATACAGGAATCAATATTCTCTTGTCCAAAACCATGATCCAGTCAACAGGCAAATGCATTAAAAGGGCATCCTTACTGGTCACAAATCAATTATCAAGAGCATTCCCAATATGTTTTATACTTAAACAGTGATAGCTATAAATTAAAGCATCCCTAATATATATTAAAGCATTATATTCTAAATAAATATCAACTATAAATTCATTACAGTGGAATATCTTTGAAAAAAGTAGAAGATATATTTCAAATATTAACACACATTCATACTTAAAAGGTTTTCTACGCATTCAAGTAACATGAATAGGTTCAGTGGCTAGACATTTCATGTAAATCATATATTCGAATCCATGGGATGCTAACCACAAATAAGCTATTAGCAATTTCCAGACCCAGCACAACAAACAAATCCAGGTATAAAGCCAAACGGTGCAAACGACTAATAACAAAAAAAAAATATAGTCAATTAACACAATCAATAAATCAAATAATTTTCACCCAATAGCATTAACGCCAATCCAGTATCATCGTAACAGGTGCGTAATATTCAATTGAAGTTCATATGACAATAGCACAACATATAGCAATTGAATTATCAAGCTATTGAAATTATTATATAACAATTGAAACAGCAGCGTGAATTATTATTATATTTATTATATAACAATTGAAATTAATAGTAAATAGCATAATCAATTTAGCAATTAAACCTAACAATACAACATAGCAATTGTAGCGTGAATCAAAATTGTTGTCAGGTGTAACAATTGAAATTTGAAACAATGCACTCAATAACGAATTCACGGCGTAACAGTGGCGCACAAAGAATTAAGGGCAAATTCAAATTGCAGTATATAGTTTTCAATTTGAACCGAAGACATGTTATAATAAAAAGTAAAAAAAATCCAATTGAAATTTACATATGATTGAAAAATACTTATGTCGATTCAATTGCAGGAAAAGGAAACATATAATGAGAATCGAAAAACAAATTAATAAATAAAAGGCACAACAATATTTAATAATCAGGTCCTAAATCATATAAAATTGGCTCTGATACCAAATGTAATACAATATTTTACCAAAAATGGCACAATTTATATGAATTTAGAACACCGATAAATAGATAGAAATTTACTCACTTGTTGAAGACATGATTAAGAGTGATGAGAATTTCCTGTGCGTTGTGCAACCTTCAGAAATCCAAAAGCCAAGTCTTCCTTTGCCTAATCACACGCTCCACGTTCTAGAGTTTTCAATGGGGCAAACCCTAGTGAGTAGTTGAATGACGTGACGACAAAGGGGACCTAGCCTCTCTATTTATTAATCCTAGGCACCTCCCATTATGGGCCTAGTGGTTCGGCCCACACTGTTTCCCACACTGATTAGAATTAGGTGTCCAAAGCCCGTAAAAATTAATCATATTATTAGTGGGTTTAAGTATCATCAAATGGATAATAATATTAGTCAATTTTTGGCAAAACAAAATATTACAATTAATTGCAGCCCACATAAATTCATAGAAAAATTCTAACAGTTATGTCAAATCATAACTAGTTATACAAAACTAGTTATAGTTATAATAACTACTTACAATTTAGTTATTTAATAGTTATAATTATGGTTATTGGAATAACTAAACCATGAGCACCCCTAGATAGAATTCATCAACCAATTTTATATGTGTCTAAGTTTGGAGTATTTCTTTCTTTTTTTTTTTTTTTTTGAAAAGGAGTTTGGAGTATTTCTTAATGAATATAGGAATTTGCTTTTTTTTTTTTTTAAATACAAAGTTTAAGTTTTAGTTTATTAAGAGGTAGCCCAATGTAGCTTCTCACACTCTAACAAGGACATTTGCATCTTTAGCTAATTCCCATGTTTTTCATCTTATTCCCAATTGTATTGAAGCTTGAGGTATAAGACCTTGGTGGGAATATTCTTTTTGGGAGCTCTTAAATGCTTCTAGTTGTTATTGTTACGCCTCTCATCAGTTTACTTGAGCCAGAGAAAAAGAAAGAGGTAAAACAACTTGTAATATCATATGTCATTTACAATTAGTTTTTTTTGTTTACAACGTTATATACAACTTGTTTTAATTTTATATCGTGATGATAGATTGAGATGCAACAAATTAAGGGACATTTATAGTATTATATTTGTTGTCATGACTCATTTTTACTTACTTGACGTGGCGGATACGTGTCTATCTCTTTACCAATATTTTGTCTAAAATTTTTAGAAAAAGGAGACACTGCTTCTGATCACGAAGCAATGCACGTGATGAATCAAACTTTATAAAGCCGTCGGTGCAATAATTAAATGAGTGAATTACAATGACCCCCCTTGAGGTTTAGCTTAATTACACCTGACACCCTTACCTTTTTCTACATTACTTTTAACCTCCTGACTTAACAATGTTAACTTTCCGTCCTTTAATTTAAAAAAAGAAAAATAGAAATGAATTATAATAACTTGAAAATCCTATTTTGCCCCTTTCACGTCAGATTAGGTTTTGGGGGTGTTATTTCTCTCTTTCCAGAACACCCTTTGATCTCTCCTTCTCCACCGTCAATGGCCTCACTCCACGTCCACCATCGCCGTCACCTACGGCGCCACCGTTTATGGCATCATCACTCTCACGCTCCCTAGCGAGTAACAGATCCGATGCCTCCATTGCAGTGACATCGACGCCCAAACGCAACCTGGAGGAGCAGCGGCAGT
The DNA here is from genome assembly GCA_026413185.1 of Pueraria montana var. lobata. Lineage (NCBI taxonomy): Eukaryota > Viridiplantae > Streptophyta > Magnoliopsida > Fabales > Fabaceae > Pueraria > Pueraria montana. The sequence continues at coordinate 67,412,238 of CM048649.1, read as the reverse complement.
GAACAGTCGAGCACTTAGCAATCTCGATCTAGCCGTGGAGTGAAGCCACATGCAACAGATAGATCTTCCAGGAACTTCCACACGCCGCAACGTCGTTTGGTGCGCATGCCACAGAATCAGTGGCATTTGACTCTCGCGAGCCTTCTCCTTCATCTCGATATCGGAAGATCCACCGTCGTTGCTCATCGTCGATTGTTGTGAAATCCAATGCGAAGGTCAAATGCAAATAGATTGAAAATCAAAAAATGGTTCTCTGGAATGTAATTTACTAATTTTTGCTTTGTTTCTTCTAATTTCTTCATGTGATGTGATTGTGAAATTCTCTATAATGGTTCTCTGGTTTGGTGAATGGTGTTTTTGTTTCATCTTCGTTCTTATTGATAAGACTTGACAAAGCTGTTGTCGCCTCTGCAAGGTTTGCGTGATGTTGCCATTAATAATTCTCTAATTTTGGTTTCCTTTGGTGCCTTGCGTCTTTTGCTTCTTTTTATTTTCAAGTTTTCTCTTCATCTTTTTTATTGGGACATTGGGACTTTGATTCATTGGTGATGATATAAAAATGCACTATTGTTGGTATGGTACATGGAATGATTGTTTTGGAACAATGTATAAGAATAGTGCAAACCTCCATTTTTTTTAGTTGAGCAATTTCTATGCAGAAGGAAGGGGATGAGGGCATTTTTGGCAAATGAAATTCATTAAAAGGCATGTGCTGCTCACACGACAGTTCCAAGTTAACGTTTTTGACATCTAAATCGATAAGGGGGGGCAAGTGTAACAAACCCTCAACAATTAAGGGGTTTTTTGTAGGGGTTAAAAATACAGGGGGGTCCGATGTAATGAAGCTAAACCTCAGGGGGGTTTGTTGTAATTTACTCTAATTAAATTTACTCATGTACAGGGACGGAACTGTGTTGATGCTTTGGGGGGGGGGGAGGGGGCTTGGCCCCTTAAGTTTTTCTAAATTTAATTTTTTTTTAGTATGGGTTATACCGTTATATTTCTATATTAGGGTAATTTTTTTATTTGATGGAATATGATTTTAGTATAGGTTAAATTAGAATAATTATACAATTGATTTACGCACTAGGTACTAGAAATATTAGTACATTAATACACTTATTTTATTGTTTTTTTATATATTAATTTTTCATCTTATTTTTTGCCTATTCAAATAAATTGGCGGGGATTAAATAAATGAATAAATAGCTAGGGTTTCTTTTTGCAAGCAATATTTATTGCGCGAATGTAGCATGAGTACTGCTTAAAAACAAAACAAAACATAGCATCGGTCGTGATTATACCACTAATTGATTATGGAAATTTATATTTCTTTAACCAGGAAAAGACTTAGCCTGGCCCATATTTCTCAGTTTTTAATTTCTTTCACCTGATCACTTTGCTGCTCATTCATGATAATTTTTGACCAAAAGCAGGAATATAATCAAAACCTAGACAAAAAGGAGTCTAATCCTACAACACATGGAAAAGCGGAAAACCTTTGGAGCGGCGATATCAATTAAAGAGCTAGGTATAATTAATTAATTAAGGGCCAAGTTTGCATAAAGTCTTATATTTAATTTGCCATCTTAGTTGTAGTCAAGAAAGTTATCAACGTTAAAACTCACTAGTGGAAGTGGAAATAATTGTAAAATTATCATTTTCTTTTCTTGATCTACTCGGCATTCAATTCTTCTTTCATCATTCAACTCCCTAGACACATGCATACAGAAACAGAGGAGAGTGAACAAGCAATCAATTTATACAAGTGCAAGTAAAAATTATCTTATATTATTGAATAATTTTTTTTTATCAAATAGTTATATTATAAACTTTATTATTAGATTGAAAATTTTATTTCTTTTCTGTTAGAGATCTCTTGTTTTAAGTGTTGTTGCTCCTGTAATAATGGCAAGTTCTTCATCCTTCAATGGAGAGACAGACCAATCAAAAAACACTTCGATCACAGTGAGAGCTCGTCCTTGTTAATTTCATCTCTAGTTTCTTTGCCTTTTCACTGATCTATTTCCAATTCTATATATAGGTCGAAGCATTTGTATGGATATAATGTCTTGCACAATGCATACTGTTTATTGTGTCAAATACTGCCTCGTGCCCATCTTGGATTCTTGCTTCCGGTTCAACTCACCACGTGTGTTCATCTTAATTTGTCCCCTTTTCTAACTAACAAACTATATCACGTGTGATCTTCTGCCACATGTGAGTCAGTATTATTCTTATTAGCTAAAAATATATATTTTTAAAAAATAAATATCGCAATAATCTTAATATATATAACCGAAGTAACTAATGTAAGGTTTTATAAATTTAATTTATACGATAATTTTAATCTGACGTTGGATTTCCGGATAAAATTATCCAAAAGTATGTGTGGGTCACGTCTATCAAGACAAACCAGATGATTTTAATTTTAAACAAACAGCCAAGTGAATGCTTCCATGATGCTACTTTCACTCTTTCAATGTGCTAGCTGGGCATAAGGATCCTTATCACAAGTAAAATATCTACACTTGTCAAACTATATATATGTGCATGTGTATATTTTATACCTCTCAAGTTATGGTGGTTTGTGTTTATTGGATCGTAAATATTGTTCAATGGTTTTGGGTTGAAATTTACCATTCAAAGTAATCCAGGTGTTTCAGTTTTGGAGGAACCAAATGTATGATCTTTCTCATTTTAATTAAATGTCTCATTTAATTGGTTTGTCTTTTACCGGGTTGGAGGTACGTGATCAATGAGCATCTAATAATACCTCAAACTTTTATTTTTGAAAAAGGTTGCAATCATCTTCATGTCCCAAAATAATGGTTTCCAAAGAATATCGCAAGTGATATAAGCTGGGGAAACACATTTGGCCATCGAATGAGGTGAACCATTCAACCATGGCCAGGAAACATGTGTATGTGCCCCTGGTCTCAGCTCTGCATATAGAAGTGCATACACAACACAATAACACATTTCCATACTCGAGTTGAATTGCATACAAGGAATCTGTCACAAAAGCATTAATTAGAATAACATCTTAATTCAACTGTCTTCTTGTGGCCAAGCATGTCTAACAATCATTTAAATGATGAAATCTTTGCTCCCGGAACATTGGTATAAGACAATAAAGACCTTCATGTCAAAGAAGTCCTTTCATTTTCAATTTTCTACTTGATCTCTCTAAATATAACTTCACTTAATTTTGGGTTATGATATTCATCCACCCCATTTTGGAGTAGATTGAGATGAAAAGAAGAGAGAAATAGGAAGAAAAGAAAAAAGGTAGAGAGAAAAAATGATAGATATGATATGTTGTATGATAAAAAAGAAAGAAAGATAGAAAGAAAATGAGATAGAAGAGAAAGTAGATGAATGATTAGTATTTTTCTTTCATTTTAGTCATTCAAAAATCTTTTCATTAGTTTTAATCATCTTAAATTTTAATATTTTTTTAATAACTTCCAATCATTACTAATCAGTGATATGTCATATATCTAGTTATGTCTCGTTACAACCTTTCTAAGGTGGTTTGTTACTTAAATTTGATTGAATAAATAATTGACAGTTAAAACATTTGGATGCAGGTATAACTGATTATATATATATTTAAAGCGGAATAACCTTGAAAGAAAGGACTATGTTGTATCATCAGAAAAAACTGTATCAATCAACAGGCCGGTTCAAAGTACATTTTTTATCTCTTCAATTCTTAAATTAGAAAAATCCCCTATTTTGAATTTTTCATAATTTCCATTACTTCAACCAGGCTTTGCCTGGCTCTTCCTTTAATCCACTACCATACAGCATTTTTTTCTCGCTTTCGTAACATCCTTCCACAATCCACATGGCATTTGAAGCATTCAAATTTGAATGGTCTATTTGGATAAGTTTATCCATAAATACTTCTAAAACAAGAAAATAAGAAAAAATAAATAAAATGAACTTCTTAAATTAAATTATACATAAGTTAATTTGTAGAAGTTGTCTCATATAATTTCTCTAGAAGATGAGAGAGTTTTTATAAATTAGTTTATACATAAGCTAATTTTAATTTATGAAGAAACTTATTTCATTTTTCTTCTTTTTGTTTTTTTCTTCTAAAACTATTTTTAGATAAATTTACCCGAACAAACTTAAGAAGACATAAGGTGAAGTAGTAACACTAACAGATTGAAGTTCAAGAAGCTCCATAGCCAGGCGTTCCCCCATGCAACCCGACATGCTGAAAGCAGGCTCTTTAATATAACAGGATCCTTCCAACAGGCCCATTATAAAGGATTGGTTTCCCTAACTTAACATGAATAGGTTGGGCCTTATCTTATGTGTTTATCGGCCTAATTTTTTTTATTTGACCCTGACCTAAATGAATGATTGGGCCGACACCAAGTTTCATTTCAACTTTCAAGGTCTTCTACAAACACCTCTCCCTATCCGTTCATTTTAAATGCCTTTTAGCAAATACTCCCGTGACGTGTGTAGATGCTAGATGTAGGATTTCCTCAAATTTTAGCGGTGAATTGACAAAAGGGACAAAATTAATGCGCATTTGGGATGCTTGTTTTAGAAAATAAAAATGATTATTTTTTATCATCTAGAAAAAACATTAAAAAATAATCTCAATCAAACTCGCACAGCAAAACATAGAAAAAGGAGTAGAAATCGCATTGTAAAAATTTAAGGCATTAGTTGCATATAGAGTAAAGTTTATTTTTTTCCAGAAAAAAACCCAACAATTTTACCTTCTGTTTTGATGTTTAGCTACTCAAATATAACAATGAAATATGATAGAAGGCACTCATTATAGTATCTTTCTTTGATCTTTTCCTAGTTAATGAATCAGGGTAATTGCGATTTGATAGATACTCAACGAGTTTGGAAGTGGAGAATAACGCCAAATGATAAACACTAGTAACAATAAAGACATTACTTTCTCCGTGATTCTTTCAAATTAAAATAATGGAATTCAGAGCCCACCTCTCCCATGATGGATGGATTAATTATCACAACTCTCTAAGCATGGACCAAACAATAAAAAAAGGTTAAAATTCTGAATAGGTAGTACTAGCTAGGGATATTGCATTAACTTTTATTCATTCAAACAGTGATCAAAACCATGACTCGTGAAAGTCCCTAAAAGGGGTAAATAAAATGTGTACAAAAAGTGAGATGATTTGGGGTGATTATGTGTCCTTAAGTGGCATCAAAAAGTCTAGGGACTTTTGTCACACTGACAACCACTTTTGTCCCCATTCATAACAGATGAATGAGTGCCAGTCCTTTTCAACGAATCCATCAACAATGGGGATTGGATTGGGGGGAGTCCTATTACACATGGGTAGAAACTGCCAAGTGTAACAAAAAAAGTCTTGTCAATAACAGTGGTGCCTATTTCAATTTCGGTTTCCCATATTGCACTTATACTTTGTTTGTTAATCAAAGTATACTTTGAATTCTAATGACTAATAATAATTTTCTTACCAGACAGCTATGAATCAACTGGCAACGTAGAATATATTAAAAAGTATAACTTTTTCTTTTTAATTCTTTACCTTTTTCCCTCTCTTTTTGGTCAGAATAATGTTTGGTGACACTCGTATGTGTTCATCACACTTGCTCTTTTTGTTTGGAGTCAAAACCAATGGATGGATTGAGAAAACATGGAAAAATGTATAAGTTTCAATCCTTCCACCATTTTGGTAGGATGAATAAGAAACAACATGGGCCTCACTGCATTTAGCATTCCTTTCATTTATTTATATATTTATTTATTTTATATTAAGGGTATTTTACATTATTTTATCTACATATTTTTATTTAAGAATCTACATTTTTTTTTCTTTTCTTTCACTTTCTACTTAATCAAATAAGAAAAAAATCATTTTTTTAATCAAAGAATCTATAAAATTATTTTACTTTCTATTCATTTTCTTTCTTTTTCTTTCCTAAATCAAACATATCATTTTATATTCCATTTCTCTTTCTTTTTTTATTTTCTTTTTCTCTTTATTTCACTCCTAATTCAAAAAAAAGTGTTAGAGAAATGAAAAATTAAAAGAAAAAAAAAGATAGATTTAATAAGTGATATGATATAATAAGAAGAGAAATAGAAAGAAAAGAAGAGTGTCAAATATGTATTTGTAAAAAAAAAAAAAAAAGTGTCCATATATGATTCTTTTTTGGTCAGGAAAATACAGAGGCATGATTCTAAGCAACATACTTATGAATTATTTGTGACTCAAATTATTCAGACGCATTTTAATTAATTTGATCAAAATTAATTCTATTAAGTTCTAAATCAAATAAGTACCAAACATTTGGCATGTGTTGTATGATCATGTGTCACAATAAATACATGCAATATTTTTCTATTTTTATTTTTTCCGTTTAAAGATGTCTGGCTGTTGATTGTTGAAGTTGATTAAAGATGGGGTATAATAAAGCATGTTATTATCACCGTAATGTCTAGAAATACTATACAGTGTGGACATAGTCATTAATCATTATATGATAACATTTTTGTGACTGTGCTTGCTGATTTTTGACTAGACACTGATCAATTTGTAACATTATAGATTCATCCAAATTTGATCACATTTCTTCCCATAACAGACTTTTGCATAATGGTGTGTGTGTTTTTTTATCCATATCTTCCCACAACATTACACGACTCACGTATGAATGATCATGATCCATATTTTGGAATCGTTCAGTTGCATTTTCTCTCACGGATCGATAATGGCATCTCTGGTCACATGTGGTGTATAAGCATAAAGACAAGGTTAGTGGGTCTCATAACATGTGCGGTGCAGAAAACAACCGTCACCATATAAACTTCACTTCATCATCTCAACATTTCTCCTTTTATTAATTATTCCAAAGAACAGTACACAACAGAACAGAATCGAGTCTATTATCTTTACATCCGCAACTTAATTTGTTCCCTTAAATACAAGTTCCACCACAAACACAACTATAATTCATAAAATAATTAGGAAGGTATTTTTGTGTGTGTATATTGTACATACCGTGGGACCATACTTGCTGATAACTGATAACAAGCAGGTTATTGAAAATGACTTTTATCCTAATTCCTAAAGACATTATTTGAACGGATAATCTCATTTTCTATTTAGTCTAATTTAGATAATTTTTTTTAATAAACCAACAAGTCATTGGTTGAGTGGTATTTGTCCGATCTCCTTAAGTCTTGAATTTAAATCTTGTGGATGAAAAAAAGTGATTGGAAGAGAAAACTTCACTCAAAATGATCAATCAAGTTCTCCGACGAAAATTAATAATCAACAAAACTAGTGGATATACTTCACTCCAATATTATAGACTTATAGTGACCTAAAAAAGATAATTTTTTATTAAATACTTATATAAAAGAAAATAAAAAAGTAATTAATCTTTTTTCATAAATTAAAATTAATTTATGTATAAGTTAATTTATAAACTCTTGTTTGGCTTTTTCAAAAATTGATTTTAACTTGTATATAAATTAATTTTAATTTATGAAAAAAAATTATTTTATATTTTTTTATCAGTATTTATTGAGAACTTAATTTATCCAAATAAAACCTTAGTGTGACTGCAAAACAAACGGTGATACTACAATTTTATTAACCTTATTGCACGTAACTTCCATTTTTCTTTTAAAAAACAATTTGCTGAAAACATAATTTGCTTTTATTTCATGTTTAATTAATACATTTATCTTTTGTTGTTTGAAAAACAATAATAACGATTGGGTAAGTTTTGGCCGATATATCTTAAAGCAAATCTAAATGTCAACATCACAAACACCAACTAAAATTCACACATTTAACATATGACATTATGTCATTGTTTAATCATGAATTAGCTTGCTGAGTTTTATTATTTCAGAATGAAAATAATTTGCATGAAGATTCAAAACGTTCATAAGTAGTGATAATCAAGTTCTTTTTTGTGAATCAAGATATCTCCTAAAAAAGAAGTAAAGATTAATTCTTCGCACTTAAATTTATTTAAAAAACTTATTACTTTCAATATTCATTTTTTTCATATACATAAACTTGAAAATTAAACTCCTAATAACGTACTTAAAGAACACACATTTTTCGATATGGTTTATTCTATATCTAAGACCAGGATTCGAATCCTGGATCACTTGATTAAAGGATACAAGTCGCTACCACTTATGTCAACCAGTGTTGATTTTAAGTTGCATGTTATGTAAAAGAAAAAAGTGGTATTTATATTTCTTTTCCTTATTCAACCATATAGTTTTCATTTTTCATTTCGTAATCCATATTCCCACCTCCCCACTGTCATATCCAAATCCAAATCGATGCCATTAATTACATAACATATAAATTATTGTGAGGGAAAAGATAAAGATGTGCGAAAGTAGGCCGCGGAGATATTAGCTACACGTGTGTGATATAAAAGATGGCAACTTGCTTCTTGCAGTGCTAAATTAAGAGACATTTTACTCATCAAAAATAAGAAAATTAAGAGACATTTTTGTGGCAGTGGACAAGATGACAATTACCATCTACCCCATACCAAATTAATTCGTAAAGCATCTGCATCCTTGTTGCTTCGAAACATTTTATGGCTTTTTCGTTATTATTATTATATACTCAATAAAAAGTATTTTTGGGGGGGGGGGGGGGGAATAATTACTAATTTTCTAGATAGATTTAGTAACTAAATTTGTGATTTATTTTACATAGATCTATTTCACGTTGTGCCGTCACTTTTTAGAAGAATAAAATGTCAATCTTCAAATACTTATACTTAAAAGTATAAATGCTATTTAAACTGCTCATATATGATTATTGGCCATATCATGAACATTTACGAGCAATGCTTTTAATAACTTAATATAAGTCTTTATTGTATTTGTGTAAGCCTGACAACACAGAGATCACGAACTAGCATGAATTACAATAAGCCTAAAATGTGCGAGAAAGCATTGGTTTTTTTAAAAAATAATTAAATCAAAAGTAAAAAAATTGGTGTGGTCCAATATCATGCACTTTGGGGGGAGGGGTCAATAAGTAAGATTTGCACTGCAGTAAGTCAGCTTTTCCGATTTCATTTATATGTGTAAGAGTTGTCTTACTCTTACATGTAAAATAATCCGTACAACATTTTATATTTTATATAACAACAACACCTTTTGTGTTTATCTATTTATATTCTATCACACCAAAAAAAAATCTATTTATATTCTATACTTCTTTTTTCTTTTTCTCTCTTAGATATATAATTTATTGTATAAATTAATATTTATGCATAAAAATAAGTATTAACAACACACTTTTTATTAATTAAAATTTATTAAAATCTATAAAATCATGAACATATATCATTAAACAAAGAGTACCTAACATCTATTTCATGTGTCCCTAAATATAAAACATTGTTTTAAAATTTCTTTATCTCTTTTTATAGAACTATTTTTTAACTTTTCTTTGTATTAATTTGTTTTTTACCAAAATATTCTTAATTATTTTAGTCCATAAATAATAAATGCAACGAATTGTTTCTTTTTTCTTTCCTACGAGGATTGGAGCATTGAATATTTAGTTTTAAAATTTAAAACTTCACTACTATTACTCTCTCTATATATACATTAATTATTTAGGTAAAAAGTAATTAAGTAGAAAAAAATATAATTAGTTCCAACAGTTTTAAGGATAATTTTGAAAAAATATTATACTTACAAACAAATTTAGTATTATTAACTAAATTAATTAACTTTCTTAATATGTGTGAATTGATTATAAACATTTTATAATTAGAGACAGAGGAAGTATATAATTTTATGATTTTCAATAAATTTTAGATAAGATAAAGTATTATAAAAAAAAGTAGTAGAGTTATTACCAATATTTTTCTATGTGCAAATCCAAACCTCTTACATAAATTGCATGATTCAATTACAAGTTAACTTATAAAAACGTTAAAAATTTCAAGCATATAATCAATATGCTAACATAACACAACATTTATATCTTAGTGAATTGTTAGTACTGCTATGTTCTATTCTCAATGAAAAAGCATATATAGATATGGCGTATCCTATGCCTTGTAAAAAATTATTCAAACTAGTAACCGTCAATTATGAACATTAACATAAAGCTTTCTTTCAATCTACTCACCTAAACTCTCCTTTTGACTCTCTAAGATTATTAAATAAATCTTCATGAAACGTTCACATGGACAAAGTTAGATAATATACATAATTGATAGCACCATAATGATTACAGTCCTCATTGTTTAATTTGCAAAGTCACGAACGTAATCAAAATCATATTATAGTAGTGTAAAACTTATAAATCCCAAGATTTTTTTTATTAAGGTGCTAGGAGTTTGGGACTTATTTATTAATGTTTCCCATTTAAAGGAGGATTCATTTACGCGGCAATGAAAATAATGAAAGGGTGCCCCAGTCAGATGACTGAGAGTGTGACTAATTAATTAAAGTAATATTAATAAACAAACACTAATAACATAATTATCAAAATAAAATAATGTTTTTGTTAGACAGAATAAATCTTAATGGGATTCGATGTTAAATTCTTAAAAAATTGAATTTTTAAAATAATTTAATCATAAATAAATCTTTTATATAATTGTGACTATTACATGGTTTGATTATTATATAAAAAAAAATACTACCTTCACTTTCTATTTATCTGTCAATTTTGAAGAAAAAAAATCATTTCTATTTATTTGTTGTTTTAAAATTTCAAAATGGTATCAATTTTTTTTAATTATACCCTTGAAAAGAAAAAATAGCATATAAATTTGTCAAAATAATAAATAAGAGAGGTAATAAACAAACTAGGAAATAACAAATGATTTTAATAAAAAAATTAAAGAAGTTAATTATTTTTCTTAATCTATATACTATTATTACTTTTAAAGCATTAAATGTAAAATCTTAGATTACAGCAATTACCTTTATAAAAAATTGTTAATAGGACTCAATAAAATATAAGAAAGATGATGATTTTATTAATGTAAATTAAATATGTTCTTGATTGAACTCTAGAAAGACTCAATCCAAATGGATTTAACCTAAAATTGAGTCTTAATAACCATGAGGTTGGAGGGGTACCTTAGATCAAATCTAAGGACATTATGATGCCTCCAAATTGTTAAGCTTGTATTTTACATCTTGATTTAGGCAAATTACCAAAATAGCATGTAGTCTAAAAAGTGTCTCGTCATATCTCAATATACGTATTCTTACTTAAGATATGTAATAGAATTTTATTAGTCATGTTCCATTATCAGTTAAAGATTTAGTGCATTTTCTAAACATTTATTCAATTAACAGTTCACAATTTTCTAAAGATTTCTCCATTTCTTCACAAAAACCTAACTTATACCTAAGAGATCACTTGATCCAGAAAGATATCCATCTCAGACATAGTATCCCCTACTTACACCCACAAATACTAAAGTCACTCATTCAAATATACACTCTAATTCATAATTATTTTACTACAATCTCTAACTCTCACTAACTTACAAATTAAAGTGTAGATATTCACTACCTCAACCACAAGATAAAACTACATTTAAAATTTCTTCATTTACTAAAATTTAAGCTCCAAAAGTCCAAATTTAATAAATGGGTTTGTCAGTTGTCACAGTGAGAGTAATAATAGAAATGCAAATTTCAATAATAATAATAATAGAAGCAATAATGAGTATAAGTCCCTTTTCCCGTCCCTGTGATTTCGGACACGCGTAAACGCCACCAAACGGAAGGGCATTCTCGTCTTTTCCCCTCAACTCCGACAGCCTGCGCCCGAATGTCCCCTTTCCCACCTTTTATTCATTATTACTATTAATTTGCGAACAAATCAGAACCGCAACCTCAGAAATTTGCTAAAAGTAAAAACAGAAAAAAAGCATAGCACCCATTTAATTAAATTCATTAATTAAAATCCGAACAACGCAAACAAAATGATTCCAATAATAATGATAAACAATGAATGTTAATTATTAATTATATTAACATTGATATTAATATTACTTCCCTGCATCAAGATTCAAGATCAGCCATGATGCTCTTACTTCACTCCATTGACATTCGATTAAACAAATAAACCAAACCCTAACACTCTCACTCTTCACTCTTCAGTTTCACTCACTTCTACCTTCTTCTGATTCCATGGCTTTCAGGTTCAACAGTGACCGTTAGATCACTGATCACCGCAATGTGAGTGAGTGAGTGAGTGCATTGGCGTGTATGAGAATCAAGTCAAGTACGTGTGCAAACCATGCCCGTTTTGCTTTTCTCTTTGATACCATTTTCTTCTGCTTTTTTTCCTCACAATGATTCTTTGCTTCCTCTTCTTCATTACTCCTTATTCTTATTCTTATTGTGTTTATTTTCACCTTCACGTGCTTTTTTGTTTTTATTTTCTCTGCTTCCAGTTGTGTGACTGAGCAACTGCTGGCTACTTGGATCAGAGTGAGTGGACATTGGTAAAGTTTGTTGCTTTGAGCTCAAATTTCAAAAGGGTTGTTTCAGTTTTAGATATGGAACCAGCTTGTGTTTTTTATTCAGTATTTTTTGAGTTACCGTTTTGTCTAACTGGTTGACATTGACTGGACCTGACACAGATCTTGTAACCTGCTGGAGTTGGGGATTGGTTAGTGAAAATGAGATTGTTGGAGTTTGGGTGTGTGTTGATTGTTCTATTTACACTTTTGGTTTCTGGGGATGCTGAGATTTACATAGTAACTGTTGAAGGTGAGCCTATCATAAGTTACACTGGAGGTATTGATGGGTTTGAAGCTACTGCTGTGGAATCTGATGAGGAGATTGATACCACAAGGTACTTGCATACATTTCTCTCAACTCTTAGTACTACTACTTAGAGATGTTCCTTTGACTAGTTTCTTCCTTCAATAAGATATATTTCCTTTTGAGTCTTAGATTGGACTTGTTGCTAGCTGAGGTAAACATGTGAATAGGTTTTTGAAGAGTCTAATTTAATTTTTTCTTGAGTAAATTTAGTTTAGACCCTCTTAAGAAGTAGGAACGGAAAAGGTTATGGTTTAACTGTTCAACTATTGCTCATATGAAGTTATTCTTCGAAACCTGAATTATATGAAGTTATTCTTGTGTAGGCTAACTGGTGATTGCGAACAATTTGTTTACAGCTGGTGCTTTTTCTTTTCTCTTTGTTTTTAAGGATAATAATGCAATGATCACCGGCCCACTCTGTTTTGAACAGTAATTTTCATTTTACAAAAAAATAATGATATTTTTTGGCTGTTATTTTTCTCCTCTAGTATGTGATGAACCAAAAAATGGATATTGGCAAGTGTGGTTGCTCACCTTTCATACTATTTTAAACTTCTTCCAGTGAATTGGTTACTTCTTATGCTCGCCATCTTGAGAAAAAACATGACATGCTGCTGGGGTTGCTGTTTGAGGAAGGGACATACCAGAAACTCTATAGCTATCGACATCTTATAAATGGGTTTGCTGTTCATATTTCACCAGAACAGGTGAAGTCTTCTTCTATCCTTTTATTATTCTTTAACTAACTAATCTATTTTGAATTCATTTCCTCACTCTAATTTTCTTATGCTATCCCTTTATATTAGTAGGCAGAAACTCTAAGACGTGCTCCTGGAGTGAAATCTGTTGAGAGGGACTGGAAAGTGAGGAGACTTACAACACATACCCCACAATTTTTAGGGCTTCCGACTGGGGTTTGGCCAACAGGAGGTGGCTTTGATCGGGCTGGAGAAGACATTGTGATTGGATTTGTGGACTCAGGGATCTATCCTCATCACCCAAGTTTTGCAACTCATAATTCTGAGCCATATGGGCCAGTTGCAAAGTATAGAGGAAAATGTGAAGCTGATCCAGAAACTAAAAGAAGTTACTGTAATGGGAAGATTGTTGGAGCACAACACTTTGCTCATGCTGCAATAGCTGCTGGGGCATTTAACCCTTCAATCGACTTTGCATCTCCTCTTGATGGGGATGGACATGGAAGGTTTGGCCCTGCCACCTTTTTTATTTATTAATTTCTTCCCTTGGAATTCTTCACATGTTCCCTTGTCTACAAGATTGAAAGAGATCATAACATGTCATTTCCTTCTTACGAGCAAATCATGAGAACTTTAGAGCAACATTAGTTCTTCATTCTTTGTCTTCACTCACAGCATCGTGCTTAAAGCCATATATCTTCTAATTTGATAATATTTTTTTAACAATCCTCTGTTTTCCATGCATTGTCATCCGGCAGTCATACAGCCTCTATTGCGGCTGGAAATAATGGAATTCCTGTGAGGATGCATGGCCATGAATTTGGGAGAGCGAGTGGGATGGCTCCTCGTGCTAGGTGAGGAATAATACCCTTGGTTGTTTTAAAACTGGGAATTACAGTCCTTCCTGTTGCATTAGACACTTGGTGTGCCTTTTTCAGGATTGCTGTGTACAAGGCACTTTATAGACTGTTTGGAGGGTTTGTTGCAGATGTAGTTGCTGCAATTGATCAGGTATACACGTATATTATATTTATACATTGACTCGAGAATTCATGAAATAGTCCCTTACCTCCCACCCCCCACAGGCCACAACCACTCAAATTACGTGCTCTCTCACCTAGGCTATATATTCACACTAGATTGCTTATGAGTGGATATTTTTGCAGCAGCACTTTTTCTTTTGCTGTAAATCTCAGCATTCAACAATTTGTCTCAATAATTTGTCACACAATCTCATTTTTTACTGCTCATATTCTATCTCAAAATTTCTAATTTACAAAATTTGAATGTCTACAGGCTGTATATGATGGAGTGGATATACTCAGCCTATCAGTTGGACCAAACAGTCCTCCTGCAGCCACCAAAACTACATTTTTGAACCCTTTTGATGCCACACTTCTTGGAGCCGTGAAAGCTGGTGTATTTGTTGCACAGGCTGCTGGAAATGGTGGTCCTTTTCCTAAGACATTGGTTTCATATAGTCCATGGATAGCATCTGTAGCAGCTGCAATTGATGATCGTAGATATAAAAATCATTTGATCCTTGGAAATGGAAAAACCTTAGCAGGAATTGGGTTATCACGTGAGTTTTCCAACTTTTGACTATGTTTCTTCAGATATAATTGTAACGGATTGTCATTGAGACTTGGGAGATATAATGTGGAATATTTTGGAAGAAATTTTCTTTGTAGTTGATGAGAACATGAAAATAAGTTTCCCCTTCCAAAATAGGTAAAGAAATAAAATGTAAACAAAAACACATTTTCAAGTAGAACACGTCTTTTTCTGGCTACTGCTTCACTTTAACTTTGTTTTCTTGGGTACCACTAAAAATAGAATAAAAAAACAAGATAAAATTGTCATGTTGGGACTAAGGTATGACATATTCTTCCATAGTTTCCTTTACTATAGTTGGAAAAATGCATTTACTATCTTTAATTGTGTCAAGTTAGAGTAGTAGTCAGAATGAAAAAAGTTTGGTATTCCTTCAATGAAGTTTGGTTTATTAAATATAGATCAGATATGTTGATTTTGATTACTTATTACTTTATTAGCATTCAACTTAGGTGGTTCATTGCATTTTAGTGAGACAAGTCTCATCCCATACGTAAAAATACGTGCAACATGTTCTGTTATTTGTTTTGCAAATTATTTTTTATTTTAAGCTGAAGATAGTAAATAAAATATGTCACAGACTTGATAAATTGTAATGACATTGCTAAGTATTAGACTGCTTTTCAACATATTCTCTGGTGTTTGAAGATCAATATGTACATTATGTACTAGTTTTTGGTAGAAGGCAATGAGTACTTTCTGAGGATATAAAAAGTTATTGTTCATGATTTGATAAAATTACTGACTATCTGAAAATATTAAGCACTGACTACTTAATGCTATGAAATGTTAGCAGACTTGTATACATATTGACTACCTTCACCAGTTATGTTTGTTTTATTATATTGGGGTTTGGTAATGAATGCTATGTTGGTTGCAAATCAAAATTCATGAGTTCTTCCTCAAGCAATAAGGTCTCTTCAGTGTTTTGTAAATTCAAGCTTACATGGCCAAGCAAATATATGGATGTTAGTTCCCCTTGTATACTTTATATACTCACTATTCAGTCTGTATTGCTAAAATATGCACAATGGCTTGTACAGCTTCCACACATTTAAACGAAACATACACATTGGTTGCCGCAAATGATGTGTTGCTAGATTCTTCAGTTATGAAATATAGCCCCACAGATTGCCAGAGACCAGAACTTTTAAACAAGAATTTAATAAAGGGCAATATTCTTCTCTGTGGATATTCCTTCAACTTTGTTGTTGGCACTGCATCGATCAAGAAAGTCTCAGAAACAGCAAAGGCCCTTGGTGCAGTTGGATTTGTTCTTTGTGTTGAAAACGTTTCTCCAGGAACAAAATTTGATCCAGTCCCCGTTGGCCTTCCTGGGATTCTCATCACAGATGTCAGCAATTCAAAGGTAATCATTCTCATCTGTATTGGTGTATCTATGTAGAGGTAGATTGAGTTTGATGCTAAATCCATTTTCTCTTGTCCCTTAATTTTTTCCACAGTCAAGTACTTATCTCAGTTACCTCTGTTTTTATCTCTCCCTGTTCTACATTTCCATCAATATATATATTTTTTGTTTATGATCATAAAGTATGCACTATTTATCATGTGATTTAATACTTTCAAATTGTTATTTTTCAGGAACTTATAGATTATTATAATACCACTACACCAAGAGACTGGACTGGGCGGGTAAAGAGTTTCGAAGGTAAAGGTAAAATCGGTGATGGTTTGATGCCTATTCTGCATAAATCTGCACCACAGGTAGCATTATTCTCTGCTCGAGGGCCAAATATAAAGGACTTCAGCTTCCAAGAGGCAGATCTTCTCAAACCAGATTTATTAGCTCCTGGTTCATTGATTTGGGCTGCTTGGTGTCCAAATGGAACTGATGAGCCAAATTATGTTGGTAAGTAATTGCTTACTAAATTGTCTTTTTTGTTGTTGTTACTTGAAAACTTCTACCTACAATTATACATTTCAACCTCATGACCTGGGCTTAAGCTCATATGGGTTGGTGAGGTGTGGGGTCTGAGGTTCAATTCCAAAGTTCTCAAAAAAATAAAGATCTTTGAACTTGAATTTGTTCATAGGAGCAAGTGGTTGGTTGGAGATATGCTGCTTTGGACCGCTTTTTTTTTTTTGGATAATATGAGAAATCCATCAATAACTGAGACAAGACAAGATAACCAACCAGACAAGAGACCGTCTTGCTAGAAAAAGTGGACATGTACATTGTATAATAAAACCTGTCAAACTAGGAATATTAGATACTGATGTTTAGGGTTTCTCTTTGTTTTGAGCTTACATGTAAATAAATTTAATTCCTAGTAATTGATGTTCTAATTATGGGAAAATGTGTTTGGATTCTCTATATTATTAAAAGAATAATTGCATGATTAAGGACGGGAGGGAGAAAGGTAGAAGAAAACTTATTGATATATTACATAATTGATTCATTTTAGGCTTAATTGCAATTTTTACCCCCAACTTTTTACTTTTTGGTGAATTTTATTCTCAATAAATTAATTTGGCGCATTTTACCCTCAACTTTTTAAAAAGTTGCAAATTTTACCTTCCACTGTTTTGTTAACATGGCATGTTGACATGAGCGTAAAAAGTGGGGGGTAAAATTCACCAAAAAATAAAAAATTAGGGGTAAAATTTGCCAAAAAGTAAAAAGTTGGGGGGTAAAATGTATAATTATTTTAGCATGTCACGTTAGCAAAACGGTGAAAGGTAAAATTTGCAACTTTTTAAAAAAGTTGGAGGTAAAATGCGCCAAATTAATTTGTTGGGGGTAAAATTCGTCAAAAAGTAAAAAATTGGGGTAAAAATTGTAATTAAGCCTTCATTTTAAGCAATTTTTTGCTTGTGCAGGTGAGGGGTTTGCCATGATATCTGGAACCAGCATGGCTGCACCACATATAGCTGGAATTGCTGCTCTTATAAAGCAGAAGCATCCTCATTGGAGCCCTGCTGCCATTAAATCAGCTTTGATGACAACATCAACAACTCTAGACAGAGCAGGGAATCCTCTTCTAGCCCAGCAAACTTCTGAATCAGAAGCTATGAGGCTGGTCAAAGCTACTCCTTTTGATTATGGGAGTGGACATGTTGATCCAACAGCTGCATTGGACCCTGGGCTCATCTTTGATACAGGTTGATTTCTTCTTCCCTAGTATAAATTTTTTCTTTGTCATAGCGTCATAGCACTTTTAAACTCCCAATTAACTTGAAAACATGTATTTGATTCAAGTTTAGAATCCCGTAAAACTCATAACTTCTTTGAACTCATAACAGTGAGAGCCTGAAATAAATTTTAGTATTAAAACAAAGGGTAAAACCAAAATACTATAATGATAGTAATGTAGTAGTTACAATAATAAATTTGCTTCATCAATTTCACAGGATACGAGGATTATATAGGCTTCTTGTGCACAACACCCAGCATTGATGTTCATGAGATAAGGAACTACACTCACACCCCATGTAACACCTCCATGGGCAAACCATCAAATTTAAACATCCCATCTATCACAATTTCCCATCTTGTGAGAACTCAAGTTGTGACGCGCACGGTCACGAATGTTGCCGAGGAAGAAACCTATGTGATCACAGCCAGAATGGATCCGGCTGTTGCCATTGAAGTCAACCCTCCGGCAATGACAATCAAAGCGGGCGCCTCGCGTCAGTTTTCGGTGACACTTACAGTGCGCTCAGTGAGAGGAACATATAGTTTTGGAGAGGTTTTGATGAAAGGGAGCAGAGGGCACAAGGTGAGGATTCCTGTTCTGGCCAATGGATACCGACGATAGATAGCTTAGTAAAGTTTGGTCAGCAAAGGAAAGGAAAGGAAAGCAGTGCTGCTTGTAATATTCTTTGTAACTTGTGGGGAATAAGGTATGGCGCTACATTTATTCGTCTAAATATATATAATACATAATATTAAATTATGAATAGGTGTAAAGGTAAGCAGGTATAAGGGGTCACTCCTAGTTTCTTCCACATATAAAGTTTTGCTTATATTGTCTAGTAATTTTGTTGGAATGCTTCATCACAAGTTTTAACCTGTATCTGCCCCATTCCCCTAAAGTTGCTTGCTTACTGCATGTGTAATACATGAAATAATTTGTATAACATAAGGTATCAATGGCACATCGTAAATCTTACCAAAGCTGTTGGCTAGTTAAATTCTCTTGCTCGGCAGTCATAATTTGAAAGCAAATTACGACTTTCTTTGAATACAAGGAACTGGGTTTTCGTGTTGAGGGCCAAAAGATAAATGTCAACCTTTGTTTAGTATTGATATGTTCCAGAAAGAATATAGTAATATGCGTGAAGCGGTGAAGGGTCGGTTCGATATGTTCCACAACCTTTGCTTCCTTTCATTTACTGCCTTCCATTCCTCCTGACATCCAAGCCTCTTCCTAGGTCGGTTTGATATATTATTGCATGACGAGATAAAAAAAAAAAAAAAAAGATCATGATGAGATAATATCACAAGCAAGCCAATATTTGCTAGTGGTACACGGCACTTGCTGCTTGTAGTATATATGTTACGTACGGGGTTCTTTTGTTGTTAATTAGCTTGCTGAAAATAACAATTTTGAGGTGGTTAAAACCTAGAATATTAAGACAAATGTGGTTAATAATTGACTTATATAAGAAGAGTGAGTTGATCACCCATTGCATCTCCAAGAAAAATATACATGTTTAAGGAAAATTTGGAAAACTAAGTTTAAAAATGAAATCTATTTTAATAAATTTTATAAAGTTTATTCTAATTAGTTTTCCAAATATTCCATAATCATATATATCTGATAAAATTTATTGGAAATTATAAAATATTTTGTTAAAATAAGTGAAACTCAAAATTTTATGATTTTTAATCAATTTTATTTAATAATAAAGGATATGTTCAAAACAGAGAGTTAAAGAGGAATACATTCTCTCTAATGACATTATCACTATATGAGCTCCTAGCCATTTATTCAATTTTATTAATATAATATTTTCTATTATAAAATGAAAGTTTGAAAGAATAAACGATGAGATTGTCACACTTGACCATCTTAGATTATTTTGCACTCGAGAGAATCTTTTTCTCGGATTAGAGTGCATATTGCTATATTTCTCTTAATTAACTTTTTTACACACCTTTATTAGTTGAGCAAAGAGATATGATATTTCACTTAAAAAGAGAATTATTCGTTAGACGAAATCTAATTGAACTAATAAATTACACCTAATTAATACATGATTTGGCAGCATCTATTGTGATAGAATATTTATTCAATCTGTCTTCCAACTCCCATGTTCCAGATCTTGGCAAACCGCCAAATGCCAGAGACTACTAGTACTGAAATAGTTTTTTCAAAAATGGGTAAAAAAATTAATGGGAAACCGCAACCCATATAATATATATACACACACACACACTCAATTGTCCCATGTCCATCACATTGTGTGGCGCTATGGCCCAAATGACATAATTTGTTTCCTTATTCTAAACCCCAAAGTGGCAATAATTAAAGTACACAGTTTTTCTCACACCCTCACTTCTCTCCAATTTGCTGCCAGATTGTGCTTCTTCTTCTTCTTGATCAACTCGATCGAAGTCGTACAAGGTATGTCCTTCGTTTCTCAACTATTTCCATGTGTGTGTGTGTGTGTGAGCATGCTTGTGTTGTGTGCACCCGATCCATGATACTACTATCATAGTTGCAATAATAACATCTACTGTTTTCGATTCAAATAGGTCTTGATTCTTTATAAGCTTTCCTATGGCTGTTTTCCGGCGTCTTAATTAAGAGGGCGGTTTTGGTGTTTGTTCACCCTGTATTATTTGTATATAGACATACTAGTTAATCACGCGATATAATATTATAATATTATATGCTTTGGTTGTCATGTCACCTAAAGCACGTGAAAACGAAACGACAAAAAATTAAAAAAAAAAAACGTTGATGCCAACTCTAGTTCAGTTGTAGCTGACTAGCTGTACCTGTTTTTTAATTGCTTTCTCTATTTTCTTCTCCTTTTTAAATAAAAAATATATAACAGACTTTTCTTTTTACTATATTTGTTTTATCTTCATATTTTTGCCCTCCTCCTTTTACTCGTGATTCGAATAAAGCCTCGTTGATTGAACGCGACGGAAAAATGTGTCGTTCATTAGTGCCAAAATTACGCTGATGCCAGTGAGTTTCCCAGAAAAAACATCGTCACCTTTTTTGAAAATGTTGTGAGCTTTCATACAAAAAGTTCATTATCAGGTTGTTCATTTTTTTCATCAATTTTGTTAAAAACCTAAGCATAAAACTTAGTAATTAAGTTCTATATACAATAAGTTCAAATCCAAATCAACATTAATTATCAACTGAGGTTGGCGTGAGTGGTTAAGGCCTTTCGTCCCTTAACCAAGGTCTCGGATTTGAGTCTTGGGTATGGAAAAAATATCAGCTGGAAGAGATGTCATCCATTGAGGTGCCGAACCCCGTCTCATGCAGGTGGTGAGAAACTCCTCGTCATAGACCAAAAAAAAAAAAATCAACATTAATTAAAAAAAAAAACTCGGATGTACCTTGTACTTTTTCATTTTTTTTTTTTGGATACTGCTTCATGCCAAATTTGTAAATTTGGGTGATTTAATATAGTGAGGGGTAAAACAAACTATAAGAGAAAGAGAGAGCTATATATTGAATCTTTTTGTCATGGCCTTTTGTGCTTTATAAAAAATAAATAGCAAATTTTTTGTTAATGAGCTTAAAGTTTAAATTTTAGTAGCCTTACTCTTGAGTCTGTCTAAGTACCACCCAGTATAAATGATTAAATTGTACAATTCAATTTTTGTGAATAAAACAAGAAGGATATTTAAAATTAGTGAATTTTTTTAAACAAATCATTTTTATATATTCATTTTTAAAAATAATTAAATATCTTATTGAATTTTTATAAATATTTTATAAAGGTCATTGTTATTTTATCACATTTTAAATATTTTTTTTTAATAATTTAAATTTTTTTTATTTTAATTTTATTTATACACACACAATGCACGATAGACCTGTTAATGTAATATGTTTGATTGTGGTTAGGGCGATATGGAGGTAACAAAAGGGAAGGAAACTAAAATTTTTCTGACGAAACCCTTCTCATTGGAAGGTGAATCGGATTCAGAACCGTCTTATAGAGCCCCCAATCTCCTACATCGCTTGTTAAGTTTACTTAAAAACGTGCGGCCAGGATCAGATCTCACACACTTCCAGGCAAGTTCTCTCTTTCACTCCTCCAACTTGGACCTAGCAAATTACTACTATACACTACTAGAAAGCAAATTACTTAAATAAAGCAAAGCATACTAAAAGCTAATCTTAACATGTATTGTATTGTATAATTGTTCTCAAGTTTGTTTAGATAATTTTTTTCATAAAGGAGGGAGAGAAAATTATAGGTACATCAAGTACATTTGTCTATAATTTATTACAATATTGTGGCAAAATTATAACTGCAACTACAATTTAAAAGCTTGAATATATATAAATACAATAATGTATGTCTAGAGGATAAGTTTTATGTTTATGCTCACTTAAGCTAATTGTAACTGTCTAATAGGAATTGGGCATCAATGATCAAATATCTACATGGATGATAGATTAAAGTATTTTGTGTTGTTGTGTACAGCTGCCACCTGTGTTTAACTTCCCAAAATCTCAACTTCAATGCTATGGTGAATCAGTGTACTGCACATCTTCCAACTTGCTGAGTAAATGCAACAGTGGGCAGAGTCCACTGGAGAGGTTCACATCAGTAGTAGCATGGAGCATATCCACCACACGCCCCACATCGTTTGGTGTTGCTCCTTATAATCCCACTCTTGGGGAGACCCACCATGTTTCTAAGGGCAATCTCAACGTCCTAGTGGAGCAGGTACTTGGTACCTATTGCTGCTTCTCATTTCATACTCAACACTTTGGTCAAATATGTTATGCTATAATTTGGACCCACTCTTTATTGAACTTTTTAAATGTAATAATATTCTCACCTTCTCGTGTTCTGCAGGTTTCACTCAACCCTCCAGTATCTGCCCTCCATGCAACAGATGAGAAGGAAAACATTGAGATGATATGGTGCCAGCAACCTGTTCCAAAGTTTCGGGGTATCTTTACTTTTTTTCTAGGATCATTAGTAACTGAAATCCACACTAACTCATAATTTAGAAAGAAAAAAAAAATGTACCATTGCTATAAAACTCTTCTCCGACTCCTAATTAATTACTAATTACAACCTGTCCCAGCAATGAACTTCCAGATGTTGAAAGTCAAAAAAGTTGTGGAAGCTTTCAGTTTTCAACATGCAGCAATTTATGTGATTCATTGATAGACCAATTACGAGATGTCAACAAAGAATTAATTAAGGGCCATATTTTTCTTGTGAAATGTTTGCAACAAGCTCTCTAGCACATTTTTTTAAATAGACTTCTCATTATTAGCTGAAATTTATTAAAAATTACAAATTTGTATGAGTTTCACTCCTTATTTAATGAGCCCCGCTTGTCATTTTGTAATTTCTAATGAATTTTAAATTTTTAACCAATGACAAATAGTGTGTTAGAAAGGGAACATTAGAAAGTGGGTAAATAGCACTCTTATATTTTTCATATTATACATTTGCTTGCCTTACAAATCAGATGTCAAAGTGAAACCAGAATGCTTTTACTTATATACTTATGACATAGCTTGGTGTAAAAGTAGTTCCACCATCCATTCTATCAAGTGCTGCATTTCATAAAAATATTGCAATTTTACAGGCTTCCTCTAGCTGGTTAAATTGGGTGTGGAAACTTTTACATGTTGTTCCTTTGACCTTATGCCATGATTGATTCCATGCAAAACATTGCTTATAAATAATTAAACTGACTTTATCACAATTTAGCATGATTGTCTTGGAGTCTTATATTCGTCCCCAATAATCTTGAACAAGTATATTAGTTAACCTGTCTCAAGTCAAATTTCAAGTTCTGTAAATTCATTTGAGTATTCCAAACTAAAAATGCAGGTACATCTATTGAAGCTGAAGTGCATGGTAAACGGCTTCTGAAGCTCCTAAATCATGGGGAAACATATGAAATGAATTGTCCTCACCTTTCAATTAGCATTCTTCCGGTTCCTCGGATTGATTGGATTGGCAATGTTAATATACGGTGTCCAGAGACAGGTCTTGTGGCTGAAATATCATACAGATCAAGCTATTCTCTTTTAGGATTTGGGGGAAATCGTAAATTGATCAAAGGGAAGATCCTTGACCCATCATCATTCAAAGTTCTCTACGAAGTTGATGGTCATTGGGATAAGTACGTATAATCCCTCCAACTTTATTTATTTTTCTTTGGCCATGAAGAGTAAATTTGTAATAAAATATTGAGATAAAATCTTTATAAGTCAAGAAACCAATTAATGACAAATAATTAATCAAATCAAGTCATATATATACTAGTTAACCGTTCACTAGTGACGTGCTTATATTAGGGGACCTGGCTTGATTTTTCAATAATTATGCTACATTATGATTATTATAGTGACAACATTGCTTATCAAATTAAATTATGCAGGACAGTTAAAGTGAAGGATACAAATAGTGGAGAAGTGAGAGTGATATATGATGCAAAAGAAGTCATTTCAGGGCTCAAAACTCCTATTATCAAGGATGCGGAGGTAATTAACTTCTGCTCTGTCTCCATTTGCTTGTGATAGTTAGTTATATATCTCCTTTCGTTTATCAACCAATCTTCTTGGCATGGCCTATACAGAACAGAAGCCTTTTCTGATAGATAATTTATCCCATTTAAAGAGTGAATGAAAAGAAATGCTCCTTTTAATAAAATAAGTTATGAAATTATTAAAATTTTAAAGGTTGATTTTGTAATTAAACACTATTATTGTGTACTTTATCCTTTAAAATTTAGAGCAAGTCCATCGGTTGTTGCTCTTCCAAGACCAACTGAAAAAGCAACTCAAATAATAACTTCAGGCCATTGGAGAGCAACCCATCATAAATACAGTAGAGAACCCCTTGACACAACATCCTGACGTGCTTCAATTTTACTGTGTCCTACAGAAATCAATAAGTTTAATTGTATCTTCTTTATTTTTTAAAGAATTTATTCAAAAAAATGTGTTAGAAATTCTGTTTCAAACATTTGTCAAAAGTTTTATACGGAGAATAGTAATTAGTACGTGTGGAAACCCTACAAAATGACGTGGTTTATTTTGCTACGCATCTTATATTCTGCTTTGCGTGGTCTCCGCTCGATTTTCTTTTCATTTACTCATGCTTTTGTGTTTTTCAACTGAATTCATTGCATATAATTTTCTTAACATCACTCACTTCATAAAATAACTTGTAACAACTTTTTAACATCGTGTGGTTGGAGATATTATTACTCTAGACTTTAGAGGAGTCAGATTTCTTATCAAACATGTACTCTGGATAAAACTTCAGCCTAGCCGGGCAGATGCAGATGTACATTGAATCATTGATCGTCTCTATCATTATTTAAAGATTTTGATATGCTTGTTTTGTTTATGAGTTTAACAGTGATACACTGACAGTGTAAAATAGTTTTACACTGTCATTCAATCATAAATCACTGTTTGTATGACTTTTAAGATGATTTTGTAAAAGTTAACAAACTTACCATACATAATAGGTTGTGATTGAATGACTATGTAAAACTATTTTATACTGTCAGTGCATAGTTTTTTCTCTCTTTGTTTAGTTCAAGATTTTAATTTGCTTTAAAATTTATATGGGTACTTAACAATTAAAAGTTTTTTGTTTTCTTGTAATTGTTATCAGAGTGTGTGGCAAACCGAATCAGCCCTTGTTTGGAGTGAGTTGAGCCAAGCCATTATGAGCAAAGATTGGGAGAGAGCAAGAGAAGCAAAGCAAGGGGTGGAGGAAAGACAGATGAAGATGTTGAGAGAAAGAGCCATGAAAGGAGAAACTTGGATTCCTAAGAATTTTAGGGTGTCCTACAGTAAAGACACGTGGGAATGGGAGTGTTCACCAACTCATAAATGGGTCCCCGAGGCCCCCATCATAGCTCAATAATTTATTGTTATGTACTATATACTGTCATGTCTTTAAATACAGTCAAAAACACAGTTAGGCTGTTCAAAAATTGAATTGCACTAATTTCTGGTTGGACACCAAAGGGGTTGGGAGATTTATTATTTTACTCATGAAATTCATTTAAACCCAAGTTATTTATTATTTTAATATATATTGAGATAATTTGATGAATAAATTTATACAATATAACTAGTACCACTGAACAAGATTGTTTTATATATGTTTCTTATTCTCATAAAATAAATATATCAAAATGAGACTTGTTTTCTGATAAACTACAAGCAAATATTTATATATATATATATATATATATATTTATATTTAGAGAGGCTAAATATATATTTAACTCTATTTTAAATTACAAATATTGATATTAGTATAATAATAATTATTATTATTGGTCATTAAAAAAAATTCCGAGTAATAAATTCAACATATACAATAGTATTTTTTATTTGATAAATAAAGTCTCTTTACATACTTTTCTCTTAAAGTCTTAAACTATTTTCATCATTTTAAACAAAATCTAATTTTCAAAATTGGTTATGTTTTTATTTTTAAAATTTTTTATTTTTTTATTTTTTATTAGTAAAAAAATTTCTCAAAATAATAGTACGAATAAATTTCTTAATTTTATAATTTAATTGTTTCATAAATAGGATAAATATAACTTAATAAATAAATTATTGATGAAATGTAAGAATGTGAGATTATTGGTGGACATATTTAGTAAATTTTTCAAAGGTGTTGTACTTTGTTGGAGAGATTGGATGTTTATGAAGTACTTAAGTTAAAAAAAATATAAAAATAAATAATGTGTACAGGCGAGATCCTTGCAAAAAAAAAAAAAGGGGTTGCACATGCTCTTATATATACATGTGTTATATTAGTTCTAAGGAGTGGTTGCTTTCTATGACTATTGTAAAAGGGAAACAAATTCATTTTTTATTTTTTTATTATCAACATTTTTCATTTTTTTTTAAATTTAGTCTTTCACTATTTTAATTATAATCTACCAGTTAATTAAATATTTAATATTTAATAAAAATATTGACGTAACACTAAAGTGATATATAATATAAATGAGTTGACATAAATATACTGTGGAATGTTACATTAATATTTTTGATAAATATTAAATATCAAGTTAATGAATAGATTGAAATTATACAGTTAAAATAACAGAAGCCAAATTTAAAAAAGAAATGGAAGAACCAAAACGATACACAATACACAAACCAAATATACAGTGAGACAGTTGGTTGGGGGAGAGGGGTAGACTATGGTTGGTATTGTGTCGAATCGAGTTATGAAACGATGTTTATTCTTGGATTGCCACAATCTTATTTTAGGACATGTTGATATGTTAAATGTGCTTGCTTTGTCGATCCATGCAAAATGTGAACAGGAATGGAAACGTTTTATTTTTATTTAATTTTCTTTAAAAATATTAAATCAATTATTTCTTTTTAATAGGTTAAATATAGATTAGCTTCTAAAGCCCTGCTGCGAGGTCTTGTAGCAGACTAGCAGTGTTTAGATTTTCGTTAGAAAAATCTTGAATTATAACAAACTTTTGAAGTTTTTAACTAAAATACCCAGTAAGATTAACCTTGTAGTAAAGAAAAGAGGTTTGATAACTTGCATGAAGTCTTAGTTTCGAATCTCATTAACTTTTAATTAAAATCTTAACACGCCGTTATTAGATTTGACCCTTGAGAAACCTGAAAGACTTAAAATTATATTTAAGCAAATATTTAACTAAGCATTATTTAATAAATTTAATAACAAAAAGTTCTATGTTACGAAAATTTGTTAAATAAGCAAAATAGACATTTAAATAAATAAAAAACTTATATAAATCATATATCATTTTATTATAAGTTCACATGAATAGCTTGATAGTTCTTCCAAGTATTTCTTTACTCTCTGCCGACTAGGTTGAGCATAGTGGTGACCGGTTGAATTATTTTAATGGCTATTATTTTGGTGGGTCACCGATGCTGGTTTTGGCAAGTTTCGGGGGTTTATAGTAGAGATTTAATCAAGTTCAATTTACTTGGAAGGAATAATATATACTACCTTCGTACTATGTTTTTTAAAATTTATTTGTCCTTAAATATAAGATTTTTTTAAGTTGTCTTTTATATTAATTATTTTTATCAAAATATTTTTAATTATTTTACAATAAATGTTATGAATTAAAAATATAAATACATTCTAAGGATTGAAAAAAAGACTAATACAAATTAATTAATTAGATATAAAAGAATTAAATATAAAGAGAAAGATGATGAGTCACATATTGTAGCATGTTTGTTTTTCTATTCTGGATCCCTTAAACCAGCATTCAAGCAAAAGAAAGAAATTTTTGTTTCTAACAATATGGTATTTTGAAACGTGTGCCAACGTGTATACAAATACGCCCTTAGCAAATAGATGTGTTGATGTGGTAAATTTCTAATGAATATTTATGTAAAATTGATGATACGCATAAATTAATTTTAAAGAATATAAAAATATAAAATATTTTTATTGGTTTAATGTTAAGATGAATGGACACATATTTCAATATACGTTTTGTGAGAAATGAGAATTTAAAACTTTTAATTCAACGGCCGTTTGGAAGCTTCCTAACGAAAAACCAAACATGCACTAAGAATACAACTATAAAAGCACTCCACTTATGAAAAGTAAATTTTAGAAACTGTTTTAATTAATAACTACCAAAATAAGAAACTGTTTTTGTTAATGTGTGTTCAATCCTGATTCAAGGATGCAGTGTGTGTTTGGATAATTGTTTGAATTCATGTTTAATGAAAAAACATGCATTTCAAAGACGCAAAAGCAAAAATAATGTAAGAGTATTTTTTTTTAACTGTCGTTATGTTAAACACAATTGATTTCTAAACACATCGATAATTTTTCACGTCTTTATTTGACGTGATATACTGCTTGGAAACGTCTTTTCAAAAACAGGCGTAGAAAATGTTTATTTGACGATGAATTAAACGGAAATACACATTACGAGTTATTATATATTTTTAAATTTTTTTGCATTGTTTGATTTTATTCAGTTTGCGGAGTATTTTCACCAAGGCTATTCCTAGTTCTTGTAATGGATTTCTCATTAGCAAACTGATACTTCTTGACCAGTCACATTAATTTGAGGGGAGATATTAATAAGGAAATAATATGTATTGATTTGTTTCCTATTCTATTTAATTTGTATAAATTAGGAATAAGATACAACTTATTAACTGTATATACAAGAATTAGAATATTTGTCATTGTAAAGACTCCTTTTTTCTTTTATGGAGGAAAATAGAATGAAAGAACCATCATCAAGCCAAATTTCTTGGTCGACAAAAACAATACCTTTCTAATGGAAACAATACCTATTTTAGGCACACCTTATGCTTAAATTAAAGGCATTTCTTTTTAATAATATTTCTGCTTATAATAATATAAAAAAAACCTTTCTAATGGAAACAAAAAATAACTTTCCAATGTACTACCTGGCCCACCGTTTGTTTTTTCATTAAATATGATACAAAAGTTAATTTTTTTTTTTTTTTAATTTTTAAAAATAGAAATTATCTTTCAAATTACTGTAGGCTAAAATTTATAGCAACTGTTTATGCATTGAAGGTAGGTATGAGTTATAATCTGTTTTTCTTTAAAATGGAGAAGAGCATATACATCATATGGTGGGTTGGGTATGAGACGGTACATAAAGGCAAATATTTATAGACAGACACCCCTGTGGACAGCGTTCAGGGAAAAGGCTAGCTAGTCTGATTCTGATCCAAGCAGCACAGCAAAGCACTTATTCAAATTAATATTATATATTCAGCTTAGCTTCTCAGTTCATCAAGAGACCAAGTCGTTGCAGATATATATATATATATAAATACATGGTAAGTAGTAGTACACATTCATTCCGTTTCATTCATTCATTTCTGAGTAGTGAAGTGTTGTTGTGTGTGGTGTAGGAGACAGAAATAGTGCTCACAAGGCCATTCTCGCTGGAGAGCCAATCAGATCCAGATGCAAATTATAAAGCTCCAAATATTTTAAGGCGCATATTAAGTCTCTTTACTAATGTTCGTCCAGGATCTGATGTCTCCTGCTTCAAGGCAAGTAACCTTTTACCTTCAATCATTTTATTAACCTTGTGCTGGAGAAATTATTTAAGAGCAGTAAGAGAACATAATAAGCTTTTTTTTTTTTTTAAAAAGAAACTATGAAATCAAGAGAGATAATCATTAATATTGTATTTGGTTGGTAAGAATCGCCTGCGTGGAAATCTTGAGCCAACCCCTCCTTTTACAAAACTGACCCTATGTAGTAAGTCTTTCTTCTTCCTGGCAAGGAGGGACGGCAAAGTGTACTCAAATCCTATGAATACCTGCAAAAATATTTGCAAGCGGATCGGATATTTATCCACAATTTTTTGCAGGTGCGGGTACGGGTAGGGGTACTATAGTACCTGGCCCGCCTCGTCCCGCACCTATCATATATATATAATTAAAATAACTTAAATAAATAATTATGTTATATATATATTTTTCTGTAAAAAAAATAATTTTATATTTTTCATAAACTAACACTAATAGTAAAAGATTTATGTTATAACTTACAACAATTTTATATTTTATATTTTTAATATTATGTGTAGATGCTTTTAATGTTAAGTTTGAATTATTTAAGCGTGAATTTTCAATTTATTTGTAATAATTTTTTTAATTAATATTTTTATAGCTTAAATGCAATTTTGGTTCATCTATTTTGCACAATCCGTAATTTTGGTTCCCCTATTTTAAAATAGAGACGTTTAGTCTCCCAATTTTGTAAAATATGTAATTTTAGTCATTCCATCAAATTGAAAGCGTTGACTGTTAAGAGATTAACGTTAACCTTAACGTGGTCCAAATATAGTGACGTGACACAAGATTATTTATTTAGTTTTTAATTATTTTAAATACTGAGTAGAATAATTGATGAAAAATATATTTTAAAAAAAGGTAATATTATTTATATGACTATGACGTGCCATATACTTCAACAATATAAAACTAGTTTAAAATAAATTATTAAGACTTGTGATTTCTATTTTAGGACTCACGACTACCCCAACCATTAAAATCGACATGACATGTGCTTTAGTGACGTAGATAAATAAATAATTATTACTCAGTATTTAAAATAATTAAAAAATAAATAAATAATATCGTGTCACATCACTATATTTGGGTCACGCAAATGTCAACGTTAATCTCTTAACTGTCAATGCTTTCAATTTGATGAAAGAACCAAAATTACTGATTTTACAAAATTGGGGGACTAAATGTCTCTATAGAGGGACCAAGATTGCTGATTGTGCAAAATATGACGACTAAATGTCTCTATTTTAAAATAAGATGACTAAAATTGCGGATTACATTTAAGCCTATTTTTTATTGATTTATTAACTTCATACATAAGTAAAGTGCGGGTAACGGGTGCGGATATGGATATATAGGTATCCAGCGGGTACGAGGATGAGGATTAAAGTTGCTACCCACGCAGGTATGGGACCGGGTACAAGTATTTTTTTTAAACACAGGTATGGGAATGGGTACTAGAGGACCCTATCCAGACCTTACCCATTATCATCCATACTCTCAAGTTGCAGCTTTCGGTTTCATTTGTAGCTCAAATTTGTGTGGTTTGTTTGTGTACAAGGCGTGAGTTATTCAATTATGTGAAGGAGCATAATCAATTATATACACATAATTGATTATGTGTAACCATAATTGATCATGTGGAGATACGTAGAAAATAAGTATTAACATTATAAGGGTAAAATGATATTTTTATTAATAATCTAATTTCTTTCCTTTCCTTTTTTTTTTCAAACCAAACAACCTCATAATTTTGATATTTTATGTTATTAGTTTTCTTTATTTTTTTATAAGGTATATAATTAATATTTTTATAAAACTAAATTTTATAATAAATAAATATTTTTAAATATATAAATTATATCATAATTAAAATTTGTGATAAATAAATATTGGGTAAAATATTTTTGGTCCCTTATTTTATCTTGATTTTTATTTTTAGTCCCTCATAATTTTTTTACTATTTTTAGTTCCTCATAAATTGTTCTGTTATGTTTTTAGTCCCTCATAAATTGTTTTGTTCTGTTTTTAGTCCCTGACGTTAATTTCAATTGTTAAGTAATGACATGACAGGCATAAACTATGTGTGTGAAAATTTCCTAATTAAGTTTCTAGTGACTTTTAACCGCTACAACTTTTTTGGCAGTCAGAAATGTTTACTTTTGTAACATTTCTTTTGATTTTAGAAAATCTGATGTTCGAGGTTTTGATTTTTTATTTTATTTTTTTAACATTTCTGACAATTTTAGTTTGCCAGAAAATTTACAGTAGTTAAAAACCACTAGAAACTTAAACAAAAAATTTTCAAGTACAAATTGTGTTCGTCACGACATCACTTAACAGTTAAAATTAATATCAGGGACTAAAAATAAAAGAAAACAATTTTTGAGGGACTAAAAACACAGAAAATTTTTATGAGGAACTAAAACAGAAATTTAGATAAAATGAGGGATCAAAAACATATTTTACCCATAAATATTTTTAAACATATAAATTAAAATTAAAATTTACGATAAATAATTTAAATTTTGATAAAGTTATTTTTAATTATTTGATAATTTCTTTTTAAAACATATTAAAAATTCAATTTAGACACAAAGATGAAAGGGATATATTAAAAGAGATAAATTGGTAAGAAAATCAAATATATTAGAGTGATAACAAATCCTAAAAATAACTCTAAAAAACGCTTTGTTTAAGATAAGAATAAATTACAGTAACCATCCTGAAATTTCATGAAATTACACAAACATTTTTTTTTACCATCATAGTAACCTCTATTAACATATAAGGGAATGTTAGTATAATGTTTTCAAACATGTAGGGGTATTGTTAGTGTAACATATAAGAGAATGTCAGTGTAATATTTTTAAATATAAAGGAATTAGTGTAGAAATAGAAAAAAAGAGTAGTATTATGTGTTATTTGAAAAAAGCAGAGGATGCGAGTATAATTTGCTCTTAAGATAACTATTGGCGACCTTTAAAAAAAACTATTGGAATTATGGAAATAATAAATAATAGTCTTAAAAATTTAAAATGCCTGATAATAAAAACAATTTTTTTTAAAAAAAAGTAACATATCAAAATAAACGAACATAGTGTCAATTTATAAAAAGATTGAATACATCTTAACTAATAAGTTTCTCATATATTATATGACATTTAAAAAAATAAAATATAAAAGTAAGTGTAAAGATTTAAAATTTAAATTTAAATTGGGATTGAATAAAATTAAGTAATAATATTAGAAAAGAATAAAATAAATAAGTAAAATAAGATGCATAATAAATAAGAAGTTTTGCGACTTAATTACTGAAAGCTAGAGTAATTCTTAAAATAGTCTTATTAAAGAGTTAGAGTAGGTACTCATATTTATAATGTATGAATGAATAATTATTTTTAATTTTCTAAAAGTTAATATTAAATAATTTCTGTACTTTTGATATAATTTTTTATTATTATAATTTCTTCTTTTTGCTGCTTTGAAGATTACTACTCATTCACGTTAGTATGAATCTAGGTATGAGCATTTTTTTTAATACAAGCATTTAATATCTAATTCAAATAATTGTCATCCTTACTTAATTCTTTATTTTTAGAATTTTTTGAATGTCACATACATATAAATAAAGAAAATATGTGTTATTTTTTTATTGTTAAAGTATAAGAATAGTATATATAAATTATAAAACATAGAAAGTAAATTTAATATTTAAATTAGAAATTATAAGAATTATAGACAATAATTTTATAAAAAAATTAATATAAATTTTGTTCATTACTAATTAATTAAAGGTGATAACTGCTTATTATATACACAGAGAATTAAAGTCATTTTTGGTATTTATATTTTGTTTAACAATTTTTAATTATTTTAAATAAATTAATAAGTCATCATTTTTTTTTGCATTTTACTTTTTTTAGCACATTCTTTTGCCAAGATTTTCCTTCATTCAAATTGCTTATGCTTTTAAATTTCTTAATATTATCCTCACTCAAAATTATCACATATCTTACAATTACAATAGAGAGAATATATAGAAACAATATAAAATAAAGGTTTAAATACATTTTTAGTCCTTGCAATTTAGCATTTTTTTGCTTTTCGTCCTTGTAATTTTTTTTTGTTTTAATCCTTGCAAATTATGTTTATTTTATTTTTCATCTTTAAAACGGTTTAGATAACACTTTTTTTAACTGTTCATAACATTTTTTTCACTATTCAAAGTGTTATCTAAATCGTTTTAAGGACGAAAAATAAAATAAATATAATTTGAAAAAACTAAAACAAAAAAAAAATTGTAATAACGAAAAACAAAAAAAATACTAAATTATAAAAATTAAAAAGATATTTAAGTCTAAAATAAAATAAGTAATATGATAAAGAGAAATAAAGTAAAAAGTAACATTATTCTTATATCATTCATTATTCTAGCTGGTTGGTACGTGCAGCTGCCACCTGTGTTCAACATGCCGAAGTCAGAGCTTCAGTGCTATGCGGAGTGTGTATATTCCACAGCGTTAGACATGGTAAGTAACCTTAACAGTGGCAAGACACCATTGGATAGACTCATATCTGTTGTAGCATGGAGCATTTCTACCGTACGCCCCCTATGGTTTGGAGTTGCTCCCTACAACCCCTCTCTTGGTGAGACTCACCATGTTTCCAAAGGAAACCTTAATGTCTTACTCGAGCAGGTACTTACTCACTATATATATGTTTTTTCATTCTCACTTTGACCTAAAAAATAATGCTCAATATAAATAAATACTTTATCGATCATGCCATGACCTTGTGCCAAGCACATGCATACATGCCCTCTTTTTGTTTTCTAAAGATAATTGGATTTGCATGCATGCATGTTTTGTTCTCAGGTTTCACATCACCCTCCGGTGTCTGCTCTCCATGCCACCGATGACAAGGAAAACATAGAAATGATATGGTGCCACTCTACTGTTCCAAAATTCACTGGTAAAATTCTTCAACATATATATGTACGTTCTTTGATAAAATATTCTAATGTTCTTTTTTGGTGAATAAAATATTCTAATGTTCTGGTACATAATTAAAACTATGAATTAAAATTATTAAAAAAAAATACTTATACATAATGCAGGTACTTCAGTTGAAGCTCATGTGCATGGGAAACGGGAGCTGAAGCTCCACAACCATGGAGAGACCTATGAAATGAATGCTCCTAATCTCCTAATCAGAATTTTTCCAGTCCCTGGGACTGATTGGTTTGGCGATGTCAGTATCCGGTGCCAACAAACTGGCCTTGTGGCAGAATTAAGCTACATAAGTCAATCTTTCTTTGGGTTTGGGACAAAGAGAAGACTGATTAAAGGGAAGATCTTTGATTCATTGTCTACCAAGATTCTGTATAAAATTGAAGGTCATTGGGATAGGTACCTCACTTTAAAGTTTTTATTAATTACATACATGACATTAGAAATCCTACCTTTAATTTCGCTTATTTTTAACAATTGTTTCTTTTATTATTATTATTTTTCTTCAAATTCAGTATAAAAAATTTATAATAACTCACGCAGACTGCTTAAACAATTATGCTAGATCTCCTTAACTTTCTTAGTATTATTTTGATGATATGTTTCTAATCCCAGAAAATACATTGTTGCAGTACTGTAACGGTAAAGAATACAGAGAATGCAGAAGTAAGAGTGATATATGATGCAAAAGAAGTTATTTCTGGACTCCAAGCTCCGATGGTCAGGGATCCAGAGGTAATAAATTAATATATTTTTGATACGGCTGTCAAAAAATCCCTTATCTTGGTTTATGAAGTATCAACAATTAAAAATGAAAAGTAATTAAATTGTTATGTTGTATTGTACTTTGTTAGAGTGTGTGGCCAACAGAAACTGCTCTTGTTTGGAGTGAGTTGAGCCAAGCCATCTTGAAGAAAGACTGGGACAAAGCAACAGAAGCAAAGAAAATTGTGGAGGAAAGACAAAGGGAGCTCAGAAGAGAAAGAGAGTCAAAAGGGAAAACTTGGATTCCTAAACACTTTATGGTGTCTTATAGCAAAGAACAGGGCTGGGACTGTTCACCAATTCAAAAATCGGTCCCAAACGCCCCTATCGTCACCTTGTAATGTGATAACTGTATGTATCTGTATGTTTCAAGTGTGTATTAGTGTTGAGAAGAATAATTTTGAATTAAATTAATTTTATAAGGTTTAAATATCTTTTTAATTTTTGCAACTTAGCGATTTTTGACTTTTCGTCTTTGTAATTTTTTTGTTTTGTTTTAGTTTTTATAAATTATGTTTATTTGTTTTTCGTTCTTAAAATGATTTAGATAGCGTTTTTTTTACTATTTAAAGCTCTATCTAAACCGCTTTAAGAACAAAAAATAAAACAAATATAATTTATAAAGACTAAAAAAATTTGCAAGGACGAAAAGCAAAAAAATGTTAAATTACAATGACTAAAAATATATTTAAGCCATTTTATAAAATACATTTTAGTTAAAATTGATTTAAAGTCATATAATTTATGTTTGAATGTTTTTATTATACAACAAGTTAGTTATAAAACTTATTATAAAATTTTTTATTTAACGTAAAAGTTATTTAAAATTATTTTAAATCAAAATTAATTCTAGACCTAGAATCAATTTTGAAACTAAACATATAAAGATTTATCTAAAATCTTGTTAAATGATATTTTAACACGTGATTTAAAAAATTTAACATGAAACCAAATATGTATTGTTACCTTTTACCAAAATTTCGTAGTCATCATCAAAAACGTCAACCATCTTAATGTCTCAGCTCAATACAGCTGCAGGCAAAATAAGATCCAGTTCAGGATAACAAGTTAACAACCCATAGATTAAACCCATCAAGGATGAAGTTAGCTCATATTTAGAGTGCTCTTAAAAAAAAAAAAAAAACTCATATTTAGAGTGAGATATAGGTAGTATATTTGGCTTGGTCTGACTTAATTTTTTTACTTCTTCCGTAACACTCTTTATAACTTGTTTTCTAAATGTGTAAAGGTGTACATGATTTTTTTTTTTTTTTTCATTTTTCAAAATTTAGACCAAGAAGTTAGTCCGTCCCACCACAGGTCGGACCGTATTAATAAATTTTCAGATTGAACCAAAATAATTTTGAATCTAAATTTTATTAGTTCAATTTATATTATATATATATATATATATATATATATATATATATATATATATATATATATATATATATATATATCGGGTTAATTGGAGTCAACCCATTCCGAACACTCTTTTAAGAAATGGTAAACATGAATTGAAATTTGAAAGCAATAGTTTGAAAATGTCCTATAGTTTTAGACTTTCAGGGCCATGTTGCAGGGGTCTTGGACTTGGTCTTGTGGAGGCGCCATTGCATAGTGCATACATAAAAGTGAGAACCAAATCGATGCGTAGACTATATATTTAATACGTTTTGGTGAGCTAGCGTTTCTAAATTTAATTTTGGAAGATTTTTTTTTTTTTTACTAAAAAAGGTATTCATTCATTCAAATAAGTAGCATACATCGAGAACAATACAAATTCAACCTCGCTAAAAACTGAAAAGGATGAATCTGTGAACAAACACAGATCATCCAGGTTAATAACATAACACGGCAAAATGCCTACAAGTGTAACAAAATCAAAGTGACCGGAATACTCATGCTTCCGTATCTGTAGCGTTGACGCCCAAATCTTGACTGAATCTGTAAATGATCGAAACGGATATACCAATCTGAACTGAACAAACACCGCACAAAGACGGGAAAGCAAACAACATCGCGCCGAGACGGGAAACCACACAACGCCGCACCAAGACGGGAACCAACACCGCCATACATAGACGACGAAAATCTTAAAAAAATAAAAGAAAAACCAGATCTATGCGAAAAAATCACTTATTTATGTGAAAGAAGAGAAAAAACGTTGTAGAGGGGTGATTCCAGGCCAAAAATGACCCAAAACCACCCCCTCCGGTGGATGAAGAACTAAGCGAACGGAGAGAGCAAAAGGAGTCTTCTCTCCTACCCTAGAAAGGCAGAATTTTGGAAGATGTTAAATTCTAAAATTTCGTTTCTTTAAAATTGAGTTTGAATATAAAGTAATTAATGTTTCAAAATTTTCATTTTAAAAAAAAATTGTAGTGAAATTCAGAGTAAAATTCTCATTTTAAAAAAAAAATACGTGAGAGATACTTATATTAAAATTACGTTTGATCAATATTAATTTTATCAATTTAAAATATTGGCAAAATATTTATTCAAATACGTGTGAAATTACCCGCGAACGCGTTTAGAGTTCCAAAACGTGTGTTTGTGTCGCAAATGCAGAACCAACACAACTACGGTCTTTAGATTTTGACAAAATTTATTTGAGAAGAATTGATTTTGAAAGAACTGAGATTAAAAATATTAATTCGTTTAAAAATGTTAAAAGTTAGTCTATAGGAATTGATTTTGTTTGGATGGCAAAATAAAATTACTTTTTGGATAGTAAAATAAAGATTTCATTACTCATTTTTATTGTTCTATCAATTTTATTATTGCCAATTTAAATAATTTTGTTGCGCTTATACTATGAAATTATTTAAATTTTAAAATAGAAAAAAATTGTTTGAAAAATAATTAAAGCTTATAAATGGTCAATAATGGTGAAGTTACATATTGCAAGAGAAAAGAAAATGTAATTGGAGATATCTAATATTGAAGAGTAGGAGAGATATCTGACACTGCATCCTCATTTACTTTGCACCATGTGCCTTCATGTTGAAAAACATAAAAGAAACTAAAAATTGACTTTAAGTTTCGTTATAGTTAGAAATTATTTTTGTATTTATTGGTGACAAAAATAAGATAAGATATGATATAAGAATTTAATAAGATAAAATTATGATAAACTCTTATATTATTTAATATTTGACGTGCATTAAATAATCTATTAAATAATAAATAATATTCTATTTTTAAAGAATATTTTTTTAATCAAAAGAGGTGACATACAAAGGCAAATGGTAGCTAGCTTGATCCCAATTAGGTTGGCATTCTCTAGATACCTACCGAACTCAAACTATCTTTTTAAAGAAGATAAGATAATATTAAAATATGATATAAAATATACATTATTTCTTTTTAAATTATAAAAATTATCTTTAATATTTGTTTTTGACTTTTTATACATTATTTTATTTTTTAAAATTATAGAAATTATATAAAAATCAACCAAAAGATCAATTAATGGCATGATTATTAACATTGAAGATAAATTTTATAATAAATCGTAAAAAGGACGTCAATGAAGAAAATGTATATGTGATGAATGTTTAAAAAAATTGATTTTTACTGTGTTTAATAAGTTTCTAGTAGTTTATAAATTATTTTGACTAGTTTATAAGCAAATTAATTATGGTTGCCAAAATATGCATGCCATAGACAAATATCTTTTGAACAAATAAACAACGAAGATAATCCAACAATAGAATATTAAATACTTAAAATTATAATTTTTAGAATTAAATATAATGCAAACTATTTTTTCAATTTTATAAAACTTGACTTAGAATTGGAATTCCTACTATAATTATTATTATACCAAACAAAAATGTCAGTTAGAAAAAGAAAAAAAAAATCAAGCTGACACCGCCTTCAATCTTCTTCTTAGGCATCAAGTTTTTTTACTTAGCTACTAAGTTGTAACAACAGCTATCTAATATAGCTCATCATGCTCACCGGCTGAACAAATGGCAGCACTGCCATTTTGTTTTTCTTAGTCGTTAAACCTCTTCATATTTTATTAATATATGACGCCTATAATCAGATTGAGTGAATGAACAAGTGGATCAAGTTAATGAATTTGAGAGAAATTCTCTTCCTCCTTCCTACAAGTGTGCGTGAGTTTGTGTGGTCTCTCATATTCATTCTTCCGCTGTGCATTGTGTTTGTGGGGTTTTTATTTTTTATCCCACTGTTATCAATAAATTAAAATTAGAAGGCTTCAACTTTGTAAAGTACTACGTTTTAATTCTCACCTATCGACTTTGTTTTCTCACAATTGTGAATTGTCGGCCCGAGAAAATGCAGCTACTAAACAACCCCGAGAAAATTGCCGCTTATATAGAGATGAATCTTCTCCGCTCCCCCCATTGATTCCACTCTCAAACAAAGTGCACAATTCATCCTAGCTAGAAGCTTCGAACAAGCACCGAGAAATAACCATAATGATAAGGCACATCTAACCCTTAGGAATAAAAAATAAAAATTTTCATTAAAAATTAACATTACAATACATTTTAACTCATAGGGTTGGTAGTAAAGTCATACTGCGCTTATACGTGGAGAAACGATTTATTTAGTGAAAGAACTTATTTTCAATTTTTTTCGTGTGTAAAATTTTCTTTGACTAACCGTAGAAAAAAAAATCTACAATGCATTTCTATGGTGAATTTTAATAAAAAAATTTTATTTTAAATTTCTTAATTAATATTCTAAGGACACCTATTAACGCTGATAATAATTACTGTAAGTCGTGAGTTATAGTTGTAGTTATTTGAATTAATTAATCACGTACAATACTCTCCAAAGACACACACTATGGAGTACAGTATTTTGTTGATAGTGACAGTACGTCCCGTGCATTTAATTTTACAGTTCTGTTGATAGTAAACCCAATTAATTCACTTTCAACTTCCAACAAATATTGTCCTTACCTTAAATGATCAATGCCAGTTATTTTTGTTTTTGTTTCTTCACAGAATATATGCGTACAACTTCTTTATAGTTACTATAACATTTAGGACCCGCTCTACATATCTTGGTTTAAAATAGGATAATATAGCTTCCTTTTCTCGAACCTTAACTTTATCTTAAATTGTTAATAAAAGAAAAAAGAAAAATTATGTGGTTATAAAGTTCTAAACCTTGGCAAATTTGTATATATATATTCTTAATTTCTCTCTGAAAGAGAACTCAGCGAGGTTCGGTCCACAGTACCTCTGTCCCACTGAGCAAAGGCTTTTCTCCATTGACACACCAACTTTGATAAAAATCTGCTCTGTTTCATTCAGCTGCTCATACCAATTGTGTGTTCATCAAAAGTTTCAGATAAATGGTACGTACATATCCTGATTCAATCTCTCTACATCTTTTCTGGGCATCCGTACGTGAAATTTTATTTATTATTCTCCTCTCTCAAATTATGGTTAATTCCTATTTTTCATTTTCATACGTTGGCTAACAGTGGAAGTGTGGGTAGGACTTCCAGCCACACCTCTTTGCTAGATAGAGCAAGATTTATTAAAAAGTGTGCTGCCTTACCACAATTTTAAGAAATTAATCCACAATTAATAAACCTTTTACGTATGAAGAAAAAAAAAAAAGAAGTTGTCCATTAATATTGATCCATTAAATTGTGTTCAAGTCTATCAAATCACCCTGTTAATTCCTGTCTCTAGTCACTACTAATTAATGCCGTAAACCTGTTCCTCGCGATTAAAGGTTGTATCCACGTGCGTTTTTTTATCCTGTGCACAACCCCATGTATGGAATACTACTATGTACAGCGGCTTTTAATTTAATAAGCTTCCAAGCCATGGAATTGCAGCTTGTGCAGAATCTCTCATGTATCTTTTCCATCAACACTTAATAAAAAATATATTACTGGCCAATTACCACTGGGTTTGATTGTAACAAATAAAAAAGCATGCTGCTAAATTTTTCAGAAATCCTTTTAGGCTTCACTTTGATTTTTGCTTTGTAATACTTTATTTTATTTTTGGATAAGCAAAGATTTTATTTAATCTAAGTCAATAGAAGATGAAAAGACCAACAAAAATGAATACAAAACCTGTCACATATCTCCCCCCAAAGTGAAACATAATTAAAAGACTGAAAACGTGTACAAATAGACAGTAAATGTACACCGTAACATCCTTGTTAATATGCCTCTTAGTTCCAAAATGGCTTCCACATATGTTGTATATGGTTATTATGAACTGCTATGTGTGTACTGTACACGCTGCAGGATTAGAAAACCAACGGGCTAAGGAATAATTGAAATCCCTACATGTAGTAACCTTTTCCATGATTTGCTCAATATCCAATTATGTACCTTTGAAAATGTGTGAATTCCTTGCAAGCCATATTGAGTCGTTGACCAATGACCATAAAATAGTAAACCCTATCAGTTGCAAAAGTGGTTTCTTTTTCTCGTTACATGGAAACGTGTTGAGTTGCTAACACCAAATCAATATTTAAGTGCACAGTTACGTGTTAAGTTACTAACACTAATTGTTGGTTCTCTTGAATGAATAGTTTACTTCGTGAATGCACGATGATATACATGTGGACATAAAAAAATAAAAATCGCAACGCCCATTAATGCATGTTCCACTTTGGGATGAGTTGTCCAACGTTTCTTTCTGTCTGTCTTTTTCGTTCTTTCTTTGAGGGCACTCTTTCGTTACCTAATTACATGTCATATTCATTTAGAAATTTCACATTAAACTAAGAGAAAATAGATTATAGATTGACAGTGCAAAGAGTTTTACACCATCATTCAATCACAAATTATCATGTATGATAAATTTGTTGACTTTTACAATAATTATCTTAAAAGTCATATTAACAATATTTTTTTATTGCTTGACAGTGTAAAATTACTTTACATTGTCAATGCATGATCATTAAACTCTTAAACTAATATATTTCCTTCTTTATTTAATTATTAATTTAAAGAATTTTTTTATCAATAGTCAAATTACTTCAATTAACACCGGGCTTAATGGAATAATTTTAATTTATTAATAGTTTTTAACAATTAAATTTTAAATTTTTTTAATATTTAAATTTTTAAATACATTTATTTTTATATTTAAATTTTTGAATCATTGATAAAAAAAATATTTTATTGATTAAATTATATTTTAAAATATTTTTATTTATATTTGAATATCTTACTTATATTTAAAAAACTTGCGTGACACACGGATACTTATTAGGTGTAGTTAAATGTTTTTTTTTTCTTAAGGCTAGGTGTAGTTAAATATGATAATAGTTTGAATATTTGGAAAAAAAGAATGAGGTCGAGGATTGAATTGACATTTAGTTTTCGTTTAGTAGGAGGAAAATAGAGAAAAAATAATGTGAGTCTCACATTTTTTACACTCTACTTTAATTCAATTTTTTTTTCTATTTTTATCTTTTTTATTTTTATCCTCTCTACAGAAGAGCATTAGATATTCATAATATATGAATTTGTGGTCCTGAATTGTAGAAGCCTAATGATTCACGCAGGTTTAATTACGTTGTTGTCTTTTCTCATCAATAAGGCAATGGTTATTATTTATTTAAAAGAAATGTTAGCGGTGTACTTTTTAAAGTAAATATTTTTTATTATTATTGGTAAATGTTATATAATTCATTCTAAATATTTTAGGCTTATTTTTATTTAATAAGATTTATATAACATTGTCAAATAATAAAAGGTGAGTTAAAAAGAGTATTATTATCATTTTTCTTTATTTAAAGATGTATTATGTCCGGAGTTAACTATAAGCAAAATTAACTAATTTTGTACTAATTATAGAGTTAGTTTAGTATCATTTAATTCTACTAATCACATTTAGAATGCAAACTTTTTTCTAAAGTGTCTTAATTAAAACTTGATATAAAGAATAAGAAATAATCATTGAAAATAAAATATCAATTAATTGAAGGATATTTATGAGATGGTATCATTAATTGCCTTGATGCTTGCAATAATTAATTAGTGCAAGCTATTAAAATTGACATAGACTTACTTCCTCCGTCCTTTTCTATAAGATTCTTTTAACTAATTTACACCCTTTAAGAAAATTGATTAATTTAGTTAGTAACATTAAATTTGTCAATAATTTATAATGTTTTCTAAAATTACCCTTAATTTTTTTGAAATTAATCATTTCTTACTTTTCACTAAATTGTTTTTCACCTAATTGTTACTTATCTTCTCCAATTTTAATAAGAGAAAGAAAGAGTTTATGTATCTCATTAATTTCCATCATTTATTATTATTTTTGGTTAAAAAAATTGTTAATTAATTAAGGATACTTTAAGAAAAAAAAATTATTACCTTCGTCCCTATATATAAAACCCTTTTAACTAATTCATACTCCCTCCGTTCTCTATTATAAGCACACACAAAAAATTGATTTCACACTTATTAAGAAAATTAATTAACTTCATTAAATTATGTCAATTCCAATAAAAAGTCAAACATTTTTCCTA
Source organism: Pueraria montana var. lobata (assembly GCA_026413185.1). Taxonomy (NCBI): domain Eukaryota; kingdom Viridiplantae; phylum Streptophyta; class Magnoliopsida; order Fabales; family Fabaceae; genus Pueraria; species Pueraria montana. The sequence continues at coordinate 67,367,555 of CM048649.1, read as the reverse complement.
AACTACCCTTTATTGAAATTTGATATGAAGCATAAACTCACTATTAAATGAAAGGTATTTTAAAGATAGTCTCAACAAATAAGGCAAAAGTAGTTGAAATTTGCTTATATTTGAGAACAAAAAATAATGACTTTTTTTCTCTTATAAATAGAGAAAGGAAGGAGTACCCTTTAAGAAAATTGGTTAATTTAGTTACACATTAAATTTGTCAATTGTTTATACTGATTTTCCAAAGTTATTCTTCATTTCTCTCTCCACTTAATTGTTTCTTATCTAAGAGTAATTAATGGTTGGAGAGAGAATACTGTAATTAATAAATGGTATTATAGGAAAAAAATTAATATATCAGATAATTAGACTAGAGTCTTATAAAAATGGACGAATAAAAAAGTAAAAAATGTTTGATATATAGAAAAGAAGGTAGTATTAATACAACAAACAATTAAAAAAGATTTCATAAAAGAGAATAAACAATTTCTTAATAAAAATCCTATAAAAGGGATGGAGTGGGTATTTTTTTACAAGGTTGTGTGTGTGGAGATTAAATCTCTTTATTTCCACCTATAATATAAGCATGTTATTGAGTACTAGTACGAGGAAGAGTCAAAGTTGTAATGATAGCTAGGTCTAATCTTTCAGCTTGTACTATGTAATTTCAAGATTTCTCTTACCACGATTTCAACAAGTAGCTAGGATCTAAACGTGCTTTAATAATCATATAATTGTCAACTGTTACATTCTAGAGGTGTCAAAGTGAGATTGAATTTGGTGAGCCAGCCACGGGTTTGGGTTGGGTTTTGCTAAAAAATTAAACTTTTTTATGATACTGGTCAAATTGTAATTCGGCTCACTTAACCCATTTAAACTAAAAAAAAATAGTATAGTAAATAGAATAATAATCCATTTAATGTTATTAAACTATGACTAATGTTTAGACAATTTAATGGTTGAATTTTATTTTAAGACTTTTGTATTTTAATATTTTTGAATGGTATTTACGTATTATTTTTTTTGGTGAATGGAATGGTATTTATGTATTTGAGACATTTGAATGGTTAGTTGAATGATAATATTAAATGCTTGAATGGTTATTTGACACATTTGCCTATTATTTGTATTTGTATTTGAATTAATAAATGCATTTGATGGAAAAATGTCACTTTTTTTAAAAAAGAGAAAAATGTTTTTAATATTTTAATTTTTGATTTTTTTTATTTTTAAAAATTTGATGAGCCAATCCACTTAACCCACCAACCCGTGGTGGGTCACGCCAGGTTGACATTTTCATGGCTCACCAAAAGGTGAGCGAGGTTGACTCAACCCGTTTAATGTTCAACTCGTGATGGGCCAACCTGTGTGGGTCAGGTTGACACGTTTTGGCACCTCTATTACATTCGGTATCAAGGCATAATTACACACTTTTCGATCTTTTATGTTTTAATTATGCTTTATATATACGTCTCACTCCCACTTGTATTCTGTTTTTCTTTTCTTTCTATTGTAGAAAGGAACATACGTGTCATGTCCGCTACGCGATCTTTCTTAAAACTGCCACATCAATTAGTTTCTTTCCTTTTTAAGACAACTTGCCCAGTTGCCCTTTCAACTTCACCTTCTCTATTTGCTCTTTCTTCCCTTCAGCAATGTCAATAAAACTCAAGTGCTTAAAGGCTTTGTATTTCGCTTTCGTAGTATCTCAATTGTATTTTGAGCTGCAACTCTAATTGAGTTTCAGTGGCTTTTTAATATCTGAATCAAATGAGTAGCCGCAACCTTTGATGTTCTTTTATATACCTCCAATTCCCCTTTCTTCCATTTTTTTAACATTAGTCTATAAAAATTCAAGGTAAAGAGACATATATTTCGCGTTTTTTTTTACTTCAAAATTATAATTAATTGATTTTTTTTTTTACAATGGTAAAACTAGAGTTGAAATCTATAACTTCATATATATTATCCAAATTCTTTACTATTAAACCGATTCTAGTGAGTTCATTAATGGATATTATAGTTAGAGTTTATTTTTTTGTCATTATATTATAGTCATGGTGATAAAACTTCTCACAATGATTCACGCGTAATGACAAACAAAACTCTAACTATAATACACTTTTGCTAACCCATTATTATCAATTGATCTATGTATGACTAGTTTTATATGTGGATAAATTAATTAACCAAATTGAGTAGCTCATTAATGTTTATGAGATGACATTATCATGTGAATGATTTAATAACGATTTTAACATAATACCTGCATGTGGGCGGAATGTTTTAATATTAAGATTGGTGTGTAGCATATTGATACACGTCTTCTCATATTTGACTCTATCCTCCCATATAAGTCCACATTTGAATGATAAGAACAAAGTTTGCATATCACATCGCATGTCCTGCCTGAAAAAGGAGTTTGGCACCAACTTTAGATTTTTATACATTTAATTTTAACCTGAAATTTCAAGATATTAATTAAGTTTATGGATCTTTCACCTTTATAGTTCTCTCATAATCTATTATTTATCATTGTAAAATTTCATCAACACACTTAATTTTAATTTTAACAGATTCCTAATTATACCAATGTCATATATACTTCTGATTGTGAAATACAGTAAAGTCTTCTTTGGGTGTTTTCCTGTAGGACACAAAAATTGTGCTATCAAAACCATTAACACTTGAAGGCCAATCAGATTCCGATGAGCATTATGAAGCTCCAAATATTCTGCAGCGCATATTAAGTCTCTTTAAGAATATGCGGCAAGGATCTGATCTTTCATGCTTCAAGGCAAGTTTAGGTTTTACTTCAATTGAAACATAAATTAAATTTTTTGTTGAGAAAATTTTAGGATAAAAATGGTGCCCCAGTCAAAAGACAGGGAAACCCATATTTTTCATCATAATTGTTAAATTAAGACAGCTATGAACATGAAAACATAAAACATAACCATAAAACCATAGAAGAAGAAGAGTGGAAGGGGAGAGTAGAGCAATTTTTGTTTTTGCTGCATAACCATGTTGTTTTCCATTCTCTGATTCATATTTAAGTGCAAATACATAAGAAATGACAGCCCATCATGATACCCATACATGTTGTCAACAAAAAACATGCACCCACTCACATTAGGAGTGCAGTTTTGCCCAAAATAAAAGCAAACTTAAACCCACTAATCAGAATATTACTTACTGACACAAGCAAGCATACTGAAAATAAGCAACCATAATTACAGCAGTAAAACAGTATTTGGAAAAGTTTTACAGCCCATTAATTTAACACTCCTCCTTAAAACTTTTCTTGAACACTCCAAGCTTGTTCCTCAGCTCATTAAACTTAGCACATGGAAGTGCCTTAGTCAAAATGTCTGCAATTTGCTCTTCAGACTTGCAATACATCAATTGAACATCTCCATTCTTCTCAACTTCTCTTATAGCATGAAATTTGACATCGATGTGCTTGGTTCTCTCATGCTGAATTGGATTTTTAGCAATAGCAATGGCTGAATTGTTGTCACACCATAACACAGTAGGTTCTTCTTGCACATAATTCAAGTCAGCCACTACCTTTCTAATCCAAATAGCTTGATTTGAAGCAGCTGCTGCAGCAATATACTCATCTTCAGTTGAGGATTGAGCAACTACATCTTGCCTTTTGGAATTCCATGTGAACACTCCACTACCAAGTGAAAAAACATACCCAGTTGTGCTCTTTGAATCATCAATAGAACCAGCCCAATCACTATCAACATAACCTTCAAGTTTTCCATCTCCTTTGCAGTACCAAATGCCAAAATCAGCAGTACCTTTCAAATATCTCAGCACTCTTTTGCCTACACCAAAGTGTGTTAAACTTGGTGAATTGAACCTTGAAAGCAAACTAGCAAAGAACATCAAATCTGGTCTAGTTGCAATCAAGTAAAGAAGGCAGCCAACCAAACTTCTATATTGAGTTACATCAGCCTTTGCATCACCATCATTCTTAGAGAGCTTTTCATTTACAGCAAGTGGAGTTGAAACAGGATTACAGCTCTCCAATTTGAATTTTTTCAGCAAATCATTGGCATACTTTCTCTGTGAGAGAAAGATTCCATCATCAAGCTGATGCACTTCCATTCCCAAAAAATACCTCATCACTCCAAGATCTGTCATTTCAAATACTTGCAGCATGCTCTTATTAAATTTGTCAATTTCATCAACATCATCACCTGTAACAAGCAAATCATCTACATAAAGTTAAACAATAATTTTCTTCCCATTGCCACAATCTTTAACATAAAGAGTAGGTTCATTTTGGCTCCTCCTGAAATCATTTTGTAGAAAGTGTGAGTCAATTCTGCTGTACCAAGCTCTTGGAGCTTGTTTCAGCCCATACAAGGCTTTGTGAAGCCTATAAACTTTGTCTTCATGACCCGCAACAACAAAACCAGCAGGCTGCTCAACATAAATTTCTTCCTCCAATACTCCATTTAAGAAAGATGATTTGACATCCAAGTGAAAGATTTTCCATCCACATTGAGCTGATAAAGCAACAATTAATTTAATTGTTTCATGCCAAGCAATAGGCGTAAATGTATCACCATAATCAACTCCAGCCATTTGAGAATATCCCTTCATAACAAGTCCAGCTTCGAGCTTGTGAACAGAACCATCAGGATGTAACTTGGTTCTATAAACCCACTTCACACCAATCACATGTTTGTCCTTGAGCCTTGAAGTAAGTTCCCAAGTACCATTTTTATTAATCATAGTCATCTCCTCCTTCATTGCATCATTCCATTATGTTTTCATCAAAGCCTCTTCAAAACAAGAAGGCTCATTCACAACAAAGTTGCATTTTTCATAAATTTCAGCCAAGGACTTTGTTTTTAGCACTGGGGAATCGGATTCAGCAATTTGAATTTCATCATTCTTTGTAGCTTGCTGTTGTTAAGACTTCATGCTTCTTTGAACTTCATTATTTTCCCAATCCCAATATGCATTTTCATCAAACTAAATATCCCTACTGATCACAATCTGTTTTTACTTCAGATTGTACACTCTATAACCTTTGGAGCTTGCAGCATAGCCTATGAAAATCCCCATTTCAGCTTTGTCATCCAATTTGGATCTTTTAGCTGCTGCAACATGAATATAGCATATTGATCCAAAAATCTTCAAGTGTTTTGCAATGGGCTTCATTCCCATCCAAGCTTCAATTGGTGTTTTCTCTTGAACAACTCTTATGGGTAGCCTATTCAAGAGATACACTGCTGTATAAACAGCTTCAGCCCAAAAACTTTTTGGTAGCTTCTTTTCTTCAATTAAGCATCTTGCCATCTTCATAACCGTTCTGTTTTTTCTCTCAGAAACTCCATTCTGTTCAGGGGTATAACTAATTGTCAATTGATGAATAATGCCCATATCTTTGCAAAACATGTTGAATTCATTGGAGGTATACTCCTTCCCGTTGTCTTATCTCAGCACTTTAATCTTGCAGCCACTTTGAGACTCCACCATGGCTCTAAACTTTTTAAAGACATTAAAAGTTTGAGCTTTGCTTGACAAAAAATACACCATGTCATTCTTGTAAAATCATCAATAAAGAAGATGAAATACTTATTTTGGCTAAGAGAAGGTATGCTTATAGGACCACACAAATCAGTGTGAACAAGCTCCAATTTGCTTTGCCCTTGTAACATTTGCTGCTGAAAAGGACTTTCTATGCATTTTCCCCAATTGACAAGCATTGCATAAATCATCAATATTATCTACCACGAGGATGTCTCTCACCATATCATGACTTTGCAAAAGTTTCAATGCTCCCATATTAAAATGACCATATCTTTTGTGTCATAGTGCGGAATCATCATGTTTGGAAACAAGTGCAGATTGTTTCACTTGATTCAAACTGATTGGAAAGTTATTATCACACATTTCAACCTTAATAACTTCATAATCATTTGAATCCAAAATGATACAGCCATTATTTTTAAAAGAGAGTGAATATCCTCTATTCATTAACTGAGGAATTCTCAGCAATTTTTGATCCAAGTCTGGAATCAACAAAACATCATGAATAAATTTAGAACCTTTGCTAGTGTGAACAGAAACAGTACCTCTTCCTTCAGCCTGAACAATTTTCTCCATTTCCAAGCTTGACTTTGGTTCTAACAGCCTTGTCTAAAGAGGTGAAGAGACTTGAGTCCCTTATCATGTGGTTTGTGCACCCACTATTAACATACCATACATCCCTTGAACCTGAACTACATGCTTGGGTAGCCATAAACAAGTGTTCTCTAGCTTCAGATTGCTTATCAGTGAAGTTGACTTGATGTGCAGGTTGTGGGTGAGATTGATTCTGCTTGAATCTGCAGTACCTCTCTCCGTGTCCCCACTTCTTGCAAATATTACATTGAATTTGAGGCTTCCCCTTATACCAACAATCTTTTGACAAGTGATTTGTTCTTTTGCATGTAGAACAAGGAGGAAAATTGTCCCTTGTTGCAGATTCAGTTGAACTCCCATCCATCTTACTCTTCCCCTTTTGATCACCACTTGTTTTATAATTTTGCTTCTTTTGATTTTTCTGACCAGGTTGCTTCCCCTTATGTCTAGCTTGAAATACACATTTAGTTACATCTTCCATTCTCATAGAAAATCTTTGCTCTTGAGCGTGCAATTTACTAACCATCTCAGAAATAGTTAGTTTCTTCATATCACATGATTCTTCAATAGCAGCAACTTTGGTTTCAAATTTTTCGGGTAGGCTAATCAGCATCTTTTCTACCACCTTGTTATCTTGTACAACCTCACCATATAGCCTCATTTGATTCACCAAATGGGACAGCTTTGAAGTGTACTCTTTGACAGACTCATTTTCCTTCATCTTCAGCATCTCAAACTCTCTTTTGAGAGTCAATAGCTTGATGGACCAAACCCTTTCATCACCTGCATGCCTCTCATTCAGTTCATCCCATATTTGCTTGGCTGTTTCCAGATGCATAATACTGGTAAACACATCATCTGCTAAAGTTGAATGAAGACATGAAACAACTTTCTCCCTCTTCAAAGTCTTCCTCATGTTGCCTGTAAAGGCAAAAGTCGCAAGAAGGGGGGCTTGAATTGTGATATAAAAAAAATTTGCAAACTTTTTATAAATAGAGTGTAGCATCTAATCAGATATAGAAGTTTTAAGAAAACGTTTCAACAGATGATAACTCAACAGATGAAAGCCTTTTAAACGAAACAGGTTTTAATCACAACCCAAAGTCAATTCAAAGCAGTTATAAGAGATGTAAGACAAAGAAAGACAACACAGGAGTTTATACTGGTTCGTCTCACACCGAGACTACATCCAGTTCTTGGCAAACCACCAAGTTCCAATAACTTATCACAAGTTACAAGTATTTTTCACTGCCATTTCTGGCTCACCCAAATAGTATTTCACACTTAGTCTCTCCAAGCTAAAACCCAAGTATTCTTTACTACCAAGCCACTTCTAGCTCTAAAAACAAATCACTAGATTTGTTTTTATAAAGGGCGCACAGACTTTAGAGCTATCGTCTTACAGACGGATATTCAAGATTAAGAGCTAAGTCTTTTTCTCTCAGGATAAACAAAGTGGTTTGAGAGCTTTTTACAAATAGAGCTTTTACAAGATTAAGAATGAAGGCAAAGAATGCTTGAATTTGAATTCAGTTCCTATCTCTCTTTAGCACTTCAAATCTTCTTCTATATATACACTTGCTGAGGAAGTGATCGTTGTCTCTAAACGGTATTCTTTCTTGCGTCTGACCATCGTCTGAAGGAGGGTGGTTGAGGGCATTTCATGCGAGCATTAAATGCTTGTCACCAACTAGTCATTCTGAGCTGATAAAACATTCTACTTATCTTTCTTGAAATATACTCCAAATCCTTCTGTTGTAGTGGTCGCATCGCTTGCTCAGACAAGTACTAATTACTAATTGTAGTGCATCTTTTGAGGCGTGGGAAGCTTCAGAAACTTTAACTCTTCTTTTTATTCCCTTTTATGCACTTCGACAGATCCTAGGAGGATGTTCTATGAACATTTCCTGCAAAACAGATAACAAAACGATGGTGCATTTACTATGCCTTTAAATGCTTCTTCAGACTAAAGCGTCTGTGTACGTATCATCTGTATCTCACAGACGCAGATACAACGTTTTCGTTTGTTGGCATTTATAAGACGCAATCTTTTTACTTAATATTTATTTTGCATACAATCAAAATAATTGAGGGTCCTGATTCATCTTATGACTCAACAATCTCCCCGTTTTTTATGATGCCAAGAAAATATTGTAAAGAGGTGTATCAAAGCTACAAAAAATATTAACTCTAAGCATAGAATTTAAACAGAGAGAAAAGAAGACTCAGGTTTGATGAGTAATCAAACAACTTGTCTTATTGAAAGAGTTTTCACATCAAGATGATGTGTTTATACAGATAAAAAAACTCTTCCTTTTTCTTTGCCTCTCCTTTTGATGTAGCTCCCCCTTAGATGTAGTTCTATCTTCATTTGTTTTTACTCTTTCCTTCTCCCCCTTTTGCATGGCGATCAGCAAAACCTGGTTCCCCAAGAATGGGACCGTCAGAGTTAGAGGTATCGGAGTCAGAGTCTGATGATAGCACCATAGGGGATCCTAGTGGAGTGGGAGTGCCTCTGCGGCGAGTTACTTTGAAGAAGGCATTGAAGTTGATCCATTTCTTGATCTCAGCCTCCAGTGCTTTCTTGTCCTCAAGAGCTTGACGCATGGCTTTTCGGGTTGTCCACAGTTTAGCATATAGATCATGAACTTGTTCTTCTGAGATGGAAGGTCTGAATGGGTCAATAACCTCGTTTGGGTCTTCCACTATACTCATAATAAGCTTATCAAAGAAGAAAGTGGAATGTGGAAGTTCCATAATGAAGGAAAAGTCCCTGTTAGATTGATAGTAGAACTTAGTCTTCCATGGCATGAGCTCGGAGGCACTGGATGTAGAGAGAAACCCTTGATGTCTGATGCACTGGTAGCATCTGCCTATCTTCAAGTGGTACCCATCTGCAGGAGGCTTGTCCTCAAGTTCTAGACCAGAGCAGAAAGCATCAAACTTCCTGATGCGTCTGATAGTCTGTAGATCTTCAGATGTTCTTGCAGTAGCAGGCTTCTGATAGATGGCTTCAATCTCCCGTCTGAAGGGCCTGCCTCTGCGTACTCGAATATTCCTCTGAGGAGAGTCATCATTTCTTCAACTTTCTCTTTACCCTTATAATTCAAGATGGGAAGTATGGGAATAACCTTATCCACAACAAGCTTGAATTGGGTCTGAGAGGAGGCCACACAGCAAAATTGTGTGCCTAAGAAGTGAGGCATTGTCTGTGCTCGTCTTTGGATCTGCCTGAAAGAGTTTTGTCTCTTCTTGATTTCTTCCTTGTACGTCTGCAGCTTCATCCTTAGCTCTGCAGAGTAGTCTGAAGATTCCCAAAGACTGAGGTTGGACTTGCTTTAGGGTCGTCCAGATTGAGGTCTTCAGTGTAGACAGAGTGGCCTACCCCAGCATGATTCCATGGAAGAATCATGTTAAGGTATGCAAGCAGACCCATCATCTATTGCAGATTAACAGGCTCATAGAAGGGAACCTCGTCTGTGAGCACTGAGAGTCTTCTCCAGATGGAGGCTCCAGGTGGATAGCTACGTCTGCCACACGGATTATGCTCGAAGATAATGGAGTTTAGGTCTGGTGCTTTTGTCTGTCGTGGAGGAAAGATTCTGAAATGAGGTTCCTCCTGATAACATGAGAGCGCAAGCAGTTCCTCCTCTGGTAGCACTTCGTAGTTGGGAAGAATGAAAGGATTGATTCCAGGGATGCCCTTCTTCCATAACTCGACGAAGTTGATAGAATCAAGCAGGAAGACTTGATCCTCATCTGTGCAGATCCCATTTCGTCTCCATTCCCTATTACAGCATTCTCATTCATTGACTTTGGGTCACTTCCACCCACGATAGTAGCGAACATTGACATCGGGGTCTGATGGTGGTTGCACTGGAGGAAGAGGGATGTTGGGGCTGCGTATGATAATCCAGTCATAGCCTCTGTACTTTGGAGCAAGGTCTAGGGCCAGACTTCCATAAATGTACCCCAGTGAGAGAGTGGCCTTTGCAGCGTACCTCCTGCGTCTGAACAGCTCGTCTTCAGTCAGAGTCTGCAACTCTTCATCTGTCTGAGTCTGAGGTGCTGAGGAGAGTTCAGATGATGAGCCACCATAGATGACCATCTGCCTTGAGGCATGGTCTGCATCTGATTGTGCTAAGTGCTCATCTACTCGTCGTTCATCCTCTTCCGTGACCGGTCTGTAGATGGCACGTGGGCCAGAATCATCGGTCTCTACAAGATCTTCTCCAATTTCCAGACCTTGTGCACTTGCTTCTAGAGCAGATTGTAGAAGGGCTTCATTTAGCTCTTCGATTTCAGCTTCGTCTGCATCGTCATCAACGGTGAGCGTCTGAAGCGCCAGTTGTTTGTTAGCCTCTTCTGCAGATGCAATTTCTGCTGTTTGAACTAGGGCAGATTCAATTCGTCCTAGATCCTCCATGGCTGCTCTCATCTGTTCTTCCTCAGAAAGAGTCTTAATAGACTCAAGAACAGCCTCTGCCATGTCAGCGTCTTCCTTAGCTTCGTCTGTAGGGACTGATGCTTCTTCATCAGCCTTCCTTTTCAGCTATTCAGCTGATAAAGTCTTCACGGACTCTACTACAGATTGCTCCAACTCAATCTGTTCTTTTACTTCAAGGCTTTTATCCATCTTAGCCTTTTGGGCAGCTTCTTTCCTTGAAAGCTCCTGAGCTTTCCTGATGGCTGCTGCTTCCTTCTTGTTGGATGGAGGAGGAAAATATGAGGTTTTAGGTTTGGGTGAAGGCTTGAGTTTGGGAGAGGTGTGAGGTTTGGGTGAAGGAGAGATTTGGGGCTCAGAGGTAGGTGCATCAAGAATCTCAACATCTGATTCTTGAGTCTATGAGGGTGCAGGTTGAGTTTCGATTTGAGATGTTATGTGTGTTGGTTCAGGTGAGGTGGTGAGTTTGGCTTTGGTGATGATGCGGATTTTTGTAGCTCTGGTGAAGGGCTTTTTGAGAGGTGGTTCAGGGATTGGTTTTGATGAAGTGTCTGAAGCCTTTCTCTTTAAGGATGAGGGAGGGTCTGAGAATGGTTGTTGTTTTGGCTTTTTGGGTTGGTCAGAGGGAGGTTGGGTGCGTCTGGTGGTTGGTTTCGTCTGTGGGGGTTTGGGCTTAGATAGTGTCTGTTTCTTTGCAACAAATGCAGGTTCATCTGTTGATTCCTCCATAAGCTCCTTTTTCACTTTGGTGCCTTACTTCTTTACCCATTCAGGAAACTTGTGAGCTATTCCCATTCTTACAAAAGTTGTTCCTGTCACCTAGGTAACTCCTTCAGATGCTTCGAACTCAGACAGATTAACACCAGCATCCCTCATGAGTTGAGTGAACAACATGCAGTAAGGGATGAGGTTCTTCTACTTCTTTGTGGAGAATCTGTCCTTGAAGGCCTGCTCCAGATGATAGAAGATCAGATCTGGAAGGTCGATCTTCTATCCTATAACAATGTTGTAGATGCAGAATCTGTCTCTTTCACTCACGTGATCCCTTGACCCTGTCCTTGGGAGCACGATGTTTAACAGCATGTTGTGAAGGAGTCTGCGTATATGAGTCATGTTGGCAGGCCTAAGAAAACTCTTCAGCGTTGCAGCTTTCTTCTTGGGGTCTTCGTTTGTAGGCCTTACCCCGTCATAGAGAAGCTTGTCCACCGTTTCTTGGGTGATGGTCTTCTCCTAATCTTTGTCAAAGACCAAACCCTCTTCAGCACAACCAATAGCCTTGGCTATGATTGCAGGGCTGATCTTCATCTCCGTCTGACCAATCATACCCTTGATGCATTGGTCATCTTCCATCTTTGCTGACCCCCAAAATAGGGCATAGGGACCATGGTACCAGACACTGTGTTTTCCAACAAAGTTGGTCCACCCAGCCCTGGTGAACATGTCCTGAACGTCAAAGCCCTCCTTTGCAAGTTCGCTTAGACTCGCCCACCTTCTAGGAATGAAAAGCTCCTCTGGAAAAGCTGCAACTGTTTCGTCCATGTTGTTGATGAGTGGAGTAGCAGAAGATGTGATTTGCTTCCTTGGTGCCATTTTTCTCAAAAAAAAATTAGGTTTTTAGAAAGAAGAGATGAGAAAGTTTTGATCTTTGAAATCTTTGAGAAACTCAGAGTTTTCAGAAAGATAAGAAAGATCAAAAGAACCTTCTTCTTTCGGTACTTTGTCCTTTTATACCAGAGATGAGAAAGGAGAGAGAACGTCATAAAAAGAGCGATTTTAATATCATTAAAAACTTTTCGAAAACTGTCTCATCATGGCGAAAAGGGCGGCGCATGTTTTGAGAGAGAAACGAAAAGACTTATAACCATTGAGAATGTGGGCACCTTAATGTCTGTATACTTGAACATACATTAGTTCCAACAGATTAATGAAGAGAAAATAAGACGAAGGGTATCGTATGATGAAATGCAAATGATTAATCTGAAAGCATGTGCATATGCAGATGATTCCTTATACAGATGAAACGTTCTTCATACAAAGGCTTTGTAAAGATATCAGCCCATTGGTGATCTGTATCTACAAACTTAATATCACAAATTCCTTTTTGAACATAATCATGAATGAAATGATATCTAATTTCAATGTGCTTTGCCTTAGAATGTTGTATGGGATTTTTTGATAGATTACTTGCGCTAGTATTGTCACAATATACAGGTACATTATTTTCAAAACTAGAGTAATCTTCTAACTGATATTTTACCCATAGTAGCTGTGAGCAGCAACTTGCAGCAGACACATATTCAGCTTCTGCAGTAGATAAAGCGATTGAGTTCTGCTTCTTGCTAGCCTATGAAATAAGATAGGATCCTATAAAGTGGCATCCTCCACTTGTACTTTTTTGTTCAACTCTGTCTCCTGCATAATCTGCGTCGCAGTATCCAATTAACCTGAAATATTGATTTTTCTTATAGAACAGACTAAGGTTAGTGGTACCAACTAGATAACGTAAGATCCTTTTAACAACTTTAAGATGAGACTCTCTAGGATTTGACTGAAATCTAGCACACAGACAGACGCTATGCATAATATCAGGTCTACTGGCTGTAAGATAAAGAAGTGAGCCAATCATACCTCTGTAGATCGTCTGATCTACTGGTTTACCTGATTCGTCTTTACTCAAGGGACTGGAACCATGCATAGGTGTTTTCATTGGTTTGGCGTCTTCCATCTTGAACTTCTTAAGAAGCTCCCTTGTATATTTCTGTTGATGAATATAAATACCTTTGGCATCTTGTTTGATCTGAAGTCCTAAGAAGAACTTAAGTTCTCCCACGATACTCATTTCAAACTCGCTTTTCATCAAGTCAGAGAAATCCTTGCATAAAGATTCATTAGTAGCTCCAAAGATAATATCATCTACATAAATTTGAACTATAATGAAATCTTTCTCCACTACTTTTCTGAAAAGAGTAGTGTCTACTTTTCCTCTCATAAAACCATTTTCTAAAAGAAAAGAGCTCAGTCTGTCATACCAAGCACGAGGTGCTTGTTTCAGACCATACAGAGCCTTTTTGAGTTTGAAAACATGTTCTGTCAGAGTGGAATCTTCAAAACCAGGAGGTTGTTTAACATAAACCTCTTCTTCAATAAAACCATTTAAGAAAGCACTCTTGACACCCATTTGAAAAAGCTTAATGTTTTTATGAGCAGCAAAAGCAAGCATGATTCTAATAGCTTCTAGTCTAGCTACAGGAGCAAAGGTTTCTGTGAAGTCTATACCTTTCTGCTGATTATAGCCTTAAGCTACTAATCTAGCTTTGTTTCTTACCACCTTTCCTTGTTTATCTAGTTTGTTTCTGAAGACCCATCTTGTTCCAATGATGCTTTTGTTCTTTGGTTTGGGAACAAGGGTCTAGACGTCATTTATGGTAAACTGATTTAATTCTTCTTCCATGGCTAAGATCCAGTCATCGTCTGTCAGGGCTTTGTCTATTGTTTTTGGCTCTATTTCTGAGACGAAAGCGTATGATGCTTGATCTCTGAAGGATGATCTGGTCTCTACACCTTCTTTCTGATCTCCTATGATCTGATCTTGTGGATGATAAGTTACAAATTTTCAGTCTCTTGTCTGTGGTTGAGAGTCAGACGCTCCTTCAACCTGAGGAAGAATTTCCTGAGAGGGTTGAATTTCGTTTGACTTTGGTGTGGCAGACGGACCTATCTGCATATCTGCAAAATCATCCTCAAGATCTGATAGTCTCCTATCAGATGTTAGTCCATCATTGAACTTAACATGGATAGATTCTTCTACAACTAAGGTCCTTGTATTAAGGACTTTGTAAGCCTTAGATATATCAGAATATCCTAGAAAAACACCTTTATCCACTTTAGAATCAAATTTTCCCAATTGATCTTTGGTGTTTAAGATGTAACACTCACATCCGAAAGGATGAAAGTAAGCAATGTTGGGTCTTCTTCCTCTCCATAGTTCATAGGGAGTCTTTTCAATCATAAGTCTGATCAATACTCTGTTTTGAACATAATAAGCAGTGTTTATAGCCTCTGCCCATAAATGTTTAGGAAGAGAGTTTTCACAGAGCATGGTTGTAGCCATCTCTTGCAAAGTTCGGTTTTTTCTTTCAACTACCCTATTTTGCTGAGGTGTTCTCGGTGAAGAGAAGTTGTGAAAAATTTCATTCTTTTTGCAGAAAGATTTGAACTCAGCATTGTCAAACTCAGTTCCATGATCACTTCTTATGCTAGAGATGCAAAAGCCCTTTTTCATTTTGAACTCGTTTACAAAATATTTCAAAGACTTTGAAAGACTCATGTTTATGGCCTAGGAAGTATACCCATGTATATCTTGAATAGTCATCAATAATAACTAAGCCATATTTCTTTCCGCCCATACTCAACGTTCTAGTAGGACCAAATAAATCCATATGCAAGAGTTGCAACGGTCTGGAGGTGGAAACAGTATTTTTAGATTTAAAAGAAGTTTTAATTTGTTTCCCCTTTTGACATGCTTCATAGAGACGATGAGTTTTCCACGAAATCTCGGGCAATCCTCTTACTAAACCCTTTTTCGAAATTTTTGAAATGTGTTTCAGATTCATGTGCCCAAGCTTTTTATGCCAAATCCATCTTTCATCCTCTCTGGATAGCAGACATGTTACCTTCTGCTTGCTAAGATCTATAAGATCAATTTCATATAAATTTTTGTGTCGTTTGGCAGAAAAGACAGACTTGCCATCATCTATTTTGACTATGCATCTGTCCTTGTTGAAGGAGACTATATAACCATTGTCACACAATTGACTTATGCTTAGTAGGTTATACCTCAGACCTTCAACATATAGGACGTTGTTTATAGAGGTTAGGGAGGACATACCAACTTTACCTATGCCTGTGATGCGTCCTTTTCCCATGCCTCCAAAGGCAATTGCCCCGCCTTCAACCGACTTTAGGTCTAGGAACATAGACCTTTCTCCCGTCATGTGTCGTGAGCAACCACTGTCCAGGTACTAGCTCAAACCCTTGCCTTTTCCTACCAAGGATATCTGAAATAGGAATAATCTGAGACTTTGGTACCCAAATCTTTTTAGGTCTATCAGCATTAGTGCCCTTAGACATTTGCTTCTTCTTATGTATGCATCTGAACTTAGAGTGCCCAGATTTTCCACCGAAGTCACATTTGTCTGGATCAGACTGAGTAGATGCAAATGCATCTTTTTCTAAGCCTAAACCAGATTTATCATGGGGATGTTGATGATATTTTAAAAGCATAGTGAGAGTGTTAGAACTCTCCATAAACTTCCCAAAGTCCTTAGTTAAACATGCTACTTCTTCCTTTAGTTTTTCAACTATGGATGAATCGTCTGTTTGACTAGGGGTGCTAGTTTGACTTAGGCTCTCTTCCAAAGTCTTGACTTTTTCTTCTAGTTCTACATTTGATTTCTTTAGCAATTCTATTTCACAAACAGATTGTTTGAGTTTTTATTTAAATTTTTTACATTGCTGAGAAATCATATGACAGTTCTAAAGTAAAACGTCATAAGGCATCTCTTTTTCATCGTCTGATGAAGAACCAGATGAGTTTTCATATTCAGAACAATTTTTTACCTCATCTTTTTCTTCTGTCTCTGCCATCAGACAGACATTTGCTTGTTCATCGTCTGAGCTGCTGCTTTGCTCACTGTCTGAGTCGTCCCATGTGGCCATCAGACTTTTCTTCTTTTTCTTGCCACCGGAGGACTTCTTTTTCTTTAGCCTTGGACATTCAGATTTCATGTGTCCAGGCTTTCTGCACTCGAAGCAGATGATCTCTTGACTGTCCTCCTTATCTTTCTTCTTGAATCTGGAATCTTTCTTTCTGGAGGACTGTTTGAACTTGTTTTTCTTTTTCAGCATCTGCTTGAATTTTCTTGCCATGAGAACGACTTCAACGTCTGTAGATTCGGCAAAGCTTTCGTCTGATTCTTCTATTTGAACCTTTAAGGCCTTGGGGGCTCTTTTCTTTTCTTCTTTGATGGTGCTGGTTTCACCAATTTTGAGAGCAGCGTAATTGTTAGTGTTGTTTGCAGGTAGTTGATCTCTGTTGTGCAGATGTACTTCATGCACTTATAACACTCCTAATAGCTCATCCCAAGACAAGGTTCTCATGTTTCTTGCTTCTTAGATAGTTGTGGTCTTGGGTTCCCACACTTTGGGCATGCTGTCAAGAATCTTCAGGTTGAACTGAGCTTTAGTGTATGTGTGCTCAAGAGATTCCAGGTCTGAGAGAAGGACCTGAAGTCTCCCAAACATGTCATTGACACTTTCTCCTTCTTTCATGGAGAAACTTTCATAGTGTCTGGTCAGAGTGACAACTTTTCTTAGTTGAACATCTTCTGTTCCTTCATAGTTGGTGTAAAGAGAATCCCAAATCTCCTTGGCCGTTTTCAGTCTACGCACCTTCTTGTACTCATTTCTGGTTAAAGCACAGGTCAGAGTATATCTGGCCTTGTTGTTGAGTTAAAGAATGTTGTAGTCATCTTGAGTCCATTGATCCTCGGGCCTGGTAATGGGAATATCTCCATTTATGATGATGTTCCATAGTTGATACTGATTGGACTTGATGTAGATCTCCATGCGATCTTTCCAGTAGGGATAGTCATCTCCAAGAAAGGTTGGAGGCCTTGTTAGAGAGGCTCCCTCAGGAATGAACTGATTGTCGTGACTGGCCATCTAGATCTTTTCCTCTAAACACGGTCAGGTGCTCAACCCTTAGAGGCTGAGCTCTGATACCAAACTGTAAAGGCAAAAGTCACAAGAAGGGGGGGTTGAATTGTGATATAAAAAAAATCGCAAACTTTTTATAAACAGAGTGTAACGTCTGATCAAATATAGAAGTTTTAAGAAAACGTTTCAACAGACGATAACTCAACAGATGAAAGCCTTTTAAACGAAACAGGTTTTAATCACAACCCAAAGTCAGTTCAAAGCAGTTATAAGAGATGTAAGACAAAGAAAGACAACACATGAGTTTATACTGGTTCGTCTCACACCGAGACTACATCCAGTTCTTGGCAAACCACCAAGTTCCAATAACTTATCACAAGTTACAAGTATTTTTCACTGCCATTTCTGGCTCACCCAAATAGTATTTCACACTTAGTCTCTCCAAGCTAAAACCCAAGTATTCTTTACTACCAAGCCACTTCTGGCTCTAAAAACAAATCACTAGATTTGTTTTTATAAAGGGCGCACAGACTTTAGAGCTATCGTCTTACAGACGGATATACAAGATTAAGAGCTAAGTCTTTTTCTCTCAGGATAAACAAAGTGGTTTGAGAGCTTTTTACAAATAGAGCTTTTACAAGATTAAGAATGAAGGCTTGAAAGAATGCTTGAATTTGAATTCAGTTCCTATCTCTCTTTAGCACTTCAAATCTTCTTCTATATATACACTTGCTGAGGAAGTGACCGTTGTCTCTAAACGGTCTTCTTTCTTGCGTCTGACCATCGTCTGAAAGAGGATGGTTGAGGGCATTTAATGCGAGCATTAAATGCTTGTCACCAACTAGTCATTCTGAGCTGATAAAGCATTCTGCTTATCTTTCTTGAAATAAACTCCAAATCCTTCTGTTGCAGTGGTCACATCGCTTGCTCAGACAAGTACTTAATTGCTAGCTGTAGCGCGTCTTTTGAGGCGTGGGAAGCTTCAGAAACTTTGACTCTTATTTCTATTCCCTTTTATGCACTTCGACAGATCCTAGGAGGATGTTCTATGAACATTCCCTGCAAAACAAATAACAAAACGATAGTGCATTTACTATGCCTTTAAATGCTTATTCAGACTAAAGAGTCTGTCTGTGTATCATTTGTATCTCACAGACACAGATGCAACGTTTTCGTCTATTGGCATTTATAAGACAACCTTTTACTTAATATTTGTTTTGCATACAATCAAAATCATTGAGGGTCCTGATTCGTCTTATGACTCAACATTGCCTAATTTGAACCATTGTAGGATTAGCTCCCAATGCTGGAACTTGCTTGTCTTGATCTACATACTCCCATAAGCCAAAAGATTTCAAACATGATCTCATTTTGACTACCCATATGTGAAAATTTTCCCCAGAAAATTGAGGAACAGAAAAGACAGCATTGTTCCCTGAAGCCATTTTATCACTCACTCACTCACAAGTGTTTAATCTTTCCTCTCAATTTTTTTCAAACCCACAGCCTATAAGAACAAAGCTCTAGATACCACTGTTAAATTAAGACAGCTATGAACATGAAAACATAAAACAGAACCATAAAACCATAGAAGAAGAAGAGTGGAAGGGGAGAGCAGAGCTATTTTTGTTTTTGCTGCATAACCATGTTGTTTTCCATTCTCTGATTCATATTTAAGTGCAAATACATAAGAAATGACAGCCCATCATGATACCCATACATGCTATCAACAAAAAGCATGCACCCACTCACATTAGGAGTGCAGTTTTGCCCAAAATAAAAGCAAACTTAAACCCACTAATTAAAACATTACTTACTGACACAAGCAAGCATACTGAAAATAAGCAACCATAATTACAGTAGTAAAACAGTATTTGGAAAAGTTTTACAGCCCATTAATTTAACAATAATTCATAACCAATCGAAAATGATATTTGCTTATTGAATCTGTATTATTCCACAGCTGCCACCTGTGTTCAATATGCCAAAATCACAACTACAGTGCTATGCAGAATCTGTATATTGCACATCATCAGATTTGCTAAGCAACATCAACAGTGGCAACACACCACTAGATAGACTTATATTAGTTGTAGCATGGAGCATTTCTACCATACGCCCTCTAAGGTTTGGAGTTGCTCCCTACAATCCCACTCTTGGTGAGACTCACCATGTTTCCAAAGGAAACCTTAATGTCTTACTCGAACAGGTACTAAGTAACAATGTTTTTTCATTCTCACTTTCGCCTCAAAATGCTTAATTAAACACTTTATCATGATGTCATGGCCTCGTGGCCTTAAATCTGCACACCCTTCTCTGTTTTTTCAAAAAAAAAACAGATGTATTATAGGATTTTCATGCATACTTTGTTTGCAGGTTTCTCACCACCCTCCGGTATCTGCCCTCCATGCCACTGATGACAAGGAAAACATAGAAATGACATGGTGCCACTCTCCGGTTTCAAAATTCAATGGTAGAATTCTTCAGCACATATGTTGTGTGATAAAAGAAAAATCAATTTCTATTTTATCTAATATATATAGATAGATAGATAGTATCAATTGACATCAGGTATTAAACATGATTCCATTCTTGTTTTTGCCTCAAGTGATGATTTGGAACATAGATGGATGTTCTAATGTTCTGTTACTTTGAACTGTAATTAAATTTACATAAACATAACAAAACAAAATATGCAGGTACGTCAATAGAAACTAAGGTGCATGGCAAACGGCAGTTGAAGCTCCACAATCATGGAGAGACCTATGAAATGAATTCTCCTAACCTGGTTATCAGAATTCTTCCAATCCCTGGGACTGAATGGGTTGGCAATGTCACTGTCCGGTGCCTAGAAACAGGCCTTGTGGCAGAATTAAACTATATAAGCCAATCTTTCTTTGGATTCGGGACAAGTCGAAGATTGATTAAAGGGAAGATCTTTGATTCATCGTCTATGCAGATTCAATACAAAATTGAAGGCCATTGGGATAGGTATCTCTCTCGGAAGTTTTATAATTACCTGTCTCATCTGAAAGCATACCTTCGGCTTTTTATTTTTTCATATTAA
Organism: Pueraria montana var. lobata; assembly: GCA_026413185.1. Lineage (NCBI taxonomy): Eukaryota > Viridiplantae > Streptophyta > Magnoliopsida > Fabales > Fabaceae > Pueraria > Pueraria montana. The sequence continues at coordinate 67,347,189 of CM048649.1, read as the reverse complement.
AAAGCAGTGCTTGTCAATTGTTTACTTATAATATTTTGGAGATGTGATCCTAACCCCATAAAATGTTGCAGTACTGTAACAGTGAAGAATACTACTAATACAGAAGCAAGAGTGATATATGATGCAAAAGAAGTTATGTCTGGACTTCAAGCTCCTATTGTCAAGGATCCAGAGGTAATAACCATATATTTCCCTCTATCTATCCACAAAGTATGGTCTTTATTTTTGTCTTCCTTATGAAGTTAAGTATCAAAAGGAAGTATGTTGAGTGGTACAATTATACAGCACTCTTTCCATAACAATGACCTTCATTAACAAAGCTTATTTTAAAGAAATATCCTTTTGTCAATTTCTCTTGCTGAGAAAATATGAATGTGGCATGCCTTGCTGAGTTTGATATGAGATTGTGTTGTGCATTATCAGAGTGTGTGGCCAACAGAAACAGCCCTTGTTTGGGGTGAGTTAAGCCAAGCCATCCTGAGCAAAGACTGGGAAAAAGCAAGAGAAGCAAAGAAAACTGTGGAGGAAAGACAGAGGGAGCTCTTGAGAGAAAGAGAGTCAGAGGGGGAAAATTGGGTTCCACAACACTTCATGGTGCCTTATTATAGCAAAGAAGATGGTTGGGATTGTTCACCAATTCAAAAGTCGGTCCCAAATGCCCCAATTGTCACCTTGTAATTTGCCAACTGTATCTCTATGTTCCAAAGTTGTTACCAGAAAAATGATTCCACTGTTAGCACTATTTCTATCATGTTTTAAAAGTCTTAAAAGAGAATATCTGATACTATCAAAGTCATCAAGAGCTAGACTAATCTGCTTGTTACAAAGAGCAATAAGTCAACCACATGTTGGTTATGTTATGAACTCTGCTTATACACTTATGAGTCATGAGAAGGAAAAGGAATCATCCAAGTTGTTTCCAACAAAGGAATATATTTGGAACACTAATATTGTCTCATTGAATTCATGATTAAGAGAAGCACTTGCGTATGAAAAACAACTTTGGCTACCCAACTCCAACCATTTCATGAATCAATAATTTCCCGTCATTTGCGCTACCAAACATTTAAAGTACTTATTGCTAAAATAAATTAAAAAATTTGTTGTCGCTAAATCGTGTATCATACATACCCTAAAAAATTTGCAAGCTCCAGATTGTAACCCAAAAAATAAAGAATTTAGGATTTCAATAGCTGAACTTTCTTCTAATCTGTTTGCCCCTTAAGTATCCATGATAACTTGATAAGGTATACTATTCCAATTAGAGTTAAGTATATGAGTTAGTCCAACCCGTCCCGTTTAAGCCTGATTCATATTGATCTACAATTTTAATGAGTCGAGCTATGCCAATCTACAACAAAAAATAAACTCTATTTTCTTGGTCTCTAATCTATCTTGCTTATAGTTAAATGAATTGGCTCCCAGACCAAAAAAAACATGCAAAAAATCAATATATTAATGAAGTACAAAACAAATAACTGACAAATAGTCCCACCGAAACACTAAATATTACTAGCACTTAGTACAAAAGGTATCATAAATTAAATGTTTTAACTCTTAAATAGAAATTTTAAACACACACATAATACACATAATACTTGACAGAAAATATAAGAAATGTAAAATAGATAGATAGATCGATAATCGATCTGCAAACTAACCAGCCTAATCCACAGACTAAACCTACTAAACTTATGAATTCAGCAAACAAGTTGAAAAAGGCCTCCAATTAAATAGATCACCTATTTCTGGACCCCGTAACCTGCACAGATTGTAGGTTAAACATACCGCCCTTAGGGTGGGACACATATTCTCACCTTTATTTCCAACTCATCTTAAAGATTGCATGAAGGCAAGTAAAAAAAAAAAATCTACAGAGAATTAACCAAACATTGCAAGATAACCCATCTCTCGTATATCTTAAATAAGATTTGGATTTGAAAACTATAATATCCAGCTTAATAATTAGTAATATATATATATCCTCAGAGACATTCCTAAGTACAGCTTTGGAGAATCAGATACAAAAATTCTGAAATGCATGTTATGAAAGTCTAATTCTCCTCAAAACATGAAAGGTTCAGGAAATTAACTGAAACAATTGTCTCAATTTTTTTTATAATCAATCAATACACCACCTTACATGTCTTTAGTCCTATGTATCTGGTTGCCTCAATCCAAGTTGTTCCAAACATCAATAACTTTCTTGCCAATCCGATTCACTTCTCTTATGGAATGGCTTTTCTGTTATGGTGTCCAAGATAGGTTTCCAAGGTTGCACCTTACTAGGGCTTCTTCCTGCAATATTCATCATACCAACACCATATTGCTCTGCCACCCCAACTCTACTAGGACTTCTGGAGGGTGAAGAACTCCAAACTGTTTGGGTTTGGCTTGACAAAGGACCCGATTTGGCTATTGCAGTGAGTCTCTTTGAAAGGCCAGCCAGGTCCACGGGCGAAACATCAGCTTGTAGTACTGAGTATGGTAGCATGAAATACACTTGCCCAGGTTGGAGGTGAGTGTCTCCATTCATTGATGTTGAGCAAGGGGAAAGAAGCTGAGTGGAAGTGCAAACAAAGTGTTTTTGGGGGTACCCAATTACTTGCCTCGCTGAAATTGGTTGATCAAATTCCTCTACATAACCATTGAGATGAACCACACGGATATTCTTCAATGTGGAGGATGAGTTACAAGAAAAACAAGCCCCCATTTCTCTCTTCTTCTCTCTTGCTGTAGATGCTAAATGAATGAAAAAAAAGTAGTGAACACTGAGGCCTATGGTCTTATGTTTATTAGTATAAATAAGTAATAGTATAGTGTTTGTGTCTGTGTATACAATAGACAAATGGGGTTTGACTATTGGTGATTTAAATGTTAAATGGATAAGTGTACGTTTATTAAGCCTTTTGGAAATGAAATTGATGGTTTACCAAAGCCATGCTTTTTCTGACCAAGTTGTATTACTATTTATCCACTTGCAGCATCATTGACACGAAAGGCAAAAGCCTCACATGCAGCCAACGATGTATTAATTCTAGGATAATAATAATAATAATAGAGGAGAGTTTAAATAAAATCAGAAAGCTTGCTTTCACTGTTTTCAAACTAGAACGTTTCTTCTAACCTAACCGTGTGAAATATGAAACAAGTAACAAGCTCCATGGTGCCCCTTGCCCTACTTAGTACTTAATTAGTTACTTTGGCGTGCCGTTTTATTTTCTTAAACTGATGGAAGCTTGAAGCGTTGAAACAATCCAAGTCAAACCAACCTTATTAATGCATGAAGAGGCAAGCCCAATAATAACGAGACTCTGCCACTTGCCTTTTGAAAGAACTTGCAACTGGCAACTCTCTATCTATTCACTGTATCTTTCTTTTCAATTTTTTGATAAAATTCTTTTGAATTAAGCCTGTCTCTAAAGTTCCAATAATGCTCTTTTAAGTGAAACCTGTCTCTAAAGCAAGTTGGACTTTTTCTTTTTTTATACATCACAGGTATTTTTTTTTTTTTTTGGAAAACAATTCTATTTTAGTCAAATAAAATTATTATGAATGGTAAATTTTTTCTCCAAATATTTATCATAACTATATGTTCAAGACACAGATTAAAGATTACTTATTAAGCTGAAACAAGTTGATTTAGAACATATTATTATCTTAATTTATTAAAATTTAAAGATATTTTTTCTCACTAAAATTTATCAAAATTCAATTAGTTTGTCGCCCACGTGGCAAGGTCGGCAACTCTTAAAGTTAAATCTACGTGTTAGTATAGGCTTGACGGTGAAGATGAGTTAAGTATGGAAAAGGCAAACCTGTTATTTTCTTTGGATTATATATAGTTGTTTCTTGTCTTTTGTGTATGCTATTTTTCTTGCTCAATTCTCAAACCTCAAAACATGTAATTTTCGTTTTGCGACAAAGGAAATGTCGTTTTTAATGTCAACGCAAGATGTACGCCTCCGTTTTATTCAATTTATTTCATTTCATTCTATATAATAGTATCATTATCGGTCCTCAAAGCCCGGTGGCTCTCTCTTAAAAAGTAAACATTTGTTTGTATAAAAACCAGGAGTCATCGTGTCCACGAAAGACTTATTACACTAACTTAGTCCTATTTAAAATTAATTTTGAGAAAGAATTTAGATTATATTTTGAGTCTTACGTCCTAATTCTAATTCAATGTAGTGTTTTATATTTTTAAAAAGTATATTTTTATTATTAATTTTGAATTAATAATAAAAAATTTAATTTTAATAGATAATATTTTGCGTAAAGTATTATTATATTTATATTGATATATTTATCTTCAAATATATCAATATATATATATATGATAATTTATAACATAATTATAATATTATATTTCTTTAATTGTACAATTTTAACTATATATAATGTCAAGATTAATAATAAATCAAATTAACTTAATTTTATTTCATATATTATCTAGTTTTAAGAGAGATGGGTCCATATTCAAATAAATAATTCTATCAAAATTTTAAGTTGAATAAGAACAAGTATAAAGTCGTCTTATAAACACCCCTAGAATAGATTAATCTTCATCATTATCTCTTAACTATAAAAACCAAATAAATAATTAAATCAAAAATACCCCAGTTTCCTTTCTGTACCATTTGTCATAGATACATATAGGTAAGATTTCAAAAATATTTAATTACTCATTTAGTCCTTATAGTTATACAAACTTTATCTTTTAATTTCTATAGTTAAACATTATTTTTTATAGTCCCTACACATATCATTTTAATTCTTTATAGTTCTTATATATAGTATTTTTAATCTTTTTTATTGTTTGTTATCTAAATTCATAAGGATTAAAAAGAATTAAAAATAATATGTATGAGAATTAAAAGGGATAATTTATAAGTATAAAAATTATAAGATAAAGTTTATATTGGTTTTGGCAAAAACAGAAATGCCGCTTTCATTGGGCCAGCCGCCGCATGACTAAATTAAGGTCCAATACGAACCCATTTTCAAACTCAGAAATTTTAAATAACAAAATTACTTGAAAAATAAATGGAAGTTTATGATAACTTAATAAACTATAGAGAAAAAGGGCTATGCACCAATAATATAAAATAATTTTACACTGTCATCCAATCATAACCCACCATGTATGGTAAGTTTGTTTACTTTTATAAAATTATCTTAAAAGTCATATTAACTATGATTTGTGATTGAATGACAGTATAAAATTATTTTTACACTATCAGTACATAATCATTAAACTCTAAACTATATACAACAACATATTTCTAAATTGATGTTTATAGTTTGTATATACATAAATATGCTTAAACTATATCCGAAAGCAATGTGATGTGGTGATACAAAATTAATGAAAGTAAAAAAATTAATGTGTGGAAATGAATAAAAAATCATTTATAAACATTTTCATTAAAATATATATATATATATATATATAATTTTTTTAAAATGAAATACTATTAAATATTTATTAAAAAGTTCTTTCTGAATAGTGAACTTTTTTTTTATGAAATTAATAGTGAACTTTTTAGTTGACTTACAATGACATTTTGTTGAAGTTTAAAAATCAAATAAGTTTTTAAATTTGAAATTAAAAAATAGGGAAAGAATTAGGATTCTCTTTCTTGGTCAAAATTGGAGTCTAATTTTGTTTGTTTGTATGAAACTTGGGCAATGGGGGCACCTTGTTAGTAATATCTTTTTTAGTGTTATGAAATGTTTGATTTAGAAAAGAAAAGAAAGTGAAGTAATTTTATGGGTTGTTTGATAAAAAAGAAAATTGAAATTTCTCTTTTCTCTTGTTTAGTTGTATGAAAAGTGTGTGTGTGTATATATATATATATATAATTAATGACAAAGATATTTTTAATAAAACAAGAAGTATAAAAAAAGAGAAATGTAGCCCAACACACTTTTTTAAATACATTTTCTCTTATTGATTGAAATATATAGAAACACAAAATTTGATAGATTTCATTTCTTATTCAATGAACTTCTATTATAATTTTGTGATTTTCAATCAATTTTAATAATAATAAAAAATATATCAAAAGAGTGTTTTAAAAAATATACTAATATCACTCTTTATAAAAAAAAATAAAGTTTAATTAATTACTTTATTTCATAAAAGCCTGTTTTCTCTCTCCCATCCAAAAGTGGACAGATTAAAATATTTGTAGGGCGACAAGTGAAAATTAAAATACTCAAATCAACATTGGTTGACATAAGTGATAGAAACTTGTGTTCCTTACGATAAAAGCAAACAAACAGTGAAAGAAACATATTTTGCCATTTTTTCTGCGACTCCATTTTTCACCTGTCCACTTTCCATGCATTGTTTTAAAGAGTTTTGTTTGGGTCTAAGAGTGTATTTCCAATACAATACTTAAGCCTACCCTTATCGTTAGTGTATGTATAGTTAGGACATGAGACAATTTTGATTTTCCGCGCTTTTTTTTTTCTTTCCTCAACAACAATAAAATAAAATTATTAAACGGCCAATTCAACCTGAGAAAAAAAAAAGGTCACGTATTTGTGAAAACGAATAATGAAACAGTTAATTGGAAAAAAATTATAAAAATGACTTAAAAAAATTATTTATTCATGTAAATGTCGTAAAAATTAATTTTAATATCTAAAAAAATTTATCCGATTTAAGTTCCAAATTTTGTAAAAATGAATGATTGTTCCAATTTTGTAAAAATGAATTATTTTCGTCCCTGCTGTTAGATGATTTCTGTTAAAAAAGCTTTCACCCTTAGTTTTTAGAGCAATTACATTCTTAGTGACTCAATCTTAAGATTTTTTGTTATTAAGTTATAATAGTTCAATTTCATACCGAATATCCTAGGTGTTGGGTAGTTTTAATTTACTGAATTAATAAAATAAAGTCCTCGTTATTAATTATAAAGACATGTCTTATTATAGCTTTTTCTTTATTAAAATATGAGATTTTATCATTGTTTGACAATAGTGATATTTTTATCATTGTTTGAAAATAATGATATTTTATCATTGTCTGACAATAATGATATTTTTATCATTGTTGAACTACATCATTGTTTTAATGATAAAATATTTTGAATGCATTTTATAATATGAAAAAGACACATATTTTATAAAAATGCATTTATAATAGTTATGTTATGTCTGATGAGGAAAACTAAGAAGAGAGAGGCAATCTAAATATCGGGCCCAAAAAGCCGAAGGCTGAGCCCAGTTTGGACCAGCCTCATGAAGAACAGAGGGCCTCCGCCCCACACTAGATAAAACAGAAACCAAAAATAAATAAATAAAGAAAAGAATAAAATGATAAAAAGTGACCCCAAGGTGTTGCTCGCTATTTCTTCTCCTCATGCTGATTTCTCCCATGTTATCTTGCCTTTTCTTATTCTCTCTTTTTTTTTTAATTTTTTTTCTTCTGTTTTTCCTTTTTGTTTTTTTCAGAATTGTAGCCCCCTGGGCCTTTCACTGATAACCGTTCACGTATATATAGCCTGAGTGCCCAATGTGAATCACTTCTTTGATCAAAAGTCGAAAACATGATCCGAATTATGGTACAAGTTCAATTAATTAATCTGAAATGCCTGAAGAAATTGGAGGCATTCAGCGGTGTTATTAAGCTGAAAAAGGCTGGATATCAACCCAACTTCTCGTCCTTTATGAATTTGTTTCCATTTTTATTTAATTGTTGTAGTTTTAATTTTTTTAAGGATCAGAATGTGGGCCATTGGCCCAAAATATTCTTTTGTATTCGGTTCCAAACAAAAGTTTTTGGGTTGGGCTTAATTGGCCTATTTCAATTTTTAAGGTTAAAAAAACCATGGATAAAAGAGAAAGGATATAATAAAATAAAAATAAACAAATGAATAAATGGATGAACAAAATTGAGTGTTAATAATAATAATAAAAATGTTGAAATATCTTTAATCCAAACACGTATTGAAAAAAGAAACAATTTTTTATTTATAAAAAAAAAACTTTAACACACTTTTTTATATTATTATTGTGACTATAAAATGTAACATTGATTAAATCCACATTTCAGAAAGAACTAATCTAACGACAGTTCTATATTTGGATGAACACAAAACGAATATTTACCCTAAAAGGTAAGATATATTTTTATTTATTTATTAAAAATAAATAAATAAACAACGAGAAGAACAAATTGTCAAGTCAACTAGCTCCTAACAAATCCCAATTGCATCAACTAGGAGGATTGTCCCTAAGCTTCCACGAGTAGGGATGACAAAACGGTTAGTCCGGCCTGCCTGTGGCCCGCCGAAAACGAGCCAGGCCGGGTTGGCCAGCCAATGTGGGGACGGGCTAGAAAGCTTGGCCCGCCACGTCTAAGAGCAGGCTGGCGGGCTGGCTCACCAGTTTTTTTTTTTAATTTATTGCAAATAAGATATAAATAAAATGATCTTGCATCACTTATATCATAAAAGGATAATAGAGAGCATTTTTGTTACTGTGAAGTGTGAACACAATTAAAAATAATTGCAATATTGTTTCATTTTCTTCAATAAATCACAAACTAATAGTCTTTTAACACCACAAGTTCAACATCATCATGAATAACATTTTAAAAAAGCTTACCACAAACTAATTGTCTTTCAAAAGTACATCACAAAATATTAATAGTCCCTAATAACTTATGTTATTTTAGCGAGCTAGCAGGCCGACCCGCACTGCCCCGCCTGTGACCCGGAGGGTTGGCGGGCTAGGCGGGGCAGGCCAAAATGGGCCGGCCGGCTTTGCCATCCCTATCCACGAGTCATCAATTCTCGCCCTTTCCTTAGCTAGTGTTGGTGCCCTACCACAAGTTGTGTTCCAACTTAACATTCCAAAAATTCATATATGTATGCTTGAAGATTACAAATTTCGTGTTCCCATGTAAATCCAAATTTGCATTTAAAAGCCACAAGCTCAGCTTGAAGATTAGTGGATTTTCTAATGAACCCCAGTACTAGTCAAATATTAGAATGCTTAGCAGCTGAAAGTAGTTTTAGTTTGTTTGACTAAGATTAATCAAATATCTAATATAATGTTCGGATTTAAGATATAAGTAGACAGTAGTTTTTAAAAAATATAACTAGAAAACAACCATAATGTGTGTGTATAGTTATATATGTGTTTTAAATGTGCTCTATAGCACAAAATTATACGGTATACATACAAATAAGTCATGAAATTTAAATTAAGGTAAAATGAATCATTAAGTGCATGTTTGTTTTAAGTCAATCCTATTTTTTGATGCACATTCAACATCAATTCTCATATCACAATAGATTTGCATTCAGCATAGGATGAGCAAGGGACAAGTTGAGACGGATTTGTCTTTGTCCTTACCTGGACCGAAAATTTGATCAGGTCATTTATGTGAACTTAACCTCGACCCAATCAAGATCCGAAATATATAGGACAAGACCAGGTCAACCCAACATATTGACATAATATATCAATATTAACATTATATATAGTTAAATTGTAAAAGAAAAGAAACATAAAGCTAAAATAAAGTATATTTTGCAATATATATTTTAATATCATTATAAATATAAGATCATGTTATTCGAAATATTATATATTAAATAAAAGTTTATTATTAATACACAATTATTTAAAAATATTTTAAAAAAAGATAGGACATTAAATCCGATTAAAACGACTCAAAACATAATCCAAACTCATCCTAAAAATACATTGAGTCTAATTTCAAAATTCGAACCCATCCAAATCTTTGTTGAATTGTGTTGGATTAGAGAAGGGTCAGGTCTTGCTCACCCCTAATATCAACGTATGAATTCTTGATTTAGGATGGTTTTAAAAATCTTAGAGACTCAATTAAAAAATTATAAAATCAAGCACTTAATTATAAAATTTTTTTATTTAAAAATCTAATTAAAAACTTTCAAATAGTAATTAATTTAACTTTTTTAATGCACTAATTAATTTAACCTAAAATTAACTAATCACAATTTTACACACATAAAAATAGTAACCATACACCATAAAATTGGTTTAAATAATGGTTTAATTAATCACAGACATGCACTAAAAAAAAAAAATTAATCACAGACATGAGACATATATGCCCACACAGTGCACAAATGACAATCAAAGTCAAAGTAGTACCCACAGTTTACCAAGTTTTTCTTTTTTTGAGAATCACAGTTTACCAAATTAAGAATATAACAAGTTGATGTAACGATAATAGAAAAGCTTGACTTTTGTCCATTATTAATTAATATTATTTTTTATAATGTTAATCAACGATATCATAATTTATTATTTATTAAATAAAGCTAACTTTTCGTATATTTGTGGTCAAATTAATAATGCAACGACGTAGTGCATGTTTGGATTAAAGTTCGTAAACTTAAGTTTGAATTAAAAGTATGTTGGAAACTTAATTTTGCTAAAAAAAAAAGAGTTTTTACAACTTGATTTGTGTTTGGATATTTCTTTGCTCAAAAGTACGTTTAATGAAATGAAACTTGTTTGGATAAGGCTAATCAAAAGTACTTTTAAATGTGTAATTACTGAAAAGGGTATCAAGTTTATTAAATATGAACTAGTAATATATTATTAAAAATAATCAATAAATCACACACAAAAAATGTTAAAATAATATTAAATATTTTCTTTAATAAACAATAAGACTTCAAAAACATTAATAATTAAGCTTGATATGCTCCAAATAAAAATAAAAATACACACTAACAAGAAATTACATAAAGTAAACTAATACAATTTTGAAATTTAAATATAAGACTAATTAGATTGCATATGCTCAATAATTTGATCTTTGATTGAGTCCCGTACAAGATCCATTTGTCTTGAAGAGACCACAATTCCAATTAAGGGTGGATCTTCACTAGCACGATTATCATCCTCATCGTCAACTTTATCTTCATCTTCATAAACCTTGAATTCAAAATCAGTTGTAGATCTCCTTCTAATAAAGTTGTGTATTGCCATTGTTGCAATAACTATTTGAACTTGTGTTTCAAATTTGTACCTAGGCATGTTGCGTAAAATTGCAAACCTATTTTTCCATACCCCAAAAGTCCTGTGGACCTTAAACTTGAATGGTAATAATTAAACACTTCATTATAACTTGAAAATGAAGAAGAACGTCTAAAATCTGGAAGGTGATAGTGTTCACATTTATATGGACCAATATATCCAATTGGTGTTGGATAACCAGCATCTACCAAATAATGTTTACCTAAAAAAATAAGAAAATTATTTTTATGTGTATTTTGATTTGAATGCAACTTAAAAAATAAAATGTAAGTACAAGAAATATACCTGGAGGTGGATGTGGGAAGTTCATGGTGGAAGTTGTGAGAGCATTTTCAAATACACGAGCATCGTGTGCTGTGCCTTCCCATCCCGCCAATGCAACAGTAAAACACATGTCTCAGTCACATACCGCCATTACATTTTGTGTTGAATATCCCTTTCTTCCAATAAATTTGGGTTGTTCACTAGGAGCAACCACACATGGGATATGTGTACCATCAGTTGCTCCTATGGCATTCTTAAAAAATGGCCAATATCGTCGATCATTTTCAAGTTTTTTAGGAATATCAGGAAAAGTGGAATCAAGTGGCTTGATATATTCAAAGGACAAACTAAGGCAACCAAGTAATACTTTGTGAAAATGCCTACTTACTGTCTCTCCCGAGTGTTGAAACCTCTCTTGCATTATCTTATTTCCCTCTGCATGGCCAAGTATGCTTAAGAACACTCCAACCATTTCTTCAGCTCCAGTTCGTTTAGTTCCTCTTAAACCATGTTTAACCAACTCGGTGCAAAATTCATAAAATACATGTTTTTCCATTTGAATTTGCTCATAACAACGAATGGGATGTCCTTGCAAAATCTCATGAACCCAATAATGACCTGTTTGCTCACTTGTTCTACATGGCACTTTACATAAAAAATTTACCGCGTACTCACCAACTAACGCACCAACTTGTTCAGCCTCTATTATATCATCTTGCAAAATTGAAAGCAAGGTAGAATTTTCATCTTCATCCTCAATAAATTCTTCATTCCAATCATCCATTAATATTTTAAACCTGTAAGAATAAGTATAAAAGAGCATATGAAAATAGTATAAGTAATTGTAAATACTGATATGAAATAAGCATATCAGATCATGATTAAGTAGCAAAAAATAAAAAGTATAAAGGAAACAGTTTCACATTATCATGAAATAAGCATATCATATCATTCTTTAATTTATTTTTTTGTTTACTTAGGATATCATTTTTTTTTTTACTTTTATCAAGCGAACAATCCATTAGGATAGCATTTTTTTTCTTTTATTAGGGGAACAAAATACAATTAGTATATAAACATACTTTTCAACATCTCAAGTATCCAAAAAAATTATAAAGATAAAATAATTTAAAAATCTATGAACGCATGGCATCATGTAAAAGCTATCTTAGGTGTTTTTATTGGTCCTTATTGCTGCTAATAAAACTAAGTTTATGGTTTATTTCCATCATCTAATATGACTACAGAATGCAGCAGGGTTTTATTTTTTTTGAATTTGGACCAATAAAATGCAGCAATAAGGACCAATAAAATTAGTGAATGATCACTTTTTCTATTCTATTTTGTGTGGCTGTGCATTTTCATTCTTTTACAAATTTTATTACCATTTCTTTGTCACTAACAGTCTTTCATATAACTTTTTTTTTTAAAAAAAATGGATAATGATTAAAACAGTGAAAATAGTGGATTCATTAATAGCAACCAATGCCAAAAATCAACAGTACCATCTCATTATCAACATATAACTACAATCCCCAAGTATCTTAGTTAAAAACCATTGCTGATAAAATAAATAGCAAATGTTCACATATGCAAATATTGACAGATTCCATGTGCCATATCAAGGTGAACAAAGAGATTTGATAAGTTATAAGACTCTTAGCATAGTTCCATTAGTCATATATATGTATATATATAAATACTAGTTTCATTACAACAATTCCATTGCCATATCATACCATGTCCCAACACAAAAAGTCTACTTAAATATTGATATCCATCTATTTTGGCCAGACACGAGTTAATATAAAGCCTACTTAAATACAATGATCCACCTAAGTTTTCATTAATGGTAATGGATTATAAGCTGCAAATTTCAGTCAATCCAATAATTGTTGCTCTTCACCTTTCAATGCTACAAACATTTCCCTTGCAGGCTTGAACATCATGAGTTGGCAGCATCTTGAATGCCAATCAGAATCACTTGTAATAGCCTTCATTTTTTTAATTTCAGCCATCACTTCACCAATAGAAGTACCAGACATCACAAATGTGTTTACAGCAACAGAGCGCGACTCAGATGCTGACGCAATTCTACTTATTGCATATGCTATTTTCTTTGATGCAGGAACTTTCATCTTTTTCTTGCTTTCAATATTTGTTTCACTAGGTCCAAACATTTTCCTTTTGCCATGACTCATTTCACTACTATTTCCATGGGAAAAGCTTAAATTCATATTTCCCAATTCACTACTAACTCCGGCACTTGATTCAACATTGACAGCTACAATTTCTTCACTATCTCCCGATCCTTCCTCAAGATCTACACCATGAACTTCATCCAACAATGGACGATACACATCATCATTCTCATATATGTTAGTAGGCAATGTTGTTGAAGATGGAGTCAATGCATATTTACCAGTAGCGACTACATCTTTGAATAAAATAGTCAATTCATCACCATAGGAAAGTCCTTTATATCTATATTTTCCATATTGTGGGTTTTCCTGCACATTTACAACTAATTAACATTATACTACTTAAAAGAAATGTAAAAATTACAATCTTATATCACAACTTCATACCAATAGTTTTTTCTCCCACCACTCATCTACTGCTTCTACAGTTTGCTTTGCATCATTCCATCCGACACTTGTTTCTTTGGTCTTTAACTTGTACCAAACTGACCATTCTTTCCTCAGATTATCCCACTTATTCCTGAATTGGGATTTGTCATCTTTTTTCCAGTTTTATCATTAAACTCAGATATGATATCTTTCCATCCTTTCTTTGTAAAAGTAGTTCCATTACGTTTCCCTTTATATACTTGGTTCAAGCATGCTTTGATATAACACTCAGTTGTGTTTGAATCCCATGTAGCCTTGTTGTTATTCATGATTTCTTAATATCGATGGTCACAATATAAGAAACATTAATAAGTTAATATTAACTTTAACCCAAACAAGTTAACAAGCCACTAAACATGTAAAGGGCTAACATTTGTACGAATAGTTTTATTTATGAAAATTTGTCCTCCAAATGCAGCTACGATACAAAGAGTAAAAATTCCCAAATGTGTTTAAACCATACTCGTATGATACCATTATGACAGGTACAAACAAAAGCACAAAATACACATGGTATATATCAATATGATAGTTATAAATAAAAGCACAAAATACATGAGAAAGTGTAGTGCATTTCCATACCAGAAAAATCAGAGGGCAGCTGTTCTGATTAGAGAATGAAGGTCCACAATGCAGATTTGGGAAGACAGAATAAACCAGAGGGCTGCTGTTCTGATTGGAGAATGAAGGCCCACGATGCAGATTTGGGAAGATAGAATGGGTGAAATACAGGTGAATAAAGAAGGAAGCACTGGTTGTTGACAGTAATTGTTTCATTAAATTCTCACACCTGAAGGAACGTTGCTGAACAGTGGGGAAAATTGAATGCATACATAGAGTGGGTTAAATGGGAAGTAATGGTTAGTTGTCTGTCATTAAGGAACCCAAACTGAAAATGAAAAATGGAAAAGGAACCCACCTGTTGCTTCAGCACCAAACTCAATTTAGGGGTAAACGTTGGTCACAAAATGGCTTCTGGAGGCAACCAAACATGAAGCATAATACGTTTGATGGTCCAAAAGCATGTTTGAAGCCACCAAACAGTTTTCCAAACATGCTCGTAATCGGACAATAGTTAAACTGATTGAATTCTCTTGATAAAATAGCTTTAAAGAAATTATTTGAAGATTGAGGCATTTTTTTAGAATATATAGGTTTATTTTTTACATGAGTCAGAAGGTAATTCAGCTTGGTAAGACTATTATATAAGTAGTAAAAAAAAATATATAAAAATTAGTGAAATTTTTTTTTTGTTATTTTCATTATTCCTTAGATAAACTTTAAAAATATAAATAAGTTGATATTTTATAATTAAAAAATAGTTTTTCATAATAAACTATTTACATTCTCACGAGTTGTCGGACATAAGTGAAATTAAAAACAAAAATAAAAATAAATTAAGAATAACAACATCAATCTTAGTGCATGTTTGGATTAAAGTTCACAAACTTAAGTTTGAATCAAAAGTATGTTGGAAACTTAAGTTTACTAAAAAATGAGTTTACACAACGTGATTTATGTTTGGATATTTCTTTGCTCAAACATACGTTTGATGAAATGAGACTTGTTTGAATAATAGTAATCAAAAGTACTTTTAAATGTGTAATTACTAAAAAGGGTATGAAGTTCATAATGTATTATTAAGGATGAACTAGTAATATATTGTTAAAACTAATCAATAAATCACTAAAAAAATATTAAAATAATATTAAATATTTATTAATAAATAATCAAACTCCAAAAACATTAATAATTAAGCTTTATATGGTCCAAATTAAAATACACAACAATAAGAAAATACATAATGTAAACTAATACAATTTTAAAACTTAATTACACCAGGAAAGAGTTCGCTTGAGGAGACTTTGCCGCAGACCAAGATCTTAGGTGTAGTTGGGATCAATTCTTTTTGGCATTCTAGGTGAGCTTTCAGACAATCAGAAATGACATGGGTGCAGTAGGAAGAGGGGGTTGAGAAATATTGAATGCTGAGTGAAGAAGAGGAGGTTAAAAATGGAAGTTAATTATCATAAAGTGTTCCAACCCAAACTGAAGAAGCAAAAAGCATGCCACCAGTTGCTTTTGAGTGAAACGTAAGTTGGAGTCAAACGTAGGTACAAGAATTAAGTTTATGGACATCCAAACATATGGGTAAACTCAATTTGGGCCTTCAAAAGCATGTTTGAGAGGAGCAAACGGATTCCCAAACATGCTCTTAATCAGATGGTCTGGCAGATTGAACCAAGTCTTGGGCAAGTAGTGAGTCGCCGTTAGTGGCAAATTGATAATAATATTTGGTTAAATGTTATTTTTGATCTTTTATATTTTAGTATTTTATTCGTTTCGGTACATGATATTTTAAAAGTTTTTTTCTGGTATTTTATGTTTTCAAAATATATCATTTTGGTACTTTCTTCAATTTTTCGTTTAAAACGTTAGTGTTACATTAACATTTAAATTTTAAAATAATTAATTAAAATAGTAGCGGCTAAAAATCGTCACTATCTTTATTTTATTTTAAAAATTATAAATCACTAAAAAAAATTTCAGCCATTCATCTTCAAATGTTGAGAGAGAAAATGGAGAAAGACAAAGCTAGCATTTTGAATGGGATTTGCAACCTGAAAGCTACATCATTGTCGTTAGAGCGAGATAAATTAAATTTGCTTTCCTCTTAGTTCCTTTCTTCATTGTGAATTTAGAGAGAGAAAGAGCGGTGGATCGGTGGATCAATTGAATGCAAATGTAGAGAGAGAAAATGGAGAAAGAGAAAGAGCGATAATAATGATGGTTGAAATGGCACCAGATCTGGGTCGGATCCAGATCTTGGTGGTTGAAGATTCAGCCTTTTCATGAACTCAACCCCGTGTCTCCATCGAGGGTCGGAGAATGCCCAAATTCCAGTGACCCACCTCGCCGCTGCAAGTCGACACCTTGGGAGTCGCCGACAAACTAGTTCGTTCGGGGAAGAGGATACTTCCGGATCCATTCAATCTTCTCCTCTCGGATTTGTCGCCTCTCTCCCTCGATCCCCACCGCTTTCGCGACACCTCCAAAGCTGTAGTGCTTCACCGCGCCGTCGTCATTTGGTTTCGCAACGACCTCATTAAGGGATTGGAGGGAGGGTCTCTTCTCGGAGGCGAAGTAGGGGATTTCATAGAAATTGTGGGAGCTGAATTGCTTGTTTCAGTTTAGGTTTACGGTGTGTGAATTTTTCATTTTTTTTAGTTGTGAATTACTGAAATTGGTGTATTAATTTGTAAGATCCTGGAATTGGGTTTGAGAATAAGAGATTTAGGAATGAGTTGGAATTTATTTATAAATTAAAATCATTATAGTGGCGGCCTTTTAGCCGCCACAATGTTTAAATTAATTTTTTACAATAGGATTGTTATATTATTACACATGGTGGTGTTTTTTAGTCGTCATTATTTTAAATTAATTACTAGCTTAATAACTCGTGTCCGTTGAGTTTATAATTTATAATTTTTAATGTATTTTTATTTTTTAATTTTTTTATATATGTATGTGTTAGTATGTATATGTAAAAAATATATAAAATTAATTATGAATATTAATATATATTTAAATAATTTTATATTTACACATGTCTTATATCATTTTAATTTATATAAACATTTGTTTTAGAACATTATTATCTTTATAAAGATATTTGCATTTATATATAATTTAAATATATACATAATTTTAATAAAAAATATTAATGATAACAAAATTTATAATATATTTTGTAATTATTATTTTTTCTTTAAAAAATATATTTTCATCATAAAGAAGATAAATGTCTAATGTGAATTATTAAAAAAAATTATGGACAATTAAACTTATAGATCAGTAGATTACAATAAAAATATTAATGATCAATACAAAAATAAGATAATGCATATTTATAAATTTTTGGTCACCTCGGGCACCAAAATCCACCACGGCACAAAAAATACTCCACGGGACACCAAAAGTGAGTCACGGGACACCATGGAGGCACCAACGACCTCGAAACGAAAACCCGCTCGGAGCATTATGGTTTTCCATGCATAAGGATGCACCAATGATATTTTAATCATATTTTATTTAGGCTAATAATTGAGAGACTGTAAAATTTTCTTTAGTAATTTCAAGTAGGCATGACAAAGAGCCCCGAACCCGTGGGTACCAACCCGAATCCGACCTGACTTTGATGGGAATACCCACTTTGACTAGGTATAGATACGGGTACAGGTATTATCCAAATTTTTTTAATGGAGAAGGGGGTGGATATTTAACTATCCCCGTACCCATACCCGCCACCGTTTATATATATATATATATATATATATATATATATATATATATATATATATATATATATATTTACAATTTTTTTGTCACAACATATATATACAATTAACTATAATTTTATTGTTATAATTTTATTTTTATAATAATAATTAAATAACAAATTTAAAATTATACATTTAACCTATCTCTTTTATACTCGAATCCACCCCGCCTTTTGTGAGCATGGGGACGAGGAGTGCTAAACTCGTCCCCGATCCTTTCCGTTGCCATGCCTAATTCCAAGTTGATTTAGTTCATTTTTAGTTTTACTTTGATGTAACATTATTATCCTTATGTATAGAAAATAATTAGGTTATTGAAGTTCGTTAGTTATAATTCAATTCATGATCATATGCATGAAAGTAAGACTTAATCAATAACTACTCAATGTATCATTATGGACATAACCAACAACGAACTATAACACATTATTAAATGGTACATATATACATTTGAATCAAAATATATGTTTATGTAGTAATTATATTTCTTATAAAGTATAATATTTCTCTTTAAAGACAATATATTCGTAATATATTAAAAATAAATTAAAAATGTGTAATGCTATCTTTATTTAAATTATTTAAAATATAATTACAAAGTAATAATTATAAATATTAAAATATAATGTTTTAAAACATATAAAATAGATTTTTTGTGCGTAAATAAATTAACATATTAGATATATATTTTAAGATTTATTTAATTAAATTATTGTGCCTAAATAAAAAAAAATTCATATTAATTATATGATGTTGATTATTTAGGGAAATTTGATCTATTTTGATTGGTGAGTTTTGAGAAGAAGACTATTTAAAATAATTTAATCAACTCAATTATGTAGACAATAGATAAAAATGAGAAGTTTAAATAAAAGTAAATTGATGGAGAAAAATCAAATTTACTTAATTTTCACAAATAAAAGGACTCAATTAACTTGAAAAAAATTGAAAGATTAAAATTGTACCTAGAGACAAAAAATAGACTATAAGGATAAAAGGTAAAAATAAATCTATTTTTAATTTTGAATTTTAAATATTCCTCAACACATTATGAAATGAGTCTTAACATTTATCTCACATCCATGCTATATAATAAAAACACAAGATATGAGAGAAGAGTTCATATTCATAAATATTTAACAAATTAATGGTAAAGATTGACCTACTTAAATTTAATTTAAATTATTCATTTTAATGACATGATTATAATATTGTAACAAAATAATGGTAAACATTGATCTACTAAAATAAATTTAAATTTACTTTAAATTTCAAACAAAATCTATAATAGTGTTATTTATTAATTTGAACCAAAATATATATTTGCATTTCAAAATTATGAAATAAAAATAAATCTAATTGCAATATTTGAATAAGAATATAATTGTGTTATCAATTTTAATTTTCAAATTATAAAAATTATATTGATTAGAATTACCTTAATTAATATAATTATGTATTTTTTATGAATTAAAAATGAAAACAAAACTATTGGAATTTGAAGTAGAATTTTTTTCGAGATGCCTAAAATGAATCTTGCGAGATTTTTAAATTTAAATTTGAATCAAACTATATATTAGTGATATTAATTAATTTGAATTAGAATATATAATTGTATTATCAATTAGAATGTTTAAATTGTGAATGATTAATTAATTAATCACCTTAATTACTATAATTGATGTGTTTTTATGAATTAAAAATAGAAAAAAATAGACGTATGTACTTAATATTTATAATAATAGTTTATATTTTGAAATGAAAATTTGAATTTAATTAGTATTATCGATTAATATGAATTAAACAATTTAAAATTTCAAGTCAGAAATATCTTAAAATATTGATCAAGTTCAAATTTGAATATGAATATGAATTTAAATTAGTGTTATTAGTTAATATGAATTAAACAATTTAAAATTTCAAATCATAAATATCTTAAAATATTGATAATGTTCAAATTTTATTATCATCCACACACACACACACACACACACACACATATATATATAGATATTGTTTAAATTATCAATTATATATTTGCATTATAAAATTATGAGATAAAAAATCTAATTGCACGATTTCTTTATTTTAATTTGTTATAATTTTGAATTTGAATATGAATTTGAATTTAAATTAGCGTTATCAATTAATATGAATTAAAAAATTTAAAATTTCAAATCATATATATATATATATATATATATATATATATATATTAAAATATTGATCTTTTTCAAATTTGAATATGAATATGAATTTAAATTATTGTTATCAATTAGTATGAATTAAAAATTAAAAATTAAAAATTACCATAAAAATAAAATCGTCTTCATTTCGGCGGGAATGACATCAACCTACGTGGCAAAACCTTCTTTTATATAATATAATTGATTTCAAAATTTAAATATTTATGAAACATTAACGTTTTATATGGAAAATTGAATAAATGACCAAAACGATATATTTCGAAAACATAAAGGACTATAACGAAACTTTTAAAAAATTATGTACCAAAACGAAAAAATACTAAAATATAAAAGGACCAAAAGTAACATTTAGCCATAATAATTTAACGTCTTGGTTTTGTTAGTCTTCTTCAATTAAGCGATGATGTAGTCTAAAACAATGACTTTGAAAATGCATTAATGACGACAAAAAAAAAATGATAGTACTTCGGTCAATTGACATCTGTATTATTTTCTTGGTATCACCTTTTCTAGACCTTTGAGAGGTTATTTGATAAAAGAGAAATTGAAAGGGAAAAGAAGATAAAAATTGTCTTACATTAAACAAGCCATGTAAATAAGCTTTCAAAAAGGCTAGATTAAGCCTTAAAAATTGGCCTGTAACATGTAAATAGGCCAAATTTAGGTTTCATAATTATAAATCATGACATACTCAAGTCAATCAAAGTCTACATTACCCTAGCCTGTTTCTACCCCTATACCTATTATTCTATCACACACACACACACACACACACATATATATATGAGGAGGGATCCACTTACTCCAATAGTAAGTCTAAGAGATTTACTCTTCATCCTCACTATGGTTGTAATGAGTAACTAATCTTAACCATTAGATTTCAAGAAAATAAATGGTGAGGATGAGGAGTAACTCTCTTATACTTACTCTTGGAGTAAGTGGATCCCTCCTCTATATATATACATATGAGGAATGATCTACTTATTCTAAGAGTAACTCTACATCCTCACCATCTATTTTCTTAAAATCTAATAGTTGTAATAAGTAACTAATATTAACCATTAGATTTCAAGAAAATGAATGATTATCCCTCCTCTATAATGAGTGTCTTGATAGTTTATCAAGACTAATCTCCTTTAAAAAATGCACTTCAAAGTGGGTTGCTTCTTCCTAAGCAAGTATTTTTTTTTTTTTAGATATAAAACTTAAGTTTCAAACTCTTATCACTTACTCAAAGTCTATCACTACTCAAACTAACCATTTATTAGTACTTATTAATCTATCCAAAGGCTTAATCTCACTAATATACAGTTTAGGCCTATTAATTTATTTATTTGTAGGTTTTGTTTTCACAGCCTCTTTTTTAATTTTATTATAAATTTTAATAAAACTTCTTATTTATTAAGTTCGTAGCAATAAAGATCCTCAATTGTAAGCCATGGCAGAACTTTTGGTTCTAGATTTTTTAGACTTCATTTGAAGTCAATGAAGTCGAAAACGAAAGGACACGGAAAGCCTCACTGGTACCGTGCGTGAATTTTCAAGTTTAAAAGGCCACATGAAAGTGGCTGTTTAGTACTAGTAAATGTAAATGAGATCTGATGATAAAAATAAAATAAAATAAAATGTAAATGAGGTCCATCTTCTCTTTGCTTTGCTTGACCCTTTCTTTCTTTTGACTCTTTCAACGGATCAATGAATGGGAGAAGCAACATCAACGACTGTCATTGACTGTGTTCTCATCATTTGTTTTCAATCAGCTACTTTTGCTTGCATTTAATATTTTAGAAACAAATTAATTATATCGCACATTTATTATCCATACGCTTTTTACTATGGAATTTTATACTGTAGTCTTATATTTACATCTTTTCAAAGATCTGTAAGTTAAATCTTCAACTAAACAATTTTAACATATAAAACTGTTAATATATTTGGAATTAATTTAGAAATAACGTTTTCCAAGAAAAAAACTGTTAAGAAAAAAACACAAGCTTAAATCCTCCCCCCACATTAAGAAAACAGCTTAAATCAAGAAAATTCAGCTGTCTCAAACATGCTATAGGAGTCACAATTTTATGGAAATTTTACTTAAATATTATTTCAAATTAATAAATATTACCAACAAATCGTTAATCCGAATGAAATTAAGCTGATATTCTTAATCAAGGTTGTGGATCTTATAAATAAATAAAAAAATCTTGAATTAGTTTAAAACATGCAAGAAAATCTGTCATCATGCGACTTTTTTTTAAAGATTTTAATAATTTATAATTTTGATTATTTATGTAAAATTTAGAAGTTTATATTTTCTCATCTCACTGACATATAAAATTAGTTATTTTACTTGATATTAATAATGTTAAACATATATTTATAATATCGTAGAGTACAATAGTGATACTCTTATTTAAAATTTATTAGTTATGTGATATGATTTTATTTTATTTTATTTGAATCAGTTTTTATATACACAATCTTAATGAAAAGAAGTCATTATATTTATTTGACACGTTGATTAAATTCCTTTGAAACATGAAAACTATTTATAGTTATTATTCTTTAAACTTATTTTTATTTCATAAAATACTTTCTAACTCAATTTTAATTATATTTATACATGTATTTTTTTTAAAATGTCAATACTAAATAAAACATCTATTTATTAAAATTTTCGACCTCCTTATGTCAATACTATCAGTATAAAAAATAAAATATATGATCTATAAAATATACACAAATTAAGTAAAATTATAAAAACATTTAAATATTTTTTTTATTTGTTTAAGAGATGTTTCTCCCTAAATGGGGTCTTTAAAAAAAAGAAGGGATGTAGGGAAGAGTCCTACATGAAAGAGTCAAATGAGGATTTTTAGGAGATTTTTTATTGAGATTATTTAGATTTTTTTTTTATTACCCGAGCAAAAGAAGCTTATTTGTATCTATAAAATTTGTTTATATCTCCTAAAAAAATGGTTTATTTTTTTTATCGTAAAAATAAATGGTTTATAGCTTTTTTATTTTTTTATTTTTTTGAATTAACAAAGTATATTACATGGTTAGGAATCAGATACTTATATTGCATATTTTATACTCTACGATTAAAACTATCTTACGAGAATTTATTAAATATTCTCATCATTAGAATTTTTGTAAGACTAGTATTAAAAGAAAAATTTGCTAATAAATTTAAAAAATTATTTTTATGGAATGTATATTTTTATAATGAAGTATTAATTTTTCCTAATTCATACAAAATAAATGCACCTTGACTAGTAATTGATTAATTTATATTTATATTAGTAAATGATTAAATATTAAATGTTTGAATGAAGAAATATTTTCCTAATTTAGTAATTTGCATTAAATTAAATGATGCAACCGCGTGGTGACTGGTTAATTAATACTAACAAATTTGACTTTGTTGAACATATACATACCCGAAGCTGCGTGGTGATTGGGTGCCATTCCAGAATCAGATTGTTTGGTTGGACAAGCAAACGCGCCTGCATTTGGCGTGGGCCAAATTATTATATTATAAATTAAAAAAATAAAGATATACAAACAAAATATATTTGATACGTTTTGATAAGTATATTTAATTATTCTAAATAATATGTTCAACACTTATTATATTTTAAATATAATAAACATTATTAAATATTAACAATTTTATCTAGCAAATTAATATTTAAAAACGGTCATTCCTATTAAATATATGCATAAAAAACTTTTACATTAATAATATATATAAATTAAACCATAGAAATAGAAAAATATTTATTGTCATTCTGGTATATTTATATTGATTTTTACTTAAATTATTCAATTAAATAAGAAAATCAATTAAAATTATTTTTTCATATAAATTAAAATAGTTATCGTTTAAACGAGAGTATTTTTAGTTATAATTAAGAGAAAAAAAATCATGTACTGATAATGTAAAATGTTTTACATTATCATCCAATCAAAACCTATAATTTATGATAAATTTGTTGACTTTTACAAAAATATCTTAAAAGTCATTCAAATGATGATTTGTAATTGGATGACAGTGTAAAACTAATTTACATTGTCAGTACATCACCATTAAACTTTATAATTATTCAAAGAGAGTGTTTTTGCAAATTTTTCATAATTTTTTTTATCTTTTTAATCTATCATTTCAATATCATTAATTATAAATTAAACGTTAGTATTTTTTTGAAAAAAAATATCAATAATTAAAATGAATATTATATCATAATATATCTAAAATATAATTTATATATTTAAAAAATATTACAAATATTATTTATAATATAATTTAAAAAGAAATATCTTAAAAAGAAAAAAATGAAAAGAAAGAAAAAGCGAGCGCCAAGCAATGGTAATTTGGGTGAGCCAAATAAAACTGAATGGACTGTTTCTGTTTCTGTTTCTGTTTGTTCCGAAAGCGCTAACAGAAGAGAGACTCGATTTGATTTTTCTTTTTTAAATTATATTTAATATTTAATTAATTCAGAAAGGGTTCCCTTCCTTTTCTTTTCCATCCACTCTTGTCTTCTGATTCTTCTTCTTCATTCATTCTTCCCTTTGCCCTAGATGAGATCTTTCTCTTCTAATCATTAATAATTAGATTTGATTTCATTTACCTTAATCCTTCCCTGAGCTCCACCATTCCGGCTGGGTACTCCCTCTCATTGCTTTCTCTCTCTCTCTCTCTCTTTTTTTTTCTTTCTTTATTTCAAATTATTATCGTCGTTGCTTAATTGTTAGGGGCTTAAGGATGAAGAGAGTAGACATGAGGGAACAATTCTCTTTTTTTAATTTTCTTGTAAATAAATAAATAAATTAGGTGAGATTGTTTAGTGTCTTGCAAGTTATTCTCGTTATACACTCTCTGTCACCGAACAGGGGTTTGGATATCTTTTTGATTTTGACCCCTCAGTGTTTGGCTTCGAGATTTTTCAATTCTAAACTCCACTTTCGAGATTTCTCCTACCTATTCGTTGGGATTAAGGTTGTTTTAGCTTTTGTGCTTTTGGTGAATATTAAGGTTGTTTTAGCTGTTAAGATACTCCGAATAGATTGGTCCCTACTCCTGTCCTCTTGTTAAGGTTTTCAAAATACTACTCTATAGCATGAATAATTAATTGCTTAGAGTTTTTGCGTGTTTCGTGCATTTTGGGTTTTTTATTTTCCGGAACATTAGTCCATGTTCCTTAATGTTGCCAAATGTTTAGTAAAATTAGAAGAAAGGTTTGGTGGATGATGAGTTGGGGTCGTTGTATGATGTGCTGTTATCTATCTTTCTTTTGATGATATCGTGAGGGTTGTTATATTACTAAATGCTAATGCACTTTTTATTTTTTATTTTTTTTATTGTTATTGTTTTCAGATTTTTCTGCATCAATCTATTCGAGTTCATTGTAGGGTGTATGCCCTTGATTTTTTGTGGGTTTGAGTGAGGGTGCATGTGAATGAAAAGGAGATTTGCTGGAGGTGAAAACTGTGATGCATTTGCATAGATGAAGGCGGAAAAAGGTTGGCGTTTAGGCAGCATGGGTGATATGCAGATACTGCCTGGGTCTCGCCACCGTCCTCCCATGAAGAAGCCCATGTGGATTATTGTCTTGGTGTTGTTTGTGTGTGTCTTTCTAATCTGTGCTTATATCTACCCACCGCAAAGCAGTTCGGCCTGTTATGTCTTCTCTTCCAGAGGCTGCAAGGGCTTTGTTGATTGGCTTCCACCTATGCCTGCAAGAGAATACACTGATGAGGAGATTGCAGCGCGTGTTGTGATCAAGGATATTTTGAACTCACGGCCAATGATTTCGAAAAATTCCAAAATTGCATTCATGTTTTTGTCACCTGGCTCTCTGCCTTTTGAAAAATTGTGGGACAAGTTTTTCCAAGTAAGAATATGTTACTTGTCTAATTTGATATGTTCAAGCTGTTGTTTCTCAATTCTCACTTTGGAAGACTGTTAATGTTCCTCTTTGAAATGTCTTTGTGACACATGTTTTATCACAAAGAAGATAGCCAGTTTGATAGTGTAGTTGATATCCTGCATGATGGGCAAAGGAAACTGTTGCATGATTTAAATAATTAAAATGGCCTGATATTTTGATTCAGTATTTTACAACATTGCATTTGAAAGCAATAGTTAACACAATAGATATTTTGCTAGCTCTTCCAACATGACTCACGTTCCCATTCCCCTGTTGGATAAGAAGTGTTCTTGGACACAGTTGTGACAATGATGTCTTTTAATTCTTTTCACTGCCTTGGGCACTTACCTCTAACTGAAAGTGCTATACTGCTATTTAATGTTTAGTATTTGACCCTTGAAATTTCTGTTGATATAGATATATACAACACAAGATGCAAAATATGTTTTACACTTTTACTAATAGACTCCTCATAAATAGATTGTAGTGAACTTACATCCTTAGATTGTTTTTGTAATTTCATTGGTTGGTACTTGGTTTCTTTTTCTTCTGAATCCTGTTCATCTTGTGGTGTGCATTTACCTGGAAGATGCTCTCCTCCTTTTTTGCAGGGTCACGAAGGGAAGTTCTCTGTTTATGTGCATGCATCCAAGACAAAACCAGTTCATGTGAGCCGTTATTTTGTTAATCGGGATATACGCAGTGACCAGGTATATATTTTCTTGTTATTGTTCAGTTTACTATAGTTTGTGAATTGTATCGTCTTAATTAAATGTTAAAATAAATATATATTCCCTTATGCAAATCATATGTTAATAGGCCGTTTGTTTTAGCTTTTTATTAAAGAAAAGAGTGTTTAAAAAATTTATAATAATTATGTAATTTTTTCAAGACAAGCGAAAACCTTAAAAAAGCTGTTTTAGTATTTTATCTCATAAGCTAAAAAGTGTAGTTTCTGACAAAAAGCTGTATCACAGAGTGACTTGTATTTTATTTTTTATGCATAAACAAACAGTCCTTAAATGCATTTGACTTAATGTTTTACCTCTTGTATTGAACTCACGACTTCTGATTTTAGGTAAATAGAATATTGTTGTTAACTTGAGTTGAGAGATTAACAGATACTTTGACTATTTAATTCATGATTTGGAAATATAATGCTGTAATAGATCCACATCATAGACATTTTTTTAAGACAGCAGAAAGGAGAAATAGTAGTCCCATTGCCTTGCCTCATGAGATGTCAATTTTGCAGTGGTAATCCAAAATAAAAGCATAAAATATTAAAATTCTATTGCACACTTTCCTTCTTGTTAAATATGTGATTAAAGTAGTATTTGTTTTCTTCAGTGGAATAAGCTCAGAAGTCAACAAGTCTAGTTTGGCTTTGAACTCTGTGAATTTACTTTATTTACTTTGCTTGAACAATGTTGTATCTGCTTGTAATTAATTGGTATTTTCTTGAAATAATTCTGAATGTATTTTTTATGTTCAACTGTTTATGTTTTAATAATAGCAATAGTGATAGCAAGTGTAAGTTGTTTTCCAATAGTCTGTGGTTTTCTAGTAAGCAGTTCTTTTAATCAGAAGTCTTGTTGCAGGTGATTTGGGGGAAAATTTCTATGGTTGATGCAGAGAGACGGCTATTGGCAAATGCCCTTCAAGATCCTGACAACCAGCAATTTGTTCTACTGTCTGATAGGTAAATCGTAAATTAGTTATGAGAGATTGCTTTTAATTTTGTTCTTACTGATTAATTAGTTTTAGACTTAAATATGTTTTTAGTCTCTATAAATGCGTCTTCATTTGATTTTGGTCCGTAAATTTTTTTTGTTGGTTTTAGTCATTCTAAATTTTAAATCGTTTGAAAATTGTCCCTGTCTCTACTTAGTGATGGCGTGACATATGTCTAATCATGTCATGATAGAGCTACCATTTTGAGGTGGCTTGGCTTGATGCATGCAATGTTTCCCCTAAAATAATTCAAAAAAATTTAATTTATACTAGGACTAAAATTAACAAAAAAAAAATTAGGGGACTAAAACCACTTTAAATCATATTTATATGGATTAAAAATATATTTTACTCTTAGTTATATAGGTTTTATCATTTTCTGATTTGTTTATATTGGTTTTGCAGCTGTGTGCCTCTGTATCATTTTGACTATATTTACGACTATTTGATGTATACAAATATCAGCTTTGTAGACTGGTACGACAAGCAGTAGTCTCTCTGGGTTTTTATTGAGATAACACCTATTATTCTCTATGTTTTCTGCTGTCTATTTGACATCCTTTACTAATGTGAACTTTTCCTTTTTCTTATTAGCTTTAAGGATCCTGGTCCTCATGGCAATGGCAGGTATTCAGATCGCATGCTACCTGAAGTTGAGGTGAAGGACTTTAGAAAGGGTGCACAGGTATATTCTTGCTAAAGTCATGTTGGAGCTTGGAATTCAAGATTTTAAATAGAAATCTTGCATATTAATATACAAAGAATTTGAAATTTGAACAAGTATTTAGGCTACTTTATTTTACAATAGCTCCTTTCACAAGATACCAACTGGATAGTTGGGAGTTGCCATTGTTTCATACCCTTGTTGTGTGATTTATGTCAATAGGCTATACTTAACACATGGCAGAATTAAGTTTTGTCACAAAAACTTGATGACATTGTCAATAACAAGAACAATACTTTAATCTTGCATGAAATTCTTTCTATATCTTTTGGTCACCCAATCAGCGTCCTACTGTCATTCAATATCACCACACACCTATTCCTTTAAGCATTTGTTCTCTGACATAGTCTGAGTCTTTGGCAGCTACGAAAACACACACACACACGTGTATATTTATAACCCATTTATATGTCTCTGCCTCATTGTTTAACTACTTCTGCAGTGGTTTGCTATGAAGCGGCAACATGCAATTATAGTCATGGCTGATAGCCTGTATTATTCAAAATTCCGGTCTTACTGCCAGGTACAGCACTTCTGTTCATAGTTTAATTTATTCTCCAATATGTTCTCCAATAGTTTAATTTGTTATCATAAATTAGAATAATTGGACAAGAATTTTAAATCCCCAATATGTTCTGCTTGCTGTCCAAACTAGAAAATAACCATCTTATTGTCTACGCAATATAGAGCTGATGTGCAAATTATCTACATTTAGTGATTTCTGTGGAACTATGGGTTCAATATTGATGTAAAATTTCTTATTATCCCAGCCTGGTTTGGAGGGGAAGAATTGCATTGCTGATGAGCATTACTTGCCGACCTTCTTCCAGGTGAGAATTTGAATTGTAATACAGTTATTTTGTTTTAGAGCAAATTACACAGACCCCCCCCCTGAGGTTTGCTCTTATTACACCTAGCACCCCTCTATTTTTTTATATTACTTTGAGCACTCCTAAGGGGGGGGGGGGGGGGGTAAGTGTAAACCTGAGGGGGGGTCAGTGTAATGATTTATGCCTATGAGGGGGGGTCGGTGTAACAAAAATTCAAAAATTAGGGAGTTTTCTGTAGGGTTCAAAAATGGAGGGGTGCCGGGTGTAATAAAAGCAAACCTCAGGGGGTATCCGTGTAATTTACTCTTTGTTTTAACATTTTTCAGTCTTCAGCTAATTAGCTTATGTCTATGATTTAGATGGTTGATCCTGGTGGAATTGCAAACTGGTCACTAACTCATGTTGACTGGTCCGAGAGAAAATGGCACCCAAAATCATACAGGGCTCAGGATGTTACTTACGAGCTCTTGAAGAATATCACGGTATAGTTCTGCTGAAACTCTAAATTTTACAAGAATACATATTCATTCTTTTCGGCAAGCAACTATGTAGAGGAGAGGGATAGCCTTGTCGAGGGTAAACCTCCAGCATCATCATCACATCCCAGTCTTAATCTGATTGGATATCTAAGGATATGGGTGAAATAGAATGGAATGAAACTATATGCCAGTTTTTAGATATTTTATGATGAAATTGAAGTTTCCATTCCATTGTTTGGATGGCGAGTAGAATGATGAGGACATTAGTAAATAATAAGTTATCCAATATCCCCAAATTGGGTTAAAAGAAATGCAGAGATATTGGATGAAATGCTATGGAATTACGTTCCACCCTAATCTACACAATCCATGTTATGGCAACTAATGTCATTTCATTGCACCTGTTTTCATCAATCCAAAATAGCAAGAGTATGAGACTGGTGCCATGTGCATTCTTAGATTTTTGAAGAAACCCCTGTGATGCTGGTAAAGGGAAAAAAAATTGCAATTTTGCTTTAGGTGTGACACTTTTCTTTTTCTACAGTAGTATTGTTGTTTAGTAAGTGTGCTGCAACTGTGCTAGTCTCTTTCAACTTAGCGTTGTCCTTTTTGATTTGTTTTCAAGTTTAGTACATGGATATTCACGATAATTGTTATATTTGCAGTCCATTGATGTTAGCGTGCACGTAACCAGTGATGAGAAGGTATGGTGAACGAGAGCTTTACCGATCTGTTTTATTGAGGATGAATTAATGAGCTTGACGAATTATCTTGTGTTTCCACAGAGAGAAGTGCAAAGCTGGCCCTGCTTATGGAACGGGATTCAGAAGCCATGTTACCTATTTGCTAGGAAATTCACTCCTGAAACACTGGACAATTTGTTGCGTCTATTTTCCAATTATTCAGCACCTTGAGCCAGCTATTTGATCTGATTCTTTGGTCGGAAAAGTTGTTACTTTCGGGCCCCCATCTTGGTTTCTCATATGGCATGAGAGTTGTAAATTGCAGCATTGTTGAGGGCTTGATCGCCTGCCAGCCACATATATTGAGTGCAAGGTGAACTGGCCTTGGAGTTGGGGTGGCCTAACATGGACAGAAGAAGAGGCTAACGATTTAGTGTTCCTTCCTTGGGGATGGATGGATGGCTTATTTATTTCCTTCCATTTCGGTTATATTATTTTACATGATAGATTTTGGAGGAATCATATCAACTCATTATGGTTGTTCATCTTTGTAAAACTTGCAAAATTGTTTAGTTGAAAACACCACGCGTTACTGTCCATTCAGAAATTCATTAGTCAATTCTTAAGCGCATCTCTTTGATGCTATTTTGCTGGCCTCTTGTCAGCGTTTTCCTTTTCAGCTGTAAGTGACGTTATTATTGAGTCTTTTGTGAATTTTGAATTTGAAATTTACCTTGAAGAAGTCTAATTTTAATTGTGAAATAATCTTGCAGTTATATTTAGTTGAAAGGGTCGTTTCTTCTGAATCAGCCGACAAAACAGATTATTATAGTTTCTGACAAGTTAGCTAAAATTCAACAGTTTACTATCTTTGATGATAGTTTACAATATATATTTTTTAAAGCGATTTCTAACAAGTATTTGGGATTCTTAAGATTTCACCCTATTTAATCATAGCATTTTTAAAATATTCTTCATTTAATTGCAATTCTATTTTTAATGACTTTTTTTTATTCATGATATCAAATTCTAATAAAGGGTATTTTAGTAAAAAATATTTTTTAATTGAGATTAATAAAATTAAAAAATGTTAATTGATTTTCTTAATTTGTGTGAAATTAATTATTTTTGTTTATATTTGAGTTCGGAAAAGTACTCTTTTGGACACAATTTTTACTATTAGCTCAAATTTATTAAAAATTATAATTGTTTTAGGTCTCACTCCTTATTTATTAAATGAGTCTCTCTTGATTTGTAGTTTTCAATGAATTTTAATTAAGAGAAGTGCTAGCAATATTCTTTCCAAGTTCTAACACACCTTACTATTAATTAAAATCTATTAAAAATGACAAAATCAGAGTCATTAAATGAAAAATAAGACCAATCAAAATTCGTGATTTTTATTGAATTGTAATCAATGATAGATTATGTGTTAAAAAAAGTTATGTTAGACAGTACATTACTAGCATTTTTCTTTTAACCAATACTAAAATATATTAGAAGAAATGTGTTACAAAATGAGTTGCTAGGGCTCCTTTTCTGCTAATAGTCAGGCTCGTAGAATTTGATAGATTTTTGTGACGGTCAATTCTATCTATTATCGATTATTTTTTTTCAAGGGAAAAACCTTGACTTTGTTTAACTAGATAAAGTGGCTGACCAAGCAAGCCAAAATGTGATGGTCTACATGAGATTGTATTTGGGAGGAAAAAGCTAGTGAGTGTAGCAACTATGTTACTTGATCTTCCTCTATTATGCAGCAGTTGTGCCATGGCATTGTTTCCCATGATCAACCTGCAGTCTTGTATAATTCTAGCAAAATATGCGCACTCAGTCCCTGTTATTTTCCTCCACGCCATGTCAAACGACAACCAGTCTCAAAAAGAAACTGCTGTGCCATCTAAAAGCAATGCCTTCTACTGTTTTTGGGTGGAAGCACTGCACTGAGGCTCCAACAAGGTTGCTTGCTGCTGCCATCACCTCTTCCTCATGATTTCTCAACACGACCCCTAGTCTTTATTATCTTTATGTATCCCATTAACTACATGAATTTATTTCAATCACAAACGAAATACAAAACTAGCAGATTCTAGCAAGCAAACTAAATCTGTATGCTAGGATTAAGCAATACATGTAGAAAAGACACTTAACGTATGCAGGAAAGCCAGGTCCATTACCATAAACTATCAATTCAAATAAATAGGTAAATACTAAATACACTCTTTGTAACAAGATCGCTAAGAAAACTAATAATGTATATCAACCTTCCAGTTATGTCTTTAGACAAAAGAAACTTTCCAATTGGGTCTTTACTCTGTTCCAAAATCAAATTATGTAGTTCATGCATCATTACTCGTTAGCACTGCAAACATGAAACACTTACTTAACAAAGCACAATATAGATATCGTACTTGAAGCTCTTTTCAAAGTCTCACATGAGAGTGTAAAGGGAGCAAATATGAGCTAGGATGGCACCGGCAATACCCACATAGGGGATCTTTGCCGGCAAGCCATCCCGGCTCAAATCTACTCTCTATACCTTCATGCAAGACACTCAGAGCAAACTACACCGAGCTTCAACCACCACGCTTTCTCATTCGCATTTCACTTGTTAGCCTGTGTAATCTTGAGGCCAATTTATAAGCAGAAAATGTCAAAGTCAAAGGATGGCATCCTTAATAGTAACTTGAGATAATTACAGCTAGGCACATGTTAATATTAAAGATAAAGAGAGTGATTCTTTAACACGATTCTTTTAATACACTCTTTAGTCTTTACCATTAGTGAAAATTTATTAATAACTTTAAAATTACGAGTGAAGTTTATTAAATAAAATATGAGATTCACAAAACTTTATAATTTTTAATAAATTTTAATCAATAATAAAGTGTGTCAAAGAGTGTAAATAAGTAAAAGTTGTTGCAACTTGGAAACTACACATAGGCCAGGCCCCACGTAGCTATGAATTTTTCCATGAAGCCCCATTCTTATTGTCTGGAATCATGCAAAAGTTGACTTAGCTCGTTGTCTTCCTAAAACTGTGTGTGTTGATAAATTTACTGTTGTGGGAATAGAATATGAACAAGAAAGGCAGCCAGAGAGTAGTAGTGGTTAATCCATGTTTCTGATTTGGCCTTGTCATTTGTCAATGGGAATTTGTTCTCAGAAATTTAGCTGATGAAAAGAGGTTCTGATTACATTTTGACTTTAATTGGTTTCCGTATCAGCATGGGCATTCTATTTCTCACACATTGTATCAGTCCAAGCACAATGCGGATTCCTTCTCCTTTTCTTGGCTAAACAAGAATTTGCTTTTGCTTTTCCTTTTCCCATTGTCTTTTGCACGTGTAACCTTTGTGATGTTCCCGCCCTACTGGTCTGTTTGGAAACCGTGATTACCAGATAGGATATCACATGGATTTTGCACGTAACTTCTCCTTCTTTGTTGAGAATCCATTTCCGGATTTCAAAATCTCTTTTTTGGATATAGTCAAAGAAAATGGATATCATTGTTTAACTCGAATAAGTTTTCTAGAAATTGGATTGGACGGCATTTTGTGACGATAACAAATTACTAGCTCTCGTTATATAAAGAAACAAATGGTATATTTTTTTTCTCTTAATTATAAGAAATATATGACCACTTTAATGGCTAGTTTTCTTTTATATCCTTAATTTATTGTGATGTTTATTAATGAGATATCACTCATTTTCCATGAAAGTGAATGCATTTAATGAGTTATTAACAATATAACTCATTCTCATTGGTTAGAAAAATATTCCTTAGATTATGAGTAGTGTTATTATATCTAATATCTAACTATCACTTAAACCAATTAATCTTAGGGACATTTTTGGAATAAAATTTGAATCTATGTTAGTATTAATTAAAAATAACTAATTTAATCACTTTCCTTAGTCTTGACAATTAG
This sequence comes from Pueraria montana var. lobata, assembly GCA_026413185.1. Lineage (NCBI taxonomy): Eukaryota > Viridiplantae > Streptophyta > Magnoliopsida > Fabales > Fabaceae > Pueraria > Pueraria montana. The sequence continues at coordinate 67,312,381 of CM048649.1, read as the reverse complement.
TATTAGGTAAGCCTTTTTTAGTATAACTTGGCTTTTACATTTTAATTTTTAGAATTTAATTAGAATGTATTAGTGTGTAAAGGCCTTTTATACTATCATTTAATCACATATCACAGTATGGCAAGCTTGTTGATTTTAAAAATAATTACTTTAAAAGCTATACTGTGAATAATTTCTGATATATCGTCCGAGATGGATCAAGCTTACATGTCCAAGATGTGTATAGACATAAGGTGTGCTCAATGTGGTTTGAGTTTCGAGATTTTTCAAATTTGGCAATTTCTCTGGCAAGGCCAAGACACTGTGTAATTGGTGGATACCAACAAAAGACACCCTAACATTCAAGTTAGTAGCGATTCCACCATAGTAATGATGTGTATTAAATATTTACATGATATAATGACGTTGGTGGCATTTATAGAAGTATAAGAAGAGTTGTATTCTAGTTCGGAGCCCAATGCCTCTTAAGGGCAATATTACTCTACTCTAGGGTAGGGACATGATAATTTTTCTCTAGGTTGAGATGAGAAAAACTATTTACAAAATTACAAGTAAATTCTAGGATCATGAATCTAGGTGTTGATTGGGGTTAACACGTGTAATTTTGGGTTGAGATGAGTCAACCTACTACCTGAATTGGGCTATAAGTTCCATTATTAAACATCAATCCCTTGAGTACTAAATAAAGTAACTTGCTTTGAGCCTTATGACTCAGATAATCAATATACCAAGTCACATTCCTAGATACAAGGTTGATTGAGTGTTTTGCTTCAGTTCAAGATAATGAAAGTATTTTCCAATCACATTCACATCACATAAACAAGCTATTAGAAAATATACATGAGAGTAAGGTTTGGTTACATCTAATCCCAATAATGGATGATTTTTAGCTAATCATAGCCATTTGTAGCATTAAAATATATCAAGAAAGAAGAAAATGGTGGGAAGAAGCAATGGAGAGCCTTCAACTTCAAGACACAAGGATACAATATGAAAACAAAGATTTTTTTTCCCAAAATGACTATGGGCCCCCTTTTATACATAACTAAAATTTCCTTTTTTTAGTAGAAATTCACTAAGTGAAATTGCAAAATCGAAATAGCCATTCACTTGGTGATTTAGATTCGCTTAGCGAATCTTGACACTCTGACATTGACTTCAATTTTTGCTTAGCGAAATAAATTTACTAAGTAAATTCTTCCGATTCTTATGCTTCTCCAAAATGGCCCATTTGCTTAGCGAATCCTGTTTCGTGACTCTTTTGTGCTTCAAAATTTTGCTCCAACTTGCTTTCCCTTTCCAAACTTCATTTCTTAAAAAAAAATTCAACAAAATAATTAAATGCAACTATAAAAATTGGTTAATTAAAGTAAAAAACGAATTACCTATTAGTTTATACCTAAATTGGATAAACATTATTATCATGTATGTTTGGTAAGCATGCATATATCCAAAATGAGTAGGATAGCTAGTTCTTCTGCGCCTCTTGACGCATATATTCACAATAAAGATTGATCTAACAGATTCGGAATCTTGGTGGATACTTGATAGAACTCATCGAAGAAACTTCAGTCCAACAATGTGAGCATTTGGAGTACCCTTGTCAACAATATTTACCACTTTCAGATTATCCTGAAATGATTTTCCCTCCATTTCTTAAACATGAAAAATTGACTGGTGAATTAATTTGTTGTGTATAACAAAGCTATTATTTCAATCAGATTATGTCTATCCTGGCTACAGTATAATGCTTTATACGTTTATGTATCCCATTAACTAGATGAATTTATTTCAACCACGAACGAAATACAAAGCTAGCAGATTCAAGCAAGCAAACTAATCATATATCTGTATGCTACGATTTAGGCAATGGGGAAAAGACTCTTGAAACATATGCAGGAAAGCCAGGTCCATTACCTTAAACTATAATAAGTAACAAATTCAAATAAATAGGTTACTAAATAGTAAATACATTCTCCTAACCGTGAGAAAAGCTAAATCACACTGTGTTAAGGTCGTCACTCACATATTTTCCTGAAACTTGTTTCAATAATGCCTCTTCCTTTTGAACTAAGTACTTTAAATAGATAAATATGTTTTTTCTCTAACCATGAGTCTCAAAAGTAGACCATGCAACAAGAAAATAGAACCCCTAAAAAAAGGCTTACTAACCAAAACCAAACTAATAATGCCAACTATCAACATTCCAGTTTTGTTTTTTACTCTGTTCCAAAATCAAATTATATATAGTTCATTCATCATTAGCACTGCAAAAAATGATACACTGAAAACAAGGCAGTGGCACAATGCATATCATATTTGAAGCTCTGTAGAAAGTCTCACATGAGAGTGTAAAGGGAACAAATATGAGCCTGGATGGCTCCCAGCAACACCCACAGAGGGGATCTTTGCTTTTAAGCATATGCCGGCAAGCCATCCTGGCTCAAATCTACTCTCTCTACCTTCATGCAAGACACTTAGAGAGCAAAGTACATTGAGCTTCAACAACCACACTTTCTCATTGGCCTGTGTCATCTTGAGGGTCATTGAGACCAATTTATAAGCAGAGAAGGTCAAACAAAGTCAAAGGATGGCATCCTTTATATAATTATTATAGCACACATGATAATATTAAAGGTAAATAAGTAAAAAATAAATAAAAAAATGTTGTAACTTGCAAACTACACAGGCCCCACGTTGAATTTTTCCATGCTGCACCTTATCCAAAACCATGCATTATTCTTATTGTTTGGAATCATATGCACAAGTAGGGATGGCAAAGTGTACCCGGACCCTACGGGTACCCGCAAAAATATCCGCAAGCGGGTCGGGTAAATACCCGCTTATTGGGGCTGGGGCCGGGGCCAGGTATTTACCCGCAATTTTTTGCGGGTGCGGGTGCGGGTACGGGTACTATAGTACCCGCCCCGCCCCGCACCTATTATATATATATATATATATATATATATATATATATATATATATATAATTAAAATAACTTAAATAAATAATTATGTTATATATATACTTTTTTGTAAAAAAAATAATTTTATATTTTCCATAAACTAACACTAATAGTAAAAGATTTATATTATAACTTACAATAATTTTATATTTTATATTTTTAATATTATGTGTGAATGCTTTTAATGTTAAATTTGAATTATTTAAGCGTGAATTTTCAATTTATTTGTAATAATTTTTTAATTAATATTTTTATAGCTTAAATGCAATTTTGGTTCATCTATTTGCATAATCCGCAATTTTGGTCCCCCTATTTTAAAATAGAGACGTTTCTCCCAATTTTCTAAAATATGTAATTTTGGTTCTTCCATCAAATTGAAAGCGTTGACTGTTAAGAGATTAACATTAACCTTAACGTGGTCCAAATATAATGACGTGACACGAGATTATTTATTTAGTTTTTAATTATTTTAAATATTGAGTAGAATAATTGATGAAAAATACATTTTATAAAAAGGTAATATCATTTATTTGACTACGATGTGTCATGTATTTCAACAATGTAGAACTAATTTAAAATAAATGATTAAGACTTGTGATTTCTATTTTAGGACTCACAATTATCCCAACCATTAAAATCAACGTGACATGTGTTTTAGTGACTTAGATAAACAAATAATTATTACTCATTATTTAAAATAATTAAAAAATAAATAAATAATCTCGTGTCACATCACTATATTTGGGCTACGTCAAGGTCAACATTAATCTCTTAACTGTCAATGCTTTCAATTTGATAAAAGGATCAAAATTACGGATTTTACAAAATTGGTAGACTAAATGTCTCTATAAAGGGACCAAGATTGATGATTGTGCAAAATAGGAGGACTGAATGTCTCTATTTTAAAATAGGATGACTAAAATTGCAGATTGTGCAAAATAGGGAGATCAAAATTACATTTAAGCCTATTTTTTATTGATTTATTAACTTCATACATAAGTAAAGTGCGGGTAGCGGGTGCGGGTATGGATATATAGGTACCCAACGGGTACGGAGATGGGGATTAAAGTTGCTATCCGCGCGGGTATGGGGCCGGATACGGGTATTTTTTTTAAACGCGGGTATGTGAACGGGTACTATAGGACCCTACCCAGACCCTACCCATTGCCATCCCTATGCTAGGGATGGCAACGGGTCGGGTCGGGCACGGATAGTGCTTACCCGCTACCCGACCCGCCGGGAAAAATCCGCCCCGTTACCCGCCGGATATCCGTTTGAAAAAAATTCGCGGATTTTTCTTATATCCGCGGGTATCCGTGGATACCCATGGATATTTCATATTAAAAAAAAATATATTTTTTAAAAAAAAAGGTGATTTTTTTTAGAAGAAATACTAAGAAATAGATCATTTATGTGCAATAAAATTTGAAAATAAAATCATATTATTTACTACAAGAAGAATAAAGAATCAAATGTGTAGTTAATTGAATTTTCATGTGAAAATTACATGTCTTTAATTAAAAAAAATCAAAGAAATAAGAATCTTATAATGTGATTTTGAATCTCTAGACATAATATTTACTAGTATCAAGAGCAAAAATTAGTGATTTTAAATTATATATATATATATATATATATATATATGAGGGTAATTTAGTAATTTTACGGGTAACGGGTATCCGCGGGCACGGATAGTATCATACCCGTACCCGCCCGTTAATGAGCGGGTAAATAAAAAATCCGTACCCGTTACCCGCGGGTATCCGTTTATACTATCTATCTTCTATCCGTGACGGATTTTATCCGCGGATATCCGCGGGCATGGATTTTTTTGCCATCCCTACCTATGCACAAGTTGACATAGCATGTTGTCTTCCTAAAACTGTGTACGTTGATTAATTTAATGTTGTGGGAATAGAATATATGAACAAGGAAGCAGCCAGAGAGTAGTAGTGGTTACCCCATGTTTCTGATTTGGCATTGTCAATGGGAATTTGTTCTCAGAAATTGAGCTGATTACATTTTGACTTTAATTGGTTTCCGTATCAATCAGTATGGGCATGCATAGAGTTTAACATGCCTTTGATCTTTTATGCACGTTTGATTCATTTCTCATACATACACTGTATCAGTCTAAGGCACAATTAATAGGACGGATTCCTTCTCTTTTTCTTAGCTAAACAAGAATTTTGCTTTTCCTTTTTCCGTTCTCTTTGCACCTGGCCTACTGCTCTAATTGGAAACTGATTACCAGGAATGGTATCATATGGATTTTGCACGTAAATTCTCCTTGTTTGTTGAGAATCCATTTCCGCATTTCAAAATCTCTTTTTTGGATATAGTCAAAGAAAAATGCTATCATTATTTAACTCGAATAAGTTTTCTGGAAACAGGATTGGACAGCATTTTATGATGATAAGAAATTATTAGGTAACCGTTTTTTTAGTATAATCTGGTTCTTACATTTCTCGGCCGAGATAAACTTTAAGTCTTTAAAGAAATTAATAAATATGTAATATTAAAATACTGTAGTTAAAAATTAATATAATGATAATATTATAATATTATTTTTTATTTATTTAATATTTATATAATAAAGTCTTTAAATAAATTAATAAATATGTAATATTAAAATACTGTTATTAAAAATTAATATAATGATAATATTATAATATTATTTTTTATTTATTTAAATAGGTCAGTATGTTAAACAATAAATAATTTTTCAAATGATATAAAATTTGACCTTTTAGGCTAATTTTTTTTAAAAAGATATAAATATAATTTGTTTAATTAGTAAGTAAGCTTGACTTGTTTTACACTCAATGTGAACTAGATCATAAGTCTCTAATGAACAATATGGTTTATTGTTATCCCTAACTACGTACTGACCATTTTTAATTTTTATTTTATTTTAGTTTTACTTATTAAACTCCTAATACGACTCAATTATTCTCAATATTTTTTTTTCTTAAAAAAATTCATAGGCACACAATCTTCAAAAGCAATGTGTATCTATATAAGTTGTAAATCAAGTTCTCGCATCAATAGATATAACGATATATCAATGACTTGATAGACCTCTTGTGTAAGTCAGCGCATAAAAGGAATAAAGTTATTTTCTTAAATGCAGTAAGATACGGACATAATTATGACTTTCCTTATCATATTTAATTTAAATTTTAATTATAAAATGTATGTAAAGCATACATATTTTAGACTTTTTTTAACACATACATATTTTAGACTTGGTTTAGCACAAATTGAATATTTTTAATGAAGATTATGTCAGTTATAGTTTACTTTTAAATTAATTACCAACCAAATCATATATGTTTTCATTTTGTTTTGTAAGAATTTACGAGCTTTTGTATTAAGATTCAACCAAATTTAAAAGAGAAAGAGTGAGAGATTTAAAGACGTCTGTTTGTTTTCTATTTTTGAAAACTGTTTTTTAGTTTTAAAAACTAATTAAAAGACAAATTATTTATCGTTAGGATTGTATCTTTATTGGTATAACTTTTGTCTAACAAAAATTAAATTATTGATATGCATAATATAGGTTTATATATTAATAATATAATACATTTATTTTAGGAATAAATGTTTTTTTTATTAGAAACAATTTTATTCGAGTCAAATAGAATTATTATAAGCGACAAAATTCTCTCTATTAATATTTTGTTGGATACCAAAGTGACAGAATAATATCACACAGGTAAAATTAGAGTTTGAGATAATAGGAACTGTACATGTTGGAAGGAAGGAAGAAACTAAAGAAGAACTTCCGTAACTAAAAGACCATAATTCATAATCACCCAATTATTTCCAAATTGTTCGGTCGGATGAAGCACGAATATTATGCAAAATTACAGTATGTGACATAATTAGGTTCAGTTCTCGCTGAAATTTAATTTCTGTCAGTGTATTTTTCTAATCTTCAAGTTTATACCTGCAACATGCAAAACTTTAACATAAAAATTTAATAATAACCAAAAGGTTATATATGTCTGATCTGTTATTTGTACGAAGGATAATTTTGATCAAAAGTTGTTGCATGCATGAGAGTAAAAAGAGCGAATTAGAGTCAAGAAAGACTTAGCCGATTGTTATATACTACTATAATATAACCAGCAAGTCAACCTTATTCAATCAAATTAAAATACGATACATACTAATCAAGAATAAAAAACCTCCTCCTCTCTGTCTCTGTTATATTTTGCTCTCAGACTACATGAACGGTTCATATTTATAGACTACTTGGGCCAAGCATTAATATATATAGTTAGGCTAGCTTAATTGCTTAAAAGTTTCCCCCCTTTAATTCAACTTACGGAATTAAAGCAACTAGAGATGGATGTGTTTGTGGGTATAGAATATGTTCTGTGAGCACAGAAACCAAAATGCTATAATTGTTTGTAAACTTTGAATAATGAAATTTGTATCATCTAAACAATTTGACTTTCAATTTTTTAAGTGGTAAATTCTGCTTGCTCACTCTTGCAACGTCATTATAAAATTAGAATTGCAATGCCACATTTCTTCGGTATAGAGGTGGTATGGCGTAAATCTATAACGCAATGTTTGGCAGAGGAAGAAGATGTAGGTAAGAAAGAAGCAGAGAGAAGAGAAATATATAAAAAATAAAGTAAAAATAGAAATTATTTAGTTGAAGAAAAATAAAGTGAAGATTAAATTTTAAAGTTGTTTAATTTGAAAGAAATAAAAATATTACCAAAAATACTATTTTACCCGTACTTCAAATAATTGTTTTTTTCTTCTTCCATTTTTTAACGGAGTCACGTATAATCAATTATGTTATGCGCATAATCAATTATATGACATTTTAAGCATAATATTTTCTCCTTTAGGTCATATAATCGATTATGTTGATCAATATAATCAATTATATGATCTTTTAGAGATGTGCAAGAAGAGAGTAACCTAATAAATAATCATAATTTTTTCATTCTTTTTTCGCTCTAGTGCAAAAGACTTTTTAGGTGGTTTCCACACCGTTTTAAAAAAATTTAGAGAGTGCAGGAACTCTTGGAAGTTTAATAATTTCAAAATTAAAGGGAAATTCGAAAAATGAATTTGAGTATAGTGATTAAAAAACCATGCATGAATAGTGTTCTTAATCATGAAAACAACCCAATCAAGGCCATTTCAATAATTTCAAGATAGACATACCCAAATTTCAATGGTGATAATTGCTTAATGAATTTGTGGATTAGCTCCAAATACTAATATAAAGAGTGTTTGAGATGAAGCAAATTCCATATGAAGAGGTTAAAGATTATTAAATGGTGTGTAGTTGAAGAAACATATCAATCTGATGAGAAAACTTTAAGAAAAAGCATATATAAGTAAAAAGGAAGTAATAAGATAAGAAAATGAGAGAGAAAGTAATGAAAATTCATGTGTAAATCCCTTCTCGATCACTGCTACCAAGAAAACTTCATTCAATGCAATAATCTTCGTCAAGAATCAATTATGGTAGTGGAGTACAAGGGAGTTCACGCAATTGCTGATGAAGATATTCAAGAAAACTAGAAAGGGAAGAAAGAAACCAGGGTGTGGATTCATCGGTGATTTAAAGACCAAAATACAACTTTTTAACAATATTGGATCTTGGTTGATTGCATCGAGAGCTAGGCATCCGAATAAAGACACCACTTTCTAAAAAGTTAAATATATCACACGGTTCGAAAGCCTGAAGGAAAAGAGAAAGAAATAGCTCTCTAAACTTATAAAAGAAATTCACTCAATTGCTTGATAATAAACTCATACATAGAACTGGTGTTTATGGACTGAGAATGGAACTAAAATAATAGAAAAATAAGGAAAATTCAGTTCGCGTGTGACTTAAAAAATTACGGTTGTACATGGAGGCTTGTAATTTAAGGATCACATGCTTGGGGAGCACCAAATTCATGCCCCCGTTTCCAGAGACAGAACTACTTGTATTAGTGGGAGCCCTTGGCCCCCTATTCTTTTTTAATTTTAAAATGTTTAATTTATATTAAGGATAGTAGATTAATAATATTTAAGTATTATTTTTCTATTATTTTAAAACATTTTATTCACTTTTTTTTATAGTTTTATTGTAAAGATAATTAATGAATTTTTTTTTACAATACCACTATATTATTTGTATAGTCGACTTTGGGGAGATAATAGCATATTTTTCTTTTTTTAGATAAAATATTTTGATATTATTTATTTTTCTTTTAGTAGTTTATGTTAATACTTTTACTTTTATTAAATAAAAAATAGACCAATAATATTCTTGGAATATTTTTATTCTTATTTAAAATTTTCACAATATTTTCTACCAAAAATAGGAAAAACATAAAATAAAATGAATTATTGGTCAAAGAACGAACAAAAAGTATAATAAAAAATATAACAAAAATTTTAAGTAGAAAAAAGTGTGTGTGTGTGTGTGTATAAAATTTTAATTTATCTCAAATTTAAATGGGATAAATGATGCATGTCTAGAATTTTTTTCACCGCGATCTATGTAGTTTTCAGTACTAATCTTTTATTAAAGGTCTCACTTATCAATTTTCAAGTTAAATTAATATTATTTGTTCAGAATAGTCTCCAATCAAATTAAAAAAAAAAAAAAACAGAATTTCGTAAAACAAATAATACATTTTATGGGAAGTGAAAACCAAGAACAAGCATAAATATGTGTCAAGATATACAGCATATATTATATATAATTGTTTTTCTTTCAGCAATTAATAGAGGGTAAGTCCTTATGAAACTCTCCAATATAAAGTACAGTGCCGATTCATTGAAACCTCAAAAGTGTATCCAGTCACTTGATACTCATTTTTCATTTTCTTCCTATTTATCACATTATATTAACAATCTTATCAATTATTTTTCTCTTCTCTCTTCTAATCTCTCTGAATCTCTACCACCAATGATTTTTTTCCTAAGAAGTACGCCGACAGAAGCTCTCGCTCTCTCATGATATCATCCCTTAAGAATATGCAGGGCAAAATAATATATAATTAATTGTAACGAACCACATCAGAGTTATATATATAGCCACCTACTGTCAGTGTCACTTTACTTTTCCATCTTTTGTTCTTGCAAGCTTTTGACCTTGAAACACAATAATATAAAGAAACACGAGAACTAAATTAGGCGGAGTCAAATCAACTAACTAAACATAGTACACGAGTGTGTATTCATATGATCAAAATAGAACAAATTAAGATTAATTAATAAAATTAATTTATTATTAATTATGTGGCAGCTGGCCTTGGTAACACACGAATCACATAATATTTATTTGTAGTTGAGACGTAGATATGATCAACTGTATGGACATTAGTCCGCAAAGCATCACAGTAGAAGAAGAAAGCAAAATGTAGCCAAGAACAACTTGCCGGCGTGAAAGAATAAGAAGAAAAGAAGGAAAATAGATAGATATTATTGCTTATATATTGCTCCGGCAAGTCATCCTTGGCTGCACTCTACTTTCTGCCTGCTCTTGTGAGTTGAGAGGACCTTAAGCTTGGAGTAGTGGTAATAATGATTAATGAGAATGTTATATTGATGGGTTGGGTGGTGTGCTTTTATAGCAGAAGAGAAGAGAAACACTGAGGAAACATATAATATATTCGACTCAGACCTGCATATCTGAGATCACTCTGACTCACCGATTTTCTATAACAGGATAATGCTGTATGGAAGACAGCCACATATGGAAAGTGCCACGTGCAACTCTTTATGTCTATCCACGTTCTACGCTTATTTTTTTAATCTTCCAGCGAGATCATTCATGAATCATCTACAACAAAAACAATTCTACAATTAAATTAACTTTGGGATTTATTCCGGTTAGCTTTCTTGCATATTGAGTTGTGTGGGGTGTTCCATCATTTCATGTGTTTGCATGGTGGGTCAAACCATATAACACAACCCCACATAAAATATATTAATCTCCTACACTTTTTCCCTCCAGTTTCAATTCGCCTCGATTCACATACCAATGATTTGATTTAGATTTGTACATAATCAGTCACGCATTTAAAATTAATTCAGTATTTTATAGAAATTAAAAAATATATGTATACGAAACTAAATTAATTAAGTATTCCTCCAAAATGGGTCCTTAAATAGGTTCAATTTTGAGGGCATAACACTCCAAGATTTAAAAAATATTGTTCTTTTAAACAACAACAGAATATATATATATATATATATATATATATATATACTGTTCTCATGTATATCTATTTGGTATGAAAGATGATGCAATTATACCATGACATTTCTAACTCCCAATGGTCTTTGAGGCTCGCCTATAGGTAATTTCAAGCCTCGATCAAGATGGCATATCAGGATAGATTTCCATCCAAGTTTAATCATATTTAAGAGGTAATGATATTTAGATATCTCTAAATATTAAATATCTCATCCATATATACTTCTAATTTTTTTTATCTCTCTCTTTTCTATCGCATCATATCATTTAGGATAAATATATTTTGACACCCAAATACTAATAAACACCTGGTGAAAGAGAAAAAAAAGAAAGAAAAATATAGGTATGATAGGTGATATCATATGATAGGAAGAGAGATAAAAGAAATAAGAGGTGTTGATGGATGTTTAAAACCACCCAATTCAAATGTGGGCTACCATTTTGGGTCACATCATATCAAGTATAATATTTGTTTAAGTTTTTTAACGGAAATGGGATAATTTCCTTTTAAAATTACTAAGTTAGTATAGTTTTTGAATAATTTATCAATATGAGATAAACTATATTCTGAGTATGGCTTATTATATATTTTATGTATGTAAGTACGTAATTTAATAACAACAATGATTACAAACCCTAACCCATTATCATTAACATCACTACACTAAATCAACCCTAACCAATAAACATTGACACTTAATCACATATAAGAACCATCAATCCTAAAAATATAAATAAATGTTGACTATAAGATTACATAAATACAAATGTCTAATTTGTCTAAAATTTGATATGCGTGATCCGCTTGAATTAATATTAAAATATTAAACAGTTAGAAATAAAATTTAATTTGTATAAAAGATTATTAAAGGGGATTACTTTACAGAAAATAATTTGATATCTCTTATATTATTTTAATTCATAATTAAAATGATATTTTTTAAGTTTTCCATACCCGGGAAGAGATCACAATCTGAAGCTAGCCCGTATCGTCTTATCCTGCATCAAATGAAAGAAGAAGAAGAAATATATATATCTGGTGGATATGAATTCATAAGATCAGTCCCCCATTACAAAAGCTAGTTAGCTACGAAGTATATATGTGCCTGATCATCATGTAACAGGAAGAGAGCAAAATGCAGCCAAGGATTACTTGCCGGGTTAACTCAATTTTCACGATCAAAGCATTTAGCTTCACATGGAATATATATGGCTCCGGCAAGTCATCCTTGGCTTCATTCCACTCTCAACCTAACCCTCTTAACACCAAAAAAAACTGCAGCAACGGCGAGAGCTTAATTAGTTTGCTTCTAACTGCTGCATTATGTGATAGTTATATAGAGGTAAGATCCGTGAAAATAGAATTACATTTGGGTTAATTAACTTTTTCAAAATTGTATTTTTAGTCTCTAAATTTTAGTTTAACTGCTCAATATTTCTAAACTTTTTAAAAATTCGATTTTTAATTCTTGAACAAAATTTTGACCGGTCAAAGTTCCTAAACTTTTTAAAAATTCAGTTTTTAGTCCCTGAATTAATGAGATTTTAGGGACTAAAAATCGAATTTTAAAAAAAATTAGGAACTAAAAACTGAATTTTTAAAAAGTTTAGGGACCTTGACCGGTCAAACTAAAGTTTATGGACTAAAAATCGAATTTTTAAAAAGTTTAAGAACTTTGACCAGTCAAACTAAAATTTAGGGACTAAAAATTGAATTTTGAAAAAAAATTTAGAGATTAAAAATTTAGAACCCATTATATCTTGTATGAATTAATTCTTAGCCAGGACAATTAATCATTCAAATAGTAGATGATTAGGTAGCATCTTTATGTGCTATTCAAAGGGAATGATTACATACAACCCCCCTCAGATTATGCTGTTTTCCGTGCCAGTCGAATTCTACCATGCCGTATATATGAAACTGTGCACTTTTCGGCTTGAAAAGAAATTTATGTGCCACACTCTTTTCATTGAGGAAAATAGAGAGAATGTGTTTCTTTCAGGCGTGGGAAAAGGGATTGTATAGAATCTTATTTGTGCGTGTTGGAGGCACAAAAAATTTGGGGATACATTTGGCAATCGATTATCACTCTGAATTTTTTGCCTTCACCGATTTCTTATAAATTACGTTACGCAGCAAGTTATTTTAAACTGCTTGCCTGGGTTTGTTTAAGGTTCATAAAAGATTTTAATTTAGCAAATAAAATTTAGTAGAAATTACATTAAAATTACCCTCTGTAATTTTATATTTTTAAAATATTTTCTCTATTTTTTGTGTTATTTAATTTTCTTATACTTTTTTGTATTACTAAACCTTTTTAAGGACTCATTAAAATTAATCGTTTCTAATAATAAGTCTAAATTTATCACTAAAAATAAAAAACCGCTTTAATATATATATGATGGGCTTGAACTGTAAAAGCCTAATGTTGAATTGGGATATTATTTTAAGTCCAAATTAAACTTTTTTTTTTTTGACAGAAGGTCCAAATTAAACTTAGAATTGGGTTAAATTTTAGAACATAGTTATCCTCCATTTGAGACATAATAAATTAATTATACAAATCGGGTAGGACCACTATTTAATATTAAGTAATCAATTAATTTAATTATACAAATATTACAACCGAAATTATGATGAGACATAATAAATATAAAATGAAAATAGAAATAGATCTTTCGTTAAAGTTTATTTATTGTGAAAAAAAAATCTTGGAAAAGATATTTTACTTCCAAGAGTTAATTACACACTAAATCAAAGTTGACTTTTAGTAGCCGTTAATATCCTTTAGAGGCCACATAATTAAATAGCGACCAAATCCCACAAGTAATTAGTAAATGGTCAGCATATATTCAAGGTCGGAAAAGTATTACTCACATTTATATTAAGTGCTGGTAAAACATTTGATAAATTGATTTGAAAATTAAATCCACAAAAGTTTTAGGCTAAATAATGAAATACGAAAATTTGGTTTATTACTACTAAATAATAGCAGCTAAAAGTAAACTTTATCACTAGGAAATATGTGGGTTAATAGATATGGGTTATTGGGTCAGGTTTGACTTGTGAGCCTTGGTTTAGTGGGCCACATTGAAACTTAAATCCAAAAGAAATGGGTATTGGACCTTGAATTGTTTTTTATTTGTTTTTTAGGGGGATCACTGGATGTTAAAGAAAAAAAAAATTGGGGGGTGGGGGGTGGGAGGATAATTGAATATCGAATCATGTGGGTCAATAGATATGGGTTATTAAAGATGTTTTTATAAAAGAAAAAAAAAATTAAAGTAACAAACAATTTAAAATGCTCTCTTCTCAAAAAAAAAATCTTATAAAAAAGTAGAGAAAATATTTTAAATTAAATAAAAAAACAATTCTGAATAATGATTAAGAAATTAAAAAATAAAAATGATAAGAAAAATACATTAATAACATTAAATAATACACTTTTTATATTTCACTTTTGAATTCCTTGTAATCAGAAGCATTTAAAATTAAAACAGTTAGCATCTGATTTTATGATGTAAATTGAGTCTTTCAAACAATGGAACGAGGTAAATAAGACACAAAAGGAGCAACACACAATTGAGATGAGATTGACAGAAAACTGTCAACTTCTTATATTAATGTTAATGAGTACTACATAGTATAGTATATAAGCAACATACATTAAATAAAATAAAGGAAGAAGCCCTTAACATATACCCAAACCAAACAATTGCCAAAGTGACCCCCCTTCTTCTTTACGAGCTCCCTATATCTATTGACCCCAAAATAAAGTGCCATACCAGACTTACCTAAAAATCTATGTTGGTCATGTCAAGCTCCTGCAGACCTGTTTGGTAAAATGGAGGTCACAGACACCATTTTGTGTTCACTTCAACTAACTCCTCAAACTATATACAAGAGCTGTAATATTTTACTGGATTCATTCATGTCACCAAAAATCTTCTAAATAAATATAAATTTGCAAGAACAAGCATGCTGACATCTCTTGCTTACGCTAGAGTCAGCTACACCTATTCTGTAATAATTTCTGACAAACATCCTACAAAACCAGCTCTTGAGTGACCAAGTTTGGCACAGCATTCCTTCATGTAGCTCTTGCAACATCCACCAACTTCTCTCTTATTTAAACTATGGCAAACATGCATAATTGGAGATTCCTTGCATTCTTTTGAAGAGTCCTCATTTCTGCAACATGCACCATCTTCTCTCTCATTTGAACTCTCACAGCCACACACAGCAGGCAATTTGTCACATGTGTCTGAGCAGCCTTCACAGCAGGAACCTTTTTCTTTCTCTTCCAAACTTGAACAACCATGCATTGAGGCTGATTCAACATGCTCATGGATGATGTCAATGGATATTTCACCTGTCCCATGCTTCTCAAAATCAGAATGACAACCTGATTTTTCATGATGAATGTCATGGTTGGATCTTAAAACATCTTTGGATTCATGGTCTTTCAGATTTTCACAACCATGGATCAGGTGGCAATGGTTATGAGTAAATTGTTGGCTTTCTTTTTGACAGGAGAGATTGAGGTGGCAAGGAGAACTATGTGAAGCACTATCATGAGTAACCATGTCAGAATTTTGGTTGTGGCAGTGTTCTGTCCCATGGGCCTTATGTCCCAAACAACTACCATGCCTGTTTGTTGCAACCGCATGATTATCTTCTGCATTTAGAATCAAATTGTGTGAATCTGAACAACCCTCGTTTTCAGTATCATGCTTGTGGACTCCATCTTGATTTTTGTCACATCTTCCATGATGAGAATGATCATGTTCATGGATTTCGTCACTTCCTTTACATTGATCATGATCCTTCATGGTGTTGCAATGGTTAACAATTCCACCTAAACTTGGATTTGAAGAGCAGGGTGGACATGTTGAGGAACTCGTCTGGGAGGCACACTTGTGAGGATGTTGATGTTGATCATGATGATTATGGCTATCATGTTCATGTTGACCGTGTTGATTATGGCTATCATGTTCATGCTGATCGTGTTGATCATGCTCATGTTGATGTTGATGATGATGATGAGAGGAACTACCATGAGCGCCGCCACATTTATGAGGTTGAGACATCTTTTTTGTCTTGTCTGAGCAACAACGCTTGTGGCTATGATGTTGATGTTGATCATGCTCATGTTGATGTTGATGTTGATCATGCTCATGATGATGATGGTGATGATGAGAGGAACTACCATGAGTGCCACCACATCCATTTTTGTGGGTATGTGATTTAGTGGAAGATCTACAACATTTTCCTCCATGGTTGTGTCCTCTTCGCAGAAGTAACATGCTGTTAAAGATGACCAATAGACATGTTCCAACATCAGCAACAACTGCTGCCCAAACAAGTGGATGACCACCAATGGCCAAACCAAGAATCGCAGCCTTAGTCATGATTGACAAAACAATGTTTTCTACCACTTTCCTACGAGCTTTTCTTGCAAGCTTAATGGCTTCTGGTATCTTCCTAATGTCATTTGACATAAGAATTATATTGCCTGTCTCACTTGCCAATGCAGAACCTGAAATGCCCATTGAGATTCCAATATCAGCTGCAGCTAATGCCGGCGCATCGTTTAAACCATCTCCAATCATGGCTGTTGGACCTTCCTTCTTAAATTCTGAGATGATTTTCACCTTGTCCTCTGGCAAAAGTTCTGCATGTACTAACTCCAGAGAATGCCCCAGCTGTAGATGAAATCACTGTTGCCATTAGTATTTAACTCAGGTTCCATGACTCCAACTTGTCAATTGGAAGTTAATACTTAATGCTAACAATAGAGCATATTCAGATATCTACGTATAGAAAAATGAATTGCCTAGTGACATCTTACAGCATTAAAAAAAAAAAAAAAAAAAGTTCAATTCACTTGTCAAAGCATATAAGTTCAGTATGGTGACAGCTTGCTAGAATTTAGCCATATTATATTCACAAAGGTTTAACCATATAACATCACACACCTGCTCCTGTGCTTGCATTGCAGCAGATTGACTGTCTCCAGTGAGCATAGCGGTTTTGATTCCCATTGACTTCAACTGCCCTATTGCCTCCTGAACCCCTAATCTGCAGGCATCTGAAAGAGAGAAAAATCCAACTGAGGTTGCTCCCGAGTATATGTATCCAGTGGTCTTTCCTCTTTCAACTTCACCTTGTAAGATTGGAACTACAAAACAAAACCATCACAAGGAAATGGGTTATAGAAATTATATAATAATCTCTTTCAATAAGCAGGATTTATTACTACCAGGCTACACCTCAATGGTAAAGACATTCACCTGTTTCAGACCCAGCTCTTGCGGCAATTTTTTTATTTCCAATGTAAATAACTCTGTCTTCAATTTTCCCACATATTCCTTCTCCAGGAAAATTTTCAAATTCTGTCACCTTTTCTGGCTCCGGTTCAACGGAGAGAGACCTTCCATAATCAACAATGGCTGATGCCAATGGATGGCTTGACTTGCTCTCTACACTTGACACCCTGAAAAGTTGAATCTAAGCACATTTATCTCAAAATTCAACTATCTATTTAATCTACATTCGAAATAGGCTTCAGAAATTTCCTAAGAAGATTATATTTTTTTTTGAAGGAAATAAGATTATATTATATCTGATATTATACACACAAGAAAATCTATCACTATCATTCATTAGTTTTTTTGTGTTTTTTTTTTTATTAAATAGTTTATACACCGAAAGTGTAAAATTTTTTTACATTGTCATCCAATTATAAATTGTCAAGTATGTTAAGTTTGTTAACTTTTGGTAACTACCTTAAGTTATACCTACCATAGTGTAAAATATAAAGTAAACTTTTTTTTTTTAATAAATTTACATTTCAAAGAAATGGACAGAAATAGCAAGTGTAAGAGGGGGAAACGAGGGCTATCCTTACCAGTAAATCAATGTGTTCAAATCAATGTCATCTGAAATAGATTGAAAATGTGTCACCAAAAATTCACCCTTGGTTATGGTACCCGTTTTGTCAAAGGCCATGACCTTAATTTTTGCAAGTGTTTCAAGATGATCACCCCCTTTGATGAGAAGACCTGATGTGGCTGCTTTGGTGTAAGCACAAAAAGTTGCAACTGGCGTTGAAAGGATGAGTGCGCATGGACATGCACTTACTAAAACAACCAGTGCAAAGTGAAGCCAGTGTTTCTCGTTAGGCCTTTTTAATGCCACTGGAATCACCGCTACAAGAGTTGATACGATTACAACGGCTGAAAACATTACCAACAAAATGTAAGGCCAATGAAATTGAATGCAACCAATAAAGCAATTAATTACAGAAAAAATAAAAGATGACCTGGGGTATAAAACTTGGCAAACTTGTCAATCAATCTCTGAATGCTGGTTTTGCTGTTTTGGGCATCTTCAACAAGCTTTGCCATTTTAGCCACCACACAATCCTCAGCTAGTGCAGTAGTTTTCACACTAATATAACCTTTTAATCAATCAAGGAAACACATTGACTTCACCAACTTGGTTTAGGAAAAAACAAAATATCAATTTTTTTCTCCTTATATATTTTCTCTAGCACTAATGGCATATTACATATAATGGAAACTAAGAATTTACCATTTAAATTGATGGTGCCAGCCCATACAGTAGAATCCTTTTGTTTTGCCACAGGGAATGATTCCCCAGTCAATGTTTTCTCATCAACTTCACAGGTTCCATCTAAAACAACTCCATCAATGGGTATCACCTCACCTGCTTTAACTGCTAAAATGGTGTTTATTTTCACCTCATCAGCTTCCACAACCTCTCCTGTTTCAGCTATGACTGCTTTTTGAGGGGCTATGTTCATCAAAGATGACATTACTGCATTTGCCTGAATCCAAAGACATTGCAATTTAGAAGCTTAACATTACTGACTATGAGAATTGAATTTGACACAGAGAACCCTGCTTTTGTGTTCTATAGAGAATATCAAATGTAAAACATAAGAGGAAAAAAAACTTGGACAGTTTACATTGGCTCATTGTTTCAGTTTTCTTCATCACCCATATAATAATGATAATAATTCTTTCAGCCTTAAATCTCACATTTTGCATACTTTTGTGTAATCAATAAGGCAATAAGACTTCTTTTGTATAGCCCAGGTTGTTCACAGCTCTTACACTAAAGAGTATGACAATCATTATCCATAAGCATTCACCAAAAAAAATTGAGTATCCTTAAGTATATTAATATATTATGATGATATGGAATATGTGTGCGTGTGTTTGAACAGTAGTCACTTTAATTATCTAATAAGGCTTTACAATAGAATCTAGGTTCACAAATGTTTTGATTAATTCAAGAATAATACATTAATTCTTGAGCCAGTGTTAAGCATGAAAAATAAATAAATGAATACCTTGATTAATTCAAGAATATGTGTGTATGTGTGTTTGAACAGTGGTCACCTCAATTATCTAATAAGGCTTTACAATAGAATCTAGGTCCACTAATCTTGAGCCAGTGTTAAGCTTGAAAAATAAATAAATATACCTTGTGACTTGCCCTTGACTCTAGCCATTCTGCAATTGAGAAGAGGAAAACAATGGTGCCAGCTTCCAAATAATCATTCATAGCAATTGTCCCAATAACTGTCAAATAAAAAGAAATTAGTGGAACTGTGCATTCCAAATGTGTAAATGTTATAATAATTTTTTTTAATAAGTAGAAGTTAATTGTATAATAATTAAAAAGTAATAGTAATACCCTCCCTTTCCCAAGCTCTATATTTTAAACAGTGAAAACATATAATATTTAGAGAAAAAAAGGCTATGCACTGACAGTGTAAAAAAGTTTTACACTGTCATCCAATCACAACCCACCATGTATAGTAAATTTGTTAACTTTTAAAAAATTATCTTAAAAGTCATATCAACAGTAATTTTTGATTGAATGACTGTATAAAATAGTTTTACACTGTCAGTGCATCACCATTAAACTCTAATATTTAACAACAAACCTTTTCTCATTGGATTGAATCGGTTACATAAATCAAAGAGTTTAAATTTGTTAGTTTATTAAATTTTATACTATCAACCAATCAAAAGTTATGATAAGTATAATTTTTAAATTAGTTATTATAAAAGTCAATTATTTATTACAAAAATTGTGATTAAATAATAATGTAAAAACTTTTTATACTATCATATCAAAGCATTAACTATTTACTCTAAATCAAGCAATGTCACGATATTTAATGTAAATCATATATATAAACAAAGTATGGGCCCCTAAATCATTTATAATGACGATTTTACCTATAGTTTATCTCGCATTTAGGCTACGCTCCATTTGGTTTACTGTCCTTATTAAAACTTCTAAATAATGTCCTTACTTAAGACAAGTTACCCATCTTTTTTCCATTTTCTTCTATAGGTGGTTTTCCAGCTTTCTCTCTAATGTATTTATTTCTAATCCTATCTTTTCTTGTATGTTTACTCATCCAGCGCAATTTTCTCTTCTACATTACATTACATTTATTCTCTTATTAACTTTCTATTGCAGGTTTTACATAAGCAGCAAAGACATGATTAAAAGAAATTTTAAGTAAATAATGTTTATCTTAGATATTCAAATCAACATTGTATTTTAACTCATAACATTTATAAGTCATATATATTAAAAAATAAAAACACTCCTATCTCTACAAAAATACTTTACTCATTTGAAGTGTTAACTAATTACTTTTTTTTTATCTATAGAAATCGAAGATAATTACCAGATTTACAACAACTCACGTATCTTACTCAACTAATTGAGCTAGACACCTAGGTTTCTGATATAGTTTTCTCATCTGAAGTGTTAACTAATTACTTAATTTGGAAACCTATGCTACTTGAGAATTTCTTATCTAATTTGATTCCATCACGTCTTGTATATATAAGACATTAGCATATATCTTCTTTCTTGTTTGTTTCTATCATATGATTGATGGCTAGTAGCAAAGATATTTTAGGGGGTCAAGTTTGTTTCTTTCACGTCGCTTCAATAATACAAGTTAGTTACTTTGCACTCACCGTTAATGAAAAGGAGACAACCAAAATAAGAACCAAAACTTCTTACATATACAGCAAAAAATACTTTGTGCAGTGAGAACTACTCTAAGGGCGGTTTCATCAAACTTAATTTTGGGATGGCATCGATGCCAGTTTTATGAGCAAACGGTAATGTTTGTTTGTTACATACCAGATTTTTATATGTGACAAATTATGTGTAGTTTTGTTTTTAAGGATTTATTGTTTTTGTTTATCACTTTTGCATAATATATGAAATTATTCAAGTTTCAAAACTTGCAAAAGAGAATCATATAAATGTGGTACAAGGATGTGAGAATCTTCTCATGTGATTCTTCACATGATTATCTTAAGTGGAAAAAGAAATAAATATAAATATTTTATACAAGACAGAATCTGTGTGTCCCCATTTAGGATATTTGTTTTGACGAGTTGTTTTGGGTAGAGTTTGAGTTTAATGAGAAGCGAGAATATTTTTTCAAGAATTATTGTGAATTCATTTCTTTATTACAAGTTAGCAAGTATATTGTACGGTTGTTTTTAAATTTCAGTTAAATGTAAAATTAAATAAGAAAATTTAATTTAAATAGATAGTATAAGTTATAAAAGAAAATTTTAAAATTATAAAAAAATATGAATAATTAATTTAAAAAACAAAAAGTAATAATGGTGCGTGTTACTTTAAAGGTGTGCTGAAAAATTTAATCACTCCCAAAAGAATAAATTTTAATTTATATAAATAAATAATAAAAGGAAAGAATATACAGATTTGAATGTGAAGGTCCTTTTCTATTGCTTTTTTTAAGAAAAGTTTTTTTAATTTAAAATTTATTCAAAAAGTTTTAAGATAAAATAAGAAGATTTTGAAAATGCATTTAATACTTTTTAAAAGTTAAAGGGTACGTAAAAAATTGGGGGGGGGGGGGGGGGAGTGGTTTTTTCAAAGTTTATCTGAAGACAGCATAAATCATTATAAAAGTTAAAACTTCTATTTGAAGAAAATATTCCATAGTCATTATTTTTTGTTAATAAATGATCCAAAATGTGTTATAGTTCATCTAGCATCTCAACCATTTTTTTTCCCGTCCATCCACATTGGAAGTTTCTCATTTGAATCTCAAGAAAATTAAATAATTCAATTGTGAATCGGGCATCAGTCCAACTTAATCCACACAAACTGAAAGTGTAAAAGAATATCCATTCCATTTTTTTTTTATTAAATGTTCTCAATTCAAAGTATGAAGAAGAAAACAAGGCCGGCCATTTGTCCACTAGTAAAAGGGCACAAGGAAAGTATGGTTAACTTTTTTATTGATAGTAATTTTATAATTATAGAAACTACTTTCTCAATCCACCTTGCACTTACGTGCTGCCAAAGACATCGACTAATTGTGGTATAGTATAAGGACCAAAAATAAATATTGGAAAAGTGGTGGAGAGTTTAGATAATATACATAAAGTCATAGATTTTAATTTCAGTGTGACCATTATACACAAAAAAAATATCTAAAATTAAATGAAATTAATTACCTGCTATGAGCATGAGAATGTTAATGTCCAGCCTAAGGTTCCGAATGGAGACAATAGTCTTTAAGATGATTGGGTAGGCCCCCACAGCAACTGCTCCTAGTGCCAAATATTTTAAGGGATGGAACACAAATTTGAGAAGTGAAAGCAAAAGTAGGACACCAGAGGCAATTGAGTAAGGGCTTGGCCATCTCTTTTGGTGCTTTTCGTCCCCATACACTCTGATATTTGCTTCTAGTCTTGCTTGATTCAGTGCCTTAACTGTCATCACAACCGTTCACAGGCCATTATTTATTTTGGCATTATTATGTGAGACAGTTTTGCAAGAAAATCAAATCTTTTTTTTTTTTTTTTGTATAAAAAGCAAAAGGTGGTGACCAGATATATAAAGCAAAAGGATCAACAGCCTAACTTTATTCGTAGTGCACCAATGCTACAGATATATAGGACTCCTTTTCCACGAGGTAAAGTATATATAACTTATTAACTACCGACGTTACAGTTACACACACTCCTTAATCTATACTAGTACTACCTAAATTGTATAGTACTTACTATCTAATTTCAAATTTTAACTATATGATAATGTAAAATAGTAAGAATAACAATTGTTGCAAAAATAAAATATGTATGTAAGAAGTCAAACCAACATGTCAAATCCTCATACTCAAAGAGTATTATTAGTTTAGTTAATGGTTACGGTAAGTATTAAATATTGTTTATTCACTAAAGTTTCATTACATATTACAATTGTTTTTTTTAAAAAAAAAAAATACGGCAACGTTTAGAGCATGTATGATATAGGATGCAATTCTCATCTGTCTCATCTCATTCTAATAATTTTCATTTATTAGATCTTGATAAAAATGATTTTAAAAAAAAATAATTTTGAAATAATTAATGATAGAAACTTATTTTTTTAATAATAAGACATTTAAAGTGAGTTAAAAAGAATTAATTTATTTGAATAATAAATTAAAAACACCTTTAAAATGTAAATACATATATGTTAGTATTAAAAAAAATTGAGTCTCTGTCCTTAAAATCAATTTTGATCGCTGGTGAATTAATCTTAATTAAGAACCCAAAATCTAAAACATACAAAGTTTGCAAATCTATTTTACTCACTGCAAACATGATATTTGTGGACTCTAATCTAAAGAAGCACATTTAGTCATTATTTCTTTCCATGTGGAAAAGTTAAGGTAAAGGGGTATTTCCCTTTTCATTGGCAATGCATCTTTAACATCAACACGTTACGTTTTTTGGGCAAAAGGAAACTTTGTGAAAAGATGATAATGGTGCTCTTATTTCATGGAAAAAGGATAGGGAAATACGCAAGATCATCAGCAAAAGCAAGCCTCTTGTGTGCTAGCTTTTAGCACGGTCAAATAGTCGTTTCGCATCTTATTGAAGAAAAATAGTTATTTTATTATTTTGTAACTATTCAGACAATTATTTTTAAAAATAATAAATAAATAACTATTTCTCGTAACTAGTAAAGTACCAAAAACTCGTTTTCATAATTAACTCATCTAAACATAGAACAGAATATTTCACCCGCAATTCGATAAACCATTACAAAAAATTAGGTAAATCCAATAATCGCACCTTTCTCTTCAAGCATGCCACTCCAGTGTGGGGTGGTCCAATCAATGAAGTTAAAACATAGGCAAAATTCCCTTCTCTAGCGCATGTGATGAAACACAAGTGCATGTGTGCCACGTCGGATATATGTCAAAAGCTTTACAATTCTTCTAACACATTTTATTATTAATTAGAATTTATTAAAAATTATTATTAAATTTAATTAAAAAAATCATTAAACAAAAAATAAAGAGTGAGAGTCATAAAAATTTCTACTAATTAGAAAGTGTGTTAAATGACGCGTTGCTGATACTTCTATGCATATAGAATAGAATAACAAACAAGATGATCAAAATTAAAACAGGATGAAGTGATTTGAGAGAATAATTTACCAATTTGAAGTTGCGAAATGACAAGAGTATCATGGACAACAATGACAGTTCGTGATGGAACGATGACTGAAACCTCTTTGATTCCTTCGAGAGGTTTCAAGATGTTTTCAATAAGAGGAACCTCCGAGGAACAGCATAAACCTAAGACATCAAAGTAGCTCTTCTGCATATTTTTCTCTGCCTTCTCCATGATGAGTGAAATTCCAAAGCTTTGATTTTTATCAAAATTCCTGCCACCCCAGAAGAAAAATATTAATCACCCCAAATGAAACTCCTTTCGGATTCAATTACCAAATTATGAAAGGAAAAACTATTATTATGTGAAAAAGAGAAAAGAGCTGAATCAGAAAGCAAGGAGAAAAGGAGAGGAACCACTAATAAGAACAAGAAGTGCCCGTTACTTAGTGATATAGTAAAATTAAACCGTTAAATAGGGAAAGTAGAAGCATGTATCATGTGAGATTAAATAAAAAAAAACACGGTCCAACATAGGAAGAGAAACGGTTAAGACTCAGAGAAAAAGAAAACAACCCACCTTGTTCTAAGCAGATAGATAGGGAATATTGTGGTGATGCTAATGGTGTGAAGCGGTGCAAGAGGAATGGAAGCTTAAGTAGGCAACTTCTCGGTGGGGTATAAAAGGGAAAGAATAAAAGATATATGCACTATCATTTGAATGAAAGGACACATATGTCTTCAATTTCTACGGATTATTTGAAAATATAAGGACATAGACACAAGTTTTACTTATAGAAAAAAATTATAAATATGTTTTTAGTCTTGTACATATTATTTTTTATTTTGATTATAATAAAATATTTTTTAAAATAGTCTTTTAAAATTGATTTTTTTAGATTTGATCCTTATTATTTATTTTTAATCCTTATAAAATATTCAGTTTTTTATTTTTGTTTCTGTAATATATAAATCATTTACTTTTAGTTTTTATTAAATATTTTTTAAAAAATTAATTTAAAATTAATAAAATATTATAAGAACTAAAATGAAAAAATAGAAATATTACAAAGACTAAAATAAAATAATAAAGATTAAAATTAAAAAAATAAAAAACTACTTTAAAAATTATAAAAATCAAAATTAAAAAATAATGTATTACATGAACTAAAAATATATTTAAGTCTAAAAAAAATTGAAGAATTATGCACGAATTACTCTGCCAAACTTCAATTATTTTTCTCTATGCGAGATTTTTTTCTTTTTTTTAGGGGGTGTCTTCCTTGTGTGATGAGACAAGGGTATGTAGTGGAGAATCAACAAGATTAATGGAATCCACATATGAATCCACATTTTCTTGTTATTTTTAGGACAATGGGTTTAAAACATTCAAACTAGAACAAAACAAAGCATAATCTTTCTTTGATTTACTCCACGAGGTCCATTCACATGGGACCTGAAAGTTTGTTTTACAATGAGCAGAAACTATAATTAAAATTAGTTTTATTAATGTAACTGTACATTTCCTAAAGGAGAAACTAGAAAGAGAATAGGAAATAGTTCGTTTTGAATTATATATTAATTCAGTAAATGTTTATTAACTCATAGTATGGTGGTATAATTTGCTCGTTAATAGAAAAAATAAGTTTAAAATATATGTATAAATAGATTAATTAATGAATTTTCAAGCACCCACCAGTTAATTCTTAGCTGATAATGTCACCGACTTCTTCTTTTTCCTTCCCTTTTCGTGATGGCTTTTCTAGCAATGCACTACACTTTCTTTTGTAGAGAAGCACAGATTCCAGTACATTTTTGCTGTTATTATTACTTGACAAATTCAAATTGAGTTGTTTTTTTTTTTATAAATTCATATTGTTATCACAGGCCAAAAAAATATCTATATATCGAAAGATAAATCAATTTAAATTTAAGTTATTCTTAGCAATCTGGGCAGATCACAGGTGACCTCAATCCAATTTCAAGAAAATGAGAGAATACTAGCAAGCCAAGTTATAGCGTTGTTTTACCTTTGAGATTGTTTGCAACGCCTAAGAATTAAGAATATAATTTTATTTTTTTTAAATAATGTAATAGAATATAACGATATATAGATGCCACTTTAACTACGGAGTGTCATAACTTTTTTTTTGTTATAACTATCGTAACTTAATATCAGTAGTTAGGGACAAATTAGAAAACAGACAAGGGAAGAGTCAAACAAATTTCAGCATAGATAAGTAAGTTTTTTAATTCAGTGTTGTTCATACTTTGTTTTTTTTGTTCATGTATGCATTGTGCATAAATTTTTAACTTAGATGACATTTAAAGATATAAATTAAAAGAAAATTATTATCATTGTCAAATACTAGTTAAGGAATATGCGATAAAATAGCAACGATAAAATCGTGGGATAATCAAACTATGCGACTTACAAGTTACCACCACCCATCCCTTTTTTCTTTTTTACCAAAGAGATATTCAACACGGAATACTTACATTACAGTGAATTGAAAATTCTCCATTCATATCATAGCAAATTGGTTAATTATTAAAAAATAGAGTTAAAAAGGCAGAGAGAGAAGGCAGTTAAAGAAACAATATCAAAAGGGCATCGGGTGCATGTATGCAAAAGCCATGTGAATGATGTCGAAAAAAAGAATACCAATAAATAAATCAAATCAAATCAAATACCAAACTTTGGTTCCGATAAACTTCCTGTTTACGCGGCCAATTTGACCAATTTGATATAATCAGCAAAACAATCCAAAAATGAGAATCCAAATATGCTATACATACCCTTGCTTCTCATTTGATTTGTCATTTACCGGAACACAAAATCGTTCGTTTTAAACTTTTAAATTCCTCATCTTACTAAGTTTTTAAATGAAAGATATTTTCCTCATGCATGCATGACCAGGGGTGAATATTTTCAATGAGACGTATAGGTGTTAAAACGAGTTTCAGAGTCAATTTGGCCAAATCAGGTCGAATTCGTTTTGCGAGTTAAACGAATTATAAAAATATTGATTAATTTTTGTTTATAAATTTTCATGTGATAAGTCAACCTGATCAGTAAGATTGAATTGATTTACTTTTTGAATAATTTATGGTAAGTCAATTTGAATGAGTCGAATAATTCACTTTAACACCTCTAAAATGGATTCTCTGATTTTTTTTTTTTTAAGAAAATATAATTTATTCAGAAATAAAAATCCAAAAATTTAAAAATAGAAAATTTAAGAGACATAGCAAGATTAAGTTTCCAGTCCTCCACAATGAAGAATTAATATTTTAGAAGGAACAATGAAAAGCTATAATCATTTATTAAAAATTAATAGTTTAAATTACATTATAACTAATTAATAACTTGTGTGATGAATATTGTTAGTGATAAGTGATAACTATTTTGGATCTTATTGTTATTTTTTTATTACAAAAATCTAAGATGGTGAGTGATAATCATTTTAGATTTTCTTTATGTTTGGTTATTACAGAAGTCTTATCAAATAAAATAATAAAAAATGTTAGTAATAATAATTTTGAATATTTGTCCTAATTTGTTACTTAAAAAATCTAAGGTGACGAAAACCTTGTCAAACATTAAACATTTTCTAAAATATTTTCATAAAAACATAATAAAAATTGGTTATTAACAATAATTATTTTGAATCTCCTTCATATTTGATTATTTCAAAAATCCTGTAATATCTGCCTTTTCAAAATTTTAAAATCTATAATATGAATTAATTAGTGCAGTAACTCAAATTCTTATAGCGATTAATCTTGTGAGAGATGGATGTTTTTTCTCACACCTTGTTCTAATTTGATGAAAGCAATTCATAATAGTCATCGAGGTATGAGTAATGTTTGGTGGCATGTTCTCCATGAAGGTAACTAAGTAGCATATGCCTTAGCTAAGTCAGGTTGGATTAGTCAATCTTCATTTCGTATTTATGATGTTGTTTTAGGGTTTATTTCTAATGTCTTTTTAGCTGATAGTGTTTGTATTAGTTTTTCTAGAGGCTTTTAGTTGTTGTTAATAAAGTTTCATTAAAATTGTAAAAAAAAAAAGTTTCATTCAAAATAAAAATGTAAAAAAAAACAACTTGTTATTTTTTAGTTTATTATTTTTTAACTCAAAATGAAAAATAAATGTTTAACAAATTAAACTTAAATTTTGTATTTATTATATTTTTTTTATAATATATGCAAGATTTGTAAATAAAATTTCAAAAATCCATAGTTTTATTCATTTTATATAAAATAATGTGACTTAATTTATTTGATATAGAAAAATAATCTTTAAATTTCTTAAAATCAATCATTTTAATTTATTTAATCATTGGTGGCAAATAAAAATTAA
Source organism: Pueraria montana var. lobata (assembly GCA_026413185.1). Taxonomy (NCBI): domain Eukaryota; kingdom Viridiplantae; phylum Streptophyta; class Magnoliopsida; order Fabales; family Fabaceae; genus Pueraria; species Pueraria montana. Next base: position 67,283,324 of record CM048649.1, on the reverse strand, counting down.
GTTCATATATTATATGCATAAAATAAAATACAATGAGTAAAAATAACTATTAGATTCAATTAAGTATTAACATATAATGAATTTTTAAATAATTCTAAATTAAGTTAATATGAATTTTAATTTGATTACTTTAAAATATATTTAAAAAACAATAATAATTAAAAATAAATATTTTTCATTTATATAGTAATATATATTTCACAATTTTATTTTAAATTATATTTTACAAAATATCTTTTAAAATGAAAATCAATATAATTCAATTTAAGAAATATATTATAATTAAATATATTTTATAATAATTGTTGTTTATTTTATAATATATTTTTAGATATATAGATTTATAAATTTCTATGCATTGATAAACAAATACTACATTTATTAATATTTAGTCATACAGTTCAAGTTAATTATATATTGACTATATAAAATTCACCTTTGCTCCCCTTGTTTTCCCCGGTCTGTAATTTTGGTCTATCATTTTAAAATAAAGATATTTAGTCTCTAACTTTTTAAAATTAGTAATTTTAGTCTAATATTTAATTTTGCATACATTTTATTTCTTTTCTTTTAGTTCAATTAAACTTTAATCCTAACATAGTATTAAAAATGATTTAATTACCTCCTATAGGTGTGGACTCATGGCTATTCAAAATTCTGAGCACAGTTTAAATATATAGGATCACGAAGTATATGTTTTCCGTGTTGGGTGTTCAATGCAATGGGAACACGGTTTTAAGATTATATGGTGTGTGTATGTATGTGTTCACCTGCAGAGCGTTGAATTTTTTAGTCTGAGTTTTCGAGATGATGTGAAACAGTCTGATGTTTTTTTTCCATAGGAATGTTGGCGCTGGCGAGACTCTCTCTAACATTTTCATTGATACTCTCTTTATTCTAGTTGTGATTGGTTAAAATTTATTCGAAATCATAATTTTTGTGGGTTATACTTATCATTTATTATTTAATGATTCTCTCTCTTAATCTATAGGTAAAACCCACTAAAATTGGTGATCTCCAACAAATTTTAAACAATCACAAAAAAATGTTACTCCCTCCGTTTCTTTTTATTTGTCATTTAAGGTTTATTTGTAAAAACTAAAAAATGCATTAAATTTTCTTAATTATAATAAAATAATTATGAAATTTCTTATTTTACCCCCTTTTCATTTCTACTCTAAAATAAATACATGTGTAAATTCATTAAAGGTTGTGAGAGAAGTAAATGTATAATTGATAAAAGAATAATTAATGTGATCTTGAACTTTACAAACAACATATAAATAGAAACAAAATTTTTCTAAAAATTCAGACACTTAAAAAAAATGGAAGAAGTAGTAAGAAAATGTCAAGAGAGAGTGTGGCTAACATTGTTTTTTTTTTTGGTAAATGCTAACCAGTGCCCTTATAGCACTGGTTAAGGAACTAAAAGGAGAAAGATTTTTATTGGGAGGCAGAAAATTACGTTGTCCATGATTTTTTTTACGCTCTCTTATGAATTCTACAGTAAATATTTTTTCCTTTTAATTCCTTAACCAGTGTCATTAGGACACCGGTTAGCAATACCTTTTTTTATATATATATATAAAAGGGGGTACTGGTTTAAGTTTGGTACTGGGATTGATCAGTTCATGCTATGGGAGTCTGTGTTGGGGGTATACTTTGATTTTGAGGCTTGGATTTTTTCCAGTGTTCCTATTGGTTGGGATTTAGGCGATGGCGGTGATTTAAATCACGCTGCTCTTGTATTTTGTTGAACCATCGAGGCACATCTTGTGCTTTCTTTGGAGTTTTAATGAAATTATTTTGCTTATAAAAAAAAATGATTTAATTAATTAAGATGTAAGAAATAAAATAAATAAATATAGATAAGATTGAAAATTAGATCAAAATTGTATATTTTCGAAAATTAAGAAATTAAATGTCTTTATTTAGAGGAACTAAAATTACGGATTGGACAAAATAAGATATCAAAATTATATTTTAGCCTTATATTTATAGAGTAAATTATACTAACTATCTCTAAAATTTCGTGAAATTATACAAACTCTCTCTGTTTTTTAACATTTACCATACTCTCCCTTATAGGAAACATGGTGTAATTTTTTCAAACAATTAAGGGAGATTAGTGTAATGTATAAACAAGACTCAATGTATATTTTTAAAAAATTAAGGAGGATTAGTATAAGAGTAGATAAAAGTAGAAAAAAATTATATAAATTCACAAAACCTCAAAGGTAGTTAGTGTTATTTATTCTATATTATATTTATTAAATATCATAACTGATACTATATAGCAAAAAAATATGTTTAAATAATAGTAGCATTAAATATTATACCAATACTAAGACTCAAATTTGTTTTACCTTTTTTAATTTGGTAAATATAAAATATATTTAATATTTAAAATAATTTTTAAACAATAATAAAATTAATAAAATTTTATGGTATATTTTAATATATATGTATATATATATTTAAATTTGTAATAATTAGTTTTATTTAATAAATTATTATAGATAGATAGTAGATTAAAAAAAATAATGTATATATATACTAATAGTGTAAAAAAATAAACAATATATGGACTAATAATGTAAAAAGCTTATGCTTTGTTATGCTTTACAAAGGTATCAAGATTGTATCATAGCCACCATGTTTTTGAGTTGGTTCCTACCTGTATTACCTCTATTATTATGATTGAAATGATATAAGCTTTTCATATAAAAAAAATTTACAAACTTTCAATGTATCATAAGTTTTCTAGTTATATTATAACTACTTAAAAATTATATCAGTGATCATTTCTAATTAATTGGCATTAAATTTTATAATAACAGTACATAAAAATTAAACTCAAAAGAAAATCGGAAGCAACCCTAGATCTTAATTGTTAAAAAAATTTAATTGTGATATTTCCTTTTTATGTGATCAAATTATACTTACATTCTCTAATATTTAAGGAAAATATATTCAACATCTATTTTTTATACTATTTTAAATTTCTTTAATTTAATTTACATATCTTCATAAAAAAATCTAAAATATAAATTATTAAAACTTTAAGGTATAAATTATTTTTGTAACAATCCCTTTTCTCAATAATAAAATTTTAAAATATATACATATATATATATATATATAGTACATTAATGGTATTAAATATTAGAATTTTTTTATACATTAAACATTACATTAATGCTTAGGTTTAAGTCTATTTTACTGTATATATAGAGATAGATATAGATATAAAAAGATTCTAAATTACATGAAGAAAAAAAATAAAAAAAGAGAAATTTTAAGGTATATGTCACTGTATATATTGAAAGTGTGTAATTAATAAGTCTTAACATGTGCAACCTTATATAGGATGGCAATTAAAATCATGTCTATGTGTGTGTATATAAACTTTGTAATAATTTTTTATTTAATAATAAAATTTTAATCTATATAAACACTACATTAATAGTATTATATCAACGATGATTTGTGATTGGTAAGTTTGTTGATTTTTACAATAATTACCTTAAAAATCATATTAACGATAATTTGTGATTGATTGACAGTGTAAAATAGCTTTACACTGTCGGTACATTACCATTTAACTCATATTATTTTAGTAATTACGTTTAAGTCTATTATATATAGAGAGAGAGTAACTAAATTATATGAGTTCCATTTTTATTTAATAAAAATAGCCTAAAAATTAGTTAATAAAAATATGTTAAAAATAGTGTATTGAGAACATTTGTATTTGTTTACATTCCAAAACTTTTTTTTTTAACTATAGGTATCATCCATTGGAGGCAATTATGTTCGAGCTGGATAGGATCATTATGGGTGACAAAACTCTCCCTTCAAGTATTTAACGTAACTATATACTCAAGACTCGATTCCAAAACCACTGATTAAATTAAAACAATTTCATACCAATTGATTCATGCGGTTAGTAGTTATGTTTCAAAACTTTACAAGTGAGCAAAATATCAATCCACAAAACATCAAACTTAATGGGCATGTATAAAGCCTGATATTACCTTTGGCAGCGTTTATAGGGTGGACTTCTTTAAATGGTTTAACGGTTGACCCACGTAATAGTAGCACACTAGTACTATCGTTGGATGGAAATCAAGCCAAACTTTCACAGAACAAATTATTTACACGCAACCTATTCAATTAGTGAATAATTAAGAAGTAAAATTGAATATTTATATAATTTTTGTTAGATTTAATTGTATTTTTAGTTGTATCATAATTGTACGATTTTTTCTTTTATGTTTCAATTGTGTTAATTGAGCCCCTCAATTTTTCTTCCATATGTAACCAAATCCTCTATTTTGATTTCATCAAATATTTAAGTTATTAATTTATTCAAATCGAAAAGACATTTTATTTATCGTTCGATGCTGTCATGAGAAAATATTAATTTACTCATAGACATTGTCAATACAAGAATTCAGTCAATGTAGTCAGAATATTTTTGAGGTCATTACAATTTAAATCTTTATGTTTTTTTGTTAACATATTATATATATTTACTCACTGTTATGTCATGCATAAATTGTCACGACGGCTAATTTTGTTAAATATTGAATGAGAGTAGGATAGAAGACCTAACTGTATAGATGAGAAAAATTAAGAGACTCAATGGGTACACTTTTTTTGAATACTAAAATCACAAAATTAAGATATCTGGAAGATTAATATATAATGTAATTAAGTTTTTTCCTTAAATTAGTTGAAGTTCCAATTGACACCAACTTTTCTCACCTCAATCTTTCTTCAGCTTCATACCGGGATCGACATTGTTGCCATCTACATCTGTGACCATCAACCATCGCCAGGGTAAGAAAACAATGAAGCAGCCATGGCAACTAAAATGCACGCTGTGTAAAAGTTCATGCCTAAATGCTTGTGGGGAAAAAACTCAATACTTTTTAAAGTAAAACTGAAACGGATAAAAAGAATCGCAAGAATTATATATATATACCTTTGACATATGGTAAACGGATAAAAAAGTTCATGCCTAAATGCTTGTGGGGTCCTGTCTTGGTTTGGGAAGGATTTTCACATATGGTTATTATCCATTTATGCTTTACCTGCATAAATAGTTTATAACCATTCACCTTGATGTACTCATGAAAGGCTAGTCTTAGTCGACTTTTGTATTTGCTTTGGGTACTCCTTATACCCAAGTTTATATATATATATATATATATATATATATAATGAATTATCTTTGCTGATCAAAAAAATATATATATATACCTTTGACGAAATAACGGTTGATGAGATCCAAGGGTTAGGCTTTGGCACGAGATCGATAAAGCAATGCAGTTACACCGAAATCAGAGTTCCATTCAAACGTTCCAATAGACAAAACGAATATATATATCAACTATGTACCTCGTAGATTTGAAAAGGATCGATGCCCATTGTATTGTCCGCACACAAACATACACGTATGTTTTAACGATTTTTTATTTTTATCTTATATGCTATACCTGCAGGTTAAAAACGTTAAATATCTTTGTTTTAGAAAAATATTGTATGAATAATGATAATTATGTAAATTATCTGTTTTTTTTTTCTGATTTATTTATATAGTATATTAAAAATAGTGTGTTCCTAACACTCACTCTACTTGTCCGAGGATACGGTAGTAATTTGATGTAGATACCAGCCATGTAAGATCTTATAATCGATTAAAATTCGATGTAATTGATTAAATGATTGCATTTAATCGATTATTAATGACAAATAATCGATTTAGTATCAATCGTGAATTTTAAACACACACATACAATCGATTTTATAATTTGAATAATCGATTAATTGTAGACGAGAGTTACAAAATTTAAAAATTTGTGAATCAGTTTTGGGCACAAAAGTAAATATGCACCCTCCTCAAACTTTATGCACGTTAGCACTCTCACACCCAAGATAGAAATTCTAAGTGTGGAATCCACTGAACCCCAACTTAAATCACCTCTACCAAACGTATAAAGTATAAACCTATTTTTGTCTCCGCCCCTCCCTTCAAAATCACTACTGCCAAACACAACGTTAGAGACAAAACATCTGATTACATATTTAAAAAACATGATTATTTATCAATCATATTATATAATATTAATGTATATTTTATGGGTCTTGCTAACCAATGTTTTAAGGACAAGAAATTAAGAGAGAAAATTTTATTAGAAATCATATGAGAGCATATTTAAAAATTATAAGCTAGCGCATTTTCACACATCTCAATAAATTTTTTTATCTCTTAGCTTCTTTAACTAGTATCCTTAGAACAATGGCTAACATTTGCCTAATTTTATTTACACTTTACAAACATAATTACGTAAATTATTATATTAGTAACAATGAGTAACTATCAAGGAATAGAGAATATATAAGAGTATTGTTTTTTTATCTTCAATTTGGAAAGTTACTGATAACTAATTTTTAACATTATATTTTAACTAACTTAAAAAAAAAACATTATATTTTAACTTTTCAGACATTAATAGGTAAAACAATATTTCAAACATTTATATTATTACCTTTAAAATGTCACTTAATTTTATTTTATCTTTTAAATTTTAAGAGTTGTAAGAATTCAAAACTAGATTAATTGTCCACAACGTTGAGAGCAATGAAAAAAAAAACTTAAATATTTATTGGTAGTAAAATAAATTAAATTATAACATATATTAATTTTAGAGAAGAAAAATATAATTTTTAAAATAAGAAGAGATAGTAATATAATTTAAATATTAAATATATCTTAAAAAAAGTGTATTCTACTTTTATTTTCCTTTTTAGTTCTATGAAGAGGCGCTTCTTTTTCCTTCGTTAATTTTGGTGGACCCTCACATTAATTAACAATCATCCCTTTGCTGTAGCGACCCAAAAATGGTGGGAGTCCATTTATAAGAACTTGAACAAATTGCATTCCAATATATAAACGGTCCCTACTCCCTCGTAGGCCCAATACCAGTAAACCGCATTAATACCCTACTTTTCCATTGGAAATCTATACAACTCAAAGATGCCTTCCTATTTTGGAAAAAAAACACACACACCCACATGCATGCATCCCTGTTCATTCTCCCTGAAATAGAAATAAAGGACTTTGTTATCATAATAAGTTAATAACAAATTAAGAATAAGGCCAATGTTAACCAGTATCTTTTTTTGGTATACTGTTATAGAGACATTTTTTGGTAAAGTAACATTGTATCTGGTCAAGGAGTTAAAAATAAGTTTTTTTTATTAAAAATATTATGGATTAAATAATTTTTTGGTACTTATAAAATAGGTTTTTTTATTCTAGTCTTTTAAGATTTTTATTTTGATTTTAGTCCCTATAAATATTTAATTTTGTTTTCGTCCTTATTGTCAAGTAACAACATTAAATAATGACCTAACAATGATCTTGGCAATCCATTGACTTGTCATGTCATTAACGAGTCTGACAAAACAGTCACGTGTATTTTTTATTTTTGTAAATTGTGTTTTTAAATTCTCATATGTTCAAAACAGTTGATGATGACAGATTAGTTGATGAAGGATTTAGAAACACAATTTACCAAAAAATAAATTACATGTGACTATTCCGTCAGATTGGTAGCAGGAACTAAATCCTTGTTAATGCTTTACTTGATAGCAGGAACTAAATCCAAAAATTTTAAATTTTACATATACTAGAACAAAAAAAAATCTTTAAAGTACTAAAAAAACACCATATTTTATATAGATCAAAAAGTTATTTAAGCAAAATATTATTATTAAACTCTTGTTATGATTTTCATTGTATTGTCAACATGATTTTCAATAGACATCCCTAATGGGTTGACATATTGATTAAGAGTTGAAGTAATTCGCACAAGATTTTAGGTTCTAACTAGATTTTGACCCATGCCGACGGACGGGGTAAACAAAAGATTTTGAGTATTTTTATTTGGATTTTTTTTATTTAACTGTGAAAATAGTATTTTTATTTTTTTATCACCGTTATAAAAAAAATATGATATTCAATAAAAAAATATTTATTTATTAAGTGTTCCTAGAGTATTGACTAGCAAGATTTTAAGAATAATTTTCAATTCTTCTATAAATCTTTTTATTTATTAAATGAAGAAAAATTGAAAGCATTTTATGTTTTGAAAATATTAAAAAGATTTACTTTTTTATTTAATGCCTGATTTATAGAATATTAAAAGAATTAATAGAAATATAGTTAAAAAATATATAACATTACTCATAAATTAATTTACACTCTCACACCTTTTTAGGCCGGGAAGATAAAAATGATTTACAATAGAATGTGTGTAAAAATCATCTAAACAGTATAAAAATGACGTAATGAATATGATTTACAAACAGTATGATTATTTTATTTTTTTTATGACAAAAACATATACTGAAACTTCTTGGTAATACTACTATATCTTTATCTTTCATATATGTCTGTCGTGGTGGAGCTGATGTCAGTAAAGAAGCCATGGCACGAGAGCAAGACAAGGCGATACTGCATAATTGAAATTGAAATGTCAAACTCAAAACTATATGTCCCAATTCAATTCAATAGCAAACACTTGATTAGAGAAGTTTCAGACATCATGATAATGAGTGTGTGTCTCTTGCACATTTTTGTACACCACCTGATGAGAATCATCTTTTATTAGAAAGCTCTGTTTGGTCTATTTCTGATTAAGGCAAGAAATAGCAATCATTATAACGATGACTAATTAAACCCAAAACGTGAAACAACTTGCCATACATTAGACATTATCCCCCCAATGTATTGCTTGTTTTAGGAAAAAACAAAAGTAAGAAAATAAAAAGGAGAGATATAATAGAAATATTATTTGTTTGAGAATAAAAGTTAGAAGGAGCAGAAAAGTTTTTTTTTTTTCCTGTGGGACCCACAAGAAAAAATTACCCCTACCTCAAAAATCAAAATGGCATCAAATAGGAGAAGATCTCTCTCCTTTTTTTTAGTTTTAGTTTATGAAAAAAATAAATATTTTTTATAATATAAAAATAATAATAATTTTATGTTAAGAAAAATAACAGAGTAAATTAAATATTTTTAACCAATACAAAAAGATTTTTTATATATTTTTCATTCATCTAAATAAGTAGAAAAAAATCTCTTGTTCTTTTCTTTTTATTTCTATATCCATCAAAAAACATATTTTATTTTTATATTTATTATGCCTTTTCCTTTTATTTATCTCCTCTTTATTTTGTTTTTAATCTAAATAAAATAAATTTAGTTGAGATACATGAGTTTTTTTTTTCCATGATAGTCAACATTCATACGTTTTATACATGATATATAATTATCACTAATTCACCATCTTTTCTTTTTCCTTTTTAATATATATATATATATATATATATATATATATATATATATATATATATATATATATATATAATCTTCGTCCTTTCATACCATCGAATATATATACCTCTCGATCTATCTGCTGTCTCTGTCCACAGATATGGCTTTTTGTTTTCTAAAATTAATTTTTAAAGCTTGACAACCTAAGGAAAAAATCATTCCTGCTGAAATTGGAGATATATCACTATTGAAAAATATTTATTACACTAATTACAGATATTTGAGTAAAACATAGGAGTATTCACGAATTGGTTTGATTCAATTTCAAAGGAGAATAAAAACTAAATCAATTAAAATTTGGGATTCAGTTTAGTTTGATTTTGAAATCTTTTTTCATCAATCTCAAATTTAGTGTGCATCAAACATTGAATAAGAGTAAAGTTTATCCTTCTCTTATCAAAATCTACTCTTATATTGTTTTCAAAGCTTATTTTATTTTATTATTATGATCATCAAACAGAACCTTCAAGTTTATGTCATTTCTCTTGAAGGATGTATTACATGGGAATCAACTTAGACTTTTTTTTCCTACAAAAATACAGTATGTGTTACAAATAAACCACATCCATTGAGTAGTATATGTTTTTTTTTAATATATATAATGAAGATTATCATATTATATATATATATATATATATATATATATATATGTTTTATATTTTATTACCATATCAAATGTCAATATAATACATCATCTTGATAATAGCCATTTTAAAAGTTTAGTCTGACATATAAATTCACTTTTTTAAGAAAACATTTTTAATATGTTAAAAAGTCTATCTTTCAATAAATTAATAAACCTAAAGTTACATATAGGTTAACAAATTCAAACTTTTAAATTGACTAATAAATATATAATTTTATATCACCATAATAAAAAAAATTAATAATGATAATAATAGTAATTATATTATTATTTATTTAAGTATATTTACTTGTTACAAGTTAAAAGATTCTTTAAATAATTTAAGTTTAAAATTTTAAAAGTTTGATTACATTTTTTATTTCCAATTTTTTTTTGGCTAATTTTGTCTCCAACAAATTATTCTGACACATTTTACCCTCACTTTTAAAAATGTTGTGAATTATACCTTCCATTATATCTTCATTAATTTCCAAACAACACTAATACTTTCTAGTGATTTTTAATTGCCGTTAAATGCATGTATTTAAAATAAGTGTTTTTAACATATTGACACTTAAAAATCACTGTTATTATTAAGGTTTTTTTTTTTTTTTCTTTCATCTCTCTCTCGATATACATAAAAAGGTATTCTCTCTCTTTCTAGCATTGATGGATTCAGAGTAAAAGCATTGCGACATAATTAATAAACCCTCCTCCCACGGATTTTGATCTAGATATGCAATGTTAGTGGATTCAGATAGGGAAAAGGAGAAGGGGGGATATGAGAGGGAGTAGCTTTTGACGGTACCACTTTTCCAGTAAGCTCTTGGATTCAGACAGCGAAAAGGAGAAAAAAAAATAAAACTTAATAAGAGTGATGATTTTTAGTTATCATTATATTAAAAACATTTATTTTAAATATTGTGTTTAATGACGGTTAAAAATGACCAAAAAGTATTAGTGCTATTTAAAATTTAATAGAGATGCGATAGAAAGTAAAATTTGTAAGTTTTTAAAAATAAGGATAAAATGCACCAGAATAATTTATTAGGAATAAAATTCGCCATAAAATAAAAAAAATTAAGGATAAAAAATGTAATTAAGCCAAATTTTAACTACATAAATTTTTCAAAAGGTTGGTTTAATCCAATCAACCTTACATGGAATAGGCAATAAGCTCTTGGTAAGTAATTTGATTTATTTCCATCCAGTGATGGAGCTTGATAAGAAAGTTTGGAGGGAGCAAAATATATAAAATTATAATTTATAAATTAAATATAACAATTTTGATAATATTATTTTTATAGGTGATTTTAAGCATTCAATGATATTCTTCAAATATTAATTATTTTCTTAATTAATAATATTTTATGATACTAAAATGTTTTTTTTAGGAAAATACACAAAAAATATTAAAATTTTCTATGAATTTTTTAATGAATTCAATGAAACAATCATATTTTTTTTCCAAAATCAAAACAAATTTTACATAAAATAATTGCAAGAAAATCACAAAGATCATAAAAAAAAAAAAGAATTGCAAGAAAAAGCCATAAAAAAATCCACACATAAGAAAAATCTGCAGATTTAAGCCATTGTATAAGTTTTTCTATACACAACAACGATATAAAAGTTATAGAGGAAATGAGATTGATGAATTCAAAAAAATAGTTTTATATTATGAATCACCTCTTTAACTGTTATAAAGCATCCATTACTCTAAATCTCATTTTCTCATTTTTTTTATTTAATCTCATAAATCTTCTTGTACCTCTTCGGATTTACCTATATTTTAACTTTCATATTTTTTTAAAATAATATAAAAACTATAAATTATGGACATGTCTTTCCACTAGTGCCAAATAAAAGGAATTTACATATTGGCTATTCAATTTAATGCAAGTTATTTGAAAAATGAAGCAATGAAATGAAAGATTCCTCTCTTATTCATTCATGTGTGCTTGTAACTATAAGGAAATTGCAAAAAAGTTTGGGAGGGCCGTGGCCCGGGCCCTCCTTGGTCTAGGAGATACGGGTAATTCGTGAATCCAACCTGACTCAATTAGTTCGGTTCAGATTTTTTTAGGGTTTGGATCAAATTCAACCCAACTTATTCAAACCCGTTAGTGTACGGGTTGGGTAACGGGTTCTGCACTTTGAACCCATAACCCAACCCGACCCATAGCATGAAATTAAATTTATTATATATATTATTAAATTAAGAAATACATAAAATCATAGTTTTTTGTTAATTTTCAACCACACATGAATTATATTTCTTTTTTTAACTATTGTTTTTATTTTTTTGTCTTAATTTTATTTATGTTTTCTCATGCTAATATAATAGTTTATTTCTATCTAAAATAAAATATTGTATTAACATTGAAACCATTCATTTTATTAATCAAATATTGTCACAATTTGATCTCTTTGGAGGGTATGTAGTCATTATATATTTGTAAAACTCTAGGCAAAAATAAATTGTTGTTATAAAAAATTTTAATTTTTATAAAATAAAAATTATTTTAAAAAGTTCATACCCGAATAACCCAATCCAACCTAACCCGTTTGTGAACGGGTTGGTTCGATTTGAATTTCACAATAAAATTGCACAAATACAATCCAACCCAACTCATAAAATTTTGATCAGGTTGGATAACATGTTTAGCTAAATCCAGACCAACCCAACCCGTGAATACCCTAGGTTGGTTCCAACAAAGCTACACCACTGTTTCCATCCATACACATGGATTAAATAACATTATAATATTCTCTATATTATAAATTAATTTATAGACAAATCATTGCCATTTTAAATTTTCTTAATAATTTTATTTATATCGTTGTTTTGTCTCTCTCTCTATCTCTAGTAATGATATTACCTTTATCTTGTCTAATCTCTCATTAGTACACATGTATAAACTGTCTAAATGTCATTTTTTAACTTTATTGTCTAATATGTCTATACATCTACATAAAAAATAAAAATATGGTCATTTATTATTCACATACATTTTTTAACATAGTATAATTTTGTATTGTTTGATATGACCTTTTAATTATATAAAAGTAGTTCACCTTTCCAACTTAAATATTTTTGTTTACGATAACTTAATTATATTGATAATAGCCAAACATCGCAACTTTACCCAGGGGGTAGAACAATTTCAAGATTTAACTAATCTTTCCATGGGCGCTAACGTCTGCATAATTATCTTTTTATATAATTATGATTTAAATATGAATTTGATCCTTAAATTTATATCACTTTTGTGGGCCCGTTGCTGAATTTTTAACCTCTGCAATGAGGCCTCTCGGTTCCAACTACTGTACATCTTGTACATAGCTTTGGTTCCCAGTTAATAAAATTTAACTTTCTTAGTAAAATAAAATAAAATTATGTCAGTATTGTTTTTAGTTTCTCAATTTTAAATTTAATTTTTTAATTTAAAAAATACTCTTTTTAATATCTTATGTAGTCAAACATATCACAAATTATATTTAAACTGTCAAAAATCAGTCGAGAAAATTAAAAAGAACATTTTTTAAAATTGATGGACTAGAATAAAATTTTAAATTTATGAGACAAAAATAAAAGTGGTCTAAATTTAAAAGATTAAAAACATATTTAAACCTATAGGATGGACACTCCAAAGATATCATTTTCAAGATAATGTATATTCGTGGCTGAAAAAATAATGGAAGGAGAAATTGAGAAATATACATATTACTTCACAAAAGCAGGTTTGTAACTTGTGGTTGTGGTTGCCTTTTGTCAGGAAATGACCTTCCACTGATATTCTTACCTTCCCATTCCCCTCTTCTCCATTTTCTCGTGAGGGATCGATGCTCCACTATCTTGAAAATGATAACTTGGAGTGCCCATTTTTACCAAAAAGAAATTAAAATTACATTTAATCCCTCGTCAAAAATTGGGAGGGGGAAACCTTTGGCTTATTAAGTACTCCCTCCGTTCCAATTTATATGACGTTTAAGATTTTGACACAGGTATTAAGAAATGTAATTAATATGTTGAATTTCCTAGAAAATATTAGGTAATTTTCTAATATACCCTTTATCTATCTAATTAATTACTCATACTACACTACTCCCACTAAGTATTAATTAAGGATAGTTTTGAAAAAAGATATTTAATGCAACATTGATTTTGTAAAACACCATCTATTTTGGAACAAATTTTTTTCTCTAAAACATCATATAATCTGGAACAGAGAGAATACACAATATGGTTTTTCAAACATTTTCGTTCCTTAAGAAAAATTCTCACACATTCCGATATATAGTACTAAAATCTACAACCTCACTAGCTAAAAACATAAGATGGTGCATGACTATACATGTAAATGTCATTGTATTAACAGAATATTAAATTATACATATATAAATGATTACTAAATATTCAAAAACATTACTCTCGTAATATATATTAACATTTTTCCCATTGGAAGGAACTCTTTTATAAAATTACCTTTAGGATCCACTTCTGTAATGGGGCCTCCCTAAGCTCCTTTGGGGAGTAGCACTAAGTCCCTAAAAGAATAATAATAACAATAATATATGCTTTCATGATTGCAGAAAACTGGTTATAGTGGACTTTGGTTAGCAATCCACTATATTTGGAATCTCATACCATATGTTGAGTGGACGTCTTTCCTCAGTTCAATAATTATGGATATCTTGATGTATTGTTTAAGTTTAGCTATAAGCTGTTGGTTGATCATAACCGTGATAAACAAATAATTTCCTAGCCAGAAACGTTGTCAATTATTTGTATGATTAAATTACGTGAAATGTATGCATTATGAATATGACCCACCCGCACATTATTTTTGGTAAACTGATGACACATTGCTTTATTATACGATACATGTTGATTTTTTTCAGTTTACGAAAAATAATTAATATAACTTAATTATGTGTTATGTAAAGATCGACTAGGAATCATAATAATCTAAGACTAATAATTTCTCGTTTGCCTGATATATTAAACAAAGGGATGATGGAAGGAACTTATATAAAATTTATTTAAACTGAAAAAAAAAAATGCTAACAACTGCCTAAAACATGATAAGTGTTGTCTTTAAAAAAAAAATAGAAAAAAAAACATGATAAGTGTTGTCACCTTTAAAATTCAGATAACTTATCATATAAACAGATAAGTTGAGTTTCTCATGGTCTCTTAAAATCCAACAAAACATAACATATATGTTTACTATTTGAATTCTTATTTGCTCCCCTGCCTGCACGAAGGAAACAACCTGACTTCATGTACTCACCTTTGCCAAACACAACGCACGCGTCATCTTTTTTTTATTTTCTTGGGCAAATCTGTCTTTCTATAAAAAAAATATTTGCAATTTATGAGTGGAGCTTTATTTCGTCAATATAATAATTAAGGATGCATGCAGCTTATTAAAGGAAGAAAGAGAAAAATTGAAAACGAGATAGCAATATTATAGTATATGTAGTTATCATCGAGCACCCGGATTAAACCACTAAATGTATGGATTAACTTATCCAGAATTATTTTAGTTTAATGATTTCGAATCTGAGTCTTAAATATACAGTTATATCAAATATTTGGAAGGAAAATTTTGTCTCTCATAATAATTTTACGCGGCTCGAACATAATTGTCTCTAGTAAAAAAAAAATCTATAGTCAATACAAAAAAAATATTTAACTAAAGTTGGAAGATCTGACATGCTCGAGGTAATCATAATCAAGATAATATATTTAATTTATTGTGTGAAATTGATTTCTTTTTTTAGGTATCATAATCATAACAAAGTTTGAATCCATAATTTCATTCAAATAATTCAAATCTCTCTCCATATTGGTCTAATTCTTTGTAGAATTAATCTATCTCATAAGTTCCAGGAGTGCTTGTGGTGTAGGTTAGACCGATTTTTAAGTAAAAAAAAAACTGGTATCATATTACATTACAAATAAGGAGCGCATCATATTATGATATTAGTAATTTTTTCTTTTTTTTACGGAAAGCGCATCATATTAGTATAGACAACAAAGTAATCTTGATGTAAATAGTGTATAACAATTTGGTTCGCTTTAGATTAGATCAGTTTTCACAAGCAGAACCAAAATCTAATCCAATAATTTTTTTATTTTTTTCTGTTTGCATTTTTTTTTCTCTATTTTTTCGTTTATTGAAGAACACCCTAATTGATTGTAACAAATTCAATATTGTTACATGGGAAGAAATTTCTCGATGAATATAAGGTATAAGTACTCTTATCTTAAATGAATTGTAAAAGTGGGCTAGTGGGCTTAGTGGAAGAACTATTCCAGGGATTTATCCGGAATCAATTAATTTTTTTTGGTAAAGTTATACACTTTATTAGTTTTTTTTGGTGAGGACACTTTATTAGTTTAGTCTCGTAAATTTTTATCAATTTAGTATTTAAAACTTAAAATTTCCAAAATTTTAATTATTTATTTGTTTAAGTTTAATTAAATTAATTTTTTTACAACATTAAAAAATGACATTATATATCTATTTAGCCAACTACGCTGAAATGATGTTATTCTTCTTATTTTTACACATCACTTGCATCTTGTGTGCATAATATTTCATTTTAGAGTATATATTTGTATACCTTTATTTACATGTTGTTTAGCCAAATGACATTGTTTTAATCTAATTAGTTAAATTCGACATGCCATGCCATTTTTTTATTGCGACAAATCAATGTCTAAAGTTAATATTTTAAATCTCTCGAAGATGAGAATTCATTGACCATCAATCCTCATTCATTTATTATTTAAAAATATTGAATCAATAGTCTCTCTTTACATAAATCAAACACATGAAATGATTTTTCCGTTGAAAACTAAATATATTTCTTTCTAATTGATTTTTCTTTTACGTTTAATATTCCCAATTTTTTCTATTTTTTCATCATTAGTTACAAATAAAATGTATTTAAATAATTTCTAAACTATGAACGAAACTTAATTACTAGGTGCGTTCTCTTAAGTATGTTACTAAGTGTATTTCTAGTATTTCTCTTTTAGAAAATCATTTTAACATTATAAAAATATTTATACTATGCACGAAATATTAGTAGTAGTATCTAAAATGTCGTATCAAAGATGTCTAACTCAGTTGATTGAATAAGGTGCGTGAATATTGTAAATATTTTAATATTATTTTTATTTTTCTACGGATAAAAAAATATCTAAAATGTCGTGAAGATCAAACCAACCAACTAATCAAAGGTAGAAAATGTTGGCTTTCTTAAAATTAGTGTCACGAATCGTGAAAGGCACTATATGGATAGTGGGGCATGCGATAATTGTTGAACATCACGTAGTGCACAAATGTCACCAATCCACCACCCCTAGTTAGTGGCTTTGAAAGAATGTGAAAATATATGGCTGGGTAACATAACATGGTCAAGATGTCAAGATCAAATTCATCGGTTTGCTCCATTCAAACGCACCGTACTGTGCCCTTTTTCTATGTGTGAAAAAGGGTGTGGTGACTAAGATGGTGGAGTGTGTTGAATTGGAGACACTACAGTCCAATAAAAGTGATGTGTAGGACGAGGCACGTCACGTAATATGGTGCATTTTGCTGATTCACCTCTCCATTCTCATACATGATCGATAATTTGTTGGACTATCAATAATGCTCCCTATTTTTTTTTTTTTTTTTATACCTTGACTTCACAATCATTTTCTTCATATAAAATATGTAAAATTATAGAAAGCCAAAATGAAACACTTGATTGGAGAGAGTACGTGGTTGATTGGTTCTTTCCTTCGTAAACTGCCAAATTAAATTTAAAACAAAAAAAGAAGAAGTAAAGAACAAATTATTTATGCACGCATGCTGTACTTATATAGGTAATGTGTTAAGTAAATTAACATACTTTTTGCCCAACTAGTTTAACTGCCCTGCTTTACTTGGTAGAGAATGGAACGTGAAGTACACGACTCTTGATTTTTGGAGAATGGGGATTGTTGTCTAAATGCCGTATCAATTCTTCTTGTTACTAATCCGTTAATTTGTTGAATGTCAATGTCAATTTGCATTTCTTTTTAAAATTTTAAGATGAAAATATAAATATGAATAAAGAACATGTGAAGATCATTATTATATTGAGATATCCATTAATATTTTAACTAAAATGAAAAAGCAAAAAGTATTTGTAATTTTTTACTTATCTTTATTTTTGAGAGAGGACCATACACTACTTAATCCAAGTAAAAAGTGTCACAATGTAACACTACAAGAAATGTGATTTTTAGTGACTAAAAAATAGTGATGAAAATAAAATTTGTCACTAATAATATATCATTAGTGACTAAATTTTATTTTGTCACTAGTATTATTCACAATAGTGATGAAAAAATAAGTTGTCACTATAATTTTATTAATAGTGACCAAAGTATGATTGTCACAAAAAAATTGACACTAATATCTACAAATTTGACTTTCTAATTTTAAAATCGTCACTAATATAAATTTTACTAAACTAAAAAAAAAGTATTTGTGACAAAAAAAAAAGGCAAGTTTGTCACAAATATTACAATTCAAGAGTGATTATATATTATGAAAATTATCATTTAATTTTAATTTCAACTGACAAATTATGCATCATTAAAAATTTGAAGTATTTAATATTGATATGTTAGCATAGTTATTAAAATAAAATTGGACTAGTTGGTTTGAGTTTTGACAAGGGATTGATTTGGTGACCAATCTTCTACCTTAAAAAAATGACTATTCTTAGAAGCGATGAAAAATGAGATGAATTTTCCCAAATTGATCTCACCAAAAAAATATATCGATGTCTAAAAATTTTAACGTAAAAAAATACTACATATCCAGGACTTGAACTCAAGACCACTAGCTAAGTTAGAATAATCTCACGTCAGTTGATCTACCCATTTGGTGATTTAGTATTCTTTCATCTATGATATAATGCTTTAATTTTACAAAAATTAAATTTAAAAAAAATATTTTAATAGATCATTTTAAAATAATATTATATTATTTTTTATAACTGAAATTGTACAACTTCAGTTGTGCTGATACTAAATAAACAACTATCATTAATTTAAATTAATGTGAATTTAAAATTTTCTTTAAATAGATAATATTAAATTTCTCTATTAAATTAATGAGTTAATTAAGTTTTTAGTCTCTAAACTTTTTTAAAATTTGCCTTTTAGTCTCTAAACAAAAGTTTGACTGGTCAAGGTCCTAAACTTATTTAAATTTTGATTTTTAGTCTCTGAACAAAAGTTTGAACCCCCACTATTTTTATTTATTTAATGGGATTTCAAGGACTAAAAACCGAATTTTAAAAAAGTTTAGGGACTAAAAACTTAGTTAATCCTAAATTAATTTTGTGATATCTTTTTACTAAAAGATACTTTGAATTTAAATTTAAAAGAGTATTTATTCCAATTCTTTTCCCTAATTATTTCCTTACATTATCATTTTAAATTTAATATTAGTTGTTAGTTATAAAAAAATATCAATATCTTACAATAATTAGTTGTTAAGATTCTAGATAAATAATTAAAAATTCTGTAAAAAAAAGATAAAAAAATAAAAGCACTCACTCAATTAAAATGCTAAAAAATTTCAACTATATTATTATCACATAATTTGTTCAAGGGTTGACCATATTTTTTTTCTATATTAATTATTAGTAATTTTTAAATTCTTTATTATCCTTTAGATTATTAATTTAAATAACCACCAAGCATGTGAATCAACTGGTGTGGGGTTGTTCCAACTTAACTAGTAGTCTCGGGTCCAAGTCCTATTACTTGCAGTGTAGTTTGTTGCCTGTGTTTTTTAATTTTTCTTTTTTCTTTTTTCTTTGTGTACAAAAACAGTTTATTTAATTGTTGATAATAAAGTTTGTTCTACAAAATAGTATACTATTTTATAGAAAGTGTTGAGAATATTTAATTGATAGAATGAAAAAAGTGAGAGTTTCACTTTCCAAATTATGTATTTGATAAATAAATGAAAATATGAATTTGAATTTATAGTATAGAAGTATCTTAAAAATGATTAAAAAATAATTATTTACTCTAGTAGACAATTCAATCGTAAGTGGAGATTATAAAATAGTCATTTTTTTTTTTTTATTACTAGTGACAAATCAAGTAAATTAACCATTTCCTCCCCACATTAAGGGAGCATTGACACAGTTAAAAGGGAGTGATCCAAGTTATTGGTTATGTTTGGTAAAAGTAGTTGAAAAGCTAGTTGAAATAAGTTTGTTTATCAAATATCATTAATAAGGGTTATGTTTGGTAAAACTAGCTAATTATCTCCTTACATTATCATTTTAAATTTAAAATCAATTATTAGTTATAAAAAAAATATAAAAATCATACAATAATTAGTTGTTAAGATTCTAGATAAATAATTAAAAATTATGTAAAAAAGATAAATAATTAAAAATACTATTTTATAGAAAGTGAGTTATAATATAGAAATTGAATAAAAGGATAAAAAGAAATTTCAAATAAGTCAGTGAGGATAAAATGGAGAAGAAAAAGAAAAGCTAGTAGCTTATAAACTAGCTTATTTTTCATAAGCTACTTCAAGTAGCTTATATGAAAATAAGCTATAAGCTACTAAAATAAGCTCATGTACCAAACAAGTTTATTTTGGTCAAAGTAACTTATAAGCTAGTCAAAAGAACTTATAAGTTCCCTAAAGGTTTACAAAACACACTCAAGGTCAAATTAGCTTTTCAACCAATAATAGAAGCTAATTGAAAATACTTGTCAAACATACACATAGATGTTACATGTTTAGTTAAGCACAACACTTGTGCGCGACCCACTTTGGGTCAACAACTCATGGTTCAATGGTTGAACCAGAAACTCGGCCAAGCCAAACCAGATTACACGGAGTTGATGACATTTTCGATTCGATTAATGACTTGAACCAGTTGGGTTACCGATTCTCGGTCGGACCTATTCGACCGACCGGTCCAAACCAATTTTTAAAACTATGCAACTAACCATTATAGACTACTCTGTCTTTATCTTATTTGTATACGTGATTTTTCTATTTGCTTATCTCTTTCACTCTATCATCTTTTATCTCTAACTTAAATTTTTATAATGAATAAAAAAAGCTTAAATTTTAATAATATATTAAAATTAATTTGCTAATAGTTAAAATAATCTATGCACTAACAATAAAAAATGATTTTACACAGTCATCCTTGTAAAATCTTTTTATATTGTCAATGCATAGAAATTATACTCAAACAATTTTATATCACAATTTAAATTGTTAATTGTGAATTCAAAATATAATCTCCTTATATATATAAATGTATAAGTTTATCTATGCTTTCATTGCTCCACTCTCCTCATTCTTCCTCACGTTCACTCTCATTTGAATGATCTCCTCTCATGAAGTGGTGTACTCCACTCTCATAATATGCATCTGGTATATCTTCTGCCTTTAATATCAATCAGTTTAAATGTAACTGAATATCATAAACTAATTTTGAATATATATATATATATATATATATATATATATATATATATATATATATATATATATGTGTGTGTGTGTGTGTGTGTGTGTGTGTGTGTGTGTGTGTGTGTGTGTCTTCAAGATTCAAACACGCTATTATTTGATATATTCTCTTATACTTTTAACATCAATTGAATGATTTAAATTAACATTTTATCTTTTTTCAATATATCATTTTTAATATCTTTAGTTCTAACTTGAATTTCAATATTTTATAAAAGAAATTATGAATAATTAAAAATAATAATATATCACAATATAAATTATTTATCATGAATCTAAAAAAAATGTATAAGTACAAATATATTATTAATTACATATTTTAATTATAATATAATTTATATATTTAAAAATATTTTTATTATAAATTTTAGTTATATAAAATAAACATTTATCCTGTGCAATGCACGGGCTAAAATACTAATTTTATATATACAAATATATTTATTTAATATGAATTTCAATTTTAACTATAATATTATTTATATATTCAAAATTATTAAATTTTTATAAATTTTAATTATAATAAAATAAACAATTTATCATATATGTAAAACACATGCTAAAATATTAGTAATTTAAAAATAATTTTAAAATTTTATTAAATAATAATACAATAATCATTAAGAAAAATTTGAACTAATTTTTCCCAAAATTTTCGTTCCCTCTTTCTTTCATAATTCTCCCCATTGAAAATCATCTCCCCCCAAATGTCTTCACCAAAAAAGAAAAAAATTCCCCCCAAATGTGAAATCCTCTAAATTGTTTCCCACGAACCTGCAATATAAGAAACATTCATTCTTTCTGATGGTTCCACAAACTGTTTCGAACCCTCAGGCAGGAAACCCTCTCATTCATTCCCTTCCAAAAACTTCTTCTAGCCTGTAGGGTTGATTCTTTTTGGCGAAAAAAAGAATACAGCATTCATGAGTGAGACCTAGAAGAAACCCCAAAATTGCGACAATGGCAGGTACAGAGGAGATCGTTTCTTGTGGCGCTGGCCGCCATCACTGCCTCGGCACCCCGTCTATGAGGCCAAGTTCAAGTCCTTTGAGAAAACCTACCTCATGAATGCAGAGAAGTTTCCCTCTCAAAGTCAATGATCAATTGGAAACCAACCTTCGACAAACCCTTCTCCGTGACGCCATGCCCTCAACCAGAGCTTTGAACCTTAGTCCACTTCACATCAGGTTTCTTTCATTTTTTTTCTTTTTTTATAATATTATTTTTTATGTTGGTAAATGTCACAACCAAGGTCGTGGCGGGACGACGAAAAAAATAGGTTAAAAACAGAGGAGTCGCCACCAATATTTATTAAGGAAAACATTGGAAAAAACCTTTAAAGAAAAAAAATGGTCTTTGGAACCAAATATGAGTTCGGGAGTCGATTACGCGTAAAGAAGGTATTAGCACCCTACGACGTCCGTCCTAAAACGATTACCTCTAATTAATTAAGCAAATTATTTATAACTTTGAAATTATTTATCTCACCAAAAACTAATTAAAAAACAAAGGTTTATTTTATTTTTTTATGAAGATTAATTTTATTATTATTATTACTATTATGAAAAGAAAAAAAAAAGAGTTAATATTTATTAATTTTTCTTAGCTCAATAGGAGTGGCCCCCTGCTCCTACGTATCTCCAGGTGCAATGGAGAACTCAGAGTTACGTAGTTCTTAGGAGTAGAAAATATTTGCGTGTTGATATATTTTTTATTTTTTATTCTTATTTTTTTTATTTAGGATTTTTGAATTGTCACAACCCATACGTCCTAAAAATATAAGACTGACAGAGGTGTACACCCAAGTCAATCTATTTAGAAATTTTACTCTTGAAGCAAACTAATTTCTTGTTAATATTTTATTTTAGAGAAGAATTTTAAGGTATCAAGCTATCACAACTTGTACCTCAAAATCTCAAGATTAAGAGGATGTCACATCCAATTAACCCTTTTTCTATTAAACTTTATTAATATTTACCAAGTTATAATTATTTAATTATGAAATAACATTTTTATTTAATAGTGGTATTATTTTATTATTATTTATTTCACTACGGTGAAGAATTTTATTTAAAAAAGTTACGCCATTTATTTTATGAAAGGAATTTACACAAGATACTTTGCCCAATATATTTTCTAAAACAAATCCAATCTAATAACTTTCTAAAACAAAAATAATAATAACTCATTTATTTAGAAACAGCAAACGTAACTCACCATTACAACCATTCAATTTTTAATGGACCCCAGCCAGCGAAAAAAAGCCAGGCCCGTGCGGAAGAAAAATGAAGGAGCAGATCCGAATTTGAATTTAAAATCAAAACTTGCAATAAGATAGATTAAAAAGGGGCAATTTCGTAAAAACCAAGAGGGAAAAAAAGATCTTCACGAAGCTTCTCTTCCTGGGGTTGAAACGAAAAAAGCTTTGTGCCTTATGCTTAAACGGCAAGCTGAGGGGAAGGGGAAGAACACCTCGCACTCACACCTGGGCTAACATCAGCGGCGCGGTGCGACTACAACAACCTCGAATTAGTCACGACGGTGGCTTCGGGTTGGTGGCTTGGATGGGGTTATAGGTGAGGGGCGAAGGTGCGACGATGATGATGGAGCCAGTGATGGGTTCGTTGGAGAAGGGGCTTTACGAATGGCGGCGCTGTGGTTGCGCGCGCGGCGGAGGGTAAGGATTACGCGATGATGGATTGTTGCTTCCTTTTTTCTCTTTTGTTGGATTTTGTTGCAGATCTGGTTTAGGGGTTTCTGGATTTGGGATTTGTGAGGGGATAGGCTTGAGTTTGTGGTGCTGGGCTCGCGGCTATAGTAACGGGTACGAGTTTGGAGCTTGATTTGGGTCGGTGGGTTTGTGTCTGGCAGTGACGGTGTTTAAGCTTTGTGAAATTGGGATAAGGGTTCAGTCAATTATCTGGTTCGGGCTTGAGGGAATAACATTCTCTTTTGCTTTCAATTCTTTTCTTTTCATAAAAGGCAGTGGGCGCGGGGACCCGAAACATAGAAAGCAATGGGCGCAGGGACCGAAACATAAAATGCAGTGAGCGCGAGAACCCGAAGCATAAAAAACCGCGAGCGCAGGGCCCTAAGCATAAAAATAGCAGGTACGGGGACCTGAAACATAAAAGCAGTGGGTACAGGGACTTGAAACAAAAAAGCAGTGGGTACAGGGAACCGAAATGTAAAAGCAACGGGCGCGGGGACCCAAAACAATAAAGCAGTGGGTATAGGGACCCGAAACGTAAAAGCAACGGGCGCAGGGATCCAAAACAATAAAGCAGTGGGCACAGGGACCCAAAGTAGAAAAGCAGAGGACGCGGGGACCCCAAAATATAAAAAAACAGTGGGCACGGGGACCCTAAACATAAAAGCAGTGGGTACAGGGACCCGAAACGTAAAAGCAACAGGCGCGGGGACCCAAAACAATAAAGCAGTGGGTATAGGGACCCGAAACGTAAAAGCAATGGGCGCGGGGACCCAAAACGTAAAAAGAAATGGGCGCGTGGACCTGAAACATAAAAGCAGTGGGCACGAGAACCCGAAACATAAAAGGCAGCGGGCACGGGGACCCGAAACATAGAAAGCAATGGGCGCGGGGACCCGAAACATAAAATGCAGTGAGTGCGAGAACCCGAAACATAAAAAACCACGGGTGCGGGGCCCTAAGCATAAAAAATAGCAGGTACGGGGACTTGAAACATAAAAGTAGTGGGTACAGGGACCCAAAATGTAAAAACAATGGGCGCGAGGACCCAAAACAATAAAGCAGTGGGTATAGGGACCCGAAACGTTAAAGCAACGGGCGCGGGGAACCAAAACAATAAAGCAGTGGGCACGGAGACCCCAAAATATAAAAAACAGTGGGCACAGGGACCCTAAACATACAAGCAGTGGGCGCGGGGACCCAAAACATAAAAAGCAGCAGGTACGGGGACCTAAAACATAAAAGCAGCAGGCGCGGGGACCCAAAACTCTATGCACGAAAGTTAAATGGTGACAAAATAGAGTGTAAGATGATGAAATATATGCATGATATGCAATATGAGAGTGCTCTTGGCCAAGGGATATTTTATTTTGTGCATTTTTCCAACCTTTGACACTTTTACGTTTTTAGTGCCTCAACCTTCATGGAGGAATCACTATTTTTGGTAGCATGTTAGGAACTGTTTCAAACATTTTGAATTATCAATTGACCATTACCCATATAAGTGTTGGCCCAAGAATCACCATGTTTCCCAGGACTTTTAAAAGTATTCATCGTAATTGTAATGATCTTTAATTGTTATTGCACTCTTTATTTTTGGCACATCACAGAGTGAAATAACACAATGAAACAAAGAGTATTAGGATAAGATGAAAGTGTTTTACTGCATTGGGAAGGAAATTGCATATACAAGAGCAAGTTGTGTGAAGGCAAAATGATAGATTCAATAGAGTCATCCCAAAATGATAAAAAGGAGTGACAAATGGAATAGAGTAACAATGTTAACTCCCATGTCTGCAACTTTGAGGATCCCATCTGTTAGCTTTTGAGAAGTTTAGATGCTTTGGCAAATTCCTTACCCATCCTTTCGGGTTATCCATGAGCATTGACTTTTAAGGGCCCACCCCACTTTCAAAAACATTGATCAATCAACATCCCTGGATGACAACTTCCCCCAGTCTCAAGTCTTTCACTCTAATTTTTGCCTAGACCACCTTCTCAGGTTTTCGATCTAGCGAGCCTTTTTTTCCTTCTCCTTTTTTTTTATTACATATAACCTTATCTTTTGCCTAGGCTGCTCTTTTCGAGTTTTCAACCTAGCGGGTTGCTCTACCTTTTGCCTAGGCTTCCTTTTCAGGTTTTCAGCCTAGTGAGCTTTTTCTTTTTTCTTTTTCAAGTATAATACTTCTTGACCGCATCAGAGTTTACAGGAAGGGGTAAGTCTTCACCATCCATATTTGAAAGGATTAATGCACCTCCTGAAAAGGCCTTCTTCACCACATAAGGTCCTTCGTAATTCGAGGTCCACTTCCCTCTATGATCTTTTTGGGTTGGCAGGATTTTCTTGAGCACCAGTTCTCCTTCATGGAGTTCCCAAGGACGAACCTTTTTATCGTGGGCTCTTTTCATCCTCTTTTGATATAGTTGACCATGACATAATGCAATCAATTTCTTTTCTTCAATGAGGTTTAATTGGTCGTAATGAGCCTGAACCCATTCAGCCTCCTCAAGTTCAGTTTCTGCCAATACTCTTAACGAAGGGATTTCTACTTCAACGGGGAGCACAACTTCCATTCCATACACCAACGAATAAGGAGTTGCCCCGGTTGAGGTGCGAACAGTGGTACGATAACCATGTAATGCAAAAGGGATCATGTCGTGTCAATCCCTATATGTTACCACCATCTTCTGGATAATCTTCTTGACATTCTTATTTGCTGCCTCTACTGCTCCATTCATCTTTGGACGATACGGCGAAGAGTTGTGATGTTGAATTTTGAAATTCTCACATAACTCTTTCATCATTTTGTTGTTCAAATTGGTCCCATTGTCAGTAATGATGTGGCTTGGCAAACCATATCGACAAATCAAATCCCTTTTGATGAATCTGACCACCACATTCCTTGTTACACTAGCATATGATGCTGCCTCAACCCACTTGGTGAAGTAATCAATGGCAACAAGGATGAAGCGATGCCCATTCGATGCTTTGGGTTCAATTGGACCGATCACATTTATTCCCCACATTGAGAACGGCGACGGTGCAGCCAAGATATCCAAGGATGTTGACGACGCATGGATATTCTCAGCATATGTCTGACATTTGTGACACTTCCTCACATGGTTACAACAATCAACCTCCATGGTCGACCAATAATAGCTAGCCCTTAGAATCTTTCTTGCCATCACATGTCCATTTGAGTGTGTTCCAAACGAGCCTTCATGGACCTCTTCAATTATCTTCTTAGCCTCAAATGCATCAACACATCTGAGCAATACCATGTCATAGTTTCTCTTATAAAGCACATCATCATTCAAAAAGAATCCCATTGTTATTAATGTAGATGCTTTTCTAATTATTTTTTTTTGTCACCATGTTATTAATGTAAAAGGAATATGAGTGATAATCTTTAGTAAAGTTTATTTTTTTAACTATTTTTTTTTCACAATACTCGAATTCAAGACTCTAGTTAAAAATTTAAATTTAATTTCACTCACCAATAATGTGTTGGTATATGCATTTCTAATATGGTTCGTATTAATACATGTTAAATAATCATAGTAGTTTTTTTTTTTTGTTTTGCTTTCCCAAAAGAATTTATCACGAGATTGTGGTGATGGTGATACAGCCCAGTGAAGGATAGAAAAGTTGGGCTGGACCACAAGTAGAGCAGCCCGTAAACTATGGAGGATTTTGTTGGGTTACATGGCACTTATTCAGAACAAAAATGGTAAAAAGAATAAAATCTAAAATATTTTTTTCATCATTTGGTTCACAAAAATTTAAAGGTAAGAAAAATAGAAAAATTAATTTCACATTTTTCATAATCATACTCGGAGATATAATTGAAAATTAAAAATGAATATAAAAATGGGGATCGGATCAATATTAGCCTAACACTTCAATGATTGAGTTACCGGCTCATTTTTTTTTTATCCATAAAAAAGACAGTACCAAGGGATTTACAACATTCACGCACCATGCTCAACCAACTGAGTTAGACTCCTTTGGTAGTTACTAGCCCATTTAAGTAAACTCACACCTCACCTACGCATTTTCAAAATTAATTTATATATATGTGTTTAAAATCATCTTAATTAAACTTCAACTTAAATAAATCTTCATGTTAAAACTCATTATAGAATAAAATTTGATTTGTTCTGCAAATTAAATCTTATATTTAAGATATGAATTCAATTTACTTAGGTAATTTATTTTATCAATCATAGAATATGTTAAATGAATAAAAATTATCAATATAAATTAAAACCAGACAATATTTTAAAATAGAATGACCAAAATTACAAATTAAGTAAAATATAGAGACTAAAATTGTATTGAAACTAAGCATATTTGATAAATATTAATAACTTTCAAATAGAGTATTAGAACAGGAAAATCCATTGGATAATGAATTATTGGTTCTAAGTCATCTCTAACAATAAATCAACCATTCAAAATACTTTTTCTCCATATTATTGATAAACCAGTGTTACTTAACCCTTACCTCTTGTAGGATTCCTCTAAATATTGATATTTGGAGCACAAAAGATCAACCCAACTTGGCCAACACAGAACATGGCTTGGCCTTGACAGCAGTGGTTGAACCAATTAATAAAAATCAAAAGGTTTAATTTAAGGCATTGATGAAGATGATGACTTAGGGTAAGTTGTTAGATCGAAAGAAAAAAAGAATTGAATAAAGTAATAAAGAGAATATATCATTATAAAAAAAATGTAAAGAATTATAAAAATTTAAATATAACAATTCACATGAGTTACTTTAACAAATATGCCTTTATACTCCTCAAGATGTTTACGCAATGCTCAAGTTTCCTATCATTTCTATTAACTTGCTCAAGTCATGCTAATTAGGTTTTAGTGGACATTATCCAATAGTATTTAATGTTTTATTAATTTAGAAGATAAATTTCCTATATACGAACAAATGGGATATGAGACACATTTCCCTATAGAAGAATAAATATGAGATATGAGATTTAATACAAACGTAGTAGTTGGTTGTGAGGAAAGAAAATGAATAAAAGTACTATATAGAAAAACAAATATGAGATATGAGATTTAATACAAACGTAGTAGTTGGTTATGAGGAAAGAAAATGAATAAAAGTATGGGAAAAGAAAAAGAATGAAAAGAAGCGATATAGAATAGAAAAAGAGTGAAAAATAAGATTATTTGGTTGAAGTGAAAGAAAATGAAAAAAAGATAAAATATTTGAATTAAAGTAGTTAAGTAGGTAAGAAAAGAAAATAAAAATAATTTAATCATTAACACAATTCTCATTTTACACCTTATTCAAAACATATTTATTCATTTTTTTTTTACAAAAACTTTTTTTTTTTTACAAAGGCATATAATCAATCATGCCTAATGAACTCTTTATGTTGTAATTTGGTGGCATAAGCAATGAAAGAAGCAGTAGGAAAAAACAAAAGGAAAGATGAAAAAACTCACAAGTGCACCACGAGATTCACGATGCCCGTGAGAAGGTTATTATTGTTACTTTCACTCAGTGTTGTGAAAATTGGATCGGTCATCAACCCAGTTGAGGCACTGGATTAATGGATCAGAGGTCGAACTGGTGAGTCACTAATTGACCCGGTTTGACCCGGTATATATTAAAAAATTAAAAATATATATATAATATAGCTAACAAAATGTGATCAATCCATAATTCATACTCTAAAATTAAAATCAAACATGATCAAACTATAAACATTACATAATCATTTATTACTATAAATTATTTTGTTGGGTATTATCATTAAATTACTAAAGTAACTCTTGTTATTTTTCATGGCTAAGTATAAAAGTTGTCGGAGGACCATGAGCAAGTATGGTGAAGATGTATAAAACACATAAATATTAAATCATATCAAGATCAAGTTAATAATAATTAGCTATTATATATTATTGTCAACATCAAAATAATATTATAGGAACATATTATTATATACTATTCAGCAATTAGCTATTAACAATTTAATTAAAATGTTATAGAAGCATATTATTATATATTATATTATACTATTTAGCAATTAACTTTTGTCAAAAATTTCAAATGGTACTATGGAAAGAATTCCAAATAACTACATTGTTTACAAGAATTGTAAAAAAAAAACTTTGCGGAACCAAGTCAACCGGGTCACCGATTTTTTACCAAACCCAGCCGGGTCAAACCGGGTCGATTGCATATCTGGTCTGATAGCCGAACCGAACCGGTCAGGCCACCGGTTCTCGGTCGAATCGGTTCAACTGGCCGGTCCGGTCCGGTTTTTACAACTATGCTTTCACCCTCTTTTATTTTATTGTTACTTTCACTCCCTTTCATATGAGGCCTACCTTTTTTTTAAATCTTTCGCACCAAATTCATCTCTTTCAAACACACATGATTTTATACTTTTACTAGGGTTAGTTATGTTTTTGGTTCCTGAACTTTTGAGTTTTCACTTTTAGTCCCTGAACAAAAAATTGATCGGTCTTAGTCCCTCATGTTTTTGTCCGTCAATGTTTTTAGTCAGGGGCGGACCTAGGATTAGAAGACTGGGGGGCCAGTTTTAAAAATTAAAATATACTTCATAAGTATACAAGTCTTAAATTTTATATATAAATATTTATAGCTATGTGTTTTTCAAAAAAAAAAATCAAGAGCATATAATAAAAATATATTGATATAAAAGATAAACTAAACATCCTTTTATGAAAGACTTAATTTTTTTTTTACAGATGAAAGACTTTAAATTATAAATGTCAATTGTGAGTTTCACATGTCACTAATAACTATTAATTTATAATAAAAATTGATATACATGTTAATCATAAATTTTAACAAAAATATCCTATTAATTATGTTATAAAAAATTATTGAACTAAAATGAATTATGTTACTCACCTTATTATCTTTTAAAATAATAATAGTTATCAGCATAAAAAAAATAGTAGTTGATAATCATTGAAGAAGAATTTGCTATCAAATTGTTAGAAAGTAAGGAAAAAAAAATATTGTGTCGTGACAATGTCATTATGCTGAGAGAATAAATTCCAGTGAACCTTTGGTGCATTCAAAGCTAGAAGCTCATTAAAGCCTAAAAAACAATGACAATAATAACAAAGATGAGAGAGAAAAAAAGTAAATTAATAGAAAGAGAGAATATTAGTTGGGGTGTATCAAAGTTTAAGTTGTCAATCTCTTATATAATGTTGGTAAGTTTGTCTCATTTGCAAATGTTAACAATAAATAGTCTTTAATTCTTAAATAATTATAATGAAATTAATATATTTTTTTTGTCCTAGGTAAGAGATAATGGGTATCCCCCAATCCACTGGATCAGAGACTAATCCCGCTCACAGTGCATGGCTGCCGCTGGCCCAAGAGAATTTTGCACATGCAGGAATTGAACACAGTTTCTCCAACTAAATAGATCGTTCCTCCACATGTGAACGTAGCGAGCTTTACATCGTTACGCCAACCCTATGGGTTTAATGAAATTAATATAGAAGAGAAACTAATAAAGTCATTTGATTACAAATGTAATTATTTATAACCTTTAAAATAAAAAATATAAAAGAAAAAGACTTTTAAAAAAGAAAATAAATTATATTTAAATATTTTATCTAAATAGAAGGGATGTAATTATCTTCATAATAGAGATTATAATAAAGAAAATAATATATTTATTTAAAAAATAAATACCAATATCTTCATAATAAATATTATAAATAAGAATAAAATATTTTATCAAAAAATATAAATAAAACTTAAATATGTTTCCTGTTAAAATCTCAAATATAAACAATTATCCTTTTTTTTAAAGCAAAACTTTTATTAGAAAGGAAACGTACAATAAAAAGCACATAAACAAAGATTGTGCAGTTCCCAACTCCACCAATCTCATCCCTTACATAAATCCTAATTATTTTAATATTAAAAATATAATATACATTAAAAGAATTAAATTACAGAAATTTAGGGGGGGCCAGGGTCCCCCAATGCCTAAAGTAGTTCCACCCCTGTTTTTAGTCCTTGCCATCAAATGCGGTTGTTAAATGATGATGTAGTGCTACATTTTACGGCGGAAAATTTTCTGGCAGTTAAAAACCACCAAAAAATACTTGGTGTCAACATCCAATTTTGTCCTATCTCTCTAATTTCTTTTTTAATAAAAATAAATAAATAAATAAATTGCTTTTTATTTCCAAATTTGGATCACTTCATATGCACAACAAAAACAAAATGCTTTGGGCCAACAACTTAAGTCCACAATATCCATATACAACCCAAATAAAAAATTGTTTGTGATCAACTCAAGCCAAAACAGAAAAAAAAAAAACACAAAACCAAAAAAGGAAAAAATAAAATAAAATAAAAACAAACAAAAGTAAAAAAGAAAAGGCAATCTTGATCAAATCCTCCTCCCAGCTAGCTGTGTCTGAAGTTGCTAGCTCTGCATCGAAGCCACTAACAAGTCTCCTCCTCTAGCTAGTTCTGAACCACAGCCACCAACAAATTTCCTAAAATCTTGCATCTGTTGGATTTGTTCCCAAAAGACATAAACCTGCTTTACAATAGGGTTGGGCTAGTGTGATTAAAAAATTCAAAGAATGAGCTTATAAATACTGCAGTTGTGAATGAAAAAGGGTTGGAAGATTTTTTCTGAGGAGTCCATACTAGGACTCTGTTTGTGTGGAGAAGAGGAGGAGATGAGTGGTAGTGTAAACAGAGGAAGTTGAAAAAAAGAGAAAGGTTACCTGATCACACAAGCTTCAGAAATAGCTCTAGCATCTTGGGTTGAAGCTTGAAGGTTGGCACACAGTAGTTAACCACTTCATTTGTTACACAAGTCATTAGGCTTGCTTCACTCTCTGCTTCCCTCTTCCTCTCATGTATCTTGTCTTCCTTGTGCCGTAATGGTGCTTGTTTTTGTGATGTAATATTTGTGCTCCCCTTGCTTTTGCTTCTGTATGTCGTGGTCATGAATCAGTTAAGATAAAAAACAAACCACCAACAAACAGTATTTGTATGTGCATATAAGTTCTTTTTTAACCAATATCTGTTACACAATAATGAAGGAAAAATAGGAAGAAAAAAAAGAGAAAGGTTGTTCTTCAAGTTGTGATGCACACACTAAACTGAACCGTAAACCCCATCGATTCCGTAGTGACCACCGTGTCACTTCCGTTCATCCCGTAAATCCTTGTCCTAAACGAACCCACCACCCGAACCAAACCCAGCGAGTCCGAAAACCCAAACACCAGGACCGAAGCTACCACCGTGAACCACGTTTGCCCAACGATGACTACCGCGTCACCTTCGTTCACCTCGTAAAGCCCCTTCTCTAACGAACCCACCGTCAGGACCTTAACTGTTACAAATCGGGACTGCAAACCCCTATCGCACCATCACGACGAGAGTGCGCAACCTTCCCATAGCACTGCCGCATCTTTCCCACTTCGCTGCTCTTCGATTCGATCTGCTTCTTGTGTGCCGTTTTGGGGCACAGGGCGAAAAGCCCCTTTTGTTTACGCTCAGGAGTTGAGGGAAGCTTCGTGAAGCTCTCTCACCCAACAAATTAATTTGACACATTTTACCCCCAACTTTTTTAAAAAGTTACAAATTTTACCCTCCACAGTTTTGATAACGCGGCATGCTAAAATAGTTGCACTTTTTACCCCAACTTTTTACTTTTTGACAAATTTTACCATTAATTTTTTCATTTTTGGCAAATTTTACACTTAATTTTTTACTTTTTGGTGAATTTTACCCTCATTTTTTATGCTTATTTCAGCATGCCACATCATCAAAATTGTGGAGGGTAAAATTTGCAACTTTTTAAAAAAGTTGGGGGTAAAATGCGCCAAATTAATTTGTTGGGAGTAAAATCTGCCAAAATTTAAAAAGTTGGGGGTAAAAATTACAATTAAGCCTAATTGATATTGTTACAAGTTTTATCTTTTGAATCACATTCAGACTTCCTCCTTCGTTTTTTTTTCTTCTTCTGCGCGAGTCAGGCCCCTTTTTGCCTTTAGCCCGTTAAAAATTAGATAACAGTGAGTTAAGTGTGTGGCCCTAAATAAATGAATTATTATATTTGTTTTAGAAGATTATTGCAGTGGTTATATAAAAAAAATGGGATTATTGCATTTGTTTTAAAAAGTATATCAGGCAAATTCTTTGACACATGTCCCCTTCATTTACGTGGTGACCAGCAAAAATGAATTAGTGGCGTTAGCTTTTTCTTAATAAAGTTTTTTTTTTACATGTAAGGAAATAAATAATAATGAGATATTAATAATAGCTATAGTCATAATACAATAACGTAAAAATAGTATAACTTAATAGATAAAAGTAAGTTTTTATAGAGAAAGCGTTAATTGGACGCGACATCCTCTTGATCTTGAGATACAAGTTGCAACAACTTGATATCTTAAAATTCTTCTCTAAAATAAAATATTAACACAAAATTAGTTTGCTTCACGAATAAAATTTCTAAATAGATTGACTTGGGTGTACACCTTTGTCAATCTTATATTTTTAGGACCTATGAGTTGTGACAGCTCAAAAATCCTAAATCTAAAAAACAAGAATAAAAATAAAATATATCAACATGCAAATATTTTTTACCCCAAAGAATTACGTAACTTTGAATTATCCATTACACTTGGGGATACGTAGGAGCAGGTGACCACTCCTGTCGAGCTTAAAAAAAAATATTAACTCTTCTTTTTTTATACTAGTAATAATAATAATAATAAAATTAATCTTCATAAAAAATAAAAAAAATAAACCTTTGTCTTTTTTTAATTAGTTTTGGGTGAGATAAATATTTCAAAGTTATAAATAATTTGCTTAATTAATTAAAGGTAACCGCTTTAGGACGGACGTCGTAGGGTGCTAACACCTTCCCTACGCTTAATCGACTCCCGAACTCATATTTGGTTCCAAAGACCATTATTTTCTTTAAAGGTTTTTTCCAATGTTTTCCTAAATAAATATTGGTGACGACTCTACTGTTTTTTGCACTTTTTTTTCCGCCATCCCACCGCAACATTGGTTGCGACACTTGGCTGAACAACTTATTATGTATTAAACAATTTCAAGCAGTTAAATGCCACTAGAAATTGTTATACCCCCATATCACCCAAACGCACACATTCAACGGAGGAACAAAATTCAAACAATTTCAAAATCAAACACAAATGCACAAATTCAACACGGGTGGCAAATCTAGATGCAAGAACATAACTCAGCTTTCTCCACCCTCGTCGACCACCGCCCCTTTTCCACCAACCTCACCGCCCACCATTGTAACATCCTTAATTTACGGACCTTAGAAATAAATAATAAAGAGACGTCTTTTATGGAATAACATTTATATTTAATGGTTAAATGATACCCTTAAGTATTACTAATAGTAGTTACCCTTTTATAGGAGTTGTTAGGAATGAGATAATAGAATCTAGATGGGGAGCCAAGGCCCACTTAGCCACACACACCACACACTTTATATAGAAAAGAAGAGGGAGAGTTAGAGAGAAAAAGAAAGAAAGGGAAAGGTAGAGAGAAGGAAGAGAAGAGGAGAAAAAAGAGGAAGAAAAGGAAGCAGGAAATGGAGCAGAGATCTGAAGACCTAGTGCCCGAAGCTCATCTCTGTGTTTCGAGAGGTGAGTGCTTCCCCCTAGTCCTTTCCTATTCCCTTGATTTGCATGTTTTCCCCTTTTTCTCTTTTGAACCTTAGGTTTGGAGATTTTGGATTTTTGGTGATTAAGGGATTTTTTGGGTAAATCAATCGGTTGGAAGTGTAATATAAGTGTTTAAGGGTTGATTATTGTGAGTTTGGATGCTTAGGTAGCCATTAATGGGGTCAAAAGCTCATATTTTCGAAGAAAGGTGGTTGCAGAATTTGCAGTTTTAGCTCAAGCTAAAATTCGTAGCTTAAGCTAAATTTCGATAGAATTGGGTCTGTGCGAATTTAGCTGAAGCTGAAATTTTTAGCTCAAGCTAAATTTCTAGCTGAAGCTAAAATTTCTGGCTTAAGCTAAATTAAGGCAGAATGTTTTATTTTATCCTAAATGCTTTCTTGAGAGTTTCCAAAACAATTTCAAGTGCATATAATGGTATTATGAGTTTTTATAATTATGTTAAAGTTGATTATAAGCTGAGATGATGAAATTCATATTAATATGCGATTTTGGTGAGATGATTATAAGAATTCAAGGTGTGGAAAGTCTTACTTTGCTTAGGGAACTGGGGATGGGTTCATAAATGTGACGAGTACATGATTAGTAAATCAATGATATGATGGATGTTATGTAATTGTTTGAGATATGATTATCGAAATAGGAATGTAGATACTATTAATCTTATAAATGTAGTGAGTTTATCTTTGAGAGAATGTCTTTATTGTTGAGATTATCCTGTTATTGATTAAGATATATATGTTTTGATGAGATGATGATGATGAATGATAATCTTATATTGTAATTGTCCCTATATGTTGGAGGGTTAGCTATGTCCTTTGGGAAGTTTTTTTTTATAGAAAAATGGTATACTTGGGAAGGAGAGTTTCACGCTAGAATTCCGACCCACTAAAGCGATCTGAGGGTCTCGCCTAGTGGGATATCTTCCTAAGTACCACCCCTATGTTTTGACTTCGAATGACATGTTAAAGTGTTGAGAACTACTTCCTAAGAGGTTTAATGACTCTTTTAGTATATAGGAGATGGATTGTTGTCGTGGTTAAGGATTGTGGTTTGTTGAGATGTATTTGGACCCTTAAGTCAGGCCGTTGGAGATGGCGGGTACAGAGGTGTCGTATCTAAGACTATAAGGGATTCCAAATATGCTTTGCCGCTGGAATACGATGGATGCATAGTTGATGCACAAAAATATTCTGAATGTTGTAATTGAACGGTTGGTGCATATGTGTGCACAGTTGGTGCACAAACATATGGGTAGGCACGTAAGTTGAGGGTGCTAGGTAGGCTCTCAACCTAGTGCCGGAAGTTTTCGTGGTGGCTAACGGTGGACCTATAGAATAGCCAAGTGGGCGAATTCCTATAGATGTAAGGTTTTGCAAACCTTACAGAGGTAAGCCAATACCCACACTTGTCTATATTCGATTAAATTCACACTTCCTCCACAGGGTAGCTCAAGGAACTCCTTGAATGGTCAAAGGTGAGACCATGGTAGGGGATGAGGCCTATGAGGACCGCTCATATGATGTTGAAACTCCATGGAGTAGAGTCAGTCTTAATGATTGAGGTTGTCTAATGGTTTATCATATCCATCATTTTGATGATGGATATTGGTGTTTGTATTATGCTGTTGACGTTAGTTGAGGATTTAAAATATGATTTTGAGATGGGTGACTCATGAAGTTGTTGTTTGTTGTTGGTTATTGATAAATAATATGAACTGAGTTTTTGTTATAAATTATGGTAATTATATACAGTATTTTCAAAGTATATAAAGTTTAGTTTCTTTCCTTTTCCTTGTTTGGAATCTGTTTATGTAGATTGGTCAAACTTTGGGATAAATGAAGAGATGTTGAGATTGTAGTTGTAAGTATGAGTATCAAGAAAAGAAATGAGAAGTCATGAGAGTTAAGAAAATGATATCTAGAATAAAGAGTCAACCTAGAGTCTTTAGAGCACTCACTGAGACATTATATCTCATCCCTTTTAGTTTTGTATGAAGGAAGATATTATAGTTTTGTATCTCCTAATGTATATGAGTTAATTTATGTTCAAGTACTCTTTTTGATTATATTTTGTACGATATATAAGTGCCAAAAATCTTGTATGAAATATATTTTAAATTTTTTTTTTTTTTCACATAATAAACTCTGATATTCTTATATTCTAAATTATCAAAATTGAGTAATATAAATAGAAAAAAGGTACACACCCATTAGGAAGTTACAACCACCACTCCCGGTTCTCCCCTTGCCCTGCATCTTTGTGCTGCACTTCCACCCCGTAAATTCCTCGAATATCGATCTGGGTCGCGCTCAATTGCAGTTCTTGGTTAACGGGCATGTCATCCTCGCTGTCGTGGAGCATTAGAAGGCCTCACCCTGGCAGAGTCCGCCGTCGGCCTCGGACCCTCTGGGCGCATCTTTGTCGGTGTCAAGGGTCGGAGTGAGGGTCGGAAAACCTTGTTCTTTTTTTGAAGGAAACGAAACAGAGGAAGGCAAAACGATGGTCGCGATCCCACCCTTGAATCCCCACCTAGGCTAAAACTTTGATTCGTGTGCTACGAGATCTGGTGGTGGTGGAAGGTGAAGTGGTGACGATTGGAGAAGCTTAGGCGGTGGTGCCCTGTCAGATCTGATGCGAATTGGCATAAAAAAGAGGGAAAAAAGGTAAGGATTCAAAGCTTAGGCAGCAAGCTCCTTCTCTAAAAGCATTGAAGAAAGTATTAGTGTTAGTGGCCACGAACTTCTCCTTATTGACGAGCTGATTGGAGTTACTTTTTCTTGTTTTATTTTTTATTATTTGACATGAGAGTCACGGTTTTATTCCCTTGGTTTTCTTCTACCTTTACTTGACAAAAATTAATTTTTTAGAGAGAGAGCAAAGACTGTGATTAGTGATTGTATTTGAAATTTCAAATCAAATGCGATTAGGATTTGTGAGAATGTAATTATTCTTTTGATTAAAGCTCTTGCTAAAAACATAAGATGAGGTGGTGGTGGTACCACTAAAAAAATAACAAATTACATGAGGTTATGCTTTTAGGAAATTTAATCCTAGTATTTGAAGCTTCCAAGTAGAGCAACGGGGTTGCACTTATGGCAGGGAATTTTGTGCGTATGTGTTATTTTGAAATTGTTTGAATTTTGTTCTTTGTTGAATGTGTGCGTTTTGGTGATATGGGGCATAATAATTTCTGGCAGCTTTTAACGGCTAGAAATTGTTTAATACATAATAAGTTGTTCAGCCAAACATTTTTCGGTGATATTTAACCGCCAGAAAATTTACCACCATAAAATGTAGGGCCGCATCATCATTTAACGGCAGCATTTGATGGTAAGGACTAAAAACATTGACGGACAAAAACATCAGAGACTAAGACCTATCAATTTTTTGTTCAGAGACTACAAGTGAAAACTAAAAAAAGTTCAGGGACAAAAATCATCATTAACCCCTTTTACTATTTTCATATCTTTTCAGTTCATTCTTACTACTTTCATATGTACCAAACAAAGGTAAAGCTAATAGTTAATATTTACTCCATTTTCTTGTGTCGGAGAGAAAAGGATGAACGAAATTAGAAGGAAAAAAAAGGAAGAGAAAATAAAAATTGTGATACACTATAATATAATAATAAAATAAAAATTAAGATAAAAGTTAAGTAATGGTACTGTGAACTTTATGAATATCATTATTATTAATACAATATCATAAGAAATTATGTTGAAGATAAAATCTAAATAAAATAAAAGTATTTTAGGGATGATATTATTAAATATGGTGAAATTAGTTAATACTACCTCTGGTCCTAATTATAAGCAACATATGACAAATCATCAATACCAAGGAAAGTAGTTAATACAATTTTTTTAATTAATTCTACCATAAATTCAATTTTTATTCCAAAAACACCATTTGCTTTAAGTGACTGTCATATGAATAAGTGAATGCATAGGAAATAGAGTTAACAATAAAATAAGGATATAAAAGAAATTTAACCTAAAAACTAGTGATTGTTGCTTATAATTAGGACCAAAGAAAAAAATCAATTTGTTATTTATAATTAGAACTAGAGGTAGTATTTACTTATTTTTTATCCATTTTCTTATATTTAAGTTCGGAAGGAGTATTTACTTTTAAGATCTTGCAAATCAGTGATTTAAAGGGTGCTGGTTAAGAAAAAACTTTTTAATGATTTTTTTTACTTATTAATCAATATATTTAGGGTACTTTTTATGAATTCAAATATAAGTAAATTTTAACTAATTTAATCATATTTAATGTTATTATTCTAAAAATATCCTTAAGTTAATTTAGATGTGAGCATTATTTTCAATAAATATATGATTAACAATAGTTTAGAAAATGTATTTTTTTTCTGTCAAAAAAAAAGAAAATGTATTTTTATTTTGATATCAAGAAAATCAAATGAACTTAACTCCCTTTATAATCAC
The DNA here is from genome assembly GCA_026413185.1 of Pueraria montana var. lobata. Lineage (NCBI taxonomy): Eukaryota > Viridiplantae > Streptophyta > Magnoliopsida > Fabales > Fabaceae > Pueraria > Pueraria montana. Next base: position 67,242,837 of record CM048649.1, on the reverse strand, counting down.
TAGAATGGATGACCCGTGCCCGCACGGGGTTAAATATTTTTATAAAATATTTTAAATATATCAATATTTTCTTAAATTATTTATAATTAAAGTATAATATTTTAATTATTAATTACTGTTGTTTGTTATAGATATATAGTTAATTATATATCTCGTAACCTAATTTTTAAAATACAAAATCATAATTTTTGTATTTTAGAGAAATAAAAATTAATTGTATTAGGTAAGGTAGTAATTTAAATAATTATTATGAAATAATATTTTAAGCAATGTAAAATAAGAGTTCTTAGTTACAATAAAAAAATGAAAATAAAATATTTTTATTAAATGACATTTTTTAATTATATATTTTTAAATTAAAATCTAAATTCAAGCTATGCATGGCATGTACAAAATATATTATGGACAATGCTATAAAATAATATTAAATTTTTAATATTTAAAAATTTGTGAAAATTTGAATTAGGAATTATGAACTAAAAATAATAAGTACCCGCCCCCATAGTTGTACTTTAAAAAAAATTCATATCCAGACCCATACCTGTGTGGATAGTAACTTTAATACATGTGTCATTTTCCATTGGGTACCTAAATGCCTATACCGTATCCATTATTTATACTTTAATTAATATGAAAATTGATAAATATAATCATAATCATAAAACACCACAAAAATTAAAATCTTATTCAAAGACCTTATAATCATTCAAAAAATATAATCATAATCATAAAACACCACAAAAATTAGAATCTTATTCAAAGACCTTATACAAAACATAATCTTTTAACAAATAAAGAACATTATTATTATTATTATTATTATTATTATTATTATTATTATTATTATTATTATTATATGTGTAGGTATGGATAAGGTTGGGTACTAAGATACCCGTACCTGCACCCATAATTGTCAAAAATTGTGGATAATTACTTGTACTTGATTCCATATCCATTAAGTGGATAATTATCCTACCCATCACGAATTAAATTTTTGTTATGAATTTTCTTTTTTTTTTTAAAATTAATTCATCACTTAAAGATATTATGTTTCCAATGAATATTATTATCTCATTATACTTTTCCTATTTCTTTTCTCTCATGTTAATATAAGTACTTGTAATTTATGATCAAGAATGTTAATTACTATTTGAATTATTATCATTAAGCTTTTAATTAGTATAGTTAATAATGACAATAACTTTTTTTGACAGAAATAATGACAATAACTTTAAAGAATAAACAAATTCTCATTATAATTTGAGTTAGTATAGCTTTTTATCCATCATTAAGTGCATATTTGTGTATTGTATTACAACTATTTTAGTTTTCCTTTTAATAACAATATTGATTTTTCTGTAAAAAAAAACAATATTGATTTTTGTTTTAACATTTAAAAAAAATTGTATTTTCTACCAAAGTAATTTAGACACTAATTTGGGTATCTTTTTTACTATATAATTTATATATTAATAATTTTTATTTAGATATTAACAACCCTTATCTAGATACTGCATTTCTTATTTGAGGGTGTTACATGTGAAATAAAGTCATATTTTAAGGCCATTTTTTCAAAGTCGTGTACTCCAAAGCTATTTGTTCATAAATTTTTAGTTAACGTTAAAAAAATTATGAACATGAACATATTGCATATTCGTTCCAAATTTATCATCTCAATCAAATTAATATTTTTAGTTAACAACTCAAAACAATTTGTTTAGAGTGGATCTTATTGACAAATACTTGTTTGTTCTTATCAATAAAATCCATTATTAGCATGCCATTCAAACTGAAATCCATTATTAGCATGCCATTCAAACTGAATTGTGATAACTGAATACTTGTTTGATCCACATAGTTGAAGTATTGTTTTTAGACATGAACCTTAAACAATTTTTGTTCCCTTCAGAGCATCTATTTCTGAAGGATATAACTCGTGAGCATCACCCTGGAAAAAAAATATTGAAGTAGTCAAGTACAATGATAAAATCTTTTTTTATAATATAAATGAATATAACATATTTGTTCTTGTAAGATATTTTTCTTAAATGCAGGTAATTTAACACATGTCCATCAAATAAAGTAAAGGTAGACAAATTTGTACCATCAACCACCCTGAGTTGGATGTTATTCCTAAAAATTTATTACAAACCATGGTATAAACTCTTAATCTTTGGTAATTGATGAAATGTAAAAAAGAAAAAAGAAAAGGATAAGTAAGATTGTCAATTATTTAATACAAACTACATGTATTTCTTGTCACATTTTTTACAATAAATTAAATTGGTCATTCCGCTCATTCATTTCAATCAAATAATACTTTGATAGAGAAACATAAGACCATTTTTATGATCATTTTGAATATTAATGTTTACAATAGAATTGAAATTGAAAGAAAAATGTACGTAATAGAGGAAAAGGGTATTGTAAAGATTGAAATTCTATGGCTAATTACTGTGCTAATTATTTATAATAATTTTTGTTTAAAAGAAAATATTATATTGCCCTTTAGAGATAAAATTTGTTCATAATATGTTAAAAGTAAATTATAAATATAAAATATGCATTTTAAAATAAAAAATAATGATTAAAAACATTACCGTAAATATATTACCATAAATACAATGACAACGTGTTACCATAAATTGCCATATAAATTACAGTAAATAATGATAGCTAAAAATATTACTGTAGACATGTTAAAAACCAATCGTGATTAATTACTGTAATTAAATATATCATAGTTAAATAAATTATTTTATTTACTATTTTGATCACTTAGTTATCAATTATTAATTTTGATCATTTAGTATTTGATATATATAATTAAAGAAAATATTTCACAAAATTTGATTAATTGATTCACTAATTTAGATTATAGAAAAATATTTTGATCAGAAAGCACAAAAAATCGAAATGACTCAAGAAAAAAAAATAGAATTGTTTCAAGTTTCAAAATACTCGATTTAATCAATAAAAGAGAAAAAATGGTCATTAAAAAATTGTTGGAAACAAAATGAGAATTGGCAAATAATTTGGAACAAATAATAAGACTTTATTTGTTATTGATAAAATAGTACAAATAATTTAATTTTATTCCATTATTTAATCAGATTGAATGTTAATTATTTATCAGATTGCTTGATAGTTAATTATTTACACAGGTTATTTCACGAATTTAAATTATTGATCAGCCTATAATTAATGGAGGATTATAATTTCCGTAAATATGTGCTGAATAATATATGTTGAATTTTGCATTTCAAATAATTATCTGAATAAATGTAGCTATTTAAGGTAGCCATTTAATAAAATTTTCAATTAAGGGATTTTTTTAAGATACTTATAAATTATTTAATTTTAATTTCGGATATTAATTAAAAAGATTTTGAATTAATTTTTGTTCCTAATAAATTAATGAGACTTAAATATATTTAAATTTGAATTTGGTTTGTAACCGAACAAAAAAATTTCGAAGCATAAAATGATGACACGTGTCATTCTATCCTTGAGAAGCAACATTATTTCGTCACGTATTTTCTGAAGCTGTTTTTGAATTCGTAAATTTTATATATATTGATTGATTCGTTATGTTGAGAAATATGTTATTCAATTAATTAAAAGAGTCTTATTAAAAAAAAAACGGAGGAAGTATATTTGAATTTGACGTAAAATAACTGAGGAAAATTTCAATTCAAAATACAAATTGGGAGAGGAACAACGGGAAAATGGAAAAGTTAAGAGCGTGGAGTAGCTAATTAGGCCAACTGATTCCGGATTTTGAGTGGTCATTTTCGTTTTCGTTAACATTTTCCATTTGTGGCAGTGAAGAAATTCAGTGCAAGACCAAGGGCAACGCCATTAGTTGTCGCATTCTTTTTGTTGTTGCTTTTTAAACTGACTTTTTTGTTCCCCACGTAACACTGTTTCTTTCTCCTTCTTCGTGTTTTGAGTTTTGACCGTTGCTTTTTCTCAACGTCTCTCTCTCTGAGATCAACGCCCCATTGTGAGGTACGCTTCTCCATTCGATGCTTCACTGTTCATGTTCGTTCATTCTTAATCAACCCCAAACGCTTAGCATTTTCTCATTCTCCTTCTCCTACTATCAGCATTGAGTTTATTTGTCAGCTCTTAACAGCAAGAGAGTGAGTGAGGCTGCATTGAGTTTTTTTGGTGAAATGGGTACCCTTCACCTCTTCTGTTATCTTTTTATTGTTGCACATGTTTTTAATAACACTTCTATACTTTTCCTTAATCGTAGTTATGTAAATCTTCAGCACCTTTTTGGCCCCCTAGTTTGTGATCTGAATACTGGTTTTCTTCTTCTTCAGATAACTGAGGATTGTTTTAATGTTGGCCCTTTATTAATTTCACTTCTTAATGTGTTTTTTGTGGAGATTTCGAGTTGTTGTTTCTCGTCTTTGCCAAAAACAAAAATTCCCAGATCAAAAGTTCTATGCTTTCTTAATGTCTCCGCTTTGTGATTCAGCAGAGTTTGGGCTTATGGAAAACATAGAGGAATCTCCATTACTTGTTTCTCTTGGCCAAGTCTCTATTTTCATTGCACTTCTTAGACTTGAAAACAAAGAAAAGCATCTAACTTTATTAACCTTGATACATTTCTTTTGGTTATAATGTTTAATTTACTTTTTTAATTCTCACTCCAATTCATTTTTTATGGCATTCAGGATATATACTGAACTTTACTGTTTCTGTGGGCAGATTTGTGATAAATAAAAAAAACTGTCCTTTGATATCATCCATTTCAATGCAAGCCTGAGATAGATATTCATAGGAAAGGCATAGTAAAGAGATGGGATGTTCTCAATCAAAGTTGGAAGATGAAGAGGCAGTCAAGCTTTGCAAAGATAGAAAGCGATTCATCAAACAGGCTGTTGAGCAAAGAGCTCAATTTGCTACTGGACATGTAGCATACTTTCAGTCTTTGAAAAGGGTTTCAGCTGCACTGCTAGATTACTTTGAAGGCGATGAGTTGCGCGAGTTGTCATTGGATTCATTCATAACCCCACCTTTCACTCCCGTGAAGAAATCTAGTCCTGCCTTCATTCCCATATCATCAAAATCCTTCACCCCAACAACAATTGAGTCTGGTCCCAAGACAACTTTGAAGGTGAATTACCTAAGGCCGAGTGGTAATCCGGCAATTTCTGTTGAGGAAAGGCCTCAATCGCCTGAAATGGTTCGGGTTGAAACTTATTCTCCAATGCACCAGTTTGGCATTGAGGGTTTTTTTCCTATGCAATCCTCACCTGTGAATCCCTCAATTTTTGCTTATTCTCCCATTAACAGGCCTAATATCCCTCCACCTTCACCTCAATCTTCCCAATGGGATTCCTTTTGGAACCCATTTTCATCATTGGACTATTATGGTTACCCCACCCAAAGTAGCCTTGACCGAACTGGAATGGATGATGATATCAGAGGACTGAGGCAGGTGCGAGAAGAAGAAGGAATACCAGATCTGGAAGAAGATGAAAATGAACAAGAGGATTTCGCTGCAAAGAGAAATGTAGCAGAAGAAAGAGCCAAAATTGATGTAAACCCCACCAAAGAAGAAGTCACAGTTGAAGATGTTGATGAACACGAGGAGGAAGAGGAAGAGGAGGGAACAGATGCTGAAACTGGAACTGCGAATGAAGTCGCAGACTCACAAGCCAATGACAGTGAATGTTTTCAAGTATCTAAAGCTCAAACTGCGGGTCAGGAAATGGCAACTGGTAATCAAGAAGCTAAGGAAGAAACACCCGGTTTTACTGTTTATGTAAACCGAAGGCCCACAAGCATGGCTGAAGTGATCAAGGATCTTGAAGCTCAATTCACAATAATCTGCAATGCAGCTAATGATGTCTCAGCATTGTTAGAGGCCAAGAAAGCTCAGTATTTATCAACATCTAATGAACTGTCAGGTTTGATGAAAGTATATAATTTATATTTTCACTTTGTTGAAAGTGTTCTTGCTTGCTTCTGCATTTCATAGTGTTCAGAATTGAGTTAGGCCTCAAGTTTCAAGAATAACTTTCATATTTGCTCTCTTATTGTAAGAATAAGATTTAGCAATGCATTTAAACAATAAAATTCTCAGAAATTGCAATTTTCTTTTCACTTCCCATTTCTAAAATCAATCCTCCATACTACAGAGAATGTGTTTGTATTGTTCCCAAGTTTTCATTTGATTTTAGTACATCATTTTTCTTTCACTCATATCTATTTGTGAATTTTCAAGAATATAAATTTGAATTATTTTTCTTTTGCAGCATCAAAATTGTTGAACCCAGTAGCGCTGTTCCGCTCTTCTTCACGCTCATCCTCATCAAGATTTTTAATGAATTCTTCGAACACTAAGGATGACGATTTTGAAGGCACCGATGATCTATCAGAGGAACATTGTTTGTTTTCTGTTAGTCATCAGTCAACATTAGACAGGTTATATGCATGGGAGAAGAAACTCTACGAGGAAGTCAAGGTATATTACTGAACTCTTCTTTCTGGTGCATTTATTACTGAACATCTACTCATGAATGCACATGCATTGTAAAATTATTTCAATAAAATTCTCAGAGGACATGCTTTGGTACAGATAATTGCTGCTTAAAATATAGCCAATTGGAACTTATACTCTTCTTTCTGGTCATCAATTAAAACTTTCTAAACCCTTTGCTGGACTTTGTTCAATTCTATCAGTAAACTGCTATGTAGACAATCTTTTAGGGATGAACAAAATTAGTATTCACTCATAAGGTTATCAATTCATCTATAACTACACTTGCTTATAGTTAGTACTAAATTGAAATTACACCAAAATAATATTTCAAATTACTTGTGTAATCATCTAAGAGGTTTAGCTTCTAGGTAATACAAAAAACCATAAATAGGATTTTAGTATTCACTCATAAGGTTATCAATTCATCTATAAAAACTACACTTGCTTATAGTTAGTACTAAATTGAAATTACACCAAAATAATATTTCAAATTACTTAGTGTAATCATCCAAGAGGTTTAGCTTCTAGGTAATACAAAAAACCATAAATATCTTTTTAGTCCTTGCAATTTAGCGTTTTTATGCTTTTCGTCCTTGCAATTTTTTATTATATTTTAGTCCTTGCAAATTATGTTTGTTTTGTTTTTCGTCCTTAAAGCGACTTAGATAGCGCTTTTTTCCACTGTTCAAAGCACTCTCTAAACTACTTTAAGGACGAAAAACAAAACAAACATAATTTGCAAGGACTAAAACCAAATTTTTTTTTGCAAGGACGAAAAACAAAAAGGCGTTAAATTGTAAGGATTAAAAAGGTATTTAAGCCAAATATCTCTAGCCGACACGTATACATCTTTTAAAAATCCTTAGCCCTGTAATAGGGTTTTGAAAAAGCACACCAGAGGCCAACTTAACCTGTTAATTCAGTCATTTTTCTTTCAAACTCTCATTTTTTTGAATTTTATTAGATTATTATTGTTACAGGTCATGGTGCTTATGATTGCATACAATTTTAATAATAGGAAACTTAATGCTATACCCAATTTCTTCTTCAACAGTCTGGAGAACGTGTTCGAATTGCATATGAGAAGAAATGTCAACAACTCAGGAATCATAATATAAATGGAGAGGAACCTTCTTCTTTTGATAAAACAAGAGCAGCCATTAGAGATCTACATACCCAGATAACAGTTTCAATACACTCAGTTGAAGCTATTTCCAGGAGAATTGAAACTCTAAGGGATGAAGAGTTGCATCCCCAGCTTGTTGAAATGGTGCAAGGGTACGTATGAAAATCATTATTCCATATAACTTTATTTTATAAATGAACTGTAAAACTTCTGCCACAATTCAATGTATTTTCACCGCTAATATTCCATTTTGTTCTGTATGCTCCTTCTCTATGCTAATAATTAGTGTTTGTTTGGTAATATAACACATGTAATTACAAATAAAATATCATGCTTGATGATTCTAACATACAAACTAACAGGCTTGCCAAGATGTGGAAAGTGATGGCAGAATGTCATCAGACACAGAAGAGGACCTTAGATGAAGCCAAGATTCTTCTAGTTGATACCGATGTCAGAAAACAGTGTGCCACATCACTAACTGATCCGCAAAGGCTTGCTCGTTCTGCCTCCAATCTTGAAACCGAATTGAGGCATTGGCGAAACACCTTTGAGTCATGGATCACTTCTCAAAGATCCTATATTCATGCTCTAACTGGCTGGCTTCTAAGATGTATGAGATGTGAACATGATCCATCAAAGCTAGCATGCTCTCCTCGTAGGTCCAGTGGCACTCACCCATTATTTGGACTTTGTGTTCAGTGGTCAAGGCGTCTAGATGCCCTCCAAGAAACAGCAGTGCTTGATGGCATAGACTTTTTTGCAGCTGGCATAGGGTCCCTCTATGCACAACAGTTAAGAGACGAGACTCGACGAAATCCAGATGGATCAAAAGAACATGGTGAGAATATGGAAATGGTGGAAGTTGGTGGTCAGGTTGAAGAGGTAATGAATACTGAGAAATTGGCTGAAGTTGCTATTAAGGTGCTTTGTGCTGGTATGTCAACTGCTATGAGCTCAATGGCAGAGTTTGCTGTTGATTATGCTGAGGTATACAATGAACTTGTTAAGAAATGGGAGAATGTGAACTTGCAGCAGATTTCTTGTGGGGCTGGAACATAGATATAGATGGCATATATTTTTTGGTTCATTTAATTAGTTTAGCAATGAGTGTCAGTGAAAGTAATTTATTTAAGGATAGGTTTAGAAGAAAGGAAAATGGAGGTAAATGAAGGGGAGGGAAAGATTTTATGCCAATCTCTCACCCTTGTTAGAGAATTTTTATAATGAGGGGGGAGGGAAATGAGGAATTTTCATGTAATGCTCAAGACCCGACCCTTCTTTATAAGTCTTTTGTGAACATTTTGAAGTTCTCTAATATGGGGATCTTAAATACTCAAACAAAGAGGAAACTTAGTGCCCGTTTGATTTTTTTTTTATTTTTTCATTTTTTTTCTTTTTGGTTTTTAAACTTTTTTTAAATTAATTTCATGTTACTCAATAATTAATTTCTCATTCAAAATCAACTAAGTTTTGAAAATTGTTTCCAACATAAGAGTTTTAAAAACCAAAAAAGCAAGATGTTTTCCATTCTTTTCTTCTATTTTGTAGTCTTAGTTCAAAGGCATGAACTTGATATGTGTCTACTTTCTTTATTTTTTTAAGCTAAAAACAATTTTTGAAAATAAAAATCAAATATTGCCCTTAATTTCCAAAACTCTTTTCTTTCCTTTAATTTTCTTTTAATTTATTCCTTGCTTCCTATTTTCCATTTTATTTATTGTTTTTCAAATAATAACAAAGGAGAAATGATATTAATTTGGATGGGGGGTTCACTGTAATTATATTTCAATTGTAGAGAGAATCTTTACGACATCTTGGTGCAATTGACAATAAATTTAGTTTCTCTTAAACAAAATTTTTAGTTAAATAAAGTATTGTTAAAAAAAAAAGCACCGGATAACCGTCTCCTAAATTGGATCCACCTAATTAAAGTCAGATTAGTCATGACTCAAACGGGCTTTTGGATACCAAAAGTTTCAAACAATAAGTTTTTTACCCAAAATAAAAATTAAGAACTTGATTGCAACCACAACCAGTTACACAGGTTTTAACCCGTCCCATTTTTCTAACTCTTCAGAAAAAAAAAAGGTACAATAAATAAACCTTTTCTTTTATCGTGTTTAAATTATCATAATTATTTAGTCAATTTTCAAAAAAAAGTGTCCTTCAATAGAAATGTGATAATTCAAATTAAAAAAGAAAAAAAAAAAGAAGAAAAGGGGCTTATAAAATAATAAAAAAAAGGAGAATATCATCAAGAAATTAAATGTACTAAATACTTTAAGGGTGCGTTTGATACACGTTATGGTACACAAAACAAGAAGAACAGTACAGTACAAATATTCAGGTCACAGGACAACTTTTTATCCTGTACATGGTTTGATGAATAATGGACAAGACAAATAAAATAACATCAAATTTACCGAAATACCCTTCTTAATAAGGTTTATCAAGCATACCGTATTATCATTTGTTCTTCCTTCCATACTGGACTACTCTATTTTCATTTTCATTGATAGGCTACGGGAATTTATTTGAACGTGATTAGATCTTTGGATTCACAACCAACATAAAGTTCCAAATGGGTTGTGCCGTTCCAATGGGTGGCAGAGGCAACCTTTGGATTCACAACCAACAATTGGGAACTTTCGTGTGGGTTCAAAAACAGAGTTCATGGTTGATAGTGTTCCAAAGTCAGGCAAGCTTTCCACTAGGCTGGAGATAGAGCGGTTTGGAGGTTACTTTGGTAGCATTAACCGCAATAGGAAGAGCTGAGAGTGGAAGGACGTGCGTTAAAATTGGAAGGATAATTTTGCCTATTAATGTATTATGTATGGGACAAAAAGTTGTCCCTTGCTTCACCGAGTAACAAAATTTGATGTTTTTGTTCTATGTTGTACTGTATCTTTTGTTCTGTGTCATGACAATTTTTAAAATTAAACATAGAACAAAAAATTTTGTGTTGTCTTGTCCTTCATTTTTTAACGAATGTTTGACCCTAAAAGTTTTCTTACTACTTGAAAATACAAATAATACATTCAATATAAATTTTAAATTTATCCCTCATAGACTTGTCTCGATTAGAGAAGGGCAGGAGTCTTAATTGTTTTCGTAGACAGTTTTTGAAAGAAAAAACTGAAGAGAATCAAGCAAAGCCTAACTCTCTGTTTAAGCCGACAAACCCAAAGGTTCACTCAAGTCATGATTCATTTCTTACAACTCAATAAAAATAGCATATTCCAATTATCAACCTGTTTAACACTCGTGTATACAAAAATGGATCTTATAACTATTAATTTAGAATGAATGATAATTTTCCAATTTTGCATCGTAACAAAGTACAAGAGACACTAGTTTTATTAGGTTGGCAACCTTGGCTTTGTAATTGAGAGGAAGATAAATAAAAGAATGCAATTTCATTCATTGTAATCATAACCACCACCATCATCATCTAACTCCACTTCAGCATCATCAAATGAAGTCATAAGTGTGAGGAACACAACAACTGCAACCAATTGTGCTACCACAAAATACTTGGCCTTCCTTTTGAAAGTTTTCTCCTCCTGTGTTTTCTCCCTTTTGGGTTTATTCTTGGGCTTTGAACCTAATTTAAAAAAATGACAAATCAAACTTCATGAAGAGTGAATAGCAAATATATACATTTTTCACATAATTACCAATTTACTATATCCTGATAATACAATAAAATTTCATCCAAAAAACTAAATAAGTGCCATTGTACCAAAAATGGAAACTATTTCACAATAAAATGTAGTGTTCTAACCTGAAAACTCACATACTTTTCCTATTATCCATATGACCACATGGAGAAATTTTAAAGACACACCAAGATTTAGAAATTACGAGGCAAGGCAACTACTATGAGCCCTTATTTCTAGTTTTATCGTGCAAAAGCACAAGATCGAGTAACAAGGTCACAAATCTAACCTAAGGAAACATTAATCAAGTTAACCTCAATTGTTACACAACTAGCTAAACACCCATGTAGTCATATAAGGAACATTCTGAATGTAGTGATTAATAGATATTTGAAATAAAACTTAAAAATTAAACAATTGTGTCCTCATTCACTGATATAATAGATATTTGAATTAATTTATAATATAAAATGAGAATAATTAACTTACTATTGTTCCAAGGGTGGATTTTATTTTATCATTAACATGAAATCATTACTTACAACTAAAACTTGAATTTGATTTAAATATTTAACAAAACAATGCATATAGAATATGTATTTAGTTAATTGATGACAATGACACATGACATTGGCTTCAGTCGCATGTTCTATATTTTATATTTTATATGATAGTAAATAGATGACAACAAGTTACCAGTAGAATAACATGTCAGCATATTTCCAGCAACTGTATCTAAATGAAATTATTAGAGAGAAGGATTCTGTTCTAGTTATCTATACGATCAGAGTACCGCTTATGCTTGCTAAGGCAATCTCATCAAGCAAAACTAAAAGAGAAGTCTGCATTTACAAAATCCAGAAAAAATATCTTACTTGAATGACTTCTGGAAGCAGACGATGATGCATTAGTATGAAATTGTGGGGCAGAGGAAGGAGATGGAGCAGCTTCTATAAGTTCTGTCTTACATTGTTGCACGTATCTAACTAAATTAGCATGCTCCGAAAACTTGATCCGCAACATTGAAGATTCCTGATGGTACATCCATGCATGATGAGTTAAATTTTCTCAAAACAAATGTCTAAGTGATCCTAATAAGCATGCACACTACATGCAGCACAGGTGCAAAAAATAAAATAAAATCAAAATTCAAAACATATATCTATGTCCTATGATCTTCATTAAGAAGAAAAGACAGGATTAATGTTCTTTTTTTAAGATAAAAATTCCTTGAGAACAATCTTAGTCAATTATCATTCACTATGCCAAAATTTGGCAGATAAACATTTCTAAAAACTTCATATACAGCTATTCTATATATGGGTTCATAACATAAGCCCTTTTCTGTATCATCTCTCTTTCACCTAACTATTGGCTAATTGTTACATTGCTTCAGTCAATAGAGTGCCGAAAACATTTATTCCTGTTTAGAGAATCTGACCAACTTCATGATAGTTCCCAGAGTGTAAAATGTAAGCAAGGGTCCATAACTATCTAAGATTCTAAGTCCAGTTTTAATTGACCAATGACCAGTATAACCCAGGCAGCCAGTAGAGTATTCGTAACTATCTTAAAACAAACATTAGAATCACAGTCAAGATAGTTGATATTAATACTTACAGGTAAAGCTTGAAGAACAACTAGTCCATGTGCAAGAAAAATAGCATCCAAGCTTGATGACCTGCATAAACCAAATAATTGCTCTGAAAATGAAAAAACAAACCAAAATCTTCCCGCAAATTGCCTTAACAAAAGAAATTCGAGCAGAGGAATCACCTGTTCTCAAATAAGTAATTCTGTTCACCTAAGCAACTTGACAAGGCATCGTATGCAGACTTTGCTCTCTCATAAATCTGTCCATCACTAATAACTAAACATAAATACCAAATCAAAGAGAAAATCATACACACAAACATTAAAACTACTACACACACACAAAAAAAAAAAGTTGAAATTACTGAACACATGGAAAGAAAAAAAAAAACTGACCTCTTCTTTCTTCACTTCAGCATTGTCATTAGTTATCCGATGTTTCAGCTTTACCCAATGAGCTTTCTTCCAAGAGAGAACCTTCCCCAATGGCCACGGAAGATCAGAGTAATAGATTCTATAAGCAGGGCAACCTTCACACCCGAGCCAGAGTTCATAGGCAAGTGCATCAGCAAGCCAAGTGGTGAGAATTGCTTTGGCTGAAATCCACTCAGGGAGTGAAGAAACCCCACTGTCCAAATCAACAACCCCAACATCTTTCTTCAAGCACTCAATGATCCCCTCTTTCTCATTGTTATAAGCCACAGAGTCACCAACCTCAAAGTAAGGAATTTGATCTAACCAAAACAAAAAGTGCATACCCATAAGCAAAAAAAAGACAAAAAAAGGAAACTTTATAGATGAGAATGAAAACCCAGAAGCCTGAAAGAGAAAAAAGGGGATTGGGGAAAGGGGTGTTACCAGAATGAGGGTTGTTGAGGTGGAAATCCAATTGGAATGGAATTTGAGCGAATTTGAGATAGATGTAAGCAGAGAGGCATTGAGTGCAACCGGTTGGAAGGCCAAAACAGGGCTTCCGCACCACCAGAGTGTTCACTTCCGCCATGCATCAATATCAATAATTCCTCAGGGGTTTAGTTTAGGGTTCATGTGATTTTGTCATTTTGATTGTGTCTGGTTTCTTGCTTTGTTTTCTGTGTTTTTTTTAATGGGCCTGTTTTTGGTAAAGTGGGCCTATTTTAAAAAAAAAATTGGATATGGCTTAACGATCATATAGATATTTTATTTATTTATAAGACTTAAATATAAGTGAGTCACGAATGTGATAATTGAGTACAACCCTAAAATTATTTTTATAAGAATAGCATTGAATATTTTGATGCAAGTTTGCTAAATGAGACCTTAAATGAGCTAGTCAATCCAACATCAATTTTGTCAGCATGGATATTGAGCGCTACCAATAAATTAGACATTTATGTGTTGTCTTAGATAATTGAAGGTTTGCACTATTTTTTTTTTCTACATTGTGTCATTTGTTTGATATACCTGCTGTTATTCATAAAAAAAAAAAACATGTTTGGATAAATATTTGTAAAAGTATTTATAGAAAAAAAAAGATTTTTTTTAAAAACTAAAATTAATTTATGCATAAATTAAAAATTAACTTTTAGAGAAACTAATACGATATTCTATAAATTAGCTTATATATACATTAATTTTAACTTAGAGATTTTTCTTCTTCTTATTTTCTCTTCTATAAGAGATTATGGAAAAATTTATTTAAATAGGCCTAAAACTCAAATATAACAAAATATATATAATGTGAATGAATGTTCTAAGAATATTGGTTAAAAATTAATAAATAAAAGTTTTTTTATTATAAATTATAATAAAGCACATTAAAATGATGATGAAAGCATATTGCCAATATTTTTTATATAGCAAATTAATTTTTATTACTGGACACATGATAGCATTCTCTTAAAAAAATTATAGAATTACTCTCCTTAAAAATATTTTACCCATGTATCGCAGAGTGCATGATATAATTTACAATATATATGTGTAAATGTATTCAAAACTAAAAAAAAAAAAGAGAGAAATTAATGCAAAATTCTAAGAAAGGGAGTTACAAACTACTACTATTTCACTTTTACATGTGCCCATGAAGTTTTGCATTGAGATAAGGCAAATAATGATAAAATTAATTAAATATATAACTAACTTGTCAACAAGTATTGAATGTGCTAAAAAGACAATAAATAATTTTGTAGGATACATTAATAATATTAATACTCTCTCTGTCCCAAGATAAGTGTAGCATTTGAAAAAAAAAGTCTCAAAATGAGTATCGCATTTGACTTTTCAATGTAATATTAGGGTCTTGCTAATCAGTGTCCGTTAAGGAGTTAAAAGGAGAAAGTTTTTATTGGAAATCATATGGGAGCGTAATTAAAAATCATAGGTGAGCGTAATTTTCTGCATCCCAATAAAAAACTTTCTTCTTTTACTTCATTAACCAGGGCACTGGTTAGCATTTGCCATAATATTAATTACCTTTTTCTACTAATACCCCTAATAAGTGTCACTTTAACTTTTGAATGCAATATTAATACTAAGGTTAGTTTTATAAAATTACTATTCTCTCTCATCTATTTATTAGTTTTTTTTGTCTGTATAAAATAATTTAGGACGACACTAATTTTGGGACGGAAGGAGTAATTAATAATACTGTACATTTTTATAATTATATAGTTATTTTAAAAATATCCTAAAGGCATTAATTAATATTATTCTACAAATAAATAAGATATTATGAATGAATGTTCTAAAAATATTAGTTAAAAAATGAATACTAAATTTTTTTATTATAAATTATATTAAAATAAATTAAAAACCTTGACAAAAATATATTACTATCAATCAATTTTATAAAAGGAATAAATTAATTTTGATTTTCTTAAAAATAAATAAAGTAGCATTCTCTTACCGTGGCATGCCTAATGTACATAGGATGAAGATGATGATGATAGGCGCATGATTAATTTGGCCATTTTGGTTGCGTCTTTGTCCCACTCTGACGGACGGGTCACAAACTCCCAAAGAGAAACACGACAGTGCAGGGAGAATAGCAAAACGGAGTGTGGAAATAGCGCTTTTTTCTCTCTCTCTCTCTCTCTCCATGACATGTGTGTACATACAAAGTACAAACGCACTTTTAAAATCTAATCTTCGTCTCCTGCTTCACTGCACTGCACTTCACTTGACCCATAACAGTCATTAACAATAAAATAAAATAAATAATATCAATTCATTTCAGTCACACTCATCCTCATCCCTCTCTCTCTTTCTTTCCAATTTCCGCTTCGTAAGAGAATCTAGGGTTTCCAACTCCCAAACTCATTCTTCACCTTCTCAAGGGAAGCAAAGTAGGTTCGTTTTCTTCATGCTTCAACTACTAGTTTCCTTTTTCTCCTCATATTTTCTGTGTGTTCATGCATTAATTTTTCACTCTTTTTTCTCATTTCTTGTGAATTTCACTTACGAATTGGTAATTTCTATGCGCTAATTGTACTTGGTGCTGATACTTGTTCTATGATCATGGCTTACTTAAGGCCTGTTCCCTGTTTGGTTGCTGACAGAGTTGAAGAAGAAGAAGAACGTTTCACTTGAAGTGAAATTTTGAACAGTAAGCTTGTTACGACTTTAAGTAACATTACAAAATATCACAATTTAACTCTCTGAGTTTGCATCACAATTTAACTGTGTGAGTTTGCATGTGAGATTTTGCATTATTTCACGTGAAGTATTCTATTATGACATGATTCCTTTTTCTCAGTAATTCACTATGTTATTTCATCTCTGTTCTTGTTTAGTACTATGCTAATGCTTGCTTACTTTTCTAGTGTAATAAAGTTCATTTCTCATTGGAAGTTTATGCTGATGCAACAATTGTGGGTGCACTTCAGGAGCCAACATGACATTTCTCGTTTCCATAACAGAAGACAGGGCAAACTAATCTTCCAGTATTATGGCAACCGAGAGTCCAATCAGGATTTCAGAAGCTGGGGGTAAATGGCCATCACTTAAGGAAGCTGAAACTTTTGGTTCATCATCCCGTCACATGGCAACAGAGGATCTGGGTATATTTTTGAATGGCCATAGGTTTCATGGCAGTGGAAAGGATGTGGCACCCAATCGCAGTGGCAGTGCACCTCCAAGCATGGAAGGCTCATTTCTTGCCATAGAAAATTTATTATCCCAGAACACCACCAGGAATGCGAGCTTGGGATCTCTGAACAGAGCTATGCAAAAATGTGAGTCTGAAGACCAATACTAGCTTTTCTTGCTTATATGACTGTTACAATGTCAACTTAAACACTAAATATCCTCCTCCACTTATATCATGGGAAAATGGCCTGTCTGGTCCACCATATTGGTAGTTTTAGGCTTTTAACAGTAATTGGTGATTGTCTTCTGCAGATGATATCGGTAAAGGGTCTTTTCATTTGTCACGAGGAACTCTTGCAACACACAAGGAGGAGTCTGAGGATGATTCGACCCAACAGCTGTATGATAATGAGTTAGATAAGGCTAGTGGAAAATGGCATAGACAGGATGTGGCTTCAACATCATCTCAGCACAAAAATTTAGTACTGGTGATTATTGTGATATCAACTTCTGAATTTGTAAAATCAGTCAAGTTTTCTGCATATAAATTATATGATTTTCATATGGTATATTTTCTTATGCATGAATACTTTATTTGTTAGAATTTTACTTTGTTCTGCATTTATTTCCTTTTGTTTTTGCCTCTTTCCTGCTGCAGTGGGTACTATGTACTGATCCCGTGATTGTGATGACTTTTTTCTTTTACTATTTTTTGTAAGTTTTTGCGTCCAAGATTTGACTGTAGCCAATCACTTGACCTTTTTCGTTTTGGTCTCTTCCAGATTAATTATCTGATTATGAATGCTTGATTTTTTTTTTCTTTATTAAAATTCAAACTTTCAGGAAGATCTTCCCCATACCATGTCACCTGTATATAATAAGTCTCTTGGAGTTGTGGATGCACTAGTTGACGTAGATACTGGTTCCAGTTCTTCTCATGACCCTCCTGTCACTACAGTGGATGCTGTAAAACATACCATAGGTGCAGATGATATAAGGCTGTCATCAACTGTTGATTCCCCTGCCCCTGTCACAAGCTCATCATCTCTCAATTCCACTGGAAGCAAGGGTTTTAATGACTTAGATGTTACAATCGTAGAATCTCAATTAAGGGCTCTCAATGTATCTAATCTACCAAATTCAGAAAGCCAGAGTTATGAAGATAAATGGAAGAACAGTTGCCAGAATAATATTATGCAACACCAGCAACAAAACTATCCATGTGAAGTGCCTAGCACCAATTCTCAAAGTGAAAACTGTGCATACATTGGTATGGAACAGTTTCTTCACAACCCCAGCAAGTTCTCCTCTGATGTCCAGCCTTTACTGCAATCATCAGGGTATACACCTCCACTATATGCTACAGCAGCAGCTTATATGACCTCAACAAATCCATTTTACACTAATTTGCAAGCTTCGGGTATATATTCTCCACAATATGTAGGTGCATACCCTTTTAGTCCCACAGCTGTTCCTCCATATATTGCTGCATACCCTCCTCATGGTTCTGTACCACTTGTTGAGGGGGCTACTGGTTCTAGTTTTACTCCCCAAGCACCAGGAGTTTCTTCTACTGCGGGAAACATTTCACACGGAGCTGAAATGATACATGCAAACAAGTTTTTTGGACAATTTGGATTTCCTCTGCAGCCATCTTTTGGTGATCCCATTTACATGCAATATCATCAACAACCTTTTGTGGAGGGATATGGTGTATCTGGTCATCTACTGACACCTAGAGCCAGTGTTGGTGGCCAAATTGGTCCTTTTGATTCCCAAAAAAGGCCCAATAGTGGTGCTTACTTGGATGACAAAAAATTACATAATCAGAGAAGTGGTGCTAATTTGAATTCTAATAGAGGTGGGCTAATACATCCTGGTTATGTTGGACACCCTTCAAATATGGGTTTCGTAACCCAGTATCCAAGTTCCCCACTTTCTAGACCAGTTTTATCAGGATACCCAGAAAGTAGTCCTGGCCTTCTAGGTGGAAGGAATGAAATGAAACTCTCTCCAGCTTCTGGTAGAAATGGAGGTTTATTATCTGGATGGCAAGGTCAAAGAGCCTTTGACAGTGCTCACGACCCCAAAATTGCTATTTTTCTTGAAGAGTTAAAATCTGGCAAAGGTCGCAGATTTGAGCTATCTGATATTATTGGACACATAGTTGAATTTAGGCAAGTAATATTTTCGGCTATCTTTTTACCCATCACTTTATCAATTCCTTTGCTTTGGAAATTAAATTCACTGTGTTTTTTAACTCCAGCACTGATCAGCATGGGAGCCGTTTCATACAGCAGAAGTTGGAAAGCTGTGGTGTTGAAGAGAAGGAGTTAGTGTTCAAAGAAGTTCTTCCACATACTTCTAAATTAATGACTGATGTATTTGGCAACTATGTAATCCAAAAGGTGTGTTTTGAAATGATCTACATTGTCATTATCTGACTTTATGGTTGTCTGGAATCTATTGTGCTCTAATTTGTCTGTTTCTCCTATGCATAGTTTTTCGAGTATGGAAGCCCTGAGCAGAGGAAAGAACTTGCAAATCGACTTCTTGGACAGATACTACCTTTAAGTCTGCAGATGTATGGCTGTCGTGTAATCCAAAAGGTATGTAATTTTTATTGATTCATATAACATTAAGACATTGGTATATATTTATGTCAGCTGTTTGTCTTGAAAGCTATTGCAATCTGGTCACAAGATATATTCATGGATTTTAGTCAGTATGACTTTATTTCTACCATTTTGAACCACAGGTTCTCTGATTGAGATTTTATTAATGATCTGAATATATGAAGATCCTACTTAAGCATTTGCTAGCAGTCTGGCTTTTTGCAAATTACAATCTGAAAATGAGGCTGCTTATCTCAGAAATTTATCTTTTCTTCTTGTAGCCAAGGTGTAGTTCCTAGTAATAACAAAATCAGCTTGTTTGCAATAGATCAAGATGAAAGTATTTATGGTCTGTTTGTTTTCCATGTCAAATACAAGTTGCATACTTTCCCATGCTGGGAAACTCTGTTTTTTGAAGAGCAAATTTTTGTTACTTCAGCCCAAATTCTGTTTGATTATCAATAGTAATATCTGCAGGGGATTGATAAAGCAGTTTAAACATGGATTTATGGGGCTTTTTCGTGTGTAAACAACAGATAGAAAATGGAATGAAGTAAAACTTTACCAAAGAAAGAATTCTCCATTGTGACTGCAAATTGGGTTTTGTAAAATAGAAGAGTCACAGAAGCCAAAAATGCTGACTAATACCATGATATGAGCATGTTCTTTGTACTCCCTTTTTGGCACAGATCCTCTCACTTGGAGAAGAGGAAAACTGAATATATATATTTGATGTTTTTTTTTTTTTTCAATACAAGCACTCCCCGCCCCCAAAATTAAAAAGGGTTTAGGTTAGGTATAGTAAAAGGTTTAGTAGGGGATCCGGACCTAATTCTGTTAATAATAGATTAACTACTTGCTTTCAGTAATAAAAGGTTATAGGGGGAGTTAGTTAAGTTAAGAATCAGTAGAGAGTTGTGAGAAGGAAATTGAAAGGGAGAGAACCAGGTCACTCAAGTTCAAATACCTGGGAGTTAAAGTGGAGAGAGTTTCCATTGTATAATTCTAAATCTCTAGTTTTCTATCACACTAATACTGATTGGAGTGGTTTACGCATTAAGATTAATTTGTTCTTACTTCTTTCTAATTTGATCATCCTCCTATATTTAGACTTCCGAATGTCTTTTATCTTTTTTTCTCTATTACTATTACATGATCATTAGATTGTTTGTACTCGGTCCTCAGCTAATGCTTTTAAATGCCTTTGATTAATCTATTGAAGAATGTGCAGCAGCACAATTGAAGGTTGACAGATTGCTTTCTCATAACTTTGTTGTGTCTTTGTTTTCTTCTTAAGTTTGATTTGTTTGTTAGGGAAGAAAGTTGAAAATAGAGGAAAGTTATGGCTACAAATCAAGCCTTGAAGTGAGAACTTATGCTAATAGGGATGTGGGTCAATTGGGTCAACCATGTTAATGGGCCTAGGATTTTGCAGATTTACAGTAGAAGAAAGAATGAGGCACATGGAGGAGAAAATGGAGAGAAGAGTTAGTTACGGGAATGGAGGGGAGGGGTCTGTCATAGAGACTGGGGGGAGGGGGGGGGAGTGGAGGAGGCAAGACATGGGATTTGGCCATTGTGGCTTAGGCTCTCACTTCTTGGAGTTGAGATATTTCTGTTTCTTTTCATCTCTTTTCCCTTTGTATGTGTTTCTTTTCTGAAAGCCATACTGGGTAACTGTCTTTAGCAGAACAATATTATAAATACAAGAAGTATTTCCAGTATATTCTGTGTGTCAGTTTGAATTTATCATTTCATATTTATTTCAATTTTGTGCCTGTGCAGGCACTTGAGGTTATTGATCTTGAACAGAAAGTTCAGCTTGTTCATGAGCTGGATGGAAATGTTATGAGATGTGTCCGTGACCAAAATGGGAATCATGTAATACAGAAGTGCATTGAATCTATTCCAACTAAAAGCATTGACTTTATAATATCTGCATTTCGTGGTCAAGTTGCTATTCTATCTATGCATCCTTATGGTTGCCGAGTCATACAGGTAAGGTTATTGCATTTATCTTTTCCATAAAGAAATTGATGTTTCTTTGATTGTGCATTTAGTCGCATAATAATGTTTCTTGTAGAGAGTTCTCGAGCATTGTTCAGATGAGGTTCAATGTCAGTTTATTGTGGATGAAATCTTGGAGTCAGTTTTTACTCTTGCTCAAGACCAGTATGGTAATTATGTTACTCAGGTTAGTTACTATTTGTCTCTCCCTGTTAATTGTTTTATATTGTTCAAACTGCAGACTGCAGAGGACATTGCATTTGCAAAGACAAGAAATTGATTCATTTTTATCCATGCTATGATCATATTGACTGGCAGTGGTTGTCTATTGTGAACTCAATACATTGTATGTGAGATAGGGAAGTGCTGATGACTAGAGTTAATAAAAATGTACAAAGGCTTTTTTGGAAGTTTTGGGAGGGTGCAACCCAATTCATTCCCAAGCATGATCTTCAAATTAAATTTTACAGATTCTCTGTGTACTTGTGTGTGTGTGTGTGTATTTTATTTATTTATTTTTGGTTGAGGGGATGTTCAAGGTCCTCTTCTACTTTCCTTGGCCTTTAAATACTTGTATTGTGTATCTGTGTTAATTGATAATGCCTTTTCAAATAGCTTTATCTATATGCTTGGAACGATATAGATAAATTCTGGGGTTTACTTGCCTAACATTTGCTATTTTGCACATGGGATATTTTTATGGCTTGTGGACCTTTTATGTCTAAAGTTTTGTTTCATTTATTTAGTTATGATGATCTTTACAGCATGTGTTTAGAGAGGAAAGCCAGCATAAATTTGCATCAAATGTCTAAAGCTTATGTCTTTACAGCATGTTTTAGAGAGAGGAAAGCCTCAGGAAAGGAGCCAAATTATTACCAAGCTGTCAGGACATATCATCCAATTAAGCCAGCATAAATTTGCATCAAATGTTGTTGAGAAATGTTTGGAGTATGGTGATGCCACTGAACGGCAGTTGTTAATTGCAGAGATTGTTGGACATGACAAACAAAATGATAATTTATTGGTAAGTATTAAATTTTCAAGGCTAATCACATTTACTAGTTAATAAAATGTTCATATATTATTATGCATAACAGATTATATCCCTGAAACTGGCATAGAAGAAAAATTGGAACCTAATTATCTGGGAAAGTTGTTAGATTAGAGTTTTGCTTGCTTGCTTTTCTTTTGATAAAAATATTACTAGAAATGAAGAAGAGAATGTTCAAGAAAGTTCAACTGGGGGAAGGCAAGAAATCCTTCCAAAAGAAAGATCTAGAGTCTTTCAAGTTTCATTTTATAGTTGATTGAGACACTAAAATTACTCTAAGATCCTTTTTCTATACTAATTACGAGATGGAATAATTGATCCTTCCATATATGATGATTATTATGCCATATTTAGTATTGTCGAGGTCTTCAAAATTATTACAATGCTAGAAAGTTCTTGATCATTACATGTAATCTGAATTATGCTATAACTAATAGGTTCATTTTATAACTGGTATGACCCATGCATTTTGGGGTTTGTACTCTTGCTTACTACACCATGCTTGATTTCATTGTAGACAATGATGAAAGACCAATTTGCAAATTATGTGATCCAGAAGGTTCTTGAGATCTGTTCTGAAAATCAGCGAGTAATGTTACTTTCTCGCATAAGACTTCATGCTCATGCTTTGAAGAAATACACTTATGGAAAACACATTGTGGCTCGGTTTGAACAGCTGCTTGGAGAAGGTATGTACTCCTAATACTTTGGTTTACTTTGGTTGATGTGATTTTAGGGACTGCTAGGGTAAAATAAAATATAGGGAAGGCAGAATACTTATTATATTATTTCGGAAATAATAGAGATACATATATATAGGCAGCGCAGCCTGATTACATGATAAATGCAAAATAGAAAGTAAATAAAAGGGGGATCAGATCAAATCAAAGAGATTTGATTCTGACCCAAAATAACAAATCAGATAAGATCAGATTATTCAGGTAAGATTAGATAATTCAGATCAGAATAATCTGATCTTGATCTTAATTATTTAATGCTAACAAAAAAATAAATATACAACTGTCAACACTCCCCTCAAGTTGGTGCATAGATGTCTAGCATGCCCAACTTGCTTACAAGGAACTCAAAGTTGGGTCTAAACAGTCCTTTTGTGAGAATGTCGGCAACTTGCTGTGAAGTAGGAACATAGGGCATGCAAATTAGACCTGTGTCCACCTTTTCCTTTATAAAATGTCTATCAATTTCAACATGCTTGGTTCGGTCATGTTGAACAGGGTTCTGGGAGATACTAATTACAGCCTTGTTATCACAATACAGCTTCATCGGAAGAGTCATAGGAAGCTGCAACTCTTCTAGAATCCTTTTAAGCCATAGAATCTCACAAACACCTTGGGCCATTGCCCTATACTCAGCCTCAGCACTGCTCCTGGCTACTACATCTTGCTTTTTGCTCCTCCAAGTAACCAAGTTTCCCCAAACAAATGTGCAGTAACCGGATGTTGATTTTCTATTAGTGATGGAACCTGCCCAGTCTGCATCTGTGAATACCTCAACAGCTTGCTGCCCAGTTTTTTTAAAGAACAGTCCTCTACCTGGAGCACTTTTAAGGTATTTTAAAATTCTGTAGACAGCCTCCAAATGTTCTTCATGTGGTGACTTCATGAATTGGCTCACTAAACTGATCGCAAAGGCTATATCTGGACGGGTATGAGATAGATAAATTAACCTCCCCACTAACCTTTGATACCGGGCTGTGTCTACAGGGTCTCCTTTGCCTTCACTCCCAAGTTTCTGGTTGGGATCAATAGGAGTATCAGCTGGTCTGCAACCCATCATCCCAGTTTCTTTAAGAAGGTCCAGGATATACTTTTGTTGAGACACCACAATTCCTTTTCTTGATCTTGCAACCTCCATCCCCAAAAAATATTTTAGGGATCCAAGGTCTTTAATTTCAAAACTCAGTAGCAAGGGATGCCTTCAGATTATTTATTTCTCTAGAATCATCCTCGATAATTATAATATCATCCACATAAACAATTAACACAGCCATCCTTCCTTCAAAAGAGTGTTTCACAAACATGGTGTGATCACTCTGACATTGAGAATATCCTTGCTTCTTAATAAACTGGGCAAATCTTTCAAACCACGCTCTAGGTGACTATTTCAAGCCATAGAGAGACTTTTGAAGCTTGCAAACTTTTTGATTGAACTTAGATTCAAAACCAGGGGGTGAGTCCATGTAGACTTCCTCTTCTAAGTCCCCATTTAAAAATGCATTCTTCACATCAAGGTGCTGTAATGGCCAATCTAAATTTACAGCCAATGATAAGAGGACTCTAATAGTATTAAGTTTTGCAACAGGAGCAAAAGTTTATGAGTAATCAATACCATAAGTCTGGGTGAAGCCTTTGGCAACTAGCCTTGCCTTGTACCTCTCAACAGATCCATCTGCCTTATACTTGATGGTAAATACCCATTTCCATCCCACAGTTGTTTTTCCTCTAGGCAAGTCCACCTCTTTCCAAGTCTGATTTTTTTCTAGAGCTCTCATCTCCTCCAAGACAGCTTCCTTCCACTTAGGAACCCTTAGAGCCTCCTGTATATCTCTTGGAATTTCTGTTTTTGTCAGTTCACAAGTAAAAGCTCTAAAGGTAGGAGACAATTTATCATAAGATATAAAATTGGAAATAGGATGCTTTGTACAAGACCTTATACCTTTCCTGACAGCAATAGGAAGGTCAGAATTGTCAAAAACAGGTTCAACAAGGACAAAATTAGTAAGAACAAGTTCAGGTTCATCAGTATTTTGAATGGGTTGAACATAATTAGAAGAGTTCTTACCCGATGGATCCTCGGATGCCTGGCAGTTTTGAGGATCATTTGGTTCTATTCTTTGAGGTCTTTTTTTTCTTGAGTAAACACGGTCAAAGGGTTGGATACCTTTGTTACCAACTCTAATTGTCTCATTTTCAACTTCTGCTTCTAACAAGACAGCTTCTTGAATATCATATTCATGGCTGTCTTGACTTGGTTGGCTTGAGTCACCCAAATTTTTTGCTTTTTCAGTATCTCCTAAATTTTCCAAAAGATCCAAATTGTTTGAGAAGTCTAAGTTTTGTGTTTCAAAATATTGAACATCTTCCTCTTGTCTCCCCCCCTGAAGATGATTACTAAAAAAAGTAGTTTTTTCAAAAAAGGTAACATCCATGGTAACAAGGGTTTTCTTGGAAATGGGATCAAAGCATTTGTATCCCTTTTGGTTGGGAGCATAGCCAACAAAAACACATTTTTTTGCTTTAGGCTCAAGTTTCCCATGGTTTGGTTCATGAATATGTACAAAGACAGTGCACCCAAATATTTTTAGGGGTAGAGTACATGAGAGCCTATTATTTGGAAAAGCATTTGTGAAAACATCAAATGGAGTTTTGAAATTCAAGATTTTGCTAGGCATTCTATTTATCAAATATGTTCCAATGAGAATTGCTTCGCCCCAAAGATATTTGGGTGCCTTATTTTGAAACAATAATGCCCTAGCAACTTCAAGAAGGTGTCTATTCTTTCTTTCTGCCACTCCATTTTGTTGTGGAGTGTCAACACAAGAGCTTTGATGAATTATGCCATTTTCAAGGAAAAACTTGTTTAAGTTCTTGTTAAAAAATTCCCTTCCATTATCACTACGAAAAACTTTGATTTTCACTTGAAATTGTGTTTGTATCATTTGGAAAAAAGTTTTGAATATGCTCCCAACCTCAAATTTTGTTTTCATCAAGTAAATCCATGTTATTCGAGTGTGATCATCTATGAAGGTGATAAACCATCTTTTTCCATTCGGTGTAGGGTCCCGACAAGGACCCCAAACGTCACTATGAATTAAGGCGAATGGACTAGATTGTTTATAAGCCTTAGGGGAATAAGAGGAGCGATGATGTTTTGCAAATTGACACACTTCACAAGAAAACAAATTTGGATTTTTATTTTTAAAGAGGTTAGGAAATAAATGCTTCAAATACAGAAAATTGGGGTGACCTAGCCTATAATGCCATAACATTATTTCTTCATCTTCATGAATAAAAATTGAATTGAGACAATTTTTCTGGAGTTTCTCCATAGGACCAGCCTCATCTTCAAAGAAATAGAGACCATCAACCTCTTTAGAACTGCCAATCATCCTCCCTGAACTCAACTCCTGAAATTTACAAGTAGAGGAGTCAAAAATAGCCAAACAGTTTAAGTCTTGTGTTAATTTACTTATAGATAGCAGATTGCATGAACATTGTGAAGGGTTAAAGTTTTAGATATAGGAATAGAACCAACACCAGCAATAGTAGAAAAAGTACCATTGGCTATTTTGACCTTTTTGTGACCTGCACAAGGACTATATGTGGAAAACAATTTTGAACAGTTTGTCATATGATCAGTGGCTCCAGAATCAATGATCCATGTAGCCTTGGAATTAGGTTTAGTACTAAGGAGAGCAGCAGAGAAAGAGATACGTTTTTGAGCTAAAGAAGAAGATGGGGTCACTGACATTTTTGTGGTAAAGAGTTTATACAGGTGCTCTAGTTGTTCCTTAGTGAACGGAGATAAATTGAAGTTGCCCTTTAGCTCTACATTTTCTTCATTTGAGGTCTAGAAAGCCCGACCCTCTCCAATTGGTTTCTTTTTCGAATTCGGTGGTCTTCCATGAAGTTTCCAGCAAGTTTCTTTAGTGTGCCATGGCCTTCTACAATGATCACACCAAGGTCGCTTCTTTTTCTCCCCTTCTAGTTCATGTCCCTTGGTAGTCAAGGCTGAACTTTCAGCTTCCTGCACCCTTGTACCATCAGAGTTTCGCAGCATGATCTTCCTCCTGGATTCTTCTCTTCTAATTTCAGAGAACACTTCCCGCATTGACGGAAACGGTTTTCTGCCAAGAATTCTACTGTGAACTTCATCCAGTTCTTGGTTGAGACCTGCTAGAAACATGTAAACTCTATCATTCTCTTCCCTCTTCTTGAATTTGGTTGCATCATTGGGATTTTCCCAATCATCCTCATAGCACTAGTCTAGCTCTTGCCAAAGAGTGACCATGAGATTGTAAAAGGTTGTGACATCCTTGTCTCCTTGTTTGGACTGCCACAGTCGAGTCTTAAGTTCATAAATTTGAGAAGAGTTCTCCAAGTCAGAATAGCAATCATGGACTGCCTCCCACACATCTTTCGCAGTTGGGAGGAATAAGTATGGCTTCCCAATGGAAGAGTCCATCGAGTTGATCAACCACGCAATGATTAGTGAATTTTCTGACTTCCATCTTGGGAAAGAGGGGTTGGTTGTTTCTGGTTGGGGAGTCGCTCCTGTCAAGTAGCCTAGTTTCCCTTTGTCATAAAGGGCTAGTTTGATAGATTGAGCCCACTCGACATAGTTTTTACCATTCAGTTTTTGGATCAAAAGCTGTAAATTGGTACCCATGGACAGAGAATCAAATATGATAGGGATTGATGCGGTTTCAGGACTACCAGAATTAGTGGAAGACATGGTGGAGGAATTTCCTCCAGTCGTAGAGGTTTTTTCCATGGCGCTGAGCTACCACAGGATCAGAGCCGAAGCTCTGATACCATGTGATTTTAGGGACTGCTAGGGTAAATAATAGGGAAGGCAGAATACTTATTATATTATTTCAGAAATAATAGAGATACATATATATAGGCAGCGCAACCTGATTACATGATAAATGCAAAACAGAAAGTAAATAAAAGGGGGATTAGATCAAATCAAAGAGATTTGATTCTGACCCAAAATAACAAATCAGATAAGATCAGATTATTCAGGTAAGATTAGATGATTCATATCAGAATAATCTGATCTTGATTTTAATTATTTAATGCTAACAAAAAAATAAATATACAGCTGTCAACAGTTGACAATACACAAATCATGGTTAGTTTGCATAAAGCATGATTGCATTCTTAGTAATATATAATGATTTACATACGGTGTGCCCAAGAAAATATGCTTGAGCTTTGCCAAGTGGCATTGACTCATTTTTGGTATATTGAAGAACTAAATACTGTGATAAAAGAATAATGTTTAATCTTTTTGGTTAGGGGTAATATAATCCAGTAGAAGCATTGATGATTTGGATTAAACTTATTTATACTGATATAAATGGACAGCATCTCTTCAGAGCCTTCAGGATTATCTTCATCCTGGGGATGTTATTATCTTCAACATTAACATTTCTTCATAACATGGGAATGTTGTTATCTTCAACTAAAGATGGTGACAGGATTAACAAAACATATTGCTACCTGAAAATCCTAAAATTCTAATTAATATTCTAATAATCATGGATACTTCTAATTAGTAGTTGTGTCAGATATGTATCCATGTCAGACAGACACTACATGAATACTTCAAATTCTTTTAGTTGTATTTTGATAATTTTTATGCTTTTTTATCCCTATATTTTGCATGCAGAGAAGCAAACACCTGGATCATGATGACAATAGAGGGTCTTGCACAATGCTTCCCTGCAAACACGAACAACTAACATGTATTTCTGTATCACAGGAGACAGATGAGATATTGATCTTTGGGCTTCCTACTGAATAAACGAATGCTACTGTGGCTTCATATCTCCTGCACCTTGATAGTTCCAACATTAGTGTATGCATATACATGTTGGCACTTAATGTAATATGTCATTTAAGTAATTGGTTTGTATTATTGCTTGGGTATAATTAGTTGGAAGGAAATCCTTCGTGATGTAAATTTACTGGATCTTCTTTTCTCCGTATTATCTGCTCTCTCGTCCTTGTGGTTTGAATGTTGATTTAATTGAGCACGATCAAGTTAAATGGTGGTTGTTTTAATGCTCCATTTGTTCGGATCGTTAACATGTGGAGCTGATCCTTGGTAAAAGCTTGAGCTCGAGTTAAAAGAATGGCGTTATGCCCAAAATTATTATTGGCGCATGAACACAGTTAAAATAAAATCAAAAGTTCAAACTATTAAAATTCATGCTGAAATGATTTTGTTTTCATCTTAAGCTTTTGATTATCTTTTATAATCAATTTGCACAGGCAGATATTGCTCAGGATTTAGCTTTTGATTAACGAAGAGCCCAGACCCTTCCTAAAAAGCCAATAAGTATCATTCAAATATTTAATGAGCTTGACATGTGCAAAGCTTTTAGTTTTACTAATTAAACTTAATTGATATATTCGATCAAATTTAATTATAGTTAAATTATAATATCATCTAATCATGCAATAAATTAACTATAAAGTTCATCTTAAGCTTTTACTTATCTTCTATAAACAATTTACTCGGGCAAAATTTGCTCAGGATTTAACCTCAAATTATTTGTAAATGAAGGAATAACGAAGAACCCTAGACTATTCCCCAATCCCCACCCGTAAAAAGAAAAAGAACCATCATTCAAACATTTTAATTATGAGCTTGGCATGAACAAAACTTTCAATTTTACTCATTTGCTTAATTGACAAATTCAATGGATTTTAATAATACAATTTAATCATGTAATGCTCATTTACATAATCAAAATCAATCACTTTACTGGTGGTCATTTTAAGTGGCAAATGATTATCATTTTTTTTTGCCAAAGATAAATTCAAATGATCATATATGCTAATATAACCTCTTTTTTTTAAGAAAATGCTAACAAAATGACTTTTTGTTGAAGAATATTCTATCTGGCGGGCAATGGCATGAATGCCACTGAAAAAAAAAAAAAACAAAAGCTACAGAAGATATGAAATGTGATAAATCTGAACCCTGAAAAATTACAGTAAGACTCCATTAGTAAAAAACTAAAAATGTAAAATGGATACACAACTATAATTACTCATCACTTGAAAAGCTACTTGTATTATGGAATTGTGCGCCTCGCATTTAAATGCATAAGTTTAATTTAACAAATAGATACAACTATAAAGCAAATGATATTTATCTGTATTTTAAAAACACGTACAAAATCATTAGCCCAAATGGCTGAGGATCCCCCCTAAAAGAAACCAAACAAAGAAAAAAAAAAAAAAAACTGATATTCCAACATAGCACATAAACATCGAACACATTTGACTGCAGGAACGTGCATGCAAGTTGCAATTGGTAACGGCCATTAACAAATAATAAATATGACTAGCTTTTTATAAGATCAAAACTCAAAAGCGATCCTTCCGTTTCCGACCCGTGTACTTGGTATCCGGAGGAACAGCATTTCCTCTTCTTCTCATTTGCTCCTTCTTCCTTAGTATCCATTCCTTCTTTCCCTTGCCGCTCTTATTATTCTTTTTCTGTTTTTTCCTCGGTCTATGCCTGTCTGAGATACATACCTGCAATATTTTTATTTTTGTTTGATTAGTTAGTAAGGACGGATAAAACAATGGCATTTACATAACTTGTCCACATCTATTGCATTTCCAAAATCTGGAATAAATTTAGTGATCTATAACCAACTATAAATTGGTTTATGAATGTAGTGATCTATAAATATAACCAACTAATCAAATAAAGCAAAAATTAATATCAGGGGCTTTGTAAACAAAGCTATATTTTAACGAAGATTAATTTTTAAAGAACTCATCATATAAATTGAATTCATAAATGTGGTAAGACTCACTGTCTGATTTTCTTCATCTTCACTGTCATCGTCAGAGCAACTCTCCCCATCCCCATCTTCATTTTTACCTTTGGAAATGGATGCATTTACTGAACGTTGACCACACGTGAGAACAAGGAACTCCTTTCTCCTCTTAGAACTATCATAAGACAATTGTTCTCCAGTTAGTGAAACACCATGCTCAAGAAGGCTAGGCAATGATGCTTTTCAAAAGAAATCATAGCTAGAAACCACATCAAATTAAACACTACACCCCCACAACCAAATAAAATTTTTCTTGAGTGTACATAATTGCCAATAAATCTATAACTACATGGAGGAGCGAATCAACATTGCACCAATGGTGTCCAGATATTTCACATTGTGATCATCCTTGTCCCATCCTTTAACCTTATAGCATATGATAGAGGCAGTAGTAGACCCACAATATGCCTAGGGGTAATTTTTAAGCTTTTAAGATACCTAAGATAAATGATAGGCTACCACAAAATTTATTTGATAAAATGTTTAGACATTTTTGTATTTATCTATCATTTCGTGTTTTTCTTGTTATTTTTTATTGTGATTGTGAAACATTGACAAATTTAAAATTTAGACTTTTCTTTGATATTGTTATGTATTCATTCTTCTGGACTTGCATTAATCTTATAATTTGGCCACCTTGATAAATATTTTATGGCTCCACTCCCAGCAGTGGGTGGTGCATATTTTCATGTGAGGAAAGTATACAGCTTAAGATGGTTCATTTTAAGATATATAATAAATAATAAATTTCAGCTGGTTTTCACAAATATTGCTAAGCAAAACAAGCAGTGACAGGAGAACAGATTTGTACTATAAAAAAGATGAGCTTCTTTTACTTTTTATCTCAGTAAAAGATAAAAATATTGCATGGATATTTTTCACAGATTGCTAGTTCGTAACATGACTCCTTGACCCGAAACTATGACTACAGCACTTACCAAACACTAGAAAACAAGTCAAAAACAATTGTGCTGACTGGTAGAAAAAACACTATAAAATACATAAAATATTTTTCCAAGGCATTTTTTTTATGAAACAAATGAGGCATGGTAGTACTATAAGATTTATTTATTACCTGTGTGGAAAATCCACCACTACACCACCAGCAAATCCAGCATGCATTGCAGCATTTAAAATCAATTCACGTTGGTCTATATTTTCAGGATACACTTGAAATACTGCTCTAGCTCCATTTGCTAAGCATTTGTACAAAGTTGTAAAAAAGGCCCTACAGAAGAAGTTGAGATTATATATTATTAGAGCAACAGAGAAAAGTAGATAGGTTCCCGAATATTGAATCTCACTAAGATAGTGAGATGCAAAGAAACGCAAGTTTCCACATGCTTAAAGTTAAAAAAGACCCAAAATATAAAATTTAGAAAAAATAAAAAGCAGTACAATAAACAAGGAACATACTTCAATCTTAATCGAGGGTTGTGAGAGGATTTATCAGCATTGCATAACCACTGCATATCATATAAAAGTTTGCCTCGTCATATAAATGTCCACAGAATTAATAATGAAAATGAGATGCTCTCAATCAAACTTGGTAGAAAAAGAGCACTTATTCATGTAAAATTACCCCCAACCCAAAATAAAAATGGCATATACAAGAGCTGTGCATTCAACATATGTATCATTTCCTTCACCCCTTGAGAGCTATATGCCCAAACTCAAAGTTCTTACATGTTTCACATTTAACACGGTGCTCATTTTGTAATAATCTTTAATATTGAAAGCACACCTGAACAGCAGATATACTGATGGCCCCGTCAATAACTCCAGGACGAAACCCTAAACCCTGAAATCAAAGACAAAACGTAAGGCAGGATGCAGAGCATGCATGCCATTTTCATTTTTAAGAACAAGTCATTCAGTGCACACAAATATCATGACCAAAAACACGCACAAAAGAGTATTATAACATAGAAAAGGAAATTAAAAGTGCTTAGAAATTAGAACACGATAACATTAAACTGGAATAGAATTAACAATAAGACCGATTAAGCAGAAAACAGGTAAATAGTATATACCTGACCCATGTCACCAAGTAAAAGGTCACCCTCAACCTCTCGCTCCAACGCAACATCTACCAGTTAACAAAACAAATAAAATTAGCAAAAAAATAAAAATGCAAAATAGATAGGAATAACAAACAACACTTAAAAACAATGGAGAAGATAACATACTAAGCATTGATGCTGAAATGTCAAGTCCAATCCAATGGTGTCCATTCTCGGTGAGTGTCTCACCGCTAAGTCCCGATCCACAACCTACGTCGATCATTCATAAGCCATAACAATTTGATGAAAGCGAGACAGAATAATTAAATTAATTAAGTTAAATTAAAATTACCGATATCAAGGAGTAATTTAGGAACGCCGTCATCAGGCAAAGCAAGTAGTTCAAGAGCTCTCTCTGACAGCGTCGCCTGTTTGGCACAGAGAAATTAATAAATGAATTTCACAAAGAAAGAAGATTGAATTGGGAATGAGAAGAAGAAGAAAGGGAAAACCTGAATTTGAACAATTCGGGAAGAAGAAGTGTACTTGCGAGCTTCGGCATCGTCGTAGAAAATCTCAGGCGGCGCAACCACCTCTGGTCTCGACGCCATCCTTTCACAACGCCAAAAACCCTAAAACCCACACACCACCGTTACACTATTTATTTATCACAATATATCTATCTACTTTATTAAATTGGGAATTAGGGATTTCCATTCATTATAAAACTTGCTAGCAACCCATCTTTATTATTTTGATCATATTTTTTATTATTAGTTAAAATTTATTAAAAATTATGAAATTTTATTTTATAAATTTTACAAGATCATGATTTTAAAAAATTTAATTAACAATAAATATATTAAGACGGCGTTACTTAAAAGATAATACATCAATAATTTTCTCTAATTTTTTTACATGTAAACTGCATTATTAATTAGGTTTAAAATATCATTAAAAGAAACGTTTATGAAGTGGACAGTTAATACAAAAAAAAATTATGAAGTTAATCATTGAAATATATAAATATTTATTCATTTAACTTCCATATTTTGTCATTGTAAATTTTTTTATATTATTAACTAATTAATAGTTATTATAAAATTTAATAATCCATCGTATATATAAATTTATAATTAGATAACCGTGTAAAAAATAACACAAGCTAGAGTGAACAACTAGTTAATATGGTTTATGGTGGACTAGTGTACAAGGATCGTCAAATTTATCAGTTGAATATTGAACGATCCATATGAAATCCTTGCAATCGATTGTATCAATTAAGATGAAAGTGTGTTTGGAATAGTTACGAAAATTAGATTATTTCAATAATCGATTATATGTATAATCGATTGTTGTTATAATTAATTATAATCAGAATCAATTTTTGTTTGGATAAGTTTGTTGAAAAGTGATTTAAAAATAATTAATTTTGTTTGGATGCAGCAAAAAATTAGTTTTTTCAAAATAAAAGAATGTGAAAATAGTTGAAAAGAAAAATAAGCTGTTGGAAAATAATTATAAATTACAAATTTTTAGATTAAAAAAAATAACTTATTTTTCAGAAAAAAATAACTTTTTTCTAAATTAAAGCTAAGTTCCCAAACATGTTTGATTATTTTAGAAAAAGCTTTTTTTTTTTAGGAAAACAGCTGAAATCATAAGATTTTAGCTGTCCCAAACATGCTATGAGTTTTTTCTTTTTTTATATATAATAACAATGAGTTTTTTTTCACAAATTTGTCCCATACTTATTAAAGTAATGTCAGTCGTGTCAAATGTGTATTTAGTGAGCGGTGCCAAAGAGAGAACTCTAGAAGAGAGGCAACGGGGTGGATGGAGATGGTCGTTGATGGGTGGCAATGGCAATGATTGAAGAGCTCATAGAGAAGACTCATATATTGCTTCCTATTGGCTTCAAGGATTGCGAGGTTTGTGACCATGAAAGCGACATTGACAAATGGGTATCACATAATCGTTCACATTCCTTTGTCTTTGGAAAATACCCACCTTTTGTATGATAAAATGCCGCAACAAAGAAACACACAAACTATTGGTGTAAATTGCCTAAGTTAAGTTGAAATTAATTTAATTTTCAACCCAGCCAACTTAAATATAATTGGGTTGGATTGGATTCACTTTTTTTTAGCAACCCAACTTGATCCTTTTTTTTGTCATGGGTAAGAAATTACAGGTGTCCTCCAACCTACTAGGTCAGAGACTAATCCCGCTCGTGGTGAGTGAGCTTTGCTGGCTCAAGGAAATTTTGCACACGGAAGGAATCAAACACGTGTTCTCCCACTAAATAGATCGTTCCTCCTCATGTGAACACAACAAGGCCTTACACCATTACGCCAACCCTTTGAGTTACCCAACTTGATCTTAATTGGGTTAAGTTGGGTGTGTCATCTAGTTGAGTAGTTAAAAAAAATTAGTCACCTTTTTAACTCTTTTAACTAAAAAAAAAAACTCTCAAAATCAATATTGATTCATCTTAATTCAGCAATATTTTTTTTTTGACGGCCAGCGGTAGTACTTATAACACACAAAAATAATACTTTTTCAATCACATCATATAACATAGAAAAATTATATTTGAACACCCAATATGCTAATCTACACATAGTGAGAGAGAAAAAAATATAGGTATGATAAGTGATATGATATGATAGGAATAAGAGAGAAATAGAGATAAATAAAAAGTGTTAATAGGATGTTTAAAAAAATAAAGTATTCAAATATCATGATTTTATATCATATCTATCATTTTCTCTCTTTATTTTTTTTTCCTCTATTTCTCTCCTCCATCCATTCCAATCCACCCCAAAATGAAATGGACCAGTAACATTCTTACTCTCCTCTTTGTGATTGCTCCACAAATATTCGCTCATCACCCAAACGCCACCACCCTCTGCGATTGCTGCTAAAAGTTCCGTACATCACCCAAACACCACCACCCTTAGATCACCCTTTCCATTTTTTTTATCCATAGGAATTGAAGACAATATCAAAAAGTTTACAACACTTACGCATCCTGCTCAACCAATTGAGCTAGACCCCTTTGGTAGATCACCATTTCCATTTGCTAAAATAAAAATATTAATTAGGAAGTATACAAAAAATAATTACAAAAATAATATTTAGACACCCATTATTTTAAAACACCATTAAGATCTCTCACTTTTGTTTATCTCTTTCTTCTTATCATTATATCACATCATTTATTATATTTATATTTTTTCAGTGAAAAAAATCATACCTATATTTTCATATATTCAAAATTATGTTGTTTACATGTTAGCCTACTAAATATCTAAGAATCAATTGTAGTTTCGTGTCCAGCATGAATTTGCTTGCATATCAGCATTTAATTTGCATGCGTGGCAGTGGACCTACCTACAAGTTAGAAACATAAGGAGATTTTTTGCCTAACCCAACCGTGCATGCATGCATTGCTTTGTTTTTTCACTTTTCACGCAACAACCAACCACGAGGAATTCATTTCGACTAACAGAACTCAGAATTTGCGGCAGAGTGATAAAGTACACTTTGCATTTTCTATTTTCCCAATCAGAGACCTATAACTATAATAAGACACACCTCTAATAATGATGAACCTCTTCAGCCATTAATTCACTTTCAAAAACCTTTGATTCGTTCCAAACTCGTGTGAGAGAGAGCAAACATGTCGTCAGTAACCTACAAAGCCTGTTACACCGTGAAGCCTATGGAGCCAACACAGTATGGACGCGTACCTTTATCTGAATGGGATCAAATTGGCACCATAACTCACCTTCCCACAATCTACTTCTACCGTCCCTCACAAAACTGGCTATCTCCAAACTCCACCATTGCTTCCACCTTGAAAGACTCATTAAGCAGAGTCCTAGTGCCGTTTTATCCACTAGCCGGTCGTTTACATTGGATAAACAACGGTCGTTTAGAGCTTGATTGCAACGCCATGGGGGTTCAGTTCATTGAAGCTGAATCCTCATCAAGTTTAGAAGACCTCGGTGACTTTTCACCCTCTTCAGAATACCACTACCTTGTACCCACAGTAGACTACACCCTCCCAATTCACGAGTTGCCCTTGGTTCTGGTTCAACTAACGAGATTCAAGTGCGGTGGCATTAGCATTAGCATAACAATTTCACACGCCGTTGCTGATGGACCAAGTGCGTTGCACTTCGTTTGTGAGTGGGCGAGGCTTACACGCGGTGAGCCTTTGCAAACGGCGCCGTTTCTTGACCGAACGGTGTTTCGTGCCGGAGAGCCTCCTTTGGTGCCGCTAACGAAATGTCACGTTCACACGGAGTTCGAGCACCCTCCGTTATTGCTCGGCCAAACTAATAACACAGAGGAACGGAAGAAGAAGACCACGGTGGCTATTCTGAAAGTGAGCAAAACCCAAGTTGAGACACTGAGAAAGACAGCGAATGAGAGTTGGCATAGACCTAATCGTGGTTACACTCGTTATGAGAGTGTGACTGGTCACGTGTGGAGAAGTGCATGCAAGGCAAGGGGGCACAAAGAGGACCAACCAACAGCGCTTGGTGTTTGCGTTGACTCGAGGAGTCGCATGGAACCTCCTTTGCCAAAAGGGTATTTTGGGAATGCCACTTTGGATGTGGTTGCTACTAGCCTCGCGGGTGATTTGGTGTCAAAGCCTTTGGGGTATGCGTCTAGTAGAATAAGAGAGGCCATAGAGAGGGTTACTGATGAGTACGTTAGGTCGGGGATTGAGTTCTTGAAGAATCAAGAGGATTTGAGTAGGTTTCAGGATCTTTATGCTATAGGGAGTGAGAAGGGGCCTTTCTATGGGAACCCTAATCTTGGTGTGGTTAGTTGGTTAACATTGTCAATCTATGGCGTTGATTTTGGGTGGGGGAAGGAGGTTTATATGGGTCCAGGGACACATGGCTTCGATGGAGATTCTTTGCTTCTTCCTGGTCCAGATGGGGATGGATCTTTGTTGCTTGCTTTGTGTCTGCAAGTGGTCCATATGGATGCGTTTAAGAAGCATTTTTATGAAGACATTGTGTCAGAATCATGCGAAGATTGAAAGGGAACACACTTGCATGCAGCAAGATACAATTGGACACAGCTTCTCAGCTTAAAATTATTAATAACCTAAATAAGATAAGGAGGAGAAATTTAATTAAATATGAAGGTTGGTTATGTGCATGTAAACCATATACTAATTTCTTAACCATTGTGTTACCTTCTTGTTTTATCTATAACAATAATAAAGGATTTGGCTTACATTTTTTTTTTTCGACCTTTTTTTTTTAAATTAATTCTGCAAATCATCCCATATCTCTTTCAACGTCCTCTCTCACTGGTCACTAATCCTCTCAATAAAAATATATTATTATTTAATGACAGCTGACATAATTAGTCTTGAGAGTTAATTATTTACATCCCTCGGTAATTTTTTATTTTTTAGTAAATAAAAAATAAAAAAGCGGACAGACATACATGGGTTACTTATCGAGTGTACGTAAAATAGATTTACTTCCTTTTGTTTATGCAAATATGATTGTTCTACGATTCTATCATTGATAAAAATAAAAAAAAGTTGTTTGATAATTATGGTCCTCTAGCTACCATGAAGGCCCAAAAGGATGGGGTGAAAGTGTACTCTCGACCCTTCATAGATCACACTTCAGTTAGGGCATTGAGGCAAGGTCGTGGACAAAGCACAAAGATCATAAGCGCTGGTAGCTGGTTCTGTGGTTCATCAAAGGATTGTGAGATTCTCCCTTAATTTACACTGTATGTTGGATTATCCTAGATTTTTTCACCAACCATTAGGAGGATGTGATATATAGACGAAAGAAGGTAAGGCTGTTTTGAAGTGAAGGGACGTTTCAGGGGGCGGACCTTAGCGGTGGCTGAAAAAGAGCCTGAACTGGCTTCAGGGTGGAGGTTCGACGATCGTTGGAGGAAGAAGAGTCTCAGTGACTTCAAAAATGGGGAAAAAGATGGTTGAAGGAAGATCAAAGAAAGGGTCTCCATTTTACATGGATCCACCACCAATTTCATCGAGTTTCAATACGTTTGACTAATCACTCGAGATCGCACAGCTACCTCTGATGCCATTATTGGAAAGAGTAATGATACACATACATCCCACTATTTTAAACACCCTAATAACATCTTTTATTTATTTCTATCTCTCTCTTTTTATCACATTATAAATCTTATTATACCTATATTTTTTATTTTTTTTCCTCTCTCTCATTAGATGTTACATAACATTATGGGAGTATACCCAACATTTTTCTATTGGAAAAATCCTTTCGCACACAACAATGAGTATGAAAGGATAGAATGTACACAAAGATACATCATAAATAGAAATAACGAAAGAATACAAATTTAACATGATTTGACACCTGTTGTTTATGTCCACGGAAACATTTTAATAAATATTCATTATCTCAAATAAAATTGCAAGTTTTTTTGGATAGATCGGAAAAATTCTCCCCATTGGATGACTTTCCTCTCACTTGGGTAGTGCTTTTTCTCTTCACAAAGACCCCTTTTATATATCTTGCATCTTAATCTTAAAAACAAATTGATAATAACCTAAATATAAATTATAAGAATAATATTTTATCTATAAGAATAATATTTTTATCTTTAATTGATTAATTAAGTATTCATCTACAGGTAATTGAGAAGGAAGTGTTGATTAAATATTGTCTCTGAAGAATAAATTACAGATACTTTTTCGAAAGCTTTAAAAGTTGAGCTGTTTTACACTTAAATTAAGAAAATGCTTAAAATAATATACAAAGGGCAATTAGTGTGAGTAATTAAATGAAGCTATATTTACAGCTACCAAAATAATGCCTTGGCGTTAACTTGTAACCCCGCCTTTTTTAATTGGATCAAAGTTTTCCTTGTGGTTTACAGTATAAGATGTAGTCAAACTAATATAACACTGTCCAGGATAGTAATTATAAATGTCATTACTTGATATACGTTACCTCATTTTGTTTTCTATATTTTATTGTAACCAAATGCTTGTAAAAGGAAAAATTATTGAGTAGTTTATGTGGTGGTTCATGGTCTCAACCGTTTTTTTTATATAATATATATTTAAGTTTTTTAATTAACGAAAAAATAATTAACTAAGTAATCAATTGTATTATATAAAATAAAAATTAATTAATTAAGATGATGATATATAATCTCATATCACCTGATAATTTTTCAAATAAATTGGCATAGCCGTATGTGAATATCAAGCATCAAATTCCACCTGAAATATTGATCATTCCCAATTTCCCATCCTCTCAGCTGAAAGCTATCAACATAACATGCACTGCATTGCATTGGGTTTCATCCAACAACCAACCACCGTGAGAAATTCATTCCAAACCAGATTGAAAAACGTTTTACAATATTTCTTATTTTCCTTATCAGATTGAGACCTATAACTGAACGATGGCACCTCTAACGAACCTCTTCAATAGTTAATTCACGTATAAAAACCTTTGATCCTACACTCGTGTGAGAGAGAGAGCAAGCATGCTAGTAACCTTCAAAGCCTGTTACACCATGAGGCCTATGGAGACAACATGGTGCGGATACGTACCTTTATCTGAAGGCGATTCCTTCTGTGCATGTTGTGTTTAGGGGGTTCTAAACCCCCCGCCCTCTGACATGGACCATTTATATGGTGACATCTGTCCGCATTAGCCATGTCACGACCACTAGATTTGACCTGGGGTATTTGCTATTTTTGTCCTTAGTTGTGGGTTACTTTACAATTTCACAATTTATTAATTTATTATTTTTAATAACCTTTATTAAATTCTTTATTTTCAAAGGGTTTTTGCGATTTTTATCCATTAGTTGCGGGGTCAATTTGCAATAAGAATCCCTCTCTCACTTCAAACAGTGACGACATTGACATTGATTGTTTGCATTTATGTGTTTGTTTGTGAAGCCCATCTTTGTTTCCCTTTTTTTGTCTTTGCTTTAAACTAAATTTCATTTAGTTTATGCAGTGGTGGTTACAAAAAAATTGACATATCGTGTTTTTGTGTTGAGGGTGAAATGAAATGGACGAATGTGGTTACAGTGAAATGAAGAACCCTTTTTTTTCTTGATTCCCCTAAATCTGATCAAGATGAGTCGACAATCGAACCATCCATCTGGTCACTGATTCAAAAATGCGTCGTTGGACTCCGCCTAAGACGAATTGAAATGTCGATGTCATCATTGGTTTAAAGTGTGCCGGCTAGTTGTACAAACTCTTCACTGGT
Source organism: Pueraria montana var. lobata (assembly GCA_026413185.1). Classification (NCBI taxonomy): domain Eukaryota; kingdom Viridiplantae; phylum Streptophyta; class Magnoliopsida; order Fabales; family Fabaceae; genus Pueraria; species Pueraria montana. The sequence goes on along the minus strand of CM048649.1, from coordinate 67,201,323 downwards.
TCGAAGAACGCCGGTGGGTGAAAGCTCTTTCACAATTTTGTAGTTGTGAGTGAGAAGGAAAACGCAAAATAAATTAGGCTTTTTGATTGATTTTAAATTAGATTATTTCAATAATCGATTATATGTATAATCGATTGTTGTTATAATTAATTATAATCAGAATCAATTTTTGTTTAGATAAGTTTGCTGAAAAGTTATTTAAAAATAATTAATTTTGTTTGGATGCAGCAAAAAATTACTTTTTTCAAAGTAAAAGAATGTGAAAATAATTGAAAAGAAAAATAAACTGTTGGAAAATAATTATAAATTACAAATTTTTAGATTAAAAAAAACTTATTTTTCAGGAAAAAAATAACTTTTTTCTAAATTAAAGCTAAGTTCCCAAACATGTTTGATTATTTTAGAAAAAAGCTTTTTTTTTTAGGAAAACAGCTGAAATCATAAGATTTTAGCTGTCCCGAACATGCTATGAGTTTTTTCTTTTTTCTTTTTTTATATATAATAACAATGAGTTTTTTTTCACAAATTTGTCCCATACTTATTAAAGTAATGTCAGTCGTGTCAAATGTGTATTTTGTATTTAGTGAGCGGTGCCAAAGAGAGAACTCTAGGAGAGAGGCAACGGGGTGGAGGGAGATGGTCGTTGATGGGTGGCAATGGCAATGATTGAAGAGCTCATAGAGAAGACTCATATATTGCTTCCTATTGGCTTCAAGGATTGCGAGGTTTGTGACCATGAAAGCGACATTGACAAATGGGTATCACATAATCGTTCACATTCCTTTGTCTTTGGAAAATACCCACCTTTTGTATGATAAAATGCCGCAACAAAGAAACACACAAACTATTGGTGTAAATTGCCTAAGTTAAGTTGAAATTAATTTAATTTTCAACCCAGCCAACTTAAATATAATTGGGTTGGATTGGATTCACTTTTTTTTAGCAACCCAACTTGATCCTTTTTTTTGTCATGGATAAGAAATTACAGGTGTCCTTCAACCTACTAGGTCAGAGACTAATTCCGCTCGTGGTGAGTGACCTTCGCTGGCTCAAGAAAATTTTACACACGGAAGGAATCAAACACGGGTTCTCCCGCTAAATAGATCGTTCCTCCTCATGTGAACACAACAAGACCTTACACCATTACGCCAACCTTTTGAGTTACCCAACTTGATCTTAATTGGGTTAAGTTGGGTGTGTCATCTAGTTGAGTAGTTAAAAAAAATAGTCACCTTTTTAACTCTTTTAACTAAAAAAAAAAAAAACTCTCAAAATCAATATTGATTCATCTTAATTCAGCAATATTTTTTTTTTTGACGGCCAGCTGTAGTACTTATAACACACAAAAATAATACTTTTTTCAATCACATCATATAACATAGAAAATTTATATTTGAACACCCAATATGCTAATCTACACATAGTGAGAGAGAAAAAAATATAGGTATGATAAGTTATATGATATGATAGGAATAAGAGAGAAATAGAGAGAAATAAAAAGTGTTAATAGGATGTTTTAAAAAATAAAGTATTCAAATATCATGATTTTATATCATATCTATCATTTTCTCTCTTTATTTTTTTTTCCTCTATTTCTCTCCTCCATCCATTCCAATCCACCCCAAAATGAAATGGACCAGTAACATTATTACTCTCCTCTTTGTGATCGCTCCACAAATATTCGCTCATCACCCAAACGCCACCACCCTCTGTGATTGCTGCTAAAAGTTCCATACATCACCCAAACACCACCACCCTTAGATCACCCTTTTAATTTTTTTTATCCATAAGAATCGAAGACAATATCAAAAAGTTTACAACACTTACGCACCCTGCTCAACCAATTGAGCTAGACCCCTTTGGTATATCACCCTTTCCATTTGCTAAAATAAAAATATTAATTAGGAAATATACAAAAAATAATTAAGAAAATAATATTTAGACACCCATTATTTTAAAACACCATTAAGATCTCTCACTTTTGTTTATCTCTTTCTTCTTATCATTATATCACATCATTTATTATATTTATATTTTTTCAGTTAAAAAAATCATACCTATATTTTCATATATTCAAAATTATGTTGTTTACATGTTAGCCTACTAAATATCTAAGAATCAATTGTAGTTTCGTGTCCAGCATGAATTTGCTTGCATATCAGCATTTAATTTGCATGCGTGGCAGTGGACCTACCTACAAGTTAGAAACATAAGGAGATTTTTTGCCTAACCCAACCGTGCATGCATGCATTGCTTTGTTTTTTCACTTTTCACGCAACAACCAACCACGAGGAATTCATTTCGACTAACAGAACTCAGAATTTGCGGCAGAGTGATAAAGTACACTTTGCATTTTCTATTTTCCCAATCAGAGACCTATAACTATAATAAGACACACCTCTAATAATGATAAACCTCTTCAGCCATTAATTCACTTTCAAAAACCTTTGATTCGTTCCAAACTCGTGTGAGAGAGAGCAAACATGTCGTCAGTAACCTACAAAGCCTGTTACACCGTGAAGCCTATGGAGCCAACACAGTATGGACGCGTACCTTTATCTGAATGGGATCAAATTGGCACCATAACTCACGTTCCCACAATCTCCTTCTACCGTCCCTCACAAAACTGGCTATCTCCAAACTCCACCATTGCTTCCACCTTGAAAGACTCATTAAGCAGAGTCCTAGTGCCGTTTTATCCACTAGCCGGTCGTTTACATTGGATAAACAACGGTCGTTTAGAGCTTGATTGCAATGCCATGGGGGTTCAGTTCATTGAAGCTGAATCCTCCTCAAGTTTAGAAGACCTCGGTGACTTTTCACCCTCTTCAGAATACCATTACCTTGTACCCACTGTAGACTACACCCTCCCAATTCACGAGTTGCCCTTGGTTCTGGTTCAACTAACGAGATTCAAGTGCGGTGGCATTAGCATTAGCATAACAATTTCACACGCTGTTGCTGATGGACCAAGTGCGTTGCACTTCGTTTGTGAGTGGGCGAGGCTTACACGCGGTGAGCCTTTGCAAACGGCGCCGTTTCTTGACCGAACGGTGTTTCGTGCCGGAGAGCCTCCTTTGGTGCCGCTAACGAAATGTCACGTTCACACGGAGTTCGAGCACCCTCCGTTATTGCTCGGCCAAACTAATAACACAGAGGAACGGAAGAAGAAGACCACGGTGGCTATTCTGAAAGTGAGCAAAACCCAAGTTGAGACACTGAGAAAGACAGCGAATGAGAGTTGGCATAGACCTAATCGTGGTTACACTCGTTATGAGAGTGTGACTGGTCACGTGTGGAGAAGTGCATGCAAGGCAAGGGGGCACAAAGAGGACCAACCAACAGCGCTTGGTGTTTGCGTTGACTCGAGGAGTCGCATGGAACCTCCTTTGCCAAAAGGGTATTTTGGGAATGCCACTTTGGATGTGGTTGCTACTAGCCTCGCGGGTGATTTGGTGTCAAAGCCTTTGGGGTATGCGTCTAGTAGAATAAGAGAGGCCATAGAGAGGGTTACTGATGAGTACGTTAGGTCGGGGATTGAGTTCTTGAAGAATCAAGAGGATTTGAGTAGGTTTCAGGATCTTTATGCTATAGGGAGTGAGAAGGGGCCTTTCCATGGGAACCCTAATCTTGGTGTGGTTAGTTGGTTAACATTGTCAATCTATGGCGTTGATTTTGGGTGGGGGAAGGGGGTTTATATGGGTCCAGGGACACATGACTTCGATGGAGATTCTTTGCTTCTTCCTGGTCCAGATGGGGATGGATCTTTGTTGCTTGCTTTGTGTCTGCAAGTGGTCCATATGGATGCGTTTAAGAAGCATTTTTATGAAGACATTGTGTCAGAATCATGCGAAGATTGAAAGGGAACACACTTGCATGCAGCAAGATACAATTGGACACAGCTTCTCAGCTTAAAATTAATAACCTAAATAAGATAAGGAGGAGAAATTTAATTAAATATGAAGGTTGGTTATGTGCATGTAAACCATATACTAATTTCTTAACCATTGTGTTACCTTCTTGTTTTATCTATAACAATAATAAAGGATTTGGCTTACATATTTTTTTTTCGACCTTTTTTTTTTAATTAATTCTGCAAATCATCCCATATCTCTTTCAACATCCTCTCTCACTGGTCACTAATCCTCTCAATAAAAATATATTATTATTTAATGACAAACATAATTAGTCTTGAGAGTTAATTATTTACATCCCTCGGAAATTTTTTATTTTTTAGTAAATAAAAATAAAAAGGCGGACAGACATACATGGGTTACTTATCGAGTGTACGTAAAATAGATTTACTTCCTTTTGTTTCTGCAAATATGATTGTTCTACGATTCTATCATTGATAAAAATAAAAAAAAGTTGTTTGATAATTATGGTCCTCTAGCTACCGTGAAGGCCCAAAAGGATGGGGTGAAAGTGTCCTCTCGACCCTTCATAGATCACACTTCAGTTAGGGCATTGAGGCAAGGTCGTGGACAAAGCACAAAGATCATAAGCGCTGGTAGCTGGTTCTGTGGTTCATCAAAGGATTGTGAGATTCTCCCTTAATTTACACTGTATGTTGGATTATCCTAGATTTTTTCACCAACCATTAGGAGGATGTGATATATAGACGAAAGAAGGTAAGGCTGTTTTGAAGTGAAGGGACGTTTCAGGGGGCGGACCTTAGCGGTGGCTGAAAAAGAGCCTGAACTGGCTTCAGGGTGGAGGTTCGACGATCGTTGGAGGAAGAAGAGTCTCAGTGACTTCAAAAATGGGGAAAAAGATGGTTGAAGGAAGATCAAAGAAAGGGTCTCCATTTTACATGGATCCACCACCAATTTCATCGAGCTTCAATACGTTTGACTAATCACTCGAGATCGCACAGCTACCTCTGATGCCATTATTAGAAAGAGTAATGATACACATACATTCCACTATTTTAAACACCGTAATAATATCTTTTATTTATTTCTATCTCTTTCTTTTTATCACATCATAAATCTTATTATACCTATATTTTTTATTTTTTTTCCTCTCTCTCATTAGATGTTACATAACATTATGGGTGTATACCAAATATTTTTCTATTGGAAAAATCCTTTCGCACACAACAATGAGTATGAAAGGATAGAACGTACACAAAGATACATCATAAATAGAAATAATGAAAGAATACAAATTTAACATGGTTTAACACCTTTTGTTTATGTCCACGGAAACATTTTAATAAATATTCATTATCTCAAATAAAATTGCAAGTTTTTTTGGAAAGATCGGAAAAATTCTCCCCATTGGATGACTTTCCTCTCACTTGGGTAGTGCTTTTTCTCTTCACAAAGATCCCTTTTATATATCTTGCATCTTAATCTTAAAAACAAATTGATAATAACCTAAATATAAATTATAAGAATAATATTTTATCTATAAGAATAATATTTTTATCTTTAATTGATTAATTAAGTATTCATCTACAGGTAATTGAGAAGGAAGTGTTGATTAAATATTGTCTCTGAAGAATAAATTACAGATACTTTTTCGAAAGCTTTAAAAGTTGAGCTGTTTTACACTTAAATTAAGAAAATGCTTAAAATAATATGCAAAGGGCAATTAGTGTGAGTAATTAAATGAAGCTATATTTACAGCTACCAAAATAATGCCTTGGCGTTAACTTGTAACCCCGCCTTTTCTAATTGGATCAAAGTTTTCCTTGTGGTTTACAGTATAAGATGTAGTCAAACTAATATAACACTGTCCAGGATAGTAATTATAAATGTCATTACTTGATATACGTTACCTCATTTTGTTTTCTATATTTTATTGTAACCAAATGCTTGTAAAAGGAAAAATTATTGAGTAGTTTATGTGGTGGTTCATGGTCTCAACCGTTTTTTTTATATAATATATATTTAAGTTTTTTAATTAACGAAAAAATAATTAACTAAGTAATCAATTGTATTATATAAAATAAAAATTAATTAATTAAGATGATGATATATAATCTCATATCACCTGATAATTTTTCAAATAAATTGGCATAGCCGTATGTGAATATCAAGCATCAAATTCCACCTGAAATATTGATCATTCCCAATTTCCCATCCTCTCAGCTGAAAGCTATCAACATAACATGCACTGCATTGCATTGGGTTTCATGCAACAACCAACCACCGTGAGAAATTCATTCCAAACCAGAGTGAAAAACGTTTTACAATATTTCTTATTTTCCTGATGAGATTGAGACCTATAACTGAACGATGGCACCTCTAATGAACCTCTTCAACAGTTAATTCACGTATAAAAACCTTTGATCCCACACTCGTGTGAGAGAGAGAGCAAGCATGCTAGTAACCTTCAAAGCTGTTACACCATGAGGCCTATGGAGACAACATGGTGCGGATGCGTACCTTTATCTGAAGGCGATTCCTTCTGTGCATGTTGTGTTTAGGGGGTTCTAAAGCCCCCGCCCTCTGACATGGACCATTTATATGGTGACATCTGTGCGCATTAGCCATGTCACGACCACTAGATTTGACCTGGGGTATTTGCTATTTTTGTCCTTAGTTGTGGGTTACTTTACAATTTCACAATTTATTAATTTATTATTTTTAATAACCTTTATTAAATTCTTTATTTTCAAAGGGTTTTTGTGATTTTTATCCATTAGTTGCGGGGTCAATTTGCAATCAGAATCCCTCTCTCACTTCAAACAGTGACGACATTGGCATTGATTGTTTGCATTTATGTGTTTGTTTGTGAAGCCCATCTTTGTTTCCCTTTTTTGTGTTTGCTTTAAACTAAATTTCATTTATGCAGTGGTGGTTACAAAAAAATTGACATATCGTGTTTTTGTGCTGAGGGTGAAATGAAATGGATGAATGTGGTTACAGTGAAATGAAGAACCCTTTTTTTTCTTGATTCCCCTAAATCTGATCAAGATGAGTCGACAATCGAACCATCCATCTGGTCACTGATTCAAAAATGCGTCGTTGGACTCCGCCTAAGACGAATTGAAATGTCGATGTCATCATTGGTTTAAAGTGTGCCGGCTAGTTATACAAACTCTTCACTGGTTCGAAGAACGCTGGTGGGTGAAAGCTCTTTCACAATTTTGTAGCTGTGAGTGAGAAGGAAAATGCAAAATAAATTATGCTTTTTGATTGATTTTAAAAATATAAATAAAGAATTAATTGGAAATGAAAGAACTTATTAAAAGGTTATTAAAATAATAAATTAATAGATTTTGAAATTATAAAGTGACCCTGTTGTGGTGGCATTAGCATAAGTCTTTCAATTTCGCATGCAGTGGTTTATTCCATATCCAAAGTGGTATCACCAGGATTTGAATCTTGGACCACTTGGTTAAGGGACACAAGTCGCTACCACTTGTACCAACCAATGTTGGTGAGCAAAACCCAAGTTGAGACATTGAAAAGGAGAGCAAATGACAGACCTAGAAACGGTTGTGGTTATACTCGTTATGGTCACATATGGAGAAGTGCATGCAAGGCAAGGGGGCACAAACAAAACCAACCAATCGCGCTTACTGTTATAGTTGACTCGAGGGGTCGCATGGAACCTCCTTTGCCAAAAGGTTATTTTGGGAATGCCACTTTGGATACTGTTGCTACTAGCCTTGTGGGTGATTTGGTGTCAAAGCCTTTGGGGTATGTGTAACACCCTAAAAATTACAGCTCAATAAATATGTATTTGTGTGATTGAATTGTGATTTAATTGGGAGTTATTTGTTTTAAATAAAATATAATTAGTGATTAATTAAGTAATTAAGAAAAATAATGGAAAATAAATAAAATAAGTATTACTTAATAATGATTAAATAGAGACATTAAAAATTTGTGGAGGTAAGTTCAAAATTTGAAAAGTCAAAGATAGACTCATCTTGGTCAAGAGTCAAAGGAAAGGGATTTGGTCAATTCATTAATGACATTATGGTAAATATGTGAAACTTTTGTTTAAAATGAAAAATTAGAGTTTTAATGATACAAATTATTTACTAATAAGTTGGTAATAACTTAATTAAGTCCAATATTATTAATTCAAGTCTAGAAAGAACTAGATAGAAATAATAATAGAATTAGTGGTTTATATGACTTAATTAAATTGTTTCATTGTTGAATTAGTTCTAAGTGACTGATTAATTAAAGAATCAATGAAATTGATGGAAATAACTTTATTAGGGATTTAATTAATTAATTTATGTCTTAGAAAAATAATAATTGAAGTGAGATTGAATTAAAATTCAATCTACATGATTGTTAGTGACCTAGATGACCAAAAATACATAGAGACCCTAACCCTAACCCTAAACCTAATGGGCCTCGTATGGGCCCAATTGAAAAACCAACATAATCCCTAATGCCTAGAAGTGTGAACCAGCCCTAGGAGAGAGAGGGAGGAGGCACTTTTTCACTTTTTGCTTTTTCTCTCTCCTATATGTGTGTGTGTGTCTCATTCTCTCATTTTCATTTTCCTTCTTCTCCAAGTTCTTCAAGTTTCTCTCCATCTTCTCTCTACAACTTTCAACTTCTCTCTAGGATTTAGACATCCAAATCTAAATTTCTACCGATTAATCTTGGATATATCGTAGAGGGGGACTAGAGCTATACAACCAACCCATTAGTGTTGCATTTGGTGGAGGAAACTAGGAGGTATGGAGGGGTATCTTTCTTTCCTAAGTTATTTTCTTGTTTTCTTGTTTAATATTGATTGTGATTGTTGTTGGTAGTCTATAGACACCATGGGTGTCACTAGAACTTTTGAAAAACTTGAAATGAGCTAGTTGTTATTTTTGCTCTGCAACTGTGTTTGATTTTTCGTCTTGGTTTTCTTGCATGATTTTGAGGATGTAAATATATTTATATATGTTTTGATTCCTCTAGATGTCATGGTATTTTTTTCATATTTTTTTTTAGCACTTTAACTATTTTTACCAGATTTATTTTCAAAAACTGTTGATTCTGAGAATGGGGCTATTTTGATTTTTATAAAATTTTTGGGACGTGATTTTGGAAAAATGGAACCATAGTTTCGTTTTATATACCATGAGGGTCATCTTTGAATTTTTTTAAAGTCATAAAAGCTTGGGAAGTATTTTTACCTATTTTCTCTTTGAAAAACTCAAAATCTGGATAATTGAGAGATAAAATGAAAAAAAATAACTTTTCCTGGGAAATTTGATCTGAGAAAATTGTGTAACTCATTTTGGACCATGTGGAGTGTCCATGAATTTTTACAGAATTTTTTAGGCGCTTTTTGTATTTAAGTGCATTTTCTCATTGTAAACTCTGTTCTGGAACAATATTGATGTTGAAATACACAAAGGGAATTTTTCGTGGTTGGAACATGCTGGAAAAATTATATGTGATAATAAACATGCTAGGGATGTTATATGTAAAATTTCATGAAAAAAAGATTTGAATTAGTATTTTCTAAAATTCCTAAAGTGTATTTTTCAGAGAGCATCCTACCACTATTTTTAATTCCAAAAATATTACTTGTGAGTTGAATTTGTGGGAGATAATTTTATGTGTTAATATATACATCCTGAGAAGTGTCTCTACAAAATTTTATGAAATTATAAGTTGATTTACTTAGTCAAATAATTTATGATTGATGATTTCAGCTTTATGCGTTTAATTGTAATGTACTTGGAATAATTGCCTAAGTGATGTTGTTTGGTTTATTTGTGTTAATGATGAAGTATTCCACCTAAAAAGGGGGATCTTCCCATAAATGTTAGTGTATTAATTATTAATGACTTTAGTGTTTGAATTATGATTTATTGACTATTACTATTTATCTTGTTTATAACTGTAAATTGGAGACCGGGAGGAATGTGATCCTCGGGCAATGAGTGCTGGAATATTGTTTGTGCATGTTAATTTTGTGATGGCTTGTTGATTGTGGGAACAAGAATATTGAATTCTTGGATGGCAAATGAACTCCAAACGAAGCGCATTTGTGAATACTAGGATGAAATTCTAGTAACTAATAATATTCACTATGAGCAATAGTGAATAAATTGTAATTAAACAGTGTGAATCTAATAATACTATGAATTGGTAATTAATCAGTACCTTTGCACGTGGAGGATGTCGGATATTTGGACTTAGAAGGAAATTTAGGACCCTTGCATGGACCTTGAGACTCGATAATTAAATCAAGCATAAAACTTGAGAGTGAGCAAGGATTTAATAAGATGTAATAATATAGAGAAAATCATGAATCGGGTCGTGATTAGGTGATGTGCATTACGCACGTGTGTTTTGTGGTTGATAAGTTATTGTTTGCTTCTAGACGTTGTGAGAAACGAAAAGAGGAGGAAGAACCTCTACCGTTGGGTTGGCGTGACCGTTGAAATGAAATTTGTTCGTGGATAAATGTTACACGTCGATTGAGAAGGATAACCTTACGTGATCTGAAGTCAAATGGGCAAGTGTTGAGAGGTCATGTGGAGGCTTTATCTACGGTGAGCATTATACTTGTGAGATGACGGGGTCGTAATGTTTAACCACTGTGATAGTGGGGGAGTTGGATCTCTGTGTTGTATGTCTGGGACATATGTTGATTGAGGACCGCCGTCAAGTACCTTTGGTAGAAAAGCCCACACGGACCTGTAAATGATGAATCCCGATAGGGAGAGTGGTTGAGGAGTCAATCCTCAGAGATTGGATGACCTTACAGAGTGGTACCTAAGGTGTGCTCGCTGACTTGCTGTTTCTTGGGGATCTGGCGTCGAGTTTGTGGTTGTGTTTTCATAGTGCCGACTTGGCAATCCCGACAAATGCAAGGCACAACCGTGTTGGTGAAAGCCCTACCATTGTACCGTGGTGAAGGGTGTACTCCCAGCAAGTCATCCAACTTAAATTATGTAAGTGCACTGAGTTCTGGGAGTTCCAGTGGCAGCGAGCCCGAGTTGTGATGAGTTAAGGACTAGTCCGAAATGTGTTTAGGGTTACGAGTGAGACCCGTGAAAGTACCACATCGAGGTGGTTGACGTTGTGTGCTTGTGATTGTTTGTGACCGAAAGGTCGTTTGGTTGTTGGTTTAGAGGAGGAAAGAGACTCACTCCATACACCCTTATTTTTCAGATTTAGACGAATGATCTTGTGCAAACAACGAAGATGGAATGAAAGGCTACGACAAGCACTGTGAACACGAGTGGATGCTTTAAGAGAAAAAAGAGGATCCTTCTAGGAAGCTACTTGGGTTAATTGGGTATTTTGAGATTTTCATTGAGTCACTGCTATGAGTCCCAGTCTTTTCCTATATAAAAGAAGGTAGACTAGATTTTAATATTATGATGTACAATTCTTTATATGTGGCTCAAATGTATGTGTTAAATTCCAAGAATGTAAATGCATGAGTATATTCTATGTAATAGAATAGTATAATGATGGATTTGAGGATGTTCTTAATTAAAGAAGATTTTGTTATGTTTCATGGTTTGCAACGAAGTCAATGTCTTATAAAATGAGTTTGATTTATTAAGACAATATTTCATTAAAAGGGATTTTGATATGTTAATAAGTTATTATGGATGATTATCGTTTGGAATTTTAAGTAACAACGTTTTAAAGGAAAAACAAATTTTCCCGTATTTTAAAGGATGTTTTCAATAATTTGATATCAAATTACTTCTCAAATTTCTTAATAAGAAAATCTTTAATAATAAAAATGGGTGTTAAAGTATGCGTCTAATAGAATAAGAGAGGCCATTGAGAGGGTTACTGATGAGTACGTTAGGTCGGGGATTGAGTTCTTGAAGAATCAGGAGGATTTGAGAATGTTTAACAAGATCATGAACCAGATAGTGAGAATGAGCCTTTTTATGGGAACCCTAATTTGCCAGTGGTTAGTTGGTTGACATTACCGATCTATGGCATTGATTTTGGGTGGGGAAAAGTGGTTTATATGGGTCCAGCAACACATGACTTCGATGGAGATTTTGTGCTTCTTCCTGGTCCAGATGGGGATGGATCCTTGTTGGTTGCTTTAGATCTGCAAGTGGTGCACATGGATGCGATTAAGAAGCATTTCTGGGTCTTGATTTTATTTCCTTTGCTTCATGGGTACTTAAAGTTTAATTACATCTTGTTGGTGATAAAGTGGTTTGTGCATATGTTTTTATTAGGGGTCTCAGTATCATGAACTTTTCTTTTGGTTGCTTTGCTTTGTGTCTGGTTTTCCGTGTTTGATTCGATGTCATTTTCAGGTGCTTGTATGGTTTGATGATTGATGAACATGTTACAGAGGACTTGGACACTGAATAAGCGAAGTGGTTTGGAAATTCTTGTGAGAAGATGGTCAAATTTCACTTCGTGGAATGGTGTCTATTTGATATTTAATGAAATACGCAATAGTTGTTTAAGCTTTTGGTGATACCCTTTTATCTGAAATTTGGTATATTGATCACTGTCATATGTTGCAGAAAACAAAATATATGAATGATCAAAACATGAAATGTGTTTAAAAATATACTTCTTATACAACAGAACATCATCATGCCACTTAAAATGGTGAGTATAAATGAGATAATTCCTAATCATATTTTCTTTCACCCCAATCCCTATCCAATTTTCCTCCTAATTTCTTAATGATTGTGTGTTACTTTTGATAACATAATCTTAAACTTTTTCATGGTTATTTTTGTGTATTTTTCTGTTAATCTGCTTCTTTGCAGGATAATCAATTAGAAAATTAAAATATATTATTTTTCATTCTTAAATTTTTTTTATCTGGAAAACAATTAAAAAATTAAAAATAAGAGAATGTATTCATGCAGCAAATTGCACGGGCCTAAATTAAAGATAAAGTGATAATTTAATATTTACACAAATAAATAAATTAAGTTCAATTAATTAGTTTAATTAAACAAAATTAGTTCCTAATTAGTAATTAAATGAAAATTATTTGCTAATTTTGATATGTAATTTGCTAAATTATTACGAGTATCAAAATGAAAAAATAGAGTTTAATAATATATAATAGTGAAACTAATTTTTGAATTTACAAGAATGAAAAAATATTTATTTTAAAAAGTATTTAAAATTTTAGTTTATTGATAATGAAAATACAAATTAATATAGTGTAGTCATTCGAAACTTTTATTTTGCAAATTTGTGAAAATTAATTTTAATTGATGGAAGAATTAATTGTGAAAACTTTTACTTCTTTTAAAATGCTTTCAAATTTATAACAAATCACAAATTTATAAATGACATTATGCAGTTTTCTTAGAAGGGGATTCATTTTACCTATGTTTGAGTGATTGAATTTAAATGTGCTTTTATTTGCCAATGGTTAAGGATTAAGTTTTGTAACCTTTTTTATTAAGTAATTGTTGAATGATTTGGTTATTTAAAGCAATTATAGTTTTTTTTAGAACAATTTATGCCTATATGTGGTATATATGGGTATTTATAAATCTACCTAAAATAATTAAGATTTATAATTAATGAGCAATAATATGATGTTAAAAATAAATGGAAATGTGTACAAATTGAAAAAGAATAAATATGTGCAATAATAATCACATGCATTGAGTAGGATTCCACTTTGTAGGTCATTGAATTTTTCTACAAGGGTTAAGGGCACATAAGACACTTAATTTTTGACACATGAAATCAAAAATAAATTACTTCAAGATGATCATCAATGATAACTGAATAGTAGGTGTTATTATGTAATTTTTATCTTCCCTTCCGTCAACATGAGTTTATATTATTGTCAATATACCATTTAAACTCAAAATAAAATATGGATTTAATTAAAAAATAGATATATTTAATATGAATTTGGAAGTGACAATGTGTGTGTGTGTGTATAAACGTAAAGGATTGAATATTATATAGGAAGTAAAATTAATGTTAAAATTATGTTGATAAATTTTTAATAGTAATTATATGTTAATATAATTTTTTTAGTATAATGTTTATAATTTAAAATATATATTTAGAATATAATATTATAATGATTTAATTTTAAAAAAACATGGACATAATTTCATATAAGGATCGAATATTATATATGAATTAAAATTAATGTTAAATTTATGTTGATAATTTTTTAGTAGTAATTATAAATTAATATAATTTTATTCATATAATGTTTATAATTAAATATATATATATATATATATTGTATATAATTATTTATTTCTATTATTAATTTTTTTAAAGTAGTTCCATTATTAATTTAAAACACTATTTTTTTCCTATTTGACAACGCAATTTAAAATTAAATAGATAATACTCAATAAGTATAATATAAATTTATAATATGATGTAAGAAAACACGGACATATTATTAATATTTTTATATAATAAATTTATCTTAAATTTATTATATATTGATAATCTTAATATATTTCCATGCACGGGTTATTATACTAGTTAATAATAAATAACTAATATAATTATTTTATAATATTAATTAGTCCACACATTATTGGAATATAAAATTCCAACATCTCTACATTCCTCCATATTGATTCCAGGTAATGTATTAATATTAGCATCTATTGCAAGTTCTCTCATTCTTACCCATAGCCAAACCATCAAGCTTTTATGCGTTCCTTTTCTGTGAAATGAGATGAGATTCTATTGTTGTGTTTTGGTGACTTTTGTTTTCTGAGTCTTGATTTTCTTTCCTTTGCTTCATGGGTACTTAAAGTTTAATTACATCTTGTTGGTGGGGGTCTCAGTATCATGAACTTTTCTTTTGGTTTTGCTTTGTGTCTGGTTTTCCGTGTTTGATTCGATGTCATTTTCAAGTGCTTGTATGGTTTGATGATTGATGAACATGTTGGAATTTTAATAAACCATATAAAACACCAAATGAGCACCAAAACACATTACGTCAGATTATCAAGAGGTTTTAAGAAATACCTGGATCCATAGAGTTTGATCAATACGCAGCAAAATCTAACAGCGGTAACGAACAATTGGTTTAATGACCTTCCTCAACCAAATCACCTTCTTTCTTATGGGACCTTCGTTTTCTCTTCTGATGGGGAGAGGAGAAACTGTTTCTTGATTTGGTGTATTGGGGACTATAACCATGCCTTAGGTTTTAACCTATTAGGGTTCCCATTATCCTCTAATGGGCCAAACTGGTTTCCGCTCATTAAGCCCATATCAATTTTTTGTTGGCAGTCTAATGGGCTCACTAAATTAGATCACTTTATATTGAACCCATCTAAACGTAAATAACTAATATAAATGTTATAATATAATATGTAGCCCATATTAATTAATTAGGAATTATAAAATTCCTAACAATCTCCCACTTGGGCTTCATATTAACCTTAGACATTTATATCACAAAATTCTTTAGGCACTCAACCGTACGTTATTTACTTTTAGACTCCTTTTATACAATCTAGTCCATCTCATATAGCAACAGGAAACCACTGCAGTTTTCATCACAATTCAGCGTGACTAAGCCACAATGATCACCACTGTTACTTATACTCAATGACATAGATCAAATATGGATAAGCGGCATGGAAATTACATGCGATGTGATCTTAATCATGTTTATTTCCAACTAGTCCAAACTTTATTCTTTATAGAGATCAATCCAAAACGCAATACAAATATTGCACACAAAACAAGCTCAGAATAGAATGATAAACATCAACTTTATTTCTGCAGAAAATCCAAACAATACAAATATCTGGAAAACATAAGATATAAAACATAAATGGGACTCCCACTAAACTAAGGTACTGTTAGGAACTACACCCATATGAGCAGTGTGCTCATGAAAAACTCTAGGTACCAAACCTTTAGTAAGTGGGTCAGCTAGCATGGAATCAGTCGCTGTATGTTCTATGGAAATCTGCCTATTCTGAACTCTTTCCTTAACAACCAGAAACTTGATGTCAATGAATTTTGACTTGGTTGTACTCCTATTGTTGTTGGAGTAAAGAACTGCAGAGTTATTATCACAATAAATTTTCAATGGTCTTTCAATGCCATCGACCACATGCAAACTAGTGACAAAGTTTCGCAGCCATATCCCGTGATTAGATGCCTCAAAACAAGCAATGAACTCCGCAGCCATGGTTGAAGAAGCTACAAGAGTCTGTTTAGCAGACTTCCAAGAGATAGCTCCTCCAGCCAACATATATATGTATCAAGAAGTGGAGCGTTTGCTGTCTTGACATCCAGCAAAATCAGAGTCTGAGTACCCGATGATCTCCAAATTGTCAGACTTCTGATAAGTGAGCATTTAGCCTTTTGTTCTCTTCAAGTAACGCATTACGCGTTTCACTGCCTTCCAATGCTGCAATCCAGGATTACTCAAGTATCTGCCTAGAACTCCTATGACAAATGCTATGTCGATACGAGTACAAACTTGAGCATACATCATACTTTCTACTGCTGATGCATAGGGAATCTTCTGCATCTCAATTCTTTCAAGGTCATTATTGGGGCATTGTTTGAGATTGAATTTGTCTCCTTTAGCTATTGGGGTATCTCCTGGTTTACTATCTTTCATGCCGAATCTATCAAGTACTTTATCGATATAGCTCTCTTGTGACAACCTTAGGATACCTTGAGAGCGATCTCGTAGTATCTTAATACCTAACACAAAAGAAGCTTCCCCAAGATCTTTCATTTCAAAATTTTTCGTTAGAAATCTCTTGGTCTCCTGCAAGAAGCCTATATCTCTGCTAGCAAGCAGTATATCATCGACATATAATACCAAGAATATGTATTTACTCCCACTGAACTTATGATATACACAATCATCAACTACATTTGCCTCGAAACCATAATAGGTAATGACTTGATGGAACTTGTAATACCATTGATGAGAAGCCTGTTTGAGACCATAGATGGATTTCTTTAGTTTGTACACCATGGACTTTGAGTCACTTAACACAAAGTTTTCTGGTTGCACCATATAAATCGTTTCTTCAATGTCACCATTTAGAAACGCAGTCTTGACATCCATCTGATGTAGCTCTAAGTCAAAATGAGATACCAGTGCCATTATAGTTCTAAAAGAATCCTTTGAAGATACTGGAGAAAAAGGTTTCTTTATAGCCAATGCCTTCCTTCTGAGTAAAGCCTTTAGCAACTAGACGAGCCTTATATCTCTCGATATTACCCTTTGAATCCTTCTTGGTTTTAAATATCCATTTACAACCAATAGGTTTCACACCTTCAGGCAATTCGACGAGATCCCAAACGTCATTGTCTTGCATAGACTTCATCTCATCCTTCATGGCGTCAATCCACTTTTTAGAGTTAGAACTGCGCATAGCTTGACAGAAGTTGATCGGATCATCCTCTGTTAAACCAACACCATCCTCATGTTCTTGGATTGGAGAAATATAATATAATCATTTGAGATTGCACTTCTCCTCTCTCTAATGGATCTCCTTAATGGCACTTCTTGAGGTTGTTGAGGTTGCTCTAAAGGTATTTGAGGGAGAACCTCATTGTTGTCTTGTTCTGGAACAATGTCAATAGTTTGAACATTGTCTTCTATTACTGGAGTTGTGTCTTGAATAGTAATAGGTACGAGGACTTGATCACTGTCAATAACAGGTTCTTCATCAAAGACAACATTCCTTATGTTCTCTTCCTTCCCAAACTCAACTTCCTCAAGAAATCTCGCATTTCCCGTCTCGAAAAAGGATCTTAAGGTGGGATTGTAAAATTTATAGCCCCGAGAGCGTTCAGCATAGCCAACAAAATAGCAGCTAATCGTTCTTGAGTCCAGCTTTCTTTCATGTGGGCTATAAGGCCGTGCCTCAGCTGGACAACCCCAAATGTGCAAATGTTTAATGCTTGGCTTTTTACCAGTCCAAAGTTCATAAGGGGTTTTGTTAACTGCTTTACTTGGCACCCTATTAAGGATGTAAACTGCGGTCTTTAAGGCTTCTCCCCAAAGTGACTCTGGCAAAGAAGAATAACTAATCATACTTCTCACAATATCCTTAAGAGTTCGGTTTCTTCGTTCTGCTACACCATTCATGCTAGGCTTGCCCGACATAGTGTATTGCGGAACAATTCCACACTCTTTGAGGAAAAGTGCAAAAGGTCTTGGACGTTGTTCTCCTGATCCGTCATACCTGCCATAGTACTCACCACCACAGTCAGATTTGCCAGCCTTAATTTTCTTTCCAAGTTGAAGTTCAACCTCAGCCTTGAAAGTCTTAAAAACGTCTAGGGATTGGGACTTCTCATGTATCAAATATAGGTAACCGTATCTAGAGTAGTCATCTATGAACGTAATGAAATATTGTTGTCCATTCCAAGAAGCTGTAGGAAAAGGACCACAAATGTCTGTATGCACTAGTTCTAAGACGTCTTTAGCTCTTTCGGCATCTAATTTCCTTATGTTTGTTCGTTTTCCCTTTATGCATTTAACACAGACCTCAAAGTACGATAAATCCAAAGGGTCAAGAATTTCATCCAACACAAGTCTCTGAATTCTCTGTTTAAAGATATGGCCTAAACGCTTGTGTCATAAGGTGGCTGAATTCTCATTCAATTTTCGTTTTGTACCACGTGAACTTGTTTGCAGTATTTCATTATAGGAACTAACAACATCAAGCATGTAAAGATTATCAATTAAAAAACTAGAACCAATGATATTTGAATTTTGGTAGAGACTAACTTTATTATTTCCAAATGAACAGGAAAATCCAAATTTGTCCAAACTAGAAATAGAAATCAAATTCCGTCGAAAAGACGGTACAACAAAAGTCTCAAATAAATCCAAATAAAATCCAGTTTTTAAGTGTAATCTAAAAGTTCCAATAGCCTCCACTGTAACCTTCCTGCCATCGCCCACAAAGATGAATCTTTCATCATCACTTGGCGGTCGGCTCCACAGGCAACCCTGCATAGTCATACTTATGTGAGTAGTAGCACCAGAATCCACCCACCAAGTATCTTTAGGTATAAAAGCCAAATTAACTTCAAAACAAACTAGAGTAAGAAATTTACCTTTCTTCACACGCCATGCGACATACTTGGGACACTCTTTCTTCATGTGTCTCGACTTCTTGCAAAAGTAACAGGTAAATTCCTCATCCTTCTTTTGTTTCTTTTGCTGAGAAGTCCCTTCCGCAACACCCTTAGTCTTCTTCCTTTTCTTATTCTGAGAGGTCGAAGTCAAGTGAACACTTTCAATCCTATCTCTCTGCAGCCTCTCCTCCTCTTGCACACAGTGAGATATAAGCTCATTGAGGGACCATTTGTCCTTCTGAGTGTTATAGCTCACTTTGAATTGCCCAAAGTGTGCAGGAAGCGAGATCAAAACCAAGTGCACGAGCAGGTCTTCACCAAGCTCTAACTTAAGTGACTTGAGTTTCGATGCGAGATTGGACATCTCCATAATGTACTCTCTTATGTTCCCTTTGCCTTTATACTTCATAGAGATGAGTTTAGCCAAAAGGTTACTCGTCTCCGCTTTTTCATTTTTGGCAAAGTATTGCTCAATTTCTTCAAGGAATTTCTTTGCACTTTGACCCTCAGAAATAGAGCCCCAAAACGCCTCTGGAATAGAGCGCTTCATGATCATAAGGCACATTCGGTTGGACTGATCCCACTTCTCAATTTTTGCCTCATTAGAGGTTTCTGGAGTGGAAATGGGTCGTTCCGTCCTCAGTGCCAAGTCCAAATCCATACAACTAAGAACAATTTCTACGGCTTCCTTCCAGACCTTAAAATTTGTCCCATAAATGTTATAATATAATATGTAGCCCATATTAATTAATTAGGAATTATAAAATTCCTAACAGAACATGTTACAGAGGACTTGGACACTGAATGAGCGAAGTGGTTTGGAAATTCTTGTGAGAAGATGGTCAAATTTCACTTCGTGGAATGGTGTCTATTTGATATTTAAAGAAATACGCAATAGTTGTTTAAGTTTTTGGTGATACCCTTTTATCTGAAATTTGGTATATTGATCACTGTCATATGTTGCGGAAAACAAAATATATGAATGATCAAAACATGAAATGAGTTTAAAAATATACTTCTTATACAACAGAACATCATAATGCCACTTAAAATGGTGAGTATAAATGAGATAATTCTTAATCATATTTTCTTTCACTCCCAATCCCTATCCAATTTTCCTCCTAATTTCTTAATGATTGTGTGTTATTTTTGATAACATAATCTTAAACTTTTTCATGGTTATTTTTGTGTATTTTTCTGTTAATCTGCTTCTTACGTGTGTTGAAAAGACAAGGGGCCCATGAAATTGATTTTGTTTGCACTTGTAGTGATATTCTTTTGTTGTAGATGGGTTTATGTAAATCTGAATTTTTTTTATTGTAATTTGTTCTATTAAGCTAGCTCACCGGGTCAATCACTATTTGATTTCCTTGTACCTGGGTTGATGAACAATTTTGTTTTATCAAAGATGAAGATATTTTAGTTGCTTAATCCTTACTAGCATATTATGTGGCTTTTGGCAGGTGGAAAAGGCGATGCATTTGATGCTTTGTCACTAGCATTGCAAGAAAAAGGTCTTTACACCATTTCCAATGATCAAAGTATTTGTGTTTTTTTTATTAAATATTGATTTACTGCAGGTGGAAAAGGCGATGCATTTGATGCTTTGTCACTAGCATTGCATTGCAAGAAAAAGGTCTTTACACCATTTCCAATGATCAAAGTATTTGTGTTTTTTTATTAAATATTGATTTACTGCAGGTAATTGAAAAAGAAATGTTGACTAAATTATAGATTTTTTATGAAATCTTTAAAAGTTGAGTAGTTTTACGAGTTAAAAAAATACTTAAAATAATATTTTTTCTGTTTCTAAATTTTTGATATTTTACTAATTTTTTAAAAGTTGAATAGTTTTACTAGTTAAAAAAATGCTTAAAATAATAAATTATAATTGTCCTTGTTTCTATTCCCTCCGTTTCAAATTATATGACGTTTAAGATTTTGACACAGGTATTAAGGAATGTAATTAATTTATTGAATTTCTTAAAAAATATTAGATAACTTCCTAATATACCCTTTATCTCTCTAATTGATTACTCATAGTACACTACTCCCACTAAGTATTAATTAAGGGTAATCTTGGAAAAAGATATTTAATGCAGCATTGATTTTGTAAAACGACATCTATTTTGGAACAATTTTTTTTTTCTAAAACGTCATATAATTTGGAACGGAGGGAGTATATTGTAATCAAATGCCTATAAAAGGGCATATAGCTGTATGTGAATACCAAGCTAGCATCAAATTTCAGCAGAATTATTGTGTTCAGTTCCCATCCTCTCTTCTCTGTTGCTTCCTGGTGTGTGAGTTTGAGAGAGAGAGAGGGAGAAAGAATATTAAGGGCTATGTATGTCAATCCCATTGATATCAACATGCACCGTGAGGAATTCATTTCAACCTAGAGTAAAAAACGTTTTACATTTTTTTATTTTCCTGATCAGAGACCTATAATGAACCTCTTCAATCATTAATTCAATTTCAAAAACCTTTGATATCCAACATTCGTGTGAGAGAAATCAAACATGACAGTAACCTTCAAAGCTTGTTACACTGTGAAGCCTATAGAGACAACATGGTGCGGACGCGTATCTTTATCTGAATGGGATCAAACAGGCAAAGTAACCAACGTGCCCACAATCTACTTCTACCGTACTCCCTCACAAAACTGGCTCACCCAAGACAACACCATTGCTTCAACCTTGAAAGACTCATTAAGCAGAGTTCTAGTGCCGTTTTATCCACTAGCCGGTCGTTTACACTGGATAAACAACGGTCGTTTAGAGCTTGATTGCAACGCCATGGGGGTTCAATTCATTGAAGCCGAGTCCTCATCAAGTTTAGAAGATCTCGGTGACTTTTCGCCCTCTTCAGAATACCACTACCTTGTCCCCTGTGTAGACTACTACGCCCTCCCAATTCACGAGTTGCCCTTGGTTCTGGTTCAGCTAACGAGGTTCATGTGTGGTGGCGTTAGTATTGGCATAACATTTTCACACGCGGTCGTGGATGGACCAAGTGCATTACACTTCATGTGTGAGTGGGCGAGGCTTGCACGCGGTGAGCCAATGCAAACGGTGCCGTTTCATGATCGAAAAGTGTTGCGTGCTGGGGAGCCACCTTCAGTGCCACTAACAAAGTGTCACGTTCACACGGAGTTCGATGACCCTCCCTTGTTGCTCTGCCAAAGTGAGAACACAGAGGAAAAGAAGAAGAAAACCACAATGGATATCCTCAAACTGAGCAAAACGCAAGTTGAGTCATTGAAAAAGAGAGCAAATGAGAGTTGGCATATGCCTGGAAACGGTTATGGCTATACCCGTTATGAGGCTATAGCTGGTCACATATGGAGAAGTGCATGTAAGGCAAGGGGGCACAAAGAGGACCAACCAACCGTGCTTACTGTTATCGTTGACTCAAGGGGTCGCATGGAACCTCCTTTGCCAAAAGGGTATTTTGGGAATGCCAATTTGGATACTGTTGCTACTAGCCTTGCGGGTGATTTGGTGTCAAAGCCGTTGGGGTATGCGTCTAGTAGAATAAGAGAGGCGATTGAGAGGGTTACTGATGAGTACGTTAGGTCGGGGATTGAGTTCTTGAAGAATCAGGAGGATTTGAGAAGGTTTCATCAAGATCTTCATGCAGAAGGGAGTGAGAAGGAGCCTTTCTATGGGAACCCTAATTTGTCTGTGGTTAGTTGGTTGACGTTGCCGATCTTTGGCATTGATTTTGGCTGGGGGAAGGAGGTTTATATGAGTCCAGCAACGCATGACTTCGATGGAGATTTTGTGCTTCTTCCTGGTCCTGATGGGGATGGATCTTTGCTGGTTGTTTTAGGTCTGCAAGTGGTGCATTTGGATGCGTTTAAGAAGCATTTTTACGAGGACATTGCGTAAGAATCATGGGAATATTGAAAGGCAAAGACACATGCATGCAACTAGTATGAAGAAGGACAGCTGCTGAACTTAGAATAACCTAAATAAGATATAATCACTATATGCATTCATATGATTCTCTTCCATGTTCTCCTAACCTTTTCCTAAATAAATATAAATACCCTCACTTTCTCTTAATCTCATTTTTCTATTTCATTTCCTTCTCATTTCTCTCGTCCTTTCCAATTAAATTATTGATCAGAAATGCTGAATTGTACAAAATATATGAGACAAAATATCACTTGAACAGACGTGGTTGATTTCTGTTTAATCTCATAATTACTATTTTTTTTATTATAAAAAACCAATAAAAATATCACCCGCCTTATTTCGTCAATTTCATGCATAAATAATTCGTATTCTATAGCATTGCTCATTATTTATTATATTTGTTATTTTCTCTCTCTCTCAATGTTAGATACAAGACTTTGATATGGTAAAGAAGAACAACCATATCATGAGCAAGATTATGGGTATAGGGGGAAGTGATTCTTAAGACTAAAAATTATCTAAAAGGAATTAACCTGTCTACATAATCAGAAATTGGAAATAGATAGGGATCAAGTAAAATTTTTGGATTAGGTCATTAAGTTTATGTGTTTTATTTATAAAAATTTTAAATGAGAAAATTTTGGCTTATCCAATAACACACCAATGAGGTCTACTAGCTCAATTGGTTGAATAATGTAAGAATCATGAAGGACTAAAACAACGCTGGAGACCAAAAATAAAATAAAATAAAATAAATTTAGGGACCAAAATGTTAAAAAAAAATTATTGAGGACTAAAATAAAAATTGATCATTTATGAGGGACTAAAAACTTATTTAAGCCAAGTTTCATGATATACGAATGAATGAATGAATAGCTAATTTGATTCCCAAAATTCTAACAGCCAGTAAAATTAGTCTCTTTGAAATTAATAAAATAGCTAAATAATTCCTAAAATTATAAAATATTAATCAATTTAGTCCTTAAAATTATAATGACCGGTCAAATTGGTCTTTAAAATTAAAAAAATGGCATATTAAGTGTGAAAGCTTTAAAAATGGCATATTAAGTACTAAAATTTTGGATTAGGCCATGGACTCTCACAAGGTTATTATCAATTGGTATAAAAACTTTCCACTACGTCTCTCATGCAAACGAGCGACACAAAGTGGTGATGCTAGCAAGTGGCAATGTAGTGCTTAATTTGTTTACTTTTTCAATTAAATATTCTCAATTCTCTCTTCTTTCATTAAGAGGTGCATTTCATACACTTTTTCCTTATCTAAAAAATACCTTTCTTAATCATTCCAAATTACATTTTTTTTTACCTTTATTTATATATTTAATTTTCTTAATCGCCTACCTATTTCAATTTAAAAATAATCTTATATCACAATATAAATTATTCATTATAAATGTAAAATATAATTTATATATTTAAAATATTTATTTATTATAAATTATAATTATATATAAAAAATATTAAAATCGTGCAATATATGCCTGCTAAAATACTGTTACTATTATGAAATGGTTGCATATGAACAAGAGGTGCTTGACACTTATAGTTTTTGTACCAAAGTTCCTATTGGGCAGCCCCACATTGCAGCATTGGCATTGGCATTTGGGTGGTAACTCAACGTTTCCCGGTTTATCTCTTTTTCTCGTCTAATCCTCACAATGCGGAGGTCAGCTTGCTCCATTACCAGCCATTCACCAGTCTTTCTCGCACCATCCCTTTCCTTTCCTTCACCCTCTTCTCTCTTCTCCTCAAAATTAAAATTTAAATAAAAAATAATAATAGTAACAAAATTAAATTTCACTAGCCCCAAAAAATTAAAAAAAAAAAATCATGAACCGAATCATAGAAATAGAACTTGGAAAATAACACAAACTCGTTTACATGCATGTTCGGTACTAAAATCAAAGACGAAGAAACGAGAATGAATTAACTTTCTCGCATAGGTGATTGCATTGGTAACAAGGTACTTGTCTGTGTTCATTGTTTCACCTTCGCCCCCACATTTTCAAATCCAATTCATGCTCTTATCATTGTTATTATATTTTGAAACTCTGTTTCATTTACAACTATGCAATTCATCCTAATTCTCAAGTCTCACGTCGCATTTAATTTAATTAAATATTGATAACCTTTGAGGGCATTGACATTGTGGTTGAACATTAATTGAAGACAAGAAAATGGTACCTGAAAGAGGCTCAGGACAGGGACTTCTATCAATGAAATTGAATTGAATTTAATGGATGAATTTTCCTTTTTTCTTAGTTTCCTATTCTTTTGGCTTCCCTCACGTTGGGTTTTGAGTGTTTTTTTTCTCCTTGATTCTTCAATTTTGGAAATTCCAGGTATAAGGCCTGGAAATTGGATTGCGTTTCATTGTTTGTTTCACTGCTTTCAGTGTATATTAGCTTTTTTCTGAATTTTGCTTGATTTTTTTTTTTGTATGTTGTTTAAATAGAGCATATCGAAATTTGAAAATTGTGAAGTTATTTTATATATTTGCGGATTTTAGCTTGTTGTAATTTGTTATGCTTGCATTCATACGGAGACTCATACATGAATTTATGTATTTGCAGACATTTTTCCCTTTTTTAGTTGATATTAGTTGACAATTTCCCCGAAATTACTATTGCTAGACTTCCTTCCCAATGGCACCACTCGTCGTTTAAGTGAAATTCTCTCTCCTGTTGGGTTACGTGTGCAAATTCTGTACATTGTCTTTACTGCATGCACCTGTGAGGATTTGTGTGTGTTTTCTTTTGAATAAATGTGATACTAAATATTTTAAGTCAGTCAGCGTTAAAGAGGAGTCATTATATGATCACCGAAAATGCAATTTCTAAAGCTAAAGGCATTTCAATGAAAATGAGGTAAGATAATCGACAAGAAAAAAAGCATGATTGGAACAATTTGGCATTTAGAAGATTATACCAACTAGATATTAGGACATGGCTGTTTTGCAAGCAGCAGCAGCAGCAAGCTAGAGAGGTTTGATTATTTATTTGTTTGCTCATTCTTTTTAAACAGTTGTTAGTGGGTATATAGTTGCTGACACACTATAGAACGTGTACCTATTCTCGCAGCCTGAGATACATCATACATGTCATAACTTGTGGAACATGAATATATGTACATTAGTTCTTTGAGTTTTGTGATTGAACTTGTTAATTGGGATTGGTAATTCTCGAGTCGAGCACATTAATTGTAACCTCTTGTATCATATTTAAATCAATCTGTCCTCTTTCCAAATAAAGTTATTCTGAGCCAGATTTTCCTAGTTGAAAAAAGTTAGTGGAAGCATTTGCATTTACTTTTTTCATCCACCATGGATCAATTAGATCTTTCCTTTCTACAGGGCTTCTCAAGGTAATTGTTTCCCATATTCAAGCTAGGTTGTGGAAGACCAAAATAGTAGAAGAGCAGTATGTCCGTTTCTATGAGAGATTTGGATCCAGCTTTCAAGGGAGCTGGACAAAAGGCGTATCCTGCACTAGCTAACAATAATATATCATGCTGTTTACAATTGTCATATTTTCGTTCTGACATAATTCATTCAAGGTTGCTGCTTCATTAGGTTCTGTTCTATGTTTGGATTGATTTTATGCACATATTTTTTCCGGTGCTTTGGCATTATTCTCCTTAACCATATATACAGTGGACTTGAAATATGGCGTATTGAGAATTTTAATCCAGTTTCCATCCCTCAGTCATCTTATGGAATGTTTTTCACTGGGGACTCCTATGTGATCTTGAAGGTAAGCAATATTCTCCAAATGATTACTCATTCATAGAATGCTAGCCTCCTGATGGTAAACCTTGTTGAAAGAAGTTTGTATTTCTGTTTATTGCTGTATTATACGGACTTACCTATTGTTCCCATGATCACAAATTGTATTGGGATGTCTTAGAATTTTGGTTAGGACCTAACTTAACCTCAAACCGGCTTATAAGATGCGGAGAGAATTACCTAATCCTTAGGAAGACTACATTGGTTATATCTCTAGTCGATGTGATATCTCAACACACTCCTTCACACCTAAGACTGGACATCAAGAGTGTAGACAAATGGAAGTGGCCTAATAACGAATCTAGGATAGGTTTTAATACCATACTAGAATTTGAGCTTAGGGCCTAATTCAACCTACAAAACCGACTTGTAAGGTGAGGATTGCTCAAGCCTCATAAAGACTACATTGGCCATATATCTAGTTGATGTGGGATCTCAAAAATATGCAATACCATATGAGATTGATTTTGGTCTAGTTCATTTTATTCTTTGTAGAACAATAAATTCATCATGAAAATTCTATGCTTTTAAGACCTGCAGATGTAAAAATAGTGCCAGGGTTCATGTGAATAATTAGGTCCAGTACATGAGGCTCCGAGCCTCCACCATTATGGGGTCCAGGGAAGGTCATGTATATCAATCTTATCAAATACTTCTATGTTTATTACAACTGTGTGTAGCTCTCTTGCTTATAGTAACTCTCTCTCTCTATATATATATTGTATTCATATTGTAACATCTCACAATGCAACAACTTTGAGTTTTAGTAAAAGAATAGTTCTACATGGGCAGAAAAATTTGACAAAATTTATCATGAATTTAGTCAGACTCAAGATGATTGTTGCCTCATTGTATAAGACATAAAGTGATGTAGAACACTCATCCATCTAATGGTCAATACAAATGCTAACTGATTCTGTCTTTGTTGAAAAAGTTCTGGCTATCAAGCTTTTTCTTAGTATACACATACAAATGTTGGTGTACAGGAACCATTTGCTGAACTAAAATGTGAGCATGCTTATGCTTGACATCTTCTTCTTCTTCTTGGGATAGTCAGCAATTCCAATTTTAGCTAGAGGGACTGGTTACATACATAAGATGGGAAAACTGGAAGATTAGATTACACAATCAACTCTTTTGATTAGTAAACGTGTATTGACAAATAAAGCAATACAAGAAAGGTGAAACTTTGTTATAGAAGTTCGTGTAGGAATCTGGCCAGCTGGGCCAGTTGTACTTTAGTAGGAACTTTTGTTCCCATTTTTGGAATTTTTGATACAGAATGGTTAAAAGAAATGATTTATGCATTTATGAAATATATTATTTTCTCTCAAATGTATATGAACGCGAGTTTCTCTAAAAAGAGATTGTTGGCTTCTTTCCCATAAGATTCATTTTCCTCTTGTCGAAAAATAAATTTATGAGATCTTCAGTTCAAATCTCAATATTTTGTTTTTGTGGATAATTGTTAATCCAGTAGTTTTTACTTTTCTTGAATTTCTTTTGCTTCCTGCATCATATATACATTAATGTCTTTCCATGAATATCAATATTTTCTTTTTGCTTATCCTCTACATATAGACAACCGCTTCAAAAAGTGGTGCTTTGCGTCAAGATATCCATTATTGGCTTGGTAAAGACACCAGCCAGGTAATTTTTTCTGTTTATATATTGTTATCCCCTCCAATTGTGTTTGGTTTAATATTTGATATAGTCTCCTGTTCATTTGCTCACTGGTGATCAAAACTATAAAATAGGATGAAGCTGGTGCTGCAGCCATCAAGACAGTTGAGTTGGATGCAGCTCTAGGAGGACGGGCTGTTCAGTATCGTGAAGTACAAGGTCATGAAACTGAAAAGTTCCTCTCTTATTTCAAACCATGTATCATACCTCAAGAAGGTGGAGCTGCCTCAGGTTTTAAACATGTTGAGGCTGAAGAACATAAGACACGGTTGTTTGTGTGCAAAGGGAAACATGTGGTACATGTCAAAGAGGCAAGTTTGACCTTATTCCTCTGCCATTGACTCATTGAGGTTTGAGTCTTGTATATTATTATTGTGCATACTGTATACAGACACCACATATGTAAACATTATTTTCTACTCGTTGATTAGTTATTTGTGTTGGTTATAGGTTCCTTTCGCTCGATCTTCACTGAACCATGATGATATTTTTATTCTGGATACCGAGTCCAAAATTTTCCAATTTAATGGTTCCAATTCAAGTATTCAAGAAAGGGCTAAAGCATTGGAAGTTGTACAGTATATTAAGGATACATACCATGATGGGAAATGTGAGATAGCTTCTATTGGTAAGTTTAAGTATATTTTACAGTTTCAAAGGTGATGATTGCTTAGTATTACTAACTGGATGTATATGCTTGAAATCCCATGCAGAGGATGGAAAGTTGATGGCTGATTCTGAAAGTGGAGAATTCTGGGGTTGCTTTGGGGGCTTTGCTCCTCTTCCACGGAGAACAGTCAGTGATGATGATAAGCCTGCTGATTCTCGTCCTCCAAAGCTACTTTGGTAATATGTTGTTTTTACCAAAATGATATTTGGATGCATGTTGCTATTGTTTAAATATGTTTTTAATTTTACTCTTTCACTTATTGTTTTTATTGTCCTTCTTCTGCAAACTTCTGGTGTTTATCAATAATGTAAGACTGTTATGAATTTACTATTCTTTTAGCCCAAAGTTGTATAAGTTGGTAATTCTGAGGATTTGAAAATAATGCTAATTACGTAGATGAAATTTATTTATTATATTGAAATGTAAGATTCTATAATGCTCTAGTTATAATGAAATTATCACTTTTCCAGTGTTGACAAGGGGAAGGCAGAACCTATTGAAACCGATTCTTTGACAAAGGAATTACTGGACACAAACAAATGCTATATTCTAGATTGTGGGTTGGAAGTTTTTGCATGGATGGGAAGAAACACATCTCTTGATGAAAGAAAAAGTGCAAGTGGAGCTGCAGATGTAACATCTCTTGTTTCTTTCTTTGTATTGTTGAGCATTTGATATGAGTTTGAATGACCCTTGAATTTCTGCTGACCAAAAAACAGGAGTTAGTCGGTGGCAGCGGTCGACCAAAGTCCCATATTATTCGTGTAATTGAAGGATTTGAAACAGTAATGTTCAAGTCCAAGTTTGATTCTTGGCCTCAGGCAAGTCAGGTAACAATGTCTGAAGAAGGTCGTGGCAAGGTAGCAGGTAGTTTTAATTAAATTTTATACTTGTCATTGAACTGAATATGTTTCTTAACCTTTAAATTGGTTTTGTTTGCATTATTTGCCAGGCTGTCATTATGTTCTTCTAATTCTGTCTCTTTTTTTTGACTTTCTAGCACTTCTAAAACGTCAAGGATTGGATGTCAAGGGTCTTGTGAAAGCTGAGCCCGTAAAAGAAGAACCTCAACCCCACATAGATTGCACAGGACATCTGCAGGTACTCTACTAGTTTGTACAATAAACAATTCACCAAAACTGAAATCTCTTGATGCAACTTTTGTTGGTATTATTTTTAATTTTTCAGTGGTCTTACATCCCCTATCTAATTGATTTCTTATAATGAAAAAATCTTTTGGAATCACAATCACTCCATCCATAATACTCCACCTGTCTCCCATTCCAAAGATGGTCATCACAATGAGAGGCATACAATGCAATTGAATGCACAAGAGGTCAAGAGCTGTATTTTATTGTATGATTGGAATATGTGAAACCTAGAGCAAATTGAGTGCTTTAGATTTGATTTAGAACAAATTGAGCAGATGCTTAATATTTTTTGCGAGAAATGAATCTATAATTAGGGAAGGCCTGAAGGGATTTAATGTAGAATAGGCAGCATGACACTTCCTACACAAATTGGATGTATAAATATAAAATCTGTGATCCTTAGTTTACATTGTGATTTATCTGTTAAATATTAGTCCTTGATCAGATTATGATCATGTTCTTTTTTATTTTAATGAGATTTCGCTTCCTATAGTCTATATCCATTTGTCTTTTGTCCCTATAGTCTATTGTTTTAGGTATTGGTCCCTACATTTTCACTAATTTGGGTTTTGATCCCTGTCATGAAAGTCT
The DNA here is from genome assembly GCA_026413185.1 of Pueraria montana var. lobata. Classification (NCBI taxonomy): domain Eukaryota; kingdom Viridiplantae; phylum Streptophyta; class Magnoliopsida; order Fabales; family Fabaceae; genus Pueraria; species Pueraria montana. The sequence goes on along the minus strand of CM048649.1, from coordinate 67,170,499 downwards.
CAGTTCTTATATTTTCCTCTCATTTGACTTTTAGTCCTATAGTTTCTACTCATTAAGCTATTGGTCCCTATTTTCCATGAAGGATTGGTTCCTCCTATAGTTTCTTTTTACTAAGGTATTGGTCCTTAAAGGACGAAAACTCAAATAGATGGAGAAATGGTTGTGGAATGCTACTTCCTTCCCAAGCCCAAAGGCAGATTCATGCTTTTCCCAAAAATTGTCCCCATTCCCTCTCTCTTCTAATCATAACCTCCAAAGCTGCATGCATCCTTGTGGATCCCACTCACGCTTCCATATCTTAGGACCATGGCCTAACTGCTGCAGTACTAATTCCTTTTACAGAGTTTTAAGAAATTTACGTCAAAATTATGGTTGAGACATGAGGCAACAAGGTGAAAGTAGCTTCCAGAGTTTTATTAATGATTGTAGTTGATGTGTTGGCCAATATTTTGTATTGTTTCTTAAACATTTGATAGATAGTGTCCCGTGAGAGTTTCAGAAGATATGCTCTGTACTTCTCCCTATTTGGTTGGACTAATTGTGATTTGAGTGTACTACTACTACTACATTTCTCTTGCTTAATTGTTTCTGTTATTAACAAGAGCTTTAACATAATCATACAGGTTTGGCGTGTGAATGGCCAGGAAAAGATTCTTCTTCCAGCCGCTGATCAGTCAAAATTTTATAATGGAGATTGCTACATCTTTCAATATTCATATCCTGGAGAAGATAAGGAAGAGTATCTTATAGGAACATGGATTGGAAAGACTAGTGTTGAGGTGAAAGATTTGCAGAGTTTTGTTCCACTTCTTTTTGCACATGTGTTTATAATGATTTCTTTCATGTAAAAAAAAAGGCTAAAAATCTGACTGCAAAATATTCACCTGGAGCTGAAAACTATATTAGTGAATCACAGTTTATACATTTCATTACACTGTACACAACATTGGTAACTCTTTTGGGACCAGAAAGTGTTGAATAAATGTGTTAGCCTGCATTCCTTACAAGCTTTCTTTGTTGAAATTAGGAAGAGAGAGCTTCAGCTCTTTCACTAGCAAGCAAAATGGTTGAGTCAATGAAGTTTCTTCCTTCCCAGGTAATTTTTTCTTTGAATGTGTTATTTTCAATTTGTTGAGAGATTATTTATGCTCATTGCTTATATCCCTATTGATGGTATCTGTGTGTAATTAATTGAAGGCTCGTATCTATGAAGGCAGTGAACCAATTCAATTCCATGCCATCCTCCAAAGCTGTATTGTTTATAAGGTTTGTAGGATATTGGTATTGGGTTAACTAAGAAAAAACTTCTTTTTATGAATATAATTATTTTAATACTGGTCGTTTATTTTAATTGTCTAATCAGGGTGGACTTAGTGATGGATACAAGAATTACATTGCGGAGAAGGGAATTCCAGATGAGACATACAATGAGGATGGTGTTGCATTATTCCGCATCCAGGGCACTGGACCAGACAATATGCAAGCTATACAAGTTGAACCAGTATGTCTTCTTGTCTGTTTATAGCAGCTATCTCTATCCACTCTATTTTTGTGGGCAATTTAAACTTCTTTTTATATATATATAATACAGATTTTATTTAAATAATCACAATGTTTCTTTTCACATTCCTTTTGTCAACCAGGTCGCTTCCTCCTTGAATTCCTCTTATTGCTACATACTTCATAGCGGGCTCACTGTTTTTAATTGGTCTGGAGGTTTAGCAACTTCAGATGACCAGGAGCTTGTTGAGAGAATGCTGGATTTGATTAAGGTCTGTTATGTTCCCAAATATACTTAATATGAAAATTTTGATTTGTACAAAACAAAGACCAAAAGGTTTTTTTGGTCAACATATTCAGGTTAGACAAGCAGCTAAAAGTGGGAGGTCTTATATTTTTGCATGTTGAAAATGGTTAACTATGCTGGTTATTGCTAAACTTGCCATTGGGCTACGTAGAATTGCCTCTTGTCCTGGGTTTGATCCAGGCAGGTGCCATTTCGCCCAAGCCACATTACCCATCCTTGGAACTATGCCAATTTTAAAAAGAATATATATTACTGTTTATTAATCAAAACATATGCTTGCCAATTGTCTGCAGCCGGATCTACAATGCAAACCACTAAAGGAAGGCGTAGAATCGGAACAGTTTTGGGATTTGTTGGGGGGAAAAACAGAATATCCCAGTCAAAAGATCACGAGGGATGCTGAAAATGATCCTCACCTATTTTCTTGCAACTTCTCAAAAGGTAGGAACTAATTTGTTGTTAACTGGAAAGATTTATCTGATCTCCATCCCCAGTCCCTTCTCTTCTTAAAGGCAAATGGCTGACTTGTTTGTGATGGCTTCTTTCCCTGCCTGATTGACCAATGTGCAGGAAATTTAAAGGTGTGTACACCCACTGATCTGTTGATATGCATGATTTTGGAATATTCTGAGTTATGTTAACCCCATGGTGTGAAGGCATGTTAAAGAAGTTTTTTTGCCTATGTCAATATTTCATTTATAACATTTTAACTGTTAAGTTGCCTCTTGTGTAAAAAATCTCAATGACACAATCCATTTTCAACATGGTGGTTCAATAGGATTGAAAAACAAGCTAGGAAAACCATCAAGAATGATGAGCAATAAAAAGCTACAAAACTGGGATGATATACAGTTTTGGAAGACATTTTAATTAACATCCACACTGCTGTTACTCAAATCTGAGACTAGAAAGATGCACTTGGCGTTTCATTAAATTAGTATAATGACATTATGTGTCTGATCACTTAATTAGATGTCCCATGATATAATTTTACACTTGAATGATAAGATTGCTGGCACGGACAACAAAAGAGTCAGATTTGTATAATAACTAGTTGACATAATGATTGGCAAAAAAGAACGAAATACAGCTAATCTGATCCATATAAAAACATCACGTTAAGACCTAGGACATAATCGTTCTGCAAAGTGGTTATGGTCATCTTGGCGTCCTTTAAAGACTGACTCTGGATGTAGAATGCTGACAGAAAGACTGGCCAGTGTGTTATTGATCACTTTTCTAATAACTAAAGGTGAATTTAAGATAGATCTTGAGGGTGAATTTACTGGTGTGTGATTTTTTCCCAAATAAAATCTTATTGCTTTGTCTTATGAAGATGCAAGTATTTGGATTTATTCTGGTGCAAGTGCATTAATCTGAAGCAATGCTTGCAGGTGAAAGAGATTTACAACTTTTCCCAGGATGATTTGATGACAGAAGATATTTGCATATTGGATTGTCACTCGGAAATCTTTGTCTGGGTTGGCCAGCAGGTTGACTCAAAGAGTAGAATGCAGGCTCTAACAATAGGCGAGGTATAACTGGTTTTGCTTTTCCTGGAAGCTATAAACATACTAGTTTAGTAGTCTAGTATTTTGAAGAGTTGCGTTATAAATGAAACTACTTACATCTTGGATAATGTTCTTTTAGTTTTTCTTAATATGGATTTAACTATGACAACTCTTTCTATCATACAGAAATTTCTTGAGCATGATTTTCTCCTAGAAGCATTATCTCGTGAAGCTCCAATATTTATTGTCATGGAAGGTAGTGAACCACCTTTCTTCACTCGCTTCTTTAAATGGGAGTCTGCAAAATCTGCAGTAAGTTTTTTGATGAATATGTATATGACTTCAAATAGTATGTTCACCAAAAAAAAAAGAAGTCTTATATTTTTGGCTACTAATAATTCCTTGTTTCTGGTAGATGCTAGGAAATTCATTTCAAAGGAAGCTTGCAATCGTGAAAAATGGGGGTACGCCACTTATGGTTGTAAGTAATCTTTTCTTTGCTTCCTTTATAGAATAACCGTTTTCTTAAGAGTGGGGAATGACCACATTAGACTCTTCTAGTTTGATGGCTTAAATAATTTTTTGATCCCTATATAATGAGAAATTTTTTATTTTAGTTTTTAGTCCTTTAAAGATTTTTATTTTATATAAAATATTATTATCTCTCGTCTTTTATATAAAAACAAATAAATAAATCACAAAAAAAAATTGAGTTAGTTAATTTTAATTAATAAAAATTTAAATTTTACATCAGAAATATCTATAAAATTAAGTAGTAATTATATTTAATGACACTATTTCTAATTCAAGAGATAATTTTTTTCACTTATTCATGTGACTTATATTGTTAATAGGTCAATGAGTACATCCATTTGCATGGAAAATGAGTGTCTCATTAATAAACTTTAGAATAAATTAAGAGTATAAAAAGAAATTAGTAATTAATACATTTAAAATAAGACTATATTTCTTATAATTAAGAGAAAAAAAATACACTTGTTTCTTATATAAAAGTCGGAGATAGTAGTACATTAGAAAGAAACTGCTGCTTTTTCTACAATGAATTGTTGCCTAATTTCAATTTATAGCTTCATAAAACTTGTAAACACGCGTTATTTGTTGCTACATTTAATAAAATTAAGTAAGTTATAAAATGAACTGGTCTGGGTTGACTGAAGAGAATACTATTGAATTCCTAGTGTTGAATTCAATGATGCAAACTTGGTGCTGATCCTACAGAGGGATATGGGTCTGAGTTGGCAATAGATATAACAAAGTGCTTTAACCAACATGCACCTCACTCAGATACTTTTAATGTACTTCATCTATTAATTTGCTCCACCTCGGGTCTTAATGTTAATATTTTGTTTGTATTTGTGCTATCTGCTTGGTTATTGAATATCTGATACATTTATCAGAAACATAAACGAAGAGCACCAGTAAATTTTGGGGGAAGGTCTAGTGGTGTGCCAGATAAATCCCAGCGTTCCCGCAGCATGTCTGTCAGTCCTGATCGTGTTCGTGTGAGGGGCAGATCTCCGGCCTTTAATGCACTAGCAGCTAATTTTGAGAGTCCAAATGCTAGGAACCTTTCAACCCCACCTCCAATGATTAGAAAACTGTACCCAAAATCTATGGCACAGGATACATCAAAACTGGAATCTAAATCTTCAGCCATAGCTCATCTTACTTCTAGTTTTGAACAACCATCAGCACGAGAAAATTTGATTCCTCGGTCACAAAGAGGTACGCAGTAGATGAGTGCATTGATATTTGATGCTGTTAGTATTAGTATATGATCTAATACAAAATGCCTTTTCTCTTCTCCGGATTGTTATGATTTGAAGGAAGTTCAGTTACCACCAAATCAAACCCTGAGACAAATGACAAGGAGGGTTCTATGAGCAGCAGAATAGAATCTCTTACTATACAGGAGGATGTTAAAGAGGGTGAAACTGAAGATGATGAAGGTCTCCCAGTTTACCCATATGAACGCATTAACACAGCTTCTACAGATCCTGTAGAAGATATTGACGTGACTAAACGAGAGGTATAATGAAAATGTCTAGATATAGCATCATCTTGCTTGTCTTCTCATCTTCTCTTTTTTCCTCCATTCTTTGGAAATTGCATCATATAATCAAGCTTTCTTTTGTTTTAATTCTGACCTGTTTGAACTTCATGTACAGGCTTATCTGTCATCTGCAGAGTTCCAAGAGAAATTGGGGATGGCAAAGAATGAATTTTACAAGTTGCCAAAATGGAAACAGAACAAACTCAAAATGGCAGTTCAGTTGTTCTGAGTTAAAGTACACTTCACCTTCTGTCTGCTCCGTGCATTTTAAGTTGCAGGTAGAGGGAACTTTGCTTGTCGTCAAAGTTTACATATTTTTTTCTTGACATTGTTACCCGGAGAAATTTTAGCAACATACTCTTTTCAACACATCCTTTACTGTTGATTGTAATTTGTCAGAAATCACAAAATTTTGTGAGTCTCACTTCTTATTTAAGGAGTTTTTCTCCTAATTTTGTAGTTTTCAATAAATTTTTGCCAATAGTAGAATGTGTATTGAAAAGAGTGTACTACTAATACTCCTCATGTTATCTGTGTTTTGTATCTCAGGGAGCTTGCTATCTGTTTTGCAGTAAGAAACTGAACATATGGAAGTGAAAGGGACAGCATGAGCTTTTTTTTTTTTTTTTAAACATAGCTGCTTCTGCTCCCAAGAAGCTTCTCATGAGGAAGAAAGTAAATAAAGATTCTTCCTTGCAATGGTTTGATATGTAGGTTCTTTCTTTGTTGAGAGCTGCTTGGTGTTAATTTTATAGGCCAAGGGTTGATGGAGGCTTGTCTTTGTTTTTCTTGTTAATCATTTTTTCATTCAAAATTGTTTTGTGGAAGCAATTACTTAGGTTGTTTTGATAATTGAGTATGAAGTTTGTACAGCACAGTGTAAAAGCCACTCAACAAGTTATTTATTTTGGAAATAAAAGTGTGATTTTCCCCCCTTTTCTTTATTACTCTCAAATTATTCTTGTTTCGTGTCCACATTTTTCTTGGTTGTATATTGAACGTTCAAGAAATTGGGTAGTAGAAGCCAAGAAAAAGTGGCTGTTTCTTGTCAACTTCTTTTTGTCCCACTTCAAGCTGTCATGCCACCTTTTTGCAAGGATTAATGAAGTTGAATTACTCCAGCAATAAATAGAAAGCTTATTGTAACTGTGGTCCTCCTATTTTTTTCAAATTCCGCAATTTTTGTGTCTCCATTTTTTTTTAATGAATTTGATTTTCTGTTAGTTTAATTGTGTAATTATTATTCATATGTTAACTTAACAATCAATATTTATAAGGAATTTAACCGTAAAGTGTCATATCAGCATAGATGTGTTTGTATGAAAGAACATTAAAATGTTACGTCAACATAAATGTGTTAATATGACAATGTAGTAGAGTGCTACATTAATATTTTCATTAAACATTAATAGTTTGTTTGACACTGTCAATTTTGCATGGATGGGCGACGACAAAAATATAATTGGTGGTTTGATGGAGCTTATTTGTGAGAAAATTAGTTTGGGTGGAGGTAGGGGTGTTCATAAACCGATCAAATCCAATAAAAATTGAAAAAACCGATCCAAAATCGAACTTTTATATATGTATATATTTTTATTCATAAATTGATAATATCACTCATGTTTATATTTTTATTTCTTATATATTTGTAAAATTATCACATAATTTATACATATTTATAAAAATATTTAATTAAAGATAATTTTTTACTAACTATTTGAGTTAAGATGCATAAATATAATTATCAAGTTGTATAAAATTTATTTTTGATATAGTTATATAATGACGTATAAATGAAATATTTGATATTTTGAATTATTTTTTATTATATGTATTATATATCTTATCATTTATTTAATATTTTCTTAAAAAAATAAAATTAAGATTAAAACCGAAAGTCGATCCAATCCAAACCGCTTTAAATTGGATCGGATCGGATTAAAATCTTGAAGAAAACTAATTGAATGATGAATTAGAAAAACCGAAATGATTGAATCGGATTATTTTTTCCTTCAAAACCGATTAAATCCAATCTGTGAACATCCCTAGGTGGAGGTGGGTCTCACAATAAAAAAAATCCCTCACTTGTATGATGGTGGTTCACGTGAGAAACAGTGTGAAAAGGAAATGTTTTTACCTTTGTACCCTTGTTGCATTTGTTTTGGTAAGAAAACTGACCTACAATAAAGGTATAATAGTATTTTTATAAATTTATTTAGTTCTCTTCTTCCATTTCATTCAAACTAAACAAATTTACTATTTTATTTGTTATTTCTAACCTATTTTTCTTAAATTAAACAATCTAACATTTTATTTTATTTTCACCCTATATATTTCTCTTTTATCTAATTATCTTTTTTTTCATCCTCTTTATTTCTCTCTTCACAACTAAATAGAGTGTAAATGTTAAGTTAATAGATGAACAAAAATTGCACAGTTAAAACATTAAAGGTATCAAATTAATTTGCAAAACTGAGAAAAAATGAGAGGCAAAAGTATATTTAAACTCAAAAGTATAATTAAATTATTTCATTTTTTTTACAAAAATTATTTCATGTGTTTGCTAAGCATAGACACACAAATTGTCCAAACACAATTGTGAATCTGAATAAAAATGCATCGTTGCAAAATGTGTACCTTAATTTTGTGGACTCTATTACAACCCGTCGACAAACAAATTGAGTTGGATTGAATCCATTTTAAGAATGAGTTGATAATTTCAACTCAACTCATTTTTGGTTAGTTGTTAATCGGATTAGTTGACCTTCTAAAATTAAAAAGAATAAATAAAAATATAAATAATTCAAACATAAACATAATGTCACAATTATACTTGTTTTATCATAAATATTTTCTAAAAAATACCATCATAGTTAAATAATTAAATAAATATAGTACAAAACAATAAAATAACTTAAAATTTATAATAATTCACAAAATATTATTTCTAATAACATAATATTTAACTCAATCTGAAAGGTCAATTTCAACCGAATCTAGTTTCAAGTTTCAACCCACCGGATTAACAGATTATACAGGCTGAATTATGCTAGTTGAAGGATCGAATGATTTAATTTAACCCATCCTATCTTGACATGTTAAATGAATTGGCATGATATATTCAACCCATTTTTACATGTCTATCAAAACTATTTTGTTTTTTCAAGTAAACGAAGTCCTGAAAGTATTACGTTGACATTTTTTGTTGCGTTTACGATACATTAGGGGTGCCATAAGTGTTTATGATATGTCATCTCATTACAAAGAATAAGACATTCCATAAGAATATTATTGTAGAAAAATGTTTTGACACACACGCACCTCACAAAGCACCTGTTACGTCATTCGGATATCTCATATCTTTGAATTATATCTCCCTGCGTCTATCATTGCTCTTTCTTATAATAGCATTTACACATTGTCAATGAAGAAAATTACGTAAAAACTGTTTTTGATTAATGCAAAGAAAGATTGAATATGAGATGAATCTATCATCACTGTTGGAATTACACGGTTACTCAACACGTACTCAACAACAGTTTGCAGTTCACGTCGCGTAAAAAAAATCCCGAAATTAAGTAATAAAGAAAAAGTAAATAGAAAGTGATTTCGGAAAACGAGGAGAGAGAAGAGAGAGAAAGACAAATAGAAGAAGCTGCAGTTGCAGAGAGAATTGGAAGGTTGCGACGAGTGATGATATACATATTGTGGCGGTAGTGAAATCGAGGAAAAGAGGTAGCAATTGCGAGTTGCAATGAGTAGCGAAAAGGCTCCTTCATCAGCTTCTTCTTCTTCTTCGAGTAGCTACGAGTTGTGCAAGGGCATCAATGGCCTCGACAAGGTTCTTCTTCGCGACGCTCGTGGTAGCTCCGCTGAGGTCACTTTCCTCCTACTTCATCCATGCATCTCTATTTTTTCCTCTGTTTCTGTAACGTCTGCTGCATCTGTTTGTTTTCCTCTATGATTTCGAGTAGATACTGCTTGATCTGTTTCTCGATTTTGCGGTCTTGCTTGGATTCGTATTCGCGGCTTTAGATTCTCGAGCTTTTAAGTTTTGTTAGTGTCGTTTTTGGTTTTGGCTTGGCGCGTTTCGTCGCCATTGTCGGTTGGAGAGTGCTGATCTCGTGAGCTTTATTTGGATCGAGATTTGGAAAATTTTGATCTGAAAGGACTATTCCTAAGCAATTTGATTTGATTTATCTTTTAGACTAATTTTCGGTTAAATAAATTCTTCGAGAAGAGCGGCGTTTGCATCGGTTTTTTAGTAGCAAATCACTTGTGCGGGTTCTGATGGTGGTGTTGGCTCTGATTAGGTTTCATTTCTTTGTTTGTGATTTTCAGGTGTACTTGTACGGTGCTCACGTGACTTCTTGGAAGAATGACCATGCCGAGGAATTGCTTTTTCTCAGTAGTAAGGTGCAGTCTGAAACATATTTGTTTTTTTAGTTCTGAGTGTTTTAATTTAGTTGGTTGATTTTCCTCCTTTGCATGTCAAGATGAAGGGGGGATCTGATAAACTTTAGATCTCACATCTCAATGAAGTTGTAAAATATCAGTTCGCACTGAAAACATTCATAGGTTAATTAGTGCTAGATTTGACTGAACAACTGTAAGATTATTTTAATATGCTTTATCAATGTGATTATAATTTTTAAATTTTTTAACTCCAGCAATGAGGTTGATAAGCTCTGATCCATCTTGTTTTATTAATATTGTGCACTTGTGCAGGCTATATTTAAGCCTCCAAAGGCAATTCGTGGAGGGATCCCAATATGTTTTCCTCAAGTATGTACTTCTAATGATAATATTTCTGTTTTCCATAATTGCTTTCATCGTGATAATACTGCTTTGGAAGGAAAATAGGTAGAAATTGGAGAGGGAAGAAGAGGGGGAAAGCATGTGATAGGAAAGATTTGATAGCTCATGTATTCATAAACTTAAGCTCTACATTCATTAGATTATAATGTTGTGAAGATAAACCTCATATTATTATATTTCTGCCAGAACAATTAAAGCCTAACATCATATCTCAAGTAATTTCATTTGTAATTGAAGAATAATCTGGTGCAAGGCCCAATAAAACCTAATTTTAGATTATGAGAAACTCTGATATTAGCCACAATCCCAAGTCACAGTGATGTAGGACACTGGAAGTGTTACAAATTCATTGATTGGTATTAGGATGTTGAATCAAGGATAGAAAAACTTGGGGACGGGGTATTTTTAATGAGGGTAATTTGCCCCGGCTGTAAGATGGGGTTTTGGATTTGATGAGTTTTAGGACAAATTCAAGCAGGTATTCCAAACAATTTGCTTGTGATAGGAATAATTTTTTAATGCTGTTTGCCAGAAAAAAAGGTCAGGGCAATGTGGAACTAAAATCAACCAAAAACAGTAGAATTTGAGATGGCAAAGGAAAAAACCAAATTGGGCCTACATTTGATTGCATTGCACTACTAAGAAGAGAGCAGTTTGCAGCCATAACTCATAACTACCAAAAGTTTGTTACTAGGAGTCTAGGACATTTGCAATTCAGGCCGAAGCTAAATAACTGGTCTCAAATAGACAGTAAGACAGAACCACATACCTGGCCTAACCCCCTCCCCAACAGCAAATGAGCAAAATCAGATGTGGTTTTGGACTGTTAAAATCAGTGCCATAATTAAAAGTGATACCCAAACAATGAGATTCTTTTTGTTTGAGCCTTATAGATTTACTGCCCTCAATCTCAATCACACAGAATCTGCAATCACACTGAGATCCTAATAAGAAATGAAAAAAATTAAAATCATAAGGGGTTCTGAATGTCATTGCAATTTGTAAATCCCCCCTCCCTCCCCAATTTGCACTGTTACTCTAATCAGATCCCAGATCACTTGTCCAAGGAAACTGACTCTCTCTTTGTAGTTTTCAAACCTCGGTCCTCTCGACTCGCATGGATTTGCTAGAAACCGGTTCTGGACCATTGATGATTCCCCTCCTCCTTTTCCGACAAATACTTCGAATAAAGCCTTTGTTGATTTGATTCTTAAACCCTCAGAAGACGACATCAAGATTTGGCCTCACAGGTATACATAGTAACATTCAACATTTTTAGCCTATATTTAGGGAACATTCTCTTAGCTAATACTTTTTTACTGTGTTTTTATTTACTAGTTATTTCATATTTCTTTCTGATATCATATGCCATTCTTTTTGCATTAGTTTTGAATTTCGTCTTAGGGTAGCTCTTGGACCTGGAGGAGATCTGATGTTGACATCTCGGATCAGGAACACTAACAATGATGGGAAGCCATTTTCATTCACATTTGCTTATCATACATATTTCTCTGTGTCAGATATAAGGCAAGTGCTTGAAAGTTGAAACATGTTTTATCTCACACTTCAATATGAAATTTTCAATTATTGTGCATGTCTTTATTTATAAATTGACTCTGTTGCCAAATTTAGCCAGTAACTTTTGGATTTGGTTAAGAACCTGTTCAAGATCAGCACATTTAACAAATAAATAGAACTGTGCAATCTTATCGAGTGGGTATAAGCTTGTTTTCCTGACTCAATATGTGAAATCTATTCTTTGTTATGATTTGCAAATCTGTTTTACATCTGTATGAGAATGTGGGTGTTGGCTTTTGGACTTCTAAAATCCATTGTGGATTTGTGGCTTTGGTATCTGAAGATGCAGAGTGTGGATACAAATGTTTTCCTAGTGTTCGACATAGAAATAGAAATAATTTGCAACCATAGTTTCTTGAATTAAACAACATGCAAATCCTATCACTTTATCCACATCCACTTTTTAGGTGCATATTCATAGAATAAAATTTGTCTTTGATGTTGTGAAATATTCAGTTTTGGTTGAATTAATAAACGTTTTGGTCAAATCAGAATTTTTTCTTTTATTGTATATATCTCAATATCTTTTGTTTTCTTCATTTTATGTACTTATTTAACTCTCTTAATTGGCTTTTATTTTGGCTTACTGCCAGTTCTGATCTATTTATTTATTATGTTGAGGGATATACTTTTAGGCTGCAGTTTTGAATTGCATTTAACTTTGCTTGTATTCAGTGAAGTGCGGGTAGAAGGATTAGAGACATTGGATTATCTTGACAACTTGCAGAAAAGGGAACGCTTTACTGAACAGGGGGATGCTTTAACATTTGAATCAGAAGTAAGATTGTTTACCCTGTTCTACTTTGCTTTAGAAAACACACATGGGTATTACAATAAATATGCTGTGAGTAATGAAATATGACAATTTCCAAGAAATGGAGCTTCTGGGTTTTGATGATAAATTGAATAAATTGCTATGAATAAAATGCATGTTTCTATTCTTTTTAGGGTTGTACATTTAAGTAATACTTTTCATTTTCAAACCAAGGTAAAAAAAGACATGTTTTTAATTAAAGAAAAAGGAAGTGATAGGCCTGCTTAAATAGAGTATCAGACCAATTTATAGATTTTGAATTTTTTTTTTCTTTTGTTGCTCATTTTAATTCAGGCGTAAAGTGGGCCATAAGCACCAATGCCAAAACAACATTTTCCATTTGATTGCTGCTTTTTCTATCGTGTATGGATGAAGAGAGGCAGTGTCTAACTGTTTTGGAAGCTGTTTACTTTCTTTATTCATGCAAACAATTGAACAGTTGCTTCCCACACCCCCAACAAAAGCCTCACTTTTTCTCTTTTTTGACTTTTCCTGTAGCACGGGTGGCAACTTCCAGCATGTGTTGGTTTACCATCCATTTCATATATTAGTCTGAGTTTTGACTACTGTACTTAACCCATATCTGAAACATATTTGCATTGAAAATATAGTAAAAAAGAAAGAAAAACATTTATTTATCTAGTTTGTATTGTTGTGCCCAATTTGTAGTAATATTTGACGCATCTAGGTGCATGTATGTAACCTGTCCTGATGTACTGGCATTTCATATGCTTTGATGAGTTGAAACTGACACTTCACTTTTTCTTTGTATGATAGTTTGACAGGATATATCTCAGTACTCCTACAAAGATTGCAATCCTTGATCATGAGAGAAAGAGAACAATTGTATTACGTAAAGATGGTCTTCCCGATGCTGGTGATTATTATCAGACTCATCTTGTGTACTTAGTTTGTTACATTGATAAAGTGTACTGGTGGCGGCGGGACTATATTATTCGAAGCTATACAACTTTAAGAACAAAAAAATGCTCTTTGTAAATGTGTAAATAAAGCTTAAAGTCCTTACCTGTTTTCATTTTCATGTCTGAATTCTTCCTGTTAACTATAGAGTATTACATAAACCTTTTTCTTACAAGTGAGTAACTTCCCATTCCAAATTTAAGAAACCATCTTGAGTAGTTGGTATATTTAACATTTGTGTTGCTTTTGGATTGGACATAAACTTTTTTCTTTCTTATTTATTATTTTATCTGTGCAGTGGTGTGGAATCCTTGGGATAAGAAAGCAAAGGCTATGTCTGATTTCGGTGATGACGAGTATAAGTACATGCTTTGTGTAGAGGCTGCTGCTATTGAAAAGCCTATCACTTTGAAACCTGGCGAGGAATGGAAGGGAAGACTAGAACTTTCAACTGTTCCTTCTAGTTATTGTAGTGGACAGCTTGATCCCAAAAGAGTTATTCAAGGAAGCTGAAAGATCATCGATGTGTTTTGTGTCCTGTACAGGTAATAAAATGCACATTGATATATATATATATATATATATATATATATATATATATATATATATATATATATATATATATTACAAAATAAATCACATAATCACTGAGTTACATTGTAATACTTCTACCTTGAAATTCTGAATATATTAGGAAATAGAAAGGGCAGCACTGTGCTGTGTACAAGGCTTCAACCAGGGTTTGAGGAGAAATTATTCTCCATTTTTGTTATGTGAAATGATTCTTTTACAAAGGTTTAAGAAATAGAATTTTTATATCTCGTCTATTCTCATATAAGTTTGGAATTGATTAGTATTTGTACCGGATAATGTCATAACTCTTGACTCTAATGTATCAAATTTTGCCACTTGAGACCTGATTGATCGGCTTTAGATTGGTCTACCGTTAGTTCTTGTCTTAAGTCAGATTGCTTAGGTTTCCTTTGAGTGTCCTGTCATCTACATACACATCACATGTTGATCCAGTTCGATGTTTCACTAATCGTTTAGGAAATATATATCCGCAGGTAGCTTGTTGCCACAGCGCTGAACGTTGAAAGGAAAGTGTCTCCAACAATTTCCCCCCTTCATGTTGCACTTAAACCTTCATGTTGGACGGATGAACTCATGTATAGAGTTTTGTTAAATAATATTTTCCTGTAACGGATGACTAGTTCGGTCATAATTGTGACGTATAAGTAGAATAGCCCACAGCTGTTTATGGAAAGTCGAAATTAAAACCTCCAATTTTAATGGATTTTCACGTTGGGTTGGATAATGGCCCAGACCAGAGGGATTACTTTTGAATCCCCAGTTGTTTGGGTTCTCGTACTACTATAAAATGTTCATTTTTACATATCGTAGGCAATGATTGGATGTATTTGACAGGATCATTTTACAACACTACAAGTTGGCCTGTATGTCGTAAGTTGTTGCCGCTATGCTATCTACATATTCAAGTAATGAGGTAAGATAATTATTAAATATAGAGTTGTTATGTCAATGATGTAACATATCATATCAACTTGTTATGTGCGTGTAACTTGTAGCATTGTTTTAACTTATCCTGTCGTATAATTTTAAGGAGGTATTTGTTTCACGGAATCATCTTATATTTTCAGGAATTACATTTCCAAGAATATTGTAACTAGAAATGTTTTTGGTTAACTTTTAACATTCTTAGGAACATTTTTAAAGTTTTAAAATAATAAATGAAAAATAAAAGTAAAAATAGAAGTTATAGTGGAGTTAGAAAATAACTTCTCACATTCCTATTGGAATATAACTTTCCTACCCCCATTAGCATGGGAATAAAAGCTGTATAGATATGGAAATGCAACTTTTCTGGGAATAAAAGATATCTGAGAATATTTTTTAATAACCTTCTAGCAAATATGGGAATAAGTATTTTCATCTTCATATTCCCGGAAATTAAATATGATTATGTGAAACAAATGCCTCATAAAGGTTTAACAACAGCGGGACGTTAAGTTATATGAAATATGTATAGGTTATTTTGTTATAGTAGTACTATATTTTGCTGCCTTTTTTTCAGCTCTGGTATAGACGTATTTTACCAGCTGTCTGTTCATTTTTGTGGATGGAGACATGATGTATCTGATAAAATAGATTGCAAATTGCAGTCAACAATCTAAACACAAATTGTTGTAAAGCTAAAAATTTGAAGGGAGAGGCTATATAAAACATCACTGATTAAACCAACGAAACACCATAACAAAAATCACCAATTGTGAAGTGGAGCAGAAAACCACTCAAACATGAGTTTATGTCAATTTGGGATAGATCATTGCGTGTTTCCATGTTGATTTACGATGAAGGAGAACTCAGCAACAAACGTCAAACTTGGTTGCAAGATTTGCTTTGAAGACAGTGTAGTAGACATAGGCGGATCTAGAGGAAGAAAAAGAATTGGAGACAACCGTGTTGATAAGGATAAAAAGAAATGGGAATGTTTGGGCTTCAGCAAGTTAATTATTGATTGATATATCTTGTAGAGTTGTGGGCGAGTCGTGGTGTCGGACTCCAATGCATTTACAATTGCGGTAGCATAATTACTTCTTTAAGCCAATATCATTGCCATATATTTGTTGATCATTTATGCTTCAATAATTACAGTTTACAGGAGCTGGTCTACCATTTACTGTTGCCTTGCGCTGTCATGCATGTTCCTGGATATTTATGCTTAATTGCTTATGGACTTGTGGGAATAATAATAAAAAAAAAAAAAGAAGTAAAAATTAACAAACTTACCATAAATATCAATTTTTATTTAGATGACATACATTATCAGTTCATAGACCATTTACTCTTACATTATTATATATCAAAAGATTGTAAAAGCAAACATATAAACAAAAAAATAGATTAAATGGATTAATCAAATTATTTACGAGCTTAATAGACGTACATTATTAATATAAAAGTTTTTACATTGTCAATCAATTAGAATATATATTTTATATGACTTTTAAAGTAACTATTATCAAAATAAAAAAAATTATCATATATCATGCTAGTGCATATGCTATCTTATCGTTATTTATTGAGTGAAATGACTTGAAAGTGTAATCAATAACTTTATTGCTTAAAAAAACCGAGATAAATAAATAAAAATTAGCCATTAGACATAGATTTTACTTTTTTTGACTGAAGACATAGATTTTACTTAAAAATAGTTTTCCTTGCTACTCTCTGATCATATTGCTAGTGAAACTCAAAATATTAAGTGAATAATAATCTAGCTGGTACTAGTACTCATACTAAGTACTAAATGAATATTCAAATTAAGATGCCATATTATAGAAACGATAAATTAAAACTCCTACTTGAGAAAATAAATCAAATTTTAAAGTCGTCTCCAAATTGGTCAGTATATTGAGGTGCTTCTTGGGCCTAGGCAAACTTGACCTAGACAAAAAGAATGGTCTTATTTGCTACTCGTTTACTTGTTGGTGCTTTCTAAAAGAGAGATTCAGGCGTTGATCTAGGAAATCAATCAACTCAAATATAATTGTTTTTCTCACAAAACATGTATGTATAGTATGATACTAGCGTGGAAGAAAGAAAGAGGAAAAAACTATACAGAATAAGCCCCATAACGTTGAAAAATGAAAAAGTAATAGCGCAAGTAGCTTAGCCTCTGTACTAGAAAATAATTTAGCAAATTGAAACTAATTATTTGAATATTGCAATTAGACATGGGAAGCATGTTACTTATAATTTGATTTCGTATGCATATAAGGAATGAAAGGAAAAAAAACTATAGTGTTACTGTCTCTTTTAGCATTTTTTTTTTGGTAAAATAATTATAATAAATATTTTATATAAAATGTTGCAGAAATGGTTTATGCTGTGAATAATAAGAAAAGTGATTTTGTATGAAAGAACAAAACTATATATAATAAAGAAATGATATACTAGCTAACAATTTCACTTTTGTTAGATATTAACATGAATAAGAGCAAACATTTTTTTTCTTTTTTGTAGGGGACTTTAATAGAGTTGGCTAGTTTTAAACAAACAAAATAATAAAAAGGTGTTTTGTTTGAACTTTGAATGGAGAAAAAAAAATTTGAAAGGAAAAGAGATTTAACAGCGAAGGGGATTTGTTATAGGAAAGATGAGTCGGTACGCAGATGGTCACATGCAATTGAGTTGGCTATCTCGTAATGATGAATAAACTGCCAAAGCTAGGCATTCCCTTAAACTAAATGAAGATTTAACATTCACATTTGATTTGAAAGACAAGAGATAAGACGAAGGAAAAAGTTTTGCATTACTCCAAGTATTTTTAGTATTATTTTTAATTAGAATTAGAATTTCATTTAAGTAATTCGTATAATAAAGATTGTTATTAAAGGTTGGATCATTAGTAAGTAAAACTTTAAATACTGTTTGAAGAATAATATCAAGAAGAATGTCTCTTATATTAAGATTAAAACAAAATTGCATGTAATTTTTTTAAGTTACGTGATCATTACTAACTTAAAATTTTAATCATTTATGTATGGTTATATGATTCAAATTTATAATCTCATTTCTTAAAAAATAAAATGTTTTCACAAAAGTCGTCTCCTAAAATTTTCAGTATGTTAATTTGAAATAATAGCAACAATAAGCATGTTAATATTTTAATAATTTATTTAAAATAGCCTTTATTTGTCATAAAATAAAATATAACCTTTTTCCATGTCAGTTCATAAACTAAAATTCTTTCATCCCTAGAACATGTTTATCCGTTGTCGTGCACACCTACCATTCGTTATTGTTATTATAAAATTCATACTAATATATAACGGCAAACTCTGGCAGCCTCATCCCTCCACAGATTGCTGAACACAGCTTAGATGCTTCACGCAACATATAATTAGTCTTCAATTTTTAAAGGGTTCATAGAGTCAATGTCGCCTCCATCATTCACTATTTGACAACAACATGACATTTACTTATATCAATGGCCAGACTGTCCATGTAACAGACCTTTGTTGTTACTCTCATCAATCATTCTCCAATTATATATTTTTTGTTTTTAATTACATGTCAACTACATTGTTTTTGTTGCTCAAGCTCAAGGTGGGGCCATGTTAAGTATATATATAAGTGGATAGTTATATGTTGGAACCAAGTCGAAGTAGCAAAATACAAGAGTTAGTATGGAAACTCCTAACTTTGTCTTCTTGTCTTTGCTTCTGCTCCTGACTAGTACTACTATAAGCTCAGCTCAACTCAGTCGTGGCTTCTACAAGAACACATGCCCCAATGTGGAGCAGTTGGTTCGCTCTGCTGTTACACAGAAGTTCCAACAGACTTTTGTGACTGCTCCTGCCACTCTTAGACTCTTCTTCCATGATTGCTTTGTGAGGGTGTGTACACCCTCTTCATCACTTTCATGGTTTTCTTATATGCATAACTTAGCATGGTTTGAGTTCACATATAGCTCTAGTTCTTAATCACCATTTTGTTAATTAAAACGAAAATTATGTGTACTTAGTTTTGCATTCAGAAACCTGCACAAAACTATATTATCAGCTTAAAAACATTTTTTTAGTGAAGTCAGACCAACTCAGAGCCGATCCTAGTGGTTGTTGTTGGGTTTATTGGTCACCTGTTATCGGACCACTACAGATATCCAATATTGTAAAATTCATATTCCAAGATGTTTAATCCTCGGCATGAGGGGGGTGTATTGAAGATCTCATAATATTAGAGGCCAACAGTATATATAAGTAGGATACTATTCTAACCTGGTGAACTAGCTTTGGGGGTTAAACTCAAATTATAAGAACTCTAATGAAATTAGCATGTTTATCATTTAGACTAGAGTGTAAATAGTAGGCTTTTAAAAAGACTATTGACTTTTTTTTTTTATTGTTGATTATTTTGTATGTAAGATGATAACAAATTTGTTTGTAACCACAGGGTTGTGATGCTTCGATTTTGCTTGCAAATGGTAGGCCAGAGAAGGATCATCCTGATCAAATTTCTCTAGCTGGGGATGGCTTTGACACAGTGATTAAAGCCAAGGCAGCTGTAGATAGAGACCCTAAGTGCCGAAACAAAGTCTCTTGTGCTGACATACTCGCTCTGGCTACTAGGGATGTCGTAAATTTGGTACGATTTCATTTTCTTTGTAATTGCATGTATTGCTTTTATTTATTTGCTTCGTTAAATTATTGACCAACAATTCTATTAGTTTACCTCAAAATCGTTTGTTCAATGCACATTAAGAATTATACTGTTTGACATTGCATTACTAATAGTAATAACTGCATAATATTGTAGGCTGGGGGACCATTTTATGATGTTGAATTGGGAAGGCGTGACGGTAGAATATCTACTATTGCCAGTGTCCAACGCCATCTTCCTCACCCTGATTTCAATTTGGATCAGCTCAATTCCATGTTTAACTTTAATGGCCTATCCCAGACAGATATGATTGCTTTATCAGGTAATTTCACTAGCATAAAGAAGAAGAGGTTCTGTTTTTTTATTCAATCATACTTGTATGGAATGGAATAAGTGACTAAATTATAGTAGGATAAAGAATCTTAGATAGTTTAATTTAACTTTTATATAAGAAAGCCTGAACTGAAGAATAATGTGTTTTTAATATGTTAGGTGCGCATACAATTGGGTTCTCTCACTGCAACCGCTTCTCAAAACGAATCTACAACTTCAGCCCCAGAAGTAGAATCGACCCAACACTAAATTTACAATATGCTTTTCAACTTAGGCAAATGTGCCCCTTAAGGGTTGATCCTAGAATTGCCATAAACATGGACCCTGTCACGCCTCAAAAGTTTGACAACCAATACTTCAAGAATCTGCAACAAGGAAAGGGTCTCTTCACTTCTGATCAGGTTCTGTTTACAGATGCAAGGTCAAAGGCCACGGTCAACTTATTTGCATCAAATGAAGGAGCTTTTCAGAAAGCTTTTGTTGATGCTATTACTAAGTTGGGAAGGGTTGGTGTTAAAACTGGAAATCAAGGTGAAATTAGGTTTGATTGCACCAGCCCAAACTAGAAAAGTACCACTGTGTTATCATTGTTCTTTTTAGAGTTTCTCTGAATTTTTTTTTTCAGTGTAAAACGGCAAGAATAAGATTTGAACCTAAAACTCTGTACAACTGCCCAAAACTTTCATTATTAGGCTGATCTAGTGGGTTGAGTTTGTATGAGTTATATTTGATAATTTATCATTGTATTAATAATTGATTGATGGAGTTCTTTGAGCTCCATTCATTGCTTCAAGTTACAAGGACTATGTTCGGCAAGTCATTTCAATTAACTTCTAGCTTTTTTTACTAGTTGAAAAGCTTGTTTGACTGTTCGGTAAACAAGCTTTTTTCAGTAGCTTTTAGCATTTTTTTAAAACGCTAGCTTCTAGCTTTTTATATTTTATTCCTTTTTTATCCTTAAAATATTTATTAAACTTCCTTATGACCCTTTTTAAATAAAACAAGATTTTATTATTTATTTGTTTTATTTTATTATTTATTTGTTTTATTTTATATTTATTATTTTATTTTAGATTTTTTATATTACACTATTTATTTTAATCATTGTACTATTTATAATATTTAATTTATTATTTCAACATTATATTTCACGAAATTGACAATGATAAATGTTAGATTTTTTTAATTTTTTGAATAACTTTATAATAGACAATTTATTTTAACTATACGCTAATTAACACAATAAAAGTATAATATATACTTAAGTGTATTTATTTTATTTTATTTTAAACTTGATTAAAAATATTTAAAGATATAGTATAAGATAAATAGTAGAATACTTAATATGAAAAAATGCAACAATTGAAACTAAAAATATAATGAAAATAATTTATCTATAAATAAATAATTACAAGAGTTTGAAATTAATTAAAAAAATTAAAATTATAACACCTCAAAATATATTTTTATCCATAAAATAAAATTAAAATTTATATAAAAATATCATATAAATAGGTGTATTTTTGTCATTTTACATTTTTCAGCTACTTCAACAAGTAGTTTTACTGAACACCTATGATTTAATAAGTTAGCTTAACAGCTTTCAGCAACCAGTTTTCAGCTTCCAGCTACCCGCTAGCTTTTCAGCTTTCAGCTAGTTTTTCAGCTTCCAGCTAGCTTTTCAGCTAGTTTTGCCGAACATAGCCAAGATCATTGTATCCATTGCCTTAATTAGTTTATACTATCCTATTAATTGGATAAATGGCCTTTTAACATAATCAATAAAATAGAAATTTGATAATAAGCGCAATAAAAATATAATTTCTCTAAAAGAAAAGTGAATAAAGAACATTTAGATCTCACGAACCTCAAAGAACATATCCTTGATTAATCTTGAACTAGGAAAAATGTTTAGCTCCTCATAGGAGCTATGAAAATACAAAAGCAAAGAAAAGAAAGCTAAGAGGGAGAAACTCTAACCCTGGTATCAAGATATAAGAGTGGCAAAAGTACCTTTGTAAGAGTTTCTAAACTCTATAAGTATGATTTCTAAAGCGAGCCTAAAACACAATAAAAATAAACGGGTCCTAAAGAAGAAACATGCTAAAATAAAACATAAAAATTGCTGAGAGATTCAAAAACATAATAAAACCTAAATCTAAAATATTACTCCCTCTGTCCTTATTTATAAGATCCCTTTCAGAAAATTATTTATCTTTTTTTATAAGACCATTTTCTAATTTCTAGATACATTAATTATTTTTTTCCTAAAGTACACTTATTTAATTATTCTCTCTCCAAATATTAATTAATTAGACAAGAAACCATTAAGTGGAGAGAGATTATTAATTTTAAAAAAATTAAGGATACTTTTGGAAGACCAATACACATTATTGACAAATTTAATGTGATTAACTACATTAGCTATTTTTCTTAAAAAATGTGAATTAGTTAAAATGGTCTTATAAATAGGGACGGATGGAGTATAATTAATTAGCTTGGTGCTCCACAAGTGTTGTGCACTCTGGAAGGTGTGATGATATTTAAATTCCTATTTCATTTTTCTACATCGTCTAACTAACCTTTGTTGTATAGTGAACGATTGCGGGTTGTGTATTCAGTAAGGTCATTAAGGCACTTGACTTAGGTCTCATTTAGTTGTTAATAGTTAGCACTCCTTACTAGGTGTGTGAGGAGCTTGTTGGACATCTCATCACTATGCGATGAGATTATTGCTGAGCGATGGAAGTGCAATCCTTATTTCTTGCAATTTTTCATAAATTTTTGTAAGTATTTACATAAAATGTAATTCTTATCTAAATTTCCAATATTTACAAAATTATACTAATTTTATGATTTACATGAGATTTCTTATTGTTATTTTATTTAGTTTTCTAATTTGGTTTAATGAATTTTCATGAGTTAGAAAATTTATTAACCTCCATTGTCCAAAAGCTAATATTTCTCCTTACATGAAAAAGTAATAGTAATATAAAATTTATGAATTAAGGATAAAAGTAATTTATAAAAAATATATATATACCTAAGTGCGATACCTCAGTCTGAGATCGGTCCGGAAAACAAATTTTCCAATGCATTGCATGGACCATGTGATGTGAAGGGCCCATAGACGTTGAAGACTAGAACCTACCCACTTCCTGTGTGCATTCATTTACACATCAGAAAATTATTTCACCCGAGTTAACTTAGTTTTCGGCATAAATGCATAGAATGAAAGACGGTTATTATTTGCTCTGTAAAAAAAAATAGAGATCCTTATTATTCTAATTGAAACTACAAAAATATAGATCATTTTGATGGATTAAATTGGAATATCAAAAGTATAATTAAATCTTGTGTATTTATCGAGGAATCTAATTAAGTTAGTTGAGCACACAATGAACATAAATTATTATAAACTCTTTTTTTTATTCGTAGGAATCGAAAATAATACCAAGAGATTTACAACACTCACGTACCATATTCAACCAATTGAACTAGATCCTTGGTTATTATAAGTTTATAAACTCTTTCTAAAGAGTTTATAAACTCTTTAATATTTGAGTTCAATTTCTACAAATAAAAAAAAATAAAAAGTTATCTTAAATAGGAGCCGTAAGAAGTGTTAGAATTGTGGAACCCAACTGCTCAGATTTAATTATAATAGAATTAAGAGAAATCAAAACATTGGATCTTACACCATGCCTCAAATAAATTAAGCTTATTTGCTCACATATTTAATTGGAATTAACGCTTAAATTTTTAACAATTTACACTTATAAAATTGAATTCCCAACCTTATTCTTGAATTTCCAATAATTTCTCTTTCAACCGTGAGTTCAAGGAGTGACTCAATCTTCTCATAATTGGACTTGACCTCATGTCCCAAATTAAAACCTTAAAACTGTGAAATTATGTTTCATTTCACTTATAAATTCCTCACTTTGTCTGTTTTCTTTGTGAAACTTATATCATCATGCGAAACTTACTCTTGAATTTCTAACAAAAAGTTTCACCACCTAGTTGTGCTATCTTTGTATGACTATAAATTTTGAGATTTTTTGGTATCATGCTACTTATCCATATACAATTATAAAAAATAAATAAATAAATTGTATGTTTAATACTTAGCTCAAACCACTACTAAGAGAGTTTAGAACTGACACAGACATAAGAATCACACTATGATTAAGAAGATACAACTTATGAGAAGATGATAATTGCCTTATTTACTTAATTGTTGAATGATTTTTAAGGCAATTATCTCACTTTCACCCTCATTTAGAATAATGTTTAACTCATTTAGTTGTAAATTTTTAAGTATCTAGTTTCTAGTTTAGTTGTTTAGTTTCATGGTTGCATATTATATTTTTCGTCTACATTCTATGTAGAATTGGAGAATTGAAGATTGAGAGATTCATTTGGATCTCTATTTTGAAGCCTTGAAGAATTACCTTAAACAACAAATTTTGCTTAAGTGGCCTCAATTGGCTTAAGCGAAATTACTTTTTTGTGAATATTAAAATTTGGTTATTTGGCTCAACCAAAGACAAGTGGCTCAAGCGAAAATTAGAGCGAAAGCATCAGATTCAAAAATTGGCTTAAGCAACTTCAGGTGGCTAAAGCAAGATCTAGTTTCAAACTTACCATTTTGCAGTTTTGCTTAAGTGAGCAAAGATGGCTTAAGCGAACTGTCACATGTATAAATAGAGTTAGTTGTCATTTAAGGAAGAATGTTGTACAGAGGGGCACGGATCTTCATTGTTCTATTTGGGAGAGAAGCTCCTTCTTGCTCCATGGAAGCATCTTCTTCCATTCTCCATGTATTTTGAGGCTACCCATGGAAATGTGTTGAGTCATAAGACGAATCAGGACCCTTAATTATTTTGATTTTATGCAAAACAAATATTAAGTAAAAATATTGCGTCTTATAAATGCCAACAGACGAAAACGTTGTATCTGCATCTGTAAGCGCAGATAGACGCTTTAGTCCGAAGAAGCATTTAAAGGCATAGTAAATGCAGTATCATTTTGTTATCTATTTTGCAGGGAATGTTCATAGAACATCCTCCTAGGATCTATCGAAGTGCATAAAAGGGAATAGAAAGAAGAGTCAAAGTTTTTGAAGCTTCCCTCACCTCAAAAGACGCGCTACAGCTAGCAATAAGTACTTGTCTGAGCAAGCTTTGCGACCACTGCAGCAGAAGGATTTAGAGTATATCTCAAGAAAGATAAGCAGAATACTTTATCAGCTTAGAATGACTAGTTGGTGACAAGCATTTAATGCTCGCATTAAATGCCCCTCAACCACCCTCCTTCAGACAATGGTCAGACGTAAGAAAGAAGACTGTTTAGAGACAACGGTTACTTCCTCAGTAAGTCTATATATAGAAGAAGTTTTGAAGTGTTGTATAAGAGAACAACACACGAACTGAATTCATATTCAAACATTCTTTCAAGCCTTCATTCTTTTGTAAAAGCTCTCAACTCACTTTGCGTATCCTGAGAGAAAAAAGACTTAGTTTTTAATCTTGTATATCCGTCTGTAAGACGATAGTCAAAAGTCTGTGCGCCCTTTCAAAAACAAATCTTGTGATTTGTTTTAGAACCAGAAGTGGTTTGGTAGTAAAGAATACTTAGTTTTTAGCTTGGAGAGGCTAAGTGTGAAAAACTGCTTTGGTGAGCCAAAAGTGGCAGTGAACAATACTTGTAACTTGTAAAAGTTAGTGGAACTTGGTGGTTTGCCAAGAACTGGATGTAGTCTCGGGGTGAGACGAACCAATATAAATTTCTGTGTTATCTCTTCTGCCCTTTCTCTGTTTATAACTGTTTGAACTGACTTTGTCTTGTGATTTAAACCAGTTTTTCTTAAAAAGGCTTTCATCTGTGTCTGTAAAACGGTTTTTCTCAAAGATCTCCTTTTACTCAACAGACGTTACAAGCTGTTTATAAAAAGTTTACAAAATTTTTATAAATCATAATTCAACCCCCCCCCCCCTTCTTGTGATTTTTGCCTTTACAGAATGGGTAGCTAAATCCTCCATTGTTGGGGTTAGATGTAACCAAACTCAAACTCTCTTGTATCTTTTGATACTTTTATATATATATTTAGTGTATTCAATGTTAGTATTTGCTTCTTTGCTTAATGCTTGTTATGGATTGATCAACCATAGTTTGTTTTTATGACGTGATTGTTGTTGAAAAATGTCTTCATTGTCTTGAACGGAAGCAAAATACCCAATGAACTTGGTATCTAGGAATGGAGCTTAGTTCATTGGTTATCTTGTGTCACTAGACTTAAAGCTAGTTCGTTCTTAAGTTTTTGAGGAATCAAGACTTAATAATGGAACTAAGACTCTTTTCACCTGAGGGATTAGGGTTAAGAAAGCAATGTGTTGGCTGATTTTAACATTGAGTTACAACAGGTATATATTGTGCATTCAAGTAAGAAGAGAGTGAAGTTTAGTGAAGTTTAGTGAAGTCTAACATTGACAATACCTTTATCATCTGAAACTCCTTTTATTTTTTAGCTTTGTTTTAACTACAAAACCACAAAAATAGTATTTTAACTTTGTTTCTTCACTTGTTCTGTTTTAAAGTCCTAAAATATCAACCTAAACGTTCATGTTTTATTGCTTTATGTGGTAGTTGTTAGCCTAGATAGTAATTTCGTGAATTTTGTCTAATATTGTGTAAGTTCCTTAGGAAACGATACTTGGACTTTCCATTTTACTACTTATGCGATTTAGTACGCTTGCCAAAGAGTTAACAGAAGACAAAATCATGAATCCACCTGCATATGGTGTCTGTTCTGTTTGCAAGAGACAGAATCATAGCCATTTATTATGAGACGTTGTCATGTGATGCTCCTAGCCTATTTGGTGACGATACGTATCATTTACAAAATAAGAATTGTATCCTTTTTTTGAGTTTAGTAGTCTTTCTTTTGAGAATGAACTTTCTTGTATACTTGAATACTCAAGACATCCAGTAGTATAAAGTTCAACATTTACAATAGCAATATTAGGTTAGAAAAGAACATATATGTTGGAAACGAAAAATAGTTTTAGAAGCACCGCAAATTAGCTACTATATATACACAGAGAAGGCACTCAGAAGTGAGTGTATAAGCTATTAGTTTATTATTATTGGAATAAAGTAGAAAGTAATCTAGGAATCTGAATGCATGAACCATATAAATTCAGTGGTCCATGTAGAGTTGAAAGGATACAAACAAGTTATAGTGCTATTTAAGCTTTAGACCTTGAGAAAGCCAATGTGGCCCCTTTCTTTCCTGAGTAAATGTCACAGTGGAGCTACTCATTGGGGTGGTGGGGTCACTGCATTCTCCTGTTCTATCTGATTTGAAGGAGGCAGATGAATTCAGCTTCCTAGTTTTCCCATTATCGGTTGAGCTTGCGCATGCTAATTGAGGTAAATGAGAGTTCTTAACTTGGCTACCTCCTATACTTAGTGTCAAATCCACTTCCATTTCTTCTTCATCATAGCCACTAGTACTTATTTTACAACTCTGAAATGCAGTGTAGGAGCTAGGCCCTGCCTCACCTTCATCAAAGCCACGTGCTCGAGTAAAAATGTCTTCCTCAGCTGCAGGCCTTTCAAGATCAAAACCTCTTCCTCTCAAATTTTGAACATGGAAGTCAGGCTGGTGTGAAATCTGTGTTGTTTGATGATTCTGTTTAATGGAATGTGGATGGCTTACATTTATGTCATTCATGTGGTTCCAAATTTTCTGTTGTCTGATTTCGTTTTTGAGATCATCCATCAGCATCTTTTGCACACTGTATACACGGTGTAGTTCTCTTACCTGCAAATTCCAAATTCTCATAATTGCTAACTTTTTAAAGATAAAATTTTGTTTCTGAACATCATGTGTCCCTTTAGCAGGGTTGACACTAATATTTCACATATGGTGACTGCTTGGAATGATAATAAATAATTAATGAAGTTCATAGAGTGAAGAAAATTTGGCCATGGATAAGATGTCATGGAAGGACTTCATCATACACTGATTTTGATATCATTATGTGCAGTTTCAAAGCATTATGATTGTAGCGGCCTCCAAAGATAAAGAAAGGCCACAGAAAAGGAAAGCCCCTCCTTCAATCTGTAATTATCATGAATTCAAGCCTAGCTAATACACTTGATTGACCATATGACTATGGTTTTCAAGTAATGCAACATTTGTGGCAACATGAATTTTGTATTTGTTAAGATGAAAAGTTCAATCATACCACAATGTTGAGGATACCTGGTGTTTGAAGATGTCCTCATGCATCTGCATTGTCTTTTTGATGGATTCTATTTTGTTTCTGTCAAGCATCCTATCCATGGGACCTTGCAATTTATTGATTCCAGTCCTTTGATGCTTGTTCTGCAAATGCTCCCAGACATCCACTCCACCCGCTGCTAAGTTGTTGCTGTCTACTAAGGTTGCTAGAAGATTTATGGAATATTCAATTTTGGTTCCCATGCCTGACAAAAAGAAAAAAGAAAAACGTTTATCTTTTTTTCCTAGCTATCAAATCACACCTTGTCGGTGTAATGCAATGCCTCAAGCCAACAACTAGAAAATTTCTTTATATTGACCAAGTCCTTGAGAGAAGTAATAATGAAAAAACATGTGTTGTTCCTTTCTCTGTTTTTTAGGCTAACAAATGCAGTTATGTTCTCTCTGGTTAAAATGTGAAGGTGGGGACAAAATTCAATTAGGCCAAGGTTGGAGATATTGATTTAATATCTAAACAACAGAAGATTGACAGAAACTGTAAACTCAGAATTTTGCACTTGTTGAAAGCCAAATTTGTAGGTAACCATACCTGACACATGGCAAGAAATTGAAATGAAAATTCAACAGGATCAAGTCAGTCATGATAAGCTGACATTATCCTGCAAGATTCTGTCACTGCCCTTTTTGGTGCACTGATCAGATGCAGGTAATATATAGGAAAGATTCTAGTTTATGTTGTGTGATAAATTTGTCAAAATAGGGACTCTCACTTTAGTAACCAAAAGTGGAGAGGGAGAGAGAGAGAGAGAGAGGGGACCAAGAGAATTATGCATTGAAATGTTCAAACGTGCAATCAAACATTGCTGGGACACTGATGCAGCGTGTAACATGAACAAGGCTACAGTGGAACCAACTAATATATGGGTCTGTGATTGTATGATGAAAGCAGCACTAGCCATATAGCCCATAACAGTGGTCTTCATCCCCTACTCTTAGATGCTGGCCTCACAAAAGTGTCCACTTATCCTTGTTTCTTATAAAGCTAGCCTCTTTTGAGCTATTCTAAGACAACAACCAAACTTTATATACAGTGAACCTAAAGTAAATAGGGACTAGAAAGAATTCAATAAAATTCAAAGATCACACGCATCATCACACAGACACTAGGAGTTTACATGCCAAGGAAGGACATGTGCAAGTCAACTTTTTTTTCTTTATGTTATTCTGGAAACTTATGATGTATGAATTAGTATCACCATGGATATATCACTTCCATGGTAATTAAAACTAAAAAAAAAAAAAGGCCTTCAACGCGATGAAATAAATACTCATTGAATCTCAAAACTGCAACACAACACCTTCACACCATATATTTGAAACCAATCATCAAGAAAATATATAAAACTGAACTCATTAGGATTTAGTACCTAATTCAAGTTAGTGGAAACATATTTGTGGGGGTGTGCTCCAATACCTGTAATAAGAAGTACCA
This sequence comes from Pueraria montana var. lobata, assembly GCA_026413185.1. Taxonomy (NCBI): domain Eukaryota; kingdom Viridiplantae; phylum Streptophyta; class Magnoliopsida; order Fabales; family Fabaceae; genus Pueraria; species Pueraria montana. The sequence continues at coordinate 67,140,714 of CM048649.1, read as the reverse complement.
AAATAGCAGCTTTTTGTGATGAAGGTCATTGAACATGTTCTTCCCTCATGCCAGCATTTATATATACCCATACATGAGCCTTAGAAATAAGACCAATTCTAACATTACAAAAGGCCAATTGTGTCATGAGTATCCTTGAAACATTCCCAAGGCAAAGGACGGATCAATCCAAAGAGTGCACCACACCACCTGGGGAATCTGGATGGACAAAGCTCATTGACAGCAGCAAATCTCTTGGCAGATGAGAAACATTCAACCCTTTACTAAGAAACAACAAAACAATAACCAGCTCAAATTTAAAACTGTAATCATGAGTTTAATAATTCAGGCTTGACAGGCTGTGAGGGAAGGAGGCAAGATAAAAGCTGGAGTAGCAATGTGTCTGTTTGTGTATGAGTGAATATGTGATATTTAGAAAGAGAGAGAGAGAGAGAGAAGTATACATGTTCATATTAGAATATGAATATTTTGTATTTGTATAATAACATTTACTGTAGTTGATAATATTGTGTACATATTATTTTGTTGCTTTAATGTAATGTGGGAAAGGATAGAAGATAGGGGACCACAAAGATGTATAATAATAAAAACAAATGACACTCAACATGAGCCAATGTAGGCCAGTGAACAAGATATTCCAGACAAGGTCTTGCAGGACTTAATCAAGATATGCATGAGCAATGAAAGTTAGTGCTTCTTTACTATACCACCAGAATTTCTCTCTCTTTAAACTTTCTTGATTTTTGAAATTCCACTATTGTGATTTGATTACTCTTTCCGTACAGGCTGAACAATCATCGATCGGTTGTGTTTCAGATTTCATCAGAAACCAATTTCAGGTGTTGTTAGGTTCCTTATCAAGAATTTCTCTTGGCAGCAGTAAATTAATTTCATAGGCTTGGGATTTTAAATTATATGCCTATTTCCCTCCTCATTCATTATGCATATTTTTCTTCTCTGCCTGGGAAAAATTCTCAACAATTTTTTTTTTTTTTTTACTTTCGACCGGTTATTGGTCCAAGTGGTAAGTATGATTTCTCTGGGTGGCAAAAATAGGTGAATGTTTTTTCCTTAATAAATTCTCCAACTTAGGTCCAATTAATCAAAGTTTAATGTAATTTCTAAATATCAAAGTCTGGGGAAAAAAAAAGGAAAAAATGACCTTTCTATATTGCGAGCCAGATCCATATGTAAAAGCTCAGTTTTCATAACTAGAAGCAATGCAGCTCTTTTGGAAAAAGCGCCTTTTATTATCTCTCTCTCTCTATATATAAAAGCTAGAGTAAATTACAGTAACACCCCCTGAGATTTCGTATAATTACACATGCACCCCCTGCTTTTTTAACCATTACTTTGGCACCCCTGCAGGGGGTGTTAGTGTAAGGTTTGAGGGGGTGCCACTGCAATGTTTACAAACATATCAGGGGGTGTTAGTGTAATGTTTTCAAACTTAAAGGGGTGTTAGTGTAGAAAAATAAAAAAGAGTGAGGTTATGTGTAATTACATGAAACCTCAGGGGGTACTGCTGTAATTTACTCTAAAAGCTAAAGTGAATTCCACTCATTTTGTTATATTTCCTCTTGAAGAATAAAGCAAGAAATAATACCTTGATTGAAAATTGAAAAGTTATTGATAACTTTTATGTGTCTGGTCATAACGATATTGTATAATATACCTTGAAAAAGGATGCATAATATTGTAAACAGAAAGTGGTGTAATAATGCATTCAATGGATGTCCCCTCTTCTGTAGTTGTCCTACAATTTAAAGATTAGTTATTATTTTCTTGTTAAAACACATGGATCATTTGACAAAAAAGAACTATATATTATCATATCTAACAACCCTGTATGTTTATTATTATATCAAGCAATCGTATAAGTTTAAAATATCAATTTTAACAATATTTAATGACTCTATGTATTTATTGTCACTTTTTAATTCTTTTAGCTAGTGTTCGTGTTATTAAAAAACCATTAATGAATGATCTAATCTAATCTGATCGATCGTCAAAGTGAACAGAAGAAAAATTTGTTAATTAGTTGTCAGTAATAATTAAAACCAAACATAGCAAATTAAGACTGAGAAGAAATCTCTGACCCATCACTTTCCCCCTAAAAGCTGAAGGGCAAGAAATACCATACACTTACACTTTACAAGCTTCCTAGCCTTCAAAGTTGTGATCCGGAAAAATCAGAACCACACACGTGTATACTTGTCCAAATCATGATTCTGATTATTAAGCAATGCATATATAGATTTCGCTATTTAAAATCTCCTTTCGTCGTATATGTGGGCATGCCTGTCTTTGTCTCTTACTTGTTAAGTTTCTGTCTGAATTGACTCTCTAATTTTAAATAATGTAGCCATAAATGCTAAAATTGGTTAAGCAAATAGATGAAGAACACGCATTATAAGGTGTAGCTGGAATTAATATATGATCCATAATCACATATCGATTTTGTTTTCGGGAGGAGATAGGAGATTGAATGGAAAGCAATAAGGAAGGTTTTAAAAAACGGTTGTGGTTGCAGTCACAATTTTGGTCATATTCTTTGATATTGTGAAAAATTATAAACAAATACAGTTGATGTAGTCATAATTATAGACAGAAATACTTTAAAAGCCTCAACAACAACAAAAATTTAAAGGTAAAAACCTTTAATTTGCAATAAGCATGCTGCTGGAGATAAACGGCCACCACTCTCCCTTCATTTCAAATATTATTGCTTAATTTTAATTTGATTTGATTTTAAATTTTAACACGCTATCTATAACAATATATAAAAGAAATACTCTTTTTTGTAACTGTTTTTGGTCTCCACAATTTTTAGACCATTCTATTCTTAATAATATTTCAAAAAGTAACAATTTTATTCTTGTATTTCTTTTTAAACTTTCACTATTCTCTTTTAAACTACATAATTACCCCACTACTCATATTTTCAGTTTCTTTTTTTTCTATCAGTTTCTTTTTTTAATTTAACCACTCAACCTTTTTTTACTTCTTTTATATTATTTTTATTTAAAAATATAGAGAGGCTGTGCCTCTCTTCCCCCTAGTATTAATAAAGATAATATGTATTTTAACATAAATACTTTATTTTCGTGATTTTATTTCAATTTTAGAATTCTTTTCTCTTTAATTTATTTACATATAATAAAATATTTATTCTTAATAATAAAAACATTACTACTTCTATTAAATTTATTTTTATTTAAAAAATTATTCAAATTAAAAATATTCATACGAAAATTTACTAATTAATTATTAGAATGAAAATAAATAACTTCAAAATATCTTATGAATTCTACATAACGCCCAAACTAAAATATGAGAGAGAGACAACTTTGGATTTTCTTGGAGAATGATGTTACATTGTTACCTATGTGATTATATTGTCCGTTTTCTATTAAAATTACCTGTTATTATTATTCTCTTTACACCAAGAGAGAAAGATCTGCATACCAGACACCAACTGGTGGTGGACATCAAAAGTTGTCAGAATCAAAGATGAGTTTTATATCCAGCTTGACTTAAACGGATTTGTTTTGGAAAAATATTTTGTCAACGTCAACATACAACAATAAAAAGTTATTTCCTTTAATTTGTATTTTTAAATATATAAAAGATAAGATATATAAAAAATGAAAATAATTATATACATTAATTTCATGTTTAAATAATGAACATATATGACAGTGTCATGAGTCACTCTCAACATGACTCAAAAGTAAAAAAAAAAAACCAAGCTCTCCTAGATATCTCAGTTCAGGGATGTTACTTATAAGTGTCTTAAGCATTGATTAAGAAATTAATAATGTTTTTTATTAAAAATAATGTCAGAGATGTATTAAAAATTATGATAAAAACATATTACTAATATTTTTAATTCTTTCTTTTTATAGGAATATTTTTAATTCTCAATATATGATATATCTTAACATTTACTTTATTTTAACATTTGTTCGTTTTTCTATTACAAATTCCGTTAGTGGAAAGAAAAAAAAAATCCTTCTAGAAAAACCGCGTTTACTATGTTTCGTAAATCAGGATTCATCTCCAAAGTCCAAACCTAGCTTCCTTCATGCATTAAATAAATAATAAGCTAGTTTCCTTGAATTCCCTGCGTATACAAACAGGCTATTGGTAGCTTGGTTAGGTCTATGTTTTATTTTTGGGACAGAAAATCAGATCACACATGACGTTAGTGTGAATCACCAAACTTTATTCCTACACCGAACTCCTTTTCGGATGTTTTCGTTGAATAACACCTGACCTACCCATAAATAACCCAAACCACCTTTTTCCCCTCTATTTTACTAACTTCCAAGTAAACCCCGGTTTTGGTGTTAGTAGAAGATAAAGTGATAAACTCATAGAGAATGATAGAAAAATAATAAGTGTGTGTTTGGTTTGCAATTGCAAACCTTTAAACTTTTGTTTAATTGAAAAGTAACAAATTATTGTTTTCTATTTTAGTGTCTTGAAAAGTAAAAATAATCGTTTGCATCAATGTAAATAGATTTACAAACACATTCTAAAGCAATGCATGATTAAAGAATAGTCCTAGCTAGATTTCAACTTGAAATAGCTTCTTCAAATTGGATCAGGGGGAAAGCACGCGTTGTAGCCCCACCAAGGCACAAGTCGTAAAAAAATAGACCCACCACCACACTTATCCACATGTCTTTTAATTTCACTTCATTTCTGGATTTGGATTCTCCCCCCAAGTCTCACTAACTTTATTGTATGTTGTAGCAACACATTGACCAATGTCAGAATTATATTGACCATTATGAGATGCAAGATGCATCAAAGTATTTTAACCTTTTATAATAATTGGATGTAAATGTGACACTGGTATATATCTTGTTATTGTTGAATGTTGAGACAGGACCGCTACTGAGGATCAAACACATTTAATTCTACTATATATCATCAATCTCTACATTAGTAGTAATAGTAGTTGTACTGACACACCTTTAATTTATTAAATAGTTATCTCATCAATCATGATCATACAAACCCATAATAGATTCCTCTCTCGAGATAAATCCAAACAAGTGCACAGTCACTTGTCGCATAAGCCTTCTCATCACCAAATTGCTGTTTTGTTCTCTTATTTTCTTTTCTTGGCTTCTATCTGTATTAGTTCATGATTCTTAATACCTTTAAGTCTTGTCAATTTCTATATATAAATAGCACTTAACTATTGGGCCATTATCGTACCCAGAGGCGGGTCCTTGTCTGCCTTGTATTTGTCTCCCATCCCTATATGTATAAATTTAATTTAATTTCGATCTCAGGTCTATAAGAAGAACATGGTTAAAAAAATTACATTAACTAATCTATAGCTAAAGGTGCACACTGTTCCAGGATAATAATCTTTAATAGGATCTCAATCTCGAGCATATTTTCATTCTCAGGTGGGGCCCATAGTTTAAAAAACCAAGTTTAAATATAATTGGTCACTTCAAATTAGTTACTTGAGTTTCAACAAATTAAATGGCTGCCACATTAAGTGCCGTCATGATCCATAGATTCATAAGAATGTCACATTCACACACATGGCTTGTGATAAGGTATGGCCAGAAAATGTTGTGGGATGTGGGGTCCAAGAAGTACGGTGGTGACACTTGTAAGTCACCCAACCATGCAAATGGTTCTTAGTACTCTTATCATGTACATGTTGTTTCTAAGTTCCAGTTGATTGGAGAGGATCTAATGGTCACTTTGTGATTTAACCTGTTTTGGGGATCAGTTGTTGTTGATTAGTTATTTTTTCCAGGGGGGCTTCACTAACAGGTGTTTAGTTTGCTGATTTAGAAAGCAATTGACTCTAGATTGAGCTTTTCATTCAAGCATGTTAGGTTAAAGCCAAAGGAGCTCATTGCTTCATATTGATGAATCCGATAAGCATCATGACAACTTTATTAATCTCATATAATTAATAGTGGTTAAATAAAGACATGCCACACTTGTGCACACAATATGATGATTAGTTCATGGATCTATTTTATTGGTAGAAGACTTGAGCTTGATCCCTTTTTTTCTTTTTCTCTTATTCAGATCTTCACATCACTAATTAAAAAAATAGGTATTATCTATCTATACCCAAAAAATAATAAAATAAAGTGATGTCCATCTTTAAATAATTTAAATTTTAATTATTTATGTATGATTTAATAACTAAGATTTGTTATTCTTGCATGTCTCTTTCCTTTCCCGCTATCGTCAAAAGTAAGACATTTAGGATCGGATTTACAAGAGATGAGGTGAGGGTAACATTTTTATAAATATTATAATGTTTAATTTAACTTTTTTTTTTTGCCTTTTAACTCCTTAATTATTGCCCTTTCCTTTTTCTACTTAGCAAAACCCTGTAAATAAATAAATAAATAAAAGTGTTAACATTAACCCAATTTTAAGAAAATGAAAATGATATGTTTTTATTATAAAAAATTATTCATTACAATTTTATATTTTTAATGTAATAGATATTTTCTTTATTGAGAAAAAATTACTAGTTTTATTTATATATTTAACATTAGAGCAAATGCTAACAAATAATTTTAAAATATTAATTAATGGATTAAAAATAAAATGTTTATATTAAAAATGTTATTAATTTATTTTTATTGTAATTTCTATTGCATTTTAATGAAAAAATTATACTAATTAACAAACTAAAATTAATTAATTCATAATCCATTAGGATTGGTAAAAAAAAAAATCATAATCCATTTGGAACCACCTAATGATTAAGGGATTGGTTAGTTTACATAATATCTTAGGATTTAAGTTTTAATCTTAACATTGTTAAAAAAAACTCTAAAATTAATCCTTAAAACTGATGTTAATAATAAAATAGATAAATAAAGTATGGTTTTCAAAAGAGTAATTTTATATTTTATATATTTTGAATATTTTATAAAAATATTAAATAAAAATAAATATATTTAATATATTAGAAACATTAAACATTTTAATATTTTTATATTTAACAAATAAAAAATTAATAGAAAAATAATGTGGAAGTAAAGAAAAGTTTTAGAATTATTCTTTCTCAAAAACTGAGGAGGCAAAGAAAAGATTGCATCCAATTCAGTTAGCACATTCAATGCATCAGATTCTCAGCATTAATTGTGTGTGTGTGTGACTTCCCGACCAATAAGATAAAAATAAAACATGAAATGGATATTTAAATATCAAAAGGAATCTTCCCGTTTTGAGATGAAGGCTTATCTCTTCTATGGACCCAATGCCTTCTCTTCATTGTTAATAGTATCCTCGTTCCCACGTTATTCTAGTGCTTATTGATATTATTATTTTTTCTCATCCTTAGTACGTATTTTAATCCCCTCAATGATTGCTGCCAAAATTATTATACTTTATGTCTAATTTTATTTCTACTTATTTGCACTGCAAATACAAATACTGTTTATTCTTCCTACAATATTATGGGGAAAAAACCATGTGCTATATTTGTTTTTATTTTAGTTTTAGATGAAAAGGAAGGACCATGAAAATAAAGTCGAAAAGATTTTCTTTTGGTCGCATAGGATAGGATTACTTTTCATCGGTCAAAAAGATATCTATTAGAAGTCTTCTTTCCTTTAGATAAATTTTTCAAAAATCATTTTAAGATACAAAATTTTACTTTTTCTTTTCTTTTCAAAACATATTTTAATTAAAAATATTATTTCTTTTAAAAAAGATAGGGTGAAACAGTCCCTAATTGGAAATGTGAGATGTGAGAAAGTAGGATAAAGAGTGGAGGGTAGGTCCGTAATTGTGCTTCAGAGGAAATGCACAATTAGATTTTGATGTAAATCACTCACTTGGTTGGTTAGTTGTTGATGTTGTGGCAAACCCCAGTGCGGGAGGGAATGGAGAGTGTTCAATGGCTGAGTGCTCCACATCCACGCCACCGGCCACTCTTGCCTCTTATTCTATATCGTTAGGAGTGTATTGAATAACAACTTCTAATTTAACGTTTATATTATTAAAATTTAATTTATATATACATAGAGTTAAGCTTTTTTATTTTTTATTATTTATAAATTATGATGGAAAACTTGTTATTTTAACTATTGGACTTTAATTATTTGATGCACAATTATTATTACTATCATTCTTTTTGTTTTTATTAGAGTGTGCTGTGTGTGCTCACAGAGTTTCAGTTTCATAATTCATGCATTATATCGTTATCTTTCATCATAAATTCATAATGTTTTTTCCCCTGCTGAATCACTGGCATCAGGCATGGTTTGTAAAGCAAGCATTAAAGCTCCCTAAAAGTAAGAGCAAAATAAGTCCAGGGAAATGGCCCAAAGAAGTTATCACGGGCCTAATACCATCAAAGCTCAACCGCTTAGCCCAATGCCTAGATCAAAACTAGTTTTTTGTTTTTAACTAGTTATTTATGAAATAGTTTAGTCAAATCAGAAATTTACAACTACCTTTATGCGTCAAATTTATAATAGGCGCGGCCTTTTCAAAATGTTTAAACAATCAACACATATTTACTAGTGATATTCATGTTATGCTACCAGTACTATAAAAATGTGTTAATTAAGCCATATCTCTTGTGATTTGATTCCATAGATATCTGTTGAGTGTTGAATATCTATCATCCATCCAGACACAAAATCCCATCTATCCTCCATTCTAACTGTCACACGTTGGTTTCTATTCAGAAGATTTTAAGCTAGCAGGTTTAATGAAATTAATGTTAACATTCATTATAGCACCTTCAGTCAGGCTTTCTACATTGACCTTTTGCAGCCATATGACCTAATGGATCAGGTGTCCCAGAAAACTATTGCATGCAACTTTGTCAAGTGGAAAATCCATACAAGAAAAAGAATTAGCAAAATAATGTAACAAAACATTGCGAGATATGGGGAATAACATGTTGGAGAATAAATAAGTCCTGCATTAGATAAAATAGAAAAAATTAAAATATATATATAAGTTGGGAATGCTTGAGTCTAAATAATCTAGACTTTTTTTTCAGAAAATATGACACCTCCCGATCTTAAAATGCTGTGAATTTGAATTTCTAAAACCATATGTTTTCTTGATTATTTTTAAATTAGTGCAAATGAAAACTTCCCTGAACGAGTATAATGTATCTCTATTGCTTCATTACATCCTGTATGACAAGCAAGTAAACCAGTGCATTAGAAAGCACAAGATTGCTTGGTTTTCAAGTATAATATCTCATAATACATCAAACCAATTAATTGGTCACAATGGTCACTCTTCCATTCTTCTATATATCGACTTAACACACTCTCTTTAAAAAGCCTTTAGTAGTCATCATCTTCATTTCTTGACCCAAAGAATCTCCTCACAACTGCAGCAGCAGCACCAAGAAACATAAACAGAAGAATAGTGTCAAATCCACCTCCAACGCCTACAGCTACACTCGGACCTGGTGCAAAGAATGAAAATGGAGACCATCCCCAGCCACCATAAAATGGCACACCATAACCATAGCCATAGCCACCAACAAGCGGAGGTGCCACTCGAGGATTGATATAGATATTGGTCCTGTCAATTGTCAAAAATTTCAGAAACAAGATTCCCAAGTTAAGTCAGGTGAAATGTTATATGTTCATATGATCCATCCAATTATAAAAGACATTTCATTTCTTTCAATATGATATCTGATGATACTCCAGGGTATGAATATCATATTTCAACCATAGTTAAATAGAATAGAATAGATTCTTCAAAAGTTTTTTGTATTTTTATTTGGAAGCCTTCAAATGATATTCTGCTAGAATTTCCGCGGTAAAACACATTATATGCAAAGAGAGAAAACAATTTACTATAGGAATGCTGTCCAATCAAGACATCGGCATTACCAGATCAACTTCTCTCCGTAAATACTTATAAGAAAAGAAAATAAAAGATAAAATGAATTGAGTTTCTCTTATAAGTTAAAATCAACTTATCACCTTAACTTTTAAAGAAGTTAAATGGGAGAGCTTCTATAGAAGTAAAATGCTTTAAGTTAATTTTAACTTATGAGAGAAGCTCAATTCATTTTACTTTCTTAATTTCTTCACTTATGGAGGAGTTTATCCAAACAAAATCTTAATCTACTACTTCTACTACGCAAAGCAAAAAGGAGGGGGAACCCGGTACAGTTCCATAATTTAAACATCAAAGAATTAACAGCGCATGTGACATTGTGTATAATTATATCTATCTCACGTACTTTTTATCTTTTTTGTATACACACATCTTAAAAATACACCCCCAAAATAATCAAAGGGAACCCAATATGTAATCTTAACACCTTTGTGTGGAAGATATATTTTTCAGAAGACAACAGATCTCAGGCATGACTAATCAAGCAAACCAAAACCATGTGAACTAGAATCAAGATAACAGCAATGAAAATTAGCATTTATTAATTGATCCTTACCTGGAATTATTGATTCTTGGTGAGGAGCGTGGAGCTGCTGACTTGAAGGCCTGACCCCCAATTCTACCACCAGTCTTGGCGGCTGATGCATCATGAACTGATCCAAGTGTTAGCACCCCAGCAGCCAGTGCAACTATTGCCAACTTTGCCAACTTGTTTTCATTCTTCTTCCTGTTAATGCAAAAACTCATGAAATTCTTTTTTTCTTTAACTACCGTAATTAAGGCTTTTGACTCTCCGGTAAGACTATGAAGTATTCCTACAACCTTGGACTGACTATAAAACTAGTCATTAAGAGTGTGTTTGCGAAGGAGTTAACTCCGATGCAACTAGCGTTCACAGGAAAGCTTCCCTTGCTTTGGCGTTTTTACTTTGGAAAGCCAAATTTCTCCTTTGGACGGGATTTGGACGTGTTTTCAAACACACTCTAATTGGTGTGAAATTTAGTAAGCTCATCAGCACAATTAAGTTATGAAATTCATTAATTTAGTACATCAAATACTAATAAAGACCAGACCAGATAAAGATACTGTAGATGAAGTATCGTATTGATAAGTACCTTGGAGATTGTTGTTGTTGTGGGGAACTGCAACAGACAGGTTTGAGTGAAGAAGGGAAAGTAACAGTATTAGTACTCCTGCTGGTCCTGAACTTTGGTTTGTGCGTTAGTGGAATAAGGGCGTTGGTGAGGAAGCTTTGGTGTGAGGAAGCTATGGTATTGGTAGTGCTACACATTTCTGGAATCAACAAAGTTTGATGTCAATATGATTCTTCTGACGATATTTTTTACGGATATATATCAACGCTCATCCTTTTTCCTGGTTCTCCATATGCCACGCGGCACCATGTCTACTTTATTTAATCTTGGTTTCTTCAGTGATAATTAATCAAATTTTAGTTTTTTTTTTATATTGAAATATTCATGTATAAAGAAAAATGAAATAATGATTGATCATGTTAAAGTTTAAATCAAGATAGCTCTGTAACTAAAAATATATAACAATTTCTGAGAATCGCGATTAATATTTTTTTAATTTAAGAAAAATTAAGAAACTTGGCCTGCGAAACATCATTAAATTTGAGAGTCTAACTACACACAGCAAATAATAAGAAATTAGTCACACTGTACCTTGAATTAATTTTATTAATTTGAATAACTTAAAAATATCAGTCTTTTTGTTTAATAAAATAAATTGCAGAAATATTAAAAAATAATTTTAACTTTAGTTTTTTTTCTTTTAATTTATTTTTCATCTTTCTTTTCCTTTTATTATTTTTCGTATTTATTGCAATAACCTTGTTCATGGGTGTAATGTATACTTTGATCAACACTTAGGTTCTATTGGGCCGAGGTATCTTGTTGAATGGACTATACCTTCTAGTCTAGAACACAAATTAATTAAAAAAATTAAAATATCATTTTTTTAGATAATTAGTTAAAAAGAAGAAAAATATTAATATTATTTAATATAAAAACTTATAAAATGTGTCACAAAATAAAATAAAAAAATCGGTCACTCAACTAACATTAAAACTTTTTATACTGGCGGCGTATTTACGGGATACTGCACATGTAATGGAAAAATTAAATTCAATCAGGATTTGGTTATTTATTCTTAACATTTTTTGTCATTATTATATCATTATTATTTTGGTGAACCAAATTAATTTTGATTGATGCCTGGCCTCGTTCTTTTCTGGCCTTTTAATTTTGATTCTTATCCATTTGCAGTGGGTCACGAATATGGGGTGGGCTTACAGCTTACTTCATTTTGGACAATGTTATTTGCTAAGCCCACTTCCCACCTTTGGAAAAAAAAAAGAATCTGAAATTACTCTACTACCCCTAATCCCTGTGGCTCCAACACATGGATCGATTGACCTTAAAATTTTGGAACGTGAAATGATGTTATGGAGGATGATGCTGATACTTGCTCTACAGCAGCAGGAATAAAGATCGATGAGGTGCTTGATCGTGAAAAGTGATTGATAGTCGCAATCTATTTTATAGCGAATAAGGATTTATATTGCCTCAAAAATCAAAATATTGTGATTGGAGCTTAGATATATATCGTATCCATGACATGATTGGGTAACACAAAAGATTCTTAAAATGAAAAGGTGAAGGATTCATGCGACTATGAATTTTTTAGTGCAAGTTCGCATTCTCCAGGACAAGGGAGTATACGTTATGTTTCATTCGGGAATCAATCAATTTATAATTTATTTGATTAATTTATAAATTTATTTAATAGAAATAGAAGGGGTAAATTATTGTTAGGTTAAATTATAAAATTATACAATAATTTATATAATACTCTCTTTTTTTTCTATATCTTTCCATGAAGTCACTTTTTTATCTCACTTTTTCTTTTCTCTTATTTGCATGAATTTCTCTCTCTTATTGATAAATTATACGCTATTATATTTACATAATGTAATTGGTGGGAAAAGACACAAATGCATGTGATTAATAGAACTTACGATCAAAGGAGACCTTGTTTGATAAAAATCATGTCTTTCCATGACACCATTCAAAATCAAGAGAAGATCAATTCCTTAATTATAATCCAAACATGGATTTCCTGATTGGATAGGAGAGTTGTGTCGTACAATTATACCACCAAAAAAGGAGGGAAAAACAAAAACTAAAATTACATTTATGATTTATATGCTGAATTAAAACTATTTTGGTTTTTCCTGATTGAAGATGCTTTTCTATTCACCTTAGTTTGAAATCCAAAATGTTAGTGTGATTCCCTTACCCTTGAGTTAAAAATGTCTACCTTGTAAAACCCAAAATCCAAAAGTGTAGCCCCTCAGCCTCGTTATGGAAAATTTTGTCTAACACTTGAGTATTAATGATGTGTGTTTATTCCTTTACAAGGGCCTTCAGATTCAGAAAAATGTTGATCATTTGAGCAGCTCATGAAAAAGTAAGCCAGTTGTATAATCATTTTTTACCTGCTGGCAAAGGTCTTAATGGTGCATGACTTTGCTGGTCCAAAAAGGACACTTCGTAGAATGCGTAAACATGGCCAAAGCAAGTGTTCAGATAGGTGGTAGTGGGAAAACAAAGCACGAGATCAGTGAAATTGCACGCAATACCTTTTTCTAGTTAACAATATCTAACACACAAATGAGAAATATGAATAAGTTACCAGCCGTTAGTTTAATTAACTGACAAATATTTTGCAACTGTGAACAATACCGTCTAATTACTATACTAAAGTAAGCACTCAATTAACCAAACTGCATTTTCATCCATCTTACATTAATCAGTGTGTGTGTGTGTGTGTGTCTGTGATTAAGGAGAGAATATTTATAAACTAAAATATCTTCATTGCTTTGGAGATATATAATATTAGAGAAAGAACCTTTGTTAATTATATATACTACTTTCTTCTAGCCTTTTTTGTTCCCATTAAATCTTTTCTCCCCTAAACAGTTTGAAAAATATATGTAAAAACCACATTCAAATTACAACAACAGCAAAATCAATATACCATAGCTTCTTCAACAATTAATATATCTTGAATTTAACATAGTTTATTTATGGCTTAATTTGTGGAAATGCAATTAAGACGTACGTACAAATTAACGCGTCTGTGGCAGCAGAAACTGGAGAGCGTTCACCTGCATTTGCAAACAGCCTATGTAACTCTCAAGCTCTGAAACCATTTGTTCATCATCACACATCTCTTCTCCTCCAGGTATCAACCTTCTGAGCCTCTTCAACTGGTTGTTGATGTCCTCATCCTTATCATCTTCTCTGGCTAAATCCCTTTTCATTTCTGACAAGTCCTTGTACTTAGATTTGCTCTCTAAAATCTCCACCTGTGACTTTGAGCTAGGGTTTGAAGAGAACTCCATTGGGACAAGTTCATTTTTGTCATAAACTTTTGATGAACCTTCACCAGCCTCATTTTCAAGAAACCTAGTGCTTTTAGCTGCTGCATTGACATGAACATGATCGCTTTGAAGCTTGACTTTAAGGCCGTTACTCCATGCAAAACCTTGGGCTGACAATACCATTGCCATGTCCACTTCATACTTGACAGCATTGTTAATATCGCAATGGCTGCTATCTTCTATAGAACCCTTTTCCTTTATCTTCACCAACGCTGGAACTAAATGGTTCAAATAATTCCTAGTAAATATAGATTGCACTATTTGGTTTGGTTCCATGGAGTATACACGTCTGCGCTTAGCTACTTGCCCTTCCATTTAATCAAGGAATGAATTTGGACAACAATGCTGCCACCCAGAGAAAGAGAATTGAGGGTGATGAAATCAGAATTGAAAGACCTTTTAATTTGTTCTCTTAAAATGTAACTAGTAAAAGGGATTAGAGAGAAGAGGATGAAGAAAGATGGTTGGTGTTAGTGGAAGAAGTTGTAGGACAAAGGGGCAAAGACAAAGCAAAGTAATAATAATAAGACATGGCGAGAGATACAATACAAAAGAAGCTTTCTTGTCAGCTATATATGCTAGAGCTGAATGAAGGTAAAATTAACAATTGAAAAAAGTTGATGAAGCTATTGGCTCAGTAACTGAAGTTAACCAAAGTTTCCTTGACATAAAGGAAATAATTGAATTATGATTACTAGAGGAAGCAAGAATGAAGGGAGAAGCAAGCTAGCAAGCACAGAAAGAAAGTGAGAGTGATTATAGGTAAGGAAGGTAGTGAGAGAGGAGAAAGATTTGTGTGCAAAATGTTGGGAGTGGTCTACTTATTTAGAATGGCACATGGACTCACATGGTTCTTGCTTTCCACAACTGCCCACAGAACGGACTCTCTCCCATGTGCACTAGAAAACAAAGACACCAAAACCCCACTATAAATGCCGTCACATGACTCCACCTCTTTAACTGGTACTCTTTCCCTTTGCTCCTCCAGGGTCTCCCCTACTTACAAAACCCCTTTTCCCCCTCATTTCAAATCAACCAGCTCATCCTACTCCTACTCCTATCTATGCACTTCAACCAAGAATCAATTGTTAATTCTCTTCTCTTCTCATCTCATGTGTCCTACAACAATATATACATACATAATCAATTTTCACTATACAATCTTCATATTCATATATATATATACAAATGCTAGCTCAACATTTATTTCATTCAATTTTAATCTTAATTTAATTTGTTATATTCGTGATAATATAACATGTGAGAATATATAGTTCCTTGTATGTGATGATTATTATATTATAAAGCACAATGATAAAACTTGGTGTGTCATGTAAATAAAGCCAAAATGTTGTGTCATTAGAAAAAGCGAAGACAAAAAGGTTCATCAGTAAGCTTGATATAACTTGATAACATCCTTGACGTTCTTGCTTATATACTAATATAATCTCACTAGTCCTACGAAAATATCCTACCCCATTTAAGTGTTGTTTATTCCAAAAAGAGGAAACAAACGATTAAAAAAACTATATATTAAAGATGAGAAAAGGTGGAAGAAGAATAAGAAGAAGGAGAATAAGAAGATCAAGAGGCTAGGAAAGCTAATTGGGAATTCCTCCTTTATGCTTTCAGAGGTTCCTATACTAGATAGATTCCAAGTCTAAAGTAAAACTAAATGCCAACCACCCTTTGAAGTTTGTGGGACAAGTGTGCATGTGAAGAGTCTGAGAAACTCAGATTATTAGTGTAAGGTACGCTTCCGATTCTCGTAGTTAATAATTGTTACTACTTACTCGTAATATATAAATATATCATATCGTAGCTACCTGAGGCAGAAACACAGTAAGGATGACATAACGGAGTGTGTTTTTTTTGTTGGGTAGGGCCAATTGGCATGGCAAAGTTCAAAAGCAAGCATGCAATTAGCCGTGCTAGGAAAGAAATAAGGCACTAACATTAATTGAATGTTGGAGTAGTACTAGTCTACTAGAGATTTTGCATTGACGAGTCATGCACAATTAACGGGTTCGTGAAATTGTCAGAGGCCGCGATTGATTGGTCTACTGTAGTCTTCGTCAATTGTCAGACGAGGAAACAGAGAGTATGTAATTGTGTTAAATAAAAGAGAACTATGTCTTTAATCCTAACAACTTAGTACTCATAATGTAATATTTTGTACATGATATCTTAGAGTGTTTTTTACTTAGTTTTTTATTTTATAAAATGTTTTACTCTAATCCATTTTTGACTTTACAAAATATTACATTATGTCATTCACTTTAATTCTTTTTTTTTTGTTGTTATATTTTTTTTGGTCCTGATATTTTTTATTAATATAAAAGACTAAAATAAATGATATTTTATAAAATTTTATAAAATTAAATATTTAAGCAAATTTTTATAAAGTCAAATTAAAATATTTGACACCTATAATTTAAAAAATTAAAATGGAGATTTTTATAAATAAAAATTAAAGAAAATAATTATTTCATTATCAATAAAAGTACCATCAAATTAAGAAATTCTCTCAACAAAATTGGATATAAGATATTATGACAGGACCGAACACCTTTTAGGAAAATCCCCACCAACCTAACCGTATCTAAGCTTATAATATTCTTACAAATAAATAATAACCGGTCAAAGAAAAAAAAAAGACAGTTTTCTAGTGATATAATATTAGTTTAAATTTTTTTTATATTATTAACTAATTGGAAATTATTTTAAATATTTTTAAAATTATTATTATAAAAGCTAACAATTTTACTATATATAAAAAAAAAGTTATGATTTGATAATTAATCCGGCTATAAATATTAGTGATATAAAAGAAGATATGGTTGGATTTTGAGGGACACCACGCGGGGCGTTTTGTTCTTTAGCCTAATTCTAGTTGTTATGTTATAGACGTATAGTTGAACAGTAGCATCACGTGCAAACCATACAGTTTGTTTGACATATTTAATGGGAACGAACAGTTACAGCATATTCTACCTCACCACAAATCCATTTCATGCTGCCTAAATCACCCTCCAAACGATAGGCACCAATTCATCCACGGCCTCCAATTCTGGATCGTCTGTACGGCCTCCATCTTTCTGTTTTTTTCTTTTTTAGTATTTAGGATATTTTAACTATAGCGTAAGAGAGATTAATTTCTTGAGATATAAGAACTATTTTCTCTCGATAATTCTAAAAATCAAATCTTTCACTGGGACGTGATTATCTAGTAATAATACTTGGCTATGTTGCTATTTTGGCGGAGGAGATTGAAAATGACACGGCAATCGATTTCAGAGACCATAAGGAGGTAAAATAATATTTGGTTTGGTGAGTTTGATTTGGCAATGAAGATGGTTCAAGTGGCAATATCCGCATGTGTGCGTCCTTAAATATCTCAGATTTAACAATTGAGCATGGCTCCACCTAGTTAGCTAGTTAACAACTTCGACTTGTGATGTGGGATAATTGGCGTTACATTCACGCCCCCACACAATGGTACCTTCATATCTTCATTACGCCTTTAATCAAGGGGGCTGTTTTCACTGAGGGAATCTTAAATTAATTTCTCGGTATTTCAAGCAAATAAAATACATTTGTAACATTCTAAAAATTTATCATTCTTACAATAATAATTCTTAATAATTAAAAAGATCTTGCATTCTAAATAAGTCTTTGTTTGGAATGTCTGAAATGTGTTATGTGATGGAAGGGAGATGAAACAACAAAAAACATGAAAAATATATTCTCTCCTCAAAGCCACAAGTTATCATACTTAAATTCTTAAATTCCTAAATAAAATGCAAGTCAAAATTCCACCCCATGCCGGCATGAGGAGAACAGGAGAGGGAGAGAAAGAGAGGATGAGTGTAAGAGATGAAGAAAGAGTGAAAAGATAAAGTGAGCAAGAGAAAGAGAGACATTTAGAGAGAGAGAAAAAAAATCTCTAACTCTCTATAATCTATCAACATGTAATAAGCATATGATAATTCATAAACTAAAAATCTTGTTTTTCAACAAGACAAGAAACACAAACTAAAAATTAAATTATAAAGGAATCAATTCTTATATCTTTATTACTTAAATGAATATACACTGGTGATTTTGGTAATTTTAATTTTCCCCTATAATTTTAAGGATCAATTTGGTAATTTCAAGTAAATTAAAAATAGTTACAAAAATTTAAAATAAAATTAAATGAAAGTAATAAATGTTTTCTTATGATTTTAATATAAATCAATATAACCGTTTTCAATCAATTCCAAAATAAAGGGGATTTAAAATCAATAAATTAATTAGTAAAAATATCAAAGATAACAATTGATCAATCATTATTTAAAATCGTGGAAGCACAGTCATTCATATATCTTATATATATTGGGACATTGTCTATACTCATTACTTTGCTCATTCCCTACTCTTTTGCAGTGCCTTACTTTATTCCTCTTCCCTACTCTTATTCATTCTTCTGCAACTGTTTATTCATTTGGATTTTTTTTTTGTTACTCTTATTTTTAAAACTTTGTGTTCTTATTTAATTTAGTTTTGTTATTCTTAATTCTTCTTCTTTTTTCTTATTTGTGTTAGATGCGTTGGAACGACAACAACAGTAAGTTTTCAATGAGTATTAGTTTATTGTGTTTTGTAATCATTTTGTTGTTTAGAATTTTTTTTAATATCATCTTTATTTGTTTTTTATAGAGGGGTTGCCTACTAAGTGCGTTCGTGGTTGTGAATATATATTGGTACGAAGCAAAAAAAAAATTACATTAATATATGGGATGAACAAAGGCTGACTTTTAAGATGATGGGAAAAAATATATAAGATGATGAAAAAAAAGACTAAATCGCTAAATAAGTGTTATCTTGAAGATGAGTTATATCAATTTAGTTGGTCAAATGTAATATGTGAGGAGATCTATTTGTAGTTTTATTTAGGAGGTGATGGTGAAGAGCAGTTTGTAAAAGTTGTAAAAAAAAATGTTTAAATCATTTTGGTTGTAATTTTTTACGGCTTCTACCGTGGACAAGGGTAACATATGATTTAGCATGGACCATTTTTTTTCACTGTTAGATTTATCTCACGTACACACTAATTTGGTGGACCTGCTACACCAATTTTTTTTCTTTTTTCTCTCTTTCTCCTCCAATCCAATTGCGAATGGTAACCACCTCCATTTTCTAATGTGCTACCTGACTTCCGGTGACGGCAACTCTCCATTCTTTTCTCTTAGTTTTTTTTTCCTTTCTTTTCCTATCTTCTTCTATTTTCTCTTTCTTCTTCTCCCTCCTTCTTCCTCTTTCTCTTGACTATCTCCCCCCAAACCAACAACCTTCATTGTAAAAAATAAAGAAGAAAAAAATGGACGAAGATCTACAATCAGTCAAAGACGAGCAGAGCAAAAATTGAAAAAGTAATGAAAAATCCAACAAACAAACCAAAAAGACCAGAAATAGTGAAATGGAGTCTCGGGGACTAAAAGCATAAGAACAATAAAAAAAAAAGATCTGAAACTGCGAACAAGTTGCCGTTACATGGTGGTATTTGGGGGTTGAGGAACCTCGATGGCATCCAGATCCTCTTTGTACGCCGCTGGGTTCTAGATCTGCAGCTCACATCGTCGGGGTCCAAATCTGTCGTGCATGCCAATGGCATCCAGATCCGCGGTGTCTTTGTTGACGATGTGCGGAAGGGTTGAGGGAGGAGCAGGTGGTGGGTCGACATGGTGGTCGTTGAACTTGACGTCAATGTAGATTCGACAATGAGGGAGGCTGGTGCTATAGAACTTGTCGGAGCCAAAGACACCATTGCCAACGAAGGAGGAAAAATAAGGGATCTTAGAAAAAATGGTGGAGGGAGGAGCAGAGAAAAGGAAACAAAAACGAAAGAGGGAAAAAAAAAAAGTGGCGGCAGCGCCTCCGAAAATTGCCTCCGGCGGCGGCGCACAGAGGAGAAGCAACGCCAGTGAAGAAAGAACAAGGATCTGGTACTGAGAGTACATGATAAGAAAGTAGACCATTGATTAATCTAAAGGCTATTTATAATGGTTCACCATAAATCATTTGTAGCACTTGTCCACCGTAGAAGCCGTTGTAATTTTTATTCTTGATATAAAGTTGTACTCTTTTTAGATCATTATTATTATTATTATAAATTTTAAAAAAATGTTCATATTTTATTAATTTATTATTCGTCTTTTTTTTGTTACGAATTTATTATTTAGCTACAAATATTAAAATAATATTGATTAAATAAACATTAAAATTTTAGAAATTAATGTAAATATTTATAATTGTTGCAATCCTTACAATTTCTTTCGAAGTTACTACATTTACACTTTCAATAATATCAAATGCATTAAAAGGAAAATATGCAGATTAGTAATATGCATTAATCTTGGAAGCACAAAGTTTTGATCTAGAAAATTTGAATCACGCATTGTATTGAATTTTTCGATATATACTATTATATGCATTAAACATTGAAAATGAGAAACTATGCAAACGGATAATAATTTCATGACTTAACTAATATAAATGTAACGAATAAATTCCCTATTAGAAGGAATGTGAATTAATATAATTTTCAACCTCGCTAGCAATTCCATTTTAATTTTTTTTTATTTTTCTATGTACGTGCAACCTCTAATATAATTTTTATAATAAAATAATAATAAATATTTGATATAAATGACTATTTATTTTTATTAAATCAATCAATTAAGTTAAATCATAATAAAAGTATAAATGAAAAATAAAACAAGAAAAAAACAATCTAAAACATTTTAGTTAATGTGTAGAATCATGATTTTTATATAAAAAAAAAACTTATCTTTTATATATCTCTGTTATATTAAAAATTCACTAAGTAACCATTATTTAAAAAATTATAATTTAACTTTTATTAATTAAAAAATTAATTGTATTCACAAATAAAATTTTCAAAAACAAATATATTGTACTCTTTTTCTTTTGTCATTTTTAAATTTCTTTAGAAATTTTAAACTTTTAAAAAATCTTATAATATTTTTGAAACTAAGAAAAGTTTGGGATAAATAAGTAATTTTTAATTATTTAAATTTTTTATAAATATTTTCTTGAAACTTTAAAATTTTTAAAAATGTTATAAATGCTTTATTGTAACCAAATAATTGAGATTATAAAATTAAATTCAAATTTATTAATTTTGATTAGGTTTAATTACTTTTTTTATTCTATAATTTATTTGTTCAATTTGGTCCCTTTATTTTTAAAAGATTCATTTAAGTCCCTTAATTTTTAAAATGGATTCAACTTAGTCCTTTTGTCTAAATTGATATTAAACCTTTTTCTCCAAATTGAGACTAACAATGTTAATGCAATAGGACACATGTCAACCAAAAAATTAACCAAAATTAACTGTGTTAGTGTTAGTCTTAGTTTGGACGGAAGGACCAAATTCAATTTATTTTAAAAATTAAGGGGTTTAATTGAACCTTTTAAAGGTAAAGGAACCAAATTAAACCTAATAAATAAATTAGAGGACAAAAAATAATTAAACCTTTTAATTATTTGAAAATTGTTATAAATGTTTTTTTAATTATAAACTTAAAAAAAAAACATTACAAATGCTTTATTGAAACTAGAAATTGTTGGAATTAAATACTTAATTTTTTTTTATTTGTAGGAATCGAAGACAGGTATCGTGGGGTTTACAACAACTCACACATCCTACTCAACCAACTGAGCTAGACCCCCTCGGTAATTAAATAGTTAAATTAAAATTTAATAACTTTAAATATTTAAAAATTGTTATAATTTCTATTTTAAAATTTTAAAACTTTTTAAAAAAATGTTATAAATTCTTTATTGAAGCTATGAATATTTGACATTAAATAATTAAACTCAAATTTATTAATTTTAATTATTTAAAATTGTTAGAAATGTTTTCTTGATATTTAAAACAATTTAAAAGAAATATAATAGATGATTTTTTGGGTTAAATAAGTAATTTCAAATGAACTAATGCTAATTTTTAAAAAATTATTATAATGCATTCTTAAAATTTTTACTTTTTTAAAAATATTATAAATTATTTTTTGAAATTGATAATAGTTGGGATTAAATTATTAAATTCGTATTTTTCTAATTTTAATTATTTAAAATTTGTTATAACCGACTTCTTGAAGTTTTAAATTATTATAAAATGCTTTTTGAAACTGAAAATAGTTGAAGTTAAATTAGTAGTTATAAAATCTTATTATTAATAAATAACTTTTTAAAATATGATCATATATCAAATATTTTTAAATTGGATATATAAATTTATTTATATATTATTATATACAAATTAAAAAAACTACTTCGTCTCTCATAAAATAATAACCCGTGCATCGCACGGGATAAATGCACCAGCTATAAATTAAAATCTCTCAATTAAAGATTTTCAACATTAAAATACTCCCTCCGTTCTCTATTATAGGGAAAAAATTGATTTTACACTTATTAAGAAAATTAGTTAACTTTATTAAATTATGTCAATTCTAATACAAAATCAATTTTTTTTCTTAAACTATCCTTCATTGAGACTTAATATGAAGTATAAACTCAATATTAAATGAAAGGTATTTTGAAGATAGTCTCGTTAATTATGACAAAAGTAGTTAAGATTTGTTTATATTTGAGAACATAAAATAATGACTTTTTTTTTTATTATAATAGAGAACGGAGGGAGTATTTATCTTGTGCAATGTACAAACTAAACATAAACTAAAAATGTGAATTTATAGGGACTAAATTCATATTTAAGTTTTTTTTTATATCTTGTTAAAATCTTATTGCTCCTCCAATTATTTTGTTCAAGCTCTGCCACTTGTTAGTAGGATTAAAACTCA
The DNA here is from genome assembly GCA_026413185.1 of Pueraria montana var. lobata. Classification (NCBI taxonomy): domain Eukaryota; kingdom Viridiplantae; phylum Streptophyta; class Magnoliopsida; order Fabales; family Fabaceae; genus Pueraria; species Pueraria montana. Next base: position 67,117,485 of record CM048649.1, on the reverse strand, counting down.
CATCTTTGTGAAATATAAGTATGATCTTTACCAACTAAATCAACTTTTGTTAGTTTCAAAATTCTTTGTAGTACGGGTAAGTTGTTACCATAATTAAAGTCATGATTTGATTGAGTACTTCTACCCATGTCTCCATTATTTGCATCGCACCAAAGTCATGACTCCAAACATTGAAGTCTGTCCGATCAGATCAATGTATTGTCATAAAATAGAAGGGAATGGGTTTGCAATTCGTACGTCACGAAGCTCCCATTCTTCGGAGTAGATTATAGAAGCAGCTAACAAGGCCATGCAGGCGAGTAAGATTTTGCAAATTAAGTTCCCAAGACTGGTGTGGAAGTTGGACAGATAACCCAAAGAAGAAGATCAAAATCGGTTAAACAAGAAAAATGGATCCGAAAGCAATAATGTAGTACGTGGGGACGAGGTGAATTTTAATTTGATGCAGCAAATACAAGACATATGTAAACCAAACACAACTACCAAAATAGCCGCAATGCAACTCACATTGACAAGTCAATCGAACAAACAGGTCAAGCTAATCCTTTTCGCTTCATTTAATGCATATAAAATTATGCATGTCAACACCAAGCAAAATTGTTCATCAATAGTTTCACATGGAGAGTTTGATGTGGTACACACAAAAATTTCAACCAAAAATGATTGTCAATTTGATTTATTCAGTTCAACAACTGAGTGGGGTCAGTGGTTGATTAAACTTTGCCAAAATTTAGTTTGACTTTGTTAGCATAATGATGAAGTCTTAATAGTGTGTTCCGTTAACATGAATGTTTAAACATGCAAACGGAAAAGTAATACTACTATTAATTAGTTATTTCCTAACAAATAAAAATTAAACACACCTAAATTATGAACTCTATATTACTTTTTCTTATTATCTCGAGGGGATTGGCTGAAAAAAAATTACATTTACACGAATAAACTTTTTGTACAAACATATTTTGGCAAGCGCAGTGTAAATTGCATAAACTTGTTGTACACAAATATTGAAAGATGTGGTTAAACAGTGGATGGGGTTATTGAAACTTTTTGGGCCTTTCCTTATTAAGTTATGGCCAATAGTTTTTATCTTTAAGAAAGAAGAAAAATGGAAATCATAAAGTGACCTATGTCCTATTGTCACTTGTAAGTAGGAGGTATAGGTGCATTTTTGTCCCAAGAGAAGGAGGTATTGGCATTGTAATTTTGTTGGAGGGGAGAAACTTTGCTTAGTGTAAGATTGCTTTGGATATTCGTTTGTTCTCTGTTTTTTTTTATGAAATTTTAGAGTTTTTATTTTGAGGTTGTAGACTTTCTATTTGAACAGTTTGATTTTTGTTTTTTATTTTATTTTTTAGAGTTGTTAATGTTATATCCTTTGTGTGTATTCATCATTAATTGTTGTTGGTGGTGGTGGTGATTTTCACTTTTTCTTGGTAGTGAGTAAGAGCATATTGTAATATTCTTGTTGATTAGAGATACTTTGTTGTACTCATTATTTTCATGGTAGAAATTTTTTTAAACTAAGTCTCATGATTTTTAACTTTCATTTTTTTTAGGATTACCTTTCTCATTGAGGGTTTTTGTAACATTAAAATTTTGATACTTTTTTAGTTTTAGCAATTATTTATCTATTTAGTACTTGTTTGAATTATCGTTGAAGGTGCTTCCAAACATACTTTTTGCTAAAGCAATCTTTTTTTTTTTACTTGTCCATTAAGTGTACGAGAATTCATGCTACCAATGTTTTAATGGTAAAACAAACATACCTTCGGTTGTTTGAGTTATTTAGATATTTTTTTTGTGGTTATTTATTATATTCCTCACAGATTTTCTCAAGCGAGAAAGGTTAGTTTGTCCATTTGATATTTTTTATTGCTTCTGTTGTGTGTCTTCACCTTTCCCAACAAGTTGCAGTGTTAGTTATTTATTTATTTTTGTGGTTTTACTTGATTGGACAATGGAGCCTAATGCAGTTAGAATTACATTAATTACATAAGTGAAGAGGTAAAATGAAGATTTTCTCATTGTGAAGAGATTTCATCTTCCTACATTTTCTTTTCAAAAACTAGATCTTAAAATGTGTCAAATAAAATTGAATTGATTATGTAATAAAAATGGTTCTCATGTTACATATATTTTACATCAATTTTAATATATATCAATGGACTATTAGATAGTTTTAGTTTAATATAAGATTTTGCATTTATGATGTTTTTACAAACATATTTTGTGATTGGACAAAATTGATGTTATATCAATCTTATGTTAATGTTAGACCAACATGATTTTTAATAAAAAAAATATTATGAATTCCTTAATTAGTCTTGTAAGAACGTTTATTAACAGGGCTTATTTTCTTTAATAAGTAGATTAATCCTGTAAGCAATTTATAAACGCAAACCTTCTCTAATTAGTCCATTCGTCCCTATTTATAAGATTCTTTTTAGAAAATTGTTTATCGCTTTTTATAAAATCATTTTCTAATTTCTAGATGCATTAATTATTTTCTCCTGAAATACCCTTAACATTAATTAATTAGATGAGAAACAATTAAGTTGAGGGATAATTAATTTCAAAAAAAAGCTAATTAAGGATATTTTTGGAAGAACAATATACATTATTAACAAATTTAATGTGATTAACTAAATTAACTATTTTTCTTAAAAGGTATGAATTAGTTGAAAGGATCTTATAAATAGGGACGAAGGAAGTACTATCTTTTTTGACGAGTGTTTCCTATAAATTAGATTGAAACCAATTCATGGTTTTAAATTTTACACGATGCTGCAAAAGAACTTTCAAAAACTCTTATTCTCCTACCTTAAAAAATTCCAATCTTGACACAATATGATCAGTGCCACCTTAATGTGGCATACAACTGAGAACACAGAAATGAGGAACCACCCAAAGCCATATGAAAGCAGGAGAAAAGCAAGGACTAAAGAAACTAACACTACTTTGGCTCTATCATGGAAGCAAAAAGAAGGCAAAGACTACCACCATTTAGCCAGAACCGAAAATACATGGAGAAGGGTAAACAAATTGGTAAAGCTATATATGACAGGCAAAGACATCCTTGTCTCTTTTTGTTTCAGCCATGCCACTGAATTTGGTCACTTTTGCTATCTACAATTTTCCAGTGTTTTCTCACACCGTGTAGTGCTGCTGGATTGTATCAATGTCCAAACCCTTCAGCTTCACCACAGACTCAACATGTCCCTTCAGTGTGTGAAGCTCACGAAGCCTGTAAGCATCAGCGCAAAAGAAAGAAATTTCATGCATTAGTAACAAAGACACAGAATATAGAATACTAAATATTTCTAGAGATAAATTTCTATGCACTATCAATGTAAACTTTTTTACATTATCAATTAATCAGAAATCTTGATAGGTATGACTTTTAAGATGATTATTATAAAATTCAACCAACTTATTGGACATACTAATTTGTGATCAGATAATAGCGTAAAATCCTTTTACACTGCATAGACTATTTACTCATATTTCTATAGTAATGATTTCATAAGTCCAAGGACTCAAGGGTTTGGTTGCTTTACCTTGCAACTTCAGCTCTTCTCTTGGCCTGCTCAGCAATCTCAGAGAGTTCTCTATAATTGTTCTTGTCGTTGAAAATGCTAGAAGTTTCTGGAGGTTGAAGTCCATGCAAGGTCCTCTGAGCATGAGCCCACTGTGCTTCCCTCTCCTCCTTACCGTAGTCTTTCTTGGTGGTGAAGGCAGTCTGAGGCACATTTTGAAACAAAACAACCAATTCAAATCAATGTCATGAAAGCTTTCACCATTAGAGAAAGAAAGCTAATAAACAAATACACACCTTGTTTTGTAGTAGGTTTAGCCAAGCCTTGCCACTCAATATGTAACGGGTGGCAAACTTCATGACATCAAGTGGAATGTAGAAGACAACACTGTAAAGCCAGATGACTCCTGCCCAACCCCAACCAATTCCTTTCACCTTTGCAAAGCTCCAGTCGGCATATACTGCTATGATTGTAGCAATCTGCAACAAGACAGACCATATTGTCAAAATGTTATTCCACCCTTCTCTGATTTTGGTTGCATGTCTACAAACAATTCAGGGAGATTAAATGGAGCCTCATGCTTACCAGCTGAGCAATAACGAAAGCACAAACTAACAGCATTCCAGGGCGTTCAATAAAGGACCAGCTTCGAGAACGGGTTACAAATATCAAAGCCTGGCTGACTATACTGACTTGTAAATACAAAGCAGACATCATTTCATCATGAGTCAGGTGTCTAACTCCAAATTTGTCCTGCAAAATAATCAAGGTGGTGTTATTTATTTGACACGAAATTAAGGACGTGAATATATGCCAGTTGAATATTTCTTACTGGGAAGAAATCGGTTTCTTTCATTGCCCAGAAGAATATGACAGTCATCAGTGCCAAGTAACTTCCAAGTGCAATCCCAGTAGCAAATATTTCTTGCAGTTTCCAGCTATCAGGCAAGGGAGATGGTTTCACCCTGTCCTTTGAAATTGTCATGATTGTTCCTAATAGTGTGACAATTATTGTGTCAGAATTTCATAGTCATGAAGAGAACTCAAGTGTAATTCAGAGGATTATCCGCTAAAAGCCTTACCATCATTCAGAATGGCAATGATCAAAACCATGAAAGGAGAGAAGTCAAATTTCCAGATCAGTGCTATGAACATGAAGCCAAACTGCAGTAAAAAAAAGAGAGAACCCGAACTGATGAGTATTCACTCATTCCTTATCATGATGAATTACATATAATCCTAACATTACTATCCACTTACCACTATACGGATAGTGATAGATACTGCATATATCTGAAATACAAAGAAAAGAAAGCAAACAATGTCAATTTAGAAACAGCAAGGACTAAAAATTATGTTTATGAAGAAAGCAGACAGCAACCAACCGTGTAGTTTTTCATTCTCTGGAAAATAGCCCTGCTAGTTAGGACTGCACTGATAATAACACTCAAACCAGGTTCTGTCAAGACAATATCAGAAGCACTTCTTGCAGCATCAGTTGCATCAGCAACAGCAATTCCAATATCAGCCTTCTTCAAAGCGGGAGCATCATTGACACCATCTCCAGTCATTCCACAGATGTGCTTCCTCTCTTGCAACTTCTTGACAATTTCATATTTGTGCTCTGCAGGTATAAATAGGAGATGATGAGGACAATGTATTATACCATTTAGGGGAAGGAAAGAAGGTGAAAAAGAAAATCTTCGCCGTAAACTGGTAAAGAGTGAGAACCTGGAAATACTCCAGCAAAACCATCTGCCTTCTCAATCAGCTCTTCTACTGGAAGCGCGGCAATGCTTGCATCTTTGTCTTGACCAAGCAAGGAAGCAGATGGATACATATTAGTTCCCATCCCAAGTCTTCGGCCGGTCTCCTTAGCTATGGCAAGTTGATCACCTGGAGAGTAGAACAAAACACAGGATATTAAATTGAGCATGCTTGAGACAATAAATACTATTTCATTGAAGAGACTCTTTGGAAAAAACTGAGGAGGAAATGAGTTAGATTAATTACCAGTAATCATCTTGACATTTACACCAAGATGAAGAGCTCTACGAATAGTTTCAGCACTGTCATGTCTGGGGGGGTCGAACAGTGACAACAATCCAACAAACTGCCATGGACCACCAGCACTGTCTTTTGTTTTCTCAGGAACTTCCTGCAGAAGTAGCACAGAAGGACCAAGGGGGCTTAGTTAAAGTAAATGCAAAGTTTCAACACAAACTTCAAACGTGAAGATGCTGTAAAAACCTGTCTAGCAACAGCAAGTGAACGAAGCCCTCTTTCTGCAAACTTGTCAATAATAGCATGGACCTTCTTCTTTGCATCTTCCCTGAGGTTACACAAGGTCATGATCTGTTCACAAAATAAACCACATTAGCATCAAAAGAGTAGATAGAAATCGAAGTAATTCTGAACAAACTGAGTCACGAGTTTACCTGCTCAGGAGCACCTTTGCTTGCCCGGTGCCAATTTCCATCAGCATCAATGTAAGTCAAAGCAGTTCTCTTGTCAACAGGATTAAATGGTAAGAAGTGCACCTCTCTTACCCCAGCCCTTGCCTACACAAAGCATAAATTTGTTCAACATAAACAGTCACATCAACATTTTTTAACAATTAACTGAAGTATAGAAACTGATGCAATTGAAGACAAGTTAATACCTCTTTTGGATCGGCAAGCATTCCAACAATGGCAGCATCTATTGCATCCTGGTTTTCAGTCCTGGAAGCCCTTGCAGCAAGAAGGATCACATGATCCTTCTCCACGCCCTTTGTGAAGACCTCAATCAAGTTCTTGTCAACACTCAGCTTGTTAAGTGTGAGTGTACCTGTCTTATCACTGCAAAGGACATCCATACCAGCCATTTCTTCAATGGCAGTCATTCTCTTGGTGATAGCACCCTGCTGAGAGAGCCTGTGAGAACCAATGGCCATTGTCACAGACAACACAGTGGGCATAGCAATGGGAATTCCTCCAATCAAGAGGACCAAAAGGTTGTCAATTCCATCTCTGTACTTGCGGTGCTGAATCGGGTACATGACTATGATCTCAGCCAACATACCAACTGCAATGGAACAAATACAGAAGTTTCCAATTGCTGTAAGCACTTTCTGGAAATGTCCAACTTGGTTGGTACTATCCACCAGGTGAGCTGCTTTCCCGAAAAATGTGTGGACACCAGTTGCAATGACAACAGCTTCAATTTCACCTTGTTTACAAGTTGAGCCAGAGAAAACTTCTTCTCCAGGACCCCTAGTAACAGGAAGTGACTCTCCAGTCAAAGCGGATTGATCAACCTTCAAAGCATCACCCTCAAGAAGACGAGCATCAGCAGGAATGATATCTCCTAGTTTGATGCTTATGATGTCTCCAGGAACTAGAATAGCAGCTTCTTCCTCAGTCCATTTACCATCTCTAAGAACCTGCAATGATGATAATTGAGTCAGTCATTAAAAGATGCTTAAACTTGTTACTTTTAATTGCACAAACAGTTCAAAATAGTATATAACCTTATAGTAAAATAATAACATTACAGTTCAAAATGAAATGTAAGAACTCTCCTTAAACTTCAATTTATTACCTTTGTCTTGGGAGCAAGACCAGCCATAAGAGCAGCAGCTGCATTACCAGCATTATTTTCTTCAATGAAACTGATGGTGGAGTTGATCACCAACAAGCAAACAATACCCACGAAATCTTGCCAATCTGGGGGCTTCCCATCCCCGTTTGCAAGAGCAATTGCCATAATAGCTGCAGCTTCCATGACCCATGAGAGAGGATTCCACATGAACCCAAGAAACTTGAGTAATTTGCTTTCCTATATCATTAAATTGTTACCAATCAGCATTTGCATTTAACAATTGTATCATAGAGATATATTAGCCAATGTATCATAATGGAAGGAAAGGAACCTTTTTCTCCTCTAGCTTGTTTGGCCCAAATATTTGAAGCCGGTTGGCTCCTTCGTCTGAGGACAATCCTTCTCTGGTACATTTCAATTGCTGGAACACTTCCTCAATAGGAATACGTTCCTGTGAATTAACAAATGATATTAGAAAAATGGATCCTTAGCACATTCCCCACATGCATCCCCCACCACAAGAAGTAATGCTGCAAATTGACTCACTTCATAAATACCATTTAACAGTTTCTTGTTTTTTCCTTTCAAAGATTTATGAATGCAATTATTTCATCTTATTTTATTCATTAATGTTTTGGTACGTGATTGTTGCTGTAAATAAATACATTACAAAGAGCTTTTAAGTTCTTTTATTTCTGTGCACTTATTGCAACCCTTGGTACTTGGGTACATTAATGAGATTGACTTGAATTTGAATACTAGTACTGCATAAGAATCACGTTTTTTGGGGTTGAGACGTGGAGTTAGAAACAGAATCAAACAAATTCATTTTGATTTTTTGAGTGTCAAAAGTTCTTTAATTTAAAAAATAGCTTTCTATTTCTACGTTGATTTTGGTGTGAAGCGGAGAAGGGTGAATTAGAAAATGTGAGGCAAACGGACCGTGATCACAATAAGTGTGTGTTTAGGAACCATCACAAAATTTCGTTTTACATTTTCCAAAGTATTTTACCACTTTTCTAAACACCTAAAGTGACTAATCAAAATTTTTACTTCTCTGTTGGAATGTAACGAACCCTTACACAAACACAGCCTAAGTGGCTCACGTTCAACAGAGTCGAGCATCACAAAAGCGTTGACTGACACCACCCAAGAAAGTGTTTTGTGTCAGACGGGACAGAACAACTATCCCTCCACGTGTAACACCTTGCACCGCCTTCCACATTCAATGTTTTGTTCACATTTCATCAAACCAACTTGGTCTACCTAGTAACAATAAAATAAACTACTGGTTGAATTTAATGTGAAAGTTAACTTTGAATTCAAATAACAACATGATTCTGTAAGGTATTGCAAACAAGTGTCTTAAAAAGATTAACTAAAAGATCTAATAAAATACTAATTAACCATTAAATAATTCTTATATTTTATTTTTTATGAACATTCTTATTTTAATTTTTTAATTAGTGTGAGGACGTATTAATCTTTTCATTTATATTTATATTTATATTTTTTATAATGGTCATGTTGAAAATTGCAAAAGATGTTGCGGGCAGGGCAAATTGTACAATAAAATAAGTGAAAAAGCTGTGGACCCTGTTGTGTCAGGACTGTGGATCGTTAAATCATAAATGTGAAAGATACTATGAATACAGTTAATCAGATGGGATGGGGCAGAATTTACAGAAAGTAAAAATAAAAATAATGAAAAAGCCGAAAGTACCACGGAAAAGTACTTAAAATTCCCTCCGACCATCCACGGCGCAGAAAGAGACAGATAGGCATAGAAAATAATTATGTACACACCGTCGACAAAATAGGAAAATATAAAAAAAATAGACTTATAAAGCAAGTTGAGCTTGCAAAATTAAGTTTCACTCTTTGAAAAAATTTCAGCTATTACGTAAGCTTTTGAAAGACTTAAAATATCACTATATTATTAAATTAGTCTCTGAAATTTTCAAAAAGTCATCATATCCTGTATATAAAAATACTGACACAATCCTTCAAAAGAAAAAAGTACTGGCACAAGATTCAGCGATGAAGTTTTAAAAAAAATTAAAATGATGTTTTATCTTTAAAAAATTAACTGAGAGTAGAATATTTGAAAGACCAACAAAACTCCAGATATAGCTTTGAAGCAACGTAATCCTTTGGTGAATAAATTTATCCGAAATTCACGTGTTTGATAGCAGAAAAAGTGGAAAGATTTTTTCTTAAAAAAAAAATATAGTATCCAATAATTGCGGGTTGCTTTTGGAATCATATCACGTCCCTTTCGGAGCATGTTGCCTCACCTAGACTCAGAGCCCTCTATAAGATGATTCCTTAATTTTTATCCTCAATGAAATAGACAGGGAGGAAAAAAAAATTATGTACAAAAATAAGAATTCTTTTTTATTCCTCTCATATGTTAGATCAATCTCTCTAAAAAAAATTATCATATTTAATTAAAAATATTTTGAAGAAGAAAAAAAAAAGACAGATGGTAAAAGTAAAATGAGAAAGCAGAGAAGTTCAATGATATGCGATTGAACCTCATAAATGTACACCACCTCATTTTGTGGTATAACATGAAAGAGAGAGAAAGAACTAAAAAGAAAGAAGAAATTTCCTTTTATTATAAAAAAAAGAAAGAAAGAAGAAAACAGAGAAAGCAATAAATATGATAATAAAAAGAAGAAGAACAGAACAGATTTAAAAAAAAAAAAAAAAAAAAAGTGTATGTTGAACATTCTGCTATTATGATTAAGAAATCTCAACTCAACTTGTCTGTGTGCGAGAGTGAAAGTTGAAAGGGTAATGAAAGAAACGGAAACAAAAAAATGAAAACTTTTAAAAGATTTTGCAATATAAACACTAAAAACAGAGCAGAAACACAATTTGTTGAGAAAAAAAGGTGGAGTTGGTGAGGACACATACCAGATCAACGGTCTCATTCTTGATTTCCTCGAGGGAGATTGCTGCCTTGTCAGCCGCCATGTGTTGTTGAGAGCTTCTGAGCAGAGATTGTGAAGCCAATGGAGGAAATTGAAGAGAGAAAAATTAAAGAAGGGTCATGAATTGAAGATGAAGGTTCTTGCAATGGAGAAGAAGGGTGAGAGGGTATGAGCAGAGGTAGTTTGGTGTGTGTTTTATAGTACCCGAAAGAAAGAGAGCATCACAATTAAGACTTCTCCCACACAAACACAATTATGATGTTGACCGCTGTGATGCGCCTTGGACTTCAAAACCCCTCACTATAAGGTTATGGTTTTACGCGACACACAACACAACATTCAATTCAAGATTTCCTTTTTTATATTTTTATAAATAAAAAGTTGGTAGTAAAACTTTGTTACAGTAAATATATTCACAAATTACCCCCCAAGATCTCAAAACATTGCTTCCTAACAGATTCCTAGTTTTAATTAATTATGCGGGAGATATTTCCTTCGTTCGTTTTTTTTATGTTTTTGTAAAAATAATAATAATCAATGAGCATTTAATAAATAACATGAAGGATTAGAATGAATGCTATAATGGTTTTTAGACAAATATGAATATTTTCTCTATAAAGGATATTCTTTGTGTTGAACATATAATGATTATTTAAGGCTTGTTTTTAAAAGTTTATTAAAATTTACTAATTAATAAGATGATATATATGGAAGGAATACTCATTCATGAATATTTTTAATAAACCATTAACATAACCTCAGGGTAGCTGAAAAGTTAGCTAGAAGCTGAAAGTCTGAAAAAATAGCTGATAATTGGAAATTTGTAGCTGATAGCTGAATTATGAAAAATTAGTTTATTGAATTATAAGTGTTTGGTAAAATTATCTATTGAAGTGGCTAAAAAAATGTAAAATAACATAAATAGACATACTTATGTGTTATTTTATATAAATTTTAATTATTTATTGATAAAAATATATTTTAGGATATTTATAATTTTATTTTTAATTAATTTAAATACTTGTAATTTATATTTATAAATCAATTATTTTATTTTATTTTTTACTTTCAATTATTATATTTGTTACATATTGTGTTTTTACTATTCATCTTATATTATATCCTAAAATATTCTTAATTAATTTTAAAATAAAGTAAAAATAACATACTTTTAAGTGGACATCACACTTCATTAAGTTGATTAGTGTAGAGGTTAAAATATCTTGAAGTATAAGCTGGAATAATAAAATAAATCTTGTAAATAGTATAATAGTTAAAAAAAAATAATGTAATATGAAAATTTCCAAAAACATTAAAATAAATAAAATAAAATAAACTTGATATCTACCATTAATAATATCTTATATAATAAAAAGGTAAAAATGAGAAAATTCTATCTTATGTAAAAGAACAAAAAGGTAGAAACAATAAAATTCTACCTTATGAATGGAAGAAAAAAATATAATAAAAATTTTCCTTACATAGAAAGATTAAAGAGGAAATCTAATAAATATTCAAGGATAAAAGGAGAATAAATAAAAAGCTAGAAACTAGGGTGACGTTTACGTGTAATTCTGTTTTTTGTTTTCACTTTTTAATTATAAAATTGCCATATTGTTTTGCTATTAAAATTGCCACTTTTGAAACAGAGAAAACAGAAGAAAAAAAAAACTTGTTTTCAGTGTTTCTTGTACAAATATTAGAAAATAGAAAATAAAATGAAAATAAGATGAAAGTTTTGTAATTAAAAAGTGAAAACAAAAAATAAAATTGCAAGTAAATGTCCCATAACGTTTTAAAAAATGCTATTTGAAGTAGCGTCTCAAAAAACGCTGAAGCTACCCAAAAAAATTGTTTACCAAACAGGTAGACAAGTTTTTCAACTAGTAAAAAAAGTTAGAAACTAATTTAAATGTTTTGCCAAACATAATCTTAATCATATTGTCACTTTTAGAAAGAAAAAAAACTATATTAGCCAATAAATTATTTTAAAATAATACTTTTATGGTGAATTAAAATATAGTAGTATGGTGAAATAATTAAATGGTAAATTTATTTATTAACTCTTTTACTTATTATTTAAAAATATACAAAAGTCATTAAACATTAATATTTTGTTTATATTTTTTTTCTTTACTTCTCAATAAATCATTGACATTGTCAAGAAATAAATATGGTGAAGAAGAAATTTGGATAAACAAGTGAAATTTAAGATAATAAGTGTATTTAGAGTTAGAGCTTGTTGGATTATGTTGTAATGTCATATTAATTTTTACAAAAACATATTTATTTTTATTATTCTTTTAAAGTTTTAAATTTATTTTTTTAAATAATAGAAAATATTACTCCTCACAAATAATTTACCCTGTGCATCACAGGAACATACACTAGAATGTATCAAAGCACATGCACATAAGAATAAGAGATCGATCAAATACCAACATTAATCGTACTTTTAGATTTTTATAGATAATTATTGAGATTTAGACCTAAATTCATTTAATAAATAATATTTTACTATACATTAAGAATATTTTTTCAACAAAAATTTATAATATTTATTGTGTGTGTAATAGGTTTTTTTTTTTTTTTTTATAGAAGTGTGTGTAATAGGTTAAACAAGCTAATTGTGGTACCTCACGCGAATCACTCTTTATTATTCATTACGAAAATAACTAATACTAAGAATTATCCAAATTTATCAAAATTCTAACACCTTACACAATACTATTACTTAAATAATAATGAACATCTCCCTCATATTTTTTTAGAAAAACATAAATGTCGATTATATCATTTTTCAAGTTTCGGGATACTAATTTTAGGAGAAAAAATTGTATTTAGTATTTAAATTAAAAATAAATTGAAAGGCTTGATAAGATAAATACTAACCAATATTTTAAGAATACTATCTCCGTCATATTTATAAGACCCTTTCAACTAATTCACATCCCTTAATAAAAATAGTTAATTTAGTTAATCACATTAAATTTGTCAATAATGTATATTGTTATTCAAAAAGTATCTTAACTGTTTTTGAAATCAATAATCTCTCTCCACTTAATTATTTTTCATCTACTCCCTCCGTTCCAAATTATATGACGTTTTAGAGAAAAAAAATTGTTCCAAAATAGATGACGTTTTACAAAACCAATGCTGCATTAAATATCTTTTTCCAAGACTACCCTTAATTAATACTTAGTGAGAGTAGTGTAGTATGAGTAATTAATTAGAGAGATAAAGGGTATATTAGAAAATTACCTAATATTTTCTAGGAAATTCAACAAATTAATTACATTCCTTAATACCTGTACCAAAACCTTAAACGTCATATAAATTGGAACGGAGGGAGTAATTAATTAATGCTTTGAGAAAGAATATTTAATTAAGGATATTTTAGAGAGAAAAAATATTAATACATCTAGAAATTAAAAAACGATCTTAAAAAAGAATAAATATCTTTTTTAAATGGTCTTATAAATATGGACAGAGAAAGTATTAGTTAAAGAATTAAGAATAAAAAATTTCTTAAAAGATGTTACTAATAAATTTTTTATAAAAAATTATTGCTATTAAATTTTGATCCGTTTCCTTAAAATAGTTAGTATTGATGTGCATTTAATGTAGAAATAGGGAGAGATTGACTTAAAATAGAGCTGGTCGGCAACTGGAATTCAATGTAGAATAATGGAGCGTTGTGGTCCCCACAGATGTAGACGACGAAGAAAATTCAATGCAGCAGTTTTATTTTCACACTCGTCACTTTGCATCAAACTCCATTGATTATTCCAACGCCACCTCTACCCACGTGACGTGGCAGCAGAAACACATCCACCGTTGATCGTTCCAACCTCCGTCTCTGCTATGATCTATGACTTTGGTTCACAATCAGATGCGCCAAAGCCCATCGTATCGTATGGCACGTGGGTCAGTAAAATATATATGAACACAATAATGTTATTCTTTTGTTAGAATTATATAGTAAATTTTAAAATTAAAAATAATAATACAACATATTTACAATACTGTGATTATGTTCTTCCCTATTTACAAACCATGTAAATGGAATAAAACTCCTCGAGAAAATCCTCAAGCATTCAAGTCCTCAACCCACGTTTACATTCTTTTTGACTTTGAAAAACTTTTACTGTCCGTTTTCTTTCATTCTTATCTATTGTGCAATTTGAGTCTGGGTTTGGTGGAATAGAAGTAAAACCATTATTTCCAACTTCACCTTTGCACGTTGGCATTAAAAATAGTCAACAGTAGAGTACTATCAAAAAAGAAAAGGGTTTTCTTTTAGGTGAAAAACCAAAATTACTCCTTGAAAGTACGAGGCTCACCTTACTCTTTAAAAGTAATGAAATTTAAAATAAGTTTCTATATTATCACTTTAATCTTTAAATTTAAAAATCAAAATTAGTCTTTGAAAATGTGAGGCTCACCAATAAAAATTATGTACTTATAAACTATTTAACGAAATCCTCCTATAACCAACTATATAGTGAGAAAATTGGTAATTTGGCATACTTTGTTTTTATAACAAGATGCTCACCTAGTCTATTTTAATATGTCATACCAAGAATGAAAATAATTAGGAATAAATTAACGAAATTGCTTATTATCTAAATAAATAAATAAATAAATAATATCACGCATAATATTATTAATATGTATGACTTTTTTTGTACTTTATTAAGTTTCACAATATGTTGAATTGGATTTTTTTTTTTTTTGTAGCAACATGTTCGCTTATTTAATTTAGTATGTTAAGAATGGAAAATAATTATTTATAAGGTATTATATCGTCTGTTGCTATGAATTTAATTTTAGGATCTTGTTGACTATATTGTCCAAGTATAATTTATGTGAGAAATGAGTAATTAGCTGTACTTTTTATACTTCTAAATCACACATTTAGTTTTTGGAATCACTGGATCCTTAACGATAT
The DNA here is from genome assembly GCA_026413185.1 of Pueraria montana var. lobata. Lineage (NCBI taxonomy): Eukaryota > Viridiplantae > Streptophyta > Magnoliopsida > Fabales > Fabaceae > Pueraria > Pueraria montana. Next base: position 67,102,474 of record CM048649.1, on the reverse strand, counting down.
TCTCTTACGTCCTCCTCTTCCTTTAATTAAATATCATTAGCGTCAAATTAATCTTTACTTTAGTTCCGATGAAAGGTAGTCTACGCATAGAACAATAAATAAAGAAATAGAAGTAAAACTCCACTTTTGGAACAAGGATGAAAGGGAATTCACGCATATATACAACAATAGAGAGAAGTAGTTGTAAACCTCCACTTCTGGAACAAGAACAAGAAAGAAATACGGGGTAAACGCGGCGAGTAGTAGTTGATATATATTAAAGAAATTGTTTAGTAATTTTATCATGTGAACAATACAAGAAAATACCATATTGCTGGCAGTTATTTATTGACAATATATAAATTGGTGAAATTACTAATGGAAAAACTGTCGGTAACGACACCGTTGAATAATAATTAATTTTAATTTATTTATAATATTATTGAAGACTAATTTGTCGATAATTATCGACGGCGTAGCTGCAGTATAATTTGAGACATACTATTGATGGTTTAGCTATGATTGGTAATCTAAAATTAAGTTGACAAGTAGCGAACGATTATATTTAACTAGAGATGGCAAATCAATCTTTTCATCCGCCATCCATCCACTAATAATTCATCAAATTCATTCATTACAAAAAATAAAAACTAAACTGATTGGATCCAATCCATCCATTTAATTTCATGGATGGTTAATGATCCATAAACTATTTTTCAAAATCCAACGGATCCTCTAATCAATACCTAATAGATCAAAATTAATCCAACAAATGTTTTCACATTTAAATCTTTCTTAAATTTATATTTTAAAATTTGTTTATAAAATATTTTTAAATATTATTTTAAAAATATATTTTTTGGCTCGTCGATCGGGAAAGTTATTGACCAATGTCGGCCAGGGTTTTTTTTTCGATCAATGTCAATCAGGACTGTTTTTTGGCTGACCTCATCCAGGTTTTTTTCGCCCGACGACGGCCAAGGTAGTTTTTAGCTGACATCAGCCAAGATTTTTATTTGGTCGACCTTGACCAAGATTTTTTTTGGCTGATATCGATCGGGGCTGTTTTTCAGCCGACCTCGGTTTGGGTTTTTTTTTTCAGCCGCTTTTTTTCGACCGACGTCGGCCAAAGCAATTTTTGGCTGATCTCGACCAGCATTTTTTCTGCCGACATCGGCCGAGACTATTTTTTGGCCGACTTCAACCAAGTTTTTTTTTCGGCCAAATTTGTTAATGGATGGATTGAATGGATTTTATCAAATGGATCGGATTTTTTAAATAAATTTTTGATTGATCCAAATAGATTAATAGATTGTTTTGATCCGATCCATTTTGATCCGGATTAAAATTTATCCGATCCATCCATTTTGCCACCCCTATATTTAACATCACTGTGAAGAAATGTGTGTGATTTTCCCCCCAAGAAGATGGACAAAAATTTATGAGATTCGTATATTAGGAAAGAGGGTACTTGACAAGTGACGACTAGCTAGGATCACTAGTTTTATACATTTTCATGCAATTGAAAATTCTCCCCTTCTTTGTGTGTGTGTGGTTCTTATCAATCACACGATCGATGAATAGTTATCCCTTTTAACCCGTAGGAGGAATTTTCACAACGAAAGTCTCACGCAGGCATTTACAAATATTGCTGCAATTTCTACAAAGATAACGTTTTTGATTTGTGGAGTTTAGTTATTGTCAATTTGCAAGCTTCTCCTTTATTCAATTTCTGCAACTTCTTTCGGTCAATGTGCTAATGATGCCCACATTCTCCATGTATTTTTTCCAAAAATAAATATTTGTACCAACTACCAACCCATTTCTATACAAGCTAGTTACCTCATTCTTTTTGTCTTTAAGGTTTACTAGTCAAAAATATAATTGCGGTCCTAAACAAAAGGATTTCAATGAGACGTATAAAACTAATATACGTTAGAGCATAAAATTGTTCCTTTTGTCAATTTTTTAGGTTATGTGAAAATCTCTGAATATATTTTATGAATATCTTCATATTGACTGATTGGTTTTCTTCGATTAGGTTTAATAATTAAATAAATGTGTGCACAATTGACTCAAATATACCATCAAAGTATTACTATAATAAAACAAAAATGAAGATAATTCAATTCATTTGCACACCTAGACCAATATATAATAGCACTCCTCTCTCTTCAAAGCTGATCAATGATCAATGACGTCGAGTTCCAAGTTCCGACATGGCTGAAGCTAATCAAGTATGACAAATTACAGCGAAGTCACCATAAAAATGTAATCATAGAGTTCCATGAACATGTATATATAAGTACACATAATGTGCTAATAATTGTGTCAAACTCAAGCTTACTTGTTTTGGTCGATCGGCTATGTATGTATGTTAATTTCCAAATACTACTATCATGTGCTACTGAGGTAAGCCATTGAAGTGAGTGCTTACGTACAATACAATGTCATTATCTTGAACCTTATTCTGAGAACATGATTAATTCGACGTTCAGTTAACGCAAAAATCATGTTAGAAAAATAAAACTTCTAGTAGCACATTAGCACAGTCATTTTTTTTTTTGGTAAGTTCGTGAGAGACAAATTGACTCTTGCTAAATAAATCTCCGAGACTCGCGCATGAAATAATGCTCCAATTGTAGTGCAAACAGTTAAATATATTATTGGCTGGATTGCTCCACACACTAACATGTAAGCATGTGCGGAGACATGCCATTGATGAATGCCTAGCTACATTTATCTAACAAGAAATTCATTATGAATAATATTATAAAGTAAAAATATTAAATGTTTTAGAAATATAAAAAGTACTGGAGTATTCAATATTTTCTATATTTACAAGTAGAAAAATTAGTAAAAAGATATTATAATTTTTTTTAGAATTATTCATTCAGTATTTGTTCAGGTAGTAATATTTGATGGCAAAGGTATCATTTTATATAGTAGTATGCTCTCTCTCTTAGTAAGTACTTAAAGAAAGCAACTAATTTCTCAAATACATACTGATGTAAGGAGTAATTTTTTTTCTAGGTCAGAAACCACGGATGTCCTCCAATCCCACTGGATCAGAGACTACCCCCGTTAGCAATGCGTGGTTGCCACTGGCCCAAAGAAATTTTACACACGGAGGGAATCGAACATGGATTCTCCCGCTAAATAGATCATTTCCCCATATATAAACGTAGCGGGACCTTACACCGCTACGCCAACCCTATGGGTTTGATGTAGGGAGTATAAGAAGACATAGATTATTTCACTCTTAAAAGTAAAATAAAAATCAAATTATTATACGAGTGTGACAAATAGTAATAATTAAAATATTAGTATCAATTTCCTTTGAAATCCGTACGACTTTGAGGGATTATTTTCGTGGTAATTCTTGTACGTTTTATGTGCACTTTGTTTTTTCCTTTTTCTGGTGAGCAAAAAGCATGATTTTCTTGGTCCAAGTCCAATCATGCGTGCCCCCATGTTAATGACCATTTACCAAAGAAAGTTGATTGTCCTTCGAGTCTCCCTTAATCCAATTTTCATTCACATCCTCAAATTACTCGCAATTACCCATTGGGTACGCGAGAGGGCACACACGGGTTGCCCCTCTTGTGGACAACAATAGCAAATGGTGTGTTTTTTTCTTGTTACATAAGTATGCTCTTAACTCTTAAGTTATGAAATGATGCACTTGGTGGATTCATCCATGTCAATGTACTTTGTTGTATTTTTGTACCTTTGTTGGACCTAATTAGTTGTCTCGGGCATTGCAAACCTAACTTAAGAAGCTATATTCTCATAAAAAATAAAAGTATTAAAGAGAAAGCAAAGCCAAGAGGGTTTTATTGCCTCTAAAAAGCAAAGCACGTCCAATAGGGATTTCTAGTGATTGTGTACGCACTCATTTATATCTGCCTATGTTCTTTTGGAGTCATTTCATTACCCACTTTTCAATTTGGAAGATTCCAATATACATTATATGGATATAGTTTAGAATATAGGAAAATAATTTGAGGATAAAAAGAAAAGGAAATGAATGTGTTGAAGATCTAGATCATTGATTTTCTATTACTAGATACGACTTTGTAAATTTGGGGGAAAGTGAGATGAACATAGCATACACTTTTTCCAACTGACCTATTTTCTTTCTTGTCCTTTAATGCCATATAGATATTCCACTACCCTAGCCCCCACCTTTGTTCATTTTTCAACAGGGCCTCTCAATCCATCAGTGGGAATGCAAAAACATTGTTACATAACTCATATGATCAATCCATTGAAGCACATTTGGGTATCAATATTATTATAGATATTCGGGTCCACAAGATTTTCAAGCCCAAGAATTATTGTAGTAATGCGGCAAATGGTATATGATTAAACTCAATCGAAGTAAAATGACATAACAGGTTGGCTTTTTTGTACCATTACAGGGGATGGAAAGGAAATAAGGAATGCCCACTGAACATGCCATAAGCCAAGGCAAAGATACATTTGATTGATTCTTGTCAAAAAAATAAAATAAAAAGTCAATAGTTTTTAAGTTTTATAATATGCTTTTCCATGAATTCATCATGTAAAAAGTGTGTTTAACAAGATAAATAATAAGGTGGTTTTGAAGTTATTTGACTAACTTAAAATTCAACTAAGATAGTAAAAACTTAATTTACTTCTTTGTAGAACTTTTCAAATGATACTTTACAAATAGTGTTTGAGCTAATAAGTTTTTAGTCTTTTTTTTTCATTTCTCAATTGTCAAACACCTAACACACCCACAATGAAGACGGCCAATTAAATCATTTTTTAATCTTTGCTCCTCGTGAAAATCATGCGGGAGGACCTGAATCAGTTGTGAATTGTTAGAAGCAAATTACTGCACCAACCTCACAAGTTACAAAAAAAATAAATAAATAAAGAGACAACCAACCTCATAAGTTACAAAAAAAATAAATAAATAAAGAGACAACCAACCTCATAAGTTACAAAAAAAATAAATAAATAAAGAGACAAATATGAGACCACTGACCTGATGACCAATTACCATTTTGTTAGTCAGCGCAGATAGATAAGCATGCGCAATTTTTAATTTACTATTTTTTTTAACCACCTTTTCCTTGAGTACCCTGATCCTGATTCATATTTGCCTTTGTAGGACCCCAAATGAAGAGCTTTCTCCATCCCCATTATGAAGTTATGCATCATGGAGCATGCTGATTTGTTGACATATCACTTTGCTAGTTTAGTTTGCTTTCAGGAACTTTTAATTTTATGTCTATACAGAGCACCTTTACCAAACAAAACTACTGTACTAGAACCTATATGTCTGATTGAACCCAATGATGCTGTCCATAACCTGGGCTAGAGTTAGGCCCAAATGACTTTAGAGGTTTAGGTGTTTGAGCGAAGCCCATGCTGGCTTATATATAAGAAAACTTTGCTTGTAATACATTATAATTATAATTTCAAATCATTTTAGAAACAATTTTACCCAGCTTGCACTCTAGTTTCAAAGATTAGACTCACACTTATACTTGTTAAAATATCCAATCAAATATCTAAAAAAATTAAGAATTAAAATGTTGGATAAAATAATAATTTCATTTGTTTACAAACTATTTACCGGTATAAAATATCCACTAGTCTATCTATAGTATTATAAAAATCATCTAGTACCATTCTGTTTATCCACGTGTTGATATTCAGTGCAATGCGTGCAGGCTTACTCTTTTTTTTTTTTTAACCCTCTCTTTACTTTTTCTCTACTGGCGTTGGAGTTGCACGGGTTGAGCGTGTAATGGACGCAGGTGTTGCCTAGTCTATTATCTATCTATAAAAAGTAAGTCTCAGTGGACACATGTCACCATTACATTAGCCACGTGTTATCATTTCTAAAGCTGCTCCTTCTGCATTTTTTCTTCTTCCTTTTTTTTTTTTTATCTTTTCTTTTTCCTTTTCCTTTTTTTCTCTTTACCGTCCCCCCCTCTCTCGTTAATTAAATATAAGACTAAAATATGTTTTTAGTCCAGTATTTTAAGAAAAACTTGATTTTAGTCTATGTATTTTTGAACAGATCATTTTAGTTCTCAAACTTTGAAAAACACTTATTTTTAGTCCCTCCCCTCTAATGGTATTAATACTGTTAACGAAAATATAGTTTTCAGTGGCTATAAACCATCACAAAATATACATTTCTCATGTATTTAAACTCAACATCATTAGCGGCTAAAAATCGCCACAAATTATTATAAAAAATAGACTCTAACTCAACGAGAAGTCTGTCTCTTTCATTACTGATGACACATTAGATGGGAGGGACTAAAAACAAGTGTTTTTCAAAGTTTGAGGACTAAAATTGTTGATTCGAAAGTACAGGGCTAAAACCAAATTTTTCTGAAAGTATAGGGACCAAAAACATATTTTACCCTAAATATAAATCTAAGTTCTCACTCTTAAATGAGAAGCTTTTATGAATTTTTTTTTCTCATTGAACCATGCGAGTTTTGTTAAATTATCTCATTTTATTTTTTTATTTCTTTCAAAAACTATTACTTTAAATTTATTTAATCTTAATTTAAATTTAAATTAAATTTTACATTTTGAATCTTAACATACCATATCAAATTTAATAAATTTCTTAAATTTAATCAATCTCAGCTTGAAATTAATTTTTAAAATTTAATAAACCATTTCCCTACTGCTTTCACATAAGGAGGAATAATCTATTTAGCTGGAAAACCCGTGTTCGATTTCCTCCTTGAGCAAAATTTCCTTGGACCAACGACGGTCACGCACCACGAGTGAAATTAGTCTCTGATCCAGTGGGTTGGAGGACACCCGTTGTTTCTGATCCAGGACAAAAAAAAAACCATTCCAAATTAATAGACATAGATATGATATATTTTAATACAAATAATTTATTTTCATAATTTCTTCATCAATTATAAAAAAAATTATTATTTAATTTATTCCTTTTTAATATAATATAATCTTCAATATTAACAATAAATGATCTCTAATATAATTTTATTTAAATTTAAAATTTATCCATGCATTTGCATAGAAAACTGTTAGTTTGATCTTTTTTTGAAGACTGAACCATGATGTATTTATTCCAAACCGGATGAAAAGGCCAGTACACCATATTCAATGAGTGGGATAACTTGGTGGGAACAATCCTCCAACCAATACATCCTTGTTGTAAAATTAAAGACAAGCTTTGCTAGTTTATCCACCACTTTGTTATAGTGAGGACGAGCATAAGGATATACAATGGAGCATCTATGAACGTTTCTGCCAAATAAATGCAGTCCTCCACCATGCCATGAAAATAACTGTCTCCCTGTCTTATTCATGTCCACCACAATGCTGAAAGTTTGATATTTTTTCTGGCATGATTTTCTTTTCCACGTGAGGTTTTCTTTTTTCTTATTATATTCCGTAAAACTTGTTATATGACTTTTTTTTTTTTTTTGAGAGGAACTTGTTATATGACTTAAAACTCAATAAATCACTGATTAGATAATAATTCTCCTATATAAAGTCCATATTTATAAATATTCAAAGTTATTGTATCTAGTGTTTTTTCTCAAAACACATAATTCCGTTAAAAATGACATTATCTTAGAAGTAATGATAAAGCTTGAACCATTAGTTAGTATTTTTTTTAATAGTAATAGATTGAAAAAATCATTGGAGAAACCACTGAAAGCAAAGCAGTAAACAATTCATCCCAAAAGAAATCATTATTCATTTAAATTAGCAATTAAAAACTTAAAACTAATGTAGCGACTCCAAGCTGGCTTGTGACAAAGGCAGCACCATTTAAATAAAACTAATTCTCAAGTCAATAATGCCGCTGCATCCTCATCTAACAAAAGGAATGAGCAAGTATTCTGCATAAAATAGCTGCAATAAGAAACAAAGACATCAATACAATATAGTGTTCCACTTTATACGTGCAAGGATACAGAATTTGAAAATAAGAAACAAGACATCAATACAAGATAGAGCAAACAATTGTTAAATAAATATACAAATAAACTGGAAATAATTCATGACCCCATATGTCATGTGCTTTGAACAAAGTTGATTTTTTCACCAGAATATAAAATGTGACCAATATTATGACTAAGTTCACCAACTTAGTCATAGAAATTCATGTTCCCAAAAATAATTTCACTGTAGCCAATGTACCCAGGTGTTATGTACTTAAATTGGAATTTGGAAGACAATAGAAATCAAAGAACCATTATTTTTCAAAACAGGAAAAGTAATCAGATAGCTATTTGCCTATATCTTTTTGAATAATGATCTTGATTCTTGATAATGAGCTCCTCAAATGATAAACAGTCTTTAAGGTTGGAAATTACCTTCCAAATAAACATATAGAAGGATGTTATCGAAGCTTTGCTTTTCAAATCTACATATTTGGCACGATACCAGAGAATTGAAGCCAGAACAGCGTGTCCCAGACCCTAACACATTGGCAGAGAATAAATTTCAAACATTGCAAAACAGTTTAAACAAGTTTATATTCATTTGGTATCAATCTGAACAAGAATAGACCTAAGCTTTCTTCTGAAAGAATGTCTCCTTTAAAGATCAATTTTTACCTTTGACACTAATATCAAGATTAAAAAGTTGGAATATTCTATGAAACATCTAGAGATATGTTTCCTTATTCCAGTATTATAGATATTTGCCATATTACAAGCTGATAATATTAAACAAAATTCGAGTGTGCTACACTCCACTAAACTCTATGCTGAATTTGCAACAGTGAAGGAGCACGTCAGTTCAGTAATCCAGAAGACAATTGTGAAAAAGACAATTGCCAAATGGCACAAGACTATCACCTAGTGGGCTCTGGGGAGGGTAGATGAAGGTAGCCTCCCCCTTGCGTGCAAGTAGAGAGGCTATTTTCAAGATTTGAACATGTGACATCCAGGTCACAAGGCAACAACCTTACTGTTGTGTTGAGGCTCTCCCTCTTGATATTATCCGACATAAAGTAAAAATTACAGCACGGGAAGGGAGGCAAGTTTGCCAAATGTTGATATTAGCCAACTATAATCAAAATCACAACCCATCCCCCAGCACCCTGGCACAAAAGAAATAACTGCTTAAGTGGGAGGAGGATACAGCACACCTATAACTGCAGCATATACATGTAATGACTAATAAGCAAAATACCGTGACAATTTTGCTCCAAAGACAAGGAGATGCAGCTCCCATCAGGAGGGCGACTCCATAAGCTATTTCAAGAAGGGAAACACAAGTCCAGAATACCTGGCAAAGAGTAGTTAGTAACAACCAAGGGATACAGGAGGGCACAACCAATTCTGATGAGATGGTACATTTGAAGAACATACCGGCTTCTGACCTAAACGTACTGAAAAAGATTGGATGCCAAATACTTTATCTCCTTCAATGTCAGGTATATCCTATATAAAAACCCAGCATTTTGCCTTAGGTACACATTGAACAAAAAAAACTGATGGTGAAAACAAACATGTAATATAAGAAATTAAACGTCTTTACCTTAAACAGTGCTATAACTACAGAGAAGAAGCTCATGAATGCAGAAGCAAAAATCAGTGGTCTTGAAAAGACAGGTGGTCTCTTGTACACATGAGTCTGGACATCGTTACATGAATTAGCAACCAAAAAACATCAAACTTCCTAGGGATATAGATTTGTTGTATAGAAAGTTATGATGTACTACTCAGATACCATACTGCCAACACTATTGTTGTTAAAATGCACTTGTTCCTTTCATTTTTTCCTTTCGTCTTAGTTTAATACTCTGGAAGGGTTATTATAGAATATACGCCTTACTAGGACTCAATGATGAAAATAGATTAATTCATACAGAGGGTGGTTTCAAACAGTTTATATGAATCCAACAAAGCAAAACGTAAAAATTTGCGATAAAGATTTGTTATTGCTGTTAAGTATACAAAAGCTAATGCATGCTCATCCAGAACTAGAAGTCTTTAAAGAACAATTAGCTATAGGACAAAACCTGCATGTGAAGGAAAAATGCAAGTTGAACTATTACTGCCCGAACAGCTAGAATGCACATCGCTGCAAGCACTGCAAATCTCTTCCATCTCAACAGAGGCACCTAAAATTTCAAAAAGACAAATTTGTAAAAATGATGCTGTCACCATTAAATAATTTTCCAAAATGAAGCTTTTGTTCTTGTCATTAAATATATGTATTGTTTGCCCTTAGGATTGAACACGGGTAGAGTAAAATCTATATCAGATAGTACGCGTGGAAATAGTTTCAGAAAATCAATATCAGATAGCACTGCTATTGACCTCTTAATTTACCATTTGATTAATTGCTATTGATAAAATATGAATCTTAGTGTTACACAATTTCAACTCTAAAATCCTACCTTTAGTTTGCATAGTTTTCTTCCAAAAGGTAAATAAAACAAAAGAAATGGATATTATTTGACATTTATTGCCATGAAATTTGACAATGCAAGTACCGCGCAGAACCAAGAACAAGTACAATTTTTAAATTAAGAAATATCATAACTATGCCTTTAATAATAAGAGGGGAGAAAGGAAGTTTAAACGCAATCCAAAATAACTCACATTGATTGAATAAGCAGTTCCTAGCACAAAACTTATAAAAAGAGCCCAAAATAATGGCCATGAACCTACAACCCAGCCAAGCCAAAAACTCTGTCGAAAAGAAAAAAACAATAAGCCTCCTTCCACCCTGTCAGTAAATCTTGTCTTGAAAAATATCATTAAAATTGGATCTATATGGTACCAGAATTGAAAAAGATGCAACAATAGTGACACCAGTTTCAAAGGAATATTCTCCAGATGCCAATGGAAGATACGGCTTGTTTATCTGCAATAAAACACAAAGCACAGATCAATAATACAATGGTAGTTCCTCTGAAAAATTTGTAAGCTGTAAAATGTTGCATTTTTTTTTATCACATCCAAGGTTAAAACAATCGGGGAAGCTTAATAAACTAATATATAAACCAGATTTTGATGGTCAAAATTATAAAAACTGCTCAAATTGTGCATGTGAGCACAGGGACTCTTGTATGCACTTGGTCTGTATGTATCTGAATATCTGACTATAGATAAATGAGCAATTCTTTCAATATCATTTATATATTTTTTTTACTGGAACAATCAAGAAGCCTGAAAAACACTGGAAAAAGAATAATTCATTAGCTATGCAGATTGTTTGTTTCTATTAATAAGTTTCATACCTTGTCTATTTCAACATCAGACAATTGATTCAAACCAACAATATAAATATTCATAAACAAGGCAGCAACCACAGCCTGAAACATAAAAAATAAGTCAAAAAGTATAGGTGAAGTTAGAGGGGTGGGGGGTTGGGGGGAGGAGCAATTGACTAGGCTATTTAAAGAGAAATAACATATTTGGGATCTCACCTCCAACACACCAGTAAAAAATAATGGAGATATATCTGATATTTTCTCAACAGCAAGGAGAGACACAGAAATTATGCTTAATGCCTGCCCAAACACAGATAAAGAGAGCCATTTTAAAACCTTCAGAATATTACAATCATCCAGAAAAGTGATTGGGGCAAATAAACTGTGCTAAGTAATTGAGAATTAGTTCCAGGAGTAATTCTAGAAAAGCTTGAACTTAACTGTGCCAATAATTGTGTGGGGCCGGGAAAACCTGTAGAAAGCATCCAAGGAATTCTTGACAGAGTCCAAAATGCTTTTTGGATCAAAAGCTTGAGGTTCAGACTCAAAAGATTTTTCAGAGGTCGCTTTCACAACAAATTTTATATTACATTTTTTACATGTACACCCTCCCTCAATGCCTTTGTAATGATGGTTTAAACTTGGCCACTGAAACCTCAAAAAATTATATTCCTTTTGGATTTTCCTTTTGTGCCATGAGGCATTTGGCACATAAGAACCTAGAACATCAAATGTTGGATGTTAGTATTAGTGACCATGCATAATAAAAAATAGAAATAGTTGCTTGTTTTAGAATGAATCAGATTCAGAGGTAAAGGAAAACATATACAGGGAGAGTTTTATAATCAATTTCCAAACTTCTGCAAAGGGTACAAAATACAAATTATTTGCAGCTCTACCAAAACATATACTGTTCTTGATATATAGATAGACATAAGAGATTCAATTGATGATGCTCACTTCTCAAAGGAAACACAAAAATGTTGCTGCAGCACAATTAACATCCCAGAGTTACCAATAGATAACATAATGCTTTGGATCATCACAAGTGTAGAGTTATATATTCATAAATCCTCTTCCCATAACCTATGTCAGATTAGAGATAGATTTTTATGCACCCATGCTTCTAGCGACCATGGAGATTTTCAACATTTCCTGTTACTTTACTGCTGTGACTAAAAGATGACTCCTTAAACTTATCAGATTTAAAAGTTAGGGTATAACGTATCATTTCCATATCAATGGCAATTCAATACTTCCAAGGCTTTGTAAAGTCAAAGTAGTAAGGCAGGACATAATTAGTTAAGTTGTTCCATCTGCATATGGTAAAAGTGACTCCTGCTGCTAAAAGATGCGAGAGTATTTCAAAGGATAAAACTTTGATGCAATTCCTTATGCAATTTTAGTGATGTTCTCCTATCAGAATTAAAATTTTACTTCAATAACCGGCTTTAAACCTCCAATTTATCAGAGAAGTGCACTCAAGAAAGTGCATATAAGTTTAGTCACATTCAAAGTTCGAAGAAATAATAACAATAATAATAATAATCTATAACAACTATTATAATGGAAATATCTCATTTTGTATACACTTTTTGTTGAACATTTTTATTTTTAATTTTTATCATAGTTAACTAACTGCCTACCCCAACCTCCTTTCTCTCTCTCCGTCTTTTATTTATTTTTTTTTTAAAAAAAAAATCTAGAAAGACACTGCCCATAATAATAATAAAAATAAAGGTTAAAAAGGGGTATCTCATTATCAGACATACTTGCATGGTAGATGCTGCTGGCGCAATATTTAGTAGTCCTGGACAAGTTTCCACCTGCCACTAGCAACGGATGCTGGTGTTAGTGAGCAAACAATTTTGCACGAATTAATGCCTCAGACTCAAAACAGATGAAGAAATTAGATAGAGAATTATGAGCATTTTGAGACAGATACATACCAGTGGTGAGAGAAGAGGCGTTATTAGGAAAAGGTCTAAGAAGCACCGAATCCATATATACTACTGCTGCGGAGGCTGAGGCTGAGGCTGAGGCTGAGTTTCAGATTTCAGTTTCCTCAACAGAACAGAACCCACACACCACTCTCTTCACTTATTATACTTCCCCTTCGCCCTCGACTCTTTAAATTTTTATTTTTATTTTCACATCTGCGCTGCGCTGTGCCGTGCGGCTGTCTATTCATATACACGTCACTTTCCAAATGAATCCAAACAAAGGTGCCACGTGTCATCCCAATGTGCATATTATAATACCAGATTCTCTTCTCCACTCGACAAATCCTATGCTCCACCAAACAACATACTAGGATTGCATCATGCACCAAAAATATAGCACAGAGAACATAAATGGATTAATAATAAAGAATTAGAAAATTTTAAAATTGTCACATTTATTATTTATTATTTATTTTTCTGAAATCAAATACTTTTATTTTTATCTTATTTATTATCTATTTCTATTTTTTTTTATTTATCTTATTGCTAACTAGTGTGCAAAAGACATTGGTTAAGGAATTAAAAAAAAAGTATTTGTTCCTGTCGTGGGATAAGGGGAGGCCTTCCGTCGTCTCTTTTTGTTCTAAGATCTTTGTAACTTGTCCGAAAGGTGGGATACCTGCAATAAACACTCCAACGTTCAAGTTAGGGTTCGGCACAGAGCATTTAATGTGTGTAATAAATGAGAATTCAGAGAGTTTACCTTGGGGAGCAGACCCCCTTTTTATACGTATTCTTATTGGGCTTGGGCCTTCATGGGCCTTGGCCCTCATGGGCTTTGGCCCTTTTCTTAATCATATGTCTGTGGTAATTAAGAGTACTTAATTACCTTTTAGCCTTATGTTTACGTTGTCATTAGTTACTAATGGTGCATATATCTCTACCAGTGTTCGGCCTACTTGTGCCGAATACTACCATTTAGGCCCGAGGTGAGGGGTTTAGGGGTCTTCGGCTTTATAGATGTCGAATACTCCTGTCTGCCGAACGGACCATACGGCGTTGGGGTGTTCGGCTATGCTTCGGGTACCGAACACCTGTTCATACTGTCGGGGGTATTCGGTTTGTATGTGTTGCCGAATACCCCAACTAGTACACATGCCCCCCAGCCTCAAGCGAAGGAGGATAGCGAAGAGGTTTATTGTTGATACTAGCGTTTCAAGGTTGTGTCGTTTGAAATCACTGCCATTTATGGCAGAATAAAGCCGTTAGGTTGGAGGGATCGAAGCGTTGCGTTACGTGAACCGTTAGATCTTGGTAGATCTAACGGTTGGGGGGTTCTGGACCGTTATGGGCCTGGGCCCTATAAATAGGGGGAAGGATGTCGTCCTCGTTCCCCATATTTACGATTTCACTAAAATCTTCTTTTCTTGCTCTCGGCCGAATAGTACTTCTAGCTTCATTCTTCTCGTCTTAATTAAGGTACGAGAGTTCGGCTATTTCTTTTTTCTTTTTGTTATGAGTTCGGTTGGCCTTGAGCTTTCTGGGGGAACCGAGGTAGTTGACATTCCGTCCGCTTCCTCTAGTAGTGGAGATTCTAGCGAGGGGTCTTCGACTGCCTCGTCTTCTGAGTCCTTTTCTTCTTCTTCGGCATCTCCTTCTTCGTCTCCAATCCGAGAGGGGATGGGTGAGAATGTTATGGGTCCTGTAGCCCCTTCTGCCTCTTCGATGGAGGAGGCTTCTGGAGCAAAACCGAAGCGTAGGCCTCGGGTTGCTCACGCGAAAAAGGTTTTTCCACCCATTACCCTGGAAGGGTATACTTGGGTTGCTGGAGAAGTTGGGGCTTATTGGTCTCGGTATGACGATAAGCGTAGCGTCATTAATTTTGTAAACTATGTAGATGTGTCTTCGATTGCCGAAGATGAATTTTGTCCTGTAGGGTTACAGTGTTGTCGGTGAGAGCCGGATCCTGAATTTGTTTTTATGGGGAAAGGCAACTCGAAAAGGGACTTCTTTTATAGGTATGATTGCGTATTTCGTGATCTACATGTGAAGGTTCCTTTTGACGACTTCACTATGGGGGTGCTTCGGGTTTTAAACGTGGCACCCTCGCAGTTGCATCCGAATGGGTGGGCTGCAATCCAGGCATTCCGAGCTCTCTATATTTTTAATTTTATAGAGCCTTCGGTAAGCGTGTTTTTGTATTACTTTTGTACTCGGCCTAAAGATGGTTTATGGGTTTCTTTGATAAGAAAACCGAAAAGGCCTCTCTTCCAGTCATTCACTACCTCTTATAAAAATTTGAAAACTGGTTTCTTTAAGGTAGTTGTTAGGCCGAATATAGGGACTCACCATCTTTATGATACGAGTGGAAAGTCCCTATTTCCGTTCTATTGGGAGCAAAACCCTCGGCGTTATGACAAGTTTCCAAAATCCATGATGACCGAAACGGAACGCGAGGATCTCCTTTTTCTAGAGTCTCTCGCCCGAAAACTCCCTGCTAGGCAGCTTGTGGCCCTGTTAAATTCTTCCACTGTTTTAGCAGATATGTGTGGTAAGATTTTTGTTCTTTCTTTACTAGTGTTTAAAAGTTTTAGCTTTTGTCACTGACTAAGTGTTTTTTGTGTAGGTATTATGGCCGATGCCGGAGGAGATGTATTTTCATTCTGGAATGCCCGGAGGAATCGGGCTCAAGCTGCGGGGAACAAATCTGGTATTGCATCCGTGCCCCCCATTCCCAAACAACCGACCCCTCGGCCAACTCCAGTAGATACTGTGCCTCCTCCAGCAGGAGAAAAGAAAAGCAAAGATAGAGAGCACAAGAAAAGGCACCGGAGTCGTGAGGCTTCGGAAGAAGAAAGGGTTAAGAAACTGAAGCAACAGACCTTGGGTTTTCCTGCTTCAGCTTCTTTATCTTCTATTAATGCCTTGACCGCCGAAGGCTTTTTTGCTAAAGATTTTCGGCCAAAGAAGATGGTGAACTCCAACGATATTTCGGATACTGGGAAGGCCATCCTCAACAAAGCCGATGCTGCTGCCAACTGGTCGGCCTTTTGCGAATTTCAGGCAAGGACTACAGCCGTCGCATATCATTTGTTCGGGAATCCTTTGAAGGAGGCCGATAAATTGAAGGAGGATTTGGAGGAGGCCCAGGCGTCTAATAGACAACTGTTGGAGGCCAACTTGGTTCTGGCCGACGAGAATGGGCGTTTGAAGGATGAAGTTAAGGACCTCTCGGTCAAAGTGCATGATTTAGATACCAAAGTAATAATGGCCGAGAAGGATGCTAAGCTTCAATCTGATGAGATAGAGCGGCTAAGGGTTCTGTTGGCCGAGGCTCGGGAAGAACGGGATGCGGAGCGTGTTGCCAGGGAGAGGTTTCGCTCTTCGGCTGAAGAAAAGATTCTGGCCGAACATGGTTTCCTCCATGGAATGCGGCAAATAACACATTTCTATAATGTTCGTGACCGCAGCATTTTTGACATGGAGAAGGATGTTTATTAAGGGCAGCTGGTGCCTATTGATGACATTCCGGATGATGCCATTCTCGAGAATCCTCTGTATGGTTCGGCCGCTGATTATGGTGTGGATCCTGGGGCCGCTGACGAGGGGGGTGATGAGGAAACTGCTGACGCCGATGTTCATGAGGACTAGGCAAAATAGAATGATTTTTTGTAGTTTTTAGGCCGTTAGAGCCTTTTGATATTTTGTATACATGGACTCGGCCCTTTTTTATGATAATCAAATGAAAAATACATTCTTCCTTTCGGTATTTGTTTAACTTATTTCGCGTTTTTACTCGTCTTGTAATACTTGCGTTTTTATTTTTTGGCGAAGTAGAACCGTAAGTGTTTTTCTAGGAAGCGCTTCCTACATTGACGTTTGTCATAAAAATGGTTGAAGAAAAATCCGAATGGTGCATCCTTAGCCGAGTGGGAGCACTCGGGAGGGAAACCATTTTGAAGAAAAATCCGAATGGTGCATCCTTAGCCGAGTGGGAGCACTCGGGAGGAAAACCATTTTGAAGAAAATCCGAATGGTGCATCCTTAGCCGAGTGGGAGCACTCGAGAGGGAAACCATTTTGAAGAAAATCCGAATGGTGCATCCTTAGCCGAGTGGGAGCACTCGGGAGGGAAACCATTTTGAAGAAAATCCGAATGGTGCATCCTTAGCCGAGTGGGAGCATTCGGGAGGGAAACCATTTTGAAGAAAATTCGAATGGTGCGCTCAAATGATAATGGCGAAGTGTAAGCCGTTCTTTTAGAATTCTTTTGAAGATATGCCTCATAATAGCCTTACCCGAAAGCACCCTTCTACATTCTTGTAGGGATTTAAAAAATAAAGAGGGAAGGGACAACCTTTTTAACACTTAATGAAAATACATCAACTAAAGTAATATTTAAGATGAGTGGAATTCCAGGTTCTGGGTATTATTTTTCCTGACAGTTCTTCCAACCTGTACGCCCCATTGTTGAGGTTTTGCTGAACTCTGAATGGGCCGTCCCAATTGGCTGCCAATTTTCCTTCCTTGGAGTCTCTTCGGGCATCACCTTGCACCCTAAGGACTAGGTCTCCTTCTTTAAAGTCCCGTGGCTTCAGTTTTGAGTTGAATCTTCGGGTCATTCTCTGTCTGCATGCTTCGGCATTGAGACATGCTCGGTTACGTATTTCTTCAACCAAGTCTAGTTCATATCTCATAGAACTTTCGTTTTCGGAGGTCTCGAAGTTTTGTCTTCGGAATGAAGGCTCTCCTACTTCGACTGGGATCATTGCTTCGGTCCCATAAACCATTCTGAAAGGTGTTTCTTTGATGGTTGATTGTGGGGTGCACCTGTATGCCCACAATATCTCGGGTATCTCCTCGGCCCAAGCCCCTTTGGCGGTTCCCAACCTTCTTTTCAGTTCTCCCAGGATGACTTTGTTCGCGGCTTCTGCTTGTCCGTTTGTTTGGGGGTGCTCGACTGAGGTAATTTTATGCTTTATTTCCAAGCCTTCAAGGAAAGCGTTTAACTTCTTGTCCGTGAATTGTAGGCCGTTATCCGTGACGATTGCATACGGAATGCCGAAGCGAGTGATGACATTTTTCCACAAAAATTTCTGTATGTTCTGAGCCGAGATGATTGCCAAAGGCTCGGCTTCTATCCATTTTGTGAAGTAATCGACAGCCACTATCAAGAACTTGCGCTGTCCTGTGGCTACAGGGAAAGGACCTAGGATGTCGGTTCCCCATACAGCAAAAGGCCAAGGTGACGATATGGAGTGCAATTTATCCGCTGGTTGGTGGATAAGGTTGGCATGTTTTTGGCACTGGCTACATCTTTTTACATGCTCGGCGCAGTCAGTTTTGAGGGTCGGCCAGTAATATCCTGCTCGGAGAACTCGTGTTGCCATCGTTCGTGCTCCAGAGTGCATGCCAAAGATTCCTTCATGCAACTCCTTCATCACGTATTCTGCTTGCTCTTTCTCAAGACACTTTAATAAGGGCATGGAAAATCCCCTTCTGTACAACTCTTCGGCTATCATAATGTATTTTGAAGCATTGATTCGCAATTTTTTGGCTTTTTCTTTATTCTCCGGAAGGATTCCTTGTGCCAAGTACTGTTGTATTTCGGTTGTCCACGTACTTTTGGCTGACGAAAGCTGCATGCATTCTTCGGCGGTTATACTTGGTTCGGGCAACGTCTCCTGGATGAAGGTTCTCAACTGTCCGGGTTTTTGGGTAGTAGCTAATTTAGCGAGCCGATCTGCCCTGTCATTATGTTCTCGGGCTAAATGATTTACCCTTATTTCCTCGAACTCTTGTTTCAGCTGTATGAAAGTGTGATAATACTTCAGCAATTGAGGGTCTTTGACTTGGAAACCACCGTTGATCTGTTCGGCTGCTACTTGCGAATCACTCCAACATTGTACCTTTCGGGCTCCCATCTCTTTGGCCAGTCTGAGCCCAGCTAATAAGGCCTCGTACTCGGCTTGATTGTTGGATGCTTTACAACCGAATCATAATGACTGTTCCAACCGTATTTGGTTGGGTCCTTCCAGGATGATGCCTGCACCACTTCCCCTTCGGTTTGACGATCCATCTACATGTACTGTCCACCATTCTTCTTCAAAGGTTTCAGCAGGGTGTAGTTCATTGATAAAATCTGCCAGACATTGTGCCTTGACTGGGCCCCTCGATTCGTACATTAAGTCGAACTCTGAGAGTTCTACTGACCATGCTATCATTCTCCCTGCTAATTCTGGTTTCCTTAATACCTTTGCAATTGGGCAATCGGTTTTTACAATCACCCAATGTCCTTGAAAGTATTGTCTCAGGCGTCTTGCAGCATTTACTAATGCTAGGGCAGCCTTCTCAATCGTTTGGTACCTGGTCTCGGCTTCCTGTAGTACTCGGCTAGTGAAGTATATGGGTGCCTGACCTTCTTCCTGTTCCTGTACTAAAACCGCACTTATGGCTGCTTGGGAAACCGAGATGTAAAGCACTAGATCTTTTGTAGGTTCCGGTTTTTGGAGTATGGGCGGGGCCGAGAGAGTCTTTTTTAGTTCTTGAAAAGCCTCTTCACACTGTTGGTTCCATGAAAATTTCTTAGCTGTTTTTAGCAAACGCATAATGGGTTTTACCTTCTCGGCGATTCTAGGCAGGAATCGTTATAGAGAGGCAATTCTCCCTGTGAGTCTCTGGACATCCTTTGGGGTTTTCGGGCTTTTCATACGAATAACCGCTTCGCATTTATCTGGGTTGGCTTCTATGCCTCGGCATGTCAACATAAAGCCCAAGAATTTTCCCCCTTGGACGCCGAAGACACATTTTTCAGGGTTTAGGCGCATGTTATGTTTCCTGAGTTCCTCGAAGATCTCTTCGAGGTCCTTTGCGTGTTCGTCATGCATGGAAGATTTAACAACCATGTCGTCGACATACACCTCTAGGTTTCGTCCTAGCTGTTTTTGGAAAACTTTGTCCATCAATCTTTGATAAGTGGCTCCTGCGTTTTTCAGGCCGAAGGGCATTACTTGGTAGCAAAAATTGGCTGATTCGGTTATGAAAGCTGTCTTGTCTTCATCTGGAGGGTGCATTCGGATTTGGTTGTACCCTGAATAAGCATCCAAAAAACTAAGACAAAGATGTCCAGCTGTCCCGTCGACCAATCTGTCAATGTTTGGTAGCGGGTAGGCGTCTTTTGGGCAGGCTTTATTCAAATCCGTGTAGTCTGTGCACATCCTCCATCTTCCATTTGCCTTCTTTACCATGACCACATTGGCTAACCAAGTGGAATACTTAACCTCTCGGATAAAATTGGCGACTAACAATTTGGACACTTCTTCTTCCACTGCTCTCCTCCTATCCTCCCCCATCTTCCTTTTCTTTTGCGAAATTGGTCTTGCTTCTCGGCATATTGCCAATTTGTGGCAATGGAATTTTGGGTCAATGCCAGGCATGTCGGAGGGCTTCCAGGCAAAGAGATCGGCGTTTTGTTTTACTACTCTTTGAATCCGAAACCTGCCCTCTTCGGACAGATTGTTTCTGAGGTATGTAATTTGAGTTTTTTCTTGCCCAATTTGAAATGTATGGACTTCCTCATTCGGCTTTACCCGCTGGTCCTCGATTCTGGGATCGAGATCCAGAGTTTGGTGCGAGGGTTCAACCGCCGAGACCATGTGTACTGACTTGCTGTCGTCTTCCCTTAGTTGAGTAACCTTGAGACTGGCTAAGTAGCATTCTCTGGCCGTCTTCTGGTCCGCATGCACCGTAACGACCATGCCTCGGTTTGATGGAAATTTCATGGCTAGATGCGGAGTGGAGACTACAGCTCCAAGAGTGTTCAAAGACGGTCGTCCGAGTAGTATGTTGTACGAAGTGTTGGCGTGCACCACAATGTATCTCACTCTTATGGTCTTGTACTCCTTTCCCTCATACCCGAAGGTCGTGTCCAACTCTATACATCCTCTGGTGTTAACCCTCTTGCCAGAGAATCCGACTAGGGGTTCGTCATACAACATGAGCTTCTTCTCTGGTATGTCCAGTTGTTTGAAGGTGTTCCAGTATAGGATGTCGGCCGAGCTTCCTTGATCTACTAGGGTCTTCCGGACTGTGCACTCGGCCACATCTACACTGATGACCATTGGATCTTGCATTGGGTCGGACCCCTGAAAGTCCGCATCTGTGAAAGTGATGGGTGGCATTTTGAGTTTGTTTGTAGTTGAAGTCATGTTGACTGACCGGACTAGCCGGAGGTGCTTTTTTCGGGCCGAAGAAGTACTTCCTCCTCCTGCAAATCCTCCGGCAATCGTGTTGATGACCCTCCTAGGATTAGAGGGTTTTATGTCTTGTCGTTCCCTGGACCTACTCCTTTGTCTTTCGTCCCTCCTGACATGGCTAAAGTTCGTTCTATAGGTTCTGTCATTGTCTTTATATCTCCAAAAATGAGACCTTTCGATCCTCGGATCATGGAGAAATCTTTAAGGTGTCCCATTTTGATGAGGTCTTCTATTTTGTCTCTAAGGGCGGCGCATTCTTCAGTGGAGTGACCCTTGTTGCGGTGGTATCGGCATTGTTTGCTGTAATCGGCTTTAGGGGGAGTGTTGGCCCTCTTCGGCATGGCCAAAATTTCTGTGGCTAGAGCCTGTTCGAGTATTCGGGATCGACTAGTGTTAAGCGGCGTATAAGTCGTATACCTGGAGCCACGGTACTCCTTCTCCTTGCCGATCTTGTCTTTTCCCTTTCCTTGATAATCCTTTTCTTGTTCTCTCTTTCTTGGGTTGGTCTCTGCTTGGACCTGGCTTATGTATTCGGATAATTCTTCCATTTGCATGTATCTTGCTGCTCGTCGTCGGAGGTCATCCATGTCAAGAGCCGGCTTTTTGCAGAGACTGTTGACGAAGGCTCCTGGCTTAAGAGCCGTCACTAACTGGTGCATGGCCACCGCCGAGTCTAGGTTTCGGATGTTTAAAGCAGTCCTACCGAACCTTTCCATGAACACTCTTAGAGATTCCCCTTTTTCCTGCCGAATATTGACTAGTGCCACTGAAGTTAGATGATGGGGTCTGCTAGTTGCAAATTGATTGCCGAATCTGGTCACCAACGTCTCGAAGCTGTCAATGGAGTTCGGTGGTAGGCGGGTAAACCAACTGAGGGCGTGTCCTTTGAGGGAGGTGGGGAACACCCTACATAGAACGGCATCTTCAGAGGTGTATAAACTGATTTGGGTTACATACACATCTACATGTTCATCTGGATCCGTGCTACCATCGTATCGGTCCAGACTAAGGTTCTTCCAGTTTGGAGGGAGGGGAGTTTCCATAATTCCTGAGACAAAAGGGTGCCTACATGGACGTGACTGACTGTCAAAGGTAGAAAAGGAAGGCCGATTCGTCGTACCCTGCATGCTAAGGTTGATGATCGACTCCTCTTCATGATGTCTGTCTGGTTTCTGATTTTCTTGTCTTCTGGATCGGTTCAAGTCCCTCAACTCGGCATTTTCTTGGCGAAGGGCCGACAACTCCTGAGCATGCTGTTGCCTTATTGCCGAAATGTCGGCTCGCAACTGCCTCAAGTCTGACGAAAGATTTGTCTGATCTTCCACCAGGTTTTCGTCGACGAGACGTTCTTCCATGTGCGCGTGACTTCGAGTAGTAACCATTCTTTGTGAGGCTGCGGGGAAAGTTTTACCGGGCCCCACGGTGGGCGCCAAAATGTTCCTGTCGTGGAATAAGGGGAGGCCTTCCGTCGTCTCTTTTTGTTCTAAGATCTTTGTAACTTGTCCGAAAGGTGGGGTACCTGCAATAAACACTCCAACGTTCAAGTTAGGGTTCGGCACAGAGCATTTAATGTGTGTAATAAATGAGAATTCAGAGAGTTTACCTTGGGGAGCGGATCCCCTTTTTATACGTATTCTTATTGGGCTTGGGCCTTCATGGGCCTTGGCCCTTTTCTTAATCATATGTCTGTGGTAATTAAGAGTACTTAATTACCTTTTAGCCTTATATTTACGTTGTCATTAGTTACTAATGGTGCATATATCTCTACCAGTGTTCGGCCTACTTGTGCCGAATACTACCATTTAGGCCCAAGGTGAGAGGTTTAGGGGTCTTCGGCTTTATAGATGTCGAATACTCCTGTCTGCCGAACGGACCATACGGCGTTGGGGTGTTCGGCTATGCTTCGGGTACCGAACACCTGTTCATACTGTCGGGGGTATTCGGTTTGTATGTGTTGCCGAATACCCCAACTAGTACAGTATTTATTGTAAAAATCATAAGAGAGTGTAAAAAAAATTATGGACAACATAATTTTTCACCTCTCAATAAAAATCTTTATCTTTTTAATTTCTTAACCAATATCCTTAGAAAACTAATTAGCATTTGCCTTATCTTATTTCTTACGTATTTTTATTCTTCTCGCTGTCACTCAGACCTTACTGCCCCAATGGATAATGAGTGGTTTAGTAAGAAATCAATTCTCTTATGTAAATCGGATAATTTAATTTTCATGTAATTTTTTAAAACAATTTTTTATAATTTAAGAGACAATTATTTTTATCATTTAAGAAGAAAAAAATATAAAATAAATAACGTAACGATAAGAAATAAAAAAATATAATGAAAATGTTGAAAATTTTATTTTATGTATAGTATTACTGTTATTAATTTAGGGTCTTTTATTATATGTTGATAGATGTACAATAAAAAAAAGTTTAAAAAATATTATATTAAAAACATAGAAATTAATTAATATTTCCTTTTTTAAATAGTTTAATACTTTAAATAAGATATATTTAATGTTTTCACGTAATGTATTCATGGACTTACAATAAAAATATCTCATTGGTTTTTATGGAATGGTTCCTCCTTCCGTCCCATAATGAATGTCATATTTAAAAAAAATTGTCCCAAAATGAGTGTCGTATTAGATTTTCAATAAATATTAATTATTTTTTTCATTAATATTCTTAATAATTATCATTTTAGTTTTTTAATGTAATATAAATATTAAGATTAATTTTGTAAAATTATTATTATCTCTTATCTATTTATTAACTTTTTATGATATGTATAAAATAATATAGAATGACACTTATTTTAGAACGGAGGAAGAATTATCCTTCGACGAGGCATGAACCAAAGTCCAACTTTGCAACTCTACCGATAGTCATCCTCTACTTAGGTTGTCTCTTTGTCTGCGAGTCCAAGTGGGTTGCTCACAACAATCAATTCTCCAATTGTTCTAGTACTTCATTTGCGTTTTTCAGTTTTTATTTTTAAAAAGTCAAATACTGATAATAGAGATAAATGAGGAAAGAGAAAAAGAGAGAATGTCCTTCCATGTTAGTAAATGCCTTCTTTATTACTAGTAGATGTACTATTATATGCCAATTTGAGTTGACGTGGTTCAATTTATTTGTCTGAACACTAATTAAAAAATTAGAAAGAGAAATTTTTTTATTAAAATATTAAAATTGTATTGTTTATAGTTATTTTTGTGGTATTCTATAATTTATACAGTAAATATTTTCTCATTTTAATTTCTTGACCAGTGTTTTACTGATTAGCAAGATCCTTTGAAAAATTAATCATTTAGTTTTATTAGTTTTCTAAGCGAGTTTTTCTATTTTAAAAAAAGGGTAAATATTACACCTATACTATGTAAGGTTTAATAAAATTACATATGATATTTTTCCTTTATTTTTTTTACATCACTTTAACTTCCTTTGATTTATATAATTGCATAAAAAATCAGAGGGAGTATTTTTTGAGCAAAATAATGTATTGTCAATTGAGTTCCAAATAGAGCACAGATTGTGCCAAAATTTGGATCAAAAAGGTATATACAGTGCAAACTTTCAGCATAGCCCCCCAAAAGTTCTACCGAAGCAATGTACCCATACAAGATACCAAATAAAGTTAAGTGTGGCCCCTTTGAACTTATACATCTTTGCTTTTGGTAGATACAATTAAGCCACCCACTTAGTTTCCTATATTTAGCTACAAATTGTGAGATGTAAAGAAGCCTCTTCAACTCTTACACCATGTTTAGAAGGAAGAAAATAGTGAAGAAAGAAAGACGGAGTCAAGGGTGAGCCAGCCTCTCAAATGATTTATGGTGAACCACAAATTTTAACCCTTAGATTAATTTCTCCCTCACATCCTTATAATACACCCTCTGTAGCATATATTTTCTTCCTTCCACTGTCACTCTCCTATCCAGATCTTCACCGTCGCAAATTCACCTCCGATGCGGCTTCGCCACCGTCTCAAATCCCTCTCTTTCCTAGATCCACCGTCGCCGCAAATTCGCAGTCGTCACCGCTCCATCTTCATCGCAAATCTGCTGCTGTCGTGGCTCGCTCTACCACATTAGATCCCGCACTCCACACATCTCACATCTTCTCTGACCTGCCTCCGTCGACTTCTCCTACCGCCGTCACGATCACCTTGGCCACACGGCGACGACTCAAGGCACCACAGTCGCAGCGGAGCGAGACACCGTAAACGCCGGGACGCGGGACAGTGTAAACACAACATCGACGTCACGGATCCACCATCGCGTATCCTTCAACTCACCACCGTCTACAGCGTTGAGCCTCCGCCATGGTTCCTAACGACCTCGAACTCATCGAAAGGAGGGGAAATATATCTTCGAACACAGATCTCAAAAGAAAAGTGTTAAGGAGGAGGATGTGGTGGTGGTAGTGTGTTAAGGAGGATGGTGGAGGTGTCTGTGGTGACGACAAGGGGTTCGCCAACGTTGGAAGTGTTATTGGCGACGACAAAGGTATAGACGATAAAAAAAAAAGAGAGGAAGGAGGCAGGATATGATGGTGATGGTCTACCGTACTAACGTAAATATGAGATTAATCCAGCCACTAAAAAAAGTGATGCATGGTGGACTGCTTACGAAAGTGGTCAGAAAGAAAATATGAACAATGTTTTCTTCTTTGTTTGGTTAGAAAAAAAGTAAAAGAAAAATTAAAAAAATGTGAAGAATAACTGATTTCTAAAAATAAAAGTTTTAAATTTTTTTTTCTTTCAATTTTTTTCTCCTCTCTCACTTTTTTTTCTCTCAACCAATCATAAGGTTAAACTATTTAATGCCTTCTGTTACGTATCATGAGCCACTTCAACTCTTCGATGACTCCCTCCTCTTCAAGTCAAAGTGTTCTTAGTATCATCACCACTTAAATACATCTTTTTTAGCAGAAAAAAAAAGGGAACAGTGTACAGCAACGTCATAGTGATGAGTGCGTGGGTAACAGCAATTTATGGATATGATTGTAACTAGAACAATTTAGAACCATATATAGCCAAATTAAAAAACACAGATATCCGCCTTCAATTAAAATCTCTCCTCATCCTCATGATCCTTATTGAATCTTGACTAACAGGAAAATGTGGAAGCAATTATAACCAGAATAGAATATATGACATTACATTGTTATATAAATTAGGGAGAATTTACAGAGTCAAAAATTAAAAAATATATATCAAGTGAAATTTTATTAAACTTCAATTAAAATATAAGCGATCCAAATTAATCCAAACCAAACTTGTAATAATTCTTCAAAATTTTGATCACTTCATAATTTTTTCAAAGACCTAAAATATCATCGTATTGCTATTATATTATAATTTAAGTTTCTTTTTTTTCCTGTCAAAAAAAAAATTTTTTTTGCTCAAAATAATTTAAGTTACTAATGACGGATTTTTACGTTTCATATGGTTTATTACGATACTGGAAAAAAGATCATACCCCCCTTTCGCTTTTTAGTTCGAAAGAAATTTTGATCCTAAAACGTATTGTGATCACCATTCACCAATAATATAAATCCGTAACCTCCTGAAACTCTTCTTCCGTGAATAACTTTGATAGTGAAGGTTTAATTTATAGCGTCATCTTTGTCCTGTTTATTACAAAAAAAAAAAAAAAAAAGGCAGGGACGAACCAAAAGACGAAGAAAATGACAAAAAAATTAGAGTAATTTTAATTTTTGAATAGGCAAACAAAACAAAATTAATAATAACAAAAAAAAAATCTGCAACTTATCAGAATCTGGAAGCAAGGGACAAACTTAAAGGGACAAGTAACTGTGCAATGGCCTCTTCTGAAAAAGAAGTAAAGGTTACCTATTCCAGTAAAACTAGGAACTTTAGTTGTCAGTCGCTATAAAAGTCAAGCATAAGCATAACATTGAAAGGAGTCTCCTAATTCGTTTTCTCAACGAAAGCAATAGCTTGTATTGTTCAATAGTAATTATCGCATCAAATAACTTGCACGCAATTGAATACTGCCCAAAACTGATAACTCCCTTAAAGTTGAACAAACTTATTGTTTAGCCTTTTATATAGTTTCTCATTCTGACCCGTTTCGTCTATTTTTCATCTTATTTTGACACTGCTAACTAAGTGATTCAATCTTCAATTTTACAACCGATCAAGTGTATGTTTGGATTGGTGATGACAAAATTGATTTTGAATGAAATTGATTTTATAAAATTGATTATGGTCAGAATTGATTACACGAAGTAACGTGATTTTTGTTTGGATAACATATATCAAAGAAGTAATTTTTTAAGAGAATGTTATTTGGATACTTTGAATCAAAATTTATTTTGAGGGTGTAATGGCCAAAATGGGTTTTAATGTCTATATGTACATTTTTCTATTATAATTAGTTATATATATAAAATTAAAATTAAATATGCATAATTAAAATTAAAAAAAAATATATGTATAATATGTTAACTTTTGAAATAGAACCACATCTTTTATAAAACATTAAAATTGGATAAAATAGATAATAAAAGTATTAAATTAACATAAGCATCAAACATAAATGTATCTAAAAGAAGATAAACAATATTTTCTTTTTTTTAATATGATTTAATATGAGTATGATGGTAAATTAGATCAAATGCATTCAAAATTAAATAAATATAGTAAGACTTTTAATTATATTTTTTAAATCAATAAATAATAAACATATGTATGAGGGTGTTGATGTGAGGGTAAATTAGACAAAATCCAACTAGAATTGATTTTGGTAGAAGTAGAAGCTACTCCTACTTGCTTCAACTCCACTATATTTTTCCACTAAAATTGATTCTACTAAGATAACCAAACATGCAAATTTTTGGTCAAAATCAAGTTTGACCCACCTCACCATGCTCTACCATGATTTTAAAGGGTATCCAAACACACACTAAGTGCGGGTGTCACACCGTGGTCGAAAGATAAATAAAACAAATACAATCACCACTAATTTTGTATAGTTAGAAAAGGTTAGAAAACCTTTTTTTATTTGAGTTTAATGATGATGCACTGATAATGTAAAATAACTTCACACTGTCATCCAATCACAAATCGCCGTTAATATGACTTTTAAAATAATTTTTTGAAAACTGATTTAGAAAAACATTGAATTTGTGAGTCTAATTATACGTGCAAACTAGTGAAAACTTGATCGCTCTTCACTCTTGATACATCCATTTAAAAATAATTACCTTTATAATTAATTCTATAATTATTAATAACTTAAAAATATTTATTTTACTCTTAAAATAAATTAATAAAATTTATTGGAATAAGTAAACTTATTGTCAAAGAGAACGAAAATTTATCATTTAAAATTAAAGGAAAACTTTTTTCTATTTTTTTAAGATAACCTGCATTTATTTATTTACTTTGTTTTTTGTCTAACTACATTTTTTTCTCCTTTTACTTATGGTGGGCTTTCTTTTGGGCCTAGTGTGTTGGTTTGTTTCATGGACCAGTACCCTTTTATTTGTTTTTCCTAAATTACCCTTTTTGGAACTTGTAAGCCACACCCCCCTTTCTTTGTGTGTTTCATGAACGCCACATCCAGCTGGTGCAGATGCTACAATTGAGAAATTTGTTTTATACACTACACTGGATGTGATATCCTAAAATACTCTGCAGAGAATTGTCGCTGAAGTCGTTGAGTGTGAGGACAACAAAACTAGCGGAGAGTACGGAACTGTGGGCACGACACAATGAAAGTGGGTGTGGCTTATACGTTCTTGAAGAGCTATTGCAAATAAAGAGTCCAAGGCCTAAAATACAACTACATCACTGTTTGAACTAGAGTATTGGCAATGAAATTTATACTATTATTCAATCACAAACTATTAAAATTATTAATTTTTATAATAAATAATTATCTTAAAAGTTGCAGAAATAATAATCTCTGATTAATTAACAATGTAAATGTCATTGGTATCAAAAACAATATAAATCTCATAAAAATTAAAGTCTTGGGACAAAAATTGAATAGCAACAAAAGATAATAAAAACTCAAAAATATTTCACATCTGTATCCAAAGAAAAACCATGTCTAACCACTGAATTTCCTTCTCGAAATATATGAATCCACTCGATTGCGTTATTGATGTCTCCGACTAACTTGGCACATGGATGAGTGACTGGACATCTTGCACTTTTGGAATTAGTTTCAACTTTCAATAATAATAATTCTCTTGAACCCTTTTATCTTTTGCAAGTTGTAGGACATGTCATATTAATATACCCCACTACTTTGCTTGAGTTGGAGTACAAGTGTGAATGTCAAATCTCACATTGGATAGAAATGAACAAATTGAGTAACATATAAGTGGATAGACCCACAAACCTAATGCCTTGAGATTTTTGATTGAAGGTGGTGTCACATATGTGGTATGTTCGTGGTCAATTGGTGAAGATCATTGCTTGAGACCAAGGCAACCATGAAGCTTTGGTATGTAAACAAGATCCCATTTATGATTTAACTTTTTGTTTTCTCTAATAGAGTTATATAATGTTTATAAAAATAAATAAAAGATTACAATATTAACTTTAGGTCTATCTATATATAATTTTATTTTAAGAAATTATTAACAAATTAAAGAATATTTATTAGAAATGAAAATTTTATCGATCGAATATCTTACTCCCAAACAGATTTTAGAGATGACCATTGATGGGATTGGAACATGTGTACTTATCTATAATACTTTCATGGCAGCCTAAAGTTAATAAATATGTGTACTTAACTATTAGCAGGCTATGCAGGGAAGGGGTTATTCACAAAAGTAGATGAACTCATGAACATATATGATAGAGCACAATTGCAGGTCCAGTGAGCTCATTTACAGGAGTACTTTAGTTTATGTTAATTGTAAGCAAAGAAATATAAAAAAGCAATGGAGAGTTTGTGTTTAAGATTATTAATAGCTCTTTTCATGATAACAAAAGCTAGCTTTCTCCCGGTTGTTACCATTCTTAGAAGAAATCAAATCTAGTCTTTTGGCAAATGTAGGTCCTTATCTTACTTAACACGTGCTCTCACTCTCACTCTAAAGAAGCAAAACACAACTTATAGGCCCTCACTTTATCACTTTATACCATAGTTTTAAAACCCGGACCGACCCGGCCGGTCGGACCGGGAACCGGTGGTCAGACCGGGTCGAGTCGGTCATCGGACCGGTCATGCTATCGACCCGGTCAAACCCGGTCAAACCCGGTCAAACCCGGGGTTGACCCGGTGACCCGACCCGGTCATCGACCCGGTCGCCCCCTTTTTTTTTTTTTTTTTTTTAATTTGTTTAAAAAAAAATTTAAATTTTTTTTTTTTTTTTTTTTAAAATTTTAATTTTAATTTTAATTTTAAATTTTTTTTAAATTTATTGAAACGACGTTATTTGGATAAAAAATCAAAAGAAAGAAAGGTTTTGTGACTGTGACCGTTTGTCAAAACATTGCTTGTTGTGTCGTGTTTGTGAGTCTGTGAATTTTCTTCTTCAAACTTCAAAGTGCACACACATAAACCCTAATGCCATCATTTCAACCACATCGATCCACACCACATGATTCTATTTAATCCAACTTGAATGTTATTTTTAGTTAATTCTGTTTTTATTATTTATGAGTAGTGATTCTTAGGTAATTGATACTGTGATTCTATCACTGTGATTTTGTTTGAAGAAGTGATGGTACAGTTGATAGTGTGATTCTATTATTTTAAATTCTGTTTAAACTTTAAAAAAGTTTAATAAGTAATTTATAATGTGATTTTATTACTATGAATATCAATAGATTTGAACTTGAAAAATGAGCTTGTGGAATTATATTAATTTGTTATGTGATTTTTTTTTTTACTTTTTTAAGACAGGTATAAAATTTTCAAATTTTTTAATACAGACCGGGTCATGCGGGTCAATTAGTGACCCACCGGTTCGACCACTGACCCAGTGACCCAGTGCCTTGACCGGGTCGGTCACCGGGTCGATTTTTAAAACTATGCTTTATACATCTTGCTACTTTTTAAGAGCTAAATCCAAACTCAATACCAAATAAATTTGGAAATATATATATATATTATTTTCATTTTTGTAGTTTAGTTTTAGTCCTTACAAAAGCCAGTTTTTAATCTTTGTACACGATAGTTGGTGTGCTATATGTTGAGTGCACCTATCTAAGAGATTAAGTTCCCCTATATGTGTTTGGATTAAATAACATAAAAACCATAAGTCCCCCTTCCCTCTCTTGTCTAGTGAAGTAAATAAAATTCAACTGAAACTTTGGCACAAAGATTCAAGTTCTTTATGCATCCTGTCATACAAGAACATACACTGACATGATATTAATTAAAGCAAAGTGGAGATGCTCCGTATTATGCTCAAATTCAATCATATACCATGGTCAGGCAAAGTCACCCTATGTTTCCTTGCCACATTTTGTGGGCATCAAAATAATATTTAGGATAGGGGTACTAGTATGGAACACCCAAGTTGGCTTTTCATATCCAATCCAACATCAGATTAAAAGAATAGTACATTCCAACTACTTAACACATTAACAGCTTATCAGCAAAATCCAAAACGCCGGAGATTACCTAAGGAATGCTATGAATGTCATGGTGTTGTCTGATTATAGGTTCTAAATAAATGATACACAATTGATGCTGGAAATTTTTTTGAACTTTTTCTGGCTGCTTCAATGCCTGGTTTCCATATAAGAGGTACACAGCCTCAACTTGCAAAGGATTGGTTTAAGCAATTTTAGTTCTTGATCTAAGTAAGTTTGCCCTTTAAATATGAATCTCCACATTTCAATCTTTTCAATACCAATCACCGCATTTATGTCTCCAACAACACTTTGCTTAATGGTTTCTTTAGATATAATTCACATTCTGCTGCCAAGTTCTGACACAAAATAACACATTTCTTTGTTGTGAATCACGATAACCGCACAATGATCAACTTTCTCTTTCCAATGCTCTTGAAATTCATGTGGTCCCGCTTCTCATTTAGCAGTTTCTACTTCCAATTTAGTGTGGTCTCATATAAATTTCAACAAAAATAGTGTATTAGAAAAATATGTCTCAGAGTGTATCATTAATATTTCTCTTACACATTACAATTTCATGATTTAGTTAGATGTCATTTTCGTGGTTGCTGGCTAAGATAACTTATGACTAACACACACAAAGACAGAGAGAGAGAGAGAGAGAGAACTTATGAACAATGGTGGGGCTAAGGATCCTGATTAACTCTAGTCAATTTTGATACTAATCTCCAGCTGCCAAGAGGTACATAAAGGATAAAAGAATATGGTTCTTGACAACAAGAATCAGGATTTTTTCAACCGAATATATAACTAAGTGAAGAACTTTATTCTTAGGTTCCATTTAGATAAAAAATTAATGCTGCTTCTTGAATCTGTACTGAAAAATGAAGTCTATTTTGAATATAATCATGAGCTTTTAGACTTATCAGCTGTTCTTTGATGTTACAGATAGCTGGTAGTTGGATTTGTTTGCACTTTGCACACATCTTGATTTAGTTTGAGCAAAAGTGGTCCTTTATGTCCGAATGTTGACACTTTGACACCTAAAAGCTCCAATTCTTTTCACATAGATGAATTAATAATATCAGTAACAGTAAAACGAGGAGCTGAGTTCTAATTCTTTGTGTGGACCATTGATGCTGATGTTGAAAGGAAAGAAAAAGTGTGACAGAGAATTGGATGGTGATGGTAAAAAGTCCGTGAATTTTTTTTTTTTATCAATATTAGGACACTGAGGTGGGAATAATTAAGGTGACAACTGTATTTGAGGTGGGTTTAGTGAGATTATAATTCCACATAGTGGAAAAAATTGTAATTGAACTTGTATTTTCTTTTTTTGGTTTTCTAAGTAATAATTTAAACAACTTGTACTAGGTATATCATCATATTGTTCTTGATCATTACTTGATAGAAGAGATATTGATCGTGCATACTAATATCTCCATATTTTACTGTTTCTCGAGGGAGAGGATATTTTGCTGCAACATACACGATTATTTCTTACTTTTGTAAGAAAATTAATGAAAGAATAATTTTGAACTACCTGTTGGCTGTTGGTCAGTCCCATCATGCATGTGATATAGTATATGCAAGGATTAATTCAGCATTAATTTTTAGGAACATGTACATGAAAAAAACATGGTCACAACATGCGACTATGTGTTTCCTTTTTGTAAAGAACGATCGGAGATGATATCTCTATTTATTATTTACTCTCAAACTATTTGTACAATCATGCTGCTTGCGGTTATGAGTTATTGTTTAAAATAGCATTCTAAACTTATGTTAATTATCTGTGCACACTTTGTGATTTAGTCTCTATATTTAGAAATTCTACATTTTAATTTTTATACGGAGTAAATCTTTTATTTTTTAGTTATGGCCAATGTAACGTCATTAAAATTTTTGTTAGGTGGCAATGTAGGGTTCAACAGTGTGCCATGTTGGCTTGCCGAGGTAACTGGTAGGGATGGCAACGGGGCGGGTCGGGGACGGGTTTGGCTCTCCCCGTCCCCATCCCCGCAAAAGGCGGGATAGGTACGGGTTCGGGTATAAAAGGTGCGGGTTTAAGATTTTAATACCCATTCTCATCTCCGTCGGGTTTTGTCGGGTTCGGATATACCTGCGGGTAACCCA
Source organism: Pueraria montana var. lobata (assembly GCA_026413185.1). Taxonomy (NCBI): domain Eukaryota; kingdom Viridiplantae; phylum Streptophyta; class Magnoliopsida; order Fabales; family Fabaceae; genus Pueraria; species Pueraria montana. The sequence continues at coordinate 67,068,369 of CM048649.1, read as the reverse complement.
CTACACTATTTTTTATAATTTAATTTACTTATATATTTTTAAATAAATTATATATTAAGTTATTAATTATGTTTTAATTCAAATAATATATATAAAAAATGAATAACAAAGGAATTAAAGACAAAAAATTAAGAATTATATTATATTTTTAGTTAAATGTATAATTTTAAGTTTGTTATTTAACTATTATTATAACTTAAATTATTTAACTATTAAGCTATTTAATTTATATTTTTAAAAATTATAATGTATATATATGTTGTGACAAAAAAGTTATAAAAAAAATATAATGGTGGCGGGTACGGGTGCAGGTACGGATATAGTTTGATATTCTTCCCCGTCTCCATCCCCCTTTAAAAAAATCGGGTAATACCCGTACCCGTATCCGGTTAAAGTGGATATTCCCCGTCAAAGTCGGGACTAGTTCGGGATGGTACCCACAAGTATGGGTTTATTTGCCATGCCTAGTAACTGGGTTAAAAATATAGTTACTCTTTTGGTTCCTACACTTGCCTAAACTTTACATTTTAGTTCTTATACTTAGAAATTCTATGTTTCAGTCTTTATACAAGCATTTTTTTTAGGGTTAAACATATTTTTAGTCCCTATAAATATTGAAAAGTTCATTTTTAGTCCCTTAATTTTAAATTGATGATTTTTAGTCCCTCATTTTATAAAACGTGTCACAATTGAATTCAGTTATTAACTTTGTCAACTAGAATTAACGGTGATTTAATTTTTATGGTAAAAATCGCTACAAAAATGTGAATTATAGATTACAAAATTTAAATTACAAAATGTGGCAGTTTTTAACCACCACAAAATTCACAACGCCACAGATTACCTTCGTTCACGACGGCATCAAAGGCAGTGAGGATGTTAGAGTCTGTGACGTTGTGATTTCTATGGTGGTTAAAAACCATCACATTTTGTAATCTATAATTCACGTTTTGTAGCTTTTTTTTACTGCTAAAAATTAAATCACCGTTAACGCTAGGGATGGCAACGGGTCGGGTCGGGCGCGGATAGTGGTTACCCGCTACCCGACCCGCCGGAGAAAACCCGTCCCGTTACCCACCGGATATCCATTTGATAAAAATTCGCGGGTTTTTCTTATATCTGCGGGTATCCGTGGATACCCATGGATATTTCATATTAAAAAAAAACATTTTTTTTTTAAAAAAATGGTGATTTTTTTAGAAGAAATACTAAGAAACATATCCTTTATGTGCAATAAAATTTGGAAATAAAATCATATTATTTACTACAAGAAGAATCAAGAATCAAATGTGTAATTAAGTGAATTTTTATGTGAAAATTACATGTCTTTAATTAAAAAAAATCAAAGAAATAAGAATCTTATATTGTGATTTTGAATCTCTAGACATAATTTTTACTAGTATCAAGAGCAAAAATTAGCAATTTTAAATTATATATATAAGGGTAGTTTAGTAATTTTACGGGTAGCGGGTATCCGCGGGCACGGATAGTATGATACCCGCACCTGCCCGTTAATGAGCGGGTAAATAAAAAACCCGTACCCGTTACCCGCGGGTATCCGTTTATACTATCCATCTTCTATCCATGACGGATTTTATCCGCAGATTTCCGCGGGTATGGATTTTTTTGCCATCTCTACATAACGCTAGTTGACAGAGTTAGTAACTGGGTTCAGTTATGATACATTTTATAAAACGAGGGACTAAAAATTGTCAATTTAAAATTGAGAGACTAAAAACGAACTTTTCAATATTTTTAGGGACTAAAAATATGTTTAACTCTTTTTTTTATATATATTTCAGTCTTTGTCATTAGTTGTCAAGTAACTTGTTAACTTTAGGCACTCTTACACTGACACAAAATCAAAATTGATGGTGTAAATCATTAGAAAATTGAAAACAAAGATGTTTTTGCCATGCACTGCCACTGGAAGCACTTTCTAGCGGTAGAGCCCTTCCCCTTATATGTCATCAAATAATATCATTCCATCTTCAATCTTTCCACACTTGCATAAGCATCAACAATTAAGCTGGATATAATGACTATTGGATGAGCACCCGACTATAGCAAAACCTACCCATGAATCCACCTACAAAGTTCAAATTCGTTCATGTACAAAAACAATCAAGTCATTGACAAAGTTAAAATGTCCATGAAATCTCAGCCTCAACAAATCTACCACTGTGTTTATACCTAACCACCATTGAATTCTAAGATACCCCCAACTCGACTTGTTACACAATATATTAATCTTAACATTTTATATAGTTAAATTGTATAATTAAAGAAGTATACAACAACAATTAAGATATATTTACAATAAATGTTTTAAAATAAATGATATCAATATAAATATAATGTCATATAACACAAAACATTATTTATTAAATCAAGAAGTTGTATTTTTTTTTTTACTGCAAGAAGTTGTATTATTAATACATAATTATTTAAAAAATTATACTTTTTAAGAAAATATGTGACATTAAATCTGGTTAGAATAACCTGAAACATAACTTAAACCCATCTTAAAAATGCATGGAGTCTAATTTTTTAAATCTAAACTCGTCAAAAAAGTCCCTCTAAACTAATGAGATAGGATAGGTCATAAACCCTAATTTAATTGGTTTTCAAGTCACTTTGTTCTTACTTTATATAATATAATTATTAGCTTTGATATAATTTAATTGCACGTGTAGACTTAGAGTTACTAGATTTAATGATTTTTTGGACCTTGATGACCTTGTTAAAAGGTCTCTTGTTTTGTAACAGATGCAAATATAATAAATTGGATTCAAATAACTTATAAAGATTTAACACACACACACATATATTATTAATAGATATTAATGCTTAATCGATCATATATTATCTGGTCATAAGATTATGGAATTCTTTTACCTGCAACCTTTATTGAAACGATTACTAGAAGTGCATCGAGTCTAATTTTTTAAATCTAAACTCGTCAAAAATGTCCCTCTAAACTAATGAGATAGGATAGGTCATAAACCCTAATTTAATTGGTTTTCAAGTCACTTTGTTCTTACTTTATATAATATAATTATTAGCTTTGATATAATTTAATTGCACGTGTAGACTTAGAGTTACTAGATTTAATGATTTTTTGGACCTTGATGACCTTGTCAAAAGGTCTCTTGTTTTGTAACAGATGCAAATATAATAAATTGGATTCAAATAACTTATAAAGATTTAACACACACACATATATTATTAATAGAGATATTAATGCTTAATCGATCATATATTATCTGGTCATAAGATTATGGAATTCTTTTACCTGCAACCTTCATTGAAACGATTACTAGAAGTGAACATATCATTCTAGCATGTGATTCTAACTAATCTAATTTAATTGCACGGATTAAGGGAGTTCAGTTTCATTAGTAATTGGAGTCTTGTAAAATCATCACCAGCTAGCAACTATCTTGAATGAATTACTTGTGTCTAGAATTGTCAACATAGTTCTGGCCTATGAATCAATCCCAACCTACTATTAGAACAATCTTACTTTTTTTTAATCAACTTGATAAGAGGGTTGAAAAGCCCCAACCCATGTAACCCTCCAAATTAAGGGGGCTACGGATAAAGTTGGAGGGGCTTTAATCCACAATACAACCGCTTCTCCTCCTTCCCTCACGTACCAAGAGTGTTTGTTAAAAAAAGAAAAAGCAATTTCATGCCATGACTCACTTTAGTTTCCATTTAATTTAAAACAGTGCACGTTTTAAAGAAATCACCAACCAAAAACAAAAGTTGGACAGTGTTTAAAATGAATGTGTGGGTATAACTTTTCCAAAACTACACTAACATGTGACAACAACCAATTGTCACAGTTCATCTATGTACAGGGTATCTGGTATTGAGTATTATGGTTCATAAAAAATGATACTAGCTAGAACGGGTTCCGTATGCTTCCAGGGCAAACCACACTAAGTAATGGGAAAATACGTTTGGTGTTCGTGTACAACCCTAATATTATTCATTATACTATGTAAATCATGCAACTTTCGGACTCACTGAGAATTATAATTTGTTTTCAACTCTCTACGTGAAATTTTCCACATGGGCACATGACGGGATGACTTGCCCACTACAACTTTTTCCTTAATTTGATCCCTTGCTAAATCAGCACTATAAGCACCCAAGTTATTAATTTCAAAAGCTTAAAGAGTAAAATTTGGTAATGTCAATGCCTCACAACCTAATTACTTCACCATCATCATAAATACGTACTTTATTTAGTGAACTATCTCATCAAGTCCCCAGTCCACAAAAAGTTACCTGATTTCTATTGCAAATTGTTAGCGGGAAGACAAAAAAGAGAACATGAGAAAGTTAAAACCACAACGGAACAGAATTGCCCAAAAACGAAACGGCACGAACGAACCTCGCTCCGCGCGCGCACAGTGACCTGCACCCCTATATCCCACCAACAAACTAAAAGTACTAAAAAGCACATATTATTTAATCACCAATTTCACATGAAAAGAAATAAAAAAAACCCAGACATTTTCATTACTGTTATTAAATTAATTTTAATAAGCGGCGTGTATTAAAAAAGAAAACAACTTTGACTAATTCTCCAACTTTATAGGAAATTAGGAATCAGTCATGAAATTTTATTAAATAACACGTGAATATAATATTTTAATTTTGGGATCATCTTCGAATCAAATAAAACTATTATAGACAATAATTTTTTTTTTTGAGTATTTAGTATAATTATATATCAAAAACTTAAACTTGAGACTATTAATTAAACTGAAACAATTCAATATCAGCTGATTTATATACCTAATAATAATATATTAATATAATGGAAAATAATGTTATTTTTTTATTCTTAAAAGGTAAAGAAAAGATAAAAAAAAAATTCAAAAGGTTGATGGTATAGACTAAGACAAGTCTTGTATCAGAGAGGTTACATAATTGAACCCCAATTCTTTTTTTAAGATGAAGTATCTATAATTTTTTTTTGAGGATTTTGGTTAAGAAATTAAGAAAAAGAAGTTTTTATTAAAAATATAAGGGAACGATTTAAAATTATAAAAAAATACATTTTAACACATTCTAATAAAATACTTCATTCTTTTATTTTCTTAACTAATATCTAAGATTAACATTTGTCTTTTTCTGTAAGTTTTCTTTGAACTTACTATTAGAGACTAGACTAGAGAGAGACTATATATATATGTGTGTTAGACGGGGACACCATCTTTTAAAATGTATAAATATCTAAAGGGAAAAGGGGGGGGTGAGAGTATAAAGGGGTAAGTGTGGGAACGAAAATCGAAGAAACCTAACAGAAAAATTGCGGAGATTTTTCCAACAAACGAAAGGCAGTGGCACTTGTTGTATGTGGAAGAAAGAACCTCTTCTCCCTTAGCTAAACTAAAACTCCCCAACGCCACTCGTTTCTCACCGTGATTGCTCCCTTCGATTCATTCGTGTGATGGGTTGAACAACGGACACAGATTGCTTCGGGAATGGAGTGGGACAGCAATTCCGATCTGAGCGGGGACGAAGAGGAGGAAGAGTTCCTTCTCAACGGCCACGACGCCGACGATGGCCCTCTCCCCTTCCCCTTCCCCGCCGTCGAAAACCTCCTCCAAACGGCGCCCTGCGGCTTCGTCGTCACCGACGCCCTCGAGCCCGACCACCCTATCATTTACGTCAACACCGTCTTCGAGATCGTCACCGGCTACCGCGCCGAGGATGTCCTCGGTCGGAATTGGTCAGTTTCCGCCTCTGCCTCCATTCCTAGGTTTAGTTAGGTTTAGGTCTTTTCAGAGCTACTCTTAATTTCCATCCTTAGCTGCTTTTAAGTCAATTGCGAATGTGTTGAATTGAAATTTGGTAGATAGTTAAGCTCATTTTAGGGTTTTTACTATGATTATTTTATTAGAATTGAGCACTGCTTCGGTTTGTAGATATTTTAGGGAAAAGTAAAAGGTAATTCAGTTTTGTTAGGAGTGAGTCAATTGGTAAGGTTAGATAATGTTGAAGATGTGCAGGAGATTAAGAAACGCTTGATGAGAAAGTCGTTGGTGCTATGGATATCGTGAACTGTATCATGGCAGATGGTCTAAATGACGACTAACTGCGTTACTGTGCTGGTGCTCAAAGGATTAGGAATAGTTAGTATAATAATAATAATGAACATGATGAGATATCAAACATGGTAGTTTTTCACCGTGTGTGTTTGAAGCTTTTTGACTCGTACTGAATTCTGAGACTTCACTGTTTAAGAACCTTGTTAAGAAGAGATGATTGAAATACAAATGTGGTTATATGGTTATTCCAGATAGCTTTTTTGAATACTGTGTTGAGGGATTCTCATTATTTTCATGCCTGCTTTTTATTAGAGACAAGGTTGGGAATCCAAAGGCTTAGGCTGCTTTGTGTATCGAAAGCTTCTGAATAGCTAATACTTGCAAGTTGCAATGGGTGTTCACTGTGCTATTTGTTTTGACAATGGAATTTAGGGTTTAAGGGCTGGCCTCCTTACTGTTTTATGATGAACCGTTAATTTTGATATTTGACCACCTAATGTATTATTTTTGGTGCGGAGGAGCTTAATCCTCCAAATAAAAGGCCCTCCAGCCACAAATCTACTCTACTTTCTTGTTAGCCTCTGCAGTTGTTGAAGGCCTACCATTGTAGTTTCCTTTTTTTGTTATTATACTAAAAAGTATTACCAGTTTGATATTCTAGTATGTTTCATTTTCTCCCACTGCTTGCAGTGATTCTATGCATTATACTTAATTTTCTTGGGGGCAATTGGGTAATTGCAAGTTGCAACTGATTAAAGACAATCATATCTGTGATTAGTTGCGGTGTGATTAAATATGCAATAGTATGAGTGTGTTAAACCGTTATCTCTTTAGTATGGTCTTCACTATATTAAAATTTGTCTTTTGAGTCCTCCTGTGTGGGATAGCTATGTGGGAATTTCTTTTGGGTTCTCCAACAGAGCGAAAGAAGCATATTTCCATGTAAAGCAACTTCTTGGACTAGTATGGAGAATGCCAAATGTTTTTAGTAGCAGAGTCCAATAGAAAAGATTTATCTTGATGCTAAAATGAGAACTTCTAGCATCGCTTTCACTTAGCAGTATCATTATAATTGTCCTTATTAGGATGGTCCCCATAAGATTCAGTTGGGGCATCCATGTAATGATCACTTTTTTATATTCTTTCCTTTTAAAAACATCACCAGCTCTAAAATTGGTATATTATTTACTAGCAATTGGAAGAAAAAAATGATTGAATTCCAATGCTTCATGTTAGAACAAGATTTTGGACCAGCTTAAAGTTTATCATTTCTGCTCTTCCCTCCTTTCTTTAAGTCTTCTGGCTCTTTTTTATTAGGCAATTGTCTCTGATGCATACTTTACCATATATCTCTAGTTTACCAAAGAGAAGTATTGATTTTGAAGTTTATTCTTTATGATGTAGAGTGAGTAATATTTTACTGCCTTGGAGAAATAAAGGAAAGAAAAGAAAGCAGAAAAGCATTTTATATATGCAAACAAACAATATTAGCTGGCCCTTTAACACATCTCTTACTTGCTTGAGTCTCTGTCAGTCTGTTGCTTGATATTTATAATTCAATGTGATTTTTTGTTTTAATCATTTCAAAATGTTTGGCAGCCGTTTCCTGCAGTGTCGAGGTCCATTTGCTAAGAGAAGGCATCCGTTGGTGGACTCAACAGTAGTTTCAGAAATTAGAAGATGCCTTGAAGAGGGGATTGAATTCCAAGGTGAGTTGCTGAACTTTAGGAAAGATGGATCTCCTCTGATGAACAGATTGCGGATGACACCTATTTATGGAGACGATGAGACTATAACACATGTCATTGGAATCCAGTTCTTCACAGAGGCAAACATTGATCTTGGTCCTGTTCCGGGTTCTACAATTAAGGAATCTGCTAAATCGTCTGATCGATTTCGTTCTGTGCTTTCCTCGTTGCATACTCTTCCGGTGGGGGACAGGAATGTATCTCGTGGAGTTTGTGGGATTTTTCAATTGAGTGATGAGGTACTGTCTCTAAAGATACTTGCTCGATTAACTCCTAGAGATATTGCATCAGTTAGCTCTGTTTGTAGACGATTATATGAGCTTACAAAAAATGAAGACCTCTGGAGAATGGTGTGCCAAAATGCATGGGGCAGTGAGACTACACGTGTTTTAGAGACTGTGCCTGGTGCAAGGAGACTTGGATGGGGTCGGCTGGCAAGGGAATTGACCACACTTGAAGCAGCAGCATGGAGGAAGTTGACCGTTGGAGGTGCTGTTGAACCCTCGCGCTGTAATTTTAGTGCGTGTGCAGTTGGTAATAGAGTCGTGCTATTTGGTGGTGAAGGGGTTAACATGCAACCTATGAATGACACCTTTGTATTGGATCTCAATTCTAGTAATCCTGAGTGGCAACACGTCCAGGTAAGCTCTCCTCCTCCTGGTCGTTGGGGCCACACGCTTTCTTGTGTTAATGGTTCTCATTTGGTTGTATTTGGAGGCTGTGGAAGGCAGGGCCTGCTCAATGATGTGTTTGTTCTGGACCTGGATGCAAAGCCTCCAACTTGGCGTGAAATTTCTGGATTGGCACCTCCACTTCCCAGATCATGGCACAGCTCCTGTACTCTTGATGGTACTAAGTTGATAGTTTCTGGGGGATGTGCTGACTCTGGAGTACTCTTGAGTGACACTTTCCTCCTTGATTTGTCGATGGAGAAGCCTGTCTGGAGGGAGATACCAGTGGCATGGACCCCACCATCTCGTCTGGGCCACACATTGTCTGTCTATGGTGGTAGGAAAATACTGATGTTTGGGGGTCTGGCCAAGAGTGGGCCCTTGCGTTTTCGTTCCAGTGATGTATTCACAATGGATTTAAGTGAGGATGAACCTTGTTGGAGATGTGTAACGGGGAGTGGCATGCCTGGTGCTGGAAATCCTGGGGGCATCGCTCCTCCTCCTAGACTTGATCATGTTGCTGTTAGTCTTCCAGGTGGGAGAATTCTAATATTTGGTGGCTCTGTTGCTGGTCTTCACTCGGCCTCTCAGCTTTACATTCTTGATCCAACTGATGAGAAGCCTACATGGAGAATCCTAAATGTACCTGGGTGCCCTCCGAGATTTGCTTGGGGACATAGTACATGTGTTGTTGGAGGGACAAGAGCTATTGTATTGGGTGGTCAAACTGGGGAGGAATGGATGCTAAGCGAGCTCCATGAACTTTCTCTGGCGAGTTCTGTCGTCTAAATCCACGGAATAAACACTGCTGTAGTGAAGGGAATACTGCTTCAAGTCGTGAAATCAATTTGAACATAAGTTTGCGGGAAAGGTTGTATTGGTCACTAACTCGACAAGCATTGGTATGATCAGAATGTGTGTATAAGTTGTTACAACAATGCATTTGCTTGTATGGTTGGTTCTGGCTCGAGAAGAACTTCTCGTTGAGTGACATGAGACGATGTTTTTTTGAGGTTGTGTGAGACTTTGCCCTTCAGTACGCATAATGAATTATTCTTCCTGAACATATTATTAGCGGTAATATATTAGGGTAGTTTCTCACTTGATTTTCCATGTGTTGTTTTGTTCAAATTCTGTAGTTTGAATCACGACAAAGAGAGGAAAACAAAAAAGAAAAAAATGTATGTTAATTCCCGTAATTAGATTTGTTATATTATTTGATGAAAAACTCTATTCTCTACTACTACTATTTCTACGTTTTTTAACAGTGATATGACTGGTTATGGTAGACTAAACCAACGTTGTGGAACAGGTATGCTTGAAATATTTGTATAGTGTCTGTTGGTTTGTTTATTTAGATTGTGCTGTGCTGTGGCCAGTTAATACTAGTGTGTGTTTGGTTTCACGTTAGAGAATTGATTCTAAATTCATAATTGATTTTTGATAAATTTTGAGTTGTTTGATTTTACATTGTAGAAGAGTTCAGAATTGATTCAAAAGCTAGAATTGATTCTGAATAGAAGCAATTTTGAGTAATTTTTGCATTGGATCCAAAATTTTGTACTGAATTTTATTTTTAACTTGATTTTATAATAAAAAGATCCAAAGATAAATCACATTATTTTAAAATTAATTTCAACAAAATCAATTGTATAAAATTAATTTTATTCAAAATCAATTTTGTTATCACTGTTCAAACACTAACTTGATGTATAGGTTACTACTATTTGATGCCCTGGTCGGCGAGAGTGTAGAGCAAGCTGGGCTGCGTGATTGGGTTTCTGTTAGATTTCATTCTATTGGCTAACAGAAATTCCTTGTGATATTTAAGTTGTGCCGCAGTCTGCACATGTTTTCTTTTCAGAATCTGGTAACATCACCGACTATTTTTGACTTATTTTAAGAGAACTTTTAAAATATTTAATAAAAAAACACCTTCAAACATGTACTGATTAGACTTAATTGTATTTTTGGTATATATTATTTAGTTTAGATAGTGTATAGTTTTAGATTCTAATTTTTTAGTCAATTAAATTTCTTTATTTTTAAAATTAAGTTTTGCCATAAATTCCTTTTACTTTCTTTAATTTTTTTTTTACAAATTAAAGTGATTAAATGATTTTAATTGATGAATTTGAAATAAAAAACATTTTAATTTAACCTTATTAGAAAAAAAACAATTTAATTCTTACATGTAAAATCGTTTGTAATTTTTTATCATATTTTCTTGTTATTGTACTGAGACTGACACATACTTGTATTATAAATAATACATAAAAATAAAAAATTATATTTTTTCGTACACAAAATATATACTATTAATAGTTTGCTATCCATTTTCCATTAGCCTTAATATTTTATTATATTATAATTTAGACTTAAATATGTTTTTAGTCCCTCAAATGTGAGTTATTATTTTTTTAGTCCTTCAAATTTGAAATTGCTTTTTTTAGTCCCTGAAATTCACAAAATGCTCTTTTTAGTCCCTCTGCACAGTGTGAGCCAAACGGAAAATAAGATATTCAAAATTTGTGACAACTTTTAACTGTCAGAATTTGATTTTCTATTTTATATTTTAAAGTACGATTTTCTGACGGTTAAAAATTGTCATAATCAAGTCAATAAAAAAATTAAAAACTCATTAACTACTTTAAAAATCGTTTTAATTTCTTTTATTGACTTGATTCTAGCGATTTTAAGCCGTTAGAAATCGTACTTTAAAATTTAAATTAGAAAATCAAATTATGGCAATAAAAAATAGTCACAAATTGCGAATCTCTTATTTCCGTTTGACTCACACTGTGCAGAGGGATTAAAAAGAGCATTTTTCGAATTTTAGGGACTAAAAAAATAATTTCAAATTTAGAAGACTAAAAAAATAATGAATATTTGAATGACTAAAAATATATTTAAGTCTATAATTTATAACTTCAACTTGAAAGAAATAGGCTATATTTGAATTTACGTTCAAATTCCGTTGAATGTAAAAGCAACTAATTTTTTCAGTCACGTTGGATGTCTTGGAACACGTTCAATGAATGTTGAAACGTTTATACAAACATACACTTATAAATAACAGACAACAAAGATTAGGATGAAAATAATTAAAGGTACATAGAATAAATTAAAAACGAGTATCATCTATAGACCGTAACAACTAAAAATATATTTCAACGTTAGAAAAAGTTTATTTGGCATTGTGAAAATGATTTCGATAATTGAATAACTTTTTAAAAAATGAAGTCAAAGAAAAATTCCTTCAATAAATCCTGCAGAATTTTGTTGAAAATGATAAACTCAAGTAAAGTAAATGGTGGTTTGTACAGGGACGGAGCATCAGCATCTCAAAAAAGGTTTATATAATTGAAAAGCATAGAGAAATTGCCACTCAAGTTCTCACATTACATTACTACTTTGTGAACGCCTTTATCACAAAAAAGATAATTGCTTTAATGCAACACAGTAATAAAAAAAAAACAAATAAAAAATAAAAAAAAAAACGTAGAGTTGAGAGAAAGAAAAGAATGGAAACCAAACAAGTGAAGTACAAATAGATAGGAAGACAAAGGATCCAACATATCAAACACTCACTCTTCACACACTCTCCGACCAAAATGCCGATTAACAGCGAATCTACGCCGCCACCGGTGATCGGCAAAATCGGGCCTTACACCGTTTTCATGACGCCGCCGTCTACCCCCAAACCCTCCGACGACACCGTTACCACCACCACCAAGATCGCACCTCCGCCGCCTCAGATTCCCAAAGCCGTTCCCTCCCCCAAACCCCTATCCGATTCCGACGATTCCGTTTTCGGCTTCTTCAGAAACGCCGTTACCAAGGTCCAAACCGGTGCGTAGTACTTTACTCTTTTCAACTCTTAGGTTAGGTTAGGTCCGAAAACGAAATGTGTCCACGCATTTGGAAAATTAAAAATTAAAAATTAAATTAGGACCTGGATTTGGTCCAAGTCTAAGTCGTTTTTAGATTATTATTTGGATTTTGAATTGAGCTGTTGAAAAGTGTGACTGTGGTGATGGATGACGTCCTATCTATCCATGTTATTATTTTTCTCGAATTATAAGACTATCTATTTTTAGAAATAACTTGATTTGATATCTGAAATATATATGTGTGACTCCAGAATTATTATAATGTATGACCTAGTCTTATGGGAATCTTTTTGGCTATTAGGATTCTTGTTGGTGTTTTGATTACTCTTTTGGGCAAAATGCATCTTTTTAATTAAAAAAAAATGGTTCTATTTTGCTGAGATATATATGCTCTCTTCTCTTTACGTGCTGGCAAGCAAGAAGGTAAGTCTCAAATATAGCGATAGCTAGTTGGGTTGGAAGTATTTTTTTGTTTTTTTGAAGTCATGAATATACTCATTAGTTGCTGTCTAACATGCACTTTGCTGTTGAGGGTGCATCCAGGATCTTTATTGTTTATAGCCATGGATTTTTGTATGAGAAGATCTATAAATATTACATGAAAATAAATCTATGGCTGTAAAGCTTGTTGCATCCGTGCACCAAACTAAAATGGGTGCATCTTACAATCCATCTTGCTATTAGGATAGTGTTTGTTGTGCTGACGTTTTGTTCTATCTAGTGCTAAAAGGATCTAAGTGATTGTTCCTATATGTGTAATGCTTTTCAGTTTGGTTGAGGAAGTGCTCTTTCTATTTCTAATGTTTTGGATTTCATGAAATTCTATGGATATGCATGTATTGCCCCCTTTTTAATTTGATTTCAGATCTTATAATACAATAGGACTTTGATTGAGTTTTTCATTACCTTGTATTACCCATTACCTTTCCTTTTACAGCTCACTCAAGTTTGGATGATCATTTGGCACGTTGGTTTGGATTGAATCAGTCAAAGTATCAATGGGCTCTTGACGATTATTATGAAAGCAAGGGAATGGTAAGCAATTGATTGATAGTGATACTAACATTTGCAAGATTAGGGTTTATATGCTTTGATGTGGTATGTCCCCACATATCATATATTTGACATGGTAACTTATCGTATACCACATACCTGTACCCATATTGAAGAGTATTGTATATTAGGTAACTATGATTTGAACTGATATGCTTTAAATCAATTTTACCCAACTTAAAAACAAGTGGGACCTTCCCTGGTTTTTTACAATTAAGTTAGTGATTGTTTTCATTTCTATTTATTAGGCTAATTGATTTATGATTTAATCTTATGAAAGTTGGAAGGAAGTGTGCTCAGTTTCAGTTTTAACAATCAAAATGATAGTTAGTGAAGTACAATTTGGAGTCTGATGAAAGTGTCCGGAGAAAAGAGTAGTTTGAGGGAGATAAGAGACTCTCTTTTGTGTTACTTCTTACTTCTCAACATTGAGGCCATTTATGGCATGATTTTATTACGGACTGTTATGAACTTTCTGCTTACATTTTTCTTCATCCCTGAATATTATGTACTAGTCAATTGGTCTTCCATAGCAATGTGCAATGCTATGGTGTTCTATAAATAATACAGCGATCTAGGATCTTGACCTTTCTGGTAAGGAGTATGGTGCCTTTTCATTCTGAGGAATGAGCATTTTAATTTACTACTAAATGTGTTATTATCCAGTGCCCATGATCACTCTCCCCTCTCTTTGTAAGTGAATACAAGATTTTCAGAAACTATCATACATATGCTAAGTCCTCCTTGTTTCAATATCATATTTGAATTCTCATTTGACTTGCACAACAGAAAGTGTCATAGACTCATAGTGCATATGTGTGTGTAATTGTTGTGTGTTTCACTTTTAAAAATTTGAGGTTTTGACTGTAGGAAAAAGGAGACATTAAAGTGAAAGAAATATCGAGCAAAGTACAGAGTGTTTGACTTGCCTAGAGTTGGTGGTAAGTAATACTACCTTTGTTTTGCAATTTTTGTTTTCCTTGAATTGTATGAATGACCCTTTTAACTTGGTGATTCGTATCCTTATGCAGGATTATTCAAACGTGAGGTGTGAAGACTCCTGCTTTGAGTATATTTATACCTTTGTATTTACATGTGGAGTAGAATGAATGCGTCTGATATGTCAAAGTTATATGATCTACATCCATTGATATGATTCAATGGTTATTTTGCAACTCCTGCCAGTTGAGTCTGATTGAACAGTCTCTACCTGTAATCTAATTACCAAGTTATTTTCTGGGGCAAATGTTTTGTTTTTGTATTGTAGTTTGGGTCATGTTTTTGGGCTTCTCATGATGGCAGGGTGTCTCCTAAGCATTTTGTTTGTATTCTGAGGGGGTAAACTCTGTGAAAACCCTATGCAAATTATTTCGAGCGATAGTGATTAGTTATTGAACAATATCGTAATTTATCAGTAGTTGACTAGTTTTCATCTCACCGCTTTTCAATCATAAAGTTATAAACATAAATGGATTATGTTGGGATCCTCTGTGATTTGGTATAAACTATTGAGAATCTTAGCCAACGAAATGTTGGATTATGTAGTAAAAAAGTTGTAAACATAATTGGAAAAGTGAATAGTTAGAGCAGCAGGTGCAGTTAAGTCATGGACTTGAGGATCGATATCCGGAATGTCAATTTCGGTTTATTCTTGTTATGTGCCTTTTTATTTGGAGTGGGTTTTGTTTTACACTGTTAGCATATAGGTTTTTTCTCTTATTATAACTATATTTGTTTTTTTTTTTCTCACCTGCGAATATATTGTTAGTAAAAACTGAAATCTTAATCGATAATACAAATGCAGTTCTGTTTGTGTTTGACTTTTTTGAAAAGCTAACTCAATAGCAAGGGTGGAGTAAGCTATTTTTCTTCTAGTCAAACATATAGATGAAAAATTTTTAGAATATATCTTAATCGATATTCTTTTGAAGTGCAGTTCTGTTTGTTATACATTCATTAATATTTAAGATTATTAACGAGTGGTAAGTTTTTTTTTTTTTTTGAGTATTTAATGAAAATTATGAACTTAAGATTCGAACTTGGAACTATTAGTTAAGTTGGACTAACTTTGTGTGAATTTATTTGTGCTTGGTAGTAAATTGAAATAATTTAAATAAAAAAGTCTTGTGTTTGTGAAGTTAAAAGCGTTTTAAAAAATATTAAGAATTATTAATTAAAATTTTGATTAAATGAGTATATTATATATTACATGAATTTTCTAGATTTAACTAAAATTTTAAGAACTTTAATTAAAAGGAAATATTTTAAATACGAAGTATTTGCATAATTAATTTAGGCAAAATTTTTAAAAAAATATATTAAAGTTCGTATAAACATAGGAAAGAATGATAGAAGAATAAACATAGGAAATGCCCACATGTTTAATGTTCGACAGATCATGATTTCTTCAGAACAAGGATGTAGAAAAAAATAAAAGAGAAGAATAAACAGAGTAAAGGCAAAGTTTACGTTTTAAGGGGTAAAAAAAAGGCCAAATGATTTTTTTAATCCCTAAACTTATTTTTTTTATTCACTTTGGTCCTTAAACTTTTAAAAGATTCATTTTGGTCCTTGATGTATTTAAAACGATTCAAATTAGTCCCTGCTATGACATAATTAGCAGAAAACGTTAATGAGAAATAGTAGGGGATTCTTCATCCCCAAATTGAAGCATTAGGGTTCATGGGTTTTATCTGTTCTTCTAAAAAATCTGAAACTAGAATATCAGTTTCCTTCTAACAGTTATGGAGTCAAGTGCATCTGGGTATAGGTGTAGATCGAGTTCCTCCAGAGGCACGAGTTCGCAAGCTACATCCATGAACGACACAAACAATTGGATGTCTCGTTATGACTGTGGAGATTTTGCAGTTTTGAAAACTGCTGGAACAATGGACAACCTAGGGAGGAGGTTCTGGGGTTGCAAACATTTCATGGTAAGTTGTTTGTGTTTTGAAAATTATTTGAAAATATGAGCTATCCAATCTGATTATTGATTCATTTTTCATGTTAGAAAGGGGTTGCAGATAGTGGCTATGGCTTTTTTCATTGGTATTCTGAGGAGAGTGTTGATGAAAAAGACATGCTTATTTTGAGACAAAGGAGAAAGATATTGAATCTGCAGAATTCATTGAGCAGTAGCAGGAAATGGTTGTTAACGGACCAATATTGAATCTGCACAAAAATTTTAAAGGACCAATTTGAACCATTCAAAATACTTAAAGGACCAATTTGAACATATTTAAAAACTTAAAGGACCAATTTGAACCTTTTATGTTGTTCCGTTTAGGCTGTTAACGGAAGTAACAGTTCAGTAACGGCAGGGACCAATTTGAATCATTTTAAATACATTGATGACCAAAATGAATCTTTTAAAATTTTAAGGACCAAAGTGAACAAAAAAAATAAATTTAGGGACTAAAAATATCATTTGGCCTAAAAAAAGGATATCTATTAATAGGTATCCTTGTGGAGTTGTGGGTAAAAACACACAAAATATGAAAATAATAATACTACTACGTAGTGCGTAATTAAAAAGGTTGCTTAAAAAGGAAATTAGGGCCCAAAAACCCTAGCAAGGGCTGTGAGGGGTTTTGCCGTGCCGAGTGCCGACCCTCTCCTCTCCCCTTATAAACTTCAATTCTCTTCATCCCTCCCACTTTCAGTTGCAGCCCAAACGCACCGTTTCGGCAGCATGATAAGCGGAGGCCTAAACTACGTTTCTTCCGCTCCGGCGTTCTCTAACGACGGCAAGCGCCTTCTCGTTTGCAGCGGCTCAACCGTCTCCATCTTCAGCACCGCCACCGGCTCCCTCGTTTGGTCGCTGGAGGGCCACACCGCCGCCGTCACCGCCGTCGTGGTGGTCCCCACCTCCACTGCCCTGTGCTACTGTTGGACCGCTTCTGTCGACGGAACCATTCGCCACTGGGATTACTCCGTTCCCGAATGCATTAAGATTATCGACCTTCGCCTCCCCATTTTCTCTATGGTAACACATACATTACCAAAGGAACATAATAAGCATTTGTTAACTGTTATTGGATATTCTAACTTTTAAACGAAAGGAACACAATAAATCCATTTTATATCTTTTTTTAGGTGGTGCCTTCGATATTGTGTCCGCGGGAAGAAAACGATGCGAAGACGCCTAATGTAATTGCTTACGTGTCTGTTGAAGGTGTAAATGAACGGGACAATCGCCCCAAGCCTCTTTATGGACAGATCAGGAAGTGTAATTTGACCAACTTTCGCTCTCTTAGCCACCTTATCTTGAAAGAGGTATTTTTTTTTATGAAAACTCTCCTGCGTTACCTTTTTTTTTTTTTGAAGAATGAATGAATGGATAATGCAAGCATTGTGAATTATGAAAGGTTGAACTATGAAAAACAGCTGAACAGGTTTCAATTAATCATGTGTTTTTTCATGTATTTGCTGCTAATTATGTATGCACGGCTTATTTTGTTGTTTCATTTAGAGAAGAACACAACTACACAAGTGAATATAATTAAGGATATTTTTTGTTAAGAACAAATACCAAAGTGAGAGCGGAGGGAGGGAGGAGTGGCGAAAGAACAATACTCAAACTTTATGTCATTTGGACTGCTGCTTTTATATTTTTTTATTCAGGAACTTGTAATTAATTAGAGAACCTCTGAAGATGGTGATTTCCAAAGCAATGTCTACTTGTACTAATGTATCTTCTAACCAGAAATGTTTTGATTTCTGTTCATTGGTTCATCCTCAGATGTTGTCAGTCAACATATATGAGAATGCGATTTAATTATTATTTGTTGTTGTTGTTGTTGTTGTTTAAGTGCATGCATGTTCTCTCACTTTTTTACAGACCGAACGACCAGAATCTTTAACCATTAGTCCCTCAGGAAAATTTTTGGGTATAAAAGACAAGCGGAAACTTCATATATGGACAGTTCCTAAAATGGACTCTGATTCCGCTGTGTCTAAGAAGATTACCCTGCATCATACAAAGACCTTTACTGTTCTTGCATTCCATCCAACAGAGAGAATTGTGGCTGCCGGTGATGTAACTGGAAGAATTTCAATTTGGCATGGATTTGGTGCTCAGAAGTTCTTGAATGGAACATCAACGGATCAGGAAAATAAGGATGGGGTAAGGCAAAATGATGATGCTGAATCAGGCGTCACACGGCATTGGCACTCTTCTGGAGTGAGGTGTCTATCTTTCTCTTCAGATGGAGCCTACCTCTACTCAGGTAAACTATATTTCCTGAAGTAAATAATAGAAGTCATTGAACTGGGGAATGTGTGTGTCCGAACTCTCTTATGCATGTCGAGCAATATAATTTGTTGTTTATATGCCTTCATTTGATATCAGGTGGGAAAGAAGGAGTTCTTGTGATTTGGCAGTTAGACACACAAAAGGATGAGCATATACCAAGATTTGGATCTCCACTTTTGTATTTTGTAGATTCTCCTGATTCATCACTTTTCTCGGTAAGGATTACTAATGTGTAGTTGAACATATAATATAATTAGAAGTCTCTGGGTCTGTCCTGACTATTAGTTCATTATATTGTTTAACTAATTAAGGGTCTGCAGATATCTTGTGCAGATAATCAAATTCATATATTGAAGAAGCCTTTACAGCCAATAGAAATAATAAGCTGTATTTCTGGTATCAAGGTTAGTTCCTATGTTTGATCTCTTTGTATTCTTATTTCTCTGTTCACTATGTCCTAATAATATTCCTAATGCACTGGAAATCACTGATTTTGATTATCTGACAACATTTTAGAAATTATTTTCTTCATTGGAAAATTAAACTATCGACCATCATTATAATTTTCTCCTTAATATAGGCTTGCAAGCTTGAAACATCATGGCCGGTTTTAAGAAAATATTTGATTTTGATGAGGTGAATTTTTTAATTCACTTCCACATCAAACTATACTAAGAAAATATAAGAAAACCTGTAAGAACAATGAAAAAACAATTTTATTTTTATCTATTTTATATCAATATATTAATATTTTCCCAGGTGCTTGCATAACAACTTGCATTTTGCTGGAACTTGATATAACCTTTACATTTTCTGTTTTTGCAGCCCCCTTTGTCTTCTCAAGATATATGTGAAGATCTTTCCAGCCGAGCTGCCTTTGACTGCACTTCTGGTTTAATGGCTGTACAAACAGAGAACTATGCCATCCAATTCTACAGCTTGTTTGCTAATCGCGAAGTTTATAAGGTAATATCTTTTTATTCAAGTTTTTTTTTTTTTTGAACTTATTGAAAATTGAAATGGCTTGATTCCCCCCCCCCCCCCAACCCAAAAGAAAAAGAAAAAAATGGGCTTTAGTCTTTCTGCAAGGGAAATGATCAGTTAGGACTAAATTTTTATTTAATTATTTTAAGTTAAAAACCTAGTACATAGACACTGTTGCTTTTACCTCTATATGTGTGGGTGCAGAGTTGGGGTAAAGTGTGTTTTCATTGTATTGAGCAATTTCATTTCTACCTCTTCTCCCTTGTTTCTTTTCCCCCACATTTTTTTATATGATGAAATCTCAGTCCATTTAGATTAATGTTTTAACAAGCTTCAGATATATTTCATTATGTTTTTAAGTTCTCATTGTTTTTTTAGTTCATGTTTATACTTTATATTGATCTGGTGTTTGGTTGGGTATTTCTTCCTTAATTTGTAATTACTTTTAAGGTGTGATAACAGCATCAAAATTAAACACATAAAATGTATAATGTTGAAATTTGTTGTTCTGCAGGTTCAAGTCTGTGAAAGAAACCACCAACCAGTTGATGAGGTCACGGTATGTGCTAGTTACATATAATTTCTTCTAATTTGATATATTGACAATCTTGGTTGTTAGTATTCTCACATCTTGTCTCAGCTTATAAAGCATTTGATTGATGATTAATCTGTTCAATGGAATATTGTGGTTACAGGTGGTGGTGAGCTTGGTGGAGCTGTCTGTCGATGGCTCTATGATGGGTACAGTTGATGTCAAACTTCCTGAAGATGGAATAGGAGGTTTTATTTGTTTGAAGTTTTGGGATTTGGATGATAACAAGAGATTTTCATTATCCACCCTTATTTATGAACCACACAGGTTTGTCCACGAATTATTTTATCAAGGAAAATTAAAAAATCTCAAGTTTTATCATGGTTATATAAGTGGGCCCGCAAATGTAGGCATAAAGGTAACTTAATAGAATGGCATGACTTATTCAATTGTTCAGTGTTGTGGTTGATTTTTTGTAACTATTCTATAACTCTGCTAGAATTGCACTTCTACCTTGTCAAGCTGAATTTTAGGTGTGAAGTGCCTTCAGATATATTAGAAAGTGGATTTGACACATATCTACTTATTAATAGGGATGCTCATATTTCTGCTGTTGCTTTCCATCCATCTCGTCCTATGGCTGTCAGCTCATCCTATGGTGGAGATTTCAAGGTAATTTTGGATAAATTGTTATGCATGCTTAGGATTTGTTTCTGGTGACACTAATTTACTTTACTTTTACACATTTTAGATATGGGTCTGCAAGGAAGAAATTCAGCAAAAAGGCCAGATGGTTCAGAATTCTGGTTGGATGTGTCATGCTGTTGGGTCATACAAGTATATAATCCTACTATGAATTAACCAACATTTGCTTATGTAGGCTATAGATGTTGAAGAAAAAACCAACCAATACTTTACCATTTAAGCTTTGCCTCCAATATGCAAACCCCAGGAACCTCTTATCCTGATGGGTTTTAAACTTGTAATAAAGTGGATAACTTTATCCAACAAGGTAGTTATCATTTACATATTGGAAAGGGTCACAGATTATGGATATCAAATAAGAACAAAGTCTTTCTCCTAGATTTCTTTTTAAATAAAACAAAGAGGATTGGTAGTGGCATGAAGTTCTCTTTAGTTTCCAGAGATTCCTGGCTGAACCCCTTAATGTGTGCAGCTTTTTTATTTCCTTTATTATTGTGTTTGTTTTGCACTTGGAAGTATTGCATTTTGTTGTAATTTGGCAGCTTGACAGCACTTCAATAAGATTACTTATTTGCAAAATGAAGAACATAATTGTATTCTTTAGCAGGATGAGCAAAATATGATTTAGCTGCTGATTGCTTCTGTTTGAAATTAAGTTGATTATATGACTAACTCATTGTCATGATGTGGATACATCGTGCCTTTGCAGAAACAAAGCCATGAGAGCTGCTGCTTTTTCAGCTGATGGTTCTGTGCTGGCAGTTGCAGCAGACACTGTTATTACGTTGTGGGATCCTAATAATAATGTCCTCGTTGCTGTTATAGGAGAAACTCCAATGGTGATCTGCTTGAACTCTGGTCATCCCTATTATTTTTATTATTATGCTTCTTCGTATTAAAACACTTCATTATAAATGTGTTCCATGTTTATAAATAAGACATGCTAACCCCTCATCCAGATGCATGTTATGAAGTGTATAATTTGACTATTTGCTAGCACTTGTGTGTTTGGTTTCTGGACTTTGCTTAAGGATTTAAGGCCTGCTATTGGTGGCATAAAAGCCTGCAATTATTGGGTCTCTATCTAGCAGCATGCATCAAAACATCAAATACAGGACCAATAGAGTATGAAAAAAAGAAAAAAAAAAAAAAGCTTAAATATATTTTTGTTTCTTTTAATTATGGTTAAACTTGATTTTAGTCCTCAAAATTTGTTTGTTTTGGACCTTATTTTTTAAAATTTTTTTCCTATTACAATTTAGTGGTGACATGGCATGCATCCAATCTTGTTATATCATCCATTCTAAGGTGGCATATATAGATGCTTGCCATGTCATCAGTAAGTGATGGTAGGAATGATTTTGAAAAGAAAAAAAAAATCATGAGGACCAAAACCAACAATTTTTTTGAAGGATTAATTTAGTCATATTTACGGAGACTAAAAACATATTTTAGCCAAGGAAAAAAACATGTGAGCAAATAATTTCCTTTTGTTGTATTTGAGTGTTCATGCCTATATGATATTGCTTTTGGGTTCTATATTTTAGGATTCATTAATTAGTACCTATACTTGTTCCCCCCGTATCTCTAATTTGTTGTATTTTTTCCCCAGCCTATTATGAGCCTCGTCTTTGCTGGAAAGTCAGATTATCTTCTGTCTGTATGTCATGGTTCAAAACCACAGCTGTCTGTTTGGAGTATGTCAAAGTTAGCTGCATCTTGGTCATACAGACTCCATATAGAAGGTTTAAAGATTTTATTTCTTTTCCTATGATATACTGACTATGAATTCACATGTCTCTGGTATTCAATTTCAAAAATCATGTATCATTCAAATTTCTGCCCTGTCTATCTTGCAATCAGTAGAACTTGTCTAAATTCTTGGTTGATATTTTTCACTTTTGTTCTTTGCATATTAGCAGATACTGTTTTATCTTTATAAGCTTATGACTACATGATGGGAATAGTGTTGATCTGACAGAATTTTGATGCATATTCATGCAGCTGTCTCCTCTGCAATAGATTTGTCATACTTTGCTGTCCTTGCTCTCCTTCCCGAATCGAATGAATGTACATTTAAAGGTGATGGGATAATCTTATTATTCAACGTGACAGATCCTGTTCCTGTGGCTTCCTGGTCTGTAACTAAGGTACAAACCCTTTATGTTGGATATGGTGGTTAATGGTGGTCTGAGATGAAAAAAATACTGGAGAAGATTGTTGGAGACAAACTTGTTAAATATGTTTTGTTAACTGTTGATAGCAATACAGAAATGAGTGCAAGCTAAGCTTGTCTGTGCATTGCCTTTGAGAGAGAATTAGAAACTAAATTTTCAATTTTATATTCCCCCCACTTTTGGCAATATTCAGGTATGCGTGATAATCTCTAAAAGAATAGAAATAGAAAATAATTCAGATTGTATAGGAATTGCATTGAGAAATATCTTCCAAAATTGATTTTTTTTTTAATTAATTTTTTAAACTATCTAGTCCCTGACTGAATTCATTAGTATGCTTGAAGATTTATGTTGCTTGGCTTGTTCTTTCTGTCTTGCTCTTTTCATTCAGGCCAAGGGAGGGGGGCTTGCTTTTCTCAAAGGAGATCCATCTGAACGAGCAGTTATTGATGGGAAACCAACACAGACACTGCTTGCATATATAAACGGAGATCATGAATATGTCATATTTCATCCATATGGCAAAGAAGCCTGTGAGCTTAGTATGACTAGGCAGGATGATCTTGTGTTTGAAGAAACAGGTGTGATGACTTTACTTCATCTATTGTGTTTTGTTCAGGTTTATACTGTTCCGCTCCCTGTGTATGGAAGAAGACAAGAAGTCATAGGTTCAAGTTCAATCCCATTAATATGTGTATGCATTAGATGAAAGTGAGAGGATTAAATTGTGGCTACACAATTAAAATGAATGGTTAAGCTTAGATTTATTTGAAATGTTCTTGATCATTCATGTTTAGTTATGTAGCCAAAGTTAACTCTAATGCTCTTACTAGAAACGTCCCATAAAGAAAGAATGAATGAATGAATTGAAATAAGGTTGTATTGTTAAAAAAATTCCATTAATATGTGTATGTATTAGATGAAAGTGAGAGGAGCAAATTGTGGCCTCACAATTAAAATGAATGGTTAAGCTTAGATTTAATTGAAATGTTCTTGATCATTCATGTTTAGTTATGTAGCCAAAGTTAACTCTAATGCTCTTACTAGAAATGTCCCATAAAGAAAGAATGAATGAATGAATTGAAATAAGGTTGTATTGTTAAAAGATTCCACCTTTTTTTTTGTCTTGTATTTTAGTTTTTCATTTTAGTATGTTAGGTTTATGGTAAAGAAGTCCTGCATAAATTATGGCCTTGAATTTCAGGACAATTTGGATACACATCAATTTATGGAGAGCTACCCAAGTTTGATTTGAAAATGAACATGGCTTCATCGATTTCATCTGCTGCTTCTGCTTCCAAGAGGCCTTGGGAGACCATATTTAGTGGATCATCACATTCGTTGCCACCCCTCACTAAATTGTGCTCAGAATTTTTGGAGTCCCTGCTGGAGAAAAGGACAGCAAATGTAGAATGACACACTACATGTGTGGAACTCCATCAAGGGATGATATTTGTTTCTTTGATGCCACTCAGCAGAGCTCAAGAGGCATAAGGACCGGGCATATGAAGTTAAGATATTTGTATGTTCCCTTCATGACTGGTGTAAAAACTACCTTCTACCCGCTGCAGGTTGGTCTGGCATTAGCAATTTGCCTTTTTCACACGATGGGAACTATTTGTCAAATTAGCTGATGCAGGAAAAGATGGGACAACAAAAGATTTCAGCTTTAAGTGGTTGGCTAGATGGCTTGGTATACCTGAGATGTCCCCCCTCTCCAAAATCCGATTTTGCCTTGCTAGTGTGACTTTTAGTTATATATTCTTTAATTTTCAATTTTTCAGTTCTTGGATGGGGCGAAATTTTTGACAGTAATGAATGATAGTAGTTTGCAGTGTAGCAATGTTGCAAGCTTGTAATCAATGTCAACGAGTCTAGGTAGTATAGCGGTGAATGCTATGGAAGCTACAGTTCCTATGTCTAAATATTACGAAATTGCGATCCTAAATATAGTGATAATTTGCTTTGGCCCTCTTCACTGCTTATTCGTTTTTTCACCTAATTTCTATGTCTATTTTATCTTAGTTGGTGAGGTATGAAACCTATACAATATCCTGCACCCCTCTCCAAAATTATTTGAAGCTTGCATCTCACACAGCAAGAGGGCATTAATATAAGGTATTTTTAATGAGTATCCTAAGTATTGATTAAAAAGAATTTAATAAATATTTTAGTTACTTAAAAAGTAAATATTAAATAGTGATTTTAAATATGACATTTTTGTATGTCTTAGATACTAGCATTCTCATAAAAATGAAACCTTTTTGGGATGTATTTCATAGCTGGACCACGTATGTTGATACAGATGGAACAATGGAAAGTACAAAAGGGAGGATAGGACCACGTAACCGAAACGGATTTAATACAGCAAACGACTATCAAAGAACATTATTGTGACATTGGTTTAATTCGTTTGACAATGTTCCTGTGGTTTCGCAAAACATTGTCAGAAATTGATAACAACAATCTGATTGCATGTCCTGATCACCTCAACACAGCCTGAGGAATATGCATGTATTTATTGTTTTTTCTTAAATATCATTTTCTTATTATCTATCTTGTGCCCAGTTGTTCATCCGTTAAGTGCGAGTTATTGCATTGATTTGGGAATGAACTGTGTCATCATTTTGGTAGTTGATAAACTGACCAAAGTAGATAAGAACTATTATTTATTGGTCCAACTGAAAGGGACTCCTTCCATTCAGAAATTCATGTTTTATTGTTGGAAGGAGTCCGTCTTCACCTCTTGAGGGTTTAACCGTAGTTTTGGATATTAAATTTTCACTTGTTCGAGGATACTCGTGGAAAACTATTGTAATTTGTTGGCATTAGATGATTAATTGCTTTGTTAAATAACAAAATCGTTCTTCTGTTTACAATTATAAAATCTTGCTAGGACTTTTTTATACGTAATACTGCTAAGTCAGAAGTTCTGCAATAAAATGCGTAGCCTCTGGCCTCTTCTCTTTTGACAATTACAAGCCTCAACTCGTAAATACATTTTTCGTCCAATGTCAACTACCACAAAAATGATAAAATAATATATTATTTTAAGAAATATTAAAATATTAATATTTATCCTTCGTTGCATTATCTTTGTCGTTGCATCATTAATTCCTCCTAGTCTTTTTTATGTTAAACAACCTTCAATTTAATAGTATTGAAAAGTAAAAGATATTTTGATAATTTGTCTAAGATTCATTCTCCTACTTGCTGAACAACTTTTTAGGAATTAGGGTGTTCGGGGCAACGTTCATATATGCAAGCTTTTGATTAATTAAGTTAAATTTGAAATTAATATATTTGCCGTCGGAAAACTACCACTTCATCGTCAACTGCCACTCATTTACTGTTATTTGTTTGTTTGTATGCAATGTATATTATTTTATGAGTTCTGCCAACGAGTGTTTTAACTGTATTTCTTAAAGAATTAGTATATAAATAAAGTTTTGATTACAAATCATAATAGAGTGTGTTGGTAACATTCTTTATTAGAAAAAAATCATTTCTGATTCTTTAATCAGTATCCAAGGAACTTAGGTCTCGGTTACCATTCGCCATGTTTTATTTTATATACACTTCATTAAATGATTTAAGTTATGATAAATTCATTAACTTTTATAATAATTACTTAAAAAATTGTATAACAAATAATTTATAATTAGTTGATAGTATAAAAGTTATATTACATGTTTTTTTTTTTTACAGCACATTGCATACTTATTAAACTCTAATAAAAACCAATATAATTAATATAAAAGTAATCAACTAAAAAGCACACCCTTATCCAGAGCAGAGTTAATGTATGAAAAAATAAAAAATTAGACTACGTAGTTTTTCACCTGCCTGCAGAAACAAAGAAGCCCTTCTCTTTTGAAAATTAATTACTGTGACTAACAACAAACACATTTTTCCCACACCCCTACTTCGTTTTTTTTTTCCTGAAAATAAAACGCAGGAGAAGCAGATGCAACAAAACCAAAAATAT
This sequence comes from Pueraria montana var. lobata, assembly GCA_026413185.1. Classification (NCBI taxonomy): domain Eukaryota; kingdom Viridiplantae; phylum Streptophyta; class Magnoliopsida; order Fabales; family Fabaceae; genus Pueraria; species Pueraria montana. Next base: position 67,041,293 of record CM048649.1, on the reverse strand, counting down.
ATCATATACTCTGCTGTCTACGGATTTGGTTCAGATTACATTCATGCAAATCAGTTCATGTGAACGCCCAATTGATATTCATTTTCATATTTACTATAAATAATAACGTTCTGAAGTACATGACAGCTCTTCTGGCCCTTCCAATTTTCAAATGGGGGATTCTAGCATTCCGCATATGGCAACTTGCGTGACAGCCAATAAATCCATCAAACTTATTCACTGTTCTTCTGCTCTATTAATTATGCTTATATTAAAAATACAATATTGATTCTCAAGAAGAAATATCTTTGGCTATGAAAGACTAAGCTGGTTTGGAGTTTAAAACTTTCGAGTTGATTCCATCAATATTCTTTACCATTAAATAACAAACAAAAATCTTTACTATTAAAATATACCGGCTGTTAGTAGAAGATAGCATTATAGAGAAGAGATATAAGAAATATAATATTAATCATATTAGGATGAAATTGCCAAAAGCAAGCAAATTATTTCTAGACATTGCGTAAACATCGTGTGTAATGTACATGGAGGAGCTAAAATGTGAAATTTTAAGACCTAGAGATTATTTTGTTTCTTTTATATTATTATTCTTTCGCTGAGTGTCTCTTGAATTATGAAATAAGAGTTGCCGAAGGTGACTAGACGTTTGGCCTAATTGTTTATTTCCCTTATTATTATATTAGGCTTGGAGTTTGGAATTTGTATGTAGATTTTAAATAGACTTGCCACCATATTACCAAAAAAAAAAAAATAGACTAGCCATATTAAGAAGGTCTAATTCAGTTGGTTAAACAGAATACAAAAATTATTATGGATTCTCTAACACCTGTTTTTAATTCATACGAATAAAAAAAAAAAATAGATTTACCATACGGTAACTTGTTTTTTTCTCTTTTCCTTATGTCAAGACTAATATACCTTATAATGTAACTCCCTTTCCTCTAAAAAAAAAATTAACTCCCTTTTCTTACCAGAAATATGGCAAAATGGGCTTTGAAAACTTGAAAAATATGAGCCATCATTATGCACAATCTATTTCCAATGTCTCTATCTAAGCGACTTAAACCTCATATTATTGTTAGTCCGGTCACATCGTGTAGAAAAATTGCAATGAGTGGACCTATTGGACCCAATTATCCCTGCCATAACTAGATTATCAGTGAAATTGATTAGTGCACGAAAACAACCTTGCTGTGTCATTTCCTCTGGAGTTGCCGACATAATGGAGTTCAATTATACAATAAATATTTCACATCCACAAAAAAAATAAAAAGTGAAAAAAAAATTGTTATTAGAGATTTGATTAGATAGGAGTAGCACAGCCACATTAACTCCTCTCTATGAAATTTGTATATATACAAACAATTGAAAAAAGGCATGTAACTCCTAAGTACTTCCAATGGAGTCAAGCAAAGACATTGAAAAGGAGCTGTCATATTCATATTCCAGATCCTCAAAACCCCAGAACTCCTCCTCTTGCTCTTCTTCTTCCTCTGGCATTTTCCACTTCTCTATATCCGTTTCTCCTTCCTCCATTATCTCTAATACCTGTCAATTATAAAATAAATAAATAAATAAATAAATAATATTCAAATTAAAGAACTTAATTTTTACAAATTATTAGTGTAAAAATTATACATTATCATCGAATTAGAATTTATGATTGAATAATTTTTAAGGTAACTATTTAAAATTCAATAAACTTACTCTCTCTCTATATATATATATATAACAAATTATAATTGAATGTCAGTATAAAAATTATTTACATTGTCATACATACATTGTTTTTTCAACATTAAAAGGCAATATAAGATAAATTATTTCTAAAGCTCCATCTAACAGTAAAGTCACTGTACACATGATCTATGCTAAAATCTTCAGATCATTATGTACATACTGTCAACCATTATTGCTTTTAGCGTGATTCACAACAAGAACAAGAGGCCCACAATCCCAATGAATTTAATGTCTTTCATCTCTGTGTTGGATAAATGTACAAATCATCACTCAAGGGTGACATGGAACCTAATAGAACCTACGCATTTAATTTCTTATATATATATATTGTCATATGAAGTGCCATATATTTTATGTGGTGTCCTGTTATGTTAGCATAAAGGATAAAATTAGGTAAGAGAGAACATCAATTTGCATGGGAAAAAAAATTATGAACGGCCGCCATTGGCATTGAGAAAATTATGATGAATCTATCCTGGATCAGATTTCTGACCGCTGAAAATGATGGGCAAAGCCATCGAAATTAAATAAAAAAATGAGAACTGGCAATAGGATATTATATTTTGGAAGTTTGATTGTTTGAAGCCATGAAACTGATCTTAATATGTATAGTTTATTGGTAACTTGGAAACCGACTAAAAGGCAATAATTGGATTGGTGAACACACCACACATGCTAATAATACATAATAGGCTTAAATATTTTTTTAATTTTTACAATTTAGTATTTTTTTACTTTTCATCCTTGTAAAATTATTATTTTTATTTTAATCTTTGCAAATTATTTTTGTTTTATTTTTCGTCCTTAAAGTGGTTTAGATAGCGCTTTGAATAGTGAAAAAAACACTATCTAAACCGCTATAAGGACAAAAAACAAAACAAACAAAATTTACAAGGACTAAAACCAAAAAAATAATTTTGCAAGGACGAAAAGTAAAAAAATATTAAATTAGAAGGACTAAAAAAATATTTAAATCTAGATAATATGACAAATTGACAAAGATTACCAAGGTTAACTCAGCCCAACAAAGAAATTGTGCCGTAGAGAAAATTACTTGAAAGGAATAATAATAGTAATAGTATAATTAAACAATAATAATACTTTTCTTTTGTTTAGAAGTATTTATTATTTGAAAGCATTATCTTTTTGTGTGTGTACTTCTATTGTAATTTTTGGTGTACTTCAATTACTTAAACTTTAAAGCGTTGCTAGTACGGGGCTCTAGCAACGGGATAAAAAAATGGCAAGTGGACGAGTCGCAATCTGGTCCACGTTTCAATTGACAGAAATAATAATAATTTCCTACACATCAAATGTGTTTTACTAGTGCAATATCGTGGTGGTTGTACCAGTCATTTTATTGCTCCTAATTAATCTGATGACCAAATCAAAGTTGGTGATTAGTTTCCTTGGCTTGGCAACAAGAGAATTGATGGAAAGAACATGAAGATAAATGTCAAGGAGTATCTTAAAAGATGTTGTTTGAAAAAATAAATATAAAAAGTATTTTAAAAATATTTGTATTTATTTATAATAAATACTACTTCCATTCCTAAATATAAAATTCTTTTCTAAAAAAAAATTATCTATTTTTATAAGATTATTTTCAAATTGTCTCTTACATTAATTATTTTTTAATCAAAATATCCTTAATCACTTTACAATGAATGTTATAAATTAATAAGATAAACACATTCTCTCTCTTATGAGAATTGAAGAAGATGGGTAACACTCATTAATTAATTAGATAAAAATTAATTAAGTGAAAATAGAGAGATGATGAGTCTCAATAATTATAAGGATAATTTTAAAAAAATAATATAAATTGTTAACAAATTTAATGCTATTAATTAAATTAACCAACTTTCTTAAAGGATGTGAATTAGTTAAAAGAGTCTTATGTCTAGAGATGGAGGTAGTATAAAAAATATTTAATAACTTTAAGTAATTGAAATCTTTTAATATATTAAATATTTCTCTACTAATCTTCTATATATGTAAATTAGAATAATTATATTGAACGAGAATGTTTTAAGAAATTATTCTTTATCAAGAGTGTTTAATTTTTTTTAACAAGAATGTTTTTAAAAAAAATTCTTAACATCTTTTTTTTTTAACATAGTCTTTTTTTTATATTTAAATTAAATTCCAGTATTTTTAAAATAAATTATCAATAATTTAAAACAGCGTTGTATCACAATATATATAAAGTATTCATCATAAATTTGAAATATAATTTATATGTTTAAAAATATTTATTATAAATTTTAGTTATATAAAATAAATATATATCTTAGATAATGTACAGACTAAAATACTAATACTTTTAAAATATGTTTAGACGAATGAAAATAAATAAAATAGAGTGAAGGAAAATGAAATAATAATAAGTTAAAATGTTTGAATTGTTTAAATAAGATAGAAGTACCTCTCTATTCCTCTCCAATTTTGAGGTACGTGTTTTTCCCTTTTCATCGTAAAAATATTCAAGCAAAAGAATTATAACTAATTCTAGTTCACTGTATTTCATTTCATATGATTTTATTTAATTTCACTCACTATTAAATAGTCAATCATAACCTTAATTTTTACTAATTAGATGCAAGTCAATCATAACCTTAACCCATTCATTAGTAAGACCCTTTCCTATTTTCACTAATAATTACTAAAATATTATTGTATTTTTACTTTATCTTTAATTTCCAAAGATTTGTCGAGAAAGGCGGTAAAAAAAAAAACTATACAAATTAATAAAAATGGGCCAAATAAAAAGACATTTTTAATTCATTAATAAAAACATTTCTTTAATCTAAACTTATTCACAAATTTCCAAATACGAAGTCCTTCCAAAATATTATTCCCAAATACTAACAATACACATTTTAATACATTTTTTAACACTTTTTAAATGAGTTCTATTTATGACTTTGTAGGTTCTAATAAAATTTAATCAATAATAAAGAGTGTGTTGTTGTTATTCTTTAATTTTTAATAAATTCTTAATATAATTTTCAATAATTATTTTTATTATTAATTTCTTAATCTATGTATTATTGTAAAAGAAGGCAAAGAAGCGAATCCAAATGCAAGAAACAAGTGCAACTTACCTCATTCATGGTAGGTCGCCAAGTTGAAGATGCCCGAATGCAAAGAGAGGCAGCGAAGGCAAATTTTTTTAACTGTGTCACATCATAAGCCCCTTCAAGCCTTGGATCCACCAACTCTTCTATCTCACCCTTGTTCAAAATTGGTTTAGCCTATTTATTTAAAATACATGCACCAAAAACGTTTAATTAAATTAATGACTTAACCAATGTTAAAAGTCACCATTAGAGTAGGCAAAGTCTAGAAGAAACATAAAGGCATTTCCAATGGAACACGCCAAGTTCACAGAGGCAAAAGAGGGAGGGGGCTACTTACCCAGCTATGTAAGCTTTGGTGAGACCCATCCACTGGTTTTCTGCCAGAGATTACTTCTAGCAAGAACACACCAAAGGCAAATACATCTGTCTTCTCATCCACAACTCCATGCAAGTAGTACTCTGGGGCCAAATGTCTGCAAAAAATGGAAACCATATCCATTTTCAAACCATTCATATATTTTTAATATATACTATCCATGCTATCATTGAAGGGTCCATGAAAAGATGAGTACCCAAATGTCCCCTCTATTGGGGCAATTGAATGATGAGTCCATTGAGATGGAAGCCATTTTGCTAGTCCAAAATCAGATATCTGCCACAATCATATAACATAAATACTTTGGTAAAAATAAACCCATCAAAAAACACACTTGAGTTTCAAATATTGATACAACTAAAATAGGTAAAGTAACTAGAGTGCAGATTAAAAGGACCTGTGGTTCAAAATCCTTTGTTAACAAAATGTTTGAAGCCTTAATGTCTCGGTGGATTATCCTCCTCTTGCAGCCCTTATGCAAGTAGTGAAGGCCTCGTGCAGTTCCAATGGCTATCTTATGCCTCGTTTTCCAATCTAAAGGAGACAATTTTTCATCTACAAGGAAAATTCACATACTATTTAAAACCCTTTTTTTATATATATTTTTGCAAACCCATAATACATGACATGTTTTGCAGCCAAAAATGAAAAGAAAAAAAAAAAAGTTCTTTTTGAGAACATAAAATAGTACCATGAAGAAGAGATGCAACAGAACCTCTGGAAGATAGCTCAAAAACAAGGTAAAGGCCATTGTCAATACAACACCCCAAAAGAGGCAACACGTTAGAATGGTTCACATGACCAATTGTACCAATCTCTGTCAAAAACTCTTTCTCCTTTCTCTCATCCCTTGAAGTTCTTGTGAGTCTCTTCACAGCAATTTCCTCACCACCATTCATTGTTCCCTTGTAAACCTCAGCATACCCTCCTTTTCCAACCAAATTTTCTGGAAAGAAAAAAACATATTAACTCTCAATTCCCCAAAACTATAACAAAAAAATATACCTCAATTTTCAAAACCTGAGCTGAAGCCATTTGTTGCATCAAACAACTCTTCATAAGAGAAGCACTTCCAAGAGGGTCTTGGAGAAGGTTCTTCTTCATGCGGAAGAGTCTCATAGTTTTCTTCACTCCTAGGACTTGGAATTTGTTCCCTTGAACCGCGTCTTCTCAAGGAGAAGAGCCTCTTGAAGCTGCTGCTCCGAATATACCTCATTGCAATGAACACTCCAACAGGGGACTCTGTTTCATGCAGAGCAGAGCAATTCAAAACAGAGGACAAGTGAAGAAGTAAGACCGCGTTTGGGTCTCACAAACATAGAGACACCACACGACACGCGCGCGCTCGTAGGTTTTCTTTTGTTACTAGTTTAGTTGAAAGGTGTGGCGTGAACAAGTGCCATGTACTAGGGAGGGACCGTTAGAGGAGCTTAAATGCTTTGTCTCCATTATCCCATGCTTTTCTCAAGAAAACTTGACCTGTGCTGTGCAGAGAAAGAAAGAAAGATAGATAGATGGATTAAACGGGTTGCAATTTTGGTGCGTGTAGGATGGGGTGACCCTATTATCCTCTCTATTTAATTTGCTTTGAATATTGTTAATTCAGCTAATTAATTCCCATTAGAGACCCATGCTTGTGGCATATATTTTTCAAAAAATACCCTTAATCAATATTTAGTGGAAGCCGTGTATAATGAGTAATTAATTAGAAAGATAAAAGATATGTTAGAAAGTTATCTATTATTTTCTAGGAAATTCAACATATTAATTATATTAATACTTATGTCAAAACTTTAAACGTCATATAAACTGGAACGGAGAAAGTAGTAACACTAGTTTCTCAATATCCCTCGTAAATATCTTTATTATTCTTAATCCCCTCTAGAAGTGAGACATGCGTGTTCCATGACTACTTCAATTAGTGATGTAATAAAATAATTGGTTAATAATTAAGCTCTAAGATATAATTGAGTTAGAATTTTTTAAATCTTATGGATAGAAAAAAGAGACAAAAATACTATTAAAAATGATCAATCAAGTTTTCAGATAAAAATTAATTGTTGATAAAATTAGTATATATTTTACATCTATAACATGATAAATTCACCTGTCATCCTACTATTAATATTTGTTTTAGTCTAGACATCTTACTATTAATATGATGCAGCAGTGGAGTGAATTCAAATTAAATTCTATATAAAAAAAAAACTTTACATGCACGGTATATATAAATTAAATTTGTTCTTTATTTCTAAATAATGTGGATGTTCATATAACTTCGTGTTTTTTTTGGATGAAAAGGAAAAAAATGGAGGGAACCATCATCCCATGTGTCAGTTTCTGAGTGTGCTACTATCGGTGCTGTAGTAGATATAGCCATATCCAACTAAGGTAATGGTTCAGGTAAACTACTTTGCATTTATGATGGAAAACGAGCTGTAATGTAAAAGTAGCTTTTATTATTGTCAAATTATTTTCAGACCAAGTTTATGTTAAAAGCGATATTTATTGTATCACCGCTCCGTTTTATGAAATGTCTCTGGATATTGGAAGCTATGCTGAGATTAGTCAAAACGGTTAAAATTAAAATAATTACCTTTCAAAAAGTAGAATTCACTTGTCAATGCCCATATAACAATTAGTAGTTTGTGAGGTTGACTCTTGTTGGTACGAGAAAAAATGTGAAATAAAATGGAGCGTTGAATGAATGAAATCTTACATGATGCATGCTTTGGTATATCATCATTGCTCATTTTCCTATCTTTTTATAATCACCAAACACGTTATTAAATATTTGAGTTTGTGTCTAATTTAATCCTAAAAAATCAACTGAATAAATTTTAATACCATCTTAACAATTTGAATTTGGATTTAACTCAATCCAACAAAATCAATTTGTAAAATAAGGATTATCTTTTACTTATAGACTTTAATTTAATTATATTACTAGTCGATGTGGAATTCTCAATGCATCTAATTAGTTTTGTTGATTTCTTGGTGATAAAGTTGAGAATTCGGTTCATTATTGTTTGGATTTGGATGTTCTTCGCTCCTTTCGAAGCTGGAAAACTGATGTTGATCAAGCAACGGTTCCATGTGCCACGGTCCATAATTAGGTGGGACTTAAGAGCATGTGACAAGTTATTAATCCAAAAACCAAACTACTGCTACTTGAAGAAGCTGTACCTTTCATTTAAGATGTAGAACCCGTACCCTTTGGCAGATATTAAACCATCTTCATAAAGTGAAAGAGGGAAAATATTAAAATGGGAAAGACACTTTAAAGAAACATAAATAAAACAGAAAAATCGAGTCCAATGACTGTATTTACACAGTGGAGGAATAAAACCTAATCCCTTTATATGTGAAGCAGTTAAATCACAAATCCTTTTTTTCTTCTTAAGCACAGCAATGTTACAGAATAATCAAATTAATCTCACGCCACCAAACTAAAAGATTCTACACAATCATCACTAGCTAATAACATCACTGGATAATTAAAGAACAACTTCAAATGTAATTAATCAATTCGTACGTAGTTATTGAACTGGTTCAGTACGTTCTAGGCAATGCATGTGTTCATTTCAAGTAACAAAGAACATGACATCCGTTTATCATTAACCAAAAGAGAAAGGTTAGCAATAATATAAAACAAACAAGCGAACAAACGTTGATTTCATCCATTAGGTAATCTACTCTCTTGATGATAGTGATGATTTGTTATATATACAATCCGTAACATTCATTAATTATTTGAACTTCTCATTATTTAAATTAATATTATAAGGAGAACGGATGCATTAATTTTTTTTCTGTGGACGATTGATGATGGTTTTGTGGGTTTGGCACATGATATGTATGGTGACACGATTTTTTTAATTAATAATTTCTTCTAATTACATCGAAATATTTGTCATGATGCAGTTATGTAGAGGCTACAGAGACAAGTGAAGAAGAAGAAGACAACATTAACATCCAAATTAAGGCCAAAAGTTTTCACGATATATATTAATATTTCTCATGAAGCATTGATCCCATACTAGTTGTCTTAATTGGAACTTTGGTCAATCTTGAGTCAGCAAACGATTGACGTGCTTATAATGTTATTTCCCTCCCTCTTTTTCAAGGCATCAAAATGGTCTTAGATTGTGAAAGGTTACTCTGAGTACATCGGTTTCTTTAAAGTTGATGTTCCTGAAATAAATTGTAACATGATTTTCTTAGGTTATGCGAAAAGAAGAAAAAGACTAAGGCTGATAATTCTCCATTTCTTTCTCATATTTGGATTTCAGTCCTTCATAACATTTTTTTGTCCCCTCGTCTCTTTTTTATGCACTTTTATTAGTATAAAGAAAATATTTGCCATCTCATCACTCATATTCAATTTGAAATCAATAGATTCACGAGCTTTAACATATATACTTTTTCGAAATACATAATATACGTGTAAATAACTAAATATATATGTGCATGCAGGACCACTGGTGAATCAATGGTGGTATTTAGTTTTCCTTCTACCATAATCTTGGAAGTTGGAAACGACAAAGTCTCTTTCTGGCCAACTACTTATATGTAAACATGAACGTGTGGTCACCTTTAGCCATTAAAGTTCCGCAGCTAGGAGCACATGAACAATCTCCAATGAAAATTTAAACAGAAACTGCAAGGCATGCATGCTATGATATGCTCTTTTCTATGATCTGCTTTGCTCCCTCTTCACGAGCTTCACTCACTAGGTGCCTTGGTCTATTTTAATCCCAAAGGAACAAAAATTTGAGTGGCCCAAAATTTGGAAAATAACTAATCAATCACGCTCTCTTTAAATAAGGTACTATCTATTCTCTCCCCTCAACGAGGATTTGTAGAGAACAATAAGAACAAACTAGGATGAAATCAATGCACTATGTCATGGAGATGTAAAAATGTGAATTTTGTCTTTGATTTGTTTCTTTCTATTTATACGATACCCCTTGGTACATGGTCAAAAAGACCATTGGCTAAAGACAAAGAGTGAGATAAAATAATGAATTTTTTAATAAAATTAATTTCATTGTATTGGAAAGCGTTGGATGGATAAATATAACCAACAAATTAATATCAGAAACTGATTTACGCGTGCAAGAAAATGCTTGTCGCCAGCATTTAATCAATTCAATGCACAATTCTGCATGCCCTGAATAGTGTGTGTAGACTTTTTTAAACGAATACTTGTTTGTTTGCATAATGCCAAATTCAATCCTTTTTTATTTTAAAAACATAATTCGATCAGTTGACAAATAGACTATTGAAAAAATTACTACATCATAAAAAAGTAGAATAAATTACACTGACATTATTTTATTCATCTAGCATGCATACAACGTTAAATTTCTCGGAATATACCTTATGCATGCGTTACAAATTTACACTAATCGAAAATGACTGATTTGAGAAAAATAAACGTGTCGTTTAGTTGCTGATAAACTCATACACCACAAGCAAACAGATGCATGTATGTATATCACAATTCACACATTTATTTAAACTAAATGAAAACGATATGATTTTAAGAAAATAAGAAACTTTTGTCTATTATTTTACAAGTCTTTTTTCCGTGTTTGTATCTCTGCCTACCAGTTTTGTTTTTCTTTTTGTTGGTCAACCTAGCAGGCCAGAGAGTATCTGAATTCAATTTAATGGCGTGGGGGTTTGTACAATATAGGCACGGCTGGGCCTTAAGATCATTGTCACTGCTCAAATGAATTCTATCATAAGTTTGGAGAATTGAAGGCTGAAGCCAACACCAAATCTTAGGCACCGTTAAGTTTCAGCCTAACTCACCTTTGAAAATGGGCTTTACAAGCAATTCTTCATGGTTGACTATAAAAGGAAACTCTATGAGTGCAATGAAAAAGAAAATGAACTAATTTAATTAGCCCTTGAGATAAATATATGTCTGCTAGCAGTACTATTCAAAACCTAATCTAATTAAAATTAGAAAAATATGAAAAAATGAAAAATTAATTAAATGCAATGTAAGATATGTGTAGTATCTGTATAGATGTAATATATATTATATCACCATGATCTCCCAAATCAAACTTAACTGAAGAAATCATGAAATGGTATATAAATATAATTCTAGAAGATAAGACTTGTTTGATGAATCAGAAAATGGGGAGTAATGGTAGAAGATCAGACTTCATTAATCTGGAAATGTTTATCATTTGTATCTTTGACTCAATTAAAATTTTTTTTGGTGATATTGACTCAATTAAATTACTTCCTCGTTGTGCAAGTTGGGCATCTACAATAGTATCTGTATAGATGTAATATTATATCATCAAACTTGTATTGATTTTAATATATAAATATAATTCATTTAAATTGAATTAAATTTTACACGCATTTTTTAAAATGACGCTTTGCTTAAAAAATTATATTGTTTATACTTATTTATGAACTTTCCTATTATATATCAAGTTAAATTTGATTTTCTCCCTTTTTTGGTGAATTGATTTCAACATATAATGTTGGATGGATGATTATTTTAAAATTATATTCCAGTATATTTTGATGAATTTATTTAAATTTGTATTCAGTTTAATTAGATATCTATAAAAAAAAGTATAAAAATTTAAACTATGTATTTTGATGAAGTTAGATATCCATATAAAAGAAGTAAAAAGAATGATCAAATTCAAACTAATTTAAATTAATTAGGTCAAATGGAATTTATTAATAGAACAGAATTGATCGTATAATCCATTAAAATACTAATTAAATTGTTTTGATTATTTTTTACAAAATTGATCCGATCGAGTCTACAAATTTTCCTATTAATTATTTGCAGCTGATGGAGTGGCTTAATTAGTTAAGGATCAAAATAATTCACTCCAACAAATACTTGATTTGATTTACTTCTCTCTATCAGTTTTTGAAATAAAAATTTGAGTCGATCGACCTTCTACATATAATTGTAAGCAATTTAATACACCTCAAGATTCCCATTAAAAAAAGTAGGAACACAGTTTTAAGAAAATGATTTGAAAAAAAAATATTGTTATGAGCCTTTGTCATGAGTTTTCTATGTTATACGTTACTTAATTTTTATTTTGCAGTTGTATCTTTTACGTTGTCAAAAAAAAAAAAAAATGGGATAATCAAGATGAAAAAGTCAAAACTAATTTATTTGTAGGTGGCTTCTCGAAGACTATACTTTTTTTTATTCGTTGGGCTGATTTACTTACATTTTGTAGCCATCGATGTTAACCATGATATGCTATAAAATAATTAAAAATTCAACTCAAAACCAATTTGGTCGTATATATGCTCACGTATAATAATATGTACTTTAATTCATCACAAAAATTTAAAAAAGAAAGAAAGCATGTTAAAAGAAAATGAAGTTACAACCACTTCCAATAACGAATTCGTTAATAATGATCTTTGAATTCAAACGAATTGAGTGCAGGACTCAACTCAATAAACTTTTCCAATACATAACTTGCATGGCTAATGCCATCCCTATTATAGTTCACGTCATGCCATCCTTAGTGTGTGCACGCACTTCGTCGGTAAAATGAAGCCATATAAAAATGAAAATTCATAATACTAATTGATATGAAAGTCGTGGATCAAGAATTCAAGATGGTCTACAGTTTAATACTTTAATTACTGATCATGAACTGCACACCCTGACCTGTTCAAATTCATTAAAAGGATATTCATGGTTATTCTCTCGTTAAAAATAAAAAAGAAAAAGAAAGGGGAAAAGAATTTAAAAAAAAAAAAAGTAATGTAGTACTTTCTAGTTTTTTTTATTTTTTTTTATTTTTATCATAGTACTTTCTAGTTTCTAGCAGTGAAAAAACTTGTTTCCCGCTAAATTGAAAACCTTGGTTGCAAGGGACTTTCAGCACCTTCACCTTTGTAACTTTCTTACTTGATCCTTGCAAACTTTTTCTTGTAATAATTTAATTAGTCCGATTGTTAGCAATTGCAAGTAGAATGGGATTTCAAGAATCTAGAATTTTCAGGACCATATTTATTAAGTAAGTTTTTAATAAATAAGAGAGTTCATCTTGAAGACAAATGATTTTTATTCCTTTAATAAATTATTAAAAATTAATTAAATAACAGAAAACAAATGTATGAAGTTGTGTCTTTATGTATATCTATTTTGAATATTTTAATCATTCAATCCTATTATCTTATATTTTCTTCAATATATATTTCATATAAAGGAAGAAAGTGGCCTAAACCTTCCATCAATGAAAAATGTTAGGGCATCACAAGTTAATTGGAAGCCTGAAATAGGAATGCATTTTGATAACCCAAATGTTAGTTGGTTGGGTGTTGCTATTCTCATCCTCGAAATTGCTATTCTCAGCCTCTACTTTTTCAAAATTCCATAAAAAAAATTCTTGCCTTTATTATCATTTCCTCACACCCCCTTCCCCTCCCTTCCTCCACTCCTTCCGCTACTTTCTTTCTCTCTCTCCTTTTCTATTTTTTATTCACACCCCAACATAATATTTTATGTTTTTCTTTTTTTTTTAACTTTAAATTTTATTAAAATTTTGTATAAATATATTTCAACTTAAATTATTTTAAAATTGTGTGATATATGTATATATTATATGTATTCATTATGTAAGTTGTTTAGATTTTTATGTTATATATATTTTATGTTGTAAAATTAATAAATGTAATTTTGGTTTCCTTTTTTTTAAAATCCGTAATTTTGGTCCCTTTATTTTAAAATAAAAACATTTAATCCCCATATTTTTCAAAATCTACAATTTTGTCCCCCTATTTTAAATTAGAGACATTTAGTCCCTAATTTTATAAAATATGCGATTTTGATCCTTTTGTCAAACTGAAAATGTTAACTATTAAGAGATTAACGTTGACTATGGCGTGGATATTAAACAAATAATCTCATGTCATGTCAATATATTTGGGTCACATCAAATTAATCTCTTACCGATCAATGTTTTGAATTTGATGGAAGGACCCAAAATCGCGAATTTTATAAAATTGAAGACTAAACGTCTTTATTTTAAAATAGGGGGACTAAAATTGTGGATTTTAAAAAATATGAGGACTAAATGTCTTTATTTTAAAATATAATGACCAAAATTATGGATTTAAAAAAATAAAAGAACCGAAATTGCATTTAAGCCATTTGTATTTTTTGTTAATTTAAATTTTTAATATTTTATATATATGAATTTTTAAGTTTTAACATGGTTATTGAAATTGAAATTTAAATTTTTTAATATTCATGTTTATTAAAAATAAATTTCATAAACCTAAAAATAAAGATGAAAAAGAAAGAAAAAGGATCTTCAAATGGCAAAAGTTATAAAATTTAATTCTTCCCTTCAATGGAATTACATTGTCCTTTCATTAAATATATTGAATATAATGGAAATGTAATTCCGTTTTGTGAAACCGCTGAAAAAAAATATGAAACGGAAACCCTTTTTCATTGAATATTTGGAAATTCAATAAAACAAATTTGTGTTTCCCTTATAATATTTTTACACCTCTTTATTGTAATGGAAACATAATTCCGTTGTTTAATTCCCCTCCCCCCCCCCCCCCATTAACTACAACGGAATCATGATTCCGTTGAATAAATTTTTTTCACCTCATATATTGCAATGGAATTGTGATAGCACAATGAAATTACAATTCGGTGTTGTTACGTGGAGGTGAAAAAAAAATCTTTAAATGGAATCGTGATTCCGCTATACATGTTGTACAACAGAATCATGATTCCGTGGGAAGGGCAATTTCGGAATAAAAGAACCCACCCACATGGGTGGTGAGAATAGCAAAATTTAGGTGAGAATAACAACTCCCTACTTCATTTTGGGTTGCCTATGGGCCCAAAATTTGATTTGGTGTCAGGAGACATTGGTCTAACAAGCGTAAAAACTAAAAAAACTAAAATGAAGGTTGTCGTAAACTAACTAGATAACTAGATAAAAATTCCTAAAATCTATTTTTTTTTTTGCTTAAATACAATTTTAGTCTCCCTATTTTTCAAAATCCACAATTTTAGTCTCCTATTTTAAAATAGAGACATTTAGTCCCTCTATTTTTCAAAAGCCTCAATTTTAGTCCCTCTATTTTAAAATAGAGACATTTAGTCCTCCAGTTTTGTAAAATTAGCGATTTTGGTCATTCATTCAAATTTGAAACGTTGACCGGTAAGAGATTAACATGATGTAGCCCAAACTTAGTGATGTGACATGAGATTATTTGTTTAATCCACGTCATAGTCAACGGTTAATTTCTTAATAATCAACACTTTCAATCTGACGGGAGGATAAAAATTGCAAATTTTACAAAACTGGGGACTAAATATTTCTATTTTAAAATAGAGAGATCAAAATTATGGATTTTGAAAAATAGAGGGACTAAATGTCTCTATTTTAAAATAGGAGGACCAAAATTACAAATTTTGAAAAATAGGGAGACCAAAATTGCATTTAAGCCTTTTTTTTTATCATACAAAAAACGTGTTTTGAATCAATTTTCTTTTTTCCTTTTACCTAGCTTTAGGTGAGTAATATTTAATGTTATTTTAACTTAATAATCAATGTTAATTTTTAATGTCAATTTCAATTGTTTAGATAAAATTTCAATTTTAATTAAATATTAACATCAAAAGTTTCGTACCTAATTTTTTTCATTTTTTTTATATTTGAAAGATACTAATAATTATTTTAGAATCTTTAGATATTATTAATTAAAGAATCAAAACATTAAAAAAACTGTAAAAATATTAAGGCTAAATGTCACTTTTGGTCTTTTATGTTTTAGTGTTTTTTCGTTTTGGTACATTAAGTTTTAAAAGTCTCATTTTGGTCCTTCATGTTTTCGAAGGATTTCGTTTTGGTCTTTTCTTCAAATATCCGTCAGCAAAGTTAGTGTTCCATTAGTATTTTAAATTTTGAAATAATTAATTTAAGATAGTGACAGCTAAAAACCGCCACTATGTATAATAATATTTTGACAAGAAACAATCTCATTATAAAAAATTTGTTTAAACATTGTGACGGTTTTTAGCCACCACTATAATAATTTTTAATTTATAAAAAAATATCCAACTCACACCCAAATCTCATTATCAAACTGTGTTAAGCAAAATAAAACACGTTAAACCAATTATAAAAAAAGAAGTTATTAATCACTCTCCAAAACTATTTTTCCATTCACATAATTTGCTAAACTGCTCACAAAACCATGAATCTCACACTCCAAAGCCTTTCAGTAACTTCTATCAATAGTTCACAACCTTCGATCACAAATTCAATATCATTTTCCAAAACTTCGCACCACAACACTTGCTAAAAGTTAAAAAAAAAATTGAAAATGAATTAGGGAAAAGGAGAACATGGTGATTGAAATTGAGAGGTCGAGGATGGAGATGAATTTGAGAGTGGAGAAGACATAATTGGTATCGTTGGAGTGGAAGGCGGAGTTGACGACGGCGATGACACGGGTGAAGGAGTCTTGCTCGCCGGTGGTCTAAGCCGCTACCGGCGGCGAAAGCCATGCATCGTAGAGATGCAGGGACTTGGGGTTTTGTGCAAGGTGAGGAAGAAGCAATATAGGTCCTCCTCTTCCAAGTTCTCTCTCTCTTCGAATCTGGAACCACGAAGATGACAGCGGCGGCGCGATCGGAGTTCGCCGGAGGCTCGATGATGGAAGTAGCGGCGCGAGGGCTGCTAAAGGAGCAAATGAGGGAGGGCGAGACGGAGAGGCGGCGGAAGAGAGAGGGGGATTTGGGAGAGGGAGGTTCGAATCTCTGTGTCACTGTGTGGTTTTGTTTTGTAATATGTGGTGTGGTTCTATGAAGTAGTAGTTTCAAAGATAATGGCGGTTTTTAGCCGCTATTATTTTAAATTAATTATTTTAAATTTCAAAAGTTAATGAAATACTAACGTTTCTAATGAAAAATGGAAAAAATTACCAAAATGAAACTTTCAAAAATATAAAGGATCAAAATGAGACTTTTAAAATTTAATGTACCAAAACGAAAAAATACAAAAACATAAATGACCAAAAATAACATTATGTAGTGTTTGGTAGTGTGTGTCTCATCTCTTTTTACTGTTTATTTAACTTATTTTCACCCTCTTTCACCACAAACAAACATAGAATTAGCCAAATATTAATAATATATTCTACCATAATTTTTAATATAGAGCAAATTACAGTAACCTCCCTTGAGTTTTATTCAAATTATAGATGCACCCCTTTTTTAACATTACTTTGGCCTCCCCTTCTCTAACGTTGTAAATTAACGTCATCATCTGTCTTTGCAAACCCAAAAATGCCCCTCCCCTCTATTTCATCACAGACCTAATCCTAATCCTAATCCTAATCCCAATCCTCATCCACATAACAGCAAACACATCAAAATCCAAATCAACAAACACATATCAGAATCCAATTCAAACGCAAATCAAAATCCAAATCAACACCACCACAACAAACTCAATATCAGATATGAAACCCAATCAAACCCAAACACAGAATCGTCTCCCGCTGTAAGTGTAACCACGTCGCCCCAACAAGAAGCACTTCCGAAGATTGATTGGATGTTGACGGTTGCCTGAAGATAGAACTATAATTGTTGTCGGCAGAGATTTGGGGACCGTCGACGCGAATCTCAAGTAGGGCGTTCGAGTTGGCGTCGATGCGAGTGAACCCGGGGCTGTCAACGTTCGCGGAGAATCTGGGGGTGAACCTGGGGCTGTTAGCGTTTACGGGGGTCTGGATGGTGTGAGTGGGTCCATTTCGGAGCAGGTGGAGTTCGCGAAGGGGCAGATCTCGGAGATTCGATTGAAGGCAAAGACGGGGTTGGTGGTCTGTGTGTGAATCCTCTACTCAATCCTCATTCTGGGTTGGTTTTCTTTTTGGGGTTTAGATCTCTTTCTAAGGTTCGAACGAAGGGGGGCGTTGTTCGAGGGCAAGGGTTTTTGGGTTTCTCGTGGAAGGCAACCACTGTTGTGTTCTTTGGCTTCTTTCTTTTTCTTGAATTAACTATCAATATAAAATACATTGTTTTTGAGTTGCTGAAACAATGTTATTCAGTTCTGAATTGATGAGTGATTTGGGTCCTTGATTGCTTTGAGATTATGTATTCATTTAATCTAAATTTTGAAGCTGCTTGTAGCAATTTCTTTTCAAAATTGTTAATGTTGTTCCCATCAAAATTGTTAGTAATGCTTACCGGAAATTTTCATCCACTGCATCTCTTTTTTTTTTCATAAGGTGCTTAACGAAGAAGATGAGATGGGGGCATTTTAGAGAGAAAAAAAAATACGCATGCCTATCACGTGACCTTTAAACTAAACAGAGCTAACGTCGTCTGGGTGTAGGGGGTGCTACTGTAATGGGATGACAAAAGTTAGGGGGTTTTATGTAGGTTGAAAAAAAGGAGGGGGTGCATGTGTAATTTGAGTGAAATTCAGGGGAGGTTTCTGTAATTTGTTCTTTAATATATCGTCATCGTAATTTCTAATAAAAAATATTTATTACTTTTTTAACCACTGTAGTTACTCAGGATTTTTTATTTATTTTTACTAGTAAATGTAATTTTTATTTGTGTGAATTTAAAATATTTCCTTGACGGCGGTAGTAGCCCGTGCACACCATTCATCCCTTGTTCACTCCACAGGCAATAGCATAAGCATAGCATGGAGTGGTTTATTATAGGGTTTAGAACCATGACATGAACCTCAATCTCCACCTTCACACCTTCCACCATGACCGATCGTGACCGCGACCGAGACCGAGACCGAGACCGAGACCGAACTCGCGACAGAGAAAGAGAACGAAGACGAGACAAGGACGACCGTGACCGTGACCGTGACCGGGACCGAGCGCGTAGCAAGAGATCTCGTTCGCGTTCGCCTGACCGTGGGCGCTCCCGCCACGGGCGGTCTCCTTCTCCCAGCGAGCGGTCCCACCGGCGGCGGCACCACCGGACGCCCTCCCCCGACCCGCCGCGGAAGCGCCACCGGAGAGACTCGGCTGAGGAGGAGCACAAGGAGACGAAGAAAGCGGTGTCGGACTTCGTGGACGGCATCGTGAAGGAGCAGCAGCAGCAGAAGCAGCAGAAGGATAACGGAGGAGGAGGAGGAGGAGGAGAAGCTGAGGGGAACGAGGACGAGTTGGAGATGATGAAGATGCTAGGGATTCCCGTCGGATTTGACTCCACCAAGGGCAAACCGGTTGCCGGTGCTGACGTCAGCGGCGTGAGAGCCGTCACCAAGCGCCAGCCGCGCCAGTACATGAACCGCCGCGGCGGATTTAATCGCCCATTGCCTGCTGAGAGGAATCGCTAGGTTTGTTCATTTTTCTGACAAATACTCCTGGATTAGGGTTTGGTCTGAATTTGATGGTTGCCACTTGCGATTAGATTTGGATTTTGCTTAATTCAGCATATGATTGAAAATTGAATTGTTTTCCTCTTCCAGACGGTGATGTTAATGGTAAATTAGCAACCGTTTGTGTGGATTTGTGATGATATGATAGCTATTATTCATGTTGTTGGAGTGTGCCGTTCTTTTCGTGTATTGCATTGTACAGTTTAGTATTCATGCGTAACATGAGGTTAGTTCAATTTTATTTGTGGTTATATAGCTCTCTTGCGATGCTAGAGTGTTTTGTCTTGAACATTGATTCAGTAGTGTTTTATTATCTGTAATCTTTTCCAAGAGATAAGTCCTGATACTCTCAATTTTTCTCCTGTCACCCTACACCTGACTAGGAAACTATTACACCCAAAATGGAGAGTTTCGTATCTATGATAAATTGCTCTCATTTTTTTCCTAGGCTAACAAAATTCACCAATCTTGTTTAGAGGAGGTTAATTTAAATTTTCAACATATAGGAGAGATTGATGTAATCAGAGAAGAATGGGAGAGGTCAGAGTAGTCAGATAATATACTCTTAGAGACTCTTGTCCTAATATGTATAGTAATTTGAATTTCCCTACCAATATGAATCAGTTTTCATGTTTTGCAGTTTTACAATGTGAGTAATATCACAGTGGGCAAAGTTTTTAATGATTGTTAAAGAAAAGTATTTAGACTAATTACATATCCCTAGTTTTGTGTTTAATTCAGAGGTTGTCTTTTAATTCCTTTTCATTCTTGAATAAATCACATTCTCTTTGTAGTACTAGTATTTATATTCAGAACTTCTATGCTGCCAAGTGCCAAGTCATTCAGTGTGGTGGCAAGCAGCCAAGCACCATAGGTTGCTTAGGCAGGCGAGGCATTCTTGTCTACCTCAGTACTTGGACATGCAATGTGGGAGACTTTGACACACTTCCTCACTTCCACTCATGGTAGCAATAAGTAAATTTGAATATGTGTAACATGATTCAAGTTTGGTAATTGAAAACAAATAATGGATGATCCTCGAGATGAGAATTCACCCGAAGCCTCAATTACTAACAGAATTCGTCCATACCCTTTCCCATAACAGATTTGTCCCCTGTATACCTTGTCACCTTAATTCTCTCTTCTATGTGTCTTATGGACTAGCAGTCTTCCATATCCTCACATGCTTCTCTCCCTTCTTTCAGCCAAACACCTCTAGCTTCTCTTGTATACATTCCCAAACTTAGGCCTAGGCTCTTTGGCTACTTGGGCTGTTGACGATTCATCCATTTAGTAATGCAGGTTGCTAACAGACTATTGATCAAAGATTTGGCAGTCATGTTGGATGGAAGTTGTGAGTTATGAACTGTAGGGAATGTGAAGTATATGTTATTTATGGCTGATTGTAGAAGAACCTTCTCTTTTTCAAAGCCTTGTCTAAGATTGGAGACTGTAAAGAGATTTCTACTACAAGTGGTTAGACTGTGGAACATAAGATGTGAATTGTGATTGGATATAATAGCAATAGTAACTATATATTTGCTCTGATAAAGCAGATATTGTATAATTTGAGATTGAGCTCACTGCTGGAGGCACTTATTTTGTGTGTGTTTCTTTTGTAGAACAGAACGATGCTATGTTAGTATGTTTGCTTTTCAAAGGGATAAGCTGTGTCAATGTAACTTAGAAATAGGAAATAAGGATAATGGTTATTTACTATCACTTCTATGAAATCCCTCTTTAGAAAAAGCCACCCCTAAGCTTATGAATGAGTCAGCCATTTTATTCATTTTCATTCAGAAATGCAAATGCAGTATTCCTCCTTTTACTTGTTGGTATGAAATATCTTTCACACTACTAAGCATTTTCCTTTGCTGCTTAATCGACTATTGCCATTGTTCATTGCAGACGAGTAATATCCTTTGGTGGTGGTTTAATCATGCGGAATATTGGAGCCAGAAACCCTTGGTGGGACCCAAAATGAAAGCTTGCAAGCGTTCCACCAGTTACTTGTGTCGTTCATTTAATATCCCGTGCTACCTTCAGCTCAATATACCCTGTGTAATTGGTGTTATGGCATGTTTTTATTTTTTACCTATCTAATTGTCTAGTTACATTCATAGAATTTGCCAAATTTTCGTGCGGTATGTAGATTTAGCTGCATGCCTTACGCCTTGGGATGCACATGCTTTATGTAATCAAGTGATTCTGGATTTCAATATCATGCCAAACTAATAGTTTTAATGCCATATCTATGCTGATACACATTTAATGTACAAAGCAAGAGTAATCTTTTGATCTAGGAGTACCTAAGAATTACCCACAAACTGATGATAATAGCAGCATGAGTCACGAGATGCACGAGGTCTGATTTATGGAGGTTACTTCAATATCCTGACCAAGGGATGTGGAGGTTTATTAACTCTGACCCAAACTATTGTTGCCCCCTGCTATTGCTGAATAGCCCTCGGGACATGACAAAAGGGCATGGGTTTCGAATCCTGCCATGCAATCTCCAAATCCCAACCTTCTCCCCCCTTCACCCCGAACCCCTTCGACCTAGAAAAAAAATCAATTTCTGGCTAGTTATGTCAAGACCCACCCACCTCCACCTTTGTAAGACTCGAGGGGAGAATAGCATACATGCCCTATTCAAAATGTTTAATTCTGATCAATAGGGACTTTGTACATATTGTTCTACCAAATTAACTTGCTAAACAAAGACTTATTTAGTGTAATTTATATTTTTATCTACTAAGAGATGTTTAAATTATTAGTTTAATTTTGATATGTTGTCAGGATAGTATTTTTTAATAGTCAATGGTTAAAAATCATTCTTAATATAATTTTTGAAATAATTATTATATAAAAGTCACTATTGTCAAATATATGGCAATTCATAATTAGATTATAGCGTAGATTATTTTTATTCCACAGTATATATTTTAATTAAATTATGAAATTATATTCTCCTTATTTTAAAATATATACTCTCTCCTTGAAAGATAAATGTTACATTTGAGTTCAATGCAGATGTACTTTTTGAGTTTTTTAGAAGTTAAAATACAGATTTTAGATGCAAAATTAGAAGTTGATAATATTTAAAACTCCAAGCTTCATTTAAACTTTTAAAATATTTTAAAATATTAAAATCAACGATAGAATGATTAAAAATAGTTATTGATGTCATTAAAAGCTATAAATAGTACAAAATGTAATTAGGAGGCACATACACAATTATTTGGTGGTGTTAAGGGATTCGTTTATATTTAAATGAACTAAAGTGTAATTCAAGTTCTGAGTATATATTTTAAAATAAGATGGGAGAGAAGGGTAAAGACAGTAATTTTTTTTAATAACATAATCAATATTTTAACTTGAAGAATTCGATTAAGTAGACCACTAATCATTTGTCATTAAATAATTTTGTTTGCCTTTTTTAAAAAATTCTCAAAAATTAACATCCATTTACAGTGAAATTTCTGGAAGTGACATGGTTTTGGTGCTATACTGACAACCATGTCTGAAATCGGCTCTATTGTGAATTTTGATTTTTGAACCGCAATCAATCAAAAGGAAGAAACGCAAAGGATTAAAGCCGCGAAAACTAAGTGAGGCAGGGCTTTTAACTCACAAAGACACTCGAATGAGAATATATTCTTGTTGAGCATTTGGATAGCGATAGGTGTAAGATGTTACGTACGCATTCTGGGGCTGGTCTCTTGTCAATCTTCGAATGACTCTTATCCTAACAGTTTGAGTTTATTATTTTGTGATACGCTCGTCATGGTTTCTGCCTTTCTGGCACTAAACACTGGTGAATCTTGGACAAAAATTTTGGTACATCCAAATAATATGGTTTTATAATTTATTTGTGTTTTTTTCCCCTGATTAATAGAAGAGCTAACGTCAAATTTGTTTGGAATTTGGGACTTTGATCATCAAAATTAAGTTTTCTAATGGATAAAAATGTTGAGGATGTAGGATTTCTCCTTATCAACACCTTATTAAAAAATGCCTCACTTATTCTATATCTGTACCTCACTATTATAATTTTTTAAATAAAAAATACAACTTCCAATAACCTGACATGTTTTTATGGCATATAATCAATCATTAAGAATTACAATTTATCTATCTAGCAATCATGTTTAGGTGAAAGGATCAATCAGGCCACGTATTTTTCCGAATGCCCAAGTCATGAATGACAGGAAATTGCGGTGAGTTATCATAATAATGTATAATTTATTAGTTATACTATACTTATACATGTGAAGTTGCCAAAAGAAAAACGGACAACGGGACGTGGCCTCTCACGTGTCCCTTAGGTAATCCGGCGTTGGCACTTGGCACTAAGAACACTTTAATATTAGACAAAATTGATAGTTTAATGGTAATTTAGTTGTATCATAGTCAACTTGCCTACATCTGTCCATCAAGGACCACATTCACACTTCACTTCCTAGGAAACTAGGGGCTTAGAGATCAAAATCAAATCGATGATCTCTCCTAACCCACTAACTCGATAGCTTAGGCAAAATATTATTGTTTGTTTGTGATCCGCAATCATACATGCACACTTTAAATCAAGGGATGCATGCTGAAATCTATGGGCTGGTTTTGCCAAAAAAACAGTAGTACAAATAAAAATCCCTCAATCCTTGTTGTACACGGAATCCACCATGTGTGTGGAACCTATGCAGAGGCCAGATCATTTATGCCTACCATAATAATGGTTTTGATAAAAGGAAATACTATAAAATAAACTTATGCAACTAAAAGTATGTTTATTCTTAATTTAATAAATACACCGTGATCTTAATTAATTACACTAAATGTGTAGTAGAATTAACTTCAAAATCAAACCAAACTCAATCACGTTTGTATGTGTATTCAAACAAACGGCTGTAACTTTCCAATTCCATCTTATTCATACCGCTAGATGAGTAAACAGCAAAGTTCATATTACATTTAAAAGAGAAAGCAGAGAGAGAGAAATATGGACAAAATATTGAGAAATTTAACGAGGATAGGATAGGATTTGAAGAGAAACAAGAGCAAAAAGGCTCAAGTACTGCTAGTAGTGGTATGATCAGGTTTGTGAATGATAAAAGCCATGGACTGCATGTGGCGGTGGTTGTCAAATGCTAAGCAGCGTATATATGCATTTGGATATGTCTTTCTGCATTCATGGATCTCGTTGAGGACTTGGGAAGAGTCAGTGCAACCAAACATTGGTAGCTTCCACAATGTCCAATACCTCCCATCATAGTACCCTGGCATATGGCTGTTTTCTCTATGAATACACCCCAACTTCCATGTTCCAAACAACAAACACAATTCCATATAATATAACAACCATCAATGGAAAAAAAACATAAATATATATTTATTTCTCCATGATACAAAGACACAGAATCAGTCTAACCTATATTAGAAGAACAAAGCTCATAACAATAATAAAGTTTTACAACACTTTTAAAGTAAACAATTAATATACTTTAGAGAATAAAGTGCATTAATTTGGTTGACTAACAAATCAACCGTTGAAATTGCAAATAAATAAATGTGTATAATAAACTTTGAGTTTAGTTACTATCTTAACTGTTGATTTTTTAATCAATGGTTATTAATGTATTTTATTATCTAAAATGCACTTCCTTTACTTGACAGAAGCCAAATCCGTAAGTTTTATTAAATCTTGATGGCATGAGAATTGCTAGTTTTTATACGTATTTTAGATGAATCAATATAAACAATTCTAATGTATATATATAATTGCTTTCTCCAAAGGAAAAGAAAAAGCATAAATCTAGGACATAATCTAAATTTATCTGAAACTAACCTCATCAAATTCAAGGCAAGGGATCCATCCCTTCTTGAGCATGTAGTCAATCTCCTTTGCAATGGATTCATCTGAAAGGGGTGGCAGGTAGGACAGTGTTTCAAACTTCTTATTGTTGATGGGATTCCATGTCTGTTGGAAGTTTAAACTCAATAGATTAAATCATGTTAGTTTAATTTATACACATCATACATACAATGGACAATGAATTTGATCACTTCACCTTCATGCAGAAAGTTTTAGAACCATTGGAAACAATCTTCCTTTTCCATCCTATGGACCCTGTACTAGGGCAAAGATTTGATGAGTTGGACTTGAAGCCAACAAAGCCAGCCCCAGCAACCTGAGCTGCAAAAGTTCCAGCAGACATTTTTACTCAACTAAGTGTTGAATAGAAGGTTGATTAAAAAAAAGAGATGACAAGGGCTATGCAACTAAGAATGACTTAAATCAGTGTTTGGTCTTGAATGAGGCTTTGGTGATCCTGAAATGATGTGTAAAGTAGTATAAGTAGACGGTGGGCACAAGAAAAGGGAGAGTTTAATTTGGCTTCAAAGCTTTGATTTCATCAACAGTCAAATAGTACAATTCCCTGACTTTACACAATTTTATTAACGCTTGGATTGAAGATGGGGGCCCGCCAATTCGTGGTGCTGAGGAATTTTTACCAACTAGTTGAAATAAAATAAACAAAGGATTCCTCCACTTTTTCATATGGCCTTTCTAGTGCACACGTTATACAAGTTTGGCTGGATGTGGACATTGTAGGAATCCCAATACAGCACACTGGTACGGTGTTTCTCTTGAACATGTCTTATGAGTCTGAATCCTTTGTTATATTGAAATCCTCGAGCTACTTTCCTATACTACTTCAAAACTGTGGACGATTTGATCAAATTTCTAAGAAACTCCAAGCAATTACCCATTGTTATGGCACAATGTCGTAGCTTCCATTATATTGAGTCTCTAGCTAATTCCATCAAATACTTCCCATTTCCCTGTCCCTTATTATGATCATACTATTACCCCATTGAGAAAAGACTCCCTTATCAATGACATGACGTTAATGAACATATCATTCTCTTTGATTTGTTCACACCTCGAGGCAAAATATCAACCATGCATCTATATTGCTCAACGGATGGTGGGACACCATATTCATGCAATAGATATTTGTGATCAAAAGCAGTATGACAACAAAGAAAGTCACTGCATTTTGTTTGAGTCAATCCTATGCCATCTGATTCTTTCAACTGATGCCATTGCACTCTTAATTAGTCCTAGTATTAATGTCCATATAATTTTGCATAAATTTCAATCAATGCGGTACGGAGCATTAAAATGATCATATTCAAAGTCATTTGCATCAACATATGAGTGAATCCATTTTTTATTGTGCAACCACAGCTGCACACGCATTAACAATACACAATAACAGATGTTTTGAGACGACATTTAGCATGCGTCCATGAAACTGAATTCGCACATGCGTTCGTAAAATGTCAGCCGTCAGATATATTTTTTAATAATTTGAATGGTTGAGATTCTTTCTCTTTTTTTCTTTTTATTTCTTTCTTTCCAGATTTACCCTTTAATTTTCTCCTTCTCTCTTCTTCCTTTCTCGTTCCCTTCAACTATCACAGTGAATGAAATAAAAAATAAAAGTGAATGACATTAGACCAAGAACTTTGAACAAAATCAATTCAAGAATCAAGAAGGGGCAATCAAAGAAAAGCAAGTTAAAAAACGCAATCAAGAAGTGAAGATCCAGAAATTACAAAACAGATCAAGAACCAAGGAAATAGTGAACAACCCAAATCGGGAACCAAAAAACGTAATATCCAACGAAGGAGAAATAAGGAATCTTCATCCATAGATCCCTCCATCGCTGACGACCCTCGGCTTCTGTGCTCGCATTCGAAGGCAAACTCCCTCCGTTGCGTTGCTATTCTTGCCGACAATCATAGATCTGTAACTCATCTCCGTACATGAGGTTGCACACAGTAGTGAAAGTGACGTCTCACCCTTCAACGTAGGTGATCGTCTTTGGTTTCGCGCCGCCGCGGCGGTGGTTCTGGTGGCTCCGCCGTGGCAGTTGTGCTTGCAGTCACGCTTCCCCTCAGCAAACAATGGGGGAAAGAGGAAAGTAACAGAGAAGAGAAAAGAAAAAAAAAAGGTGGGGGGCAAAATTGGAAAAGTGACGAAAAAAATTAAGTTTCGCATGTGCGAAACCAGTTTTATGGACGCACGCTAGACGTCGTCATGTTTTGAGCTTCACATTTGTACAATTCTTCAACTCAAGGAAAAAGGTCAACTCCGTCGTTCAAATACACACATACCATTGTGATATGGCAAACACCAGTCCTTTTAGAAATTACACCAAATAAATCCAAAACCAACAAGGTTCAACACACATTGGTAGATAGTTGAGTTTTTTTAAGTATGTTGATCAAGATTCAATTCTTGACTTTTATGTATAAAAATCTTTAAGATTCAATTCTTGACTTTATGTATAAAAATCTTTTGTTAAAGACATACTTCATTGAATGTATTTGTTTTGAAAAGGATTAATCCAGTCATCAACTCATGGGAGATAAGACAAAACAGATAAATCAAATTCTGTGCTTCATTAACCAACCCATTGCTGCAATAATCACGGGCGATACTGGTCCAACAAACCATCTTGCAGGAACTTTCGTTAAACACGCGACTATTAACTTTTATCGTTTCATGCTTGACAACAGAACTAACATCTGATAAATTCCCTAATGTAGTGAAACACATGCTTTAAGCAGCACCGTAAGAGTTCAAGCATTTATAAAAGTGATGATCAACGTGCGGAATATAATTCTGAATTTCTGGACAAATCATTAACTTTTACTAATTACTCTATCAATGATTGGCTTTAATTATTGTTCACTATTGCTCAATAATTATGTGTCAAAATATCGTTCACTAATCTGCACCACGATTGCTTAGAAGATTAAACTTCCACGCCAACAATAGACCTTCAATTCATGAATCAAGTCGAAAAACTTTTAACAAATTGAGAGCCTCGTCAAGTAGAGAAGACTAAAACTATAGATAAATTAATTTAGCATAAATCCTTCAATGTTGCCTACCAAAAAGTATAACGATAATCGAGTTGCAAATTGAAAAAAAAATTATCAATTTGAAATAGTAATTGTATAATAGAAGTAAATCTAAAATTCTTACATCATCATATGAATGATAATGTTGAAATAAATATATGTATTTTAACTGTCTAAATGAAGAATATTAAAAATCTAAAGAATTACGCATGACAAGCCAGGAGGGGCTTGAAGCTTGGGGCTAGTAGCTGGACCTACAAAATCTGGTCAATGCCAAAGCTTCATGCAGAACCCCGCTGGCACCACTGAAGTTCTGTTGCTGGATATACATTCTGAGAAGGTGTCCACAAGTTGCTCTGCAAGAGATGCTGGATCTTCAAGAAATGTATCAATGTATATTTTCACAATCCTTACTTCTTGAGGGGTGGCTCTTAAGCTGTACCAAGTCAGAAATTTCTGCCTGAAGTTCTTCTCTATGTGTCCTTCACACTCTAACCACCTAATCACCTTCACATAATACTCAAAATCCCGATCCGAAAAGCCATTTGCGACACGGCCCTCCTCTTGCCTTTCTCCACTTCTCTTCTTGGATGTGCTTCCATCTTGGGGGCCCTCCCTTTTCCCAGATCCATTTTCTTGATCTTTGCCGCTGGACTTAGATCTTTTATTCTTTCCAGGTCCATCCTTAAGTGTTTCCAACTTGCAGGGAGTATTAGGCAAGCCTCCTTCCGAGCTACCTACTAACGGCACACATTCCCTCCCAGTTAGAGCTGGGGAGTTCAACCCATCATCAGTGCTCATGTCCTCAGTGACTTGCTCCTCTGGCGAATGCTTGTTTTCAAGCTTTAGCACATCAGAACTAGGTATGGAGGCAGTCATTCCTCCAGCATGCTGCTTGTCTGACAAAGAATCTGCGTCAGGAGGAAGTCCTGCACCACCTAGATTGGAACAGTTAACAGCATCATTGGATAAATTTCCAGAAGCAAGCTGGTCGCTATCCTTGTGATAAGAAGGATAATGGTCGGCTCGGTTATCAGTCAGGTCACTAAATGGATTACAGTTATTAGTTTCATCTTCCACTGATGATGGATTGGAAAGGCTGCTACAGTTGGTTACTGGGCTCTGACTTCTTTCTGTTGCTGAGCAATTAGGGACTTCATCCTCGCCATGCTCCGTCGAGACTTGAACTTCGCACATACCTGACTCCCTCGAATCATTGGAAACAACTTTGAAACTGTATTCTGTACCTGGAATTAGACCCCCGACACTGAACCTTCTATTTAGTAGGAGCGAGGTGCAAGTTGGGTCCGTGAGATAGTCCACATCATCAGCTTTGCGATGCCACAAGGTGTAACCAGCAATATTTTCACCAGAGGGATCTTCAGTACCCAAAATAATAGTGAGGGATGTGGCAGTGACATCTTCAAACCTCACCATATTTGGAGCCAGCAAATGTGCATCTGAACACAAATCAATATTATTACATTATTTGAGAATCTAGACCCAGCGACAAAAAAATAATCCACTAATAACTGTACTATGTTTGCATCTAATACCATAGTTATATACTTTGAAACAAAATTCAATAAAAGTTCATATACAAAAAAAAAGACCTTGGAAGTCGGTCATGTCCCATGTTTGGCTGCTGATCCCAGAAATAGTTTTGGGTCCCAAAATAAATTAACATTATAACATGTGGTCAAAAGTAACTTTGGAATCTCCACCAATTATCCAAAATTACTTATGGGAGACCATTCCCAAACATAAATCTCATTCTTATAGAATTATTTATTCTTTACACTCAAGTATTTCAATATCTGTACCAATTACCCAAAGAAGATCTAAAAATTAAGATAAAATAAATGGAAGCAGTAAAGTAGTTAGTTCCATATATAAAACAAACCACAAGGGAAATTGTAAATGATGTAGATCCGCAAGGGAAATTGAGAGAAAAATAAAAATGAAAAGAGTGATTACCTTGAGTTGTTGGATTGGGTGACGAAGGCAAGATCCTTTTCGAAAGCAGTGAATCAAGTGATTCCAGAGCAAAACCACAGAGTTTCTGAACCTCAGGTCCTGACGAAAGCCTGTTCACAATCCCCCTACCAATCTTCACCGGTGAGCCAGTGAGTGGACCCACTTCAGGTTCAAGTTTCTTCACTGCTTCATCAACAATTTTATAAAGTTCTTCATACATTTCAGTTCCTTGTAAAAGTCTTTGGCTTAAGGAGACACGATAACAGAGTATATCTACGCGTCTAGTATCCTTTGCTACCATCAGTTGTTTTCTCCAGCATCTAATACATTTTAAGAAACAAGCCCAGATGAGATTGATCTTACCTTACATATTTCCAAAACTTTATCCTAAAAGGAATGTGGCACATACACCACACATTAAAAGAACAACTTTACCATCTTTTGATTGAACAATTACAATATCTTGGGCCGTAATGTTGAGTAGAGAGTCTTACCATAGCTAGGCAATCAAAAATAACATTCAACAAATAATCAATCTCTCACTTTCACAAAATTGATCATGCCTAAGATTCATCTTGAAATATCAGTCCTATGCATGCTTAAAGCAAATAATGAACTAAATAAAGCCATGATCCAATTTGCTATTATACAACCTAAAGCTTTATGAACTCAGCAAAAAATAAGGGGGGGAGGATTTTTTTTTCTTAAAAAAACAAATACTTGGTCATGAGGAATATTGTTGACTCATTTTATACACTTAAACCAGATAATTCTGCTAACTGATATTTAATTGGTTATGAGAATTCTAAGAAGACTTTAACATGATGAAGGACAATATTTTAACTTTAGCATGAAGATTATTCTAAGACGACTCAGTTGACTTTTTTCCACATTCTTGTCTATTTTGAAAGTCTTTTGATGCATTTTGTAAACAACAAATGGCTAAATACAATCTTGTAGAACCCTGTTAAATATTAATAATTTGCATGTGTAGTAAGTTTATAGCGTAGAAGACATTCCAAGATAGAGGGAAAAAAGATGCAGTAATTTTTAAATGGATACATGATGTCATCTAAGAAGCTGAAAAGCATCAGTATGATTACCCGAGTAAATCATTTACTTTCCCACAAGAGACACAGTAGAAGCCTCCATCAAGCTTGGGACGCTCACCATCCTTGCCAATTCCTGAACCATCATGTTTTAAAGCACACTCAAGGTGGCATGACAAGCCACAAGAAACACCAGGAAATGGATTCTCAGAACTACATATTAACCACAGGCTAGGGTCTTTGTTGTCATCATATTGATGACAAATGCAGCATGAACATCTTTTGCAAAATGCATCTGATTGATTCAGGGTAGCTTTGCAAGCTGAGTTTTTGCAGTATGTGGTATTAACAGAATCACCACCATTATTGACTGAAACGCTGATCGCAGGAACAGGTACATGTGAAGGATTCTCAGATTTTCTCTGCCTTTTAGCAGGCTTCTGACCAGGTGCAGGAGAAGATTGTGGTTCAGAGTCTGTTGCAGTTTCATTCCCCCCTGATTTCTTTTCAGAAACAATTTTTAGAAGATTTTCTATAATTTTCAACTTTGTCAGCCCAGTATACTTTCTCTCTTTCCCCATTTCTGCACACAATATTTGCAAAATCTCTTGACGGCTCCATGACTGCAGCATCTCAGATGCACCATGCGACCACTTAGATACTTCATATACAAGCTCTCTTTTTTCCTCCATACTCAATTTACCACACTTGGAAGGATCAAGTGCAAGGCCTGAGATTAAGGAAAACGAAAACATATATCAGCACATTAGATACATGAAAGTATTCCAACTTTAAAACCTCCAAGCAATGAAGGAGACAAGACTGGTTCTACAAAGACTCCTTCCATAACATGTATTCATGCCAGACATGTCATCATCTAGAAATTAGAAATTTCTTGAGACTACAGGCAGAAATAGTTGAATTTCTACATGCAAAAAGTATGCAATTATCTTTCAACATACCTAATAAATCAATCCAGTATGTTATCTGACAAGGCCTCAATTTTGTTATAGTCTAAAACATTGACTACTTCAAAAATATTACCAAGAAGGCCAAAACAAGCAAATATAATAAAAGGTATACAACTGAAAACAGTTGACTTTACATCACAAGGACATACCAACCACTTGAAAACACAGTAAGTAATAGAAATATAGGAGACCTCGTGCAATGGACTAGTCAAGTAAGACAATTAGGCAGTTGGACTTAATCTCCTTTGACCTTTATTGGAGACTCCATACTCCTAATATAGAACCCATAGACCCGCAAATTCATTAGCTGGCACATCGAATACCAAATTACAGGCTTACCAACCCTCCCTCCTCCCTTATAATGCATCAATAAAGTATAATACACTGCTCAGGTCGTGAATTCTTCGGCCCCAAGTGCAGAATCACAAAAGAAAAAAAAAGAAAAAAAATAAATCAAATCATAAAAACAAAAAAAGAAAAGCAACACAAACACAAACAACTCTTTTATGAAAAACTAAAATTTAAAAAATAAATTAAAAAAAAAAAAAGCTAATCACCATCCAATATTAAGAAAAGGCAAAGACACACAGGAAGAGATCACAAGAAATTAAATCAAAACCCAGAAAAATCAGATAAGCCACAATGCTAAAATACCATACAGATTAATCCACACGTGGATCGTTAAATTAAGCGGTAAGTTAAATCTCACGAGCCTGAACATAACGCAGATAACGAATCCTTCACAGAATTCAATCAGCCCAGTCCAACAGAACAAAAAAGTGAGCACATACATGAAAATTAGAAGAAACACGCATAAATAGATAGACAA
Organism: Pueraria montana var. lobata; assembly: GCA_026413185.1. Taxonomy (NCBI): domain Eukaryota; kingdom Viridiplantae; phylum Streptophyta; class Magnoliopsida; order Fabales; family Fabaceae; genus Pueraria; species Pueraria montana. The sequence goes on along the minus strand of CM048649.1, from coordinate 67,007,935 downwards.
AATAAGCAATTCACCCTCAAAAGACGAATCTGTAGCCATAGCTAAGCAACAAGAAGAAATCACTCAACCCACCACATTACCACCAAAAGCCCAAAACTTGTTCGAACCTGCACAACACAAAATCCAATCCGCATCACGGGTCGCCGTTTATAAAACAAAAAAATTGATAAATTAAAGAAAAAAATATGTAAGAGAGAGAGAGAGAGGAATGAAATATAACAAATACCAAAAATAGATGCTTGAAATTGTAGAAGAGAAAAGGAATCCATGAACCGAAAATTGGTCTCACACACAGTATCTCTCTCTGGGTAAAAGAGGGAGATTGGAGGTGGTGGTGGAGGGACCTTGCTTTTAGAGAGAGAAAGCTTCCAAGTTGTATAGAGAAAGAGAGAGAAGCGTTTGCGTTGTTTGTTAGATAAAAATCAATCAATGAATATATAAAAATAAATAAAAAGCAGCTGCATGTTATTGCTGTTGCTATTCATATTGCGATACTCACTCACTCAACGACATTTTTACATTTCAGCTTTGGCTCTGTTGGAAATTGGAATAGTCCAACCTCATATTTTACCAAAATGCCCTTGCCTTCCTATCTAGTAATTCATTTTTATTTTATATAAAATTAAGTATACACCGTGATATTTGTGTGAAATTTCTATAAATTTTGCTAATAATTCATTTTTATCAAAAATCTAGTTAGTCATCTTTAATGAATTTCTCCTTTTAATGATATCTTTTCATTCATAAGATTTGAAGATAAAAATTATGTATATCTATAATTTATAATCTTATTCGAATAAGATAAAATCATTATAAATAATAATATTTTTTCTAAATATTGGAAAATATATATATATATATATATATATATATATATATATATATATATTTTGTTACATGAACACAATTATATACTTAAATTTCATTTGAGATTATTAATTAAATTGAAATAATGTTGTAGCTATTGAATTGATTTTTGCGGTGGATGGTCTTGGTATCTATATCTAATAGTAGTAGTATCTATTAGGCGACACTGCATTTATGTTTATGGTGCGTCCCACTTAGTGTACCATCCACATACACCATATCCCATCACAAACCTGCACCATAAATTCATACATCAGACCCATATCGACGAAAGGGAGTGCTCTGGCGTGACATGGCATTGCATTGTATTGTAGGACAATATTTTAACCATGTGCTATCTATTTTCTCTTTATTGATTGTCTTTCTTTTTGGCACTTTTTTTTTTTTATCAGTAAGATGTTACAAATTTTATGTGTAATTGAAATATAAAGAATGTCCTAAATCAACATGGTTCATAAAATGTTAATGATTTTTTTACTTTATTTGATACTTAAGTTTATTTTTTAATAACTGTTATTGGACACTTCAATGGTAATTAAGGAAATGTTTGATTTATCTAGTAAAGAAAATGAAAAGAAAGAAAGAAATAAAAAGTGAAATAATTTTGTAAGTTATTTGATATGAAAAAAAATATAATATAAAATTACATAAACAACCCTAATAAAAATGGAAGCATACAATAATAAGAGTAAATTAGTAATTTTAAAACATGAATCACATTTCATTCACATTTCTTTCCAATATCGGATTGATTAGTGAAGCATGTGAATCTCTTACTTTATTCTCCTAAGTCCTAACTAGAGCTATCAAATAGGCAAATCTTAACCTATTTGGCCCTAGCCCACATGGGTTAGGGTCAAACTGACCCATAGGGCCAAATGACCCACATAATAAATGGCCCATTGAGCCAAAAAGCCCTTAGGACTGAGGCCAACCAACTTTTAGAAATTAAAATTTCAAAAGTTAAGAGAATTTTTCTTGTGAGCTAACACTGGCCGAGGTCGCCCAACAATTGGCTTGCTCGAGTAGGTAAAAAATTGTCATGACAAATGTTGGCCGAAAATTGCAGCGGCCGACGATGATCAAAAAATATTTTCGGCCGAGATAGGCTTACAATTGTTTCGATCGACATTGCACAAAAACTCCCTTGACCAACATCGGCCGAAAAACAGCACTGGCCGAGGCTGGCCGAAAATCACCCTGGCCGAGTTGGGCCGAAAACTGTCCTGGTCGAAGTTGACCAAAAACTTTTGCGGTCGATGTCGGATGAAAAAAAAACCTGGTCGAGGTCGGCCAAAAATTGCCTAGGCTGACATCGCCCAAAAACTCCCCCAGCCGACGTCAGCCGAAAAAAACCCTAGTCAAGGTCGACCGAAAACTACCCTAGTTGAGGTCGGTGGGAAACTGCCTCGGCTGACACCACCAAAAAAACTCTCCCAATTGACTTTGGCAGAAAAACAACCATAGCCGAGGTCGGCCGAACACTGTCCTGGTCGAGGTCGACTAAAAAATTCCGCAGTTGATGTAGGCCAAAAAACAACCCTGACCGAGGTCGGCCAAAAACAACCCCGGCCGATGTCGACCAAAAACTCCCCCAGCCGATGTCAACCAAAAAATGGCTTTGGTCAAGGTCGACTGAAAATTGTCCTAGTTGAGGTCGGCCGAAAATTGCTTCAGCCGATGTCAGTCCAAAAATAGACTTGGCCAACATTGGTCGAAAACTGTCCTCGCGCGACGTCATCGAAAACTGCCCCGACCGTTAGCCAAAAGTTGCTCTATTATAGCTTCAGCCGATGTCAGTCCAAAAACAAACTTGACCAACGTTGGTCTAAAACTGTCCCTGCACGACGTCATCGAAAACTGCCCCGACCGTTAGCCAAAAATTGTCCTAGCTGAGGTTGGCTGAAAAATGTCTTGGCCAAGGTTGGCCGAAAGAAGCACTAACTGAGGTTGGCCGAAAGAAAACCAGGGTGAAGTTGGTAGAAAAATACCCTAGCCGAAACTGGCCAAAAAATGCCCTATATCTAAGCAAGCCGAAAGCTGTCTCGGTTGAAGTCGGCCAAAAAATACCCTAGGATTGGCCAATTGAATTTTTTTTTGAAATTATTATAATTTGTGGGCTGACCCTTCAAAATCCTAGCTCTAGCCCTTTACAAAGTGGAGCTTTATAGGTTAGGGCTTTTTTTGGCCATTTCATTAAATGAACTAGAAAACTTAAGATCATTATAGTAGACCAAGTAGGCTAGCCCTAAGACTTAGGACCAAAATGACAACTCTAGTCCTAACCTTCTCTTAAATGATTCTAAACATAGAAAGGAAGACAACAATTCCATTTTTCCATTGTTCCTCTATCCTTCCCCCTTATCATTGTTCCAAACAAGCATAAATCTCCATGTTTATTTTTAAAGAAAATAGTCTATACATTAATAATATAAAAAAAATTATATTATTATCCAATCAGAAATTATATATCTAAGTATAATAAATTTATTAATTTTTAAAAAATTACTTGAAAATATAATTTCAAATGAATCGATAGTATAAAACTTTTTAATACTATCAATATATAGAAATTAAATTATTATTTTTAATATATTTATCTGGAGAGAAGGTACATGATAGTAAAAATTTATAGAATTAGTTAGGAATAGCTGGTTAATACTTTTAAAAATATTATTTAAAAACATTTCTCACTTTTGTGAAATAATATTATCATTAATTTTGTATAGACAGATATTATTTTTTTCTGACTGAGGGACAAAATTATCCACATAGTAGCGGCTGGATAATTTTGTTGGTGGCAGTACGGAAGGGACACACATGGGTGATCAGAGTCAACAGGGGGGGTGCAATGGTCAATTAACATTAGTTGCCCCACAAAATTACTGCAGTGTAAGGAACACAGTACGGGTTTATATATATATGCATGAATCCACCAAAAAAAATATATATATATATATATATGCATGAAATTTTTTGGAGTTTGTTCACTTTTTTCTTTTTCTTTTTTTTATTTAGAGAGAAATTTGTTTCACATGTTATTTGTACAATGATGGTGTGCAGTGATCCTTTCCCATCTCACGCCACTCACTTCTGCAATTGGTCTCTTTACCTTATATTGCACCCCCGACATGCTAATAATGCTTACTTTCTTCTACACTTAAAAAGATGTATAAATTAGATGATCACCAATCATACCATCATGTTCTATGGTTGTTGCTTTTCTTCCATATGTGGTATAGTACTTAAAAGATACTACTGCTTTAAGCAAATTTATGGTTCTGAAAATAGAAAAAATAAATTACCATTTTTTTACCAATGCACGCTCCTTTTGCTTTATCACTATCTTTTATAATTAATTAATCCAGAAAATAAGATCCTTTCTACAATGGTTAAACCATTTAGTCAAATTTTTCTAAGGTATGATTAATTAATATTCTAGTATTTAAATTTGGAAAATGTTAACAAGTATTTTTAGAATACTGATTAAAAGACTAAAAAGAAAAAGATATTTATTGGGATACGCAATCATAATTTTTTTTTTGCATTTTTCTATGATTTTTATATTAAATCAGTGTCCTAAAATCTTTTAAATTTTAGTTACATTAATATTGATCATCCATCAGTGTGTGTATACACACATAAAACAAGGAAATACTATTATATATTATGAAGATTTTATTTGATCGATAAGAAAAAAATATTATAATAATAATAATAAAATAAGGTGAGGGTACTGGTAAGGTAACGCGCCAGATTCCAACCGAATAACAGACTATATAATAAGAGTGATATTTAATTGGCGTGGAGCTTTATGAATGGTCCAAAGAAAACGAAAAGATAAAGTGAATTATAGTTGAAATGAAAATGACGTTTGCCTAAATTAAACAAATTGTGGAGATAAGGAGGTGCCGCAGAGGGCGCCGACGAAATAAAATTTATTGGTACGAACCCGACGCTTCCAAATGATGGGATGGAAAGGCTGGAACCCTTGTTTCTTTGTGACTCTGCCTTTTTCATTCATTTCAATTCAATTTTTATGACAGATAATTTTATTTAAACCCAAGACAGGCTAAACGACAAAAGAGGGCAAAAAAAAATAACTTATTACCAAATAAGTGTGGAAAAAAAATAATTTATCTGCAGGGGTTGTTTTTGACACGTTGCACCGGGAGGCGCCAATTGAGTTGGCGCCTCCCGAATTTTTTTTTGTTTCGTAGCGGGAGGCGCCAATTCAAGGTGCGCTTCCAGTGCCTATCCCCTTAGCTGCACGGTGTCAGAGGCGGTCCGTTCGGGTGGCGCCAAATGAGTCTGCTTCTCCGGTAGCTCCCAACAGGAGGCGCCAACTTGGTTAATGCCACCTATTGGGAGGCGCCATTTGATCTGGTGCCTTGGTTACTTCATTTTTAAAACTGTCTACTCGTGGGAAGAGAAAATGTGCAAAATATTGTGTATAAATAGCAGTTAAATGCGGTTTGTAGTTATGCTTTCCTCTTCCTTCTTCTGCTGCGTCACTTTCTTATTTTTTATTTTGTTGATAATCATGAATTCTTCAACAGTTTATATTTTAGTTTATTATAATGGAGAAATCAACTCTACTGTAGATGGTGTCAAATTTGTTAGTAATGACATAGAGTATTTTGCAGTTAAGGATGACATAAAACTTGATGAACTGAAGGAATGTATGAAGATGAAAATTACAGCTTCATCTGCAACAAGGGTGACCCAACTTCGTTTTCGTGCACCTATATCTGAAGTGGGTGAAGATCCTATAAAATACATGGCAATGGATCTTGAAGACGATGCCGATGTGGGTCAAATGTTTTCTATCATTGCAAAAGACCCAAAGCTGACTTGTGCTGAGGTATTTGCAAATGTAGAAGGCATTGTACAAGAAGCAGATCCAAATGCACAGGTGATGAGGAACTTACTGGAAGGGAAAACAGAATTGGAGGAAAGTCGTCCATGGTATAACGGATTGTATGGAAGTCCAACATCTTCAGAATGGGATAAGTTAAATTTGTCTCCTAGTCATTGGATTTGATTTGTGTTTATATTTGTTAAGTTTGTAAATTTAATGTTGGAAGAAAATGTCATAATTTCATGTTTTTATTTTATTTTGTAGTGATGTTTTTGGTTTCATGTTTTTATTTGATGATGTAATATATATTTTTATAAAGCATGTGAACTGTGGTTTTTGTTCAAATGAAGACACGAAAATTGGAAAACGAATAAATATAGAAATCAACATGAATATCCCACTTAATTGAAACATAACACTGGTTTTTTCATAACCAAAACATAAGATATGAAAACTAACACATTTGGAAACTTATCCAACACATTATTGTGTTGAAATTACAATCATGGAATGTTTTGATTTTCGTCGTCAATGATACCGTACTCTACTAGAAAACGTGGACAGTTACTCCTGTTATGCCCTTCACGTCTGCAATGGCTACAAGTCTGTGTCCGCTGTGACTCTGTCCAGTCCATTTCATTTCTTATTCGGGTAGATTTTGGGCGACCTTTCCCACGAATCATGGACTCATCTGGAACAATGACAGGGCCACTCCTTGGAGAGATTGTCTCATTGTTGCCAAGGGGATTCCACTGGCTAGAATATGCTTCAATAATGCTTTGGATTGAGTACGCTCGATCTATGTATTGGTACTGGTTGATGTTAAAATTAGCACACACAGCAATGACATGAGAGCAAGGGTATTTGTATGCTTGAAAAGCTCCACACTGACAATAACGTTTATTCAAGTTAACTGCCCATGTTTTCCCTCCCCTTTGTGTAAGATGATTGAAGGGCTCTTCGACGTCAAATTTTGTTCGTCGAATGTCGTATCTTTTCACAAGATGAGTACAGGCATCGACGTGATTGTTTTCCAGTGCATCCAACAACTTTCTACAGTAACGTCGGTCGGCCGCAAAGTCAGCCGTTGCTGCCGCACCTCTTTTTACAAAATACTCTACTAATCTGTCGTGCGTGCACTTAACCAAAGCAGTTATGGGCATATTTCGTGCACCTTTTAAAATTTTATTAACAGCTTCTGACAAGTTTGTTGTCATATGCCCATATCTCCGCCCTTGATCGTCATGTGCCAAGGTCCATTTTTCTTTTGGTATGGCATCAATCCAACATTGAACTTCGAGGCTAGTCTCACGAAATCTTTCAAGCCTTCGCTCAAATCGGTGTAAACATGTTGTGTAACCTGCATCAATGGTTATTAGAAAAACATAAACTTTTTGAGATAAGCAAAATGTTTTTTAAAATATAATGCAATATTTGTATTTACCCATTGTTATCAACTCTTGCTTTAACTTTGCATTTTTGAATTTATGGTTGAAGTTGCTTGCTATGTGACGAATGCAATAAACATGATAAGCATTGGGTGGTTGCCATTGGGTTGATCTCGCCACAGCAGATTTTATGCTCTTATGTCGATCTGAAATCAGACATATTCCCTGTTTTTGGGTCACATGTTGTCGTATCTTTGACAAGAACCACGACCAATCGTTTAGCGTTTCGCCTTCAACAATTGCAAAGGCTATGGGCAAAACACAACTGTTTCCATCTTGTGAGGTCGCAATCAACAGGGTGCCGCGATATTTGCCATACAAAAAAGTCCCATCAATTTGTATTATTGGCTTGCATGAGTTAAATGCGTCAACAACAGGTTTAAACGTCCAAAACACGCGTTTAAACTGACGAAATCGGGTGTCTACAAGATTTCCAACAAACACATCTGTATCGTCCAGTTCATAGGCGGACCCTGGGCATTTATCGACCATCCATGTCAACCAGCGAGGCAATATATCAAAAGATTCTTCCCAATCACCAAACACCTTTGCTAAAGCTTTTTGTTTGGCAACCCACGCCTTACGATATGAAACATTATAAGATAGGTCGCTGGAAACTCGTTCTTGAATCATTGAAATAGCCACCGATGGGTCGTTTCGAATCATGCCTACATATACAGAATATTCAGTAAATTATGGTATAAATTAATTAAAAGATAGGTAAATGACTTATACCTAGAATGTGGTTGCTGATAAGGTCTGATGTCAGCTTCACATGATCTTGGGATATGTTTGTCATGAGACATTCATGTCGACCTCCCCATTTTCGAATCGTCCACCTGTTAGTTATGCGAGACAATATTGCTCTCATCCTCCAAGGGCATCCTACTTGAGTATTTGGACATCGTAAGTCCAATACTGTTGGTCTTGTTTCAATCGTGTCGTATGAATGGTGCACCTTCATGGAATAATGCGCAACAGCCGTCTTAACATCGTCTTTGGTATCAAAACATAAACCTTCGTATAACTCATCTCCGACTTCCCAGCCATCACGTAAATCCAAACCAGTAAAATCCATTTCTTGGTCAGGATGATCCCAATTAATATAGGAATAATGCGCCGAGGAAGTCAACTGTTGCCGTTGAGGTTGTCCTATAAAATTAAATAAAATTAATTAAAAGGAAGTTGCATGTAGATGCGTTTTATAGATTATGGAAATAAATAATGTTGGTTACTTGGAACTTGAACGTGTTGTTCATGAGCAACGTTGACATGAGCTTCATCATCTGTGTCAGATGAATTTGCATATGGAATTCCTTGATCTTCACCTCCGTTGTCGTCCCCATCATCGTTAAGGGCTTCGTTGGCATCACGAGGACCTAATTCATCATCACTCAAGTGTGTGACGAATTCTTCGTTGCTTAATTGTTCATGTAAAGCACGACGTCCAGTTGTGTCCACCAGAGATGGCGAACAACCAGCTTCATAAGTTTGCGGAACTGGTAATGATGAACAACCCTGCCCATAGTTGTCATTAACTGGTAATGATGAAGTACCTGCATGATCTACGTGCACGTAAAGCTCAATTATTGTTGCAAACAAATGTTTTTGAAAACCATTAATCATACATTGAACATCTTCATCATCACATATGTCTAGGCCAGAATAAGAGGGTGGATTGGAATTGACCAAAAATCTACATGTCAACTTACTGATGATTTGGTCATTAGAAAACCTTAATTTTTCGTGAATTCTTTTTTTTAAATTTTCAAAAGTAATTTTTGGATTGAATTGAATGCTTCTTTTAGAACCTTCAAATGTAAGTCCTTCCGGACCTACAAATATTCTACCATAGTAGTAAATAAAAGCCACAATTGAAGTCATTGCAAAACAAAGTTAAGAAGTGATAAAAAAAATAAAGAACACTAAAGACTCATTTTAAAACAAGGTTATAAGAACAACAGATACACGGATGAAATTAACAACGGTTGAAATATATAGTGTTCACTTGCATTTTGTCGTTCCCGTGACCTTTATTATTTGTTGCATGCAGGGATTCCTGACCCGTATAGTCATTTCGTTTCATTTCATGTTCAGGGATTCCTTACCCCCATATGTCATATTGGGTGCACAGTAAATTGGTGGCAGGGATTCCGGAATCCTATCCCATCCAATGCGCGGAAATAATAAATTGGTGGCACAACTTAAGTTGGCGCCACCCAACAGCACGAGGACCACGCCGCAGACTAAAATATTCATGAAAAACTGGAGGCAACATTTGAGTTGGTGCCACCCAGCCACGAGGCAACATTTGAGTTGGCGCCACCCATAGCACGAGCTCCACGAGATTAGCTAAAAATATTGGAAAATTGGTGGCACCAATTGAGTTGGCGCCACCCAACGAAAAATACAATTGGAACCTCCAATTGACATGGCGCCACCCATATCCCCAACCTCTATTTATTGCCCCATGCGCGTATTCAAGATGTATCCGATGATTTAAAATGATGCATTCGCAAAATCAACAGATATACTCTGCAAGAAGTTGTTATTATGAAAGAATTCCTCTGTTCATTTTCTCTCCAGATTGCTTTGGTTATACATGATTTCGTTGTTATACTCACTTACTCAAGTGTATTATTTCAGGTTAAAAATATATTCAAGTGTATTATTTCAGGTTATGAAGTTCACTTAATATCTTCAATATTTGTGGGCTTGAGAAAGGCTCTAGTTGTGGTGCAGCTTTCAAAGTTATCGTCATGAAATTACATAGCTCAAGCTGATATTACATCATCACGAAACAATATTAGGATGGAGATATTATTTATTAGCGTTTTTATTGTGCAAGTTGTAAGTGTTTGTATTCATTTAGTAGGTTAAAAATGGTAGTCAGTTTGGTTAATAGTTGCTAATGATTAACAGTAACGTCATACTACTACAATTAATTAAGCACTACACATAAGTATAGGGATTGAAAGACAAACACTAACAAAAACACATAAATTCAACGGAAATCATCATCACCCCCTGTTTGCCTACGACCATCATCCATAAATGATTCGTTCAAATTAAATCCCATTGTAGGCTGTTGTGACGAACTACCAGCTCGAAAAATTGCACCTCCTGAAGCTGGAGAGAAAATTGGCGCTGCTTCCCATGGATGCAAATATTGATTGGGGGCTCCTGGCACAATCATAGTGGGTTGATACGGAGGTGGAGTAAAATCCATGAATTGATCAACTGGTTGAGGAACATAGTAATCTTCATTTGCATGTGCAGAAGATGCATTTGCAGGTGTAGGTGACGGATGATGTTGGGTTTGATACATATATGGTGTGTACTCTGCAAAAGGTTGGGTAGGAGTGACATAATATGTCCCATGACTAGGTTCATCTGGTAATGGTGGCAACTGAATTGGTTGGTGTTGAACGCGCCTCCTACGTCGTTGAAGTCCATGTCCTTCCTTACGCCCGGATCCAATATTGACATTATCTGGTAAGTTGGGCAACTCTTGTGGTGGAGGAGGGGCCTCTTGAGTGGGCTGTGTTATAGCATCAACGTCATCCCACGCCTGCAAGCAACTTGCAATACCAGTTCTGATTACTTCATTGGAGCAACTATCCCGATGTTGGGTTGTTGTTGTGTGATATAGTCGCTCCATTGTATCAACCTGAACATGTAGATTTTTTTTTAAAAAAATTATATAAATAAATGGATCAATAGTGAACATTATTACTAAACACACCACAAACAATGTTACATATATTACTTACCATAAAAGCTTCTCTTGCTGCTGCCTGGGATATGTATAGTCGAGTGCGTGCCCGATACCATAACATGTAGCCTGAGCTTTTGGACAAATAAGGGTTATCGGAATTTGCACCGACGTACACTCTTTGGTTCCTTTCATTCCATGCATTCACGTACACAACATGAGTTATCATCCAGTTCGTGCTTTCTTTACCCTTCAAGGTGAGATCATGAAGTTTGTCATCTTGAAGTGGATTTCCGGGAATATGTTGTTGCATCCGGAATTGTCGAAGGACGCGGTCCGGTTGATGCCACTCAATAATATGGAAACAAATTAATGGCACTACCGAACGCCAAATTTGACTCCCTTGAAAACAGTATACTGGTAACCCCTCATAGTGGGCTGTGTACAGATCCTAATCAATCTACACAACAACACATTGTGTTACAATTTTCATCACATGTTTAAATAATTGTATAGTTTCAAACAACTTACGTCAGTTTTTTTCATCTTGTCGAACTTCTCTCGATATCTACTGATATCCCATCTCCGAGACGTAAAATTGGTCTCATATCCACCAATCCACCTATTAATTCAAACATCAACTTTTAACCATTAAAAAATACAAAAAAACAAAAAAACAAAAAAAAATTTATTGGTATAAATGACGCGCACCTAGCACCAAGTGGAACATCATCAATCGAAATGGGCGAATCAATAGGTGCAATGAATGGAAACCTTTGCCATGCCCATAGTTGTATTAGCGCAACTGCTCCACCCATTTCACGTTCACTGTAGTTAGTGGCCTTGCATAATTCCCGGTACAAATAACTTAGCACAGCTGATCCCCAGGAATATATGCCAGATTGACGTAGGTCGTGAAGCATTGGAAGAAATTTCAGTGGTGCGTATATGCCTGAATGATCAGCAAATAAAAACCCTCCAAGCATACGTAAAATATAGGCTCGAGTAAACCGTTGCAACTGCAACTGGCTGTGTCGATGCACCGAGATATCACCAAAATGCTCATCAAGCCATTTCATTTTAATTCTTCCTCCAACTACATTGTCACCCACAGGCATTACTCCCAATTGCTCTAACACTTCTTCGCGCCATTTACGCTTTGCAATGCCAGTCAGAGGTTCACCGTCAATGGGTAAACCTAACAAAATACCAACATCTTCTAATGTTATGGTACATTCCCCAACTGGCATGTGAAACGTGTGCGTCTCTGGCCTCCACCGCTCAACTAATGCTGATATCAACTGATGATCAATTTGGAAAAACAAGATCTCCGAAACACCTAAAAAACCAGCATCCCTTAACATATCTCTTATCAGTCTCGGAGCCCCTCTCAAACGTTGTTGTTGACATTGAGCTCGTCTAACTCGTAAAACACGGTTTGCGTCACCGTTCCACACATGTTCGGAAACATGCAAATGTTGCAGATGTAATAGTGAAGGGTCACGTGGACCGCCATGCACAATTTGGCCTTGCTCCATATTGACGTCTTAATTCAAACCTGAAATTTTTTACTGACAAATAATATAAAAAATAATCTACATATCTCAAATAATAATACAAAAAATATCACAAACACTTTTTTTTTTAAACATAATGCTCGATGTATTATAAACTAACACAAACAACAGTACCTACATCATTATTTCTATTTCTAAAAAATGTCACAATAATAATCAAAAAAATTTTACACTAACTTTATACGTTTAACATTATTTCTATTTCTAAGTCACTAATAATAAAAGCTAAAAATAAAACATTATCTACATATCTCAAATAATAAAATAAAATGTCACACTAAGTTTATTAAAGAAATTTATCTTTTTCTACTTACTCATAATACAAGACGAATAATAACAAAATTATCTATATATCTAAAATAAAAAATTAAATATATTCCAAAACATAAAAATTACTCACTAATTTAACAAAATCACAAAACTTCAAATGCACCACTTCACGCTTCAAACAGAAGAGAAGAAGCTAAAATGCTCAACTTGATAGCTACCTGAAATGAAAGTGTGCATTTGCAACGTTCATCGAAGTCTATTTGTAGCCAAATTCTTTTATTTAATATAAAACAGTGCAGTCTAATAAGTTTTGCATTCACGGATATGCATAGGGAGTAAAACCTCAACAGTTTTATGAATAACCATACACTGAATCCTTCCCTCTGCACGCTGCAAACAAATTTTCATGCAATTGTCACGCAACATCACAATGAAAACTGGTGTGCAATGCCTTGTCAAATCTGTGCTTTAACGTGTTATAGTGAAGTTGCAGGAACAGCACGCGAAGTGCATCTCGACTTGGCGCCACCCATGGGAGACGCAATTTCATTTGGCGCCACCTGAAGGGAGTTGCACCTTCAGTTGGCGCCTCCGCCCTGCACACCTCTGACACCGTTCAGCTATGGGGGGTAGGCACTGGAAGCGCACCTTGAATTGGCGCCTCCTGCTACGAAACAAAAAAAATTCGGGAGGCGCCAACTCAATTGGCGCCTCCCGGTGCAACGTGTCAAAAACAACCCCTGCAGGTAAATTGTTTTTTTTCCACACTTATTTGGTAATAAGTTATTTTTTTTTGCCCACTTTTGTCGTTTAGCCCCCAAGACATCTACAATATTGTTGGACTAACTTTTCAATGCACAAACTGAAACTGAAGACTTTACTTAAAAGAAATTAAATACTTATTACTTAAATTAATCACTTTTAATCTTACTTCCTTATATTTCATGCAAAAGCATTAAATAAATAAATAAATATTAATACATACATGCGTGATCAAGATTTTTGTTTTATCCAACTACTCTGACTAAAAAATGTATAGTGTGTTTGGATTAAATTCATAGTAAAAAATAATCAATTATTTTTTCAAAGTGAAGATAAAGTAGCAAATAGTTACTTTTACTTTTTCATGGTACCATCATAATTTTGAGGAGTAAAATTAATTTTTGGTGTTATCCAAACATACTAATAAATTGGTACAGAAGCAATCATTCAAGTGACGTTATTTAATTTTAAATCTTAAATACTGAAATGAAATTATTTAGTATTTAGTACAAGTTATTTAGTTTATAATTTATTTTGTATAAGACTTAAATCTTGAGATCAAGTTATACTTTCTTCCTACAAATTTTTCAAGAACTCTGCCTTGTATAAGAATATAGTTTATAATATACATATACATATATATTAGGAAGAAAGGATGACTTTATCATGAGTGTAAGCTGATTTGCAATATCTTATACTGAAACATTGATTGTTAGCTACTAGAGTTGATCAAGGTAATGATCATTAGAGCATTTACAATGCATGATTGCGTAAATGAGTTAGTTATTTTAAATTTGTGAGCCTTACAATGCTATATAAATTTAAAAACTTTACACAAAATTTTATTTCAGTGCTAAAGTTGCTAAAGTGAGTGTTTAACTTAAGTCATATAAAATTTTGTAATTAAAGAATGGTTCTTTAATTGGTAATAATGAATTAAGTAACATTTACTTATATAAGCAATTCACTTAAGCAATGTATGACCAAGTCATCTGCTCCAATGATAAAAAATTGTTAAACAACATTACTTAACTTCAAATAACTCATTAAACATCAATGTTGAAAATGCTCTGCCATTGTCTTGGTGAGATTCTTGTTTTCTGACTATTAATTATATATACTAATTTATAATTGAATAATAGTGTAAAGTGTTTTACACAATTAATGCATATTATTCTATTTTTCTTTGATGTATTATTTATCTCTTTACACAAAAGAATTAGATCTCAAGACATACAAAAATATCAGAATTAAGTTACGAGACATCATAGCAAATTAAGATGAACCTAGTTACATATCAATCTATAATATTTCCATCATTTTTATTTTTTGGAAAGCTATAAGATTTCCATCATTGGATTAAACAACACCTTCAAACGTGTGATGTATGTTCATTTCAGTGATGTTAACTGTTTCCAGATCCTGATAAAAAGAAGAAAAAAAAAAAACTGTTTCCAGATCCGGGTTCATTTTTTTTTTTTTTAGTGTTTTTCTACTAAATATTCTCGCCTCTATGTTTGTACAAAGAAGTAACTTCCACGAAACTAACAAGCCAAACGTATCATAAATGTGCCACGTGTCCCCATGTGCTTACTATCCCAACTCCCAAGAATAAAACCGAAAGGAAGAAAATTTTAATTTGAAAGCCAACAGTTTAACCAATATTTAATTTGATTGGTGTTTTTAGTTTTGTTTTTACCATGGCTAGAGTGTACTCTTTTTTTTTTTTTTTTTTCAGTGGAATGCAATTTATAAACAGGTAAAAGCGTGGAACCCTGACAGAATTGCAGTTTTAAATTGCCGTACAGACAGAAAAATGGGCGCAACGACTAATTGCCAATTACACGAAGTCTTGCTAACAATTTTATTATTATTGAAAAACATCATGAAATGTTCCTCTCAAAAAAAGAACATCATGAAATGCATTAAAAAAATTTATAGGATTTTTTTTGAAAGAATATGTTTATAAAAATATTAAAAGTTACGATGAAATGTATTAAAAGTTATTGTAGAATAATATTAATTAATAATGTTTTTTTTATAAAAACTGACAGTAAAATGTATTAAAATTGTTATAAAATTACATTAATTATATTTTTTTACAAGAAATTTCATTTCTGATGGTAAATTTGCATTTGTATGGACATTAATCAGTATTTCCTTGTTTAAATAATATAAATACACCAAAAAATACATGTAGAAATTTTATAAAATTTTTCACACTTTTTTCCTTTTTTTTTATCTATCTTCTTATTATAGAAATTATTATAAGAAAAATTATGTGAAAATAGCAATACTCTTACGCATATACCAATAATATGTGATCCCATCACAAATATGGTCAAACTCTAGACTTTTTTAAAGCAAAATTTAGGTTATCCCAGCTGGCAGCTGCCATGCATTTCAAACAAGATAAAAAAAAAAAAAAATAGCGTTGGGAGTAGGTAACAAAGAACCTATTTTGTATATAATCTTTGCGCATCTCAATCACTTAAAAATATGAAAGGAATATATATTGTTTATAGCAATGTAAAGGCTTGGATACATTGCTTACGTACGATTGGGAATAATTAATAGTGATATTGTAGTTAATTAACACTATTATTGGTTTGGCTGTTCCATAAGGAATTTTCTATTAGTGACCATCGCTCACCAATAATTATTATCCTTTTTGTGGTCCTTGTTTCTTTCATATATATTTTTTTGGGTGGTCTTTCTTGTTATCAATGATGACATGAAAATCATTGCATTCCTTATCGTTCCTTAAGTTTCCTTGCTATCTATAAACGGGATTACTTGTCCAAATTACTGTGTGAAATAATTAGCCACAAAAGAATTGTGCTACTGCGTGAAGGTTCTTCTAAACTCCAAAGAATTATGATTCCTAGAATACTGAATCATCCAAAGAAAGATAAAGAATAGTAAGGAGGAAGTTTATATATATAGCTCCAGTGCCCCCACCAACTTCAACTTCATCTTCATCTTGAGAATTATGTTGACATGGGTTCTCTGTTGCAAAAATCACAATAATTACAATAGTCTCTAGCTTAAATAAATCCAAATTATATTTCTTCTAAATGAGAAATAATTCATCCATAGCTTTTACAATATGTTTACTGTTATGATACAAAGAGCATTTTCTTTACAGAAATGTTCTGTAATATACAAAAGAACTAATGAAGTCATATTTATAATGGAATCAAAATGTAAAATTGAACTAACCTAAAGTTGGTAGACAATATAGAAAACAAAAGAAAAAGAAGAAAAGGCCGAATAGTCAAGTCAAGGTGGTTCTAGATTATTAGAATTGCTATTAAAGTAAAAGCCATTTGTTCATCAATTTGTGACATGATCATATTAAAAGGATCACAAATCACTTTCGACTCGGTGGTTGAGGAGTGTGTGTGTAAAATTAACAAGATATTTTTGAGTCTTTTGACTCTTCAACATTTCAGCTTTCTGATATATATTTTGCTATTTCCTAAAATGTTTTATAAGCTGAAGTTGAAAGCAACTTAAAAAGTGACAAATTTTATAGGTTTGTGATTTTCCTACCATAGAAGCCATGGATTAATTATAGAACCTAAAAGTAAGAATATTTAGGAATTATTTTTTTTTAAAAAAAAAAATGGTTGCAGTATACTTCCTACATCGGTGCCTAGTTTCGGGTGATATTTGACCAATATAGAAAGCACTTGTATGTGTTTTCAATAGCAACTTTCACGTAAAATAGAAGTCATGGATATCATTAAAATCGCTTTAGGATCAAACCAGGAAGAAAATCAGAAAAGGCCACAGACATGCATGACACAATTATCATACAAAGATGTGAAAAAATAGCTCAGCCTAATTAATAAGGGGCATAAAAGTACGCTTGAAGAGGAAACTTCAAATGAGAAAAAGTAGGCGGATATATAGAGTTCCCTCACAGTCTAACTTATAAGTATAAGTGGCCTTAATAAGAATAATAATAATAATAATAATAATAATAATAAATAAATAAATAAATAAATAAAAAGGAAATAGTTCATATCTACATTTTATATATGTTTCTGTAAAGTGAAAGATTAAAAAGAACCACAATAGAATATGCATGAAAGTGAGAGGCAAGTCGATCATGGTTGATAACTCTCCACTTTTCACAAAAAAGAGATTGAAAAGAAATCCACGCCAAAAATATTTTAGATCACTTTACAGTGATTAATTTTTGTTGGAGAATTTATCTAGTTATTTTTAGTGGAGTATTCTTCCTTAATTACGTTTTTTCTATTCACAAGACTCGAACTTGAAATATTGTTAAGAAATTTGACCTCAATTCCACTTATCAAACCAAAGACATGTTAGTTCCATATCAAATTTTGGTATAGGGATAGTGACTATTTTCAAGATTTATTAGAGCTACACATAAGGCATTGTAAATATAATCTCAATCCACTGAATCATATGCCTTTTCAAAATATATTTTGAATAATACCATATTCTTTCGCTTCCTCTAAGCTGCAATCATATAAAATTACAATAATTAAGATGATAAATAAAGCATATCACAACTAAATGATTCATGATATACATCAATTTAATCAAATTGCACGATTTTTAATCAAATTAATTTCTCAAAAGAATTTTTAAATTATACAATATTTTCTAGTATTATATTCACCATAAGTGAATTTATAATTACACAAAATAACATTAGTAATAATTATAAAAAAAAATAGTAAAAGAACCACTACAAGAAATTAATGCAATAGTGACAAAATTTAGTGACGAAAAATGATTTTTCATCACTAATACCAGTGTCACTAAAGTTTTACTGACAATTTTTTAAAAATTATATGTAAATTGTTTCGTCACTAAAGTTAATTATTTTTGTAGTGAACGTCATATATCACAAATATAAATCAATTACTATATTTGTATAAAGTAAAGTAAAAGAAAAAAAAACATTTAGTTTCTCGTGTTTTAATTACTTTATTTGTTTAATTAGTAATGAAGTGAAGGGAAAAATAAGGTATAGTGCTTTGAATATAAAACTAGAAATATAGCTCTATTCATGCATGGAATTAAAAGTGTAACGTTGTGGAAACAATAGGAAGTAATTTTTATCTGTGTGTGAAAGAAGCAAATTAAAGATTCAAGCAAAATCAAAGGTAGAATAAAGATTACATTAAAAGGGGTAGTCCTTGTCTGTTCAAACTTTTGCACTTTTCATTAAAAAAAAAACAATTTAGTTATTTTTGTTGAAACTTTAGACTTTAAATATAAAGGATCCATCGTGTTCAAATCCTCTTGGTTATCCAAATTATCTCTCTCCTAAGATATTGATTATCAATGATGAGATCGAAACAATTTGTCTACCATGCTCTCCATTTTCTGAAGTATAATGATGGAATATATAGTATAGAATCTCTAACAAACTGGCTATCGACAGAGGAATTCCTAGTTTACTTTTATCAAGGTGAGTTTCTTGTGCTCTATATTATTTAAACATGTATAACATTAATTATTACACTTCTTAAAAAAAAATTAATTATTACACTAAAATTTAATTAGTTAAAATTGAAAATGATAAAGACTAATATAATTAAGGTCTTAGTCATTCAATAATATAAAATTAATTAAAAAAATCAAAGCATCTATCAATAACTCTCGTTACTAACCCATGCTGTCATTGGCTTCCTGTGTTCTAGCTTTTCGATGTATTGAAAAAATTTCACAACTACAGTGCGAAATGTCGTTCAAGTTATACCTTTTTTAGGTGCATATGTGTTCAATGCAGTGCTGTTGTGAGAAAAGTCCAACTATGATAAAAATTAGGTTAATTCCAGCTACCTTCATTTGTCTCCACATACTTTTCCCCTCCCTCCATGGCAAAGACTTCTTATGCCTAAACAGGGTCATTGTACGCAAAGTGGCCAAAAATAAACTGTGAGTATTGTAATTCAATCGGTTATTGAATGATAATAAAAGCAGCATTGATTGGGGGGTGGGGGGTTGCCATATCATGTGGGTTAGCTTTTCGTACAAAATCAGCATCTAAGGCTTTGTTTATATTGCTTCCAAGTGTTACACCAACAGATATAATTTATTAGTATATTCTTATTTCACAATAATGCAGGCACAAAGAAACACAGCCAATTCCCCATGTATGCAAGACAGCATGGAGATAACAAGCAGCCAAGTTTAGGAGCACCGAAAATAAAATAAAAGTGGGGTTAGGGGACAGGAAGTGCCAATTGTAATCATCCCCATCAAAATTAAATCTTTATCAACAAGTTGATAAACATCCAATTAATTAGCCATGTTTGATACATACCATCACAATATAAAGCTTGTGAATTATCAAGCTATATATATAGTATGGTATAAATTAGATATCGTATAAATGTTTACCATTATTCATATTTGATGGGGTCACAGCCAGTGAAAGCATAAGACTATAGTACGTAAAAGATTATTCACATTTGATGTCTCCATGGCCTGTTAAAGAATAAATCATGCAAAATCTTTATTTAAGGCCTTTACATATTAGGGGGAAATCCTTAAAGAATATTAATTATTGATTGTCATAAATATTTGTCAATTATGTATATTATTTACGAAACGTTGTCAACAATTCTTCTAATTACAATCTCTGTTATAAAATCAATAAAATCCTTTATATATAAAGTGGATTGAATTTATTTATAATTTTATTTATACCATCCGTTTATAATTACCATTATCTCATTCTTTATTTTTTTTTTAAATAAAGGTACTAATCTTATATTAATAAAATATGTTAAATTCATTTATTTTTCCTTAATTTTCTTATTCCATCCAATATATTATTATTATTATGTTAATAAGATTTGAAAATATCTGTACAGTATATTTTTTTTATAAGTCTCAAAAGTTAGTTATAAGTTATAACCTATTAATTTATAATTATTATCAATTAATTTAATTACTTTATTTTCAAATATTTTGTACTTAACAAGTCGGGTCAACCCATTCCAAATTTTGTTAAAATTGAATTTAGCTTTAGTTAAAAATACAAGGGTAAAATATATTTTTGGTTCCTGTACTTTTAGAAAATTTTGATTTTAATCCCTATATTTTCAGAAAAACTTGATTTTAGTTCCTCTCATCTAATGGTGTTAATACTGTTAACGGAAATACAGTTTTCAGTGGCTATAAACTCAACATTATTGGCGGCTAAAAACCGCTATAGATTATTAAAAAAATAGACACATAATGTGTCGTCAATAATGGAAGAGACGAGTTTCTCGTTGAGTTTGAGTCTATTTTTTTTTAATAATCTATGACGGTTTTTAGTCACCAATGATGTTGAGTTTAAATACACAATGAATGTGTATTTTGTGGCAGTTTATAGCCATCAGAAACTATATTTTCGTTAACAGTATTAACACCATTAGAGGAGAGGGACTAAAATCAAATTTTTTTGAAAGTACAAAGACTAAAAATATATTTTATCCAAAATACAAATACAAAGCATAAGCCTCCTAATTATTATGACCCTTTTCTAAAGGCCGAAAATTGAACAACTCGAGCAACATTTGACTTTGCTCATGGATTTATACAACTCGAACAAAATCAACTTTCACACAACAAAATCAAATTTAATTTATCAAATTATATATAAATTAGTCCAATCTTACGGCGTTAGGGCATTACAGCCTCGTACTATTCCCCTTCATGAGCAATTGTTGTAATCCTTGGAGAACCTACATATTAAAACTTAAAAGGGAACTTTTCCTGTATCTTTAACCTACATTGTCGGTGAGGGGACTCACAACTCACAAGAGCTGTGGACTCTATATTTTTATTTATTTTTTGTATATTTGCTTTTAAGGTTCTTGCACAATGATTAAGAAAGATGTGAAATAACCTTGACTAAAATCAAATAATTTTATTTAAGTGATTTATTTTTATTAAAATACTCAAAATATTATTATTATTATCATTTTATCTCTCCCCTTATTAATATTAAAAGTAAATTTAAATCTTTAACAAAAAATAAAGATAAAAATAATTAATAATTTATTATTTTTTCTAAAAACACAGATGAAAAAAAAAACACTTTTATTTTAAAAGAGAGAGAGTACGTTTAACACAATCGCATATGAATTATGAAAATCGTTGAATAGCCTTTATATATTATAAGCAAAAACAACATATTAGATTAGATTATCCTTTATAACAATATTACTGCATCACTTCATGAATCTTTTCTCACTTTTTAGTACCAAGGGTGTTAGAGAGAGAGAGAAAAAATAATATTATATTACTACCTCTAGTTGTTTTTACAAGTGTAATGTATTCTTACAATACACTTGTTGCTTATAAAAGGAACTGAAAGTAAGATTTCTTTAAAAAGAAGAAAAAAAAAACGACGAAAGATTAATTACTTTAAAAGCGTCGAATGAAATCCTCTCAAAACTAAAAAAAAAAAAAATCCATTTTACGACTGTATTATTTATTTATTCACTTATTATCTAATTACTTTTTACTATACAGATCCAGAAGCTGTTGGAATGTTGACAAGTGTGTTGAATTCATGCTATTAACACCATTGATGCGCGCGCAAGCAGTACTTGAACAACTCTGTCTGTCTGCTCAAGGGTCTTCGATTGCAGTTGTCCTGTTTCTAAATAAAAATAGCAACTTGATGATGAGCACTTTTTCAGTAAAATATTCATAAGAAAAAGTCCATATGATAGTACTTTTTGGTTTTCAGTGAAAACCAGCGTGGTCTTCTTTTATTTCTTTCTTGCTAGTTAGGACAGGGACAAGCATGCATGCGAGTAAGAAAAACTGAAAAAGTATCCACAACCAACATCACTTGTTCACTTGTAGTAGACAAAAGTAGATAGATTAGTAATAAGAAAAAAAGAAAAAAAAAAAACCCATTAAACAGATCAAACTTTTGATTGGATGATTTGTATTGTACGATGCCTGAATTCCTCAAAGTCCTCTTAGACCTAATTCATAGCTAATTGATCAAACTGAAGCATTTTAAAAATTAAATATTAAAAAATAATTGTTCTCAAATATATATGTTATCGAGACTATTTTGATTATTGACAGATTAATTTAGTAAAAGTATATAATTTTATGTTATGTAAGTAATCAAATTAGCAAGTTTGACTTTCACTGTCTAAATGACATGGAAGTAGCTAATTTAACTAGCACATGTCATGTTATATGGCATTTAAAGTCAAACTAGTTAATTTGATGCCATATTTTTTTTTTTTAAAATATGGGATTGACTCCCACGTAACATGTTACAGAACATATTATCGGAGTCAATCTTATTTTTTTTAAAATAAATAATTAAACTAATATAATAAAATATTATTCAAAGTTTGTACCTCATTAAGTGATTTTATATATTGAACTTTTTGCAATTATTCAAGACATGTTAGGCTTTAGATTTGATCATTTAATAAGTTCAAACTTTGAGTGTAAGAGTTTAGAAAGATTTTTTATTACATTATTTTTTTTTAAAAATAATGGGACTTATTCCCACATTACATGCACGTGAGAGCATGTTCCAATGCGGCATGTGACATCAAAATAAAGTAAAAAAATAAATAAAAGAAAGGTCTCAATTTGGTCTACTAAAATTATGCATTAACACATTAGTCCTACAAAAAATTTCTCTCGAAGGTTATTTTTTTTTTACCACTACTTGTTACTTTAAATATTTTGTCACAAAACTAATCTCCAAATATTTAATTTTCAGTTACTAAATTAACCTCTCAGATAAAAAATATATGTTAGTGTAAAAAAATATAAAAAAATATTTTAGCAACTAATTAAATCTTTGAAACACATTGAGTGAAAAAAAAAAAACTTCAAAACACATATTTAGTGACAAAATCTATAAATGACTAATAAGGTAAACGATTAACATATATATATATATATATATATATATATATATATATATATATTTTGTTTAGACCACAAATATCCTTGAGTAGAGATAATGTATTTTAACGGAGTTGCATATCTAGACTTAAATTCTAGACCTTTAGTTAAGCTGGAACAACCCCACATCATTCAGGGACGGATCGAGAAACCTATTAAAGAGGGGCCATATTTTTTTTTATTCCTTTATAATTGTTTAAATTTTTAACTTTTAATAAATAATAATTTTTAAAAAATATTTACTATTTTTACACTAAAATTGAAATTAATTTTTATTTTAAATAATAATAACTTCAACCGTTAC
Organism: Pueraria montana var. lobata; assembly: GCA_026413185.1. NCBI lineage: Eukaryota > Viridiplantae > Streptophyta > Magnoliopsida > Fabales > Fabaceae > Pueraria > Pueraria montana. The sequence continues at coordinate 66,984,195 of CM048649.1, read as the reverse complement.
TATAATAACAACAAACACATAACTAGTTTTACATAATATTACACTAGTTATCATCTTAACTATTGCAATAATAACAACAAACACAACTAATTTTACACAATTTTACACTAGTTAACCTTAACTAGTATTATAATAACAACATACACAATTAATTTTACACAATTTTACACTAACTAATTTAAAAATATATATGTATATACACGAAAAATCCCAAAGGAGAGGGGGCTAGAGCCCCTGCTCGCCCCCCTCTCCATCCGTCCCTGACATCAGTTGATTCATGCGTTAGGTGGTGATATGATGACGCGCATATAAACTTTGGATAATTAGCTTGAGAATTTTCTTTAAATATAATGTGATATTTTTATAAATAATTAAAACAAAACTAAAAATTATTTCTACAAATAAAACACACCCTTTTGCTTTTCAATTACTAAAATGTCTGTCCATTTTCCTTGAAGGAAAGTTAAAAGAAAAATTCTTCTTTCAAGCTAGTTTGAAGGGGGGGAATTGCTAAATTGTTCTTTCATCATGCGTCAATTAGTGCATAACCTTTTCTCTCCTCCATATAAATTAATTTGTGGCTTGATTCCCCACTACTGGTACTAGTGAAATTAGGATCAGATTCAGTGTCCAATGGCAACTGTTATATTTATTAGTGAGTGCGCCTTGAGATACCATCACTATAAATAACTCTTTTGCTACAAGTAGCATAGAGCCAAAAAGTATAAGATGAAGACATTTGAGTCAAGTTTCTTGATGCCAACAACACAATCACATTCACGTATTCACGTGAAATTGCCTTTGCCTGATGGCTCAAGATATATACTCCTCAGTCTTCATTGTATTGCAGTATTGTCATTATCAATTTACCAATTGTTTTTTTCCTTAGCTTTTAGTTCACGGTAACATCAGCACAAAGATGATCTAACAAGTGTTTACAGCTTCTGTCTGGCATTTCAGACTACTCGGCGTAAACCTTCAGAAGATTCGTCTTCTAAATAGTAATTATGTAAAGCTCGTACGTGTTTAAACCATTTAGTTGTCGTTCTACAAAATTCAATTTCCTAATATGCTTGTTCTTGATTAAGATTACAAATTTACAAGTTTCAACGTTGGCCATTTCTTCTTACACCCCAAAAAATTTCTGCCAATACGTGTTGGCAGAAAATTTTCGGGTGCAAAAAGTTTTTAGCCTTCAACGTTTTGTACTAGTGTGTTTTCTTCAGCCCCTATTCCTACAAAACAATGTGGTAAACAAATGAGATCGGGCATTGTCCACCTAGTTCAATTGAAGACACAAATGAATACCCATACCTGTTATCTGTTCGATTTTGGACCCAGGTCTTTTTTGGATTTGGTCCAACCCAACCTGGACATGGCTATAATTATATTTTAAAAGAATAAAATATATTTTCTTATTTGTAAATACAGTTAAATTAATTTATTTTTTTAAAAAAATATTATTTTTAGTTCTCATAAATTTTAATTTTTTTTAAAAACTATGTTTATCACTATTTATTAATGATATAATATGTATCTAAACGTATTACATTACATCACATACTACTTTAGAATGACTGTTGGGATATAATTTTTCAAATATGTGTTGCACATGTATTTTTTAATGAGGTAGTTATAATGTCATATTATTTTAATGATGTTCTAACACCTTTCTAGTACTATAATAAATGGAATTAGAAAATCACTCATTTTATCACAATTTTATTTTTCTTAAAACAACTTTTCATTTAATTAAATTGATATGTAAAAATATAAAATTGTGCAGATTACTTATTTCAATTGCAGTTTTAAATGCTTTCAAACATTTTCAACTTCCAACCATAACTATAACTTTTTTCCTCACCAAAACTTTGTAGTTCTAACAAACTCTTTATTGTTATTTTTGTTTTTCTTAATCTTAACTACCAATAAAAAAATGTACGAATTCACCATCAAAAGGTGGTTAGTATAAAAAAAAATTAACACTGGTGATCAAAATTTTAAACCTTCGTTATACCTTATTTTAGACAAATTGATCCATTTTAACACCCTTACACTTCAGAGCTTATAACTTATAATGGTATCTTTAACAATACAATTCGTTAGAGTTGTTACATACAATATTTTATATTTTTTATAATATCATTATTTTTATTACTTTAAGTAATTCAAATATTTTTTTTACACCACCCAAACAATTCTAAAAAGTTGCTTAAATGGACTTTACGGTCTAATTCTAAAAGGCATTTCATATACAAGCAATGTGAGACCCAAAAATTTGAAAAGCAACGGTTGGTTGATTGAGTAACCCATTATTTGTCAGTAAGCATCTCCACAACTTAAGAAGAAACAGGTTCTCAACCAAATGGTCCTATCCTTTTTATTATTTTTGGCCCATCAGCCCTTTATTCAAATGGTGAACATTAATTTTTTTTTATTGCCTCATCCTTGTTAGTGGAATGGGCCTTCCAGTAATTAGTTTACGAATTGCTCTTTTCTTTTTATTGGGCTATGTTGGGTTGGAGGAGTGTTCTTACAAAAAGTTTATACTGTCATTTTTTTTTTTCAGTTTTTGAAAACAAAAATGCTACTCTTATAGAAAAACTATTTTGAGGAAATAGAAACTTCATTACAATCATTCATTTTCTTCTCTCGTTGTAATTCTTTATTCTTCTCTTCCCAATACTAATCTACCTTAATTTTTTTTAGATTTGTGCAAAGAATATTGATTTTATGGACCAGAGCTGTTAAATGCAACTGAGAGGACGGTTAAAATTAATCTGAGATATTGATTTTATAGGGAAATTGATTTTGAATGTTTTCCAAGGAGACACGTAAAAAAACTAATCGCTAAACTTAAGAATGCATCCACTTCTCATTGAAAATGTTTTTACATTGGAGCTTCATAGATGCCAACCTCATTGTTGTTCCTTATGAATAACGTGTGATGCCTTTATGTCTTTTCACTTCACCATGCACTGTAGTGCAGCTACCTTACCTTAGTTTGTAATAAAAGCTGTAGCCTGTAGGTAGTGGTCTACTCTACTACGTACAATTTGATGCAGTTCTGGCCAATAAATGTTTATCACCCGGAACTTATAATAGTACTTATTTAAACCCAATTAAGCTTAGTATATGATGGAAAACAACCAAAGCTGAGTACCAGTGGTCTGTGGTAGATTGTCGGCAGGGATCAATAGAGATACCCTGTAGTGCATATATTTCTCGTTTTATAATTGGATTTTCGTTTGTTGCAGAATCTCTTTCAATTCTGCAAATTTCTGGAGAATAGCCTCATAAATTAGAGCTTTTTTTTATCTCCATATATTGGCATATAGATCGTTACGATCGGATTAAGTTGAAGAGTGTCATATTTCATTCAAGAATTGATAACTAGTTCATTTCAGATACCAATTTCTGTTAAAAGAGCTTTCATTTCCTCTTCTTCTGTGTTGAGTTCACAGCATTGCTTAATTTCACCGCAGCATCGAAATAAATGGTATATGATATTTACTAGAATAGTCAAAATCTAGAGACTAGGTCATACATCTAATGTGGTATTGGGGTCTTAGACCCAAAAGAAATCTAGAGTCTATTTTAATTTTGATTCAATTATAATATATAGTTTTATACAGTCTAATAAGTATGTATTTTCACTATAAAAGTTTTTACACTTTTTTAATTATGTTTAATATAACTTTTAAGATAATAATTATTATAAAGATAACAACCTTACTATACATAGTGTATTAGGCCTACTGCTAAAGTAAATAACCTAAAATGATTATTAGAGAAGTTACAAAGAAGATAAAGATAACAAAAGTTATTGCTACGGTAAATAACTTAAAACTTCCATTAGAGAAGCTACAAAGAAGATGAAGATAATCTTCATATTTTTTCATTGATACCTCAATACAATGCAAGCCTTACATTAAATAACAAATCTAATTAATGACAATCCTATATGTGTCATCATCTATAATACCATCTTATAAAATTCTTAAGCCACTTAATCTTCCTTTTTTGGGACCTCTCTAAGCTCATGCTATCATAGTGGTTTGTAATTAGATAAAAGTATAAAAATAATTTACACCATCAATTCATAACCTATTTTCTTATTTTTATATTATCATTTAGTCTTATAAATGTTAATCCATTAAAAAAAATATTACTCATGACAATCACTCCCTCATAATTTTTTAAAACAAAATGCTAACGTATTATTAAGAGATATTATAAAAAATTTATATACTAGTGGTAAATTAAGTTTAAACTCATTTGTTCTCTCAACATTAGGTGTGGGTTGTCTTTGCGGATTTTTTTCTCTTCATATTTTTAGATATTTTATGGTTGAAATCTTGACAATATTAATAACAAAACATAATCACTATTTAAGCTTTTTAAAAATTATACAAGAGTTTTGTGCTATACGATTAACGGTGTTAGGGGAAAAAAATAACAAAGTAGAGATCCAAATTTTTTTTATATATGTAAAAATTGTACAAGTTAGCTAGTGAGCCTATGCAATTTTCAGTCACAAGTAATAATTAAGTTCGCATGACCCCATGTGATTCGAGACACTGATATTTTGAAAAATGCTCGCTTGAAATTACAATTTATTTCCATTAAGCAGTGGTGAATAAATTTTGCAAGCAATTACTTATGCAATTCTAAAGTCGAATTATGAATTTGACCATAAATTCTATTATTTGAATTCATCTTTAATCCTTTTAAAATAAAAATATTTTCGTTTCAAATGATAAAACTTTCATCTAATAATACATGTCAAAAATAAAAACAAATAAAAATCACCATGTCCAGAGAGATCTCATATCAACTGAGAAATATACTATAAACTAAGCAAGTAATGGTGAGAAAGAGAGAAATAAGATCTAGGCAATCTAATTCTGACATTCAACCGCACGCTTCGCCGGAGCACTGCGGTCAGAAAAGCACGTGAGGCTTCATCGACGCATGATTATCACAATATTAACAAATCATTATAATAATTCCTTCCACACAGACACATTAATTTAAAAAAGAAATGTTGGAGAAACTTAAACTTAGATATCGATGGATGGATACTATAGATAAGCACAATTTGTTAATTATGGTGGCCTTCTTGTTCGCATCCCAAAAGGCACAGTACGTTCATCTAAATCTTTCATCATTATATTAACATAAAAAGAAAAAGAATCAAACAAACAAATAGTGGGTTTGGTTGCTAGCTAGCTAAGATACTTCTCTTTCAATTTTAGGCCTCGGTCAAAGGTACTCACCTATGGCAATCGATCGAGAGCCAAAAAAGAGGACATGATGTAATTAATTAATTAATAAAGTTAAGGTGGATGTTTGTATTATCCTATGGCCGACATAACTTGTTTGTAGACAAAACATATGGGGAACATAGATTGCGACTTAACTCACCCAAAAGAAAAAAAACCATTACAGAAAGAAAACAGAAAAAAGAGGTCCCTACGCTCAAATTTAACAACAAAAAGAAAAAGGAGGAGCTTTTTGCAGTTTTACATTTGACTATCATTATTCATTTTGTTCCCATTTCAAAGTGTAGCCTTTTTAAGATTTCGCATGTGCCTGTCAACTTGCTTTGAACACATAATTTTAATCACCTAGGTTGACATAAAGTATCATTACCAGCTAATTATCAATTAGTTTGGTGCAAATTAATCGATCGATGCCCACCCACGTTTTTCTCACTCTAGAACTACATATAATTGAAGAAATAACTATTAAATACCCTTCTCACAAGTGAGTTAAGTTCCAGCCAGCCAGACTTTCATCTATATAAATATATTTTGATATTAATACGATGGTTTATATTTGGAAATAAGTTTAAACATGGAGCCCCCTTCTTTGAAGGATATGAAGGATCATTCACACTATCTAGCTATGCTAATCGTTTTTTTTTTCTTCTAAGTTCAGCTATGCTATGCTTATCTTTATGTTGTGTTTGGTTGTGAGGAGAGAAATATGATAGATGGAAATGAAAGAGAGATAATTTGAAAAAGAAGAAATAGAGAAGAAATAAAATTAAATGTGAGGTTGTTTGTTTTAAGAGAAATAGGTGAGAAATATGATAGAAATAATATTAGAAAGGTATTTGTAATGAATGAGATAGGGAGGAGAGAATTTAATATAGTTATAAAATGACATGACTACCCTTCAAGTAATTCAACGAACCTATTGGGACTATATAATCGATTTTACAATAATATAATCGATTTTTTCAGTTCAATTAATCGATTTTATTGTGCCAACAATCGATTAACTATGGGTTCAAACAACACTCAATAATGAACCTGCGTCGAAGAACAACAAAGGTGGAGTGGAGGAGCAAAAGTGCAACCTTCAACTAGCACCAAGGAGGCTACTTTGATGGAGCAGCTGCGCAACCAAAATGGAGTTACGGTGCAAGCTTGACAGAAGGACGATGCGTGCTTGCAGGATCTTCAACGGAACGACTTTCGCATTGCGTCCAACGACTACCGCGCTGTGCAGCAGCCCTCAACGACCAGTGTGTGGGTTCGTTTCTCAAAAGACACCACTTTTCCAAGCTCTCTGCAGTACCATTCTGCAATGGTTACTGGTCACCATAAAAAAAAGTAAAAAAGGGTAAAGATGACATTTTGTCTACAATGTTAACATCCACCAAGTTGTTATCCCACCAATGAAAGAGTGAAATTTTTAGCATGGGACCCACATCAATAAACTTTATTTCTCTTGTCAATACATGGAATCAAACCGTTGAGATGCATTTCCATCTTTCCTATTTTATTTCTGTCGTTCCTAACAAACAGAGCGTTAATCTCTTGGTTTTATTCGCATAAGAATACCTGTGACGTATTTCTTTCTTCATTTATTTATAATGGCGGGTGTGGGTTTTTCCTGGGACTTCAACGATTTTAAAATTTGTAGGTAAGGCTTTTGAGCAGACAAAGACTGCATTAGGTGAACATATGCAATACCTTAATTACTCTGGGCAACAAATACCTGGGACTTTCATACTTCTATAGCTCCTAGCCACTACTAGTACCTAAGTTCCAATAATGCAATTTGGTAATAACTTTTTTTAGAAGGAATGAAATATATAATGACTAATCTGGGCTTATATCGATAAAGGCCATATATGTGAGATTCGTATGCGCAAACAATATTTACAATTACGTATAATTGTATGTGACTCGAATTAACGGACAAAATTTTCCCTGAAAAAAGCTGATAGCTAATAAGGCTCCAAATAACTAGGTTAGAGTCCGCTAATATTTGTATTATCTCGTATAATTCATGCATGCAACTCACTAGGCAGCATTCTTTGTGAAGCAGATGACATATGCAACTTTTACTTTATAAGTAGTGTGATAAAACACACCACAAATATTATGGACTATAATTTTTTTAAAATATTAATTATACAAATTTCTATAGTAAAATGACTTTAAAAAAAAAAAGCGTACTACTTTTGTATAAGAGTTAAAATATAATTGTAAATTCACTTAATTGTTTAGGTGAATTACTAATAAATGAGAGTATTATTAGGAAAAAAAAAAGTCATGCTTTCTTGATTTTTAAAAATGAAAAATACTTTGAGATTAAAAAAACAAAAAAAAAACTCAAAATGGAGACATATATAATGAGAGAGATATTATGATAGCTAAAAAGATGCATGATAGCAAAATATTATAGAAGCTGACCACACGAGCTGAGTAATCTATGCATCATTACAGGTAAATTAAATTCGTTTTACTATTTAGTTAGTTTTGTACTTGTGTTTAACCTGGCCAGCGAGGAGAAGAGGGTTCATGTAATTAATAAGGATACCCTCGTGCATGGTAGCAGTTTCCGTGACACCTCTTTCATTCCATCATATATAGAACCAAATTATTGGAATATTCTTCTCTCTTTTTCTTTATGGTTCGCGGCAAAAGATAGAAGACATGCTCAGATGAAGGGGTTGGAATTAATGTTGGACATAGCATTACTCCGAAACATACTGTATTCGTGCTATAGCTTCCATTTTCAGTACATTTCCATATATCATAGTGCTTCAAACAAAAAGATGCAATAGTCAAAGCAATGGTCAAAGATGAGGGCATGGTGGGGAAGCATCTAATAAGCGCCGAAAGGTACAGAGGACACTCATCATCCTTAGAGGGTTTGAGAGACAAGAAAAGACACATTATTTTTATTTTTTATTTTTCTTCCTTTGGCGATCCCTTCTAATTCTATTCCCTCCTTTTCTCGTTCCATTTTTCTTTGAATTTTTGAAGTGTGTCTCTAAACTAATGTCCAGTTGTAACTAGTCTAAAAGGAAGGGACCCATCGCAAAAAGTTCACAACAACACTAACAATATTATGGTTTTTGTTTCTGTCCTATGTGTATCATGATCTTGCTAGTTATACTTTATTTTTTCACTTTTGAATTTCGATTATCCAACTTTTGGTCAAAATTGAGCTACCTCATAATTAGTGGCCCCGGACTTACCTTACTAATGTAAATAGTACACAAGTATATAGGACCAATTATTGCATCCTCCCAGAGAGTTTGAGTTGGTATATACATTGCTGAATTTTGGAGTTTGGCCATTAGGATCGTGAATGTAAAATAGAGATAGAATAGTTAATTATAAGACACTGACGTATTTACTCGTTGTATAACAAAAAGGGGAGCGAAAGAAAAAACCTACTAAAACAATTATGTTTAATTAAATTGTGTAGGATCTATCTTTAAGAGCTTTAGTCGTACCTGAGTTCCCTTAGAACATAAACTAGTACCACAAGAAGAAAAATATTTTAACATCATAATTCATGTATATGTTTTAAGAAATATAAGAGTGTTAGAATGTGTATTTTCTATTTTATTACCCAACTAAAATTGAAAAAAATAATATATATTAATACTATTATTGCAGTTTAAAACGATGACTTTTCTTTGAAAAACTTGTCTACGTCATTTTTGTTGGACTGTTATTACACCACCTAAAAGACGAAGCTCAGGGTTACCATCTTAGACGAATTTCTTGATCGATGAGGTTGCCCTTGCTCAGTTGACTATTTGTTTTGATAAGTCGAAAATTGCATGTTTACTAAAAATATACGCAAGCATGCACCGTCATATTCTGGATTTCTATTTACTAAATTAAGAACAACATCTACTCAAATTATCATTACAAATCAATCGCAAGAGACAGCTTTTATTTGTTTATATCTTATGATGACAATTTAAAATCAATTTCAGTAAAAAATTACAAAAAAAATAAAATAAATCATATAACAAAATGAAGAAATATTCACTCTACTAAAAAGAAACGATTTTTCAATATTTATTGCTTCCCAGTAAAAAGTAAAAGCAATGACTGATTCTATAAAGTACAGAGAGGTGTGCTTTGCATGTGAAACAAGTCTAGCCGAAAGAGAAATAGACACGCACTCACAATAAACGCCAGAGTTCAAATTCTCCCGAGGTTGCTGAACGAATATAATCTCAGCTTTTTCCGTGGCACATTAGTCACACCAGATGGACAAAAAACATTGCAACCAGGATAAAGATATGTCCCTTGCCGCGTCATATATATATTAAACACTTAAACCTACGCATAGGTCATCAGATCAAAACTAAAGAAATATTGGACTGAGAATTCGAGTCAAATTTAAAACCATAAATACATTTGTTATTTTAATTATTTTTTAGAAACCAGAAAGCTATTCCATGTACAAACCAATTTGATGCGAGTTTACCGAAATAAGTTAAAAGACACATACCAAAGGTACAGCAATATATATAGGCATTGAATGCCTTTCGCATAGATGGCAAGTTGATACTAACAAAAATGAGATGAAAGGGATTACAAAAGGATATTTTCTTCCCATTATCTTTCATTGAAATGATGTCAGTATATTAACAGAGACAAAAAGCTAAAGGTGCGAAAAAGAGAAAAAGAAAAAGAAAAAGAAAATTCATCCAAAACATAACAAAGGAACTTTGAGTTAGTACTACAGTGTCAGCTGGCTATAGCTACGCTTCTCATGAATTATGACTGTCAGTAGTCCAACTCATTCAAATACTTCATCAGCTAAAGGGACTAGTCCGTCCTTGCTTGGTGCTTTGCATGCTAAAACACCATCACCACTATTGTCCTTCCCCTTTCATCATTATATGTGCACAGATTCTCATCCCACCTCGTGCATGAGCTCATTCCATGCCAAATATTGGCGTTTGAAAGAGACTTGGTTTTGCATGGGATTGGAATGTGTGCAGGGTTGGTCCAATCCAGTTTCCATAACCAGCACTGCTCTCATAACTAGCATTACTATTTAGAGAAAAGATGGGCGTGGCGAATGGGATTGAACAGCTTAAAGAAGACGAGGAACCACTGCTTCCACTTCCATGACCATGACCATGACCATGACCATTACTTTGTTGCTGAACAAAGATGCCTCCTCCTCCACTGAAAAATGCGGCATTGTTATCACTGCCGGTACTTGAGGGGACACTTGAGAAGTCCATGTGGAAGGGTGTCACACTGCTAGCAGTGCCAACATTGTTGGAAGATGGAAAAGAAGTTGTAGTAGTAACACTATTAGTGTTCCTCACGCCACTGTTGTCAAGGGAAGAAGGATTATGGTACCCCAAGATGGACCAGTAATCTGAAGGGTCTTGTTTAATGGGAATGGCAAAGCTTAGGGTGGAGCTTGAAGGTTGTTGCTGTGATCCAAAGGTCACGGTTGAAGCTGATGATGGATCTCGTTCGTCGGATCGGCTTGCCTCGTGGCTTTTGCTCTCAGATGCAGAATCTGTGGAGTTTTTATTCTTGCCAGATAAACCACCAATGGGAAGAGTACTATTTGCAATGCTCTTCACGTCGTAGCGACTCATGTCGAAGTTTGTGACTGCATTTAATCCCCTGAATTTGATGGCAGCAATGTCATAGGCCTCAGCAGCTTCTTCTTGGGTGCCTAATTTTTTAAACAATGATAAAAAAAATGCCCAAGTTAATTTTATTATTAGTATCAAATCATAAATTATTAAAATAAATAAATATGCAATTGAACTAGTGGTAAGGGATTTGGTCATTTGGGTAGTTTAACAAACCTCATTGACAGCATTATATTTTGTGTAAGTGTATATAAAATAAAAATGAGAGACTTATTTCCTTTTCAAAAAAGCACATGTGTAGAGGAATGGAAAGCAACAAACAATAATTGATGTGAATAAATGGAAGCTATTGATGACTCACTGAAAGTGCCAAGGTAGAGGTCCTTGTTTCCGGCAACTCTGCCTATTCTCGCCTGCCATCGGCCATGCTGGTGGTGTCTGAACCAAATTATTTTATTCATTCAGAATCAAAAGATATCCTCTAGCGGCCAAAAGGAATGAAAATGAGGCCACATAACGTTAAAACGTGAAAGTACAAGACAAATACCTCGTCACTCCTCTGTATATAGAGGCCCCCCTTGAGAAACCACTGCTCTTCCTATTATAACATGGACGGAGGAAAATAAATTAATTAAACATTCCCATACAACTATTCTCATATACTCTAATGTTCCTGATATTTCGTAAAGCCATAAAAATAAGTAACTATATAATTTTACCTTCGTAGAGAAGCAACAAACTCTTGCCTGGTCATGTTCTTCATCTCCATCAGTTCCTTTTCATAGTTGGAAATCTGTGAAATGCAGAAGAATAAAATATACAATAAACATCATCCACTCGAAGTGTTGAATAACACTAGAGATGAGAGTTGCATAAATAATACATAAAATACAACAATAAAATGAACCCATTTGTGAAATGAAAGGAATATCCTTCTACTTACGGGAAAGTTGGTGGTGGTAGTTGGACCCCAGTACTTGAGAGCTGCGAGATCGTAAGCTCTGGCTGCCTTATCTTCCTTGTCATAACCACCTACAACTCAGAAAGGGAAGAAGAAACAAAAAAGTCATTTTTTGACTAAAATGATTATCCTTGAGAAGAATCTGAATCTAGGAACTAGGAAATGCGCAACCAAATTCATGATCATAAATGAACAGGAGATGGAAGGAAGAGAATAATTAGTATGTGCTTTGTGACGGTAAAACAAAATGATGAGGTCAATGTCTAAACCAAACCATGTAGTAATGTTGCAAAGTAATCATACTCACCCAAGTAAACTGAAACCACATAATGAGCAAAAGATCCCACGAGTCAGCAATCATTCCCCAGGTACAAAAGCCACGCAAAGAAACAAAAGAAAAGCACGGTCAGAATCTTCAACACCACCACCAGAACCCATTCACTCACATCACACACAATAATAATAATAATAACATCATTAATGAATTAACAAACGCACGCACTGTGTCACCTACTGTTGCACTATATCATCCTAAAACCTAGATGGACATGACACTCGACACGCTACTACACACATTCACTCTACAGCAATCTAATGCTGCTGGCAGAGCAATCTGAACCATTGAGAAGGGTTTTGCATTGGGATTTGAAATAGCTAGCCACATTCTTTTACTCCCATTTATTCCGGTCACATTCAGTGGACCGTTTCACACTCAGTCCCAGATCTCGTGGACCCGGTTTGCGCCTCAACCCTCCCCAGCGCATGTTAGACACAACCCCTCTTTCACAAAAAAAAAAAAAGAGAGAGAGAGAAAATAATAACTAAAATTAGCATGTAAGTATTACCTTGTCTTCCTTTCCTGCTTTGTCCTTCCCTTCTACAACTATTGTCCCATAGATGAGCTTCATATCTCCCAGTCCATCTATGTCTGAAAATAAGAAACAAAACAAAATAAATAAATAAATAAAATAATGATGATAAAGGTGATGATGAATAAGATACCGGGTGACGCCGCGGTAGATGGAGGTGCGTTGGCCGAAGGTGTCGACGGTTTTCTTCGGAGAGGGTTTTTGAGGTTCGGTGGTTGGTTCGGCGGCGAAGCCGCTAGGGAAGCACGCGGCTATTGTTGACTTCAGCTCCGAATCGTATAGGCTGTTGTTGTTGTCGGTGGAGAACTGCGGAAGCTGTGGCGGTGCACACGTGGCGGAGGTGGCTGTTGCGGCGGAACCGCCCAGGAAGTCCTCGAACTTGGGGCCGGCGGTGAATATGGAGAGGTTGGTCGCTCCTCCGCCGGCGGTGGCCTCGGAGGATGCGTCCACCGTGTTGCTGCCTGGAAGATATATAATATTTTGAGGAGATTATTATAGTGAAAGAAAATAAATATATATAAAAACAAAAAGAGAGAGAGAGGGAGGGAGTAGGGAACCTGTGAGAGTGAGAGATGGATAGGTGAAGGAGTGGAAAAGGGAGAGGGGAGAGGAAGGGTGTGAGGAAGAAGGATTAGGAAAGTGATTAGAAAGAGAGAAAGCGAGGGAGTTGTTGTTGTTGTTGGTGTTGGTGTTTGGCGGTGATGAAGAAGAGTCCATGGTGTGTTTTTTTATGTGTCGTGGATGAACGTGAAAGAGAGATTATAGGGGTTTGAACTTCAGTTGGGTTCTTTGGAAACTGCGATCTTATAGAATCTATTTGAGAGAGAGAGAGAGGTTGAATGGAGAAGGAAGAGGTGAGATTATGACACAGATATAGAGGTGGTCTAAGAGAGAGAGAGAAAGAGACTCAGCTCAGCTCAGCTGCTTCTTAGGGTTGCACCAAAACCGAGGTTCTTTCTCTTAGGATGGCCGTAGATATGGGAACCGGATTGCCTGCAGTCACAGCAGTGACTGCATCAAATCTCAGCCACAAAAAATAAAGTAATATATACATTAAATAAAGTTAAAAAAAATTGGACCGTTGGATGCTGACTGCAGGACCCTGCAGTCGAATTTTGACTGCAGAGAATCCGGGTCCGTAGATATGCCACACAACAGTGACATTTCTATGCTACTATTATTTTAAAAATATACTACATGCATCCTTATATATAAGTTGCTTTCAACTAGTTTAAATTTTTTTAAAAAGTTACTATTAATTTAATTAATTACATTAAATATGTCAATTATTTATATTATTTTTTAAAATTATTTTTCATTTTTCTATCTACTTAATTGTTTCTCACATATTAATATCCGGAGAGAATATTATAATTAATGAAAGATATTACAAGAAAAAATAAATAATGCATTTGACAATTAAAAGATATCTTATGAAAAGAGACAAACAAAAAGATAAAAAATGTCTTATACACAAGGACAGAGGTAGTATAAGGAAAGAAAATAGTAGTATAAACTTAAGTGTGTAACTATAAGGAGGAATGCTATTGACATTTTAGATATTTTATTTTTTAACATTTTTATGATTATTAAAATTTATGAGAAGTGTAATTTATAAAAATTGATAATTTTTAGGTTTAAAAACCTTTTTATTTTTTGCAATTTAATATTTTTTTATTTTTCGTCCTTGAAAAAAAATGATTTTAGTCATTGTAAATTATGTTTGTTTTCTTTTTCGTCCTTAAAATAATTTAGATAGTGCTTTAAAAAGTGAAAAAAAAATATTTTGAACAGTGAAAAAAACGCTATCTAAACTACTTTAAGGACGAAAAATAAAATAAACATAATTTGTAATGACTAAAACCAAACAAAAAAATTTGCAAGGATGAAAAGTAAAAAAACGTTAAATTACAATGACTAAAAAGATATATAAACCTAATTTTTAATACATTTCAATCAATAATAAAGAAGATTGAAAAACAAAGTGTAGCCAGCATTCCTCTGGCTATACATAGTATATCATTTTTATGAATATGAATGTAAATTGCCCATTCCTTCCATGCATGTGTATATATATCTTTTCTTAATATATTCATAAAATAATATTGAGTCCTCTAACCGACAAATATCTAGCCCTTATTCAAATTTTCGTGTCAATATTGATATTGTAAGTCAATAATAATAATAATAATTATTATTATTATTATTATCATTATTATTATTATTATTATTATTATTATAAGCTTTTATAGATCATTTTTAGATGTTAAAATATATAAAAAATAAATAGTCTATGCATTCACAATGTAAAGAAAATTTAGACTATCATCCAATTATAAATTATCATGCATAATAAGTTTGTTAATTTTTATAATTATTATTTTAAAAATCATGTCAATATTAACTTTTAATTGGTTGATAGTGTAAAACTTGTTATACTAACAATACATGACCAATAAATTCATATATAAATACTACTCCCTCCATTTCTTTTTATCTGTCATTTAAGGTTTATTTGTAGAAACCAAGAAATACATTAACTTTTCTTAATTCTAATAAAGTAATTATGAGATTTTCTATTTTACCCTCTTTTCATTTCTATTCTGCAATAAATACATGTGTAAATTCATTAAAGATTAGGAGAAAAGTAAGAGTATAATTGATAAAAGAATAATTAATGTGATCTTGAACTTTGCAAATGACAGATAAATAGAAACAATTTTTTTTTCAAAAATTCGACACTTAAAAAGAAACAGAAGGAGTGGATATTTATTATTAAGTATATTAAATTTCGTTTTGTGTCTATTCTTTAAACAATCAATGTGTTTTTAAATTGTTTATATTAGATCAAATTAGTTTGCATTATATTACAATATTATATTATATATAATGTAATAAAAAATATAATATTATGAAAAAAAATATTTGCTCGATCTAAATTATATTTTTTTAGAATAATATCATATTTTATTCAAATTCTCCTACAAAATTTTCTACTTCTTTATAAAGAAAGTATTAAATAAAAAATATTTATTATATAAAAGAAATAAAAAAAAATAATGAGAAAATATTGTAGAAGAATTTAAAATTATTATTATTATTATTATTATTATTATTATTATTATTATTATTATTATTAATGTATCTCTACCGCTATAAATGAGTTTATGTGATTCGTGCATTTTATGACCAATTTATTGGATTTAATTTGATATATATAGTGTTAGAAGAAATTAACGAGGAGGAAAAGAAAACATTAAAGTATAGGAAAGCAAAGTGGATGCTTTTTATAGGAAGGATGGGCGGTCGCTCTGACTTTGCCCAAGATTAGAATAGAAAGCATTGCTTTAGGATAGAGATAGAAATTTGTATGTGAAGCAAATACGCAATAAAAGTATGGGTATATGAGATAGTTATGGGACAATTAATTTAGGATATAGAGTCATATCATAGTAAACAATCAACTAACATCAAGATTGATTACATATAAAATATATGAACGTAAAGGAATTATAAAAGGAGTATAAGATATGATAAGATGATGTATTATTGGCTGTTAGTAATATTTAGTGTATGATTGTAGGGAAGCAAGACGGAGGAAGAGGGGACATGGTGACCCATCGCCCATATCAGGAGCGAGTCTTGAAACATTTCAGTGGCAAAAAGAAAGATGAACACGGTTGGTCTCTCTCTATTCATTTATTAGAGTGAACATTTTCTTTATGCATCGATTCAAATTTCCTTTCAAAAATGATAAAGCAGACTAGCATAGTATAATCATCCAAACTCCTGAACTTATAAATCAAATAGTATACTATAATGTTTAGGTTTAAATTTTAATAAAATACAATAATATTTATTAACAATAATAAGTCTACATTTATAATAAAAAAATATAAGTTAATTAATATAATATAAAATTATATGAAATCAAGATATAAAAAATTATAAATTAACATATGTTTTATAAGAAAATAATTAATAAAAATTAATAAAATAATTTATAACTATTTGTGATTCTTATTAAATATGTGTTGTTGTTTTTCTTAAGGCCATGTCTACGGTGAACCATCTTTGCAAATGGTGTAATGTGAACCACTTTTAAACACCATTAGATTCATCTCATTCCCATATTAATCCTGTGTACCCTCAGCACCATATTTTTTCTTTTTTTTTTCTCTCTACGTTTTTTCCTTTTCCTCCTCTGCTCCAACAGGTTCACCACCCGCTCGCCACAGTCGGAACCCTCCTTCGTTCTCTGACCGATTCGTCGCTGCTCACCGCTGCTGGATGTGATTTTTGGTGAACCGATGGCGCGATGGTGGAGCCGCTATGGGTTCTGATAGGGTTTGGGGAAGAACCAAAATTGATTAATGCTTCTCAGATCTCCTAATGCTTCTCTGATCAGAACCAAAATTCAAACCAAGTAAACTATATATTTGGCTAGTGTCATGTCAAACAGCCTTTGAGCTAACGGAGCAACTGCTCAATCACAAGATGCATAAATGGATAGAAAAATTCCACCTAAAATGGAGAAAATAAAAAGAAAAATATATGCACCAAAGAAACCCAAAGAAAAAAAAAAGAGAAGAAATGTTGTGGTGAAGAAGCGGATAAGGTGACGCATTGAATGATTTTGGTAGCAAATTACAAATTAAACCCCTCCCGTTGAGTGAAGCAGCAATGCAGCATCACTGCATCAGCATGGGCATTGCATTTGAAACGAGTCGCTTTCACCTATCGCGCCCAACGACCTCAATGCACTTCTTATTCTCCGCCAATCTCACACAACTGAAACTTGTTTCGCTTCCTTCCATTGCCGATCGAAACGCCTCATTTTGACACCGAGATTTATGCAACTTATGAACAGTTTATCGAAGCCCAAACGTCATCAGAACCTGTAGCAGCTCCACCACCGCACCACCAATTCGTCAGAAATCACATCCAGCAACGATGAGCGATGGCAAATCTGTTGGAGGATGGAGGAGGGTTTCGGCAGTGGAGAGCGGGTGGTGAACCTGTCGGAGTGGAGGAGGGAAAGGGAAAAAAGGAGAGAGAAAAAAAAAAGAAAAAAATATGGTATTGAGGGTGCACCGGATTAGTGTGGGAAAGAGATGAATCTAATGGTGTTTAAAAGTGATTCATATTACACCATTTGCAAAGATGGTTCACCGTAGACATGACCTTTTCTTAAAAGTATTTTTTTTGTTAAACTTAAAATTAAAATAAAAATGATTGGTTCAAATTGATTTTTTCACCAATACTCATAGGTTTTGAAATGGTCAAATTTTTTATAGTTAATGGATCAACTACAAAACTAATTTACAGTTAGACAAATCAAATTAATCAATCTGATTTTCAAAACTATGGTATACAAGTTAAGAATAATTTATACCAGTGACCCATTGACCTGATGACTTGACCGAGTTGATCATCAGTCCGATTTTAATAACACTATAGTGAGTCACTGGTTGAACTAATGGATCATTTATTGAACCGCATGAATTATTATATTATTAAATATATAATTTTATACTAATCACATACTATAAAAGTTGTTTTTGCCAATTACTACTAATACTACAATCAATATTTGGTGTATTGGTAATTACAAGCCTTTTAAGCATCTTGAGGGAATAGGCTTCTATCCCTGACTGAAGCAAAAAAATTTACATTTTCATTTTGAAAATTTCCCGCGTGTCAAAACTAAACCAAGTAGCATGCAGTGTGTTAAATCAAGCAGTGTGCAGCAGCGTGCAGCATATTAAGAAAGTCATATCCTAATTTTAATTTTTCGTTTCAAAATCACTGATGTTTAAATTTTTTTACATATATTAAGAAAAACAAATATTTCAAGATAAAAGTATTTATCAAGGATATTTAGGACAATATTGGAATATATTTTAAATATCTAATTGAAGATTGAGAACATCAATTAATATGATGATTTTTTTAATGTTAAAATATCAATTAATTTAAAACGAAAGAAGTCTAATATAACTATTTTTTTCTTTTTTATGCAAGGTAGTCCCACAATGGAAAGTTATAATACTAATTCTCTAAAAGAAAAAGAATACCAGTTAAAGTCATGTACTAATTTTAATAAAATTAATTTTAATATATTAAAATTGTTAAAATATTACTTAAATTAATTTTAATCATAAATTTTGTTTTAGAATTTACGAAGGAAAGGGGAAAAACTTACAAAGAAAAGTAATTGATTTTGTCATGTAATTAAACCGACAAATGTTTTTTTTAACTTCTTGGGAGATCACCCGATTTAGTACAGCGGCATCACCGTGCGTGCATGTAACTCTATGGACACGTACTCAATATTTTAGTGTTTAGGTTAAGCAAATTTTCGACAAGTGTCGAAAGGATCTCAGCATGCCATGTTGCTATCTTTTTCAATTATCTCACTTTGTATATGTAAGGGTTTATTTTATTTGCAAATAAAACGTAAATGTTAAATTTAACTTAATTTTATCATAAGTAATTAAAATTAAATATAAAAATAATGACATTAAAAAATAATATAACATCAAATAATATTTAATTTTAATTATTTACATAACTTATACATACAATTTTGAATAATTGTTTTGAATGAACTTTTTAGAAATTAGTCTCTAATGGAAGTATTTTTTAGAGTTTTCTTCGACAAAAAATGTTTTTATATATTCTTTTAATATATTATCTTTTTCAATTTTCATATTAATTTTTAAATTAAATTTTAATATTTTTTTACATTATCAATAGTTAAAAATAATCATTTATCAAAATATAAATTATTTATCATAAATCTAAAATAAAATTTATTTGTTAAAATATTATTTTTTATAAATTCAACTATAACATTATTTATATATTTAAAGTATTTATTTATTTATCACAAATTTTAATTATTAAAATAAGCATGTATTAAGTGCATTGCACAATCTAAAATTCTAGCAATATATATGTAAAATTCATTTCTATTATTGCTATATAAAGACATTTTTTTGTTAGACACATCCTGTATGTGTGGGTAGACATGCATGTGGGAGAAGATAGTAGCTTGGTTTTTTCTCTTTAAAATTTGAAGAGTGTCTTTTTAACACATTTTTTATTGATTAACATTTATTAAAAATTACTATGAAATGCTAAATGGAACTTATTGAATAAAAATAAATTTAACAAAATTTTATAATTTTAAAAAAATTCCAGCCAATAATAAAAAGCGTGTTGGAAAAGTATATTTAAAAGTGTATTATTAACAATTTTCTTTAAAAAAAGGTATTGCTAACCAATATTCTTAGGGCAAGGACACTGGTCATGAAAATAAAAGAAATTTTTATTGAAAATCGTATGAGAACGCATTTAAAAGTTATAGGAGAGTGCATTTTTGTGCATATTAATAAAATATTTTTTTCTTTTACTTCTTTAACCAGTGTTCACTAGTTAGCATTTGAAAAAAAAATCAAATTATTAAAGTGATGGTTTTTTTTTTTTTGAACTGTTATTAAAGTGATGGTTAATGCATGATACAGAGAGAGCAAAGAGAAAATGTATCATACATTCATACCTGGTAGTGACAGAGCCGGCCAGCCCCACCATTGCTAAGGTATGGCCACCAGTGGGCATTCATATAGCATTACTATGGCCATGGACCTAGGACAATAATTCACCCTTTATTGGCATTAAATTAATGGCATATGTCAAAATAAATACAAAAACATGTTTTATGGAACTTGTAAGATTTCTGGAAGCATGTGTAAGAAATTCAATGAAAAAACTATATTTATCATCAAGTAAAAATTCATTTAAATTTCACTTATAAAAAACAAGTTTACATTACCTGAAGGTCGGGTGGATACACAATTTGATGGAAGCAACTTGCTTGTGTTGATAAATTAATTTTATATATCCACCCTCCAAGTCACGTAGAGTCATAGACTTCTTAAATTTAGTGTAACTGCCATGAGTTTACACTTACTACTCCGTTTGTCTTTTTACTCTGATTTCACATAAAAAAAAGTACATGATAATTTAAATGATAACAATTTTTTCAGATATGTCTGATTTTAAGAATAAATTTCAAATGATTTTATCTGCATACTAACCAGTAACCATTCCTATCCCTTTATTTAGTCATATTAGTCCATTTGTGTGTGTATATATATACATGCGTGTATGTTAGATATATGAATTATTTTTCAAATGTTTTAATAGCCTAATTCGCTTATCACTTTGCCTTTCAATCCATGTAATCTTTGAATTATTAGACATGTTAATGTGAATATGAATTATTAGTCATATATATAGATGGCATCAAATTATATTGCACGTGTTGAGGCACACGATCTATACCATTATTGGATAAACTGAAGGATGCTTTCCATTATTAGATGCGTGACGTGAATTTCCATAGTTAATATATAATGACATTATTGTCTAATCAAAATTACGTGAAAGGGTTCTCCTTCTCCACCTAAAGATATTCCTCAATTGTGTAAGCAATAATTCCTCTCCGCTAAGAAACAAGCAAATGAATGACAAGAAAGACATAAAACAAGTGAAGAGAACACAACAGAAAAACTCGATATGTACCGACAGGATCATGCTGGAACTGCAACTTATTGGCCATGCTTCTCAAGCTGCAGTAGTAAGCTGGACAAAAATATGAAGTAATATATATAACCACTTAAAACAAAGTCTACAATTATTTTATGAAAAAAAAGCTATACAATGTCATCCAATCACAACCTATTATCTATGATAAATTTGTTGGTTTTTACAAAATTATCTTAAAAATCATATCAACAATGATTTATATAAAATTATTTTACATTGTCAGTGTATCACCGTTAAACTCTTATTTTATATATATATATAGATTATAGAGAGATAAATATTAGCAATTAGTATGCTTGCTAGAAAAAAGTGTTACAGAAAGATGAGAGTAACCCTATAATCCACCGTATTACATAAACCCCAACGCCGAACGTGCATAAGAAAAAAAGTAGAGAATTTAACTGAGAAGGAGGTTCGTGTAGAGCCATTTTAGCCCAAGAATGAATAATTGTCTGCATGCAGTAGCATTCCCTTCCCGCGAAAAAATGTTTGCATCTCACACACTATTCAATCACGCTTAAACAGCTCACCACGAGGGTGAAAGAAGCAAACAAAACAATGCATCCAGATACCAGCTTCCTCCTTTTCCATCAGACAAATCGAATTTCCACATTTTCACCAAAGCCTCATTAGTCATTAGGTAGCATCTGATATATCATATTAAAAATCTAATCGAATCTAATCTCTTCTTTGATAAAAAATTGTATTTATATTGAATGATTTTTATACTACGTATATCATTTTGATATAATGATGCATAAGCGGGTACAATCAGAAGATGAGCAAATACCGTGAATTTATTTTTTTAAACAAATTTCCCTGTCATTTTTTTTAGTAGAAGAAAAAAAATTAGATAGATCACACCATATTTTTTTTTTTCAACGAAACGTAAAACATAGCTCAATCCTTTAGTTTTTCTTTTTACTTAACGTGTCCTCTATATATTTTTCTCAATCCACAAACAATATGGAAGTGAGTCGGATCAGCCTAAGGACCGGAGACTTTGTAATTCACCCCCCAGCTTTGATAGGAAAGGATGGTAAAGAATTTAGTAATTTATTTATTTATCTTATAAGTTCAATTTCGTACCTTTGTTGTAAGTTCTAAAATAAATGGTGAAAACCCTCATCATAAGGGACCTTGTACTGTGTCTAAACTTTAACAAAGTGGGAACAAATAATAAGTCATTTAATTTTTTTGGAGGCAAATTAAGTCATGAAATAATTTGAGCAGTACCTGCAAATAAGTGCTGCAAGTACCGTTGGGTGGGAAGTTAGTATGAACTGTAAGTGTTATTAATAATAGGAAAAAAAAAAGAGTATGAAGTGCTTAGCACCAGTGCACAAATTATCGATTTACGGTCCGATTTAAGAGTAGTTTTAGGACTAGATCATCGCAGTCTCGATGTTCACGTTAGAAAGTATTTGGCCAAAGGAAAACTAAACTAAATGTAAATACTTTTTAATGTGCAATTGTAAACTCTTGTAATTTGATTGGTATAAGTATTTTTTGTTCTTTTATGAATGCTAACAATAATTCCGTGAGACATTTTTTTTATTGTTAGATGAAATTTGTACGGTATACTTATTCAATGGGAATAAGTGAGAACCATTAAATATAAAATGAAACACACATCGTTTAATAAAATACACATGAATTTCACCTGATAATAAAAAGTGTGTTTCAAATAATAAGTCAAAAGTGTATATTGTTAATATTTTTTATTTTTTTTTATCTTATTAACAACTCAAGATTTTCGTAAAAAATTACTTGATGATGAAGTTAACTAAATTATAAAATAAATTATCTTGATGAAAATATTGGAATTTATGTTTGGTAAATCTAATTGTTAATATAGAAATGAATCAAATTACTAGGATTGAATCTGGCAAACTTTATCTTATATTGTCAGAAGTTTGAATCTTAGAGACACTGTTATGTGGGAAAAGGATTTTACTTAACTACTACCCCTGATGTGAAGGTTAATTTCACAGTTTTGTTTGTAGAATTTACGTTAAAAACAAAAAAATATTATAAGTGGAAATTAGAGACAAAAGAAGGCAACAGCATGTCATCATTAATTAACTAAACAAAACTATTCAGGCAAATCACCTTTGTGTTATACATGACTAACTTGACATGCATTTAATGATGACATAAATGTCACTTGGACATGGCTAAGGGCTGAGTGATGAAAATTGAGATTAAGATAGCAGTGTTGATATTTGTCACATTTAAAAAAAATATATTCGTAGGAAATGAAAATAGGACCAAAAGATTTACAACAATTTATGCATCAAATTCAATCAACTAAGCTAGACCCCTTAATTGTCATATTTTAAAATAGTAGTGTATAAGAAGATATGGATTGATCGCAATTATAAAATAAGTGAAGCAGAATTAGGCAAGAAATCTGGTGGCTCGCTCCCGAAAGGACACTTTGACCCCGGAGCATGCGGACACTTGTCTCAATTGATAACAAAAAAATGTGTCATATAGTGACTCAACTACAGCACCAATCACCAATCCAGATTGCAAGCCAAGCAAAGCTCACGTTCACATTGCACATGTGATGAGAAAAAAAGACAAAAGAGATGGTGAGAAACATTGGCATAGAGATTAGGTGGTGAAAAACAATTGAATTTGCTAAAAATGTGGGCAGCAGACAGGCAAGTCCTCAAAACACGGATAAGAGTTAAAAATGCTTTTACATTAAGCAATCAGAATGCAGAAAGGGGAAAAAAAAGCCTAAAAAACAAACACAAAAGGTTACATAATGCTGAAGTTACTTGCAAGGAATAAAGAAAGAGTAAAGGGTGTTTTAGATTGGCAGAGAGTTCGGCGGGAGTGGGAGTGTGTTCGCATTTGACGCTTGATTATTCCCTTCAAATCTGTTGTAAAAAAAGAAATTAAAACTTAAACTAATAATTGTGTACTTAAAAAAATACCCACTAACATACAGATTTTGTAACATAAAGTAAGCAATGGGGGCAGCTGGCTACTAAAAGCCATTTTTTTAAATTCAAGGCCGAATACTTTGGCAAAACAGTCAAACTTTGTTGTAGAAAGCCATTGCAGAGTGTAGTTTGGGGTCAGAGAAACGAATCATTCCTCACGTTCGCTGCTATATCTTAATTTGTATTTTATTACTATTATTATTATTACTTCATGATCATCTCTTCCTCTTCTTTGTATTCTAGTTTCCAAATTCTCTTTGATTTTAGTTGTGTTGCTTAAATTATTCTTCCTACATTCTCGATTTGGAGAAAGGTCCTCTGTCTGATCCTACATGATTTGAGACATAAATGTGGGTCCAACTAAGGATTCACAATACGTGTGGATGATTATGATTCTATTACAAAATAAGAGCCCTCGCAAGTGTATCAAGAGGGTTGTTAGCTCCCCCATTTTTTTAAGCCAAGAAATATTTTCTTTTGGCGTTTTTCTAATTTTATTATAGAATATGCTAACAGACTATCAATTTAGTACGTATACTGGGATTCAGCATGAGTATCCGTATTTAGACAATATTTTTTATACTAAAAAACTAAAAGCAATAATTAAGGAGGAAGAGTGAAAACGGTGCATCCACATGACATGAGGGTCAAACATAGAAGAAGATGATGATGATATTGCACGTGGCGTCTTGAGAGGTCTACCGTCTATGAAAAAAAGATCCACCACCACCACAGCACGTGACTTGACAACAAGAGCTCTGTTTCCACGTGCCATTTCAGGCACAAGACGAAGAGGGCGGTGGAATTTGTGCTGGAGTGAAGCACACGTGATGCTAGTGCCATTTTCATCTGCCACTTCCACTTTCTAATTTATATCCTTCTATAATAATAATAATGATTTACATTCACAAGTTCTGCAGTTTCTAACTTTCTTTGGATTCTCAGCTTAATATAGTATAATTATTACAGGAGTACTACGCCTTATAGTGTCTTTGAACATCACAGATACCACTCCACCCAGGACCAGTGTCCTGTGCCTTGTGTATCTAATCTTATTTTATAGACTTCAACAGTATATTTATGAAATGAGTTGAAATAGTCACGTCTCACGAGTATGACCTTAAGTATCTTTATGTTTTATTGTTTTTCATACCAGTGTGAATGTTTCAAAGCTTAGCTAAAAGGCTATACACATCCTATACTGAAAACGGTAGTTGTCAAGAAGGGCCCATTACTCGGCCCATATACAGATCTTAACAAAAACTTCTAGAGTAGCATTTTGCAATGAAGCCCATTAAATAGTCACTCTCTAACAAAAGAGGGAAAGAGAGAGGAGTGATTTTACCGAAAGAGAGAAGAGATAATCATTTTCTTATTTTGTTCACAATAAAAGAAAATTTTAAAAAGTAAACTTATTTTTGTAACCTTATAATTTTAAATTTCAAAATATAAAATATTTTAATCATTTCAATTAAAATGTTTTAAATCACTTTCTTTTCCCCTCAAATCCCTCTAATATTGAAGTAGAGCAAAAATTAAACTAGAAATTTTGCTTTCCTCTATTTCCCTCCTCTCCCCTCCTAAAAATTAAATCAAACAATCATAGTTTTAAAAAATCCCTCCCATACTGTCCATTTCCTCCAACAAAACATGTAAAGCATCCTTGCTCATTACAAGTACGTGCAACTGCCGACTATAGTAGCGATAAGCCATTGAAACTGGTTAATCTTCATCAATAAGACAAAAACGCTTCGCACAATAGATACATTCCATATATTTGTTACCTATTACCGGTTCATACTCTTAATATTATTTCACCAAAAAAAAATACACTTAATATATAATTATCATGAGATAGAAAAACCAGTTGATCAAAATCTAGCAGAACTGCTGTTTTGCTTATGTATGCAACTTCACTAGAATGCATACGCAGAGTTGAGCATACTCTGACAAAACTGTTGTCCTTTTCCAACAAAATATCAACCATTGATGATTGACTTATAGTGATCACCTATTGTTTCATAAACGGCACCTTCAACAATAAGATTTTTAACAGCCAGCCTGCAGAGTTGGAATTCAGTCAGAGTCAACAAAATTTGGGTAGTATGAGAAAGAGAGAGAGAGAAGAGAGAGACATGAGCTCATCCACAGAAATTCCAAGATGCTGTGCAATAAGATCACGATGGACTCCCTCATCCCTTGAGCTGAAACATCAATATCAGAATGTTTAGTTATGAATACCAAACAATATTCAACACATGCATCTAAAAAACAAATTAGTGAAAACTTTATTATAACTAAGCTCGTAGGATGGTTTTTTACAACTCCCTCCAATGTTATTCTTTGGTCTCCTTCTCCCTTTCTTTTATAGGAACTATCATTCATGCAATTTACTCTTCCTCACTAGTGCTTTCAATGACATTATTTGTATTTATCCAAGCTACCTTATCGATTTTCTATCATATTCTTTTTCGATGCCACAACAATATCTCCTCATACACAATCACTCTGTATCTTGTCCTTTTTTTGGGTCAGCAATCTATCTTAACATTTTCTCTCATTTTCCTTTTCATTTTCTCTCATTTTGATACTACCATAGAGTATAACTAACAGCTGTAAAAATTAGATTATTTCAATAATCGATTATATGTATAATCAATTATTGTTATAATCAAATATAATCAAAGTCAGTTTTTGTTTAGTAAGTTTGCTGAAAAATGATTTGAATATAATTAATTTTGTTTGGATGCAAGAAAAAAATAAGCTTTTACATAATAAAAGAATATGAAAACAGCTGAAAGGGAAAAAAAAACTGTCAAAAAATAATCATAAGCTACAAATTTTCAACTTCATAAAAACAAATTATTTTTTCAGAAAAAAGCTTTTTTTCTAAATTTAAGCTAGGATTCCCAAACATCCAGTCTTTTTATAAACAGCTGAAGGGGGAAAAAAACAGCTGAAAATTGGGATATGAAAACTTTCTACTTTGAATTTTGTAGGTACATTGCGATCACAAATAAACTTCGATCTAATTTTCAAAACAGAGAAAATTAACATAGAACACCCGACATTATTGGATTTTTACTTTTGGTCATAACAAGAGAAAGTATATGTATATATATATATATATATATATATATAAGGTTAAGGATACATCATACATTATCCAGCCACAGTTGAAACTCATGGATACCAACAAAAATCATGCCACAAAACTTGCTCGTTCACAAGGTTCAAGATGGCAGTTTACCAACTTGTGCTGTGTATAATCACTAGAAAGTGGAAGCAGACCACTCCTTAACATGCATTTTCAATCTGTAGAATGCAGTTAGTTACATGTTCAACAAGAGCCAAACAGGTAACATTAAATAAAATCACTTTAAAAAAAATACCTGTTTGCAGGAAGATGCAAAAATTCTAAGACCAATTCTTCAACACCATTCTGACCATTGATATGTTGATCAAAGAACTGCAAATAACAAGTAGCAAACCAATGAGGATATCAAATGAAAATGAAGCAAAAACAGAAAAGTATGGTTCACTTTCTTACCTGATTTGTTGGTGGAACAGCTTGAGCTTGATAACCTATTGTGGGAGTAATTGGTGAGGAATGTTGCTGATTAGGGACCACATGAAACATTAGCATACACACAAACAAATGGTACAGACTATTAAAATTTATAACCACATATGCACATCATATCACATCAAATTCAAACACAATTTACAATTTTTAATACCCGTATTCTGGAATTGTAGAGATGCACATATATGCAATCGATGAAATGACTAGCAATCTCGTTAAAGTCAGTAACAGGCCTGAAAATGACACAACGCTCAATTGGTAGTGGGAATCAATGAATACGCGTACTTAAGGTGTGTAGATCGCGTGTTCGATTCCCGCGGAAGGCAAAAACCCTGTCACACATCAGGGAAGACCATGAGGACAGTGCATGGGAAAGCTCTTGAGGCACAATAGAGATAGTCCATGGCTGTTACAAAAAAAAGCGCCTTTTTTGTAACAGCCATGGACTATCTCTATTGTGCCTCAAGAGCTTTCCCATGCACTGTCCTCATGGTCTTCCCTGGTGTGCGATAGGGTTTTTGCCTTCCGCAAGAATCGAACACACAACGGTGAGGTAAAATATTGAACTATATGCAAAAATAATAGGTCTACCCCACCAATCACTAATAACTGGGGCAAGAAGAAAACTAGCCTTGGTAATAGTTGTGACAATGATAGATATCCAAGACAATTTAAAATATTGAACAGCTAAAATAATAAAAAATCAAAAGGTATTTATATCATACCTATAAGAGAAAACATTTAAGGTCCTTTTACCCTGAAAATGTTTCAATTGTCCATGGAGCCTCGCATACATTCCATCCCTAATAATGAAACTAGAATATTAGTACACAGTATATGAAATAAATTGTCTGAAAATAGAAGAAAATACACATGTGGCAACAAACAACAACACTACAAAACATGAGCAAAACGATAAGTCGTGTGTGTATCTACTTATTTCCTGCAGAAAAAATAAATAAAATGATCATATCTATGTATCTTTTTCTTTTATGAAAAACATTTATTTCGGCAGTAACATGTATTTCAAAACATATTTATCAAATAAAAACATATAGTATTTAGAAGAAGAATCTGTTGAAAAAACAGGGAAAGGGATTAAAACCATTATCAATCAAGTAAATATAGTATTAAGGTCTTGTTTGAATAAACTTTTCAATAAACACCTATAAGAGAATAAAATAAGAGAGTAAAAAGAATTTAACCTCTTTTATATGATAAAATTAACTTGTGCGTACGTTAAAATTTGTTTTTGGAAAAGTTAAATAAAAGAACTTTAATACGTTAACTTATGCATAAGCTAATTTTAACTTATGCAAGAAGCTTAATTCATTTTACCTTCTTGATTTCTTTTCTTATAAGTATTTATTGAGAATTTTATTCAAACCGGACCTAAATACAAAATGAAAATCTATGCAGGAAATGCAATTTAGCAGTAGAGCATACAAGATAGCCTCTGCTTCATTTGTATCAGCAGCTTCATGAAGCCTGCAAGTAAAAAAGAAGTCATCACTTCCAAAAGTAAATGGTATAAAAGAAAAAAAATTAAAACAAACTATTAGTGCAGAAAAGATAAGACAAATTTAACGACAATCACCATTTATTACACTCAATCCTCCCAGTACCATCATCAAGCACAAAAGTAACATTAGTAATTCGTCCAGCTTTGTTGGACACCCTCCCTACAAGAGTGACCTGGATTCAAATTGTCAGGACAAGAGAACCCACAAAACCCTGCCCAAATTCACAAACTAAGATTCAAGGAGAACGCACATTGCTAACGTCCACACCGTCAACAATCAAGTTGATTTTATCATCGCTTGACTGAATCGCATTGTATATCTGCTTCACTGTCAGAGGAAGCAAGGACTGAGCTTCGTGATTCTACAAAACAACAATAAATAATTAAATAGAACATAAAACCACACATTGTTTCCATCTTATTTTCTCAAAACACTTGCAATTGAAAGAAGAGCAAAACACCGGGGGGTTGTGATTATTATGAAAAGAAAAAGAGGGAGAAGGGACCTTGGAAGGAACTAACGAAGGGTCAGGGCCCTGGGTGGTCTGAGAAGGCATGAATCCACCGCCGGAGAAGGCTGCATTGCCGTCGAACTGGCTTGGACTCGAATACATGTTTCTTCACTTGCAGAATCAAAATGCATAACAAATTTTTAATTTCACAAAATTTGGTGTGCTTACTGTAATTGAAACATAGATATACAAACAAAACCATTTCTTACTGTAATTTCCCAATCTTTAAACGTCATTAAATTTTAGTTTTCCAGCCTAGTTAATTGTGAGATTTGCGTATTCAGGAATCAAATATACTCAATGATACCTAAATATGTGCCCAAATACAAGATACAACTTTTTTCTAATTTTCTTCTAATCAATCACACAATCATCCAACAAATCAATAACATCCAGCAGTCCAACACAGAATTAACAATTCAGTGCTAAAACAGAAAAAGGATATAACAAAAACGAAAGGAATCAAACACTAAGAAGAAAACCTAAGAACCAAACCCTAGAAAGGGAGAGAGACGAACCAGAGAGAAAGCTCGAGGTTGCTGCGAGAACGAGAGAGAAACGTGAGCGCCAGAGCCAGAGCAAGAGCGCGAGAATGAATTTTCAAATGAGCCGCGCTTAATAGTGGTACGAGACGAAGTGTGTTACGGAAGTGTTTCAACCCATTAAATGCTTTGGCGGAATCCGCGGTGGAGTAAAAATATATGAAAGAGTTACCTTGAGAGAGATAAGAAGA
Source organism: Pueraria montana var. lobata (assembly GCA_026413185.1). Lineage (NCBI taxonomy): Eukaryota > Viridiplantae > Streptophyta > Magnoliopsida > Fabales > Fabaceae > Pueraria > Pueraria montana. Next base: position 66,953,548 of record CM048649.1, on the reverse strand, counting down.
AGAGACAAATGTTCATGTGATGCGACAGGAAATAAGAAATAAAGAGAAATGAAAGAGGTTCACAGAGTGTTTATAAATTACATGGACCGATAATTAAAATTATTTTATATTATTATTTAATTATAAATAATCGTTTAAATAATTTTTAAGATAATTATTATTTTACAAAGTTTGTGCATACTTTTTTTTTTCTTATAAATAATAAATGTTCAAATATTATCACTCAAGAGAAAATAAATATTTTCAAATAATGACACTCTTTAGCATTTGTGCAAAGATAGGTGTTAACAACATATTTTTTAACATACTCTTTGATCGGTTGAAATTTTTTAAAAATCATAAAAAATTGTGGGCCTCACAATTTATTTAAAGACTGTCTCTAATAACTTTATAGTTTCAATAAATTTTAATTAATAATAAAGTGTGTGTTAAAAAGTGTTACTAGCACTCTTCTTTATGCAAAAGAGTTTTGTATCCTTTGGCATTTTCCTTTTCAAATTCTTACATTTTACAAAGAATTTAGAATTACATAATTTTTAGTTGATTGAACTTTTTTTTAAAATTTGTTAATCTCTTTATAATTCTTAATTTGTGATTTTTGTTTCTCAAGTTTTAATTTCACAATTTTAATCTTCCAATTTTTAAAAAGCCTCAATTTTAGCCTAGTCATTAAATTTCATCCATTAACCATTTATTAAACGTTGACTCATAGTCATAACTTGACATTGGTGAGGTGACGAAGCAAATAAAGTCAGCTTAATTATATTTAGGGTAAAATATGTTTTTGGTCCATGTACTTTAAAAAAACTTAATTTTAGTTCCTGTATTTTTGAATCAAATCATTTTAGTTCTCAAACTTTGTAAAACACTTGTTTTTAGTTTCTCTTCTCTAATGGTGTTAATACTGTTAACGGAAATACAGTTTTCGATGGCTATAAATTGCCACAAAATACATGTTTTATGACAGTTTTTAGCCACCAATGATGTTGAGTTTAAATATATGATGAATGTGTATTTTGTGGCGGTTTAGAGGGGAATGACTAAAAGCAAGTGTTTTTTAAAGTTTGAAGACTAAATGGTTGATTCGAAAATACAGGCACTAAAACCAAGTTTTCTGAAAGTACAGGGACCAAAAACATATTTTATCCTTATATTTATAGTCCTCCTATAATTTTCAATTTGCGAGTTTAGTCCTATAATTGCACAAATTTAATCTCCTAATTTTTCAGCTTAAACAATTGTGAAAAAGGGTTATGCACTAACAGTGTAAAATAATTTTACGCCGTTATCAAATCACAACCCACCATGTATGGTAAGTTTTTTAACTTTTACAAAATTATCTTAAAAGTCACACTAACGGTGACTTGTGATTGGATGACCGTATAAAACTTTTTTACACCGTTAGTGCATCACCATTAAACTCTAAGCAAATTTGGTCTATCTATTACTATTAGTTGACTACTAATTATTTATCAAATATTTTTATTTTAATCATATACAAATTTATATCTAAACTATGTAAAATATAAAATGAAAATGAAAATATTTAATTATAATTCAATAAATAAGTTTGAAAAGTAACTTATGAAAATTGTGATTTTCTTGTGAATTTTTCTACAAATTTGGTAAAAATATAATTATTTCTTTATAGAATTAGATGGTTATGCACTTATAGTGTAAAGTAATTTTATATTGTCAATTAATCACAAATCACCGTTGATATAATTTTTAAAATAATTAATGTATTGTATGTCTTATAATACGTCGTGCTACCCTTTACCGGGAGTCGATGACTATTCATAGCTATTACTTTGATATCAAGAAGAATTTGACCCAATGTTTTTTCTTTTTTTATTACTTTGATATCAAGAAGAATTTGACCCAATGTTTTTTCTTTTTTTATCAGTAGGAATCGAAGACAGTACCAAAGGATTTACAACACTCACGCACCCTGCTCAACCAATTGAGTTAAACCCCTTTGGTTGACCCAATGCTTTATTTCTATCCTAGTTGATCCCGATTCAACATTAAAAGTATATTAATTTTAAGTGCATATCCTATTTTATTTTATTTTTTTAAAATCATAAAAGACGGTTAACAAATCTTAACAAAAATGTTTTAGAGTAGCATTTTGCAATGAATCCCATTAACTACTCACTCTCTAAAGCATCCTTGCTTAGGGGTGTGCAAAAAAACGGTTTGAACCAAACCGATTTTGAACCGAACCGGTTTGGAGTCGAACCGGTTTCTTAAAACGAACTGAATTGGTTTTCAAAACAAGTTCAGTTCGAACCAAACTGTTTTTGTAAACCAATTCGGTTCACTTAATAGTCGAATTGTTTTTCTTTATTACTTAGATATATTTTAAAATCAATTTGGAACAGGTTTGGGACCGGTTCAGTTCTTAAACCGGTTCAAAACCAGTTCAATTCAGAATCGGTTCTTTAAAAACAATTTGGTTCCGAACCGATTCAACAAACCAGTTCACAAATTTGGATTTAAGAACCGAATTTGTTAAAACGGTTCGGTTTGGTTCAGGTTCAGTTTTTTTACCGAATCGATTTTTGCACACCCCTATCCTTGCTCATTACAAGTATGTGCCGCTGCCGACTATAATAACGATAAGCCATTGGAACTAATTAATCTTCATCAATAAGACAAAAACGCTTCGCACAATAGATACATTCCATATTTTTGTTACCTATTACCGGTTCATACTCTTAGTACATAAATTTCACCAAAAAAAAAATACACTTAATATATAATTATCATGAGATAAAAAAAACAAGTTGATCAAAATCTAGCAGAACTGCTGTTTTGCTTATGTATGTAGCATCACTAGAATGCATACGCAGAGTTTGTCCTTATCCAACAAGATATCAAGCATTGACGGCTGACTTATAGTGATCACCTATGGTTTCATAAACGGAACCTTCATTAATAAGATTTTCAATAGCCAGCCTGCAGAGTATGGAATTCAATCAGAGTCAACAAAAGTTGGATAGTATGAGAGAGAGAGAGAGAGAAGAGAGAGAGAGAGAGAGAAGAGAGAGACATGAGCTTATCAAAAGAAATTCCAAGATGCTGTGCAATAAGATCACGATGGACTCCCTCATTCCTTGAGCTGAAACATCAATATCAGAATGTTAGAACCGTTTGCAACCTTTCTCCAATTTGAACAACCAAAAAATTCCTTATTCTACTTCTAGACAATGCCTAGGTTTTGCAATATTTAAGATATGTGTGGACAGGCATGCATGTAAAAATCACAGATAAACCTTAACATTCAGGAAAAACAAAGGCACCAAGAAGGGAGTTCGTTACATGTTCAACAAGAGCCAAATAATAGGTAACATTAATTAAAATCACTCAAAAGGAAAAATACATGTTTGCTTGCAAAAATTCTGAGACCATAGCTTCATCACTCTTCTGACCATTGATATGTTGACCAGAGAACTACAAATAAAAAGTAGCAAATCACTGAGGATATCGAATAAAAATTATGAAACAAAAAACAGAAAATTATGGTTCACTTTTCTTACCTGATCTGATAGTGGAACAGCTTGAGCTTGGTAACCTTTTGTGGGAGTAATTGGTGTGGAATTCACAACTTGCTGATTACGGACCCTAGTCTGAAGATGTTACCACGTGAAAAATTAATACACACATGCACACACTTACATTAATGGTACATACTTATTACTTAAAATTCATAATCATATATGCACATGTCAAACTTAAAACATAAAATTTGCAATTTCTTAACTTCTAATACCTGTAACCTGGAATTATAGAGATGCACATATATGCAATCGATGAAATGACTGGCAATCTCATTAAAGTCAGTGACAGGCCTGAAAATGGCACAACGGAGTGAAGTAAAATATTGAACTGTAAGCAAAATAATAGGTCTGCCCCGACATTCACTAATCACTGAGACAACGGGATAGTCTTGGTAAATAGCTGTGATATTGAAACATGTCCAAGACAAATTAAAATATTGAACTATTAAAATAAAAAGTGAAAGGTAAACTTCATAACATACCTAAAAGAGAAAACATTTAAGATCTTTTTACCCTGAAATGCTTTCAAGACTCCATAGAGCCTCATATACATTCCGTCCCTAGTAATGAAACTAGAATATTAGTACATACAGTATGAAATAAATTTTCTGAAAAAAAAAATTCACAGGTGGCAACAACAACACTAGAAACCACCTCAAAGCAAAATCATCAATTGTGTGTATATCTGCTTATTTTCCCGCAGGAAAATAAACAAAATGATCATATTTCTATATCCTTTTCTTCTGTGAAAATATTCTATTTCAGGTCATTCTTCTCTATATTTAGAGATAAAGGTTAAAAACCAATTAAGTAAATATAGTATTAAAGTCCCATTTGAATAAACTTCTAAGTAAGCACTTGTAAAAATAGAAAATAAGAAGAAAAAAAATTATGCTTTTCTTATAAGTTAAAATTAACTTATGAATAAGTTAGAATCAATTTTTGAAAAAAATAAATGAGAGAATTTTTATAAATTCTTATATACTACTATAAGTTAATTTTAACTTATATAAAGAAGAAGTTTAATTCATTTTATCTTGTTATTTTCTTCTTTTATAAATGTTTGTTCAAGGCATAAGTGCAAAATGAAAACCAATGCAGGAAATACAATATAGTAGTAACATACAAGATACCATCAGCTTCATTTGTATCAAATGCTTCCTGAAGCCTGCACATAAACAATAACTCATAATTTACAAAAGTAAATGATACAAAAGAAAAATAATGCAGAGACTATAAAATTAATAGCAATCACCATTTATTGCACTCAATCCTCCCAGTACCATCATCAAGCACAAAAGTGACATCAGTAATTCGTTCAGCTTTGTTGCACACCCTTCCTACAAGAGTAATCTGGACTCAAATCGTCAGAACAAGAGAACCAGCAAAACCCTAAACAAAGTCACAAGCTAAAATTAATTCAAGGAGAACGCACGTTGTTAAGGTCTACACCATCAACAATTAAATTGGTTTTATCATCATTTGACTGAAACGCATCGTATATCTGCTTCACCGTCAGAGGAAGCAAGGTTTGAGCATCACGATCTCGACTCTACAAAACAGCGGTAAATATAAATGGAGATTAAAGCATATATATATATATATATATCATCTTATTTTATCAAAACACTTGCAGTTAAAAGAAGAGTAAAACTCTAGGGGTTAATTAGTCAACACTGTTGTGTAATTTTAGGTTGAATGTGATTGTGATTATAATGAAGAAGAGAAAAAAATAAATAAAGAACCTTGGAGGTATAGTAGGACGAAGGTTCAGGGGCGTGAGTAGCCTGAGGAGAAGGCATGAATCCGCCACCGGAGAAGGCTGCGTTGCCGTCGAACTCGCTTGAACTCGAATGCATGCTTTCTTCTTCACTTGCAGAATCCAAATGCATACACAAAGTTGAACCTTCACGATTTGGTGTGATCACTGTAACTGAAACATGGATGATAGATATACAAAATCCTTTATATTTCCCTGTTTACGATGAAAATAATAAAATTGGTTTCCCGCCATTCTGTCTTTTTCTTTTTTTCCTATTAATAATTGTCTTTTTTCTTTGTAAATAAAACTGATTCTTTTTTTTGGTACATGAATAAATAAAACTGATTCTATCTAATTAAAAACGAAAAATTCGATTCAAAAGGCTGAAAATAGAATACATAAAAAATTGAACAAATCAAAAATTGAAAATTTGAAATTTTTTATTGGATTTAATTAAATTTCAAATTTGATTTTGAAAATCAATTCACTTCGATTCAAACTGAACTTACATATGTCTTTATCTTTATATTAATAAAAGTAAAAAAGTTTTGGAGAAAAAATTGAGTGCAATTTTTTCACACTAATTTTTTCTATTCAATTTACTTCTTTTATTTCCGCTCAAAATAAGGATAATTTGGTAATTAAATTATTTACGCAATTAAGAATATTTTAAAACCAACTTCATAATTGTGATAAATTTGGATAAAATAGTCAATTTATTTTCTATAATCTGTAATTTGTCACATATTTTGTTATATCTTTTCATTTATTCTTTCTATTTATTGTGTATTTGAATTTGAATTTTAACATTAAATGGAAAGATATAATAGATTATGTGTCAGATTACAATAATATAAAATAATTGAAACGGGAATAATAATAGATCATAATAAATGTTAAAATTTAAATTTAAATATAAAATAAATCTTTATCTTTATATTAATAAAAGTAAATAAGTCTTTGAGGGAAAATTGAGTGTAATTTTTTCCATAGTTATTAAAACCGGACCGGCCGGTCGGACCGGTTCGACCGGGAACCGGTGGCCTGACCGGTCCGGTTAAGCTATCGGACCGGATATGTCATCGACCCGGATCAATCCGGTTTGACCCGGATCAACCCGGTTTGACCCGGCCGGGTTTGGTAGAAAACCGGTGACCCGGGGTTGAACCGGTTTTGGTAAGTTTTTTTTTTTTTTACAATTCTTGTAAATAATATAGTTATTTAGAATTCTTTCCATAGTACCATTTGAAATCCATAACAAAAATTAATTGCTAAATAGTATAATATAATATAATAATATGCTCCTATAACATTTTAATTAAATTGTTAATAGCTAATTGCTTAATAGTATATAATAATATGTTCCTATAATATATTTTGATGTTGACAATAATATATAATAGCTAATTATTATTATCTTGATCTTGATTTGATTTAATATTTATGTACTTTATACATCTTCACCATACTTGCTCATGGCCCTTCGACAACTTTTATACTTAACAGTGAAAAATAACAAGAATTTCTTTAATAATTTAATGATAATATCCAACAAAATAATTTATAGTAATAAATGACTATGTAATATTTATAATTTGATCATGATTGATTTTAATTTTAGAGTATGAATTATGGATTGATCATATTTTGTTAGCTATATTACATATATTTTTTAATTTTTTATTATATACCGGGTCAAACCGGGTCAATTAGTGACCCATCGGTTCGACCACTGACCCATCAATCCAGTGCCTCGACCGGGTCGATGACCGGTCCGGTTTTCACAACACTGATTTTTTCACACTAATTTTTTACTATTCAATTTACTTCTTTTATTCCTATTCAAAGTAAGGATAATTTGATAATTAAATTTTAGGCAATTAAGCATATTTTTCTTACTAACTTCATAATTGCGATAAATTTGGATAAAATAGTTAATTTATTTTCTACAATCCAGAATTTGTCACATATTTTGTTATATCTTTTCATTTATTCTTTCTATTTATTGTGTATTTGGATTTGAATTTTAACATTAAATGGAAAGATATGACATATGTGTCAGATTACAATAATATAAGAATTTTAATTAAAAAAAATTGGAATGAGAATAATAATAGATCAAAATAAATGTTAAAATTCAAATTCAAATATAAAATAAATGAAAAAAATAAACAAAAGGATAAATTTTATGTTTTATAACCCTTAAATAATATGAAATAAACATAATAATTATAGAATATGATTTTAAATAAGTGACCGTGAATGTCAAATTAGACCTTAAAAATATATTTATATTATATAAACAACATAAACTTTTTTTTTACTGCAATAAATAAACAACATAAACTTGATTTTTATAAAGCTTAACATATTTATTTTGACTAATATTATGATGTTAAATTATCAATAAATTAGCCCTTAGACAAGCTTATTAACTGATAAATTGAGATATTTTACAATTGATCGACACCAGTGAGCTAGCTAGAGTCTAGACCAAATAAAAGGCTATGGTCATTGTGGATAAGCAACAAAATATAACTCATCGATACATCAGTAAAGCTTAATCGTAACAAAGAATTTTCTTGAAGTCGGTGTGAACAAAAAGTGGCCTTGTCTCTTAAGTCATGCATAGAATACTTGAACTACCGGGCCTAACTTCCACAGTTAGGTTAACTGTTCCCAAATCATACTCAATAAGAAGTAATAATAAAACTACAAGGTTAAGGTATATGGCAGATAATTAAAACAACTAATTGTCAAAAGTCCTCTTCATTCTCACAATTATGAAATAGTAGCTAGCTAGTAGCATTTGCATCCGTTCAAATTCAATGAATGCAACCTTAGGTAATTTCCAAGTAATGGACTTTGCTTTCTTAGCAATATTTGAGAAAAGTTATCGATGTTCCAATCAAAGCTGTGCCATGTACGTTGTGAAGACAAGTAGATGGGCCTTAGTTGTCATATATTAATATTAATATTAATATATCAATTAATTCAAGCAGAACTGCCTTGGCATACAGCTGACACCTGTAACCCTAACATGTGCCTCACATGTAACACAAGGCCAATTCGGTCATCTCAATGATCACAAGCCCTTAATTAATTCATATAATAATATTAAAATAATGCAGCAACGTATGTTGTCTGAGAAGCTAAGATGGGGGCCAAGTCTTACGGGTTTGGTCATGGCATGGCACATGCAACAGAGGCCAGCCAACTTTCATATAATTAGTTTTCTTTTTTTATCAAAAGAGTTTTGGATGAGTTGAGTCTCGAGACTTACCAAGATCAGAGTAGGTCTCAAGACAGCTTACAGAGATACTTACAAATTATTTATCAATAAGTTCTTCACATCAGTAGTAGAAATCAAATCCATCGTATTCTTTTAAAATATGAGTCTATTTTTTACTGGACCAACTTTTCTTTACTAATAATTGGTTTTATCGCAGCCTTAGAAACAACGACATTACTAGCCATCTTGCTTTACTATTCGTTTCCTTGTCAATACAAAAAAGACTTTTGAGTCACTCAAACTAGAAGTAATAGGCTACGACCAATCAATCTAATTAACAAAAGAGTAGAGTGTTTCCATGACTCTCTAATGGTCAAAACGGTATATATATAAACAATTGCATACCCAATACTCGATCCTATATAAACACAACTTGGTCTAACATTAGATATTGGAAAAGCTATGATGGATTTTGAGTATCAGAACATGTCATCGAGCAAAAATATTCTTTCAAGGAGATCCTCTGTGGGGTGCTCCTCTCGAATCTCTTACTATAGGAGTGGGGAAGGGGTTCCATTCAAATGGGAAATGCAACCAGGGATTGCAAAGGAACAACAACAAAGTGAAGATCTTCCTCCACTAAGTCCCCCACCAGCACTTCTCAGCCTGGGCCTACCCAAGCCATGCATTCCAGACCCAAAACCTTCAACCGGGTCGAGGCTACGGTTTTGGAAGAAAAGGGTAAAACGTGGAAAAAGCAAAAAGTCATCATCATCCCAAGATTGTTTTCATGAAGATGATGATGTTATTGGTTTGGACATACTAGCAAGATTAGATCATTGCAGCTCTGATTCTGAATCCACGGCATCCCCTCGTGGTTCTAGTTTCTCTTCTTGGTCGTCTATGTCATTCATGAAAAGTCCAACTTCTACTATCAGAGAAGTGTATGGAAGAACGCCCTTCAACCTAGGTTGCTTCCCCAATATGCATGTTAGCAGAGTTTTCGTTTCCATTGCAAGGCGTGATTGAAATAAATAACATCATACTATTGTGAAGTTAGTTCTGCTTTTACATTTACATTAGAGTGATATTCGCACACACTCGCACGTTATTTTTCATTTGTAAAAATTTCATCATCTAATAATAATTTATCTGATCAGAGGCTCTCTGCAAAGTCTAACGCTGCCACTTCAACTGCTGTGAAGATATTAGATTACAAAGTTAATGTGTAACAGTTATTATTCTTTACATCCTGACGTTCTTGTAAAAAATTCGCGGTTTTGATTCACATAAATCCGGGTTGTATATTTTAGCTTAGAGATATAGTGCTATCATGAAAAACGTAACATAACACTTACACATATAAATATGAACGGTTCTAAATCCAAGAGAGGATATTATTTTAGAAGTTTTGATCATTTTGTGTGGCAGAGTTGCCCATAAGCGTATAAGTTATAAAAGCATATCAATTCAACAAAACCAATATTATCATGGGCCACTATCCTTTGCTAAGCTGTCTACAAAATATTTGAATCTAGTCCTCACGATCCAGAAATATTCATTGTGAATGGGTAGCACAAAGTATATATTTAGGTGAAATTGTGTTAACTTAATTTGACAGATTTTGATTTTACAAAAATAATTTTGGTTAGAATTGAATTTGTAAAGAAATAATTTATATTTAAAAATTATCAACTGTTGAAAATCATTATTTGTAATATAATCTAATATAAAATTCGTATTACAAAGGCACTATTTTTTTTTTTTTTAGTAAAATGTGCTTTTAAGAATAATCTTAATTATAAGAAACTAGAGTTATACAATTTTATTTTTTTTAAAATCTAGGGAGCTTCAGGACAGTAAGCACTTCCCAAACAACTGTTGGGGAAACATTCCTTGAGGCCATTTTTTGGGAACCATGTACAGTAGATTCATAAGATGAGGCACCAAACCTTTTCCACATTCCCCTCCCCTGAAACAAAAAACAAAGGCTATCACATCCATAAGATGAGATGGACAATGTGTGTTGGTAAGCACTAGTAGGCCCAGTTAGTTGCAACTATAACCTGCAACTTATCAGCCTCATCATGACTCTTCAAAAACAAGTTACATTTTGGAGTTAGTGCTTTCAATTGCAGTCCATGCTCTACGATACAACGCATTTAAAGCACTATGGGCCTACATGACGGAAAGAACGCTGGGCAAGCCTGTCTGCTGAAATAAGTCCAATGACATAGGAAGCCCTTAGAATTAATGAACTCATGCGCTTGTGTATTGACAAAAAATCAAAAACAAAAAAGGTAATAAGATCCTGCAGAAAATATATAAAAACTGTTCATAAATTGCACAGCTGTAAGAAATTTCACATATCCACACAAATGTTCTGTTTAGTTGTGACTTGTGAGGGAAGAAAAATAGTGTAGATGAAAATGAAAAATAGATAATTAGAGAAGAAAGAAATAGACTAGAAATAATATTGAATGTTGGGTTGTTTGGTTTAAGAAAAATAGATGAAAAATAAAGTGAAAATAATATTGTAAAGTTGTTTGATTTTTATAAAATTACCATAAGACCCTTCAATAAATTTGTCGTAGGTACGAAAAATTACCATAAGCAATTATCAGGAGACCACTCCATCTGAACTCATTTTCTCTCCAATTCAAGTATACCAAACCACCTAAAACAAATTGGTCTGCACCCATCCGTCCAATTTCACAACAACCAAACACAGTGAAACAGTTATGTCATTCATATAAATCTATTAAATAAATAAATTCAACAATAACGATAAAAGTTTTATTCCAATAAGTAATGTCAATTACATACTTAACATCAAGTTCTTTAAGACAAGATCATTTTTAACAACTTACTTCAATGTCTTTTCTAATCTCCTCTCCCTTTTCACAAGATTAAAAATCATATAATTTATTCTCCTCAATATTGTTTCATATAACTCCTTCTTGTACGTATTCAAATAACCTTAACCCATTTTTTGTTATCTTTTCCTCAATCGATACTACACCAATATCTCTTCAAATATAAGTACTTCATATCTTATCATTTTTTGTGTAGTTCACATTCATCTTATCTCATTTATGTTAGTCACATTTTTCTCTTATTGTTCCTTTAAAGTCCAACATTCATTATCATGGAGTATTGGAGTATAGCCCAGCATTAAAACATATAGCACTACAATAAAACTTGCCTTTAAACTTGGGTAACTAAGTATTTTGTGATCACAAATAACTCCTAATGTTTTTTAATAGAAAAAATGTTTTTTTTCCTATTTTAATCAATCTGCTCATATATTATGTGTGACATCCTTGTTAATTTTTACATCGTATTTTTATTATTGATTCCAAATACTTAGAAACATGTGATATGGCATATACTCTTATCTTTAGTTACAAGTTATATTTCTCATATTTCTTGCTAAGATTGTCATGCATATTATGCAAAAAAAATAAAAATACAATAAATAAGCTCAAGTAAAAAAAAAACATAAATTCATTATAAATATAAAATTCCAATATACATATATAGTTTGAAAACCTCGGCATTACTCATTAAATAATAAAACAATACAGTTAATTTGTCATATAAAGATATCAACTAAATAAAAAATTAAAATCAAATATCATATTCACTTATCCCGTTGCTATTTGCTAAATGTGCCAGTGAAAAATACTCAACACTTGAAATATAAATCAGTTCGCAAACCAATTATCCACAAATACAAAACTTAATTTCCAAATAAAAATTACACCGCGTTTAAATAGCTTTTAATGCTTTGGGGGGTTCACATCACTAAAGATCCTAAGATGGAAACATTTTGTAGTAATTAATCCCTCTGCATTCATTTTTGAAAACTACAACCATTTCTTCTACAAATTTATGTGACCTGTATATTTCCCACCCAATAAATGAGACATAAATATACACCCAAAAAAAAAAATGAGACATAAATTTTGGAAGAGCCAAAGGTGGTATTATAAAATCTTTCTAGCTGTCAATCTTAAATGCTATGTAGTTTGATCCTTGTGACATAAATAGTAGCATCCATTTTTTCTTCTAGCAGTTCCAGGGGTACAATACTAATTACAACATCATGCTAATAATTACAATGACATCCGACCATACTCGGGCCTGTTAACATAAACTAGGGCAGTGCATGATGGACAAGCAAGATTAGTAACACATGCTAAAAGCATGCTGTCCGTGCCTTTTACACTGCAGAGCCAACTCAATTAATCATGCCAAGCATCAAATGTGAGTATCCTCAGCTTTGTTAATTACATACTGCCTGTAAATCAAGAAAGAACAATATCACAATGCTGGCACCATCAATGTGACCGGTGGAAAAGTAACAACAATAAATCTACAGCTGAATGTGACATAATGACGACAATAATTTTACCTCATTTGATATTAGAAGCTACCACCAATTACCATTATGATTATACACGATAATGATTTCAACCAAGCTAATATAATGAAAGTATCAAATAAAAGAATCAGCAACGAAAGCCACACAAATGGTTAATGCTAAATGTCATAATCACCACCTTCCTCTTTCTACACCAACACTTGCTACCACCAATAAAGGCACACAAACCATGCCAACATTAATATTTTGATCGCTTCTGCAGTCAGCAGAGGAACAACTATGACGGAAATCCTTTTCTACCATCCTTTATATTTCTATAATTCTCAGTACTAACAACTTAGCTTCAGAATTTCAGGTAACGGATCAGTCTTATCTTCAAAACCAGGTGTCTCCAAAGGTCCTGAATGAGTTATTCCCACAATAGGGATACCAGTGGGTTTTTAAACACACTAAACACATTTTGAAGATATTTTCAGAATTGTAAAGTTCATCAAACACACAGATAAAAAGAACAGTAATCAACTCAACCTAAAAATAGAGAAAAACCAGCAAATTTCATCTGGTCCTACCATGTCAATTAAATTGTATGAACTTACAAGCTGTTGACAAATGTTCTTCCTTGGTAAGTTGCACTCTTACAAACAAAATTGATTATTTCTATGACCTCAATAAACATACTTAAGATAGGAAATTTTACTCAAGACTGAAACCCACTGGACAATTCCAAACTTTCCAGTTGCATACGCAAAATCAAAAGACAACGGATATACAAAATGTCCGATGCTATTTCCCGCATGAAAACTATAAACCATCTCGAGAAACTCAAGAAACAGAGACTCGTAGATTGGATATCCATGCAAAGAGAAATCCCACAAGATAGTTTGAGGCCATAATAACTTTACAAAATAAAGTATACCTCACTAGAAATAATTCTCCAACGCTACTTATCAACCAACCACCATAAATCTAAGTATTCACACTATGAAAAACCTTCAGAATCTTAATTATATGAAATTGGGTTGATTACTAAATTTACATATCAAAATACTAGCCCGAAACAGAAAACAGGCAAACATATAAATACATACCTCAGCCGGTGCTGGGATGATAGATTCCCTGCAAAGTTTGAAAAGCAATTCAACATACTGCATCTATACATAATTAGATGTTCTTAACAAATGAAAAGTACACCGAGTACCTTGGCATGTCAGATTTTGCAAGATGTTTAGACATTATTGATGCCTGCAATACAACACATTATCACGTCATTCTCTAACTTAAATTTAAAATACACTGTCAAATTAACAGAAAGCAACACTAAGAAATACTGACAGGCAATTAAATTGAAAAGCAAGTCCACACATATATTGACCCACATGCTTTTCAAATTTTAATTAATGAAGAATACAAGCTACGCAGATTAAAAAGTTAATACAGATTTAAATTATTAGACATATAGAGATTGTAACAATTATAGACTTGCTTGAGCAGACAGACAAAACAAAAGCAACACTGCAGCATTTAGTCATATAACAACTGACAATTTAGAGTACCTGGAAATTTCAATTAACCTAGCATAGATAGAAAGACAGAAGACAGCAGTACTGCCATTTTTTTCTATTTTCCCTCAATTTTCTGGCTAAGTACCAGCTTTACCTTGCTTAGAAAATTTTGCTTTTGCATCCTAAAAGAAGCACCAATTCTTGCATCTCTTAACAATTTTTTTTTTTTTTGCAGCTGTCATTATAAAGCACTTTTGTACATTGGCCAAACACTATGAAACATCAAAAGAGCTTCTCTAACTAAAAAGCAGCTTTTGTTGATTTTACATCACAATCAAAGTATCAAACAGGGTCTACATGCCTTGGACCTAACTTGTGATTGCAATTGCAAGAACACAAAACATTACCTGCTCCTGTATGATGCTCCTTGCTTCAACAAGTTGAGCTTCAAGCTCAAGTTCCCTCTCAGTAGCCTCTGAAGTAACTTCTGCTCCCTTTTGAGCGTCTTGCAATTGAACCATGCGCTCCTTCATATTTCAACTTTCAAGCAGTTAACAACCAAAGACAAACAATTCATATATGCAAATACTTAAAGTTAATAATTGGAAAGTGATACTAATAAGTAATTACCTTTATAGAAGCCATTTTGTTACGAAGACTTTCTTCTATTTGATCTCTGGCCATGTGAAAAGGAAGGTCAAATACGTCCTGCAAGTAACAAACTCATTAATTTCATAAGGCAGTTTGACATGGGGAACAAAGTATGAAAAATTAATAACCTTCCATACCATTTTCCCAACCAATGGAGATTGTGAAGGATCACTTTCAACTCTTTCATTGCCAGTGAGAGATTGCTTTGGTAGTCCATTAGGAGCATTTAAGAAATCACGCATATCCACCTGCAACCAGTACACTCACGAATCTCATAATCTAGGTCAAGGAACATGCTTTACAGGGAGGGGCATCACAGAATAAAGCAATTCATATAGAGAGAAGTACAGACCATAGGTGCATACAAATTAGAAATTTGGATGAAATCAAAAGAGAAATATGTTGAAAGCCACCAATACCACAAATTGACTAGTGAGTGAATGTTCTTCCAGTCGCCATTTAGTTACCATTACCATCCATCATTTTACACTTTGTATCACAAAACAATTGATTCCCAGAACACATCAAAAATTTTATATTGTTGACTTCATGTCCAAACCCAAAACATAAAATTTTTAATAATGAAAAAGATAATGGAACGCAAGTGGCAAACCCATTCATGCACAGGTATATACACACACATTCACCCACAAAGATATTCACATGGCAAGAAAGGGAATATCAGGGAGAGAGACCTCTTTAAAAATTGAAAGCAAGATGAAAAAAGCAGCATACAGTGACTGAACGACATCAAAACGAAAGTTGATGAAAGATTCAAAATTACATCAAGGAGAATCAATGAAATGTGAGGTGAAGAAACATTGTTGCATTCATAAACTTAAATGCAAGTAGAAATTTCAGCAAATAACAGTAATTACGTATCAGGACCCTACCTGCATTGATCTCAATAATGCTCTTAAATCAGCATTCTCTGCAATCAGTTCTTGATTTTTTGCCTCATAAGCATCCACCTTTCAATATTAAAAATAAATTGCAAGACATAAGGATGTGTCCAGAATGCAAAGAAATATAATGACAGGGTGAAAGTTTATCAATATGCATACAATCTTTTTATAAAAATCATTGTCAGCTTTTTTCCCATTCCATGTTCCGCGTTGCCTCCCTTCTTTCTGTTTACACACATCATAAATACCAAGTTGTCAAGAAATTGAATAACTTCCAAGCAAAGTCCAAACTACATGGATAGCTGATACCTGAAGCAAATTCATTATCTCCATGCCTGACCTTGACTCTTTCTTCTTCTCCATCAACACTTGGTTTAGCCTCTCCTGCAAATACAAAATACCAGCCCTTCATCATTTCCAAATCTAATAACACTTGGCCTCATGGAATAATTCATTGGTAAAGTTCCTATAATGTAAGATAATCAATCACCAAAATACAGTACTCATCAGAATTAAAAAAAAAAATCAAAGATATCACACCTGCAACTTTATGTATTCCTTTTCCTTCTTCTTCATCTCATGCATTTGTTGAGTCTTTACTTGCTTTAACACAATTCAATAGTCCAATTCACGAGAGTCAGAGGCTTATCCGTTTTGAAGTAGGGTCATCCAAACAAGATGCCACAATAAGCAAAGTAGATCAAACTTCTAACCTGATTACCAATAACCATTCTCTGAAATTCATCCCTCTCCTGTTGTAGCTTCTCGATTTGGGCCTTCAGAGCTGCAGTGTTTTTAGCCTCCTATATCACAGGAATTCAACCCCAATTAAACAAAATCTAGTAGCATCACTGCGTAAAAAAGGAAATCGTTGCATCTTGCATAATAGACACACTTCTGATCTTTTCATCTAAGCAAGACAATAACATGCTTTACGTTTGCCAAACCCAGGTTTCCAAGCATGTCCTCACCGTTCTAGTAATAGTCGCAATCTCCCTGTCTTTGACTTGTAGTTGACCTTCAAGCCTCTCCACTTTGGCCTCCAATCTCGATATGTCAGACAACAATCTACAACATCAAAAGTAAAACACATTGAACTCATACAGATAATACATTACGAGACCAACATTACTCGAAGGTTCATATCAAGCAACTACCGTTGTCTTTGATCATTAGCAGACTCTCTAAATTCAACGTCGCGCTGTCTCTGCTGCAGCAAGAAGTAAATGCAATTGCAAGTCCGCGCAATTGAAACCTACCACATTTTCCAAAACAACATCATTCACGTATTATACGCACACACATTGGCGCAAAAAACAATGTAAGTGATAAACACAAAGAGATCAGTTAAATTCTCACGGGGTCGTTTGCGAAGAGATCGAGCGAAGCCGGGAAACCAAACGTGACGAGTGATTGGTTGAGATATTTAGCGCAATGCTCCAAATTCTCCACATCGGCGAACGTGTACTCTCTGAAACAAACAAGAAAACGCGAAAACCCTACAAATGGGTTAAAATGCATAAGGAAGGAAAGAATTGAAGAGGATATAGGGTTTAGTAACTAAACTCACCCGACTGTGAAGGAAGATTGAGAAGGTAGCTGCAAAGAAAAAGAGAGAGTTAGAGAAATAGAGAGGGAGAATAACGTGAATAGGGATTCTCGGAGAGTTTTACCCTAAGATCCAAGTCTCCGTCAGTGGGAGGCATTGTTGAGAGAAAGTGAGAGAGCTTCTTTTCTGGGCTCTGAGTAGTAGTGTTAGTTTTTAGATCTAAACTGTGAGCTATTAAGCGGTGCCCAAATTTGAAAGAGGAATAAATGAAACGGGTGCTCTGGTTGGGGGTCTCCGAATAATACTCTGCAGTCGGATCTGGATATTTGTTTTTGCACCCTCCAATCACGCACGTGCAGCTGGCTTCTGATGGACTTTTCTGTGAGTGACTTGTGACCTGGCAGTTTCTGATTGGTTTGCCAGACGCAAGGTGGCAACTGCGGGCTATATTTTGGTTGTGATTATGGCGCCTAACTAGAGAATCCTTTTGACTTCTGGATTTTTGGTTGGAGAGGGTGGGGATGAAATGAAGTGAAAGCAAACATCCCTTGAATTAGACGTGCAGGGTTTTCTATTTTTTCTTTGGTTGGGATGCGACTTTCATCTCGTAATCAATGTTTATGCCTATATATCTTTCAGGTTATAATGCACTCCTCGTTTCGTAATCAATGTGGACTGTTTTGTTATGTCCCAACGCACTTTACTACTCCTGTTTCATTCATCACTAAAATTTCTATAAAATGGTAGTAGCATACAGAAAATTGGGTTCATTATACTCCAATTTGGTGTTAGGTCCTTTGTTATAATCGTTTGCATGTACTGAAGGGTACTTGGTTATTTTGATCCTAACTGCAACTGCTATGTTACAGACAGTGTGTTGAGATAAGAAATCTCTGGCTGTCATTGATCAAGTTTAGACAGTTTATTTTTCGTATTTGATTAATGATGTTACATATACTCACAAATAATATTTTTATATAATACTCCATCCGTTTTTTTTTATCTGTCGTTTAAAGTTTATTTGTAAAAATTAAGAAATGCATTAAATTTTCTTGATTTTAATAAAGTAATTATGAAATTTTCTATTTTACCCTCTTTTCATTTCTATTCTACAATAAATGCATGTGTAAATTCATTAAATTAAAGATTGGGAGAGAAGTAAGGGTATAATTGATAAAAGAGTAATTAATCTGATATTGAACTTTGCAAACGACAAATAAATAGAAACAATTTTTTTCCAAAATTCTGACACTTAAAAAGAAACGGAGGGTAGGGATGGCAAAGTGGGTCAGGCCAGGCGGGCCGGCCCGCTAGCCCACCACAAATTTGGCGGGGCAGGATGGGGTCTGCAGCCCGCTTTGGCCCGCCTCGCCTAGCCCGCCAACCCACCTGGCCACAGGCGGCCCGGGCCGGGCTAGCGGGCCACTACTTATTTTATTTATTTTTTAAATAATATATCAAAAATAACATAAGTTATTAGGGATTATTAATATTTTGTGGTGTACTTTTGAAAGACTATTAGTTTGTGGTGTTGAACTTTTGAATGAAATGGAACAATATTTAAGCCTCTTTAAGATGTTATTCATGATGATGTTGAACTTATGGTGTTGAAAGACTATTAGTTTGTGGTTTATTGAAGAAAATGAAACAATATTGCAATTGTTTTTAATTGTATTTACACTTCACAATAACAAAAATGCTCTCTACTGTCTTTTTATGATACAAGTGATGCAAGGTCATTTTATTTATGTCTTATTTGTAATAAATTAAAAAAATAATTTTTTTCAATTATGGCGGGCCAGCCCACTCTTAGGAGGGGCGAGACCAAGCTGTCTAACCCTCCCTAACTATGGCGAGCCAACCCGGCCAGGCCCGTTTTTGGCTAGCCATAGGCGGGGCGAGCCAAAATGGATCGAACCAGTCCGTTTTGCCATCCCTAACGGAGGGAGTATATAACTGTTTTATTATCTATCTAATTAAAACTAATCTCACCTTTTTCTATTTATTATTGTAATTACATCACCTCATTTTAATATAAGGTGATGCTTACTAAGCATTACTACTCTTTTCAATTCAATTGAGTGGTCTTTGAACTTTTTTTTAATGTGTTTGTTTTCTTGAATTATTTTATAGTTAATTATAAAAAATTAAATACAATTATTTAAGAACTCGGGTTTTTTCAAGAAAGTGACAACATTGAATTAAATGTCGACATTATAAAATAAATAAATTCATTGAAATAAAATTATTTTTATATGAAAAACTAAATTCTTTTTTTTAAAAAAAAGGATGTGGACATGTGGATTCTCATTTTTTTTTTATCCTCATAAATAATTATGTATATAAATTATTGATATCAAACTCATCATATCTGTTGATGAAAAATACTGCTTAGATATATACAGATAGATATTGACACACACGTAACATGATAATTCGATCTGGGACACATAACATGAATAAGGACAAAAAAAACAACACCGCCTCAAATAAGTGCCATTCATGAATCCTTGCCAAGATTAAGCAACGCCAGGATGCGGATTGCGTACGAATTGGTTCATAATTATTTATTAATGTTTTATTATGTTTTCTTTCGAATGAAACGTCATTTTTCTTTGTGGAAGGTTGGTATTCCCACCCCCAACTTAGTAACATCACCAGAATTCGAATCCTGAACCACTTGATTAAGGGACATAAGTCACTATTATTTGTGTCAACCAATGTTGATAATTCTTGAAAGATAAAAGGATATAATTTTATTTCTAAAAAATAAAAATTAATTATTTTAATCTTCTTTTACACGCATTATCTCCTTCAAAAATGTGTGAATTAACTTCATTTTCATCTCATGGAAATAAAATTAATACTACATTGGTCTTATATGTAAGAAATAAATAAGTAATTTACCAATATAAATAGTTAAGTTAGTTAATTTTAATTAATAATATTATAAATTTAAATTTTATTTTATAAATACAAAAGATTTAAGTTGTAGTTATATTAATAACATTACTAATGATTTAAGAAATAAATTTTTTATTAATGGGTGTGACTTAAATTTTATTTTTTTGTTTGTCAGAGAGTGTGACTTAAATTGTTAATACGAAAATAAATGCATCTTTTTTTTATCATGTAGAACATAAAGAGACAAAAAGAAGAAAGAAACAGGCTAAGATCTAGCAACAGAGGCTCTTAAGACAACAGCCAAAAGCAACAGGCAAAGGTTTTTTTTTAAGGCAAAAGTGGTTATGAGGAGCATCAAAGCGGTTATAATGATCCCAACTAGGTTGGTACCAAGATAACAACTAATCCTATGCTACATAACCTAAATGCATTGAACGGAAAAGAAGGAAAAACAAACAAAGACACCATGGTGGGACAATAACACCAAACCCATGGAAAACAGAAACCTCTCAGCATCTGAACCTATAATATGGGAGGTTCTGCCTATCCTGTACAAAAAAAAATAGTAATAAAGGAGGGGATGTAATCAAACATATGCTCTGCTAGGGTTTCCGTAGAAATCAAACATGTGCTCTGCTAGGGTTTCTGTACACTCGTGACGCCGTCTTCCTTGCGGTGGCCTATGGAGGAAAAACCGCCGATTTGCCCATGGGCTTTCCTTCAGCTTTTCTCAAGCTCCTCTCCTACACCCCCCCCCCCAAACCAAACCACATAATAAAACCTTCATCCAAGCTCTTAACAACACCTGTGGTATCCCCCTGAGCCAATTACCCAAACCATGTATAAAAGGGGACGCCATCTCTATCAAAATTTCTGAAGATGAATATCAGCAAAGCCTTTGCAACTGTCGACATAATCTCCATGGAAGGATTATTCTTCCAAAAGGTTCGTCGCCTCTTAAAACTGCAGATCTAAAAGAAAAGCTGCTCAAGCTTTGGAGCCCTATCAAGCAATGGAAGATTACTCCTCTAGGCAGAGGCTACTTTGAGTTTTGCTTTGCATCTCTGGAAGACCTGAGAAGTGTATGGTCAATGGGTACTTGGAACCTTCAACCTGGTCTGCGTCTGCTGAGGTTGTCTCTATGGACTCCAGATTTCAACCCAAACACCATGAACCAATCTCATGCTCAATGCTGGATTGGGATTTTTGACTTACTGCAAGAGTATTGGCGACCTAAACTCCTTTTTGAGATAGCGGGTGGGTTGGGCACATCGATTGCTATTGACGACGCAACGCGAAACAGGACTTTCGAGCACTTTGCCCACATCCTGGTAGATTTAGATCTGAAAGAAAAACTGCACTCTGAAATCCTAGTGGAAAGAGAAGCATATGCCTTCTTCGTAAGGGTCGAATACGAAAAGCTCCCTTCCTTCTATGACCTTTGCAAAATGGTTGGACATAACTTATCCCAATGTAAGAAGAAGGACTCCAAAGTTCCCCAAGGATCTACGTCTTCTTTGAATGCCTTTACCAAAGCTAGGAAGACTACAATTGCAGACGCTAGTGTTAAGGAGAAGTCCCAACAGGCTAACTTTGTGGTCAGCCCACAACCTATTTATAATAATGACTCACAGAAGGAAGCAGTCAATGAGGATATGAATGTAATCGTAGATGCTTCTCAGGTTGATCATGTTGTGGAAGACAACAACAATCAAAATGATATTGTTAATCCAGAAGAGGGTAATCTCCCAAATACTCCCAGCTCAAATACCCCTAGTGTAGTAAGGGAATCTCCGAAGCCTCATGTATCCTCTAATAAACACCCTGATACAGGACAGATCAACAAAACACAGGTGATTGTTAGTGCCTCAGAAGGGAACCTTTGGCCGGTCACAGTTCAACAGGACTTCAAAACTCTTTCCAAGCTTTGGGTTGACCAAGTAGAAGAAGATTTGGATTAGCATCAAGCCAGGGAAGAGGGACAGTTCACAACAGTTATTTCGAAAGCTAGCAAGAAGAAAATCAAAGCCACCATCAACTCCTCTACTCAGAGTAGTTATGTTCACAACCGTTCTTCGGTGTCTAAATTAAACAAATCATCATGAAAGTCATCTTCTGGAATATTTGGGGTATTGCTAACCTGGACTCTAGGTTTATTCTTAGGAAGCTTTGTTTAGAGCATAAGCTTGATCTTCTCATCATTTCAAAACCTATGATGGATTTTCATCATTTCCCCTCTTCCTTCTGGAGCAGTATCAATATGAAACTCTTTGCTGTTAATAAAAGGTCTGGCAAACCTCCCAACATTTGGTGCCTCTGCTTTCCAATCATGTGCCCCTCCATCATTGCCTTTTCTAAACAACAAGTCTCTTTCTCTCTGTCCTATCATAATCAAGTTTCCTTCTTTGCCGCTATTTATGCATCCACTTCTTACACTAAGCGTAGAGATCTTTAGGTTGAACTTCTCAATCTGCAACAACAGCACCTGGGGGCCTGGAGTTTCATCGGGGATTTCAATTCCATTATTGGGGCTCATGAGAAAAAGGGAGGGAGACTCCTTCACGCCTTAGCCTGCGATGAATTTCTTGCCTGGTCAAAGGCGGGCAACTTAAACCACCTTATTACTAAAGGTGCAGCTTATACTTGGTCCAATTTTAGAAGAGGGCTTGCCAGGATTGACCTCCGTCTAGATAGAGCCTTTTGTAATGACGATTGTGTGGCTATCTGGGACTCTATTTCGGTCTGTACTCTTCCCCGCTCCAAGTCTGATCATCATCCGTTACTTTTGTCTTTTAAAAAAAATGGTGGTAAGACAATCTCCTCTTTTAAATTTCTAAAAATGTGGTCCTCTCATGATGATTGTATCAAGATTATCAAGGATGCTTAGTTTATTCCAGTGCATGGCTGCCCCATGTTCATCCTTGCCCAGAAGCTGAGAGTGCTGAAAATCGCCCTGAGAGCTTGGAACAAAAATTGCTTTGGAGACATCAACAAGAATGCTTCTAATGCTATGCAGCTGCTGGAGTCAATTCAACAGGATATCAGTGACAAAGGACCTGATGAGGACCTGCTGAATGAAGAATTAAAGGCTCAAAATCTTCTTCAAAAAGCCTTAAGGATCCAAAACGATTTCTGGAAAGAGAAATCTAGAGTCCGTTGGCATGTTAACGCGGACAGAAATACTGCCTTTTTCCATAAAATGGCTCGGATTCGGCAGATTAAAAACAATATCTCCTTTCTTAGGCAGGGTGATCTGTTGTTGCAGGATTCTCAAGATATTGAGCAGCATGTCTTGGATTTCTACAAGGGTCTATTTGCTGTTGATAATAATTCCCAGGCTAATGATCTTGTCGAGAAAGTCATCCCGCATCTTGTCACCGCTGAAGATAATAGCTTTCTCACTAATCTCCCATCCTTGGAGGAAGTAAAGAATGCAGTTTTTGACCTTAATGCTAATGGTGCGCCTGGGCTCGATGGCTTTGGAGACCACTTCTACCAACTCTATTGGGAGATTATAAAAAAGGATGTTTTTGCTGCAACCTCCCAATTCTTCAAGGATGGTTGGATTCTGCCTAATCTCAACTCAAATGTGGTTATTTGAATTCCTGAAGTTCCTAATGCCGACAGGATTGAACTATTCCATTCTATTGCTTTAGCGAATTTCCAATTTAAAATAATCACTAAGATTCTTACTTCCAGGCTTTCCACCATAGCCCCCAAGCTTATCTCTTCCAACCAACGTGGGTTTATTCACGATAGACACATATCAGACTGTATTGCTACTACTTCTGAAGCCATCAACTTATTGGACCAGAAATACAGGGGTGGTAATCTGGCTATCAAAGTGGACATTAGAAAAGCTTTTGATACAATTGACTGGCAATTCCTCATCAAAGTCCTTAGATGCTTTGGGTTCTTTCCAGTTTTCACTAATTGGATTTCAAACATTCTTCATTCAGCTAAGCTCTCCATATCGGTGAATGGTAAAGTTGTGGGGTTCTTTTCCTGCAAAAGAGGGGTTCGTCAAGGCGACCCTCTTTCACCAATCCTCTTTTGTCTTGCTGAAGAGGTTTTGAGTTGCGAAATCTCTGATTTAGTGGTTTCTGGGAAGCTCCAGACCATGTTAGGTACAAAAAATTGTCAATCCCCCTCTCATATATTGTATGCAGATGACATTTTTATCTTCTGTAGAGGGACTGTTAGAAATATCAAAGAGCTCAATTCCTTTTTTGAGAAGTACGAGTGTGTATCTAGTCAAATTGTCAACAAGGAAAAATCCATATTTTTTCATGGTGGCATCTCCAGCAGTAGAATGGCTTCTATCTCCAACCTTTTAGGCTTCAAAGTGGGCAACTACCCTTTTGATTATCTAGGGGTTCCTATTTTCAAGGGAAAGCCTAAGAAGATCCACCTTAAACCTATTGTGGACAAAATTAGGTGTAAGCTCTCTGCTTGGAAGGGAAACATTCTTTCCTTGATGGGTAGAGTTCAACTTGTCAGATAAGTGATTGAAGGTACCCTGATGTACTCTTTCAGGGTCTATCTCTGGCTAGCTACCCTCATTAAAGAGGTGGAGAGGCTCATCCGTAACTTCATTTGGTTAGGAGATGCTGATCAAAAGAAGCTGGTCACTGTAGCTTGGAACAATATTTGTAAGCCACTAGATGAGGGGGGTCTTGGCTTGAGATCCATCAAGGACATCAACCAAGCTTCCATTCTCTCCCTTACCTGGAAACTATATTCTACTGAGGAGCCTTGGGCAATTTTTATAAGAGCTAGAGTTTTAAAAAACAACTACGAGCCTTGGAGATGCATTAAATCTTCTATGTGGTATGGGATGAAAGGTTTTTGGAATACAATCAACTCCAACTCTAAATGGGTTATGGGTAATGGATGCCGGATAAACTTTTGGAGACACTACTGGCTCTCACAAAATGTTGCAGATGCCCTTCACATCCCTAATCACCGCTGAAATCAAGAACACCTTGACTCCTCTTATGGACATTGAGGACCAACCAGTTTGGCAGTATACAGACTCAGGTACTCTTGATTTCAAAGCAGCTTATGCTTTTCTCAAGCCTAAGGGCAATGCCATTCCTTGGGCCAAGTTAATTTGGCGGCCTTGTATTCCTCCTTCCAAAACTCTGGTCCTTTGGAGGTATATTCTCAACAAGCTAGCTACTGACGATGTGCTGATTTCCAGAGGGTGCCATATTGTTTCCAGATGTGAGCTTTGCCATAATGCCACTGAAACAACTGACCATATTTTTCTGCGATGCAACTTTGCTAACTCTATCTGGAACTGGATTGAATCTAAAATTCAGTTTAGTTTGGATAAATCTAGCATCCAGAATGTCCTTTCTCCCCTGAGTTCTCCTTGTTCTTTACAACTTAGGGATGTTAGAATTGCAGCTATTACTTGTGCTGTATGGATGATTTGGGACTGCCGCAACAAAAGCAAATTCCAAAGCCTAAAAGCGAATCTGCAAAGAGCTTACATTACTATTGCTGCCAATGTTAAGATGGCTGGTGATACTTCTCCCAACTCCATGCTCTCTTCTATAGAAGAATTCTCTAAGCTTAAGGCCTTTGATGTTGTCTGCCATCCCAGAAAAGCTCCCATAATTAAACGGGTTTCCTGGCCCCCTCCTATCGTGGAATGGGGTAAATGTAATACAGATGGAGCCGCAAAGGGAGCTCCAGGGTTGGCTGGCTATGGTGGAATTTTTAGAAACTTTAGAGCTGAAATTTTGGGTTGCTTTGCTTCAAATGCTGGTATCAACCACGCCCTTCATGTTGAGCTCCTAGCTGCTGCTACAGCAATTGAGATTGCTCACCAAAAAGGATGGACCAAGCTATGAATGTGACTCTATGCTTGTGGTTCAAGCTTTTAAGAATGTGGATATAGTCCTGTGGCAGCTTAAGAATAGGTGGAGAAGCATGATTAATTTGTCTAAGACTGTGAACTTTTTGGTTAGTCATATTTACCATGAGGGTAATACTTGTGCAGATAGGTTAACCTCTCATGGCACTAGTATAGATGCTTTTTGTTGGCAACAAGCAAAGGTTGGATGGAGGAGACTCCCAAAGAGAGAAAGAAACCAAATTGGAAGCACCACGCTTAGCTAACCAATCTGCTGGTGCATTTCCTTCACGATAGCAATGCTGCAAACGAACACTCCATTAACTAGCTAATAGATGCCGAATGTGCAGAATAATTGATAAGTGTGGATGATAAGTGTGCAGAATAAATGCATCTACTTATATAAAGAATGAGTATGCATTTAATAGATTTTACAATAGATTAAGCTATAAAAAATTAGTAATTAATACATTTAAAAATAAGTTAATTTCTTATAATTACAACCAAAAAAATATATCCACACGTTTCTTATATAAAAAAAAACAGGTAGTAATTTTCATCTTGTAAAAATTAACGTGACTAACAACAAGAGAATAAATTGCCATGCTAGACTTTAAAATTGTGAGGTATTGACAATTAAGTCTCTACATTATTAAAAATTAAGAATAGTCGTTAAAATTAAAAATCACTGGTCAAGTTAGTTTAGACGTCATTCACATTCAACTAATACATTTATATAGGCATGTTAAGTCCCCTTATGAGGCCCATATTGATCCACACATGATAGTCATATCATAGGACTTTACTATATGAGGATGTTTGGTAGGGGAGAAGTTTTTTCATATCCAAGAATCATGATTCCTGGAAATCATGAATCCTAGGAATGATGATTCCTGAGAATTAATAAAAAAAAAATGGTTAGTCATAAATATTCTTGTAAATATTTATATAAGTTACCTGGGAATCAAAGAGTTATGAGGTATTTTTACCCATTACTTTAATTATTTACTGTATTAAATAAATAATCTAATAAAGAGTAACATGATAGTCGTAAAAAAAATTAACTCGGAAAAGTTAGATTCCCACCTCCCCTAACGGGAATGTTTTTGTAGGAAAGTGACTTAAAAACGATTCCCGGGAATCACAGTCTCCTGGGAATATTTTTTTTAAATGCGTATCAATCATGGGAAACTTAGTTTCCCAACTTAGGATTCCTGAAAACTAAAAACTTCTCCCCTAACAAACGCCTCCTATGAGAAATACTCAATTGTCCGAAGATGAATTGCACAAATGAGACAAATGTGTTTGATTGGTTAATTTGATATAATTAATTAGCCTTATTTTCATGAAATGCAACTAACCACTTGTTGCTTTTTTTCAAGGTTTACATGTGTTCATTTGTATGTTTCGTGCAAATTTTCTTTCTTGCCAAATAGTAGTGCTCTTACTATTTTAGTCCCTAAAAACTAGGGGTGTGAATGACCCGACCTAAGACTAGTTTTGATATGTTCATGTTTTAAAAATTAGACCTAGTGTATTTTGTAGACAAATTCATGTTATACTTCAAGTTGTCCCAATTTGATCTAATTTCCTATATTGTTTTTAAAAAGTATAAGTTTTTTTTAATAATTGTGTATTAATAATAAAATATTATTTAAAAGAGAATATATTTGTAAGACATGATATTATATTTATATTTATATTATTTATTTTGAATTATATATTATAAAATATAACTTAATTTAAGTTTTATACTTCTTTTATTCAATGATTTTACTATATATAATATTAAGATTCATATATTATGTTAATAAATCAGTTGACCTATTTTGTCTCATATATTGTCGGGTCTTGATTGAGTCAAATCGGATTAAAATGCCAAAATTAACTAAATTAATTAATATTTTATTTGACGAGTCGTTCAACACATAAAAATTATTAAATTGATTAATAAAAAATAAGCGTTAAACACAAATTGAAAAATAAATTAACAACATAAAGAAAAATAATTTCTATCATGTATTTCAGTCGAAATAAATAATAAACTACACAAAGAAAACTAGTTTTCATAAAAAAAAAATTTGTTAAAAAAACAAAAAAGGCAGACAGTGCGAAGAGGTAAAACACAGGTGTAAATAGCAAGACCCAAAATTATTGAGTGAGATAGGCCCAATGTATAATGATTAATAAATTTAATTAAAAAAGAAAGCAAAATAAGTGGATAAAATTGAGTATTTACGTATCGGACTCAATATGTTTGATGTTGATCAGTTTCTCTCGGGTCTCTTATATGTCTAATGTATTCTTACATAAAATTAACAAACATTTGAAGAAAATCATAAAAAGGAAATCAAGTTATTTATAAACAGTGCAATAAAAAAAATCATAAAATTATTTATTTCCTGAGTCTGAAAAGGCTAATCTAATAACACCGTGTGTGGATTAATTGACATAAACGTGTTTCGGATTAATTAGTAGTATTAAGTTAAGTTCGAATTTTAGATATAATTGTATTAATTTTTATTAAATATTTAGGATTAAAATATGTTTTTCATCCCTACAAAATAGGAAAAATTTGGATTTCGTCCCCGTAAAATTTTTTGTTCGTTTTTGTTCTTCTAAAATTATAATGTGTCAAACTTTTGCTTGGAGTAAATTCGATTATATCCAAACCTATAACCGAACCTGCATGGCATTTATTTTAATTTAAATTTTAAAATACAATTTGTGGAGGTTAAAAACCGCCACAAATTGTAAAAAAAAAAAAAAATTCACAAAACCCCTCTTCCCTAACAGCACCGCGCCACCCACCACTGCACCTGCATTTAGCCAAATTAAATACTCACAAAAAAACAATGCCAATTCCACCAAAACAAAGGAACCTTCAATTTCCAGTACACACACAACGAAATGCTGGAAAGGCACAAGAGCAAATTAAACATAGTATTCCTACACTAGAACAATCAAATTGCATGAATTCAATAATTAACTATAAACAATTAAATACCAAGGAAATTCATCAAACAGAAAACGAATTGGGGATTTGAACAAGAACAACAACAACATCGTACTATGTAGCAGTGCAACATCCTTGAGCCTTTTCACCACAACGGTGGTTCCTTCTTCTAGCACCGGCTTATACGAAGTCCCTATGCGACCCCTTCCCCAACCCCTCCACTGAAGCCCTCAACAAATCCTCCAAACCAAAACTGTATATTCCCCTTTCGAAGAACATAAGCTTGTTCCTCTCCGCCTCCTCGAAACCCCGATGATATCCTCCTTCGACGACGACGTCCCCATCTCCGTCGGCGCGGCGGCACGAGCCACAGCCACCGGCTTCGGCGATTTCACGGACCCTACAACGATTGCAACAATGGCACCAGTGGAGAGCTTCTTGGACTTCTTATGAGTCTGCATCGGGTTTGAATTTTCTGACGGAGACAGCTACGGGAAGAACGGGGTGCACTCCTTTAACGGGGGATCCGCATAGAGATGGATTGGAGAGAGGGAAGGAAGGAAGGAAGGAAGGGAGGGAGGGGAGGGGGATCGAGGGGTTGACGGCCTCCTTGGATCGAAGAGAGAGAGAGTTAGGGTTAGGGGTTTTAACACGTGTCAACATCCAATTGGCTAATGGAATGGCTTATGTGCATAGTCACCGGACACGTAGGTTTGGATATAATCGAATCTTATTCCGAGCCAAAGTTTGACATATTATAATTTTAGGAGGATAAAAAACGAAAAAAAAAAATTGCAGGGACGAAATTCAAACTTTTCTTATTTTGTAGGGACAAAAAACATATTTTAGCCAATATTTAGAAAAAGCTTTATCATTTATAATAACTAGTTTGGTGACCCGTGCGATAGACGGGCCTATTATTATATTTTAAAATTCTATTATTGTTATTTCAATTTATGTTTATTACATATTATTTAAAAGTTATAAAACATAAAATTCAAAATATAATTAACCTAATTTAAGTTTTAAAAAATTTCTTAGTACATTACATTTGACAATAAATATAAAGGTATAAGAGACTACATGACATATTACAATACATAAGATAATTTAAGTAAAAATAATAATGAAATAATAATATGTCAGAATAAATGTTAAAATTTAAATTTAAATTGACAATAAATGGAAAGAATAAATGAAAATATCTAATAGATTACGTGACAAATTATAATACATATAAGAATTTAAGTAAAGAACAATGAAAAAATAATTGGAACAACATGGGTCAAAATAAATGTTAAAATTGGAATTCAAATAGATTATCGTAGATGAATTGGTTATTTGTTCCAATTTTTTTGCAATTAGGAAATCGATCATACACACACCTTTAATTGTCTAAATAATTTAATTACCATTTTTTCTTATTTTGAGCATAATAGAAGAATTAGATTGGATGAAAAAAAGTTACTTTAAAAAATTTAGTCGTCAATTGTATAAAAGTTTTCCAGAAACTAATGAAGCACATCGAAAAAAAACTAAATATACAATGTTGATATAATAAATTAGTTGAAGACCAGAAAGTAATTTATTACTTAGTTTCATTTTTTTTGCATCGTGTGTATTGTGGGAAAGCAAATGTAGAAGCGATTACAACAATTTACTTTCAAAATATATGTAAGGCAATATCAAGTAAATGGAAAAATAAACTAACGTAGGAAATTAGCTTTTCAAGGAAAAGTAATATAAAAATTCATTGTTTTTATTTTAAAAAATAAAAACAACTTTTAGTTGAATTAGTATATAATAGATTAAAATGAAAATAAATGATGATAAAAAGAAAAGGAAAGAAGAAAATGGAAAAATTAGTTGAATTATTATATATAATAACTTATCTCATGCAAACTGCATAACAAATTCCTAAATCATATATAACAACCTTGACTGTGTATTGTTTAATTCTTGGGTGAGTAAATGATCTACGATGATGACATGCTGCAGCTGCATGAACACAAAGACGTGATGTGTAGTATTAGAAGTTGGACAATTCATATACGTCTCAACTATATATTCCACGATGCCAACATACCAGCAGATATCTTGTCCAGATGGTGCTTGCGCATCAATGGTGAATTTCTACAAAAACAATAAAAGAAAATAAGTCAAAAACTGGGGCATGCAATAGATGATTGAAGAAAAAATAATGATAGGAAGAAGAATATATATATAGTCGTAAGTGTTATAATTAATTTAAAATTATATAATTACCTTAATTTAAAACAATCTTAATTACCTTAATTAAAACATATATGTGTTTATTATAATTAATTTAATTATTTCAAATTCAAATATATACTTATCCAAATTTTTTTGGTACATATATACTTGTTCTAATTAACTTAATTACTATATTTATATTTATATAATTTTATGAATTAAAAAATAGAAAAAATTATTTAAAAATTTTCTACTCAATTACATAAGATTTTCCGCTCAAACTTATTTTCTTTTATTATAATAAAGATAAAGATAAAGATAAAGATATAATTTTATGAATTAAAAATAGATACAAATTTTCTCAAAAAATTTATGTGTTGATAATAATTAATTTAATTATTCAGAATATATATTTATCATAATTACCTTAGTTATTATATTTATATAAATTTATGAATTAAAAAATAGATAAAAATTTTCTCTAAAAATTTTCTGCTCAAATGTATAAGAATTCCCTCCAAGACTTATTTACTTTTATTAATATAAAGATTTTAGTGACTCAAATTATTTGTCTTTCGTATAAAAGATACATACATGTCATACGTTAAAAAAAAACAATATTTTTTAGGATTAAAAAAAAATCAGTCTAATTGAACGAAAACAGAACATTCTATTTCAATAAATTCAATTTGGTTTGACTCTCGATTTCGTGAGATTTTATATATCCCATTCAGTTATTTATTTTTTGCTGAAAATGTTCTTCTTTTGTTTTTATATTGCTTCTTCTGAATTCAAATGTTTGAACTTTTAAATGTAGACTCAAGGCCGTTGAATGAGTAAACAAAGTTCAATAACTATTATTTCTAATGGTTACCTCATTTTCCTTTAAAAAAAAAAAGGTTACCTCATCTTACAAATTAGACTATATTTAGATAAAAGTTGAGAATGTAGTTTTTCAAATTATAATACATGTTCTTGAATTCCAAAGAACAAAATAAAAAATAAAATGTGGTTATTTTTTAAATAAAAATATTTTTGAGCTCCCTCAATTAATATTCAAACTATATTCCTCATGTACAAACAAAATTAATATTCAAACTTGCACTTACACATTTGTAGACGTAAAAGTTTTTTTTTTTTTAAGACGCAAAGGTTAGTATCACTACGGAGAACTGATGATGTTTGATCAAACATCGATCAAACAATAACGTATCAGTTTGTTTCTCGTTAAGTGTATCATGCCATTCACAATATTATTATAAGTCCTCATATTTTTTTTTTTTATTATTTGGTATCCCTTAAATTTCTTAAGTGGAATGAGCATCAACTTTTCGTCTTCGTCTTCTGTGCAGATTAATTCAACGGAGGAAAAAAAAAACTTTAACTGTCTTTTTCGATATTTTCTTTTTTAGATTAGGTCTTTCTCGATAATTCAACATAGAACAAAATCACAAAGAAAATAAAAAGTACATCACGTACGAAAGCACGAATTATGAATTGAAATTTTGAATGCGTTGCATTATACTCAGACAACATAAAATGTGACATGTAATAAAATAATTAAATATAAATTATCAATTGAATTTGTCTGCAGCGTCAATAACATGATTTTTTTAGAAAATAAATATTTTACTAAAAATATTCTCCAAAAAATACTGAAAGTCGAAATAAAATAATCTAAAAAGATGCATTAATATATACGTATATGTATATATAATAATTCATTATTTAGAAATATTTTTCAATAAAATTATAAGTAAAACTTATATTTTACTTTTATAACATTTTATATTATTTTTGTTATTATAAATAAAATTAATTTTAACAATTTGCACATAGCACAGGAACGAAAACTAGTATTATCCAGGTCATTGCTCACCGCAACATATGCATCATCTGGACTCTTCTATAGAGCTTTGTTTGACATCGTCCAATAACAAACAAGGTGACTATTTTAAATTTTTAGGAAATGGCAACCAGGGTAGACCCTTGACCGTAATGGTGGCCTGCACGCGCTGACATTAAACTGACTTTGTAGTTTGTAAGATGCATATTGGTTTTTTCTTCTTTAGGACTTTTTATTCAGTTCAATCAGAATAATTGCAATTACTTTGACCAAACCATTTTCAAATCCTGTATGTATATATTATTATAGTCACTTCTTGACTCTCGTCCATTTTCTATTTAATGTACATGTAATCTGCTGAGCGGAATTCCTCTTGAACTTTGTGACAACGAGCCCTACTTTGGGTAATTTTCAAAGAGACTAAGTGGGCTGAAAATTAGAATTAAAAATCACTTAGACCTTTGCTTCCACGTGTCTAACAGAATCGTTAAACCAACTCTTATTAAATACTACTAGCTAACAATATGTTTAAATTTGAACTAATATAGAAATATTAAACAAAGGACTTAATTAAATATATTTAAATTTTTTTCTAATATAATTAATGTTGTAATTTTGTTGTATCAACAAAACTTCCACCATGCCTTTGAAGTTTGAACCGTGCACCCCTAACCTTTACCTCTGAGTCTGGCCCTCACCTAGTCATAGATTTGCCTATAATAACTGTTCCTGTCTGGGAATAGGGGGAGACCTTCCGTCGTCTCTTTGTGTTCTGATATCTTTGTAACTTGTCCGAAAGGTGGGGTACCTGCAATAAACACTCCAACGTTCAAGTTAGGGTTCGGCGCAGAGCATTTAATATGTGTAATAAATGCGAATTCAGAGAGTTTACCTTGGGGAGTGGATCCTCTATTTATAGATATTCTTATTGGGCTTGGGTCTTCATGGGCCTTTGGCCCTGAAGGGCCTTTGGCCCTGAAGGGCCTTATCTCTTTTCTTAATCACAAACGTGGTAATTAAGAGTATTTAATTACTTAATGGTGTATATATTTCTACTAGTGTTCGGCCTATTTGCGCCGAATACTATCATTTAGGTCCGAGGTGAGGGGGTTTAGGGGTCCTCGGATTTATAGATGCCGAATACTCTGTCTGCCGAACGGATCATACAGCGTTGGGGTGTTCGGCTATGCTTTGGGTACCGAACACTTGATTCTATTGTGGGGGGGTATTCGGTTTGTATGTGTTGCCGAATACCCCAACTAGTACACATGCCCCCAGCCTCAAGCGAAAGAAAAAGAGCGAAGAGGTTTGTTTGGTTGATACTGGTGTTCTAAGGTTGTGTCTTTTGAAATTACTGCCATTTAAGGCAGAATAAAGCCGTTGGGTTGGAGGAATCGAAGCGTTGCATTACATGAACCGTTAGATCTTGACATATCTAACGGTTGGGGGGTTCTGGACTGTTATGGGCTTGGGCCCTATAAATAGGGGAGAGATGTCGTTCTCGTTGCTCATATTTATGATTTCACTAAAACCTTCTTCTCTTGCTCTCGGCCGAATAGTTGTTCTAGCTTCATTCTTCTTCGTCTTAATTAAGGTACGAGGGTTCGGCTTTTGCTTTTTTCTTTTTTGTTATGAGTTCGGTTGGCCGTGAGGTTTCTGGGGGAACCGAGGTAGTTGACTTTCCGTCCGCTCCCTCTAACAGTGGAGATTCTGGCGAGGGGTCTTCGACTGCCTCATCTTCTGAGTCCGTTTCTTCTTCTTCGGCTTCTTCTTCTTCGTTTCCAAACCGAGAGGGGATGGGTGAGAATGTTATGGGTCCTGCGGCCTCTTCTGCCTCTTCGGCGGAGGAGGGTTCTGGAGCAAAACCGAAGCGTAGACCTCGGGTTGCTCATGTGAAAAAGGCTTTTCCACCCATTACCCTTCCCGGGTATACCTGGGTTGCTGGGGAAGTCGGGGCCTATTGGTCTCGGTATGACGATAGGAATAGCGTCCTTAACTTTGTAAATTATGTAGATGTGTCTTCTATTGCCGAAGATGAATTTTGTCCTGTAGGATTACAGTGTTGTCGGCGAGACCCCAACCCTGAATTTGTTTTCATGGGGAAAGGCAACTCGAAAAGGGATTTCTTTTATATGTATGATTGCGTATTTCGTGATTTACATGTAAGGGTTCCTTTCGACGACTTCACTATGGGGGTGCTTCGGGTTTTAAACGTGGCACCCTCGCAGTTGCACCCGAATGGGTGGGCTGCCATCCAGGCATTTCGGGCCCTTTGTATTTTTAATTTTATAGAGCCTTCGGTGAACGTGTTTCTATATTACTTTTGTACTCGGCCTAAAGATGGTCTATGGGTTTCTTTAATAAGAAAACCGAAAAGGCCTCTTTTCAAGTCATTCACTACCTCTTATAAGAATTTTAAAACTGGTTTCTTCAAAGTAGTTGTTAGGCCGAATATAGGGACTCACCATCTTTATGATACGAGTGGGAAGTCCCTATTTCCGTTCTACTGGGAGCAAAACCCTCGGCGTTATGACAAGTTTCCGAAATCCATGATGACCGAAACGGAACGCGAGGATCTCCTTTTTCTAGAGTCTCTCCCCCGAAAGCTCCCTGCTAGGCAGCTTGTGGCCCTGTTAAATTCTTCCACTGTTTTAGCAGATATGTGTGGTAAGATTTTTGTTCTTTCTTTGCAAGTGTTAAAAAGTTTTGGCTTTTGTTATTGACTAAGTGTTTTTTGGTGTAGGTATTATGGCCGATGCCGGAGGTGATGTATTTTCATACCGGAATGCCCGGAGGAATCGGGCTCAAGCTGCGGGGAACAAGTCCGGAACTGCTGCCGTGCCCTCCATTCCCAAATAACCGACCCCCCGACCACCTCCCGTAGACACTGTGCCTCCTCCAGCAGGAGAAAAGAAAAGCAAAGAGAAAGAGCACAAGAAGAGGCACCGGAGTTGTGAGGCCTCGGAAGAAGAAAGGGTTAAGAAGCTGAAGCAACAGACCTTGGGTTTTCCTGCTTCATCTTCTTTATCTGCTATTAACGCCTTGACTGCCGAAGGCTTTTTTGTTAAAGACTTTCGGTCCAAGAAGATGGTGAGCTCTAATGACATTTCGGATACCGGGAAGGCCATCCTCAGCAAATCCGATGCTGCCGCCAACTGGTCGGCCTTTTGTGAATTTCAAGCGAGGGCGACCGCAGTTGCTTATCATTTGTTTGGGAATCCTTTGAAGGAGGCCGAAAAATTGAAGGAGGATTTGGAGGAGGCCCAAGCGTCTAATAAACAGGTGTTAGAGGCCAACTTGGTTTTGGCCGACGATAATGGGCGTTTGAAAGATGAAGTTAAGGACCTCTCGGTCAAAGTGCATGAATTAGATACTAAAGTAATAATGGCCGAGAAGGATGCTAAGCTTCAATCTGATGAGATTGAGCGGCTAAGGGCTCTGTTGGCCGAGGCTCGGGAAGAACGGGATGCGGAACGTCTTGCGAGGGAGAGGTTTCGTTCTTCGGCTGAAGAAAAGATTGTTGCTGAACACGAGGCTGGTTTCCTCCATGGGATGCGGCAAATAACGCATTTTTATAATGTTCGTGACCGCAACATCTTTGATATGGAGAAGGATGTTTATCAAGGGCAACTGGTGCCTATTGATGACATCCCGGATGATGCCATTCTCGAGAATCCTCTTGATGGTGTAGAGCTTGGGGCCGCTGATGAGGGGGGTGATGAAGAAATCGTAGACGCCGATGTTCATGACAATTAGGCAAAAGTAGAATGATTTTGTAGTTTTTAGGCCGTTAGAGCCTTTTGTCTTTTTGTATACATGGGCTCGGCCCTTTTTGCTAATCTAATGAAAATATATTCTTCCTTTCGATTTTTTAACTTAGCTTATTTCGCTCTTTTATTTATTTTTGTGATACTTGCATTTTTATTTTTGGACGAAGTAGGATTGTAAGCGTTTTTCGAGGATGCGACTCTTCTATTGAATGGTGCATCCTTAGCCAAGTGGAAGCACTCGGGAGGGAAATCATTTTGAAGAAGCTCCGAATGGTGCATTCTTAGCCGAGTGGGAGCACTCGGGAGGGAAACCTCGGGAGGGAAACCATTTTGAAGAAGATCCGAATGGTGCATCCTTAGCCGAGTGGGAGCACTCGGGAGGGAAACCATTTTGAAGAAGATCCGAATGGTGCATCCTTAGCCGAGTGGGAGCACTCGGGAGGGAAACCATTTTGAAGAAAATCCGAATGGTGCTCAAATAATAATAGCGATTTGTACATCCTTTTACATTTTCGTAGGGATGATAAAAATAAGGAGGGAAGAAAGTATCACATTTTAAATATATAGTGAAAAAATACATCAACTGAAGTAATATTTAAGATGAGTGGAATTCCAGGTTCTTGGTATTGTTTTTCCTGACAGTTCTTCCAACCTGTATGCTCCATTGTTGAGGTTTTGCCGAACTCTGAACGGGCCGTCCCAATTGGCTGCCAATTTTCCTTCTTTGGAATCTCTTCGGGCCTCGCCTTGCACCCTTAGGACTAGATCTCCTTCTTGAAAGTCTCGCGGCTTCAGCTTTGAGTTGAATCTTCGAGTCATTCGTTGTTTGCATGCTTCGGCATTGAGACGTGCTCGGTCACGTATTTCTTCAACCAAGTCTAGTTCGTATCTCATGGAACTTTCGTTTTCGGAAGTCTCGAAGTTTTGTCTTCGGAATGAGGGTTCTCCTACTTCGACTGGGATCATTGCTTCGGTCCCATAAACCATTCTGAAAGGTGTTTCTTTGATGGTTGATTGAGGGGTGCACCTGTATGCCCACAATATCTCGGGTATCTCCTCGGCCCAAGCCCCTTTGGCCGTTCCCAATCTTCTTTTCAGTTCTCCTAAGATGACTTTATTTGCGGCTTCTGCTTGTCCGTTTGTTTGGGGGTGCTCGACCGAGGTAACTTTATGCTTTATTCCCAAACCTTCAAGGAAAGCGTTTAACTTCTTGTCCGTGAATTGTAGGCCGTTATCTGTGACGATTGCATATGGAATGCCGAAGCGAGTGATGACATTTTTCCACAAAAATTTCTGTACGTTCTGAGCCGAGATGATTGCCAAAGGCTCGGCCTCTATCCATTTTGTGAAGTAATCGACAGCTACTATCAAGAACTTGCGTTGTCCTGTGGCTACAGGGAAAGGACCTAGAATGTCGGTTCCCCATATAGCAAAAGGCCAAGGTGACGATATGGAGTGCAACTTATCTGCTGGTTGGTGAATAAGGTTAGCATGTTTTTGGCACTGGCTACACTTTTTTACGTGCTCGGCGCAGTCGGTTTTGAGGGTCGGCCAGTAATATCCTGCTCGGAGAACTCGTGTTGCCATCGTTCGTGCTCCAGAATGCATGCCACAGATTCCCTCATGCAGCTCCCTCATCACGTATTCTGCTTGTTCTTTCTCAAGACACTTTAACAAGGGCATGGAAAATCCCCTTCTGTATAACTCTTCGGCTATCATAACGTATCTTGAAGCATTGATTCGCAATCTTTTGGCTTGTTCTTTATCCTCCGGAAGGAGTCCTTGTGCCAAGTATTGTTGTATTTCGGTTATCCACGTACTTTTGGCTGCCAAAAGCTGCATGCATTCTCCGGCGGTTATACTTGGTTCGGGCAACGTCTCCTGGATGAAGGTTCTCAATTGTCCAGGTTTTTGGGTAGTAGCTAATTTAGCGAGCCGATCTGCCCTATCATTGTGTTCTCGGGCTAAATGATTCACCCTTACTTCCTCGAACTCTTGTTTCAGCTGAATGAAAGTATGATAATATTTCAGCAATTGAGGGTCTTTGACTTGGAAAACACCGTTGATCTGTTCGGCTGCTACTTGCGAATCACTCCAACATTGTATCTTTCGGGCTCCCATCTCTCTGGCCAATCTGAGCCCAGCTAATAAGGCCTCGTACTCGGCCTGATTGTTGGATGCTTTAAAACCGAATCGTAATGACTGTTCCAGGCGTATTTGGTTGGGTCCTTCCAGTATGATGCCTGCACCACTTCCACTTTGGTTTGACGATCCATCAACATGTACCGTCCACCATTCTTCTTCAAAGGTTTCAGCAGGGTGTAGTTCATTGATGAAATCTGCTAGACACTGTGCCTTGATTGGACCCCTCGATTCGTACTTTAAGTCGAACTCTGAGAGCTCTACTGACCATGCTATCATTCTCCCTGCTAATTCTGGTTTCCTTAATACCTTTGCAATTGGGCAATCGGTTTTGACAATCACCCGATGTCCTTGAAAGTATTGTCTCAGGCGTCTTGCAACATTCACTAATGCTAGGGCAGCCTTCTCTATCGTTTGGTACCTGATCTCGGCTTCCTGTAGTACTCGGCTAGTGAAGTATATGGGTGTCTGACCACTTTTCCGTTCCTGTACTAAAACCGCACTTATGGCTGTTTGGGAAACCGAGATGTAAAGCACTAGATCTTTTGTAGGTTCCGGTTTTTGGAGTATGGGAGGGGCCGAAAGGGTCTTTTTTAGTTCTTGGAAAGCCTCTTCGCACTGCTGGTTCCACGAAAAGTTCTTGGCTGTTTTCAGCAATCGCATAATGGGTTTTACCTTCTCGGCAATTCTAGGCAGGAATCGTGATAGAGAGGCAATTCTCCCTGTGAGTCTCTGGACATCCTTTGGGGTTCTCGGGCTTTTCATGCGAATAACCGCCTCGCATTTATCTGGGTTGGCTTCTATGCCTCGGCATGTTAACATAAAGCCCAAGAATTTTCCCCCTTGGACGCCGAAGACACATTTTTCCGGATTTAGGCACATGTTATGTTTCCTGAGTTCCTTGAAGATCTCTTCCAGGTCCTTTGCGTGTTCGTCAGGCATGGAAGATTTAACCACCATGTCGTCGACATACACCTCTAGGTTTCGTCCTAACTGTTTCTGGAAAACTTTGTCCATCAATCTTTGATAAGTGGCTCCCGCGTTTTTCAGGCCGAAGGGCATTACTTGGTAGCAGAAATTGGCTGATTCGGTTATGAAAGTTGTCTTGTCTTCATCTGGAGGGTGCATTC
Organism: Pueraria montana var. lobata; assembly: GCA_026413185.1. Lineage (NCBI taxonomy): Eukaryota > Viridiplantae > Streptophyta > Magnoliopsida > Fabales > Fabaceae > Pueraria > Pueraria montana. The sequence continues at coordinate 66,913,172 of CM048649.1, read as the reverse complement.
GGATTTGGTTGTACCCTGAATAAGCATCCAAAAAACTAAGACAAAGATGTCCAGCTGCCCCATCGACCAATCTGTCAATGTTTGGTAGCGGGTAGGCATCTTTTGGGCAAGCTTTATTTAGATCCGTGTAGTCCGTGCACATCCTCCATCTTCCATTTGCCTTCTTTACCATGACGACATTGGCTAACCAAGTGGAATACTTAACCTCTCGGATGAAATTGGCGGCCAACAGTTTGGACACTTCTTCTTCTACTGCTCTCCTCCTATCCTCTCCCATTTTCCTTTTCTTTTGAGAAATCGGTCTTGCTTCCCGGCATATTGCCAACTTGTGGCAATGGAATCTTGGGTCAATGCCGGGCATGTCGGCAGCTTTCCAGGCAAAGAGATCGGCGTTTTGTTCTACTACTCTTTGAATCCGAAACCTGCCCCTCTTCGGATAGATTGTTTCCGAGGTATGTAATTTGAGTTTCTTCTTGCCCAATTTGAAATGGATGGACTTCCTCATTCGGCTTTATTTGCTGGTCCTCGATTCTGGGATCGAGATCTAAAGTTTGGTGCGAGGGTTCAACCGCCGAGACCATGTGTACCGACTTGCTGTCGTCTTCCCTTAGTTGAGTAACCTTTAGACTGGCTAGGTAACATTCTCTTGCTGCCTTTTGATCAGCGTGGACCGTGACGACCGTGCCTCGGTTTGATGGAAATTTCATGGCTAGATGTGGAGTGGAGACTACGGCTCCAAGAGTGTTCAACGACGGTCGTCCTAGTAGTATGTTGTACGAGGTGTTGGCGTGGACCACAATGTATCTCACTCTTATGGTCTTGTACTCCTTTCCCTCATAACCGAAGGTTGTGTCCAACTCTATACACCCTCTGGTGTTAACCCTCTCACCGGAAAATCCGACTAAGGGTTCGTCATAGGGCATGAGCTTTTTCTCTGGTATGTCCAGTTGTTTGAAAGTGTTCCAGTATATGATGTCGGCCGAGCTTCCCTGATCTACTAGGATTTTTCGTACTGTGCAGTCGGCCACATCTACACTAATGACCATTGGATCATCTTGCATTGGGTCGGTCCCCTGAAAATCTGCATCTGTGAAGGTGATGGGCGGCATTTTCAGTGTGTTTGTAGTTGAAGTCATGTTGACTGACCGGACTAGCCGGAGGTGCTTTTTTCGGGCCGAAGAAGTACTTCCCCCTCCCGCAAACCCTCCGGCAATCGTGTTGATGACCCTCATAGGATTAGAGGGTTTGATGTCTTGTCGTTCCCTGGACCTGCTTCTTTGTCTTTCGTCTCTTCTAGCATGGCTAAAGTCCGTCCTGTAGGTTCTGTCATTGTTTTTATCTCTCCAGAAATGAGATCTTTCGATCCTCGGATCATGGACGAAATTTTTAAGGTGTCCCATTTTGATGAGATCTTCGATTTTGTCTTTAAGGGTGGCACATTCTTCAGTGGAGTGACCCTTGTTGCGGTGGTATCGGCACTGCTTGCTGTAATCGGCTTTAAGGGGAGTGTTGGCCCTTTTCGGCATGGCCAAAATTTCTGTGGCCAGAGCCTGTTCGAGTATCCGGGATCGACTAGTGTTAAGCGGGGTATAAGTCGTATACCTGGAGCCACGGTACTCCTTTTCTTTGCCGATCTTGTCTTTTCCCTTTCCTTGATAATCTTTTTCTTGTTCCCTCTTCCTTGGGTTGGATTCTGCTTGGACCTGGCTTCTGTATTCGGATAATTCTTCCATCTGCATGTATCTTGCTGCTCGTCGTCGGAGGTCATCCATGTCAAGAGCCGATTTTTTGCAGAGACTGTTGACGAAGGCTCCTGGCCTAAGAGCCGTCACTAACTGGTGCATAGCCACCGCCGAGTCTAGGTTCCGTATATTTAATGCAGTCCTGCCGAATCTTTCCATGAACCTTCTTAGAGATTCCCCTTTCTCCTGCCGAATATTGACTAGTGCCACTGAAGTTAGATGATGGGGTCTGCTAGTTGCAAATTGATTGCCGAATCTGGCGACCAACGTCTCGAAACTGTCGATGGAGTTCGGTGGTAGGCGAGTAAACCAACTGAGGGCGTGTCCCTTGAGGGAGGTGGGAAACACCCTACATAGAACGGCATCTTCAGAGGTGTATAAACTGATCTGGGTTATATACACATCTACATGTTCATCTGGATCCGTGCTACCATCGTATCGGTCCAGACTAAGGTTCTTCCAGTTTGGAGGAAGGGGAGTTTCCATGATCCCTGAGACAAAAGGGTGCCTACAGGGACGTGACTGATTGTTAAAGGTAGAAAAGGAAGGCCGATTCGTCGTACCCTGTATGCTAAGGTTGATTATCGACTCCTCTTCATGATTTTTATCTGGTTTCTGGTTTTCTTGTCTCCTGGATTGGTTCAAGTCTCTCAACTCGGCATTTTCTCGGCGGAGGGCCGACAACTCTTGCGCGTGCTGTTGCCTTATTGCCGAGATGTCGGCTCGCAACTGCCTCAAATTTGACGAAAGATTTGTCTGATCTTCCACCAGGTTTTCGTTGACGAGACGTTCTTCCATGTGCGCGTGACTTCGAGTAGTAACCATTCTTTGTGAGGCTGCGGGGAAAGTTTTACCGGGCCCCACGGTGGGTGCCAAAATGTTCCTGTCTGGGAATAGGGGGAGACCTTCCGTCGTCTCTTTGTGTTCTGATATCTTTGTAACTTGTCCGAAAGGTGGGGTACCTGCAATAAACACTCCAACATTCAAGTTAGGGTTCGGCGCAAAGCATTTAATGTGTGTAATAAATGCGAATTCAGAGAGTTTACCTTGGGGAGTGGATCCCCTATTTATAGATATTCTTATTGGGCTTGGGCCTTCATGGGCCTTTGGCCCTGAAGGGCCTTATCTCTTTTCTTAATCACAAACGTGGTAATTAAGAGTATTTAATTACTTAATGGTGTATATATTTCTACTAGTGTTCGGCCTATTTGCGCCGAATACTATCATTTAGGTCCGAGGTGAGGGGGTTTAGGGGTCCTCGGATTTATAGATGCCGAATACTCTGTCTGCCGAACGGATCATACAGCGTTGGGGTGTTCGGCTATGCTTTGGGTACCGAACACTTGATTCTATTGTGGGGGGGTATTCGGTTTGTATGTGTTGTCGAATACCCCAACTAGTACAATAACTATAGAGAATCAACATGGATGCCCAAGTATTTGGTTGCTATTATACGAAGAAATTGTTGCAATATTAATCGCAATTAATTGACACAGTAAAGTCTTTTCTCTCTTGAGAGAATGTATCATGAACCTGCAGCAGTGATGACCACAATTTTGTTGTTGATTTGAATGGTGAATGGAACAGTAAATGGGGGACAATGGAGTCATCACATGGCTCTCCAGATTCTCTTCTATGGAAGGATATGGTGATGCTCTTAAAGCTGAACTATATAGTGGCAATTCTTCGTGGTTGTGTTTGCAACAAGCTGCTGCTATATATGGGTGTAACTAACCTTATTTATGAGTTAGATGCTCCCAGTCCCCAGGTGATTCAAATAATCAAGATTCAAGGTAGGTGTGCTGCCAACTTATTTCCAATAACCTCAGCTACTTCAACAACTTATGGACTTAATTCACGGACCTAGGACAATGGAATGGATTGTGTTCCACTATTTTACTCGCGAAGCTAACATTGTTGCTGATCCTCTGGCCCATTTAAGCATATATATCACAGCTTGATGCTTTTTGCACTCAGCATTCCCCTCCAAGTCCAACTCAGGGCGTTTACCTGTTGCTTTCAGACCAACTAAGAGTCCCAGTACTAGCCTTGTTTTTCTTTTGTTATTGTTTGTTCTATGTACCAAACAACGGGTGACCCCAAACAACGTAAATAAATGAAGTTTGTGATATTTCGGTACACTAAAAGGGAAATGATAACGGGTACGAATTTTATTATAGGAATCTTGTGCACGGAGAATCTAGGTGAATTCCATCAATTTTTTTAATGTCATTTATTTTCTATATTCCATGCTTATTCAAAAAAAAAAAAAAAAGGAACAAGTAGGATTCGTGCATTCTTATGAATTGTCTTCATAACATATAGCAATGTGGCACTGAAAAAGTGTTATATTACTTACAAGCTAAAGATACTTATTAACATCTTTTTCCTTTAACCTATCAATACGTGGTTAAAATTATGAAATTCACGAGAGACAAAGTACTAAAATATAAATCAAATATAGTAGTTTAAAATTGTTTAATTATCAATCTTTTAGTATTAACATTTTATAAAAATTCACACAAATAATTAAAATGATGAGTATTTATAATTTTTTTGATCATTTGTGAGTATTTATAATTTAACAATAAGTTTGACAGAAAATCACATCCTATTTATAAGATGGTGGCTATTATGGGAAAGTCACTTATGTGATTTATGGTGGATAAATCAATAATGATTGTTAGATTCATTGATTAAATATTGAATAATAAGGATTCATTATTTGTAATTTTTATTATCATTTTTCACCTATTACAACTATTTTGCATTATGATCCTTATGTTAAAAAGTTATTGTGACATGTATTTTGCTCCCAAATCCTTAGTCCGGAAATACCGTTGGAAACAAGGTTCAATCTCACATTGTATCATTAATTAGTGTGACCATCGTTTTCCACATTAGGAATACTCTTTTTAGACAAAATCTCTAACTCTATCTTAGGATGTTTCACAGTTGTAATGTCGACCCTTCTAGTCTTCTTACCACTTTTGTTCTTGCATACGAAAATCAAAAGGAACACCATCGACAAAAGACACATCATCAATCCAACAACTAGTCGTGCAATGACACTGCTAGACAACTTATTTTTCTTCCTCTTATTATTGATGTTTTTATCGTTGTTATTGTTAACGGAGAGAGGATCAACTACATCTCCAGGGTAAAAAGGGGTCGACCATAAAGGGAGTTGCTAAGGAAGGAATCTTGAGGGAATATCTAAAGCTTAAGAGAGATAGAGTTGTTGGAGATGTTGAACTGGTCGAGGTTGAGTCAATTCAACTTAGGGATTGGGTTTGAGAGCTGGTTGTTTTCCAAAAATAAGATTTTTAACTAGATTAAGTTGTTAAACGCACTTCAAAATTGGCCCAAGAAGTTGTTGAAGCACATGTTTAGCTAAAACAAGTTTGATAACTCAAACAAGAACGTTGGGATTTCTCTGCTAAGCAAGTTCCACTATAGGTAAAGGTTGCAAAGGTTTACTCATGGTGAGGAGTTGGGTCAAATTCCCAAATATTTTTGCGATGTTTCTAGTGAGGTCTTGGAAGCTTTAAATCAGGCAATAGAATTGAAGGACAAGAGGTTTGGTTATGAGTTTGTAGGAGAGGTTGAGATAAGGGATTAAGGTACAAAGTATAAGCAATAGCAACTGTTTAACATAAGGGTCAATATAAAAAATAGTTTTAATAAATACAAAATGATAGTGAAAATTACAAGTAACCAATCCCCACCATTCAATATTTAATCAATAAATCTAATGGTTAATATTGTTTTATTCACCATAAATTATATAAGTGACTTCCTCACAACTATGGTCATGGTCTATTTATAATTGTTAATAATATAAAAATTTATGTAACTTATATTAATATGTTATAATTTTTCTATATTTTTTTCCAGATTTGCTATCATTAGTTTTAGGATTAATTTAAGCATATAAAATAGAAATTTTTTTGTTAAAAATATTTATTATCTTAAAAACCTAAAGTATGATATTTTTTTATAATAAATTTTGAATTTAATTTTTATATATTATTTTCATAAAGATTTTTTTACTGTCAATTAATTAAAAATAATATTAAACATGACTTTAAAATAATCATTATAAGATGGACAAACTTATCATAACAATAATATAAAAATTGTTTATATTTTCAATACATTTAAATTATATTCGTACCAATGAGGTATAACTTAGTTGGTTGAGTAAGATGTGTGAATTATTGTAAACTTCTGGTACCCGTCTTCTATTTATACGGATAAAAAATAAAATATATTTAAATTATATTCATAAAATTTACCATTTTAATTGGTTAAAATAAATTGTAGGGATTAAAGTTAAACATTCTCCGTATAACTTCTCTTGTCGGCCGAGTCGTTGGTTGTACACGTGTTCGCATTGTTACCGGTATTTGAAATCACACGTGTTCTCGTTGCCACCGGATGAAACAGAGCAAGGCTGTACACCATTCCAATCATTAAAAAATGGATGAAAATTAAAAGGAGGATGGGAAGCGCAAGTCACGTGGGCAAATATTTTATATATTTACAAAATTAATATATATATATATATATATATATATATATATATAAATTATCTAAGATTTTTTTTATTACTTACATAATAAGTACATAACATATTTGAATAGTGAGATAATTATCATATATAGTTTCATTTTTAAGAAGCCATGCATTATTATTTTTTATTTATTTTACAACACACGTATTCTGAATTTTCATCTTGAATTAAGTTAACATTTATTCACATTCAAAATATATATTACTAACTTTGTTTAATTTTATTGGTTCATTCTCAAAGAATATTAGGTATAATAAGCCACTTGCAAATTACTAGTAAAAATATTTTGATCAAATAATTCAATTTTATTTTTTAAAATTTAAACAACCATGTTTTATATTTAATTTAATTTAATTATTAATAAAAAATATTTATAAACTACATAATTTAAGTTTTAAAAAAATATTTAAAATATTCCGTGTGACATACAAGATATTTATTAATTTATTAATATTAATTAATATATATAAAAATGGAGCCTACCGTGTACTAATAGGGATGGCAAAATGTACCCGGACCCTACAGGTACCCGCAAAAATATCCACAAGCGGGTCGGGTAAATACCCGCTTATTGGGACTGGGGCTGGGGCCGGGTATTTACCCGCAATTTTTTGCGGGTGCGGGTACGGGTACGGGTACTATAGTATCCGCCCCGCCCCGCCCCGCACCTACCATATATATATATAATTAAAATAACTTAAATAAATAATTATGTTATATATACACTTTTCTGTAAAAAAAAATAATTTTATATTTTTCATAAACTAACACTAATAGTAAAAGATTTATGTTATAACTTACAATAATTTTATATTTTATATTCTTAATATTATGTGTTGATGTTTTTAATGTTAAGTGTGAATTATTTAAGCGTGAATTTTTAATTTATTTGTAATAATTTTTTTAATTAATATTTTTATAGCTTAAATGCAATTTTGGTTCATCTATTTTGCACAATCCGTAATTTTGGTCCCCCTATTTTAAAATAGAGATATTTAGTCTCTCAATTTTGTAAAATATGTAATTTTGTCATTCCATCAAATTGAAAGCGTTGACGGTTAAGAGATTAATGTTAACCTTAACGTGGTCCAAATATAGTGACGTGACACAAGATTATTTATTTAGTTTTTAATTATTTTAAATACTGAGTAGAATAATTGATGTAAAATATATTTTAAAAAAAGGTAATATCATTTATTTGACTACGACGTGCCATATACTTCAACAATGTAGAACTAGTTTAAAATAAATGATTAAGACTTGTGATTTTTATTTTATGACTCATGACTATCACAACCATTAAAATCGACCTGACATATGCTTTATTGACGTAGATAAACAAATAATTATTACTCAGTATTTAAAATAATTAAAAAATAAATAAATAATCTCTTGTCACATCACTATATTTGGGTCACGTCAAGGTCAACGTTAATCTCTTAACTGTCAATGCTTTCAATTTGATGAAATGACCAAAATTACGGATTTTACAAAATTGGGGGACTAAATGTCTTTATAGAGGACCAAGATTGCTGATTATGCAAAATAGGAGGACTAAATGTCTCTATTTTAAAATAGGATGACTAAAATTGCGGATTATGCAAAATAGAGGGACCAAAATTACATTTAAGCCTATTTTTTTTATTGATTTATTAACTTCATACATAAGTAAAGTGCAGGTAGCGGGTGCGGGTATGGGTATATAGGTACCCAGCGGATATGGGGATGGAGATTAAAGTTGCTACCCGCGCGGATATGGGACTGGGTACGGATATTTTTTTTAAATACGGGTATAAGAATTGGTACTATAGGACCCTACCCAGACCTTACCCATTGCCATCCCTATGTACTAACTACTAAGTCGATGATAATATTAATTATTAATTTATGAGTTCCGAATCTTGAACGTTGATTTCTCTTTCAAGAGTGAAAAACATGGAAAAGACGAAACAGCAAGAAAAAGCAATCAGTAACTCTCAAAAAAAGAAAAAAGCAATCTGTAAGCGGCAAATGACAGAAATCTGAACTGATCTAGGTCGTATTAGGTAAGACCAAAAATTCATAAAATCGACGTTGAAATTTCTGATAGAGATTAGGAGGGAGGTAATATACATTGAATTTTATTTGTATTCAATATCAATATAACCGATAATAATTGACTTTAAACTAAATAAATAATGTCTATATCCATTAACAAAATTATTATAAAAATAAAAAAGTAAATTATTATTTTTATTAAAAGAGGTAAAATGGAAAAAATACCTCTAATATTATCAGGAGAAATGTTAGAAATATATATTTTACTCTACAGAATTGCTTAATTTGCCTCCAAATGTGAGAGAACAAGAATTGCACACTAACTAACCAATATTTTAATTTTAATTTATGAATACAGAGAAAAGAAAAGAAAAAGTGTAGGAAGTAGGAAGGGAAGCATTAACCAGGGTTAAGGGAGGTGTGGTAGGTGGATTTGACCGGTCTGGGTTGGTGGGCGTTGTTGGTTCAGTGAAGCCTTTTCGTTGTGTTGTTTCCCTCCCAACAATATAACCCCCTCTCCCACCCGTTTCCTTCTTCAGAGTCTCTCTCTCAACTCCCAACTACTTTGCATTTCACGCACCAACTCAACTTCCGAGACGAGAGAGAAGAGACTCTTCCATTCTTTTCCTCAATTTCTTCAACTCATTCACCATGCAAGATTCAAGCTCCATGAAGATTTCTCCCCTGGATCTCATGTCCGCCATGATCAAGGGCAAGCTCGACCCCTCCAACGTCTCCTCCTCCTCCAGCGCCGCCGCCACCGTCCTCCTCGAGAACCGCGAGTTCGTCATGGTCCTCACCACCTCCATCGCCGTCCTCATCGGCTGCGTCGTCGTCTTCATCTGGCGGAGATCCTCCTCCCCCAAGGCCAAGCCTCTCGAGCCTCCAAAACGCGTCATCGAGAAGCTTCCCGAGATTGACGTCGACGACGGCACCAAAAAGGTCACCATCTTCTTCGGCACTCAGACCGGCACCGCCGAAGGCTTCTCCAAGGTATAATGATAATTATTATAACTCGATAATTATAATTTATCTCTTTTTCTTCTGAACCTCACTCGAGTGAATTGAATTTCGCGTTTCAACAGGCCATAGCGGAAGAGGCCAAGGCGCGATACGAGAAGGCCGCCTTCAGAGTCGTTGATTTGGTATTGTTGTTATTACTGTAACCGCGCTTTCTGTTTCCGTTTTCGTTTGTTAATTGTTACGCCGATTTTATGCTTATTTTACGGGATTTTGCGAGCAGGATGATTATGCCGCCGATGACGATGAATACGAGGAAAGGTTCAAAAAGGAGACGCATGCTCTTTTCTTCTTAGCTACGTGAGTGTTTTTCACCATTTTTTTTTTAATTTTTGTTTTGTTTGTATTTATCTCTGTGTGTGTGTGTGTGTGGTATAGTTTGGGATTTATTCTGTTGTGGTGTGGGTGTAGATATGGTGATGGTGAGCCAACTGATAATGCGGCGAGATTTTATAAATGGTTTACGGAGGTAAGTTTGAGACTGGTACGGAGGCATTAATGTTGAGAGTGAAATTATTGGATTATATGTTGACTTTGTGTGCGTTTGTGGTTTTAGGGGGGTGAGAAAGGAGAAGGATGGCTTCAGAATCTTCACTATGGTGTGTTTGGCCTCGGGAACAGGCAGTACGAGCATTTTAACAAGGTTTGCATTGGATTCTTACATTATTTCTGGCTTTCTAAGGTTTCAATTTGATTTTAATCGTGGAGTTGCTGGTTGCTGTGGCAATTGATGCAGGTGGCGAAGGTAGTGGATGACATGCTCGTTGAGCAAGGTATATACTATTCATTCCTCTTGATCCCTTTTTGATGAATTCCCATGTGAATTGGCAGATTTAAATTTGATTTGAACAGTTGTACTACAATCACAATTGAAGGCAATCAACGTTTTACTCCCTCCGTTTCAAATTATATGACGTTTTAGAGAAAAAAATTTGTTCCAAAATAGATGTCGTTTTATAAAACCAATGCTGCATTAAATGTCTTTTTCCAGGACTACCCTTAATTAATACTTAGTGGAAGTAGTGTACTATGAGTAATTAATTAGAGAGATAAAGAGTATATTAGGAAGTTACCTAATATTTTCTAGGAAATTCAACAAATTAATTGCATTCCTTAATACCTGTGCCAAAACCTTAAACGTCATATAATTTGGAACGGAGGGAGTAAAGAATAGAAAAAAAGTTTTTATAATTACACGTCTTTTAACAATTCGTATCTTTCACTTCCGTGCAATCGTTTTCCAAGGTTGAAACTCGTAGTGGGTAACACTAAATGCATGGGCATTGGGCAGTCTCTCTCCTTGCTTTACACTAGTCTTTTAGGTGAATATTACTTCAATTCTTTGGATCTGGATCTCACATGAGGATCTCACTGATGGGTTATTTTTAAAAAGAGTCAGACGCAAAAGGTTTATTCAAAATTAGAATAGGGCCCCACAATCCTAACACAACTTTATTCTGTCTATTTTTTTCTCTTCACATGACCCTCACATGAGAGGGGATTGTAATCCCAAATCTTTATACTTCATAAGAATTCTGCATGTAATTAAACTTTGTTGGTTGATAAGTAACCTTTTGTTGATTCTCCTGATTCTGTGATAATTAAAATAACACACTAAATGTAGTGTTGTAACATAAGTGGGTAATCTTTTTAATGAATTTGATTTCTGCCAGGGTTGTCATTTAACATGATTCATATAAATGCTGTAGGCAGCAAAGTTAATGTATTACAAAGCTTAATTATATTATAGTTGTCAAATTTATGTTTTTCTCTTCAATCTTTCACACTTTGATAGTTCTACACTTCTACTTCTCACCATGAATCCGATCTGACCTGTCTTCTGCAATTGCAGGGGGGAAGCGTCTTGTGCCAGTGGGTCTAGGAGATGATGATCAATGCATTGAGGATGACTTTACTGCATGGTATTGAAATAATTAAGTTGACATGAATATATTGGAGCAGGAAACTATTTTTATTATGCCTTTTTTTCCCCTCCTTCCCTAACTATGACTGCTATTGCAGGAAAGAAGAACTGTGGCCAGCATTGGATCAATTGCTTAGAGATGAGGATGATACAACTGTGTCTACACCTTATACTGCTGCTGTTTTGGAGTACCGGGTTGTTATTCATGATCCATTGGAAGCATCTGTCGACGAAAAGAAGTGGCATAATGTAAATGGTCACGCCATTGTGGATGCTCAACATCCAGTCAGGTACATTAGAATAGTTATTCAGTTGCAAACAGTTATGCCATACTGTAATCTGACACAAATACTTACTACTACTTACTACTCATGCAGGGCAAATGTGGCTGTGAGAAAGGAACTTCATACTCCTGCATCCGATCGATCTTGCACTCATTTGGAATTTGACACTTCAGGCACTGGAGTTACGTAAGTATCTGCTTGTATAAATATAACTGCAGAAATACATTTGTTTATATCATGTTCCTACATTTTCCTTGTTCTTATGGCTGTTTTATTTCACAGATATGAAACCGGGGACCATGTTGGTGTTTACTGTGAGAATTTGTCTGAAACTGTGGAAGAGGCTATAAGGTTAATAGGTTTGTCACCAGATACCTATTTCTCAATCCATACTGATGATGAAGATGGCAAACCACTTAGCGGAAGCTCCTTGTCACCTACATTCCCACCCTGTACTCTAAGAACAGCACTTGCACGATATGCAGATGTTTTGAGTTCACCCAAAAAGGTGCTTGTTTTGAGCTTGATGCACCCTTAATTTCAACCTTATCCCTTTATCTTCTCAAGAGATTCACTTTATGTCACAATTAATAATACTTTGAACATATTTTCCAGTCTGCCTTGCTTGCCTTAGCTGCTCATGCATCTGATCCATCTGAAGCTGATCGATTGAGACATCTTGCCTCACCTGCTGGAAAGGTTTAATATTTTATTATTTTATATCATGGGGATTTAAAGTAACTTTTTCGACTTAGGTTTCTCATTTGTATGCTACTCTTGTCTGCCTTTGTAGGATGAATATTCAGAGTGGGTGATTGCCTCTCAGAGAAGTCTCCTTGAGGTCATGGCTGAATTTCCATCAGCCAAACCTCCAATTGGTGTCTTTTTTGCAGCAGTTGCTCCTCGCCTGCAGCCAAGATTTTATTCAATCTCCTCATCTCCAAGGTTAATTTCTTTTTATTGCTTTTGTATGTACATGTGGTATTTGGTGGGGATGTAGTGACTGGGGAAAGACTAGTAAAAACGAAGACCAAGTTGGAGAAGCCTTATCAATCGTTGTTGCTTGTCTTTAACCTTGTAGCAATAAAAAATAATAATTATTGCATACCTGTCAGCAAATTTGGCAACCAATTGTGCAATATTGAAGGTGTCCTGATTTCCAAAGTTGTACCAACATATTTCTTAGCCAACCCATTTAACCCTGAACTTCCTTTACATTCTTAAGTCTGAGCCTGTTCTCAATGGTCTCAAAACTGGAAATGTGGCATGGTGATTTGTTTACATCTTCCTGACTCTGCATATCATACAAGTTTATGTTCTTGTACTTACAGTTTGGCTGTTTGCTGTAATTGTTAACAGAATGGTGCCAAACAGAATTCATGTAACCTGTGCATTAGTATGTGATAAAATGCCCACTGGAAGGATTCACAAAGGAGTGTGTTCAACATGGATGAAGGTACTTATATTTGTTTCTTCAATTATGGTTAAACTATTTAAGATTGGCAAAGTATAATCGTGTTAAAAAAATTGTCTTTAAGTACAAGTATCAACTTGAATTTGACAAAGGAAATCCATGCCATGGTTGAATAGCATTTTTACTATCAATGTCTGGCCACTTTTGATGACAATACCTGGTTATTTTAGATATCCATCATCTTCTGAGTTTTTTCAGTGACTAAACTAAACCATTTATTTCTCCATTTCAAAACACAACTTAACCATTTTGGTTTGATGTCCAGAATTCTGTGCCATTGGAGAAAAGCCAGGACTGCAGTTGGGCTCCAATTTTTGTTAGGACGTCCAACTTTAGACTCCCTGCTGATAATAAAGTGCCTATAATCATGATTGGTCCTGGCACTGGATTGGCTCCTTTCAGGGGTTTCTTGCAGGTTTATAATCCACTTGATATTCAATCTCCTAATTCTTTCTTTCATCCATCTATTTATGCCAATTATTTATTTTGTTTTTTATTTGCACTTCAGGAAAGATTAGCTCTGAAAGAAGGAGGAGCTGAACTTGGCCACTCAGTTTTATTCTTTGGATGCAGGAACCGTCAAATGGTGAGTTATCTTACTCTTATCTATCCTCCATGTAGATTTATGAGTTAAAATATAATTTAGATCGGCTTACCAATATTTTCTTTTTAATAATTTTTATTAAAGGACTACATCTACGAAGACGAGTTGAATCACTTTATTAATACTGGCGCACTTTCTGAGCTCATTGTTGCCTTCTCAAGAGAGGGACCCACCAAGGAGTATGTGCAACATAAAATGATGGAGAAGGTACTTACTTTTTTCTCAGATACGATTAATTAATTACCAATCAACGCGGTACGCCTTCTCTTAATCAACGGTTCATGTGCCTGCAGGCTTCAGAAATTTGGAGCATGATATCTCAGGGAGCTTACATTTATGTGTGTGGTGATGCCAAGGGCATGGCCAGGGATGTACACCGCGCCCTGCACACAATTTTGCAAGAAAAGGTATATTTTTTAAAACACTAAATCTTGAATTGTCTTAAATTGATGGCATGGGTGATTGCGAATTTGGTGTCTTATATTAATGGCTGCTGCTAACTGCGGCATTTTTTTTTTTTTGAGATTAGTGGTTGTTAACATATAATACCAAACAATACATCTTTGCTACGTAGACATCATGTCTATTTTGTAGAGGTTGTCTCTTCTGGGCGGGCATAAGGGTTTTGTCTTGTGTGATAATGTTCACTATGAATTTTCCTTTCCCATAATAAAGACAGAGATCTTTTGCTGGCTGATTTGGTGAATTTTTAGAAATTGAGTCTCTGGCTAATTCAAGTTCCTTTGTGAAAATATCATATCAGGGTTCTCTGGATAGTTCGAAGGCTGAGAGCATGGTAAAGAATCTACAAACGACTGGCAGGTATTTGCGCGATGTATGGTGATGATGATATCTGAATGCAAGGCGTGGGGTGACGAAGATAATAATAAAACGCCCCGTAAACAGAGTTGTGGCTAGAAGATATTGAAAGGGGCCTTATTTGCGCCACCTTTTCATTAGTGCCCTCAAAATTGAGGGGGTGCTACGACAACATTTCCTACGATTCTTTTTCACTATATTTTTCTAAAGGATTCTTTTTGGTTCGTGTAATTTATATACTGTTTATACCTAGACTATCAAGTATTTACTTTAGCTTTCTTGTAATGTTATGATGAACCTCAAACAAAGGTTCAGAGACGCAGACAATTCCTTGTATTGTATGAACTACTATAAAAAAATGTTTGGAGGTCAAGAAATTATTTTGTGCAAGTGTTTTTATTAGATTAGATTTAAATATCCCAAAATTCAATAATCTCTTCCATACAAATGACAATTGGAGCTGTTGCAATTTTCATTCATACCGGTTTAAGGATGCATATACTTATAGTATTAAGCTCAAAATTTGATAAATACAATTACAGTATATAAAAATTATGTATAGATTTGTGATCAGTTAAATTCAAGGCTTCAGCTTTTCTTACAGTATATATCGAAAAAGTTTTGCACGAAAATTCCCGAAAATCAGTTATAATATAA
Source organism: Pueraria montana var. lobata (assembly GCA_026413185.1). NCBI lineage: Eukaryota > Viridiplantae > Streptophyta > Magnoliopsida > Fabales > Fabaceae > Pueraria > Pueraria montana. The sequence goes on along the minus strand of CM048649.1, from coordinate 66,898,035 downwards.
TTCATTCCCCTTTCTGTTATCTTTGCATGATGTATGCTCGTGAAAAAAATCTGGTCCGTTTATTTTGAATTCATCAAATTTCGTTTTTAGCTATAGCAATCCTGTGTAATTAATTATTATTTTACAAAAAATTAAAATTTCGCTTTAATAACTCATTAATAGTAAAAAAAAAAATTATATAAGATAATAGTAAAAGTTAAATATGTTATGGAAGTGAATTTTCAATCTTCATTAAAGAATACTATAAAAAAAATCTTTAATACTCAAAATTTTACTATTGTTTTTAAAAATCATCACATACCATCCCATATTAGTAAGTGGTTTATAGCTGTTCGCCTACAACTACCCCCTTTTCATTTTTTCGATACTTATGAGTATGTTTGGTAAGACTTTTGAGGAGTTTATAAGCTCATTTGACTAGCTTATAAGCTACTTTGATCAAAGTAAGCTTATTTGGTACACGTGCTTATTTTAGTAGCTTATAGTTTATTTTGATAAGCTACTTGAAGCAGCTTATGAAAAATCAGCTAGCTTATAAGCTATTAGATTTTTTTTCTTCTCAATTTTATCCTCATTAATTTATTTGAAACTCCTTTTTATTCGATTTTAAAACCCTTTAACCTATTTTAACGTTCTTTCACAAGACGCACACTCATGAGATGTGCACACACGACAATCAACTTGTCCATTGTCATTACTACACTATTTGTTAAAATAATATTAGTTTATTAAAAATTTGATTTTAAACAATGAGTAAAATCACCAAATCTTTATCATTTTTTATAATACAAAATTTAAAAGATTATTATCCTACTTTTTAAGATGATAAGTTATTAGAAATAAATTCAAATATTAAAAATATTAACTATGTCCTTGTACGTCATTTGACATTATTAACCAACTTATCATATCAGCTAATCTTACCAAACACTTTCAATTAAATCAGCTAGCTTATAAGTTTCTAGCTTTTCAGTTCCTAGCTTATAGCTTATAAGTTTTCAGCTAGCTTATAAGCTAGTTTTACCAAACATAGCTTATACCTCAGTTAATTCATTTTCATTTAATGCTGCAGTTCAACATAGGCTTGAGATGGGTATTTTTTATTTATTCAGCTTGAGATGGCTATAAATCTAATGTACTAGATTAAACTATAAATAGTTGACTTAATATGTCGTTGGTCCGATTGAAATTGGATTTGATTTTCTTAAACAAGATCTCAAATTTGAGCTTTATGAATAGAAAAAAAAATTGCTGAGTGGGGAGACTCCATTAAAAGTGACCCAACTAGATTTTTCGATAGAGATTAGTCTTGAGCCTGATGAATATTTCATACCAATATTATGTTGAGAAAAAAAAAAACTATAAATCGTTGACAAACAATTTGCAATTGTTAGCTAAACCCTTTTTTTTTTTTTTTTGTGCATTAACCAGGAATATCCCCCATCGATCATGAGGACTAATCTCCCTAGGGGGTTTGACAGGCACCGAATAGGTGGGCATCCTCTCCCAGTTTGAGTTTTCTGCATTCCCAAGAACCAGGATTCGAACCTTAGGCACTTGGTTAAGCGACGTGAGTCCCTCGCCACTTGCACCAACCCAAGTTGGTTTGTTAGCTAAACCCTATAAGATGGAGTATATTAATCATATTATTCTCCGCCTATAATGATGGCGATTAATCAATTATTAATTGGGAGTTGATGCCGCGGTGGAGCATCGGCAATCAACCATATTTAATTTAGTTCAATAATTTGATCAATTTTTTCAACCCATATTATCATCATGATACGAAATATTTAATGAACAAAGTCAATCATTTTGATAAAAACTCTCAATTGTGACGGATGCCGCCTCCTGTCAGCAAAGAGTAAGATAGGAAAATATTAGAGTGAGTTTGCTTGAATTGAATTAATGATTTTTTTAAAGTAGTTGTAAGAGCATCTCCATCGGTGGTATCCTCCCGGATTCCTTAAGCTAAGATACCGTATCTTGATTATTTTCACCGTTGGAGACCGTCTACGTGGAAAGCAAAGTTTCTTAAATCTAAGATCCGTATCTTCCTGAAGCTACCGTTTCTTACGATTATAAAACAATATTTTTAACAGAAACCAGCATCAACCAATGTATGGGACTAAGTGGGTGTGCGTTTTTGTATTTTGTAAAATAATAATTATAATTATAAGCGTCCAATTTAAGAACTGAACCATTGGAGGAAACTATGAGTAGAGTTCTTAAATGCTCAGATGGCATATGGAACTCAATAAAATTCATTTAATTCATATAAAATAATACTAAGGTACTCCCTCAAGCAACTCAGCAATAAAGTTGCTCTAAACCTTTGTGAATAGCAGCCTTTTTATATTATGGAACAATACTTTATTTATGGTGTGTTTAGACAAACAAATCAATTAAGTATTTATTACATGAAGAATTATATTATGAATTTGTCTATAAAATTATTAAATAAAAAACAATTATTTTAATAAATTTTATAAAAAAAAACTAATTGAAATAAACTTAAAAGCTTATAAAAATTATTTTCATTATTTCATATAAGTTCTTTGTAAACTTCCCCAAATGCATATTATTTCATTTTCAGACTGGCCAAGGCGTTTTGGCTTTGTGTTGGTGGGGTAGGCAATTCATGGCACCACCACCTACATTGCCGACTAATTACTTAGGAACCAACGTTGTAATAATTATATTTTCTGGTCTTAAGATGAGCAAAATCAATTCGTGTTGAAACTTGAAAGAACCAACGTTGAGCTATGATCTTTTCAATTAATAGCATATTTTGTAAAACTATAGTACAATTTAATTTTGCCTGGAGCCTTCGCACCAATAATAAATTTTAAGAAATCAGGGATCAAATAAAAAACTGTGGAAGTTGCTAGAGAATTCTATGAAGCATGAAGCATGAGGCCACCAAACTTTCCCACCTACATTATCGAAGTTAAATACCTCGCACCACTTGAGTGCACATGCCAATAAATTTTAGCCACAGAAAGTAAAATGTGGGCCCTTTCCTTTGTTTGAGCAAAACACGGAGCACACGTGAAATCCATATTAGGGAGTTGCTATTGGTCTTAATCTTTACCTAACCATGATTTATTAGGTGTTTTCATGAAATATTCTTCCCTCCTTTTCTACTAGTTCTTGATAAATTTGCACACAAAACATTTACGCAAGAAATATTGCGTATCATTACCCAAAAACAAAACAAAATATTGCGTACAATATACGGACTTTTTCAATAAATTTCAGCCTGATTTGTCAACTTATTATTTGCTGAATTTGATTATAGTAATAACTTCATAAAACAACAAACTAAATAAGTAATGTTGTAAAACATTATTGTTTGATAGTGCATCAAATTTAAATTCTTTATGACTTTAGGTAAACAATGTTAGCATAGAATTATTTCAGTAAAAAATATATATATATTGTAAAATCAAATTTACATATAAAAAAGATTAGAATAAATAATGAACAATTTTATGCGAATTACAAGTATCCACGAGAGTAAAATTATAATAGATAAATTTTCAATAAAATATTTTGTACATTTGAAGCTATTTTTAATGAAATAACTACGTAATTTTATCTTAACATAGCATTTTAGATATAAATATGGTAAATATATAGAGTTTAATTTTTATGCATTATCAATGTAAAAATTTGGTTCAAATATGTTTAGTTCTTGCAATTTAACATTTTTTTGCTTTTCGTCCTTACAAATTTTTTGTTTTGTTTTAATCCTTGCAAATTATGTTTGTTTTATTTTTGGTCTTTAAAGCAATTTAGATAACGCTTTGAACAGTAAAAAAAGCGTTATCTAAACCGTTTTAAGGATAAAAAACAAAACAAACATAATTTGCAAGGACCAAAACCAAAAAAAATATTTTGCAAGGACGAAAAGTAAAAAAATCCTAAATTACAAGGATTAAAAAGGCATTTAAGCCTAAAATTTTTTATAGTATTAAATAATTAGATATGTAGTATAACTTTTAAGATTATAAAAGCCAACAAATTTATTATATGACTGTAAATTTTTTTATGCAATTAATACATAGATTAGTTACTCAAATATATAATCTAATGATAACAAAAATTGTTCAATTATACAAGGAGAACAAACATCCAAAATGAGATTCACATTTACGATAACCATTCCTTTAGACCATGAACTATAAAACGAAAGTTCCTGAATGAACTATAAACACACAAGTATAAATTTCCACCTGTAGGTAGGAATGGACTTTTTTCCTTTGGAAAGCAAAGATTTTATTAAGATTGAAATAAGCACAAGCTGTGCCTACATCATTTGTGCAGAAGTTACAAAAGCTGTAGTTAGAATGAACTATAAACGTAATTGTTCCTGAATCCTAAATTTGGTTACACCAATCCACCATGATACAAAAACTTTGCTTTCAGACTACAAACAAAAAGGCTGAAAACTTGGTCCATGTTACTTTTGAACCACTCTTTAAAAAATAAAATAAAACTTATTTCCTTAAATTAGTTACCATTCGTTTTATAGAAAATTAGTATAGTACCCGTGCTAATGCACGTTACATTTTTTATAGTATTTAATTATTAATTTATATAAATATATTTTACTTAAACGATTTTTGAGTTTGGGTCTATTATGAATATATGCATGTGTTTATATACCTTTGAAACATGAAAATGATAATATGCATTAAGAGATTTACGTAGAATTACCTGAAGGAATGTGAATACCTATGATTATTTTGTTCCATATTATGTCTTGATTTCTTCTGAAAATGCTTAAATGATATGACTAATGGATGCTTAAATGATATTGATTACTCTTGATTACATAAACAGAAAAATAACCTATCCAGAAGCATAAAAATAAAATAACAGACAACTTAAACATTGGCACCCTATTCACAAGCGAGTGCATCATCGATTCAATCTCTACACATAACTACAAAAGACCTACATCTAAGTGAAGATACAAAAACAGTAGAAATTTCAAGTTCAGTTTATGTCATAACCATTAGCAGCTTTTATCACTCTCTAGTCTTCTGCAGCATCTTCAATTTCTTCATCCTCCGGTACTCCTCGAAGGTAGAGAACATTGTTACATCTAGAAATACAAACAATCAAATAAGACTTAACTAACGTATTTAAGATATGACACTCTCAGAGGGGGTCAAAGTGACCAAATGAAAATCTTGTGAAGAAGAAATAAATTATACAAAGTAGGCTCAAAGGAGACGCACATATTTGCTTTCTTGTTGGGTTGGATATTTGATCATGCTCAGAATGTCGCAGCATTTTAATAAAAAAATTCTATAAAACATGACACATATACAAGGATGACTGTTAAGACAAGAATCAGCATTGCCAATAATATGTGGTGTAAGTAAAAAGTAGTTTTGAGTCTTTTGACTTTTGAGCAATATAAACCATCTTCAAATCACTCTTTTCAATTCAACCAACACGATTCAAAAACCATATACCATGCTATCTTCTACCTCCCTAAATATGTTAGAAAACAGTGAAAACAAAGAAGATTTTAAATTCTAGTTTCCAGTGTTGACAACAATGTGAAAACATTATGGAAACTATATTGAGAATTTAAATGTGTCACAGCTAGAGGTGTTTGCAATTCAATTTTAATTGACTTTAAATAAAAAAAATCATTCAATCCAAGCATAAAAATAAACTGCAACTTGGTTAGAAAAGGATTGAATATAAATAAATAAAAAAAGGCAGATTGTAGGGTTTTTTGTTAATGATTTGATTGGTTTTCAGATTTGTCTTTTCGATTTAATGGTTTAAAATGGCATGGATTGGATTTGAATACCCCTGTGTTAGCAAAACACAAAAACCACAAACATACAGAGTAGTTGATATCCAAATTACCTGATTAAAATCTCTCCCAAATTTCCAGTAAACTGTCCCTCAATGTACTCTTCAGTGTTGGCCAGCTACAGATAAGAGATATTCACAGATGTTGAAAAAATAATATTAACGACTAAGCCAAGAGCCCCAAACACTAAAAATTAATTTAGATATATACCTGCAAGTTCATGTAGGAATCAACGGAAACGAGATAGCCTGAAAAATAAAATAAAATAAAATAACCACAGTGAATACATGATAAAAATAAATAAATAAATGCAGTATTTAACCACCTAACGATTAAACACTGAAATGAAAGTGTAACAGTAAAATAACAGTAGAACAATTGATCCATAACAAAAAGCATCATACCCTTGTACTCCATTCCCCACTTTAGTTTCACAATTACAGGCTTCCCAGTCAAATTGTTCAAGAAAGGCTTGGGATTAACTGGTATAGTCTGCAAACCAAAAGAAAAATAAATAAATAAATAAATAAATTATAAAAATAAGGCACAATTAATCACACTGAAGATGTGAGTTAAGTGAATGGAGGATGATTAGGTTAGGGTAGTGCAAGAAGAAGGTACTCACAGCCATTGCAGAATGCTATGCTCAACGAGATCGAAATCGCTGAAACCTGGAACTGTGGACGCTGCGAGAGCTAGAAGCGGTAATTAGGGTTTTGTACCCCCAACGCATAGAGGGAGAAAGGAATTTGGGATCTGATTCGGGCTTTTTTTAGCAGCCCATTGGGCTTAGCTATGTTGTTATTGGGGCTTTACTATCCTCACCCCCTATTTTGCTATTCTTACCACCCAGCTGTCTGAAATTACCCCCTACCTCTCCCTCTGCAACCTCCACCCCCTCCCTCTTTCCCCTCACCCCCTCACCTTCCCCGCTTATGTTTCTTCTCACCCCCTTCCCTGCTCATGTCTCTCTCCCTCACTGACTCTCGTCTCTCACTGACCGTTGCGTGTCTACCTCACCCTTGGTCTGACCATCACCCTCGCTTTCCCCACATTGCCTCCCTGAGGTTGGTAACAACCCTTTATTTTTTTTCAATTTGACGCAGTACAACGAATCGCGATTCCGTTGTACTATTTAAAAAATAAGCAACACAACAGAATCGCGATTCCGTTGTGTTGTTTGATTTTTTTTTAATTTTGAATTTGTAAAGTAATTTTTTTTTTAAAAACAAAAATTTTAATTATATTTGTATTATATATTTACAATATTATTTTTAATATTTAATTTTTAAAGTAAAATAATAATTTAATTGATTTTTTTTAATTAAAAAAATATGAAAATAAGAAATTTATATTTTTAAATGTGTTATATTTACATTGTAAATTTGTTTATTTATTTGTTTATTTAGTTACATAGTATTTGACTTTATTTATTGTTTAACGAATTTTAAGTATTTTAGTATATTTTTTGCAGATTTATTATGGCTCGGACGAAATATGTTTCATACGATCGCCGAAAGGATCCCTCCACTTTGGAGGAAGATGCTGGTTAGCCTGCCCAACCATCCAGGGCAGACCAGCGCTATGTGACAGCATCTGCTCGCTGTCATCGGACAGAGGATACTCGTGTTGTTGGAGCAGTACAGCACGACGAGCCACAGCCAGAGGCATATGTGCCACAGCCAGAGGCAGATGTGCCACAGCCTGAGGCAGACGTGCCACAGCCTGGGAGCCTGTCGCTTGTGACCCCGCGCTCCCCTTTGCTGCCAGATGGAAGACGATCAGGGGTACCAGCAAGGCGTGGGGGACCTGGCGGTTGTTGGATATGTTGCAGATGGAGGATGTCGTCTGGTCCCCATATGATGATGAATACAGGGCTATCGCTGAGAGACCCTTCTAGGAGTAGACATATTATTCTGGCCACATAAGGTGTGGCACAGACATGCGACCCTATCTGCCATAGAGGATTTTGAGGCAGTTCGACTACGTACAGGGGATCCCTCCACCACCACCTCCTCATCCTCCATTTGAGATAGCCATTCAGACGTGGGCCGAGTGGGAGCAGCATAGAGTGCAGTTGGGCGAGCATGTGCCAGAGGATGCTCCATGAGCCTGCACCTCTGATTACCTGGTGTGGTATTATGAGCATTCACATCCATATGTGATTCCGTCAAAGGAAGGAGAGGCAGCACGGAGCCTAGTACGTATGCCCGACCCCATTCCTCAGCCTCAGCCTGGTGACACTCTGCCAGAGTTTCTGGATGGTGTAGATTACTCGTGCGAGGTAATGTAATGCAAACATTTTTTCTATAATTGTTTACATTTTTTTCGATTTGAAATTATTAATTTTAGTTTTCGTTTATGTAGGATCGGTACCGGATGATGTCTGCGATTGTAGAAAGGTTGTTGCATACCAGAGCCATTCCTGAGGGCACGCGTGACCATGAGTTGGTGCAGCGGCTATTGCGCATTGCACAGGATGTCTTAGGTGCTGGGTGCAGCAGCCAATGCAGACAGAGGCGGTTGATTTTTGATGTATTTTTTTTATATTTGTATAAACTTTTATTCTGTATATACATTTTATTATATAAATGATGTTGATATTTTCAGTTTATTACATTTTTCTTTGTAAACTCTATAAACAACACGCGCGCGCCTGCCAATATAATGAAAGAACAAACGATTTCTCTATTAAAATTATAGAACAAACAACAATAACAACAACAACAACAATGTGCAATATCATAGCACAAACAAAATATAGGATTTTTTCCAAGTATTGTTTTAGCCAACTATTTCAAACCAACTCTCTATATGAATCCTATAACATACATCAACCAATGTGCATTAAATTGGTATATTTATTTTGGCCAAGTCTTTAAAACCTAAATTTATACATTTCAAAAAATATTACTCAATATAAAAAATAAAAAATAAAAAAACTTACACAAAATTAGAATAAATTAAAAAAATGTGCAAGGGAATCGTGATTCCATTGTACACTGTACAGTGAAATCAGGATTCCGTTGAAAGTGTACAACGGAATCGTGATTCTGTTGTGTAAGGGGGTGAAACAAATTTGTACAACGGATTCGCGATTCCATTGTACACTTTTTTTCCACCTCTTGTACAATGGAATCAGGATTTCGTTGAACACTTTTCAATGGAATCGTGATTCCACTGTACAGTGTACAATGAAATCGTAACTCCATTGTGCAAGTGTACAATAGAATCCTGATGCCATTGTACAAGAGTATTTTGGGAAATCAACAAAAAAAACCACCCACGTGGGTGGTGAGAATAGCAAATTGGGGGATGAGAATAACAAAACCCTTGTTATTGTCTGATGTGGTAGTCTTTCAAGCCTTCTGAACCATCAGTTGGAAACAGTAATAGGTAGATCGGTCCAGGCCCAATTGCTCATCCAATCGGTTGCCATATTCCCTTCTCTAGGAGTATCTAAGGGATTTTTTTTTAAAAAAAAAAAGGTGTAAGGGATTTTTTTTTAAGAGAAAAAGACAATTAATCATTATATGTATTTATTTTCTATTAATTTTGACCATTTAAATAAGATTTAATATTCTATATTTATTATTTTCATTTTTTATAATAATCGCATGAGTACCCTGAAGGTGTGTGTGACTATGTAGATTAAGTTTTATCCCAATAATTTATCCTAGAGTTTTTGTAGTTTTATTTTGTATTTTTATCAAACTATCCTTCATATATGAACTTTAATTTTTTTCTATATTTTATAAAATTATCTTTCACGTAAACAATTTTTCTTAACTGAATTTGTGTCAGTCTTCTATTCATATGATCGAATATAGAATTCATGCACCAAAACTCTTCCTTAAAATAAAAAAATAAAAAACATTATGTATTAATCCTATGTATTTTGTAGAATTGCAATAAAAAATATGCTTTTACAGATTCCCACTAACAATACGGTAGAGAATAGAGATTGTGTATGAACACTTGGGTCTTACACAACCCTAATTCTTCAGAGACAAATGACACAAACTCCACTTAACATCGAATCCCAAAGAGAGGAATTTATGATCCCAAGTTGCAGCACAAGAGGTTGCTTGCGTTGTTGATAAAGCCAATTGTCACCTGAAAATCGAAACTTTGTGTTTTTGGTGGTGTGTACTTCAATTTGAAGCCTCTTGTTTTTATCAACAACTAAATGGTGGCCTTGTGATCTACGTAAACCGTGTAACCCGGCAACAAATTTTGAATGCCAAATTACTCGAGTGTGGAAAATATCAATCTAAGCCTAGCATCCTTCGTACTAGTGATTAGTGTTTGATGTTTTTTTTTTTTTTTCATTGGGACATGCCACATGTGACACTAGTGAGTTAATTATGCAATTTAAAATACTTAAAAGAAAAAAAAATGACATTTTATGTTGAATTGCTGCTATTTAACGAATTATTTCCATAAAACGGTGCCAAACTTTGTTAGCTATATGCGTAGCAGTGAAGTTTGAAGGCAACACTCCAGCTTGTTTTGCTAAAAGCTAAATAAAATGATTTAAAATAGTCAATGAAATCGGACTTCTCAAGTTAACACTTAACAGTGATTAAGGTCAACAAAATCCAACTTATCCTTGAAACTTAGCCCTGCCTACTTTCAGTTTGAAATCGTGACTGTGTTCTCATCACGCCATGCACACACATTGTGAATCAGTTAAGCAGAAACTGGCCTTCGGAAAAGAATAATGATACCAATGCAATTGTTACAATCACAATTAGTAAACAATTATAATTAATTACATACATAGTTGCACATCTGATACACAAATTGAGTTTTTCTATGCAAGTTTAGGAGGGTTACTAAACTCATCTACAGCTTGCATAATTTTATTGTGTGACTACAAAATTTATATTAGTTGGTAAAGAATTACTACATAATACATTGCTATTTAACTAAGCAATAGGCTGGCAATTTTTGTAACTAAAAGTGAATTATATATAATGATCACAAATTCTGCCATTTCATCAATAATTTTCATGCTATATATACATGCAACATTACTATAAAGGAAAAATAGATATATGTTATTCAAATTAAAAAAAAGAAGAAGTAGACATATCCATTATAAAAACTTTCGGACTCTGATTGGTTTGAGAGAAATGAAGGGAAGGAAGAAAAGAAATTCATCTTTTTGGTGTAAGACCCACACCTTCTACATTCTACTTTAATTCAAATATTTTTCTCTCTATTTTCATCCTCTCTCTATTTCCATTCTCTGTACCAAACAGAGCCTCAGTGATATTATAATAATTCTGTTCCGAAAGGTTTCACTGATGGAGCAAATTAAACTCAAAACTTGGGTTCCTCAATGTAGCAAACCGTTCGGCGACCGCAGCGCGGTCGTCTCCACTGCTCATGCACACTGCAATTTTCAAGATTGTTTTAACCTTTCTTTAGTGTAATCTCGTGTGCATAGCTAAGCTTGCTTTTTATTGACGCATTAAATTAATATTTGTGGCCATCCCCATGAAAAATTGCATTATTGTAATTAATTCGTCTTGACAACAAGACCTACCATAAACGTAAGTGCAACACTCTAATTATTTTATTAGTCCTAAACTATTTACAATAAAATAAACTTAATTTATCTATGGTAACACCATCTTTTGCAATCACAAGCAAACATCCCCACCCCTCTTCGATCTCGTACTTTTCCTACCCCCCATTTGCCTAACTTAAATTCTCTCTCTCGTGACTTATGAAAGAAAAAAAGTGTAGATAAGAGCTTAATTAAGTGGGAAAATGAAAAGCAAGAAATGTGGTGGTGGTGGGGGATAGAGTGAATTTAAGGAACAGAGAGATGAAAAGTGACTGAGATATTTTGACAGGGAGAAATTAAGAGTTAGGGGACTCCCATTAAATGGTCTTGAAAAAGGAAAACTAAGCCACGAGGCTGGGGTGGATTCTAGACACCTATCTGACCTCTCCCGACATTTGTGCTATCTCTCTCTCTCTCTCTCTCTCTTACATTACATCTCTATATGTATTTCATTTTTCAACAACACTTCATCAAATACATGCACCATCAAAGATAGTGCCCCAGGAACCCCACAAGGTCTCAGATTTTGATCACCACCTCTTTATGATCTGAACTTTTACCAAACTCCATTCAAGTTAATTAACCCTTTTCACTTTTGATCCCATTCCACACCTTAAGGCCTTCATTTCTCCCTCCCATGCTGTATTAACACCCAACCATTTGTATACAGTACTACTATCTTTTTTTTCCTTTCATAAAGTTTAGTTATTAGCTTTGCTCACTCAGTTTCTGATCATACAATGAACAGTTTTGACCCCCAAAGACAGAGATGGCAAGATAGAAGACAAATCATGGGTGCACCTTCAACTTCTTCTTTGGCTTTCTATGTTGGTAGTAACAATAGCAACAAATCCAAAGGCTTCCCTGGGCTTGAGGATGATGATCTTGTCTCCACTGTGGTTCCTGCTGTGACAGTTGTGCTAGAGGGTCGTTCCATCTGCCAACGCATCAGCCTCCATAACCATGGTAGCTACCAAAGCCTCGCCAAGGCCCTACGCCAAATGTTTGTGGATGATGCTGGAGACACTGCTGATGATCTTGACCTCTCCAATGCCATTCCTGGTCACCTTATTGCCTATGAAGACATGGAGAACGATCTTCTTCTAGCTGGCGACCTTAGCTGGAAGTAAGAACAAGAACCTCTTTAATGCTTCATAAATTATTAATAAGACAAACTTTCTACACCCTTCTTTATATATTTGTTTGTACCGTTATTTAATTAGAATTGAATTTTCACTTCATATAATGTATATATAGGAAAATAAACATTTCTTTTAATTATTATTTCTCATATTATTAATCAGGGATTTTGTACGTGTGGCAAAGAGAATTCGGATACTTCCAGTGAAGGGGAATTCAACAAAAGGCACAACAAGAGGGGCATAAGTGATGATCACCTACAGATTATGGTATGGGATAGTTTTGTTCATGTAAAAGAAGTAGAAACTAATCAAATAATTTGGACGGTGGGTAGAAAATGTGTTTGGGGTGGTCAGGAATGAGCGACAACGTTAGCAAGAAATGCTGCTTACGAGTTAATCCAATTGGAAGTATATGTAAAGCCTTTGTGTGCTTGTATGAATAAATGGGCTTATTTTTCCAGTTAGCAATTCATGGTATCTTTTACTATAAACTCTTTATTCTTACTGCTAGCTGTGGAAAAAGAATTGAATTTTATTAATCCACCAAAAAAAAAAGAATTGAATTTTATTCTAATTTTACATTTTTATTTAATTATAAATTATTATTAGTATGACTTTTAAAATATTTATTATAAAAGTCAATAAATTTATCAGATAGGTAAATAATTTATAATTAATTAAATAACAATATACTAACCATAACTGTTAAACTTAAAAGAATTTGGTTGTTTCACAGATTGGTGCGCGGTTGCATCTCTGTTGGTTTCATAATACGATTTTGTTGGCACGCGATACCATTAACAAGATTGAAGGATACATGGAAAACTGCAAACGAATTATTCGTTTGTTAAATTTGCGAGTCAAGTAATAAGCTGGGTTAGGTGAAATAATTTTACCCAAAAAAATGACATATATATGGTTCTTCTATTGTGTTTGTTTAGGTAAAATAATTTAGTAAAATTTATTTGGATTAAAATTGATTTTATAATGAAATAAAATCTGTTATTATATTTTGCAGCAAATTTTAGTGCAATTATAATTTTCAATCTAATGTAAAAGTTAATTACCTAAGAATTGTTTTATATTAGAATTACCTTTAACCATATTTTTGGTTTTAAAACATAAACCAAATATTTTCCCAAACAAGTTTGCAAATGAGAAAAATTGGTTGACAATGTTTGAATCGTGGTGATATTAGGTGCTGCGCACGCACCACTAAACACCCTTGACAATACTATTCAGTTAACCTGTGTCATTTTCACCTCTTTCATTCTCTAACAGAGATATATGCGTGCCATAAGATTAGCCAGAAAGTTATTTTGGATAACTGGCCAGGATTTATTTGAATGACTTCTCCAAGCAACTAGGGAAGGACATATATATATGTGCGTGCTGTTGTCGACACTATTAATTAATTCTAAGGTGGTATTCCATCCTTGTGTAGGTTACTAAGGTGTATCTATCAAAGCCAAATGTATAATTTTGTTGTTACAATTGTACCCACAAAGTCGATAAAAGTAACTTTTAATTCGAAAGGGAAAATGGCGGCTAAGCTTGAGATCTTTTCAAGCATGCATTTAGTGCTCAAAACGACGGATTAATGTCTACAAATTGCTTTACAACATGCCCTAAATTGAATTAGGATACCTTGCTTTGTTTAATCAACTTTACAAAATTTGGTATAATTAAACTTAATGGAAGCTAGTTGGTGAGTGGAGGACCAACCTCATCCAGAAGGCTAGATTGACAACTATATATATGAGAAACTGTTGAAGAATTAATTGAGGCCTAAAGCCGTACGAGCAAATTTTGAGTAGTTTCTTCTTAATTTTGCTCAAAAGAAGACACAATATGGCAAGAAAGAACTAACCGAAAACGAAAACAAACTTATTTCCATTGAATTGAAACTAGTCAAAGTGACACTCAAAACTAGTTGATGATGTCCTTAATATAATATAAATGCTACTCCCTGTGGATACCCACAAAGACACGTTGGGTGATGCTGATTAAGCCCATTTCCCCCCTAATAAGTGGTGTTTGTTAGCTTATACTTATAATGGTCCAATATGCATGTCATTAAAGTAACAATGTTGTATGGGACTTTCTTATATGTGCTCCCCTTTCAGTGCTCACAAGGGATGATTTAGGCTTTGACATTCATGAAATTTCAATATTCATAATATAGTTTCATTATTTGAACTTCAAAAAGTTGATATCATACGCCATAGCGTATATTATCCAATATCTATATATCTTACTTATTTTTTATATACACATACATCTTACAAAGAGATATCCCAAAATAAAATAATGTAATTTTTTAGTTGTCTTATTTTAATATTCACAAAACATTTTCCTTTATAAAAAAGTCATCCACTCACCCTAAGTATTCTATTGTGCCTAAAGTAACTTCCGCAATAGATCTCTAAATGTTATAATTAAGCTTTTCCTTTTACAATCACAGTACGAAAGATAACGTTATATAAACTATTTAATTATTTTATATACCATTAATCCTGTGGGAAACACCCCTATTTTTCATATTCTTATAATTTTTAAATAGAAACTATAAACTGTTGAATTATAGATCAAACTCCGCTTAACTTAGGTACAAGTGATAATCTGATGATAAGTTTGAAATGATAGATACAAAAGAATGTCATGTACTAACAATGTAGAGTCAGATTGGACGAATTTCTTAATATATACTTGCAGGGAAAAAAAAAGAGACAAAATGAATCAAATTTGAAGTATAAATTTAAATTAATTTACAAATCTCAGCTTTTCAATAAGTTATATGAGAGATTTAAAAAAGAAATTCATAAATTGATTTTATTTTATTTTATTATTTTATAAATATTTATTGAAAAAATTGTCCAAATTGAGACGTAATGTTGGATTAATTTTTGTTAGTATATTTGTCTAACAAAAAATAAAAGTATTATGCTAGTATAATGCATTATATTATTAGTGTAGACCCATAATGTCTATCATAACAGCTTACTTTATGTTAGGCAACAGCTATAATAATAAAGAGAATTTTAATGCCTAACATCTTTTTTTTTTGTTAGTAAATGACTTTTTTTTTTATGTAGTGTTATTAAAATTTGATATTACTAAAATATTCAGGATAACATCTGCGTAGTATTATTAAAATTTGATATTGCTAAAATATTCAAATAACTGATATTTACTAACTATCGACCACTTGGTTGAAATGAATTTTAATACCGGATGCAAGGATGAGTCTTTTAATATCCTTCATTGCTTACTCTTTTTTTCTTTTTATTTGTAGGAATTGAAGACAGTACCAGGGAGTTTACAACACTCACGCACCCTGCTCAACCAACTGAGCTACTTAAGTGTTCATGTGCAATGGGACTAGTATAACCATCGACATTGTTAGTAGCATAAAAGTAAAATCTACAAATTCCTTTCATATTCAGTTATTTAGTAATATTTTTTGGTATCTCTGTGTAACTATTTTATCTGTGCAATTAAAGTTTCCCGTATTAACATATATTCTCCTCATGTTTCCCTTTCACGTAGCTCTTACGTGCTAGCAACTAGACATGTTGTTCATCTTTTACAGTTTTAACTTTTTGGAACTGGTTGTTTCAGATGACAAGTAATAGAACCACCAATTTAAATATGGAGCCTCTAAATTAGCTTCAAATTTAAAGGCAACCTTCCTCAAATTAAATCGATACGGACCACAAGCAGATAAATGAAACGGACCACTGTCAACAAGTCAATAATGACAAAGTGAAAACTGAGAAAATAGACAGAACGATGGGAAATCTGAGATTTAGGATTAATGGAAACGAATAAAATCACCTCCATGCCTAATTATATGCATAAAATTTAAAACTAAATAATATATTTTTTAAACATTTTTTAATCTATATTATTAACTTTTCTAATTAAACTATTATTATATATATAACTTATGTTAATATAATAATAGTTTAATTATATGCATTATTGTTAATTTTATGCATGGTTAACCGTATAAATGCATAAAATTGTGAATATTTTCAACACTGAATATTTTGGTTATTCTCCCAAACCATCTTTATCACCCAACTACCTTATGCCCACATGCCAGATTATATAATAATAAACAAACTATAAAACTCAGTTTTCTTTTATGGCAGCTTATTAATAGTCTAGACTCTCCAATAATTAGTATAATCAATATGGTTAACACCCAAACCAAAGAATGAACCATTACGAATTTACGATTTTCAATCCAAGCTTAACCAATTAAAACTCTCAACCGGTTTAAGCAACTGATTGAATCAAATGAGATGATAAAGCTAATTTACATCCAATAATATAAAAAACATAAACATTTATGAAATGTGTGAAAATATTTCTTAAACAATATTAATAGTGTATAAATGGTCCAAAATAATGACACCAATTTGATTTTGATAGTGAACCATAACGGAAAAGTATACGTTTCACAAGTCGATATTGATTGTAGTAATTCACCAAGAACAATAATATAAAGGTAAATAATCTATGGAAATGGATTAATTACTCGTCGCTTAGTTGTACAAAAAATATGCAACTTTTTCTGTCCGCAGTAAAATTATACGGCAGTAAGATAAACCCAGGTTCAGCTTGCATTATCTTCAAAAGGAGGTAAACCCCACTCACTAGGGTTGAAATCCAACAGTGAGTTCAAAACTAGGTCTGCTGCATCAAGAAAAGATTTGTCCAGCCTTGGATCAGGGACCATAACAACAGACCTGCATGACATGTAACCAGAAAAGATTAACAAATAGAAGATAATACTCCAATTACACAATGTATTCTTGTTTAATCAAAATAACATGCAACTAATTGGTAAGAAATGGGAACGGGTAGACATCATCATGACTGGGTGTTATGAGGGACCACACTAAATGTCTTAGCTTGACATCTAGACTGGATAAATCATTGTATCCATTTTTAGTTACTTGTAGAGTTTGGTCACTTAATGCTTTACTCTTTTCAAATTATATTATTTACTTGCTAAACAGTGAGAGTCAGCCTCCATGATTGTGAGGAAAGTTATAAGATCCACAACTAACTTGTGATTGATAGAATTTTTTAGGGTAAAAAATCAATCACCCTTAAAACTTGGAGGTTAACCATTATCTGGCTTGTAAAACATTATCAACTGCCACTTCAAATTAGTTAACATTCAAACTTAACTATTGCAAGAACATACAAGATAGTGGAATCCGTTACCCAGCTTCAGATATTCATATGTCAGTTTTTTAGACCTCTAACATGCATGTAATAACATATTATATTGGCAGTCATGTACCCCATAGTCCATATATGAGAGGGAAAGAATAGAAAGATGAAATCCGTCATAATTGTTAGGTTGAAGAATTTGTTTTGAGTACAAAAAACACAGATTTCATCAATTCCAGATCAGTGATATATATTGCTGATGCAGATATTTTGTATACTACATACCGTGCAAGTGATAATGTAAGATCTGAAACTGCTAGATCTAGCACTAAATTATCTACCCATTCTATCAAATGCTGACAGATTGAAACTATAGCCTGTTGCATTTAAATTTAAAGATATGAAAATAAAAAATATCGTTCAATGCCTCAATCCACTTACATTCCAGCATTCTTAGCTGCAAGAACTCCTGAGGGTGCATCTTCAAAAACAAGAATGTTACTAGGATCTACCGGTCCACCCTGTTGACCATCAATTCATCATTAACTACAACATCACTATGGATTACAAACTTGACAAAGTCAGAAATACAATAATATAATGAACCCAATGCCAAATTCAAAGTAGGAAAAGAAAAGGCGTCTGTAATCCTTTAGTCTATGGACAATTTTGTCAACAAGTGCACCACATTCATAAATTGGTATACCTCAAATCTCTTGGCTGCTGCAAGAAATCCATCCGGAGAAGGTTTGCCTTGTTTAACTTCCGGGTCATCACCAAGAACAACATGATGCATCAAAGAGAAGATTTCATGATGTCTTTGAGTTTTCAATTCAAAATGTCGCTTGTGAGAACTGCGGGGCAAATTGTCAAAACAACTTTGCATTATAAATCCTTCAAAATAGATGCAAGGCAGGAAATAAATCTCTTCTTTCTAGTTTCTACCCTCCCAAGCCACCCACCCAAACAAAACAAAGGTACGTAACATACAAAAAAAAAAAAAATAAATAAATAAACAAAAGATGGTTGAAGCGTACCCAGTTGCCACGCAAATTGGAACTCCTTTTGCATGTAGATGATTGACTAAACGGCTAGCACCTATTATAGATGAAAATGGCACAGAAGGACATCAATATATCAACATGATAGTAGTGCTGCTGGTGCATATAACACAGAATTTGTATATTTAAGTATTTCTATGGCTACTAAGTCTATTGAGTTTGACAGGCTTACTATATACTCTACGAACTACTCAGTACTAGTCCAACTCCCAATAAATATTAAGTATCAATAATAATAGTACAGATTAAGGCTTTCACAATAAAATGACTAGTTTAGTTAACAGCAGTCTTTGAACACATGTAGGGTAATTTCTAAGTTTGAGTCTGGGATCTATGATTACAGTTCAATGAAAAAATTTATGCAGCATATGCATGGGTGGGGTGGGGAAACCCCTTAGAGAACTCATGCCTTGCAAGAAGATTGAATCTTGAATAGTTGGAAGCCTTTATATGAACAAATATGTACATTTCCCATTGAAAATAAAGAGCAGTTTATGAGGAAAAAATATTTACATGCTGAATAACTTGAGATATAGTAATAATGTTGCTAAAAATCCATACAGAGAAGGAATTCTACCCGTCCTTAAAAAGCAGTTTTTCCATAGCATAACCATTAAACCAATAGAAGCATTTCAAAACAAATGTACTTGAAGCCTGAAGCATGTGGGTTCAAAGATGCCAGTAATATCAATGTATAATACAGAAGTATCCAGCTACAAAATCATGGTAGAAATACATGCAATAAGAATTTTATGAATTCAAAGTTCATAACTACACTAAAGAAGGTACAAGTTCTGATATTCAACATATATCACTATGCTGAATGTGTCAATATAATTTCTTCTCATCCCTAGAAGATTCATTTTGTGATGAATCTTTTCAAGTTTTCACCATGTGTATCTACAAAAAGGATGGAAGATGCCCAATTATATTAAACAAGGAATGATCACAAGTTCAAAGGTTCAACTCTGCAAGGTGACGACCAATTATGAACCTGTATGCATCACAACAGCATAATTGATCAAAGACTGAAGAAAGACTGCAAGAGAAGTGAAATAATAAAACAGAGATGGTGAGACAAATAAGAAAGAACCAACTGATAATTTTTACATATTTACTCTGATAAAAAGAGTTACAGATCCAAAAAAAATGGATAAGACAAAAGTAATTGTGGACAAGACAACTGTTCATAGAAAGCTAGCATATCTTTTCACCAGAATGGAAACTTCACCTAATACACAGACAAAGTACAAAAAGTACTCTAAGACAACCTATTTATGTGTTTGATTATCCAGTTGTGAGAAGATAACATTTAATACCTGCATTTAACGGGCTCCAACATTCAAATTAATAGGTTTGTTCTCTAGAACTAAAGATTCCCTCCAACGACTATTTTAACAAGTCTAAAAATAGTCCTACTTGCTCTGAATTAAAAGAGATTGCTACCAAAGTCATTGCTCATATTTATTTCTAATCATTTAGAAAAACATTCTTTGAGTTTGCAGTAAACTTTTTGAGTGTTTATACCTTCAAGACATCATTTATTCTAGCTGTCCTAAACAAACAATAGTCTTAAGTTATCTTTTCTTGCATTAACTTTTGGAAAGTGTGTGAAATCTAAAGAGGCTTGTAGAAGAAAATACTTGGGAAAAGTTTCTAGAGAGATAAGTATAAAGAATACTTGGGTATTAGGAAACAATGTTTGTAACCTGTGGTTGATAGTAAAATCTTGGCAGTGAACCAAGGACTAAACATATTGTTTAGTTCAGCGAACCAGTGGCAAAATTCTGTGTCCCTTCTTTCTTCTCTTTATCTGCATATATTTTACTGTTGCTAACCTATATAAGAAAGGAACTTAGTTTTGTGTTTAACAAACTATGTTTATAGGAGTCATAAGCTATTTTTATAAGCCTAAATAAGCTCCATAGAAGCTCTTCCAATTCCTAAACACTCCCTTAAGCACAAACACATAGGGAATACTGAATAGATGACGATGATATGACAGTTTTCTGTACTTTCAGACTTCTGGTTAGTAATTCATGCTAGTAGTATAAAGAAAAGGAAATAAAAATTCAGTAACCCTTGACAAATAAGTAGGTCACCACCTCTGTCAAGAATTCATGTTTAGAAGTTAGAAGAAACCAAGTATATGCATGTGATACATATATAAAATTATATCAGTTCATGTGCCTCTTTTGCGTCATGTACTACTGTTAAAGCTTTCAATTTCTAGTGGCTGTCTAAAGCTCCTCTAATCACATGTCTGGAATGTCATTTTCAGTTTCCAATTGACCAGACCATAGTTTTTAGCTACATACGTGATTCTTTAATCCTATGTTAATCTCCATTAATCAGCATATATACCTGGCATAAGGTCACTTGTGGGAAACAACTTCTGCAGCATATCCTCTCTTTCTACCAGAAATTGCTCAGCACTAAGAGAATCACTAATTCCAGTCTCATCAACAAAGACCCTAGCAGCTTCTATTGCTTTCTTTCCCATCATCTTTGCCTTGAGGGTCCAATCAAAGGTTTTGTTGTATCTAGCGAGTATGATTTCCTGGACTTGAGTATAGAACTTCTCAGTGTCTGCAAAAGAAGCAAGCCCACATAACGAAATTCGTAAATCACAAAGCAAAGAGGATTACTAGTAAACAATTAGCATACAGCACAATTAACTAGCTGAAGGAATGCTGATAAATGGTTTTGAAAATGATGTTGATAAACGACAATGTGGTATGGCATCGTTGAAGATAGATGGAATACCGAGCAAGAGACCGTCCATGTCAAAAACGACGTGGGTGATTGCCCTTCTAACGGAGACGACAACGGAGGGATTGGCCATTGCGCGATGAAGGAGCAATGCGACCTTCTTGCCCAGTGTCCGATCTACAACCGCAGATTCCCAGCGTCCCTGATTTGGGACTCTTTTTTGTTCCGAATATTAGAATTTTTGTTATTGCAGTGGCAGGAATCACATTCGGAGTAAATATTTATTTAATTTAAATATAAAAAAAAAAGGTTTAATTACTCACAATTTCAGAAATAAAGTTTAATATTTGGAGAGTTATAGAAAATTAAAATGTTAAAAAGGATGTGTGTGTAAAAAATGAATTATTCAATCTAATTTAATAAAATACGATTCAAACTGAATCAAATTACATATTATTTTAATATTTTGATCGGATAATTTTTTGACTCAAAAGTCAAAACCTATCCAAACATATTCATAAACACTCCTACAATAATCCAATAAAAAAAATAATTTAGGGATCTACTTTAAAATTTCTAAATAATTGAAGGACCAATTGGTCAATTAAACATAATTGGGTCCTTGATCATGTGATTTTTTTATTAAATCCATATGATTCAATTCTATCAATTTATCATCAATTGTCACATAGTTTAGAATCCTAACTTATCAAAACGAAAATACAATGACCTTGACTATGTTTGACCAAATGTACAGTAACTTAAAAAAACAATTTTTCAATTTTTTTTCTTTGTTTTCCATCCCATAAAATTTGAAATCACTATTTGTTGGCTTATAAAATGAATGAATTTTGGTTCTATTTCATCGTATAAAATTACTCTTTTTTGTCCTAATATTTATTTTAAGGTAATACATAACATTTATTTATTTTAGGGATCTAATAGGTGTCACGTGGGATATACACTTTTTTATTAGGGATTTATTATTTTTTTAGTTCTTAAACTTTTCAATTTTTTTGCTTTTTGTCCATAAACTTTTTTTTATTGGTTTTAGTCCCTTGACTATTTTTTCCCTCGTCCTTACTTTTAATAGTCTAAAGGACTAAAAGTAATGACTGGAAAAAAAGTTAAGGGACGTTGACTAGTAAAAAAAAAGTTCAAGAACTAAAAACATAAATCCTAAAAAATTTATGAACTAAAAAGATAAACATAAACAGTTAATGAGTGTCACATAATAATAAGAACCAAAAAAAATAATTTTGAATGAAAACCAAAGAAAAAAAAAATATACAAGCTAAAATAAAAACTTGTTTTTTTTTTAAAGGCCAAAGAAAATTTATTAACAAAGTTTGAAGCACGAGCTGTGCAACCGACCTCCAAACAAAATAGAACATCAAAATGTCAAAAGAAACATCAAACCAAAAGAAACACCCACCGTGATGGGGAATATACCCTGACCCATCATACTAGAACCTGGTCATGTCAGACTCCCTCCCAAACGAAACCAGATCAGTCCTGTACTAGTGGGGCATTCGGCAACGCGTATAGCCGAATACCCTCCAACACAACTTGGCACACTCTTGTAAACAGATAAGTGTTTGGCGTCTATCGTATAGCCGAACACCCTCCAACACAGTCCGGTACGTTTGACAAACAGAAGTATTCGACATTTATATAGCCGAACACTATCGACCCCTTACACCTCAGAAGGCACAATAGTAGTATTCGGCACCACCAGGGCCGAATACCAGTAATTGTATAAACGCCATTAGGCGACTCATGGCAAGATAAACTTAAGATTAGAAAGTAATTAAGTAACCTTAATTACCACGGACCTATGATTAGGAAGAGGTCAAGGCCCATGAAGGTCCAGGCCCAATAAGATAAGTATAAAAAGGGATATGTCCCTTAAGGTAAAGGATTCTGGACCCTCATTTATTACGTGTATTAAATGCTCTGAGCCGAGACCTGACTTGAGCGTTGGAATGTCTTTTGCAGGTACCCCCCACCTTTCGGATAGATATAAAAGATCTTGAACATAGGACATCAGCTGAAGACTCCAGTACCCCCAGACAGGAACATTTTGGCGCCCACCGTGGGGCCCGGTAAAACTTTCCCCGCAGCCCCGCAAGGAATGGTTACTACTCGAAGTCACGCACACATGGAAGAACAACGCCTCGTCGACGAAAACATAGCGCATGTGGAAGATCAAACAAATCTGTCTTCGGAACTAAGACAGTTGAGGGCTGACATATCAGCAATAAGGAGACAGCACGCTCAGGAGTTATCGGCCCTCCGCCAAGAGAATGTCTAGTTGAGAAACTCGAACCGATCCTGGAAACCAGAGAATCAGGCACCAGACAAGCAACATGAAGACGAGTCGGCAGCCAACCTTAGCATGCAAGGTGCGACGAATCGGCCCTCCTTTTTTACCATCAACACTCAGTCGCACCCCTGTAGGCATCCTTTTGTTTCTGAGATCATGGAAACTCCCTTTCCTCCAAATTGGAAGAGCCTCAGTCTGGACCGATACGATGGTAGCACGGATCCAGATGAACACGTAGATGTCTACGTAACCCAAATCAGCCTATACACTGTAGAAGACGTCGTCTTATGCAGGGTTTTCCCCACGTCCCTCAAGGGACACGCCCTCAATTGGTTTACTCGCCTACCGCCCAACTCCATTGATAGCTTCGGGATGTTGGTGACCAAATTCGGCAATCAATTTGCAACTAGCAGACCTCACCATTTGACCTCGGTGGCACTAGTAAATATTCGGCAAGAAAAAGGGGAATCCCTAAGAACGTTCATGGAAAGGTTCGGCAGAATCGCCTTGAACATCCGAAACCTAGACCCAGCGGTGGCCATGCATCATTTAGTGACTGCTCTTAGGCCAGGAGCCTTTGTTAACAGTCTCTGCAAGAAGCCGGCACTCGACATGGATGACCTCCGTCGACGAGCAGCAAAGTACATGCAGATGGAAGAGTTATCCGAATACAAGAACCAGGTCCAAGCAGAAACCAACCTGAGAAAGAAAGAACAAGAAAAGGATCATCAAGGAAAGGGGAAAGAAAAATTCCACAAGGAGAAGGAGTACCGTGGCTCCCGGTACGCGACTTACACGCCGCTCAATGCTAGCCGCTCCCGAATACTCGAACAAGCCCTGGCGACAGAAATATTGGCCATGCCAAAGAGAGCCAATACTCCTCCTAAGGCCGACTACAGCAATGTCGATACCACCACAATAAAGGCCATTCCACTGAAGAATGCACCACACTTAAAGACAAGATTGAGGACCTCATCAAAATGGGGCATCTCAAAGACTTTGTCCATGATCCAAGGGCCGAAAGGTCCCAATTTTCAAAGTATAAAGACAATGACAGAACTTATAGAATGGACTTTAACCACGGCAGGAGGGCCGAAAGACAAAGAAACAGGTCCCGGGAGCGGCAAGACATAAAACCCTCTAATCCTCGGAAAGTCATCAACACGATTGCTGGAGGATTTGCAGGAGGAGGAAGTACCTCGTCGGCCAGAAAGAAGCATCTCCGTTTAGTCCGGTCAGTCAACATGACGTCGACCATAAACAAGCTCAAAATGCCACCCATCACATTCACCGACGCGGACTTTCAGGGGTCCGACCCAATGCAAGATGATCCAATGGTCATTAGCATAGATGTTGTCGATTGCACAGTCCGGAAAACGCTGATAGAACAAGGAAGCTCAGCCGACATCCTATACTGGAACACCTTCAAACAATTGGACATACCGGAGGGGAAGCTCATGCCGTATGACGAACCCTTAGTTGGATTCTCGGGTGAGAGGGTTAACACCAGGAGATGTATAGAGTTGGACACGACCTTCGGATATGAGAGAAAGAAGTGCAAGACCATAAGAGTAAGGTATATTGTAGTGCACGCCAACACCTCGTATAACATACTACTCGGACGCCCTTCGCTGAATACTCTCGGGGCCATAGTCTCCACTCCACATTTGCCCATGAAATTTCCATCAAACCGAGGCACGGTCATTACGATTCATGCAGATCAAAAAGCGGCCAGAGAATGCTACTTGGCCAGCCTTAAGGTTACTCAGTTAAAGGAAGATGAGTGCAAGTCAGTATACATGGTCTCGGCGGAAAAGCCTTCGGACCAAACTTTGGATCTTAACCCCAGAGTCGAAGAGGACAAGCGGGTAAAACCAAATGAGGAAATCCATGCATTTCAAATTGGTGAAGAAGAAGTTCAAACGACATACCTCGGGAGCAACCTATCCGAAAAGAATAAGCTTCAGATTCAAAGGGTGGTAAAACAAAACGCCGACCTCTTTGCCTGGAAGGCCGCAGACATGCCTGGCATCGACCCAAGATTCCATTGTCACAAATTGGCAATATGCCGAGAAGCAAGACCGATTTCTCAAAAGAAAAGGAAGATGGGGGATGAGAGGAGGAGAGCCGTAGAAGAAGAAGTGTCCAAGTTGCTAGCCGCCAACTTTATCCGGGAGGTTAAGTATTCCACTTGGTTAGCCAATGTGGTCATGGTAAAGAAAGCAAATGGAAAATGGAGGATGTGTACAGACTACACTGACTTGAACAAGGCCTGCCCAAAGGATGCCTACCCGCTACCAAACATCGACAGATTGGTTGATGGGGCTGCCGGACACCCTTGTCTTAGTTTTCTGGATGCTTATTCAGGATACAATCAAATTCGAATGTACCATCCCGATGAAGACAAGACCGCTTTTATAACCGAATCAGCCAATTTTTGCTACCAAGTTATGCCCTTCAGCCTAAAAAACGCGGGAGCCACCTATCAAAGGTTGATGGACAAGGTTTTCCAAAAGCAGCTAGGACAAAACCTTGAGGTGTATGTTGATGATATGGTGGTTAAATCCTCCAATCCTGACGACCACGCAAGAGACCTCGAAGAGATCTTCGCCGAACTCAGGAAGCACAACATGCGCCTAAACCCCGAAAAATGTGTCTTCAGTGTCCAAGGAGGAAAATTCTTGGGCTTCATGTTAACGTGCCGAGGTATAGAAGCCAATCCTGACAAATGCGAAGCTGTTATTAGTATGAAAAGCCCGAAAACCCCAAAGGAGGTCCAGAGACTCACAGGGAGAATTGCTTCTCTATCACGATTCCTGCCAAGGATCGCCGAAAAGGTAAAACCCATTATGCGTTTGTTGAAAACAACCAAAAACTTCACATGGAACCAACAATGTGAAGAGGCCTTTCAAGAATTAAAAAAGACCCTTTCGGCCCCGCCCATACTTAAGAAACCGGAGCCTATGAAAGATCTAATGCTTAACATTTCGGTCTCTCAAGCAGCCATAAGCGCGGTGTTAGTACAAGAACATGAAGGTGGTCAAGCACTCGTATACTTTACCAGCAAAGTACAACAAGAGACCGAGACCAGATACCAAACCATTGAGAAGGCGACTCTAGCACTAGTTAATGCGGCAAGACGCCTGAGACAATACTTCCAAGGGCACCGACTGGTTGTAAAAACCGATTGCCCAATTGCAAAGGTATTAAGGAAACCAGAACTAGCCGGAAGAATGATGGCATGGTCAGTAGAACTCTCTGAGTTTGACTTAAAATACGAGTCGAGGGGTCCCGTCAAAGCACAGTGTCTAGCAGATTTTGTCAATGAGCTACACCCTGCTGAGAGCTTCGAAGAAGAGTGGTGGGTAGTACATGTCGATGGCTCTTCAAACCAAAGGGGAAGCGGAGCAGGTATGATATTGGAAGGACCCAACCGGGTGCGGTTAGAGCAGTCCTTACGGTTTGGTTTCAAAGCATCCAACAATCAGGCCGAGTATGAGGCCCTATTAGCCGGGCACAGGTTAGCAAGAGAGATGGGAGCCCGAAAAGTTCAATGTTGGAGTGATTCGCAAGTGGCTGCCAAACAGATCAATGGTGGTTTCCAGGTCAAGGACCCACAGTTGCTGAAATATTACCACACTTTCATGCAACTAAAACAAGAATTCGAGGAAGTCCGAGTAAACCATTTAGCCTGAGAACACAACGACAGGGCAGATCGACTCGCTAAGTTAACTACTACTCAGAAACCCGGACAGTTGAGAACATTCATCCAGGAGATGTTGCCGGAGCCAAGTGTAACTGTCAAGGAATGCATGCAACTTTCGGCGACCGAAAATACTTGGATAACCGAAATACAACAATATTTGACACAGGGAACCCTTCTAGATGATAAAGAAAAAGCCAAAAGGTTGCTAATCAATGTTGCAAGGTACATCTTGATCGCTGGAGAGTTATACAAAAGGGGGTTTTCCACACCCCTATTAAAGTGTCTAGAAAAAGATCAGGCAGAATACGTCACAAAGGAGCTGCACGAAGGAATCTGTGGCATGCACTCAGGTGCTCGAACGATGGCAACTCGGGTTTTGAGAGCAGGGTATTACTGGCCGACCCTCAAAACTGACTGTGCAGAATACGTCAAAAGATATAGCCAATGCCAAAAGCATGCCAACCTTATCCACCAACCAGCAGATGAACTACACTCCATCTCGTCACCTTGGCCTTTCGCTGTTTGGGGAACCGACATCTTGGGTCCTTTTCCTATAGCCAAAGGGCAGCGCAAGTTCTTGATAGTAGTTGTCAACTACTTCACAAAATGGATAGAGGTCGAGCCCTTGGCGATCATTTCGGCTCAAAACGTACATAAATTTTTGTGGAAAAATGTCATCACTCGATTCGGCATTCCGTATGTAATTGCACCGATAACGGTCTACAATTCACGGATAAAAAATTGAACACTTTTCTCGAAGGATTGGGAATAAAGCACAAAGTGACCTCGGTCGAACACCCCCAAACGAACAGACAGGCAAAATATGCAAACAAAGTCATCTTGGGAGAGCTGAAGAAAAGGTTAGGAGCCGCCAAAGGGACATGGGCCGAAGAGATACCCGAAATTTTGTGGGCATACAGATGTACCCCACAATCAACCATCAGAGAAACACCCTTCAAAATGGTTTATGGGACAGACGCAATGATCCTGGTTGAGGTGGGAGAACCGTCTTTCCGAAGACAAAACATCGAGGCTCCCGAAAATGAAAACTCCATGAGATGTGAACTCGACCTGATCGAAGAGCTACGCGACCGAGCACGCCTCAATGCCGAAGCATGCAGACAAAGGATGACCCAGAGATTCAACTCAAAACTGAAGCCGCGAGACTTTAAAGAAGGAGATCTGGTCCTAAGGATGCAAGGTGATGCCTGAAGAGACACTAAGGAAGGAAAACTAGCAGCCAATTGGGACGGCCCATTCAGAATTCGACAAAATCTCAACAATGGAGCTTACAGGTTGGAAGAACTGTCAGGAAGGGTAATACCGAGAACCTGAAACTCCACTCACCTCAAATATTACTTCAGTTAATGTATCAATTCGTTATGTATTCGGGTGTTGTACTCTTTTCCCTTATTCGGCTTTTTGTCCCTACAAGAACGTGAAAGAATTTTTTCCGATAAGGTTTTAATGAGACACACCTCAAATGAATTTTAATGGAACACCTTGTGCATTGCTATTATTGTTTAAAGTGCAGCATAATATCTCCCTACAAAATGGCTTCCCTCCCGAGTACACCTACTCGGCTAAGGATGCGCCATTCGGATTTTCTTCAAAATGGTTTCCCTCCCGAGTACTCCTACTCGGCTAAGGATGCACCATTCGGATTTCTTCAAAATGGTTTCCCTCCCGAGTACTCCTTCTCGGCTAAGGATGCACCATATGAATTTTCTCCATGGTTTCCCTCCCGAGTACTCCTACTCGGCTAAGGATGCACCATTCGGATTTCTTCAAAATGGTTTCCCTCCCGAGTACTCCTACTCGACTAAGGATGCACCATATGAATTCTCTCCATGGTTTCCCTCCCGAGTACTCCTACTCGGCTAAGGATGCACCATTCGGATTTCTTCAAAATGGTTTCCCTCCCGAGTACTCCTACTCGACTAAGGATGCACCATATGAATTTTCTCCATGGTTTGCCTCCCGAGTACTCCTACTCGGCTAAGGATGCACCATTCGGATTTCTTCAAAATGGTTTTCCTCCCGAGTACTCCTACTCGATAAGGATGCACCGTATGAATTTTCTCCATGGTTTCCCTCCCGAGTACTCCTACTCGGCTAAGGATGCACCATTCGGATTTCTTCAAAATGGTTTCCCTCCCGAGTACTCCTACTCGGCTAAGGATGCACCATATGAATTTTTTCCATGGTTTCCCTCCCGAGTACTTCTACTCGGCTAAGGATGCACCATTCGGATTTTCCTCAAAATGGTTTCCTTCCCGAGTAGGATTATTCGGCTATGGAAGCACCATTCGGATCCTCGCACCTTTTGAATGTTACGAACAAGAATTTTGATTCTTTCCAAAGATGCCAAAGATAACAAAGGACGACGCATCACTCGAAGGTACTCTCCGGAAGAACACATACAACAATACCTTGCTCAAACTAAAAACGTAATTATCACAAGGTAATCGGATACGAGTGAAATTGCAAAATTAATCCAACTAGAGAAGTAAATACCGAAAGATAAACATATATTTCATTAATCACTAAAAAGGGGTAGAATCATTTACAAGCGTTCTTTAGAAACAAAAACAAAAACCAAAAAAAGGCTCTAAAGGCCTAAGCCTACAAATATTTCATTCTGCCGGATCCTCCCGAACCTCGGCATCAACAACATTATCCTCCCCCCATCTTCATTGGTCCCGGGGTCCACACAGCCTTCAACTTCCGAAGCATGAAGAGGATTCTCCAGAACAACATCCTTCGGAATGTCATCAATAGGCACCAACTGCCCTTGATAAACATCCTTCTCCATGTCAAAAATACTGCGGTCACGGACATTGTAATAATGCATTATTTGCCGCATGTCGTGGAGAAAACCAGCCTCGTGTTCGGCTAAAATTTTATCTTCAGCCAAAGCAAGAATCTTCTCCTTGGCAGCACGCTCCGCGTCCCGCTCTTCTCGGACCTCGGCCAGCAGCATCCTTAACCGCTCGATCTCATCGGACTGAAGCTTGGAATCCTTTTCGGCCATTATTACTTTAGTATTTAAATCATTTACATTGGCCGAAAGGTGCTTAACTTCCTCCTTCAGCCGCCCGTTATCTTCGGCTAAAACCAAATTTGCCTCCAACACCTGTTTGTTGGACACCTGGGCCTCCTCCAAACTCTTCTTCAGCTTCTCGGCCTCCCTAAGAGGATTTGCGAATATATGATAGGCAA
This sequence comes from Pueraria montana var. lobata, assembly GCA_026413185.1. Taxonomy (NCBI): domain Eukaryota; kingdom Viridiplantae; phylum Streptophyta; class Magnoliopsida; order Fabales; family Fabaceae; genus Pueraria; species Pueraria montana. Next base: position 66,867,256 of record CM048649.1, on the reverse strand, counting down.
TGGCCGAAGCCCTTGCCTGAAATTTGCAATAAGCTGACCAGTTTGCAGCAGCGTCGGCTTTATTTAAGATGGCCTTCCCAGTATCCGAGATGTCATTGGCACTCACCATCTTCTTCGGCCGAAAATCCTTGGCAAAAAATCCCTCGGCGGTCAAGGCATTAATTGAAGATAAAGACCCCGAAGCCGAAAAATCCAAAGTCTGCTGCTTCAGCTTCTTGGCCCTTTCTTCTTCCAAAACCTCACGGCTTCGGTGCCTTTTCTTGTGATCTTTGTCTTTATTTCTCTTTTCTCCCGCTAGGGGGGGCACAGTATCCATCGGGGTTGGCCGGGGGGTCGGTTGCTTGGGAACGGGGGGCACCGACGCAATACCAGACTTGTTTCCAGCATCCTGAGCCCGGTTCTTCCAAGCATTCCAGAATGAAAGGACATTTCCACCAGCATCAGCCATAATACCTACACAAAACACTCGGTCATTGACAATATCTAAATATAGAAACACCAGAAAAGAAAGAACCAAAGCTTTACCACACATGTCGGCTAAAACAGTGGAAGAATTTAATAGAGCCACAAGCTGCCTAGCTGTGAGCTTTCGGGGGAGGGACTCAAGAAAGAGGAGATCCTCGCGTTCTGTTTCGGTCATCAGGGATTTCGAAAACTTGTCATAACGCCGAGGGTTTTGTTCCCAATAGAACGGAAACAGGGACTTCCCACTCATGTCGAAAAGATGGTTAGTCCCTATGTTCGGCCTAATAACTACCTTAAAGAAGCCGGTTTTGAAATTTTTGTAAAAGGTAGTAAAGGACTGGAATAGAGGCCTCTTCGGCTTCCTTATTAAGAAAACCCACAAACCATCCTTCGGCCGAGTACAAAAGTAATAGAAAAACACACTCACCAAAGGCTCTATGAAGTTAAAAATACAAAGAGCTCGGAAGGCTTGGATAGCAGCCCACCCATTCGGGTGCAACTGCGAGGGTGCCTCGTTTAAAACCCGAAGCACCCCCATTGTGAAGTCGTCAAAGGGAACCTTTACATGTAGACCACGAAACACACAATCATACATGTAAAAGAAGTCCCTTTTCGACTCACCTTTCCCCATGAAAACAAATTCAGGATTCGGCTCTCGCCGACAACATTGTAATGCTATAGGACAAAATTCATCTTCAGGAATAGAAGACACATCTACATAATTTAAAAAATTCGACACACTACGTTTATCGTCATACCAAGACCAATAGGCCCCGACCTCCCCATCAACCCAGGTATACCCTTCCAGGGTAATCGGCGAAAATTCCCTTTTCCCTCGGATAACCAAAATTTTACGCTTCGATTTTGTACCAGATGCCTCCCCAGCCGAAGAGGCTGAAGGTGCCGAAGGGCCCATGACGCTCTCACCCACCCCCTCTCGGACAGGGTACGAAGAGGGGGACGTCGAAGGGGAAGAAGAAAAAGACGAGGACGACGACGAAGAAGACGAGGAAGTCGAAGACCCCTCACTAGAATCCCCACTAGCCGAGGAAGCGGACGGAATGTCAACTACCTCGGTTTCCCCAGAAAGCTCACGGCCAGCCGAACTCATAATAATGGAAAGAAAAAGAAATAATCGAACTCTCGTACCTTGGTTAAGACGAGAGGAGTGAGGCTACAAGCAACTATTCGGCCGAGAGCAAAAGAAGAAGATTTAGGTAAATGGTAAATAAGGGGTGCGAAGACGACATCCTTCACCCTATTTATAAGGCCCAGGCCCATAACGGTCCAAAAGCATCCAGACATTGTCAACCGTTAGATCGACTCAGATCTAACGGTCTAAAAAATGCGACACTTCGATCTCCCCAAACCTAACGGCTTTTTTCTGTAATAATGGCAGCAAGTTCAAACGGCACAGCAACGAGGCGCCAATCCCAATATAAAGCCTATTCGTCACCCCTTCTCACTCGGGCTGGGGGGTATGTGTACTGGTGGGGCATTCGACAACGCGTATAGCCGAATACCCTCCAACATAACTTGGCACACTCTTGTAAACAAACAAGTGTTCGGCGTCTATCGTATAGCCGAACACCCTCCAACACAGCCCGATACGCTTGACAAACAGAAGTATTCGGCATTTATATAGCCGAACACTATCGACCCCCTTACACCTCATAAGGCACAATAGTAGTATTCGGTGTAACGACCCAACTTCGTTACAGATATGTTATACTAAACTCTCTATTTAATTATTATTATGTGAAAGAACGTATAAATTTTCCTTTTTTTTTTTTTTAATACATACATATGTACCTATATAAAACGTTCATCACCGCATCGTCCAAATGTAATATACCGATTTACATCTTAAAATACGAGGATACATATAACATCAGAAGAAAGATTCCCTTGTAGAGAATGTTCACACTAATCTTAATATTTATACAAAATCCTAAGTTGGTCCCCCTAATATGTACATACATACTAGAACAAAATTAGCAAAATAGGAGGATCGTCCAATCTTAGGATCGTCCAATCAACATAGCAGGAGAATCGTCCAATCTTCAATCGTGACTAGCATGAGAGCCAGCACCATCACTGCTACCTGCTCCCGTGTTAACCACACTATCATTGCAGTAAAACAATACAAACACAAATTGCAAGGGTAAGCTTACTTATAAAAAGAATGATATAATATACACAATTTCAATCAACATCATTCACAATAAACATTCAGTTCACTTCAGGTATCATTCCATACATCAATATCATCATGCAACATTATGCTGACTCGACTCCATGGAGATTTCAACAACTTTCGAGCGGTTCCCATAGGCCCCATCCCCTACCATTAGTCTCGCCTTAGACCATTCAGGGAGTCCCTTGAGCCACCATGTGGAGGAAGTGTGAATTTAATCCAATATAGACAAGTGTTGGTATTGGCTTACCTCTGTCAGGTTTGCAAAACCTTCCATCTTTAGGAATTCGCCCACTTGTCTATTCTATATGCCCGCCATTGGCCATCACGAAATCCTCCAGCACTAGGTTGAGAGCCCACCTAGCACCCTCAACTTACGTGCCTACCCTTATGCAATATCATGCACAACTCAACAACTTTGATTGCCACACGTTCTCTCTATGTTATAAATTCACCATTTTTCTCAAATCAAGCTTATGAACCCATCCAGCAGTTCAATAAGCACAAGTAAGGCATTCTCAGCACTTGAATCCTTACTCACAACTCAACATCAACGTTAATCAAAAGTGTGAATTTCCTAACATAGCTCTAGAACCAAAATAGTGGCATATCAAACATCCTCGTTCGTAACAAGACTAGGTTCTGATTCTCTGTTAAACACACCCTCAAAATTTCACAACCACCATCGTTGGACGTCAGACTTTACTGAACATAAGGCCCCACTGGACGCGGGTCATTATACACTGAATCATTGGACATTGGTCTCTAGACACTGGGTCATTGGACGCTGGTCTTTAGTATTCACTGGACGTTGTTTTTAGTTGTAGTATAGATAGATGGACGATGGTTTTCTTTGGACGAGTGGTTTTCTGCAGAGTCCAGAACCTTTCAAAAACCCATTACGAACACATGTTTCAAAGATTTGGAAACCATTTCCAACACTTACAATATCATTCCAAAGCACAACAACATTTTATCACAACAAACTCAGCTTAAATCATCAAAACATACAGAGAGAAAAATCATCACATCATCATAACCAATCTTTAAAGCATACAAACAGAAACAGAATTCCAAACATATCACCACTAGATCATTTCAAACAGTTATGAAGCTTCCCTTACCTACAGCTCTTGACTCAAACCGTGAAGAAGAAAAAGCTAGAGAGGATAACTTTGAGGTTCTCGAGTGATCTGCCCTCAAGTTTTGTTACAGAATCAACTAGGAGACACCTAAAACAACATCAAAGTAAACTCAAAATCACGATTTCTCTCATCTCTTAAAATCTAACCAAGACCTATTTCTCATGTTCTTGGGAAGAGATGAATAAGTTACTTAGAAATCAAGAATAAGAAGGAATCGGACTTACCAACTTAAAATCAGCTAAGCAATCTCTAGGAAAGAAGAAATCAAGCCTCAAGCTAAGGTAGAAAATAAATCTCTCACTCACGGTAAAGAAACTTATAGAAAAAGAAAGATAAGGATGAAGGAGAATGGAAGAAACAGGAAGCTTGACACGTTCACTTAAGAGATTTGCATGAAATTTTGCTAGTAACACCTCTATTTCCTCTAAAAGCACCCCCTTTTCTTATTTTTTTTTTCTTCTACAACTTACGAAATTTACGTAAAATTCCTAATAACAACCTTACCTTCTAAGCCCGACCTTACATGAAATATTATCAACAACCTTATAGCACATAATCACAATCTATTTATTAATTATTTTATACATAATATAACTTTAAATTTAATTTCCTCTTGTATTGTCAATCAAACACTTAATCACACAATTAAGAAAACTACAACGTTACAATTCTCCCCAACAAGAAAATTTTCGTCCTCGAAAATTCGCTTACCTGAGAAGAGATAAGGATATTGTTCACGCATTTTATCTTCAAGTTCCCATGTAACATCACCCATAGTATCACTCCATATAACTTTAACCAAACTAATAGCTTTGCCCCTAAGCTGTTTAGTCTCTTGATCCTCAATCCTGACTGGACGAGTCTCAAGCGTCCAGTCCTCTCGTACTTGTATCACATCCGGCTCAATGATATGAGTAGGATCAGAAACATATTTCCTCAATTGAGACACATGTAATACATTGTGCAAGTTGGCTAGAGTAGGTGGTAAAGCCATTTCATAAGCCACTGGACCTATGCGTCTAAGGATTTGATAAGGTCCAATGAACTTAGGTGTAAGCTTCTTCGACTTAATTGATCGTCCAATACCCGTAGTTGGTGTAACCTTTAGAAACACATGATCACCCGCTTCAAACTCAAGTGGCCTTCTACGTTTGTCCGCATAAGATTTCTGTCTACTTTGTGAGGCCTTCATCCTTTCTTGAATTAACTTAATCTTTTCTGTAGTCTGTTGTAACATCTCTGGCCCTACTACCATATTCGTTCCATCTTGGTACCAACAAAGAGGTGTTCTACACCTTCTACCATACAAAGCTTCAAATGGTGCCATACCAATACTAGCATGAAAACTGTTATTGTAGGTGAATTCTACCAAAGGTAAAACTTCATCCCAACTTCCAAGATGATCCAAAACACATGCCCGTAACAGATCTTCTAGTGATTGGATCGTTCTCTCAGATTGTCCATCAGTCTGTGGGTGATAAGCAGAACTAAATCTCAACTTAGTTCCTAAGGCTTTTTGCAAACTTTGCCAAAATCTTGAAGTAAATCTTGGGTCTCTGTCCGAAATGATACTAGACGGCACTCCATGCAATCTTACTATCTCTCTGATATACAATTGAGTGAACTTCTCCAAAGAATACTTCATGTTAATAGATAAGAAATGAGCACACTTTGTTAATCTGTCAACTATCACCCATATGGCATCACAACCTCTAGTTGTCCTAGGCAAACTGGATACAAAATCCATGGTAATACTGTCCCATTTCCACTCTGGAATCTCTATTGCTTGCAACAAACCACCGGGCCTCTGATGTTCTACTTTAGCCTTCTGACAAGTTAAACATGCTGCTACATATTGTACCACATCTCTCTTCATACCGGTCCACCAAAACATCTTCTTCAAATCTTGATACATCTTAGTCATACCGGGATGTAGACTAAATTTACTTTTATGACCTTCGTCCAATATGAGTCTTTTTAACTCAATGTCTTGTGGTATACAAATTCTACTTTTGAATCTCAAAATTCCATCATCACCCAAACTAAAGTCTATTGCTTTATCCGTACCCAACAACTCCATTGTTCTACTCAAGCTAGGATCCAATAACTGTTTCTCCTTAATCATTCCCAGAAAATTATTAGTCACAGTTAACATACCACAACTAAGGTGATCGTAGGTCACTTCAACATACAAGTTCAAATCTCTAAACTTCTCCACCAATTCTAACTCTTTCACCATCAAAGTGGACATCTGGACGGTCCTTCTGCTAAGGGCATCAGCTACCACGTTAGCTTTACCCGGATGGTACATCAATTGAAAATCATAATCCTTCAAAAACTCCATCCATCGCCTTTGTCTCATATTGAGCTCCTTCTGATCAAACAAGTATTTTAAACTCTTGTGATCACTAAATACATCGAATTTAGCTCCATAAAGATAATGTCTCCATATTTTCAAGGCAAACACCACTGCTGCTAACTCCAAATCATGAGTGGGATAGTTCCTCTCATGAGTCTTCAACTGTCTTGAGGCATAAGCCACAACTTTCCTTCCTTGCATCAACACACAACCCAAACCTTGATGAGATGCATCACAATAAACTTCAAAAGGTTCACTAGTATCAGGGATTACAAGGACAGGAGAAGAAGTCAACCTTTGCTTCAATTCGAGAAAACTCTGTTCACAAGCTTCAGTCCATGCAAATGGTTGGTCCTTGCGAGTAAGTTGGGTCAATGGTGTTACTATCTTAGAGAATCCTTCTATGAATCTCCGATAGTATCCAGCTAATCCAACAAAACTTCTAATCTCCGTGGCTGTCTTTGGACGTTCCCATTTCACAACTGCTTCTACTTTTGAAGGATCCACTGCAATCCCTTCAGCTGAGATTACATGACCCAAAAACTTCACTTCTTCTAGCCAAAACTCACACTTGGAGAGTCTTGCATACAATTGCTTTTCTCTCAAAATCTCCAATACAACTCTTAAATGGTCTTCATGCTCTTCACGAGTACGGGAATAGATAAGAATGTCGTCGATAAACACCACAACAAACTTATCCAAGAATGGACGAAAGATCCTATTCATGTAATCCATGAATATAGCAGGAGCATTCGTCACTCCAAAAGGCATGACCACATACTCATAATGTCCATACCGAGTCCAAAAAGCTGTTTTCGGTATATCCTCATCTTTCACCCTTATCTGATGATACCCTGACTTCAAATCAATTTTTGAGAAAATCTTCGCTCCACGCAACTGGTCCATCAAATCATCTATCCTTGGCAAAGGATATTTATTCTTGATAGTGAGCTTATTCAACTGGCGATAATCAACACATAATCTAGAACCACCATCTTTCTTCTTGACCAGTAACACAGGTGCTCCCCAAGGAGAAACACTAGGTCTGATCATTTCCTTCTCCAACAAATCTTCAATTCGTTTCTTCAGTTCAGCTAATTCAGCGGGTGCCATCCTATAAGGAGTTATTGACACTGGTCCCACACCTGGAACTAGTTCAATAGCAAACTCAACCTCTCTTTGTGGAGGCAAGCCAGGTACTTCTTCAGGAAAAACTTCAGGAAAATCTCTAACAACTGCTATAGAATTCAAGTCAAGATCACCCTTGACTTCCAAGAAAGAAAAGACCACAAAACACGAAGCTCCTTCCTTCAAAGAAACTTGTGCTTGCTTTGCAGAAATAAAATCAGGATCTTCATGATCAGGGAATACAAGAGTCTTTTGAGCACAATCTATAAGAATACGATTGGAGGACAACCAATCCATTCCTAAGATTATGTCCAAATCCATCAAAGGGAGGCAAATCAAGTTAACCTTGTACTTGCGTCCATTGACTAAAACAGGACACCCCACGCATACTAAAGAAGTCACCACAGGGGTGGCTGTAGGAGTAGAGACATGCAAATCAAACAACAAAGGACACGTAGACAATTTCAATCTTTTCACACAATCATAAGAAATGAAGGAATGTGTAGCTCAAGAATCAAACAAAACAGATAAGGAGTTACCGTTCACTTCACACACACCTTGCACAAGATCATCAGATTTGGACGCTTCCGCTCCATTCATAGCAAAAACTCTTCCAACTACCTTAGGCTTCTCAACCTTTGGTGTATTTCTTGCTGGTGCAACTCTATCATTAACTTGGCAATCTCTTGCTATATGCCCGGGCTTCTGACATTTGAAACAAATTATCTCCTTATAAGTACAACGAGTGCTGTAATGTGGACCACCACACCTGAAGCATCTAATTCCTTGAGCTCCTGATTGAGCTACAACTAGACTTCCCCGAGGCTGTTGGGGTCTAAAATAAGGTTTCTTCTGAAAATTTCCCTTTCTACTGCCTGAGGGTCCATCACCATGAGTCCTTATTACTCTACTACCACCCTCTAGGCGTTCCACAGTCTTCGCCTTCTCTACTAATGCAGGAAACTCCCTAATAGCCATAGGGACAATCATCCGCTTCACCTCTTGTTTCAAGCCTTCTTCAAATTTTCTACACCTCCAAGCCTCAGTAGTAGCTTGAGAATAAAAACGAGCTAAGTGTTCAAACTTAGTCGCATATTCATGAACTGTTAGGTTGCCTTGCTCTAACTTCATGAATTCAGCTTCCTTGGCATATTTAGCACTATCTGGAAAATACCTCTCTAGAAAGCGCTCCCTGAAATTTCCCCAAGTAAGGGGTTCTCCACGTGCTTCCATCATTTGTAGAGTTCCATGCCACCAGAACTCTGCTTCATCCGTTAACATATATGTGGCATAAGTAACCTTTCTATCTTCAGGACATGCCATTGCCCTAAAGATCTTTTCTAAAACTCTTATCCAGTTATCAGCTACATCCGGATCAGAGTTTCCTTTAAAGGGTGGTGGATCATTCTTCCTAAATTCAGCCAATCCTTGATATTCAGGTGGGATTATTGTTCTTGCTGCTTGGGCAGCAACCTGAGTGGCCTCTAACTGTGCCAAAGCTGCTTGATGCTGATGAGCCATAGTAGCACTCTGTTGTTGCATCACGGCTGCCATTACTTCCATGGCATGGGCCATTTGGGTCATATCAGAGGGAGGAGGAGGAACAGGAGGTCTAGGTGGTCTCACCATCCTAACAGAAGACCAAACCAAGTTAGAGAATAACATTGGTTAAAGCCTTCTACTCATCATGTCAATCACAAACAGCAAAAACATAAAAGACCTATCCCCATAGGTTCGTCCAAAAGATACTAACAGGAAATTTCGAGAGAAACTATCCTTGGTCTCGGTTTTCGCCTGCCATAATGTCCTATTCATCGCTCAAAATATTGAGATGGCCAGTCTCAATATTTTACGACAATGCAACTAGGATTTATGGTATAACGAACAACTAAAACATTCAACATCCTCAAATAACTTCACAACAACCACATAAGAAACATAGAAGACACATAACGCACAGTCCGATTTGAATCGACCTGCTCTGATACCACTATTGTAACGACCCAACTTCGTTACAGATATGTTATACTAAACTCTCTATTTAATTATTATTATGTGAAAGAACGTATAAATTTTCCTTTTTTTTTTTTTTAATACATACATATGTACCTATATAAAACGTTCATCACCGCATCGTCCAAATGTAATATACCGATTTACATCTTAAAATACGAGGATACATATAACATCAGAAGAAAGATTCCCTTGTAGATAATGTTCACACTAATCTTAATATTTATACAAAATCCTAAGTTGGTCCCCCTAATATGTACATACATACTAGAACAAAATTAGCAAAATAGGAGGATCGTCCAATCTTAGGATCGTCCAATCAACATAGCAGGAGAATCGTCCAATCTTCAATCGTGACTAGCATGAGAGCCAGCACCATCACTGCTACCTGCTCCCGTGTTAACCACATGATCATTGCAGTAAAACAATACAAACACAAATTGCAAGGGTAAGCTTACTTATAAAAAGAATGATATAATATACACAATTTCAATCAACATCATTCACAATAAACATTCAGTTCACTTCAGGTATCATTCCATACATCAATATCATCATGCAACATTATGCTGACTCGACTCCATGGAGATTTCAACAACTTTCGAGCGGTTCCCATAGGCCCCATCCCCTACCATTAGTCTCGCCTTAGACCATTCAGGGAGTCCCTTGAGCCACCATGTGGAGGAAGTGTGAATTTAATCCAATATAGACAAGTGTTGGTATTGGCTTACCTCTGTCAGGTTTGCAAAACCTTCCATCTTTAGGAATTCGCCCACTTGTCTATTCTATATGCCCGCCATTGGCCATCACGAAATCCTCCAGCACTAGGTTGAGAGCCCACCTAGCACCCTCAACTTACGTGCCTACCCTTATGCAATATCATGCACAACTCAACAACTTTGATTGCCACACGTTCTCTCTATGTTATAAATTCACCATTTTTCTCAAATCAAGCTTATGAACCCATCCAGCAGTTCAATAAGCACAAGTAAGGCATTCTCAGCACTTGAATCCTTACTCACAACTCAACATCAACGTTAATCAAAAGTGTGAATTTCCTAACATAGCTCTAGAACCAAAATAGTGGCATATCAAACATCCTCGTTCGTAACAAGACTAGGTTCTGATTCTCTGTTAAACACACCCTCAAAATTTCACAACCACCATCGTTGGACGTCAGACTTTACTGAACATAAGGCCCCACTGGACGCGGGTCATTATACACTGAATCATTGGACATTGGTCTCTAGACACTGGGTCATTGGACGCTGGTCTTTAGTATTCACTGGACGTTGTTTTTAGTTGTAGTATAGATAGATGGACGATGGTTTTCTTTGGACGAGTGGTTTTCTGCAGAGTCCAGAACCTTTCAAAAACCCATTACGAACACATGTTTCAAAGATTTGGAAACCATTTCCAACACTTACAATATCATTCCAAAGCACAACAACATTTTATCACAACAAACTCAGCTTAAATCATCAAAACATACAGAGAGAAAAATCATCACATCATCATAACCAATCTTTAAAGCATACAAACAGAAACAGAATTCCAAACATATCACCACTAGATCATTTCAAACAGTTATGAAGCTTCCCTTACCTACAGCTCTTGACTCAAACCGTGAAGAAGAAAAAGCTAGAGAGGATAACTTTGAGGTTCTCGAGTGATCTGCCCTCAAGTTTTGTTACAGAATCAACTAGGAGACACCTAAAACAACATCAAAGTAAACTCAAAATCACGATTTCTCTCATCTCTTAAAATCTAACCAAGACCTATTTCTCATGTTCTTGGGAAGAGATGAATAAGTTACTTAGAAATCAAGAATAAGAAGGAATCGGACTTACCAACTTAAAATCAGCTAAGCAATCTCTAGGAAAGAAGAAATCAAGCCTCAAGCTAAGGTAGAAAATAAATCTCTCACTCACGGTAAAGAAACTTATAGAAAAAGAAAGATAAGGATGAAGGAGAATGGAAGAAACAGGAAGCTTGACACGTTCACTTAAGAGATTTGCATGAAATTTTGCTAGTAACACCTCTATTTCCTCTAAAAGCACCCCCTTTTCTTATTTTTTTTTTCTTCTACAACTTACGAAATTTACGTAAAATTCCTAATAACAACCTTACCTTCTAAGCCCGACCTTACATGAAATATTATCAACAACCTTATAGCACATAATCACAATCTATTTATTAATTCTTTTATACATAATATAGCTTTAAATTTAATTTCCTCTTGTATTGTCAATCAAACACTTAATCACACAATTAAGAAAACTACAACGTTACATTCGGCACCACCAGGGCCGAATACCAGTAATTGTATAAACGCCATTAGGTGACTCAGGGCAAGATAAACTTAAGATTAGAAAGTAATTAAGCAACCTTATTTACCACGAACCTATGATTAGGAAGAGGTCAAGGCCCATGAAGGTCCAAGCCCAATAAGATAAGTATAAAAAGGGATATGTCCCTCAAGGTAGAGGATTCTGGACCCTCATTTATCACGTGTATTAAATGCTCTGAGCCGATACCTGACTTGAGCGTTGAAGTGCCTTTTGCAGGTACCCTCCACCTTTCGGACAGATATAAAAGATCTTGAACATAGGCCATCAGCTGAAGACTCCAGTACCCCCAGACAGGAACAAGTCCCTTCGAGGATTTAGAAAAAACACAACAACAAAAGCAGCAACAAAAACACCTTCAAGAGGAAACACTTGATAAAGAATAATCTAGTGTCACCATATATACACAAAGCTCACTCGGGAAATTGTTGCCTACCATAAAAAAATCTGCATAAACTGTTACCTTACTAAAAAACACCCTATCAACTCCACCAAAACATACCAATTACTGCATAAAACCAACGTTAGGGGTGGCAAAACGGGTCTACCTGCCCCGCCCTTGACCCGCAAAAAATGGGCCGGCCCGTCCCGCATAAGGAAAGTGGGTCCAAAATTCAAGCCCGTCCCGTTTACCTGCCAACCCGCCAAAAAATGAAAAAAATGAAAAATAAATATAATAAATATATTTTAATTAATTTTATCTTTTATAAATATTAAATAATAAATACTTATTAAAAAATTAAATGTATTATCTTAAATTTTGAATAATAATTATTTAAACAAAAAAGATAATAAATAAATATTAATAATATATATAATATAAAAATAAATATTAAATTTATTAATCCTTTTATAAAAAAAAGGGTTGGCGGGTTGACCCGTCTCGACCTTAACCCATTTTTTGGCGGGTCAAAACGGGTTGGCGGGTTGGAAACCTCAACCCGTCCCGCCAAAAAAAGGGCCAAAACGGGTTGGCCCGACGGGTCCAACCCGTTTTGCCACCCTTAACCAACGTCTTGATCACCTCAAGCCACCTTTTGGCTTAATTTATTGCTTTGTAAATACACAATTGGATTCTGCATCTACTCTGTCAATGAATAACAAACCCCAATTTTTTTGCTTTGATCCATTTCCAAGCTTGAAAAACATCCTAAAAAATATCCTTAGGATGAAGAGATTTTTGTCTAAAAATCATGTTGTTCCTATCGATCCATATTGCTCTTATCATAGAGAACCACACCACCCTCCAAGCCTCCCCGTCCAAACCCCGACCACCAACCAATCCATCAAACTGATAGAATTGGTTTTTCATATCTGCATACAACGCTGTTGAAATCCCAATCCAAGCAAAACACAAATCCCACACCTTAGAGAACCACTCACACTCATAAAAGAGATGTTTAGTAGTCTCGATGTTATTGCAGCGTCCTCAAATAAAAACTTGTTCACTTTACATAGACTAAACATATATTTAAATCTTTAGAAAAAAAATATCCTTATAAAAATTACTCCTATATTATAAATGATCATGCACAACTTGGAAAATAACACTTTCACTTTCCTCACTTTCATACTAGCCATGAAATTTAGATATCCATTGGAAAAGGGAAAACCATATACATAAAGATATACATCAAGTCAAAGGGAAAGAAAAACCTTTTACAGGTAAAAGGGTCCACTCTAACTCTTAACATGTGTTCTTGGTCTTTGAAGCCTTTTACAAGAAAAAATGGGAGTTTTATGCATTTTTTTCTTTGAATTGTGCAGTTTTTACTTCTTCTAGAGAAGGATCTTCGACGATGTAAAGTGACGGCTCCATCGTTGAGATGCATGTGTTAGTTCACCTGTTTACAATCATTGTTGATGCTAGAATTTTGGAAATCCATAGAGGGAGCTGCGTGTTTCTTGGCTCCATCTACAATTCTACATCGGAACTTTTCTTCGTTAAAATAAATTATGGTGACTTTTTTCTTCCCCACCCTTTAAGTTGTTTTTTCTTCTCAATCCATATTTGGTTAGAAATTTGATGAGTTTTTTTTACTTCTTCTCAAATATGAGTGAACCCACCCAACTCACTTGCTCTATCCGAAAGGTTTTATGGTCGGAAATGGGTCATGTATTTACTGTCTTGATTTCTTTTGAATTGAGTCTTTTTGGACCGAATCCAACTAAACCCGCTCGTTGGCCACCCTTATGTAGGGGCCAATTGAAAAATTATTATAATCGGACACACTGAAAAAATTATTCTCACAGTAGAACTTACTAATTTCAAATTGGCTAAAAATACAATTTTTGTCTCCCTATTTGACTTAATACGCAATCTTACTAATTTCAAATTGGCTAAATACAATTTTTATTAATGGTTAACGTCCTAAAAATTTAGGATTGAACCGAGATATTTAATTTTAAAAAATAAAAGAACTAAATATCTCTATTTTTTAACCGAGACCAAAATTACAAATTAAAGAGACAAAACTATATTTTAATCTTTCATATTTGCGATTTGGTTTTATAGCTCGGTGTCTCAAATCTCAATTATAGTGTAACCAAAAAAATCTCAATTACATTTTCCCGCGTTGCAGAGCCAAATCCCAAATTAACCAAAATGTGGGTACATTTTCATGTGGAGCGCCCTGTATTCTTCTTTTCATTCAAAAAATTCCCAAATTCAATTGCGCTCGCCATTGGATTCACTTGGCTCCACACAATTATTTCCCCCTCACGTGCTAATAAGATGTGTTTTCTCACAGACACAATCCCCATTGAAAAAAATTTCAAACCTCACTATCCGCGTCACACCCTTTCCGCCAATCAGAATCAACCATTTTAAATCCAACGGTGTTAGTACCCATTCACACGGATAGCTACCGAATCCAACGGCGGTAAATCTATTGCCGCATCTATATAAACATCAGGATTCTCCTCCCAACCTACGAAGTTATTTGCGTGTATATTCAGTTTCGCATCGAGAGCATCTCAGAGAGAAAAACATCGTTAACCATGTCTGGAAGAGGAAAGGGAGGCAAGGGTCTTGGAAAGGGAGGAGCGAAACGACACCGTAAGGTTCTGAGGGATAACATTCAGGGAATCACCAAGCCCGCAATTCGCCGTCTCGCGAGACGTGGTGGCGTGAAGCGTATCAGTGGTCTCATCTATGAGGAAACTCGTGGTGTTCTCAAGATCTTTCTCGAGAACGTGATTCGCGACGCTGTCACCTACACCGAGCACGCTCGTCGCAAGACCGTGACTGCTATGGACGTTGTCTACGCTCTCAAGAGGCAGGGAAGGACCCTCTACGGATTCGGTGGTTAGAGAATTGGGAATTTCTGCATTGCGTCGTGAATTAGGGTTTTTTATAGTGTCAATTTCTCTGTTGATATTATGCAATAGCTTGAGGTTTAGCAATTGTTCTTGTTTGGCTTTGAGTTGTAGCTATGAGAATTTTTATTAATCCGATTAACTTGATCTTTTTTAAATTTGTAGCCTGGGTAAACGCATCGTGAATCTATGGTTTCTCGTTGTTTAGCTTGAGCTAAACTAAAATTGAATGCCAATGGTTGTACAGCGTTCTTATGCCTAATTGTAATTTGATTGTTCAATTTAAATCGTGAATCGCTGCTTCGTTATAGGAACCACTCCAAATTAGATTTTCTCTTGTTTCTGCAGCTTGCAAAATTAAAAGCTATGAGTCGTATGATATAATCGAATTGCAATTGCATTGCTTGCCGTCATTGAGATTGATTCTTTGAACAGGATTACAGTTATAATAGGGTTGGTGACATTTTGAATCGGAGTCTTTGTTATAATTGTTAATTCGTATGTATTTCACACGTTTTTCATTGAAGGAAGGTTCTGGTTGACTGGTAAAATGTATTTTGTTGAATGTTTGTTAACGTAAATACTGGTCTTGAAAAAAAAGGAGAGGTAAATTTGTTTTTAATCTGCACAGATTTAAGTTGCGTTTATGCATCCTGAATGTTATGTTTAAATGTAGCTGCAGTTTCAATAGTTTCTGCAACGGAGTTCATGGTTGGATTGATTTAGGTTTAGAGCAAATTATTGTAGCCTCGTGTGTTTAAGACTCACTCGTATCTCTTCATTGTTTGACCTCTGCACTAAACTCCCTAATTCTTGCCATTCCATTACAAACGCACCCCCTGTACAGTAACGGTGTTACTCCCGTTAACCCAAATCAATCACATGTTGTGCACATGGTTATTTAATAAAATTTTAGGACAAAAATATCCTCATCTTCCTCGTTGCACACCGTCTTCAATCCAAAGTATGCTCACTGAACTCAACCCTACCCAACAACAACAAAACGCAAAATTTGCTAAACGTAAAATGCATCTCAGACCAATAAACATCCTCCATCCAATTTCCCTATTAATCGACAACAACAACATCATCAACGAGCATGTGCACTCCCCAATTTGCAAAAGGCAAAATGCATCTCAGAGTATAAATGAAAAACATAAAATACTTATCAAGCCCCGAAGTCACCATCACCAAACCTGCAATTCGAACAAAAAACCCAAAAATGCAAGAAGGGTTGGGATGAAGAGAAGCAACAACAGAGAAGCGAAGGAGTTGCGAAGGGTGAAGCCCACAACAACCGTTCAAATTCTCACTCTAATTGCACTTCCATCCAAACTCTGAAATAACAAAAACCCTATATCAGATAAACAGTAAAAATAGTCAATTAGATATTGTTTCACCGTACCCTCAAAGCACACCAGAAGCAATTTCAAAAGCTGCAATTTTCAATCTCAAACCATAACAATCTTGTTCCCTTTCACGGAACCCATCCACCCTCCATATCCAAACCTTTCACCATTCGTACACCCCGTAATCGTCTTCGTATCATACTTCATCCTTGCGCAAAAGGACACCACTGAGATGCATCACCCCCCTAAACCAAATCCAAAGGCCAAACAGTCCCATGCACCAGGCCTCGTCGTGGTTGGCGTCCGGCGACCACGATCGTTGCTTGAAGAGTGGCAGCGCAGACTGCAGGTGCGGTGGGCGCTGGAGCAGGAACGGCGGCGACGACGCGTGGGTGTTGGGTTCCACATGGCATAGAAGACGACAAGCACAAAAGCCCTTTTGCTTCCCACAGTGAATGAATGGGGGAAACTTCCAGAAGCCCCTCTTCGCTCTTCATCTTTTTTTTTTTTTTCCCCTAACCCTTTTGTGTGTGGAAGGGTATTTTTTGTAATTTCATTAAAAATTAACACCGTTAGTAACAGTGATAGATGAGAGGAGGTAAAAGTAAAGCATTTTAATGGAGGATAGGCGTGGAATATTTTGGGGGATCTTGTAATGTCCTTTATCATGGAAAATTAATTTTAGTCATAGGATAAGTCTATTTTTTGAGATTAATGTGGGATTACCGTAAAATTGGCTACACTAGATTTTTTTTTATTTTTAAAAGGGATCTTTTTTTTTTGTTTAAGTTTTTTTTTATAAAAAAAATGACAATTCTTCTCCGTTGTTGCTTATTGATGTGGGACTACCATTCAATTGCTTACACTAGATTTTTTTTTTTTTAAAAAGGGATCCTTCTTCTTCTGTTTAAGTTTCTAGTGATTTTTAACTACTGCAAATTTTTTGGCAAACTAAAACTGTCAGAAATGTTAAAAAATAAAATAAAAAATCAAAATCTCGAACACTAGATTTTCTGAAATCACAAAAAATGTTACAAAATAAACATTTCTGACCACCAAAAAATTTGCAGCGGTTAAAATTCACTAGAAATTTAATTAGGAAATTTTCACACACACAGTTTATGTTTGCTATGTCATCACTTAACAGTTGAAATTAATGTTAGGGATTAAAAACAGAACAAAATAATTTATGATGGACTGAAAATATAACAGAACAGAACAATTTATGATGGACTAAAAACAATAAAAAATTTTATGAGGGACTAAAAATAAAAATCAAGATAAAATGACGGACAAAAAAATGGGAAGAGAGGCAGAAACAAAGCAACAACAGAGAAGAATGATCTTTTTTTTATAAAAAATAAACTTAAATAGAAAAAAAAAAGGATCCCTTTTTAAAAAAAAAAAATTAGTGTAGGCTGTTGTACGAACTACGGTAGTCCTACATCAATCTCAAAAAATAGACTTATTCTATGACTAAAATTAGTTTTCCATGGTGGACGATATTACAAGGTCTCCCAAAATAGCGTGCGTATGTGAGGATATGATTACGATAGGAAGTATGATATGCAAGGGTAGCAACAGATTTAAATATAAGGACAGATTTTAGTATGTTGGAAGTGGTTGGAGTGTGCTGGAGCAAAGATCGAGCAGCTGGTGGGCACTTTAACAAGCTTTTGTGGATGCCGTAATCGAAGGTATACACTAAAATTAAAAATTTATATAACCTAGACTTGGGTATGATAGTGTATACAGGTGCCACCCCTTCCATCGGAACTCCCCTATTAACCAATAGATTCTCATGTTCAACAATTTCCTGATGACCCACCTAGAGCCTCATACAAATGTAGTACCCTTTAGCCTTGTGCTTGTGGCATAATCAGCATTATGGGCCCATACCCAATTGGTTCCAAGATTTCTACTTACCTCTCCACTCACTCCACCCGTTAACTAGGCCTGCAAAGCTAGGATTTTATTCTCACACTCACTTTTTATAATTATCGAAAATATAAATTAAGAGTTAATTTACATTATAAGAATTAAATAAAAAAATTAAAATTACACATTTTGTAAATACAAAATTTAGTTATTAAGTTTCTTATTTTTGAAATTCTTGTTATTTACTAATTTTATATATTATTTAATTAAAATACAAGTAGTAAGTAGCAACTTTTCTGTCAAAAAAAAGTAGTAACTTAATATAAGATTTATTTAAAAAACATGAATAAATTAAATTTAAAAAAGGTGAGATGAGTTCTCGAGTTTTCATAAATTCGATGAGGATGGAGTTAGATTTAAGAGTTTATTAAACATGTATTGTCAATATAAATGTTTTTATACTGTCAACTAATAAAAAATCATTGTTAATATGAATTTAAGATAATTATTCTATAACTCAACAAATTTATCATACATGACGATTCATATGGATAATAGTGTAAAAGGCATTTACACTACATGTGCATACAATATTTATTCTAATTCTATATTTTTTTTTATCTTTACTTCTCTAAACTCCCCTATCGCCCCATCCTTGGGCGGAGACAGGAAGAATCAAACTCTCTCTCAACCTATCTTGTTACTATGCCTAATTATGATATGTATAACTAAATCAAAATTGATTTATAAATGATTTACATTTCACTCATGCAATTAAAAAATGTGACATATAACTATATGTATTATTTATTCCACTTAATTTTTCTTTTTTTTTTATTATATCACTTATCATATTATTTTGTACATTTATTTTATTTTATTCATTTACATCAATTTCACACTAGAGTATGAGGTGTGAGACATTCCTTATTTATTAAAAAATATACAATAGTTATACGTGACAAACTTGGAGACATTTAATTTTCTTGAGAAATTATATTTATAAAGAGTGTTGATTTTTAGACACCTTATTTTTTAGGCTTAATTATAATTTTTACCTTAATTTTTTTACTTTTTGGTGAATTTTACCCCCAACAAAATAATTTGGCGCATTTTAACCCCAACTTTTTTGAAAAGTTACAAATTTTACTTTCCATTATTTTGCTGACATGATATACTGACATAAATGTAAAAAATTGGGGTAAAATTCACAAAAAAAATAATAAGTTAGGGGTAAAATTCGTCGAAAAATAAAAAGTTAGGGGTAAAATTTGTCAAAAAGTAAAAAGTTGGGAGTAAAAAATACAATTATTTTAGTATGTCACGTCAGCAAAATGATCGAAGGTAAAATTTGTAACTTTCTAAAAAAGTTAAGGGTAAAATGCGCCAAATTAATTTGTTGTGGCTAAAATTCGTCAAAAAATAAAAAGTTGGGAGTAAAAATTACAATTAAGCCTATTTTTTAAATGCTCCATCAACTTTTTTAATTTTTCTCTATCTCTCTTTCTATTAATCTGAATAATCTATCATATCTATACTTCTCTCACTCTTTTATCTCTCTCATTAGGTGTTGAATAACATTTGAGTTGCCTAAAAATATTTTTTTTATTTATAAAATTAGTTTATTAACTTTTTGTATAATAGAAAGGGGAAAAAGTGAAAAATGTTTAGTAAAATAATTGATGTGAATAAATGAGATTAAAAAGTAGGATTGTACAACTTATTAGTTATTATATAAATAATATAATTATTATATTATGCCATTATTTGAAAAATAATATGTTTTTCTTGTTTTTCTGGTACTCATGATATAGGTGTGGAGTATCATTGACTAATTTCCTTCCGAAAACCAGTCCAGTACCATTCGAATCAATGACTTGTTGATTTTTTTTTTTTTTTTTTCTTGTTTACAAATACATGAATTGGTGAGTATAAAAATGGTAAAAAAAAAAGGAAAGCGAGTACTTTGGTGTTATCCAGTTTTCTAATTGGAAGATGTCCATGACGGCGGGTCTCTAGGTATTACATTCGTCAGGTGATTGTGTACTTAAGATAACAACAAAACATGCAGCAAGTCATATGCTGCCTCAATGAAAATTGATCACTGAACGAAACAACAATCAATTCTAAAAACAGAAAAAGGAAAAATACACCGCTTTGATGTTAATACTATGGTATCATCATATTTGCAACTTTAATAGGCCGGCAAACTGCGTTCACTGAATCACTGTTCATTAATACAAGCGTTCAGAATTTAAAAAGAATTGGTTGGTTTGAAATTAAGATTTTGAGTTGACGTTGGTAATGAATAAGAGCAATGACAAATCAGCAATACTTGTCTTGTGTTTGTATTTGTAAAAGGGCTTCAAGTGCGTATACGTGGGCCTTTTCTCTTCCGTGGCAAGGCAATGTCCAAATCACAAAAAGCAGCCAGTAATAAGGGCCTAGCACTGAAAATAAAATATCTTCAATTGGAGCCCTCATTCTCACCATAGCCACAAGAATACCTACCCTTTTGGAATTATTGTATGGACACATAGTACGTGGCCTGTTCTTTCGCAGAAATGGACACTGCACTATTCTCATCCCTCCTCTGTTTACCTTTCTCTGTTTTGGGCTTTCTAGACACCTTTCCCTATCATTTTTTTCTAGAAGCCATCGCCAAAATAACCACAGAGCACCGCACCTAGAGAATAAAACTACAAATACAAATATCGTTGTATACACTCCAAACCAAAAAATAAAGTGTGATAGAAACTAATAATTCCCTCACACCCTTCTTTGTTTTTTCCCCCACTCCATCTCTTTTTCCATTCCTTTTTGTAACCATAGGCCTTTTGCCTCTTTGGTGAGACTATAAGTGTTTTATAAGTTTCAATTCTTTAGATTAACTATAGATAATTCTAGATATGAATCTTAATTTTAATTACACTTAAAACTCAACGTGTATTGCGAATCGAGCCACATTTATTTGGTCCCACTCCATTTGATCACACTAAAAAAAAAAAAAAAACGCACACATATATATACAACAATTGTCTCTCTTCCCTCTTTAAAAAACAATTCCTTCACATAATTTTCTTCAAGTATGGAAGAGGAGCAAGCACACATAATGAAAGACTCCGATGACATGGAATCTCAAGAAGAAGAAGAACGAGAGGAGGCACTCTCGCTCTGCGACCTTCCACTTAACCGCAATTCGAGAACTCCTAGCTTGGACGACACGTCGTTTAAGAAAATTCTTCGACCGTCGTCGTTACCCGATCACGCCAGCGAGATTTTCAACGGCTTCAGCAGCAGCAGCAGCTCCGATATGTGCCCCGCTGACGACATCATTTTCTGCGGCAAACTCGTTCCCTTCAAACAAGCCGAACAGCCGCTGAAAAACTTCATCGTCGAAGAAGAAAAATCTCCCACGCGCCGCCGGAGATCGGAGTCTCTCTCATCCGTGACGCGATCGAACAGTGTCAGCACGTGCACCGGCTCTCGCCACCTCATGATGAGGAACAGCAAGAGCTTGGATTATAGCAGGTTGAGAGAGTCTGCGGCGCCGGAGGTTGATCGGAATTCCTCATCCAGGAGCGGGGTTCCGCTGGAGGCGGCGGCGAAGAAGGCGACGAAGCCGCGCTGGTACTCTCTGATGTTCGGGACGATGAAGGTTCCGCCGGAGATGGAGCTCAGCGACATGAAGAACCGGCAGGTTCGCCGGAATCCGTCGACGACGATGTTCCTCCCGGCGGAGTCCGGCGGGAAGGTGGCCGTGAATCGGAGCCCCGGGAAGGTGTCGTGGAGAATATTGAAGGCACTGAGTTGCAAGGATCACAGCAGTGTGGCCGTAACGACGTCGTTTCCGTTACCGCAAGCGTCGTAGGTTTGAAGTCACGTGAGGTGGACGTGACGAGAGTTCTTTTTAATATATTTGACGTGATTGCCCTTGTGGTTTGGGTGGAAAAGTTTTACACAAAGAGGGTAATTTTGTCATTGGATTGTTGCTTGAGGGAAAGGAAAATATAATATTGACTTCACGTAGAAGGGGTACATTGTGTTATGTGTACAGTGGGGGACTCATGGTTCCTCCAAGTGGATTAGAGGATTTGTTTATTTATTTTTACACTTTTTATTTTTATTTTACTAAATTGTAAGTTACTTTTTGTTCGTTAGGTTGGTGGCTTATTAGTTATAGGAGTGAATGACAATCACGAGAAATCCGACAGTGACACAAAGAATGGCTGCTCCTTGTATTGTATGCCTCGAAATATTAGCCCTTTTTATCTTTTTAAAAAGATAAGTATTAAGTGCTATTATGTGGGAATGGGAAGCTTCTATTTTTTTTTTTACTGTATTTTTTTATGAGGATATTTGGGATGTTGGTGCTGAATGATGATGTACATACTTACCAGGGATGTCAAAGTGTACCACTGTACCCAGATCTTACAAATTCTTACAAAAATATTCATAAACGAATCGAGTAAATATCTATTTATTGGGGATTGAAATCGGAATCGGATATTTACCCGTAATTTTTTTTGAGTGAGGGTACAGGTACTATAGTACTCGTCCCGCACCTACCATATATATATATATATATATATATATATATTAATGTAATTAAAATAACTTACTTAAATAAATAATTATGTTATATATATATATATATATATATATATATATATATACTTTTCTGTAAAAATAATAATTTTATATTTTCTATAAACTAACACTAATTGTAAAAGATTTATGTTATAACTAACAATATTTTTATATTTTATATTTTTAATATTATGTGTAAATGCTTTTAATGTTAATTTTGAATTATTTAAGAGTGAATTTTCAAGTTACTTGTAGTAATTTTTTAATTAATATTTTATGGCTTAAATGCAATTTTGGTTCCTCTATTTTGCACAATCCGTAATTTTAGTCCCTCTATTTAAAATAGAGACATTTAGTCCCTCTATTTTGTACAATCCGCAATTTTGATTCCCTATTTTAAAATAGAGACATTTAGTCCCCTGATTTTGTAAAATTTGTAAATTTGGTTCTTCCATCAAATTAAAAGTTTTGACCGTTAAGAGATTAACGTTAACCTTAATGTGGTCCAAATATAGTGACGTGACACGAGATTATTTATTTATTTTTTAATTATTTTAAATACTGAGTAAAATAATTGATGAAAAATATATTTTAAAAAATATAATATCATTTATTTGACTACAACATGCCATGTGCTTCAATAACGTAGAACTAGTTTAAAATAAATGATTAAGACTTGTGATTTTATATTAGGACTCACAACTACCCAATCATTAAAATCGATGTAACATGTGCTTTAGTGAAGTAGATAAACAAATAATTATTACTCAGTATTTAAAATAATTAATAAATAAATAAATAATCTCGTGTCACGTCACTATATTTGGGTCACGTCAAGGTCAACGTTAATCTCTTAACTGTCAATGCTTTCAATTTAATAAAAGGATCTAAATTATGGATTTTACAAAATTGGATGACTAAATGTCTCTATTTTAAAATAGAGATATCAAGATTGCGGATTGTGTAAAATAGGAGGACTAAATGTCTCTATTTTAAAATAGGAGGACTAAAATTGCGGATTGTGCAAAATAGGAGACCAAAATTATATTTAAGCCTATTTTTTTATTAATTTATTAACTTCATACATAAATAAAGTGCAGGTAGCGGGTGCGGGTATGGGTATATAGGTACCCAGTGGATATGAGGATGGGGATTAAAGTTGCTACCCGCTCGGGTATGAGACCGGATATGGGTATTTTTTTTTAAATACGGGTATGAGAACGGGTACTATAGGACCCTAACCAAACTCTACCCATTACCATCCCTAATACTTACAGTTAGTAATTAAGAATTGGAAGGGATGAAAGTGAAAGAAAAGAAAAGTAAAAGGAAAAAAAACACGCATAACGACATTTTTTTCTCTGTTTTGTTAAAGAAAAAATGGAAGGAAAACAAGAAAAAAAATTAACTTTAAGAAACAAAATTTAAAATTTTTCTTTTCTTTCACTTTCTCTCCAATTTAAATTTCAAAATTTTTTTTCCTCTCTCATTTTCTTTCTCCTCTACCAAACATATGACGGATTCTACTATGTATTCACTTTTACCATATACATACTAAAATATATATTTTTTATATATAAAATACTCTTAACAAAATTACCTTGAAATGGAGGTAATTCGAAAGAGATCCAAGCAACTGGAGTAATACGTTGTTTGATGAATTTAATGTCTTTCCTCCTTTGGCTACTAAAAAAATGCTGTCCTGTCACTGATGTGATTACCAGTATATTGTTGTTTAATTAAGTAGATAATTCATAATTAATTAATTGAGGACTATAGAACAAGTACAAAAAGCATTTGCAATTATTTCTTTCACCAATTTGATAGCATCAGTTTTAAAGATCAAGGTTAAGGAGATACACATACAAAAGATATTAAAAATACAAACATTTATCACGTTAAAAATGTAAAATTTATTCATTTCTTTATTACAGTCCTCAAATCTGATATTAATGAAAAAAAACGTTTTCTATAATCACCATACAAGACAAATATATGTAGTATTTTTTTCGAACATATATACAAGACAAATATGTTCAAGCACGGCAATATATTGTGTCATTTATTTATTTATATATTGTGTCATTTGTCAACACAAGTGAAGATGGGGACATTAAAGACTTAAAAAAGAAAACGGTGAGATTTTTAAATTATTAAATGTAGTTTTTGACCTTAGAGTTATTTTTACCATTTTTCCCCTTATGATGGGATGGGCTAGTGAAGTTGGTGAAAGATGCTTTAAATGGAGTATGAATTTGCGTGTGCTTACAAAACATGCTAATGACCCTACCATTTACTCAAGTGCTAGATTCTGTAAGCCCACGTATGCGTTAGTCTCTACTCAAACTATAGGATTATTCGGTTAAGCAAATGCTGTTACTAATTTTCAGGGCTTTTTTTCCCTCTCCAATGTCAATTTCCCTGGTTTTCTAATTATCCACAAATTATTAATTATATAATTCTTTCATCGTTCTACCTGTGATTTTGTCTCCCCTACTACTTAACATGGACGATTTCATTTTTTGGGTACACAATGAACATTCCTTGTTGACGCAAATAAACATTATGCTAAATATTTTAATTATTTAAAAATATTAAATAATTCCATATTTTTAGTATAATAATTTTTATTTGATTTAAACATAATATATTAATCTTTTAACTTTATTTTTTCTGTTTAGTTCTTTTCTTCATTTTAATCTTTTATTTTAATTTAATTTTTATTGTTACTAAAATCAATAATTTAACAATAAATTAAAAATAAAATTCTAAAAATGAAATAAAAATATTAAAGAATTAAACTGAAATAAATAGAGTTTAAAGGTTAAAATACCATTCTCACTTTTTTTTTCTTAACTATTTCTCTAAAAAGACCTTTTAACATTCTCCATTAAATCGCCAATTGCTTAAGCATTACTAAATTTTTAAGACTAGGCCACCCTGCTCCTAGTGGAAAAGCAGAACCTGACTGTTGTGTAATTCTATAATCAATAAGAAGGAATAATCTTGTTTTTTTTTTTTTTTTTGACAGAAAATAATATTGTTTTCTTATTTATAGTTCTGTTTTTTTTTTGGTGCTATAGTTCTGTTTTAATTAATTATTACTTCAAATTTTAATTTATATCAAATTATTGTATGAGTTTGTGCTCTGCACATATTATATTACACACCCACGTATAATCAAATTAATAAATATGATTAAAGTACAAAAGATAGGATAGAATAGCAAAATTGAATAAAAAAGATATTTAAAATGCACTGAAATTGAGGATCATAGTTTGTTTTGTATAGTTTTGAAAGATAAAATATGATAAACTTATAGACTAAAAGTCGTTGATGGTGAATTCAGCAATCACAAAATTATCATTCACAAAGCTTCCTGTAATCAACCTACTTATTGGACTCTTTACGGGGTTTTAGGCTTTTAGCCAAAAATAGCTTGTTTGCTTGTACTGGTAGAATGGTAGTGAACAAGAATATGGCAAGTAATCTATATAATAAAAAAAATACGCATATGTATTCTAAAATAAAATGACATTTCTTTAAAATAGAGAATATTTAGTAATTTTTTTTATTTTTTATACAAAATATTAAATGTCAATTATTTTAAATCCAATAAAGTATTAAATTACAAAGATACCGAAACATGTCTCCTTTTACCGTATAACTTTATTAACTTATCTTTAGATGGAAAATGCGAGTCATGTGAATGTATTTTAATTGCAAGTATGTAATAAATTGTTTCAAGAAAATAATTCTCTTTCCCATTTTAAGGGGAAAAAACATTTGATTAAGAAAAAAAAAACTAACCTTTAAATAATTTAATGTAATTATACAATGAAATATTGTAATAGAGCGTAGTAGAGTTGGAGTGGGAGACAAACATTGTTTCCATGATTCCCTTTGGGTTAACTGAGAAGCATATAATTACTACTATTATGTCGACAGGTATTGCGTGTTGTCAAATTGTTATTTTTATTCATTGTTAAGATAAAAGTAATAATATAATTTTAAATTAACTTTAATCATATAGAGAAAATTTAAAATAAATTGAAAATAATTATAATTATAGATTAAAAAGTATTTGCAATTTCATTTTGTTATAGTTATCTTTAATTATAACCGAACATTTAGGATTTCATGCTTATAAATTTATTTCTTAAATTAATATTTAATAAATTTATATTTTCTCTTAAATTAAAAAATAAAAATTGAAGACCGAAGAGGCAAATCCCCTTTGTATAGTAGTACATACTATAAGGTTTATGTTAAAGTGAGAAAAGACTGGTAGAAAAAGATCATTTGAGAGGAGTTATCCGCATAATTAGATTCTCTATTGAATTTCTATCATAATTAGGGGACTACTCTTCCTTGGACTAGAGTAAAGAGAGCCTTACCCCTGAAGTAAGCAAGCTAAGATTAAGTGAATATCAAACGCTAACACAATTATCTTGAATGTTGATGAGCATATTGTAATCATTTTAACTGAGAGTTCATTGAGGATTGGCTTCTTGAACAATGAACATGATAAAAGCTAAATTATCATAACTTTGGGGACTGTTCCCGTCTTCAGATGTAATGATTTTCACACTATAATACGACCAATATTATAGTGTCTACAAAGAAAGGAATGCACATCGATTGCTTTCTTAATGGTCAGAGCAAGAAAAGAAAAACAGAAAGTTCGCTAATTTCTATCTAATTCTGCACTGCACTTGGAGTGGAATGGATAGAGTCTATGAGGTGGCAAAATCAATATTCTTCTGAAATATCTTTTTTTTTTTTTTGAGCTACACTAATCACAGTAGTGTTTGAAATGAATTGAAGGTAATCACCCACAGAATAATTGATACACGGTCAATGTTCCCCTAGCTTAGTATAAACCAAGTTATAAACAGATATTTCAACAGACGATAAGTGGCACCTTCTTTGAGCAATTATTCCTTTTGGACCTGAAATATAAAAGTGAAGAGTAATCTTCTATTTTAGTCCGTGATATTCTAAGCCTCAGTCACTATAATGTTTGATTTTATTTTAGTTTCTAAATTGAAGAGTCATTTATTTGAGTTTTTTTCTTTTTTATTTTTAACTGTTGTTTTATACCAAAAAGAATTATAGTAACTATTTATAAATCAAGAACTAAAGTATTTGATGCTTACGATATAGATATTAATATCAGTGGAGGTTTACTCTTAAAATATAGTATCATTGATCATGTGTATAGCTACCAATAAATTATGGCTCTCCCTGTCATACACTTTCCAACTTTTACCATGCCTGTCCAAATAAAAGTAGACGGGTCAGCAGGGAAAATTTTGACTTAAAAATGTTTTTAGCCTTTTATAATATACTCACTTTTTATTTTAATTCTGTTAAAATAAAAATTATTTTTTAAAAACAATCCTTGTAATGTTTATTTTTTTTTTGTTGATAGTTCCTACCGTTTAATCACCGTTAACTGTTGAAGTGATTAAAGAGTTAGGGAGTAAAATAAAAATGATATATTAGAGGGACTAAAATAAATGCAGGATATATTTACATAAACTAATTAAAAAGTGTATTAAGTGATGTGTTGTCACATGACATACTAAAAGAGTAATGGCAAGAACTAACGCCAAAAACTTAAATATTATAGGGCTTTTAAAAAAATAATTTTAAAAGGACTAAAATATATATATATATATATATATATATATATATATATATATATATATATATATATATATTACGAGGACTAAAATAACATATTTAAGTAAAAAAAATTAAAAAAAAAACTCTGCCAAGTTATCTTGTATCTTTGAGCCATTGGATCCCCTAGTTTGGATAATCTGATTTGTAAATGTTCCTAAGCAGACTTTACATACCTCTTGTTTACTGATAGAAAGTCAGAAATGCAAAAAGAATGATAACAGGTTTAGAGAGAAAGAAAGCAAGAAAGAAGAAGTTGCCACTGTTATTACAGAATCAAGGAGGACTATCCTCCTCCAAGGGTTTCCCCTTACAACATAGCAATGTGCTCAGCTTCATCTATGTTTCTCCTTGATACTCTTTTTCCCATACACTTAATGATATTTAACCTTTCTCCAGCTAACTCTTCTAACTGATTAACTGTCCAACTCCTCGCCTAACTACACTCTCCATTCTTTCCTTCCTGTCTCATTACTTTGGTCTCTAATACATAATGAAATGAAATGAAATCACACTACTTGCAGCTTAGCTATCATGTGTAGTTCCAAACAGCTGTCTTTCAAAATTTTCGGTAGTTTACAAGTATCAATTTCTAATGTTATCTTTTGATGCATTTTCATTGGCAATGTCAATTTTTTTTTTGTAAATTTTCATGTATTTGTATATCTAAGACTACCCTTCAAAATACCTTTTTTGCCATCATTGTGGATGCTTGTTGAAAAGCTATAGGTGATAGATACTTAGAAGACAACTGATGACATTTTTGCAGGTAAGAATTCCTGCTGTTGAAAAAGGATCATCATGATCTCCATTCCTTCCATATAATGGACCCACGGAAAGTAAATTGATAAAACACTACTTTGAAAACACCATCTTTTCTAAGTGCGGAGATCAATTGTCCAACAACGTGGGGCATGGTAGTGAAACTTCGTTTGAGGAAGACATGACAATTTGAGCTTAGACACATTACGGTTAAATGGTTAATACATTGATTGAACAGACTTGGGAAAGTGTTTGTTCCAACTCAGGTTGACATTTTCAAACACCAAGGGAGGGGCCAGAGAACATGCACAAGTTCTGAAATAATATGTAATTCTAACTAACCATAGATATATAGTATTATATATTATAATACTTCAAAAGAAAAGCAACCTTGTTCCATCCCTGCAGTCCTTGAAAAAAAAATTCTTCAGTTATAGTAATCAATCCTGGATGGTGGCACAGAGCGACTAACCCCAAAAATGTTATGGCAGGATTATTGCTATTTTGGAATTTTTTATACAATTTATTATATAATTCATACTAAATACATATAAATGCTAAAAAAAAAAAAAAGAAACTCAAATCTTGACGTGTTCGTAATTAACAATAAACAGTTATAGGTCTTAGCTCCTAAGCAAACATATAAGTGAATAATAACAAAGGATGCCATGACTAACCAAAGACAGAGAAAAAAGAGTGAATGGATCTGGGTCTTTGGGAGATAGATGGCCAAAGAAAAGACCTCAGCGATGCACAGATTAGAGAGACTATAAACAGAGAACATAGACTGATGGAACAGAGAGAACAATAAGAACAAGAGTAAACAGGAAAAAAAATTAAGAGTAGAGAGACAAAAACCCAGAAAACAGAGATTGATGAGAATAAGAGAACAATGAGTCACCGGAGGGTCACACAGTGGTTGCCATTGAGTTGCAGTGGGTTTGTGCAGCAGTCGCAAAGTAGAAGAGGAGACAAGATGATAGTTATAAACTTTTAAAGGGTTTTCTACAAACTGAAAAAAAAAAAAAAAAAAAAACAAACAATAACAGAAAATGAAACTAACTGTAAGCTACCGTAAACTGATTAAAATCAAAAGTGATTTTATATCTGTCAATTTACCCAAAATAAACCTCCATAAAATGCTCCTCTAACATTAATATAGAAGGCCATTCTCAGGATTTTGGACACCGTCATATGAGCATAGCGGTGGTATAGCACCATGAAATGCCACAATTATGGCTGGCTACAGTTAAGTGGAACACTATGGCAGTGCAAATAGTGGCCAGGGGACGCTATGCCACTATAGCATGCTATTGACAACTCTTTCAATTTCTACCATATATGAAGTATGAACACCATTGTATGAGTAATGAGATAGGTAATGCAGGACAAAGAAAGATTAGGAAGCACTATATTACTTTGTCTGAAGCACGTTATAAAAGTAAATGATAGGAAAAAATGTTTTATTATTGTTAGCTTTCAATTCTCATGACTTGAGGACCTCTAGAGTCTAAAATGACATGGATGAGTAATACAAATAGAAAACTTGTTGATTTTTAAGTTACCTCTATAACATAGCAACTGTAGCATCTAACAAATTTAATGGGCAAGACTCTGTTAAAGTGAGCTTGTCTCTAAAGTGAGCAAGGAAGGCATATTTACCCATGATTTAAATTTAAAACACATCATGATCTTAACCTTATAATATTCAAGGGGGGAAACATGTTTGCTCACATATATAGAATATTTTACTTTATGATATGTTTGGATGAAAGGAAAGAATATAGAGAAGAAAAAAAACACAAATAATATATTTTCTTTTGTTTGGTTAGACAGAAAGTGGAAGGAAAAGAGAAAAAAATTGGCTTTTAGAAACATAAATTCAAAATTTTCTTTCCTTTCCTTTCACTTTCTCTGCAATTCAAATTTCAAACTTTTCTATCCTCCCTTATCTTCCTTCCATCCTACCAAACAGATCCTTAGAGTGGCTATTTCCAAATTTAATATACCCTGTTTGTCACTACACTTGTTTATTACCCAATCCAAAAAGCCATTGCCTAGTGTTCATCTAAAGTGATACATAGAACAAGAAGTTTTTGAAACTTATCTGAACCAATCTAAATATTAAAGCATTAATTTTGTGTCTTCTGTATATGCCTCGGGAATGCTCATTTAATAGAACTATTAAAATGCAACATGGGGTAATACTAGCAAGTAGCAACAGTACTTCACACCAGCTTTTCAAGGATCTATAATTCTTAGTTAATGTTAATATCTTCAGAAGGTATTAGCAACTACTTTCTAGTAATCTATTGCCTTGTGTTTGTCTAAAGTGATACATAGAATAAAAAAGTTTTGAAAGTTTTCTGATCCAATCTACACATTAAAGCATTAATTTTGTGTCTTCTGTATATGCCTCATGAATACTGATTCAAAAGAACTATTTAAATGCAGCACAGAGTAATACTAGCAAGTAACAACAGTACTTCACGTGAGCTTTTCAAGAATCTATAATTCCTAGTTATTGTTAATATCTTCATAAGGCATTAGTAAGTACTTTCAGGTAAGGTATTGTGATTTGTGAAGACCAAATACAATCCATTGATGTAAATTCACAGCCATAACACAGAGAAACAAAGATTTTCAGATAACTCCAGAGTTCAAGGTACATGATCCATATCCAAGAATGCTATTAACACAACAAAACCATAAATCTCATGAACACAAAATGAAAAAGTACAGCCCCACTAATCATCTATGATTACAAAATCAATCGCACATGTATACCCCACTCTCAAGTCTGTGATTAACCTCATAGAAGTCTGTCTTACCTTCCGAAGCAGACCGTATAGAAACTCCAGACAATGACTGGGTTACTTCCTCAGAAAATTTCACATAACCAACCACCTCAATTTCTTCATCATCTTCACTAGAATCTACCGGCATCCGTACTCTCAACCTGCCAGGAGAGCCCTTCAAAGGAATCTCTGGCACAAGCCATTTAATTTCTCTTTCAGACCTATTTAACACAGCTTTTGGAGAAACCTTCAACAGTGTCGGGTCAACAGGCAGTTTCAGAGTGAAAGTAACATCATGCAAGGGAACTAGCAAATCAGGGTTTGAAGCATACTGTATCATCACAGAAAGCAAACTCCCAGTATGTCGTTTTGTAAGTCGAACCCTCAAAGGCAAAGGCGTCAACCTAGGAACCAAACTATACTTCATAATCGGTATTGGCTCCTCAGAGGCCGCAGTCCTCACATGAAACAGCCCATTACCAAGGCTACTAACACGTGAACTCTGTATAACAAATCTTTTAACAGCTTCTGTTCCCTCAATTCGGAATGAAAATTCAGTCTCCTTATCCCCAGCAGTTTTGGGTGGCAAAGTTCTGAGGTAAACAATACCCATCAAACCCACCCTCACAAGCAACGATTCCCTGAACTCGGCACTAATCTCCTCCGAGATATACATCTCAGGACCCCTCATCTCAGTTTTCTTCACCAACAAGTTCTCAAGTGGAGTTCCTGCACCACTTTCAGCCGCTGATTTAGGAGCAGCATCAGGCCCAGTCTGCAACAATTCAACCCCACCAAGCCCTTGCGATTTCTTAGGCTTGGTTGGACCCACAAACTCAGAAGGATCAAGTCCACCACCCCAAGCATCATTGAAACCTTCAAAAGCTTCTCCAATAGAAGCCTGCTCATGCCCAAACTCAACTCCACCGTAGTTCCCTTCAAAACCCTCCACATTTATCTGCGTGGATTGAGTAGCCTCAGGAGGGGGCAATGTGGTAACATCAAGCCCCTCCAACGCTGAGGTTAAATCAGAACCAGAAGGGTCCTTTGTTTTCTTGAACCCTTCAACAAGCTCCTGTGGCTTGTTAATTGCATCACTCGCTGCAAAAGGGTCCTTCTCAACAGACTCTTCCTGCTTCTGCTGCGGCTCCTCCTGCGGCTCCGGCGCGGCGGGGGCGAGGCTGGCGGCGACCTCGTCGCCGGCCTCGAGCGTCTCCGGCGGCAATTCGAAGGCGGCGTTGGAGAAGGCGTCGATGCCGGCCTGGTGCTCGAGGGAATGCACCTCCACCGAGGGCCAGGTCTCGGCGCCGCGGATCTTGTTCTCGGTGTCGATGGCGGAGTGGACCATCTTGGCGATGCTCTCGCCGTGCATGGTGGCGAGCATGGCGGCGAGGCGGATGTTGCTGACGCCGCGGAGAACGATGTCGAGGGCCATGTAGATCTCGGCGTACTTGCGGCCGAGCTTCTCCGGCGTGACGTCGACCCCGCGGCACGCCGTGACCACGACGCTCACGGCCTGGTTGACGATGTGGATGCACTCGAACACGTTCACGGAGTTGTCGTGGTCGGCGACGGTGATGCCGAGCACGTAGATGCCGTTGACGAGGCGGTACACGACGCGGTAGCGGCTCTCGACGCCGACGATGACCTGGCCGCTGGACGCCGCGAGGGGGTCGTCGCCGATGGACTCGGCGGCGTAGGCGTCGTCGGGGGCGGAGTGCTTGTTGGCGGCGAAGGCGCGGCGCGTCTGGCGGAAGGCGGAGAGGGCGCCGAGGGCGCGTGAGGGAGGGAACCACTCGCGCGTCTGGAGAAGGATGTCGGATCCATTTGTGGGTTGCAGAGAAAGCGCTAGACAAGACATCGGAGATTGGTTAGCTAGGGTTCCCGCTTCCGATGGAAATTTCTGATTTCTGCTCAGATTTCTTACACTTAAATTAAACCGTTGAAAATTTGAAAATTTGAAATTAGAAATTGGGAATTGAACATTCAATTTACAGCAGCATACACAATACGGAGAAACCCAAACAGAGACTCGCAGATCTGAGTGTGGTGAAGGACTGATTGGACTCGCTACAGGAATCTGGCACCGATGCTCCCCTTTCTCTTTTCCTTTTCTTTTCTTCTTTGTTTTTTTTTTTGGTCGAACCTTTTCTTCTCTTTCGCTTTGGATTACGAATTACGAATAATCTTGGGCCGATCCATCCAAAGACTGGGCCCATAACAGCTAATTAGCCTCAGCTTCAGTGAAAAACTGAAAATAATATCGATAAGTTTTATTTGAATGAATCTACTGACCTTGATCATGCTTGATTTTCGTCTTTTTCTAATATAGTTTTTTCTCCAGTTATTTAATGTTATATAAATTATATAAAAATATTACTACTTTTTAAAAAAAAATGATATGACATCACATCATTCGTGTCAAAGGTCTGCGTATGAGAATCCATTATACAATAGTGCGCCATCTTCAATTGCGTTGAGAATTTGGGATGAAGATAATTTTGACTTGATAGTTTTTCAAGTGTGGAATGTCAACCCTATATTTTTTTTATTCCATTAAAACGTTATTTTGATTTCTAAAAGATTTGAGGTGTTCACATAATCTTTGAAAGATAAAAACCATTAATTTTGTCTGAAAAAATGTCGATCAATTTAATCCTTTTTCCATATTTTCATCTTTCAAGAACAAAAATGATATATAGGAGAACCCTTGCCCTTGGACTAGACCCTGCACCGTGGTGCTTGTACTCTGTCCTGGAAGAATGTTTTATTTGTCTATGAACGAACACATTTCATGTTCATAATCTTCATTGGTCTAATTCCATTTCCAGTGTCCAAAACTATTTATTTTATATAGTTAAACAATAATTAATTTGTGTTCAAAAGCATTAGTCTAAACAATCCCGTGAAACCAATAATAATACTCTTCTGTTTCCTTTTTGACAACAATAAATTAACATCACAATAAACAAACCCAACTTCGGTATAAACGCGACAGTTGTTTTGTCTTTTCCCCTTGGTTCCTTCAGAAGTTAGAAACAAATATATCAATAAATAAATTAATAAAAGCATTTACCCGTAACTAAACGTGTTTGTTCATGATAGATATACACTCCACCTTGTCATATTTAACTTTCAATTGAAGGTTGCATTCGGATAGAGATAGTGTTACAACCAAATAAAGCGGAACTTGCATTAAATATTGGATGAATGTATATACATTTTAACAGCCCTGAGAAACTAAAATAGAGAGGTGTCCCTGTAGGACGTAGAGGTTGGTTATCCTATCAGTATCCACACTCACAGAGGTAAACTCATCTTAATCTCAACAACGACAAAATAGAAGGTGGCACTCATTATCTTCAATGTCCCTTTAGCTAACTTGTCCCATCAATACTTTGAAGGCAGTGGCTGAGATCTCAAATGACCAGTGACCTTGTCAATCCACTAGGACAAGTAAAGCCCTACAAAAGCCAAACAAACATTGATTGATATAATATTGCCACCCGCCAATTAAAGATAACATTTAATGCCTCCAAAGAAAAACCCAAGGTCTTGAAAATTTTATCTTAAGATTTTTTTTTTATCCATAGAAATCGAAGATACACCAGAGGAATTACAACAACTTGCATCCTGCTCAACCAACTGAACTAGACCCTCTCGGTATTTTTCAATATTTTTATCTTAAGATGACTGAAATAAACAGAGATCTTAGTATTTTTCAAACACAGAAGATGAAAGCAGCTAAAAATTATTTCCAGTGTCAAAATTTGACTTGAAATTGAATTTTAAAAAATGCTAAGTTTGGGAATATGAAAGCTATTTTGCATCTGCATGAGTTGCGTGTGGACAAATCTACTCGTGAATTTTATCTTGCAAGAAAACTAAACAGACCTCCACAAACAATCTAAGGAAAAAGGAAATGCAATCTTTCATTGTTCCTACCATGTTTTAAGGAGAAAGGAAACATCTTCTTGTTAACCTACACCCCAAACATACTTGCAATTGCAACATTTTCAGGTTTTATTATTTTAATCATTACAGAATATAAAAACGTGAGTTATAAGGTTGTAGAAATACCTCTTGAACTGATTGAGTGAAGCAGCCATTTGACTCAAGTTGAATAAAGTACAAAGGGAACTACAGAGAAGGGCAAGAAAATATCCTTAATTAGCAATGCTTATTACAGATACTAAAGAAAGCTAAATGTGTAGCAGAGAGATCTTAAACAGCTGAGAAGGCTAAAATGATTAAATTTGTGCCAAAACACAAAAGGTAAGTACAAAAAGTCCAGCTTGTTGAAAGGAAAATTGTCCAGACATTTAAAGATATGAACAATTTACAGTTTACAGATTAAGAATTTGCTTTCCTATCCTACATCAAATCAAATTAGTAAAATAAAAGCAAAGCGAAAGTTAAACCCCATCAATCACTAACCACCAGTTGACATACTTTGCATCTCATTGAACTAAAAAATAAAATACAGGGGTATAACGCATTGTAAATTTTTTTGGCATGGTCAGCAAGATCTTGAAACCATTTGGTAATTTGGATATTGTGCTTAAAAGATACTCGCACAAGAGGGTGC
The DNA here is from genome assembly GCA_026413185.1 of Pueraria montana var. lobata. Classification (NCBI taxonomy): domain Eukaryota; kingdom Viridiplantae; phylum Streptophyta; class Magnoliopsida; order Fabales; family Fabaceae; genus Pueraria; species Pueraria montana. Next base: position 66,830,630 of record CM048649.1, on the reverse strand, counting down.
CTCACCAGATTTCCAAGGGAGAAGGATAGCTAATCAGAGACGAATTATTGACAGTTTGTAAGTCTAGCCATAAGGACTATCATCTTGATCTCAAAACTAATAACTAAATTGATTTTATAATGGCTTGCTTTCAGTCTGAATACCCTCAGTCCTCATTCTGTTTCTTTATCCCCCAATAAAGTAATCATATATACAGAAAATAGTAATCTTAATCTCAACCGGTGTTGTTAAATGGCGGCGCCATGGCCGCTATGGCGGAATGGCATGGAGGATTTTTTGCCAACCGCCATAGGCAATTTGTGAAGGGAAGCCCGCTATGGCGGCGCCATAGGCCGCAATGGCATGTTTATATGGCGGAATTTTGGCCTTCCGCCATATTCCGCCATCCGCCATTGATAACATTGATCTCAACCAATTATTAACGATTTGTGTGCATGTTTTATTAATCATCATATAAGAGATGATAACAACTAACAAGTTTCAATATCTTCTAGCCAATATGTTACTCAAAAGTGAAGGGAATGGCATGTTTGTGAAGGGAAGCCCGCTATGGCGGCGCCATAGGCCGCAATGGCATGTTTATATGGCGGAATTTTGGCCTTCCGCCATCCGCCATTGATAACATTGATCTCAACCAATTATTAACGATTTGTGTGCATGTTTTATTAATCATCATATAAGAGATGATAACAACTAACAAGTTTCAATATCTTCTATCCAATATGTTACTCAAAAGTCACAACCCAGTTAGAGAAAATGTCCCTCTATTAAATTAACTTTGTTAACAAGAACATGAAAATATAGCTGAAATAAGCAGAAATTGGAGACAAAAATAAATAGACAGAACAGGAAATCGAAAGCTTACCAATGAGAAAAATGGTCAACATTAGAGCAAGTGTAACTTGAACAGAACAGCCATATCGCAAGTGCAAGGGACTTTGAAGCTGTCTCTGGCTCTGGCATATACCAACGCGCCCAAAACGCTGCAGAGTACAAAAAGCTGACTGTAAGCAAAGAAAAATAGAACCAAAAAAGTTCCTATCTTCTTATGCATTTATTCATCTAACCTGATTGAACATACGAACTACTCGCATGGCCTGAGGATATTCTTCGAACTTTTGTTTCCAAAATAGATTTTTGAATCCTTTTTCTTTAGGGGTGGCCTCAACAGTCCGTGTAGGTTTATCTCTCTGCTCACCTTCATCAGCAATTACAATTTTTAAAGCACCATAGTTAGGGGGACTCCACGTCTTCCTTGTACTAGTTGTTCTATCTGTTTGAGAAACTACATCATCATTACTTCTAGAAACAGCATCTGCTTTTATTTCTATCACATAATCTGTATCCTTGTTAACAGAAATGACATCCTTAGAAGACTTTTCACTAGCAGATATATCCCGGTTGCGGAAACCGTTTATATCTACATTCTTATCTTCTTTCTTGACTTGTTTCTCCTGAAGTGAGCTTATCATCAAAGGAGTAACCTCCATGCATTCACCATTAGTGCTTTGTGTGGTCTGACAAGTTCCAGATAGAAAAGCAGCCAGATCATCTCGCTCTTCTTCATCAAGGTTTACCCACCGAAGGGGTTGCTTACCTTCCTCAATGTAAGATTCCCTCAGTGCTGCTTCAACCTGGGTAATTTGGCTTTCAATGGCAGAGATAAACTGCCTATGCCTAGTAATTGTATTGTCATCACCGTGATGTCGGTAGCTTAGCCTGACGGCCTTCTCAAATTCTTCCAACTGTTTCAGCATGTTCAAAACACAATAAGGGACATTCAGTCTCAATCTCAAGGAATAAAATAAGAAACAAAAGGGGGAGAGTCAACTTATCTGAGAATCTACAATAAGAAAACTTAAGATTTTTGTTGCAAATATATATGTTCAATGGAGGATACAGAGGGAGAGGAATTTGATATTAAGATTTAAGGAAAAAAAAGCAGTATATTGACATACCTGCCATTTAGCTGTACCTAAAGCAGTTTGCAACTCCCTGCATAGTTCATTTAATTCCTCAGGAGTTGACCTTTCTCTCTTCTCTCTCAACCATGCCCTGTACGCAGATTCCATTCTGGATAAAGAGAGACATGAAATTTATGCAAGACAGATACGACATAGTCCAATATACTAATAGACTACCAAAGGGGTTTGGCCTAGTGGAAGCGTGCTAGGTCCGCAAGTCTTGAGAGTGTGTATAGAGATACTCTACAAGGAGGTGCTAGGTCCGCAAGTCTTGAGAGTGTGTATAGAGATACTCTACAAGGAGATCCCTGGCTCAATTCCTGTGAAAAGCATCCCCTTGGGTAGGGGGTTTACCCATGGCGCTCTAACCCCCGGTACTGTGAAGTTCCCCCTCCACAGTTTTCAGTATAAAAAAAATATATATACTAATAGACTATAGTGCATTGAAGACATGACCAAGCTCCCTCCTAAATCAGGAATAACTCAACAAAGGACATGGCAGTGCACAGATCATCCAAATAGCTTCATTCATTTTGAACCCAGATATAAGATGGGAATCTACAGTAAGTTAGCATGCATATCATTTACATGCACAATAAGACCAAATAAAATGTTAACTTAGCAATATTTCCAAATTTTGATACAAGGGAAAAATATATTTTAGATTCTGTTACCTCTTATTCATCCTTTGTTTCTATTATTCTCCTCAACTACCAAAAACTCCATTAGCAAGCGCCAAAGGAAAAATCTACAATAATTTTTAAAAAATAGTTTCTTATTTTTGTTTTTTTGTTCCTGAACAAGTGAGTGACTCAAAGTTCAACCCGAAATTGACAACCCCCAATGATCATAAAAGTCTATCTGAGTAAAGAACAAATAGAACTCGGAACAACAAAAGACACGACAATAGGAAAGGCAACGCAACAGGACCAAAACAATCGACGCACACCCAACATCACCCCAATCCCCAAGATGCATACTTTAACATGAAATTCACCTAATCTTGTGATTAAACCAATCAAAAACAACTGAACGGGGTCCATAACAGGAACCGTGAATCTAAGAGACGAATCGGGGAACGTACATATCAGCTGATTCCTGCACCTCTTCCGCCGCAGAGAAAAAAGCGTCCTTTCGCCATAGATCAAAGCTATTAGCTACCAACATCTTCAACAACAACACCCCAAAACCAAACGACGCAGGTGAAAACCAGAAAAAGGGGAAAAAGACAGAAACTTCAATCCTTCCAAGCTGGAAGGAAGAAGAAACCCACAGACGAAGCTATGTCTTGTGAGCAACAAAAGCTGTTTGTTGGGTGGGTGGATATGCTCGCGGGTTTCTTTCTCTCTCTTCCCTTTTTTGTGTTACGGCGACACAGAGCAAGGGACGAAGAGAGAGAAAGAAAGCCTTCAAAGACAGAGAGAGAGAGAGATTTAAGCGACCCTTCTCTCTTTTTTATCCTCCACGTTTTGTTTTGTTTTTTCCGGGCTCAACCAGTTTCTCTTTTTACGGTTGGTTATGATCAGGTGCTGCGACTTCCACAATGCTTTTATGCTTTTCACTAAAGCCTATAAGCCACGTGTGAGAGTGGCACACGTGGAGGGTTTTTATTGGATGTGGTTTGGTGGGGTTTTATGGGCGTCCGTCGTAGAGGATGCATGAAGAGGAGGAAGAATGATGGCCGAGGGGGTTGAGAGAGGCGTCGGCGGTTGGAGAAAGAAAAGGACAAGAGGCCAGTGCGTTTATGGCTGTTGCCTCATTGGTTTACCAAGCCATTTCTATTCTTTTCTTGGGGCCCATATTTTAATTACTGCTATATTTTATTGTTTTATTTTCTAAGTCTGTGATATGGAAAATATTCTTTCCATTGGTCACCTTGGGGCTGATGATTTGGCTGGTTTAATAATGCCATTAATTATGTCACTACTGATAAGAGAAGCTGTTTTCTTTTCCCCTTGGGACAAAATATAAAGAGGATAGAATAGAGTTCGTACCTAAAATGCATCCTAGTCACACTTCACTTATCAACTTTTTTTTTGTTCTCAGATTTTAGGTGGCCCGAAACAAGAATTTGTTTACTTTGGGCTTATTTAATTATTATTTTTCAATTTTGGAAAAAATTTAAAATCTCATTTAATAGAGATTATTTGTATTTGGACTTTTGAATTCTGGATATGTTATCCTATTCAAAGGAGAGAAAATTACAAGCAACATTAAATGAAAATAATAAAAATAAAAGTGTTAGTAACTCACTTTTTGACACACTTCTTTTAACACATTTTTAGTGGTCAATATTTATTAAAATTACAAAATCATTAGTAAAATATATTAAATAAGAAATGAGACATACAATTTTATGATTTCTAATCAATTTTAATTATTAATAAAAAAATATATGTTACTAATATTTCTCATAATAAAAAGATAGAGATTTGATTATTAAATAGTTGAAGAGACTGAAAAGTAAAAAATGAGCCGCATGTATATGTATAGCCATAATAAATAAACATAAGTTTTAATATTAAAATTATGTGTATGAAAAATGTTTTTCCAAACCCATGTATTATTTAAAAATAAAAAAGAAAAACTTTATTAGCATACTCTTTAACATTTTCTTTTAACATGCTTCTTTTTAGTGAGTGAAATTTAGGTGGGTCTATTTCATTCTTTTTCTTTTTTTAAAAAAAAAAGGGGTCTATTTCATTCTTCATTTAACATGTTTCATTTTCAAACTAGTGAGACTCACATGAATTTAAACTAATAAGGCAAGGAATGTTGGACAAAAAGAATTAGATAATGTTACTAGCACTCCTCATAAATAAATAGTAACACTTGAGTTATATTTGACCCAACTTTTTTCTACTTAAAAAATACTTTAAAGATAAAGCTTAAAATTAAACATAACAATTAAATATGAACTTTGTGTCCTTTCAACCCTAACTCAACTTTGACGAGAAAATCTTGCTTTAATTGAGTTTGGGCATGAGTTTTTTTTTATTTGTAAAAGTAGAGTGAGAATCATATATATAAAGGGTGGGGATCAACTTATATCACGATAACTATTAGTAAAGTTATTTCACTCAATAACTGTCTATATTAAAATTTAACTTAAATTTGGGTTTTCAATACCTAAAATGCATCCTAGACATACTTCACTTACTAACTTGAGCATGATTGTCTCATAAAAAATACATATGGTCTCTTACCAAAAAAATATTTTCAAATTAGAATAACAATATATATATATATATAAGGATCATGTTCTATTTCATATTCAATACTCCCTCCCCTTTATAAATCAACCATAATATTTAGATGTTTTCCTCTTTTAATTTAAATCCAGCAATTCCATATAATTTATTTTTATTTTTTATCACATAATGTTCGTTTAATTTTCTTGATCTTATTGAAAAGGAAAAAAAATTATTCAAAAATATAATATTTAATGTTACCAATACATTTCAATTATGATTTTCATTAAATAAAAGGTTATTTATTTATTATTTAATGTATTACATATTACTAGAAAATAAATGACATATTAACATTACTCGGTCAGAATAGAATAAGGTTCAAATCTCTTAATTAAGTGTGGATGAAAAACACGTAATTAGGAAAGACATCACTTGAAGTGATTAATCAATTTTTTTTTATAAAAATTAGTTATCAATAAAGTTGACGAATATTTTACACATTTATCATGGTAAAAGAGAGAGAGAGTAAAGGACAGTTTTTAAAATCAAATCAACTGTCTGGTTTGATTAGTTAAATTAGGAATAAGTCAAATTAATATTTTGGATAACTCAAGTCAATGGTTTTCTTTGCTTTTTCCTTTTCTTTTATTTCTTAACTTTTATTTGGAAGCATTCTTTTAAATAAATAAAAACTCATATAAGTACCTTTTACAAAAATAATTCTGATTGAAAATATTTACAATATGATAGAAATAACTGTTAAATGGATTTTAAACTCTTACTATTTGACAAGTAAATGTTCGCTTCAGGTAATATATATATATATATATATATATATATATATATTTTGGTACATAGATAATATTAAAGTAATATTTCAATGCTTAAAATAGCATTTTCTCCAATCTTTGTCGGTGACCTCCGATATTGAAGCCAATAAAACTTATATAGCAATGCATGAATCACATGGTATGATTAAGATAAAAGGTCAACACATTTGTGTGAAATTATGAGTGAGATGCGCATGATATATTTTTTCTACATTTCTTTCTGAAAGGGAGATAAATGATGCATATAATACAAGTGTGATTGTTTTTTAGTTGGACACTATAATGCCGATTTTCAACGTAAATTTAGTTTTATTTAATTTTTCAAAATGTGATTTTTTTTAGTTGGGCACTATAATGTCATTTTACAGTGTAAATTGAGTTTCATTTTATCTTTCAACACTAATCTTGATAGGTCTTCTGCAAAAATTAAAAAGAAAAAAATGATAGTGCTTAAGGTCACACCACCACTAAAATGATACCTAAAAGTTTACTCTATTATATGAACAACGCAACATGGGTTCAGGCAAATAATTTTAATTTAATTAATATAAATTATTAGATATGCTAATATCTAATATATTTCTTATGACCTTATTATTTAATAGCTAATATAGAATAATAAATATCAATGTGTCAACTCATAATATCAATAAAAGTCAATTTAAAATAAATTTATACTAAATATGCATGAAGATTAATTTCATTATAATAGTTATCCGCACTTTCTTGACCGCATATTTTAAAGGGAATGCAAATGCGCATACCATACCTTTATTTAGGCGAATCTTCCTTTAAACCATTTTGGATGGTTGGTTTTACATTAGTTAGCACTATCAAAAGAATACGTGGCGCCAAATGCCAATGGTTACGCACGCAACTGCTTTCTTCTCCCTGAAAAAAAATCTGGAAGTGGAACCATAAACCATTCATTTCACCTAAAAAAGAAAATTCTGTGCTGTCTGTGCAACCAAGCTCGTCCACATAGCCAATGACAGCAAAGCTTGACGGATTTTTATAATACAAAATGACCGTTACACTATGAGGGCCAAAAGACAGTCTTCCTAGAAGCACACGTTAAAATATTTGTTGTGGATTAATATCAATCAATAATTATTATATTATCTTTTAGTATCATCAATCGACAATTAAATATAAGATAATTATTTTATGTATATTATGGATATTTTGGATTGGATTATGATAAGATTGACCCTGTGATGAATTGGGTCAATTATTTAGTAGATAGTCCATTGAAAGGTCTCTATCCACTGCTAGGGGATTATAAATTTGCTATCTCATTAAGCAAATTTACTGATGAATGTGAATGTGAATCTAAAGAATATTTCAAAGATTTTTTCTGGCAAGCAATTCTCATAGAGATGAATGTGAATCCAGGTTAGTAATGATAACCTTCTTAAGTTTTATCACTATAATCACATGCTATAATTTGTATCTATGTACGTTGTTTATACATTTTTCCATCAGCACAATGATCCAAGATTCTCAATTAGCCTAGGATGTCCTCAGCCATGCACTTGCATAGTTCGTTCTTCAACATGTCCATACCAGTGTGACACGAAGTTGAAACAGAATAGGCAATTCGTCTTTGTATATTTTTAAAATCCATAGCCAATTTTTCATCCCAACTGCAGTTTTCTCTGAGGACAAAAAATACCATGTCACCAAAAGAAACTTCGTGATTTCTTTCCGCAAATACTAGTAACTAATTAAGGCCTTCACCTGTTATCAAGATCGATCTCGCCCATATTTTCCACCATATCATCAAAGATATCTTTGAGATTTTCAAGAACTTCCAGCTCATTTTCCAAGCTTCCTTGCAACTGTAAAAGAAAGATTCTATATACATTAAAAAGGTGAATCAGTAAAATTTGACGAACAACGCAATATGTAAACTATATTATACGAAGAATAATGTATGGGGTGCATGTTCTTAATAAACTTTCTACTTTTCATTCTTTAACTATTATCCTTATCTTTTTACAAATCTTTTTATACTTTATAAATAAAATATTAAATGAAAAAATAAATACACTTGATTTTTTGAAAATGTAAAATGGGTATTCAATATTTTCTATATTTAACAAGTAGAAAGATTAGTAAAAAACTGTTATAGGAAGATTTAAAATTAATCTTGCGACTGTATACGCTCTAGTAAGGAGTAAAGGGATATGTAATGTTTTCTTTCTCTGTGTGAGGTCAAACTATGCATTGAAAATACTTCTAGTAAAATTAAGTTTTGGGAACAGGATAGGATGGGAAGAAGAAAGAACACTACAAAAGTCTTCGTTCGCAGCATGGGACTTCGAGATCTCCTAAGATGGTCCAATAATGGAGAGGGAAGGCCATAGTAGAATATCCTGTAATCCTTGGAGAGCCAGGTACCACGCACCATGTGAGTCGTCCAGTTGGACACAGGTATATCCTCATTAGAATCAACGTCAGAACCGTTAATGTCTGCAAATGACAATTACTTAGAATATCAATCTGACAGACAGGACTAGCTCAGCAAACTTGCAACAAAAGGCGAAATAAATTCGGGAAGGTGTGTTACTCGAGATGTGTATGGACAGGACTCAGGAGGGAATGGAGCGATACATTACCTAACGGAATAACATCATACGGGTTGTCTCCTTGTGGTAAGAAACCATAAAAGGTAATTAGATGAGAGCTGGAGAAGTTCCCGTAGCTTAAGCAGCATTCTTCTCCAGATCTGCATGGTCTTGATAGACAAAATTTCAGTGAATTTGTTGCAGGATCCACTTTGCCATAGTGCATAACATGTGGGCACAGCTGTTGTCAGGGTCCAAAAAAGAAAAAAAGAGAAATAACATTTGTAGGTGTCAAACGCTGCTATGCAAAATCTGGGTATTTCTTAAATAACAAAAGTGAATTGCGTGTAATCAATAAATGTTACAAACCGAAGTAAATAATTGTCAAACATCAGATATCACAAAACTGCTAATTCAGGTAGAAAATAACATTATTTTGTAGAGCTCACCAATGATGGGTATCATCAGCTTGCAGTAATAATCTGAAATCTACAAGAAGTTTCAACCATGTTCCAGAAGAATGTGCTATTCTCAACAACGTAATTTACAGCCCTTGTATTTTCAAATTCCGTTACCTTTAGTTTCCTCATTGAATTCAGCGATCAATGCATAATATTTGAAGTTCATAAACTTCAATCTAAATATTCAAAAGGGAAAGGAGCATATAAAATTTGAGAAAGAGAGAATATACATACTGAGTGATTAAGAAAGCCAGCAATAGGGATCAAGCATGTTCTTAGCTTTCCATCAGAATACATTATCTTCATGCTATTAGAGTACCAAAGTTCACAAGCCCATAAAAATTTCTCCCATGTGTACAGCTCTGGTGGAAATATATCAGGAAAACTATTGCACAGAGCAGGGAACAACTCATCATATTGAGCATGCAAGTGCTGCCACATAAAGAAAGAACAAAGAAAATTGTCATTCTTTACATGCGGGCAACTTTCAACAGTATGTAATGAACAAATAAAAGAGAAGTATAGTAACTATAGTTAACAAGAAATAAACATGTGCACCAAGAAGAGAATAATATCATTTCATAGTGATTAAAATTACATGAAAGAATAGAGGATAAAAAGGCTGCTAGATCTGATTTTACGGTAAATTACATTCCCTCGAGGTATGTTTGGAGATGATGGAAGGAGAGGACAAATTTTTTATTTCTAATAAATATTTTCTAATTAGATCATTTTTTAAAATAAAAAAGAAAATGATAGATTAGCATAAATTCAATGCCCTAATCTTTTTATTTTTATAAATATTATTTAACCCTGTTTATTTTTAAAATAAAAAAAATTGTCCTCCCCCTTTTTTTCCTCCAAAACCACACTCTCCAACATACCCTTTAAATGACATTACCCATTCCTCTATTTTGAAAAATTACACTCTCATCACTTGGGCAATTAATATGTGCTACACTTAGTCAATTTTGATGCGAACAAGCTTCTTAAGAACAGTTTTTCTCTCTTTGTGAGTCTTGGTATCATCAGCAGCTAGTTTGAAGCTTTACTGTTGACTTTGAAATTTTAGAAGATGAAATGAAGATCAAGGATGAAGCCCCAAAACTGATAGTAAGAGTGTTCAAATTTTTATTTCATCTTTTTATAGTTAGCAAAACTATTCAAAGTTATTTTACATGCGAAGCGATATACTACCAGTAATACGAGTCAAGTAGCAGGTCAATCACTTAAGAGGATGTTTAGGACTAGGATTTTAGAGGGAAAATAAAAGGAGGGCAATTTTTTAATTTTTATATTGAGAATTATATGATGTTTTATAAAAGTAAACAAAATATTAGGAAATTAAGTTTATGTTAATTAATCATTTTATTTTTTTCATTTATAAAAATTAAATTAAAGAATATTTATTAGAAATGAAAATTTTGTCCTCCCTTCCCTTTCCCTCCAAAACTCAACTCCCAAACATACCCTAAATGATCTCTCACCTTAACAAGCTATATTTTCTGGGCAAGTTCCAATTCTGGCTCATATTATTTTGAATTTAATATCATCCTTAACATTAATACGATCAACAACTTAAATCATGAATAAACTAATAAGTGTAGTTCAGTAGTTTCAGTACACCTCAAAGGAGGGCAAAACCTTCAATCTAAAAACAAGCTGATCAATAAAGAGGTCATAACTTTGGAACAATTGATTACCTGTCTTGCTTGCATTATCTCTTCCAACAGCAAGGTTCCATCTAACATTGTAATTGCTTCAATGCTGAAACTCAAACCTACAAAGTAAAATATCAAAGCTATATGGAAAAACTGGGGAAAGAAATTATAAAACTCACAGTGGACAATGATCTTCATACAAATGTGCTATAATATTAATGTTACATATTTATTTACCTAGAACTAGCCTAGGTATCTGATTACAACCTTGCTTTTGATCTTATCATTTAGTGCATTCAGTGGTTGCAAAACAATCCCATATAAGTTTAACAGAACCCCACAATAGACCCAAAAAAGAAAGGTAATTAACAAATTGTTCATCAAAGTCATTTAATAAGATTGAAGCCTATCAATAACTATATTTACGATGTAAGAATATTAACTCAAAGAACATGCCAAACAATCAGATCTCTAGAAGAAAGACCAGCTAGTTAATAGACACCATATCATCTAATACAAATCTCAATCTCATTATGCCCTTTAACTTTTACCTGCAAATGTTTAATATAATTGTATATCTTTGCTGGTTAAAACGTCCTTGACCTTATAATTAAGTTAGCATCTCATCACCCAACCAAGCTTTTTTTACTATTAACCATGAATCCATGATGTTTTTAATCTTAACAGAGTTTCAATAACTTTTTCCTCTATCAAATAAAGCAAACAAAAGTAAAACCACCATATTAGCCCTTTGGACATTAACAAGCTAAAAGGATAAGAAAAATAAGAAATGTTTCCCACTTGATACCAAGAAATAGCCAAGCACCTGTAGAGCTGGACTCCAACTGGTTTTTGAAGAGGTTAAATAGGTAAGCAGCTTTTAAAAGTAGAGATCAATAAAAAGGGACAAAAGTAACAGACTTAGAGCTAAAGGGTTCTATGTCTCACGATAAAAAGAAAATAGAAGGGACACCTACTCGTAAAGGTATCTCACTCTTGCAAAGTTATTACTCAACACTTCCATATGGTTGATACCAAATCTGACAATAGAGAAATTCAAGATAAAAACTGAGTAGTCACTAGACACCCTATAAAACTTATATAATTGGACGTCCATTGAATTATTAGAGTTACTTGTTTGCAGGTACTGTTCAAAGCCATAGAAAAGCAGAAAAGCACCTGTAAGTGTTTTAAGCATAATAGGTTGCATCACGATGACTTGCAATTTAGGGGATCTGAACAAAATTTATATCCATGTATGTGTATAAAGCATGTCATAGTAAAGTAAGATTACCTGTATTAAATTTTTCTGGGAGTGTGTCAAAGTAAACTTTGAATTTTGAATCACAGTTGTACTTTTCTTTCATACTGCATAATAGCAATATTGTCTCAGATGATATGCCATCAATATCTTTTAAGACACCGTACTGTATTGGATAAAGGCAATTATCAGGTATGAAGAACATAAAGGTGTGAACATATGACATTTCTCCCTTTCTATTTATTTTAAGAAATAATGTCACCTAAAATGGATGTGCATATCCTTATCAAATAAGAGGGATCGATGTACAACTATCGATGTACAACTATATTGTAAGCCTTTCCAACGGGGAGAGAGAGAGAGAGAGAGAGTGCTCCCATTAAGGATGGTCACGTTAACTAACATCCTACATGTCCTTATTTTGCAAAGCAGGAGATGAAATGCAGGTATAAAATAGGTATTTATATTCAACTCTGAGATAATATGGTACCATTTTGAATGCAAATGAGGTAAAGGATAATTTATTATCGTTCAATGGTGGTTTGCAACAAATGGCAATTAGTCTATTGTAGGTTTCTTAAAGAAGTTTTAAATAAACTATGTTCACTTTTTTCAACAAGGAAACGTACCATATCAGTTTCATGCACAAGCTCCTCGGAAATGATAATGGACACAGGAATTTCCAAAGCAATGTCTCCAACTTTTAGATCTTTCCTTGCTATTGCACCCCGACCGGCTCCTTCAATATCTGTGTAGATTAAGGGGGAAAGAAATTTGTATTATTTGTGTTAAAGGAAAGCTAATACCTGTGCAAAGGAAAGAAAATCATCCTCTAGAAACCACTGAATGAGAAAGCAACTAAAACACAAAGAAAGTCATGGTGAAACTTACAAGCTATTTTTAACTGTGTGGTTACACCATTGCTTTCACCCCATTCTATCAGGCGTTCTTCTTGGTCACAACTGTGGTTTTTTTCAACTACTCCCTTCACACTGCTTTTGTCCCCAAAACCAGAAATTAAATCAAGAATTGTTTGGCGTAACCCTTGGAGGATATTTGTATGGAGATGTGTACAAGTAGAAAGTGATATGTCGGTGAGCAAAACAATTGAATTGAGAGCCTCCAACTCGTTCCTGGGACTGTAAAACTCTATAGATGTGCATACATCATCTTCAGCAAAATAAAGTTCCAGCTGCAGCTCAGTAAATAAGTTAATTCATGACTCGTTAATGTCCCAAAAGTGATAAAAGGGAGTAGAAAAAGACAAAAAAATCACCGTGTAATGCATTTCCATTTTCCTCATTAAATAGATCTAGAAGATAACCGGATTACGTAAAGATGTGTGAGAAATCCCAAGACTATCACAATCCCTTAACTCTAGTCTGTCCTTAGATTGATAATGAGTAACTCAGTATATATTACAGAGAGCAAAAAAGGAACTAACCTCATTTAATTGTATGATTCGTGCAATCTGAAGTATCACCTCCACAGTAGCATTCATCCAGCCAGGTTTTGAAGAGCTCCTGAGGTATATCCGTTCTTTGGGACTAAAGCCTTTACTTTGTAGTAATTTCTGATAAAATAATGCAGATCAGTCAGTAAGTAGAAATGGCTTAGGACTCAGAAAAGATAAACCACAGGCAGATATTAGCATAGCTTAATCATTGAGCAACTACTTTAAATTTTACACATATGTTAACATAATATGGAGTAGTTAGCTGCCGTTTGTCACATTTGAAACTCCTCGACAAAAAACAGAAAAGTAAAAACTTAACACTTAAAGAACTTGATTGTCTTATTTTTACCTTCTTGTTGTCAAAGAAAGGATCTCTTTCAGATAATTCAAGAACAATTGAACAGTCCTCGTCAGTATCCATGACTGCAGCTGCAGTGAATAGTTTGAAGTCAAACACTAATCACAAGTCAAAGATATAATGGCAATAATTATCGGTAACCTAAGAAGTCAAAAACTGTCACTGATTTGTCATCAAAATGCTAGAACACGAAATCCAGACCTTAATCACTTACACCTTCTATTTATTTTCCATTTCAACATATTAGCATGGTTTTTCTCCTCGTTTATATGTTTTAGATTCATTTAACATTTCACATATAAGCCTGATTAGCTGAAATAATAGTAGGAAAAAAATACTAAAATAGGAAAGTAAAAAGCAATAGAAAATAAAAAGAAAGAAGAAATAATGATGTATCTCTGGCAATAGAACGAGAGAGAAAGAACGAAATAATTGAATATCACATTCTTATTCATATCTGCGAGAAGCGAAGTTAAAAATGAATTTCAGCAATTTTTGCTAGTAATGCACTCGTTCGAATCGTACCATACAATGACTGCGAAATTTCTTCGATCACTTGCAAAATCTCAGCTACGAAACAATCACAAATTGAGATTAGAATCCAAGCAAGAAATTACCACAACACAACAGGCTCCAAGAGAAATTGCGATTGCTTCAGAGAACAGTGCGAGGTTCACTTTGTCGTTCTCTCCCAGATGAAGCCGCCAACAAAGAGAGTAAGAGGGAATTTGAGCGGCAAAAAAAGAGCAAGAGCAAGTGACAGTAGTGAGGCACAAAATGTAGCCAGTTCGGAGCTTTGCCCTCGCGTCTTCAAAATTTTTTTGATCCAACGGTTATGCTGATACTATCATACGTTTTCAATATTGATCAGTGAGATTACGGTAGTTGAAGATGGAGCCGCTGCACCAGAAGAAAACCCCTCAACGATAATCATAACAAACATTGATCCGTTGTGTTCACGGGCTGATGGGCCTGTCTAGAAGCCCACCTTTTGCTGGGTCATTTTGAGGAGGCTCTTTTTGCACTATTCTATTTTTGTTGCACCACTATTTTCTTTTATCATTTGAAAATTTAATCCTGAAAAAGCATTTAATATAATATAAAATTTTAATTTTAGAATATTACTTAAAAACATTTTGAAATTTACATCCTAGAAAGTAAAAATACTTGTCTGGAATTAAATTATGGAAGTGACGGTAGAAATAATTATAATAATGACAAAATTACAATAATTAAATAAATACACGCAATTCGACCATTAATTTTCGTACTTATACAAATAGGATGAAAATTGCATTAGTTACTATAGAACAACTAAGGATTAAAATTTTCTGTCAAAAAAAAAAAAACTAAGGATAAAAATTAGAGACAAGTTAAGATGAGCGTTTTTATGACAAAGATGAAGAGACAGATTATAACATGAGAGATGCATATCTTGTCAAAACCTGGTAAATGTCTTTTGAAGGAGCTGTAGGGACATGTCTTTTTTTATACGGATCGAACCCTCCTGCTTTTAGAACGTGTCCCTATCCTTTTAGAGAAACATTTCTTTTTTCTTTTAGGGAGTTAATAATTGTTAAGGTGTTGATTGTCAATTTGAATGGATTTGAATAAGTTATTTTGTAATTTTATGATGAGATTATGAATGTAATTCTAGGTAATATATGAACATTATATTAGTCGAAGTGAAACTAATTTTGAATCCGTTAAATAAGATTTCAGATTTGAACACTATAGATAAAAAAAATGTAGTTGAGATGATTCATTATTTAAGAGGAGACTCAATAAAAGTCATCACTTAAGTTCTCCGGTGAATATTAGTCGTTAGCAAAGTTGGTAGACATCTCACACTTATAATATTTTTTTTTGCTTAATTCACACTTATAATATGGTATCTAATAAAAATTCTAGCTAATATAACTTTTAAATATTAAAATTAAAATGAATAAGTCTAACTGTGATTCTTAACTGTAATTTCCTGGTGAATTTCACGTGTCAGACAAATATTTAGAATTTCAAATAGAGTTTTGTTTCTGATCCACACATTGCAGCATCATTATGCCTTTGAACTTTGTTGCCTGTGTCTCGTTTCTTTGCATTTTATTTATTTATTTAGAACTAATATAATACCAGAAATCAAGTACGAAGACCTCAAAGATGAAAACAACCACCTCTATGTTGTTTTCTCTGGGCCCAACAAAACCACCTTTTTGTAGCTTGTGGAGTTGTTCTCTACATGGGGTGATGGTAATTCTAGTGGTGGAGGTGTTCGCACCGTATGTCATGTGTTCGGTCCAACAGTTTCATGGTCGAGACGTTCAAGATGCAAAAGTAGACCCTAAAATGGTGATCTAAGAAAGATTTGAAAGGCAGTGGTAATTCTAATAGCAACATCATAGCGTTTAAAATAGAAGAAAGAAAGCCTCTCTATTTTATCTTTTTGTGGTAGCTTTTTCTTCTCTCTTTTTTCCCTTCATTAAAAAGGTCTATTTTTGCTTGACATTTTAAGGAAAGAAAAAAGAAGTTAAAAAAACTTAATCAAATGCTATCTTAATAAAATTGTTTCTTATGATTGAGAGGTCCAAGTTTGTTTTACATTAATTGTGTGTGACTGTGTGTAGAGAAATAGTAGCTACACACTATTTAATATTTATATTAAATAATTTTTCCACTCAAAAAACAATGGGTATATGTTTTCAGTGAAATCCACGTACATTTGACCTAATGATAAAGAGTAGATTAGATATAAAGTATTTGCAAATGTATTGTGAAAATCAGCTATGTTTTATTGGTTCAATTTTTTCACGCAAGATTAAACTTACTCGACGTGTGCACACAAAATTGATCCAATTCCTAGTGTTGTATCAATTTTTTCTGTTGAAAAACATACATTATTTGTAAAATAATATTAACAATTAATGGGATGTCTCACTAAAGGTGATCATCTAAAATTTTCAATAAAATTAGTCATCAATAAAATTAGTAAATACTTTACACTTATAACACGTTAACAGAAAATAATATTAACAATTCTTTAGTGAAAATAAGTTTTTTGAAACTATAAAATTAATAAAATCATATCTAAGATCAATAATGTATAAAGAAAAAAACAAATTCATTGGTTTATTATCAATTAAAAAAATTATATTTCAAAACAAAGATAAATTTAAAATAAGAAAACATTTTAAATATTTTTTATTAATTTTAAAAAGTCCCACTTTGAAATTCGTTTTAAGCTTAGATAAATTATGGACCGGCCATGTGTTACACGCCTGCATATAGGATTCAAATCAGAAGTTATATCGGATTCAACTTTGAAAATTATACAACATGCATATAGAATGTGAAATATGCTTCGTTAGCAACCAAGCTCATTACACTGTTGCATTTTATTCTTGGCCTTTATTTTCTTCGGGTCAAGGTAGACATGGAATAAAAGAAATTGTGTTTCCATCGTCGTTCAAAGGTTCTATATATTGTTGAATCCACATATACGGCTCCCTTTTCCCAAATCTTGGGACCCTTTCTGAACGCGTAGGGTGCTTCTTTGGATAAAAAGTGGATATAATGTTTTAGATTAGAAATGTGTAGAAACTTTACACATAAAGAGAATACACTGTCACCAAGTGTGTGAATCAACTCATGCAGATTTTTCAGCTTAACCAGAGATCGAGTTGTATTAAATATTTGAAGAAATTTTTTTACCACTTGGTTGGATTATCTATAATTGTACAATCCACTACCTGTCAAGCTTGAAAGGTGTAACACTTACTCATTTGTATGATCCACAATTAGATGATCCACAGTCCCAAGTGTCAAGTCCTAAAAGGTGCAAATACTTGGTCGATTGAATGATCCACAATTGGACGGTCTAAAAACTGATTTAATCTAATATAAATCAAAACACTGAAAATTAAATAAACTAAAAAATCTCAAAAAATATTTCTTTTATTGAATTAGATCAGATTTTATATTTAATTTTTCAAATTAATTTAGTTTAAATCAAACACACACACACACACTAATATTAACTATAAAAAAATTTACATTTCAATCATACTTGCACAATTATATATTTACGCATTTATAATTTTTCATGAATTTTTTTCTCAAAATTACATATATTTATAAGTTTATTAGTTTTGAATTAACTAGTTTCTTTACCCGTACAACTTATAATGAATCAAATTATTGATGATGTAATATATATATATATATATATATATATATATATATATATATATATATATATATATATGCATAGTTTTAAAAATCGAATGTAACATCCTAAAAAATTACAACTCAATAAATATATATTTGTGTGATTGAGTTATGATTTAATTGGAATTTATTTCTTTTAAATAGGAAAATATATGTTGGAGTAATTAAAATATAGTTAGTATTATTGTGGGATTTTTGAAACTTTTACGTGAGTTCCGTAAGTTGTAGAAAAAAAAAAAAAAAAAAAGAGGGGTGTCCTTAGAGGAAGGCTGGGTGCAGATAGCAAAATACCAAATTTTACACGACTTGGCTTGTTCTCTCATTTTCTTCGTTCCTTTCATCCGTCTTCTCCGTGCTCCTTCTCTCTGCATCTTCTCTCTAAGTTTTGGAGCATCAATTTTTATCTTTCACCGTTCATTTTCGGATATGTTAAAGAAGAATTCAAGAGCTTCAATACCCACCGATTGGATTTCGATTTCGTCGAGGTATGGAGGGGTTTCTTTTTTTTCCCTAAGCTATTTCCTTATTTTCTTGTTAAATATGGATTGTGGCTGTTGTTGATGGTCTGTAAATAATTTTGAAAACCCGAAATAAGCTACTTGTGATTTGGGTCCTGTGACTGTGTGGATTTTTCGTCTCGGTTTTCGTGCACGTTTTTGATGATGTAAATATATTTTCCTATGTTTTGATGCCTCTGGATATCGTGGTATTTTTCTCAGATTTTTTTGAGCACTGTAACTATTTTTACCGGAATTATTTTCGAAAACTGTTAATTCTAAGAATGGGACTGTTTTGATTTTTACAAGAATTTTGGGACGCGATTTTGGAAAACTGGAACCATGCGTTCATTTTATGTATCATGAGGATCATCTCTGAATTTTTTCAAGGTTAGGAAAAGTCGGGAAGTAATTTTAAAAAATTATTGTTGTGAAAAATGAAAACTGGACAGTGGAGAATTTAAATGGGGAAAATATCCTTTTTGTACGAATTTGGCTATGAGAAAACTTTGTAACCTTATTTGGATTATGTGGAATATTTGTGAATTTTATCGGAATTTTATAGGCATTTTTGATAATTATTTATGTTTTTATATGGGAGACTGTGTTCTGAGACAGAAATTCTTTAAAAATTCAAAAAGGATATTTTTGGTGGGTTTTTGATAATGAGGAAATTATATGTGATGGTCCACATGTTGGAGATATTCTCTGTAAAATTTCACATAAAACGAATTTGATATGCTATTTTCTAAAAATATGGAATTGTGTTTTACAGAGCATATACAAATACTGTTTTTAATTCAAAAATAATATTTATGGGTTAAATTTTAGTGAGATAAATTTATATGATGAAATATATGTGATGTATTATGTTCCTGTAAAATTTCACGAAATTCTAAGTTAATTTGCTAGGTCAAATAATTTTTGGTATGTATGTACAGCTATAAGTATATGCATGAAAATTAATTAAGTGATTTCGTAATTATGCCTAAGGTCATTCGTTGGACTTGCTAATGGATATTTCACCTCAAAAGGGAAATTCCTATAGAAAATGTGTGTATGATGTTGTTTAATGGATTATGTTGAGTTATTGAATTATTGATTATTAATGATTGTTCTATTATTAACTGTGAATTGGAGACCGGGAGGAATGTGATCCTCTGGCAAAGAGTGCTGGAATTTGTTTGTGCATGTGAATTGCTTGTGATGGTTTGTTGATTGTGGGAACGAGAATTTTTCATTCTTGTGTGGGAGCAAATGAACTCCAAATGGAGTACATTTGTGAATACTAGAAGGTCATTCTAGTAATCAATAATATTCACTAAGAGCAATAGTGAATCAACTATAATTAAGAGTGTGAACTTAATAATATTATGGATTAGTAATTAGAAATTACCTATGCACATGGAGGATGCCGGATGTTTGGACTTAGAAAGGAATTTAGGACCTTTGCATGGATTTGGACAAAATGACTGAAATAAGCATAAAATGTGAGAGTGGGTGAGGATTTCCATAAAACAAAGTAAGACAGTTAAGAATCATGATGTGGGTCATGATTGGGTAAAGTGCGATACGCACATGTGTTTGAAAGTTTGTGAATTGTGATTGTCCGAATCGTGGTGAGAACCGAAAGGAGGAAAGAACCTCCAACGCTAAGTCGTGTGAGACGATTGAACGGATTTGTTCGTGGACAAAGCTTGAACGGATAATTGCGAGACAGGTCGTGTGGAGGCTTTATCTACGGTGAGCATTGTGCTTGTGAGATGACGGGGTCGTAATGTTTAACCACTGTGATAGTGGGAGAGTTTGATCTCCGTGTTGTATGTCTGGGACATATGTTGATTGAAGACCGCCGTCGAGTACCTTTGGTAGAAAAGCTCACACAAACCTGTGAAAGGTCGCGTGGGATATTTCAGCTGCAAGTTATCTGTGAACCAAGGTCGGATTGCGAATGACGCGTCACTTGAGGTGATGAGATCGTTACGATGTAGCGATAAAGGCAAAGTCCTTATTTATATATGCATATGTGAGCGTAGAGGTGGTACCTTTAGCTCGGCGTCAATTCGTCCGCACCTGTACCATGTGCAGCGGGAAACCCACATGCGACGAAGAAAGAAAATAAACTCTGTGAGAGAGTGTTGAGGAGTCAGTCCTCGGAGTAATGGATGACCACAGTTGGTACCTGGGAGATGATCGTAAGGCAGGTTGACCTTGGAGGGTAAGGCACTGAGTTGTGACGATAGATCACATAGCTGACTCGGCCACCCTGACAAAAATACGAGCCATCATCGGTTGGTGAGAGCCCGCTATTGTACCATGGTGAAGGGTGTACTCCCAACAGTCATCCAACTCAAAAATATGTAAGACCACTGAGTTCTGGAAGTTCCAGTGGCAGCTGGCCAGTGTGAAATAATTTACAAGAATAGTTGTGGAAACGAATAGGTTTCGAGTGAGACTCGTGAGAGCACCACTGTGAAGTGGTTGATATTGTATGTTTGTTTGAGACCGGAAGGTCGTTTGGTTGTTGGTTTAGAGGAGGAGAGAGACTCACTCCATACGCCTTTATTTTTCAGATTTAGACAAATGATCTTGTGCAAACAACAAAGATGGAATGAAAGGTTACGACAAGCACTGTGAACACGAGTGGATGTTTCAAGAGAAAGAAAAGGATCTTTCTAGGATGCTACTTGGGTTTATTGGGTATTTTGAAATTTTCTTTGAGTCACTGCTCTGAGTCTCAGTCTTTTCTTGTATAGAAAATGGTAGACTAGATTTGAATATTGATGTACAACGCTTTATACGTGGCTCAAATGTATAATGTGTTATATTCCAAGATTTTAAATGCATAAGTGTATTATGTGTAATAGAATAGTATAATGGTGGATTTGAGGATGTTCTTAATTAAAGAAGATTTTGGTTATGTTTCATGGTTTGTGTAACACCCTCATTTTCACTTCCCGTAATTAATTGTTTATTTATTCTTAATCTTGTTTTTAAAGAATTGATAAGCTCAAATAGGATAATAAAATATTAAATCACATTATTGTGATTGATATTTATATTTCATATAATTGAAAATTTTAATAATTATTCCAGATGAAAATCTGAAATAACTATTAGAACGACAATTATAATGGAATTATCAATAATTGTGACAAACGTGAGGATAAGTCCCAAATAATTATGAAATAATTATTTGAACTTAAAATCATGTTTTATAGGTTTAAATATGGTTAGGGAAATTTCTCAGAAATTTTAGAAGACTTTTGAGAAAATTTTATAGAACTCTCTAGACAAACTGATAATAGATCAGCCAGTATAGGAAAAATCTTAAAACTTGATGAAACTGACAAAGTCAGTTCATTTTTAAGTCACATATATAAAAATATAATTTGTGATAAAATTTGGAAATTTATAGAGTTAAAACGAAATTACTGTAAATTATTGATTAAAAATATCAGTCTAATTCAAATATTTCAAAAATAATTATAAAAATATAATTTTGGAGCTATAATAATAGTTAGATATCAAAGTTCATGTTGTGGGCTGGATTGTTCCCCAATCCATATACCACTGTCCGCAAGGCCCAAACTAAAAACATATTTAGTTAAACATTAAATTAATTGCTTAATTATATAAAAAAAAAAAAATAATAATAATAATCTGGATAATTCCAACCAGATTAGCGTGCAAACCAAGTTGAGAAGTCGGTTGCCTTAGTCTCAAAGTTTTCAAAGATAATATCAACTTTTTCTTTTATTTTAATTAGCAATTTATGTTCTATAAATTGGACCAACATAAACACAAACCCATTTCTTTTTCATCTCCTCCTCTCCTCACTGCACGACACTTCCCCTTTTCCTCCAGCCCTCTTCCACGGTCTCTCTCTTTTCTTCCATCTTCTCCATCTTTCTTTCACTAAAACTCCATTAAAGCTGTCCCAAAGGTTCTAAGTCTCCAAACTTCACTTCCAACATCAACTAAGTTTCAAATCTTTGAAGAATCTCTCTTCTTCTTCTTTCCTTGAAGCTGCACGTCCACTCTCTTTGGTAAGGGGGAGAGTGAGGCTGATTCTTTGTTCATTATTTCCTTCTTTTTGATTGTTTTATGATGATTCTCATCACTAATTGCTCTATTTCTTGATTTCCTTTTGATTCTGGTTTAATTACTGTTATGGCTGGAGTTTTCCTTGTATTTTTGCACTGCTGTATACGGTTCTGAGTTGTTCTCTCTTAAGAGAAACTCTGCTCAAATTTTTCTTCGATTAAAGGGTTCTAAACATCTAATACTGACTCTATATTTTGTTGGAATGGTTAAAAACGAAAAATTGCTTACCTTTATTACTTTTTATGTTTACTGCTTAAAAGGAGACTGTATAATCATTTTATTTCGCAAAACAATTGTTGTTTTGTTTCCTCTTTTGGGTTCTGTCACACAGCTAAAGAACAAGCTGTTGCTCCAAATAAGTTTATAATGTAAAAATAAAAGAAAGAAAAATTGAGGTGGGTGTGTGTAGTTCACGGTGAAGGTTAAGAAAATTTAGAATAAGGTTTGTTTTTTTATTAAAGTCCAACTTCATGACAAGTTAAATGAGAATTGAAATAAATTAGAAAAGTGTGTGTGTACGTTTACGTGCAGCAGAGAGAAAAAGATAACTTCAAGTTTAATTTCAATAAAATTGAAGATTTTCACTGAGATGTTTAAACAATTTTGTTTTAAATAAATTAGGTAAAAAGTCATCTCTTATTAGCCTTGGTCAAAGGTTAGAGTTTTTAATATCTTAAATTTTATATAATATATATATATATATATATATATATATATAAACTTCTAAAATATATTCTGAAAATTTCTACGGTGTTAAGTTTCAATTAAAAGAAGTTTTTTTTTAATATAATTATAAAACTGGAAAGAGAAGTATTTATAAAAAATTTATTTCACAAGAAAAAAAAAATGTTTTCCTTAAGTGTACAATGTTCTTTAGAGAAAATTAATAGAGAAAATCTGCAGTATGCTCTGTAGTCGCAGTTTCATCTGATCTTCTACATCAGAAAAAGATTTTTCTCACTATTATTATATTTTGGAACTTAGTCTATGAAAAATTCTGAGTATGCTCTGTGGTCGCAGTACTAATCTGATCTTTCACATCAGAAAGAAATTTTCCAATATTTGAATTTATTTATGTTTGTAAAGAAATATTTTATTTATAATATAAGATAGAAAATTATTTCTTTTTAAAACATTTTAAGTTAAGGAATTATACAAGAAGGAAGGATGAAACAAATTTACAAGTTTTTAATAAAATTCTAATAGAAGCAGAGATCAGTTAAACATTAGCGAATTGTTAAATTAATCATTAGTGAAATTAAAAATTAAGTATCGAATGTCTTGCTTAAGTATTTTATGATATTATATAAATCCTTATATTAGATACTTAATATATGATATGATAATTGTACTCTGATAACCTTGTTTAACTGTCTGTAAGGTAGAAATGTGCTGATATCCTGTGTTAGTGTTCAGAGTAGCTGAAACTAGAAATATCTCTGAATTTTATGATTGTTATGTTTCGTTGTATCTCTATGCTATGATGATGAACCTTTGCTTGTTGAGGTAGAGGTATGTTATACATATGGATGAGAATGACCCGTGAAAGATGAATAAGTCTCTGCGGATGTATTCCGAGAGTACATTTTAGTTACGTAACTTGGTGTAGCCAAGTTAGGCGGAAGGCCTGATGGGAGATGGAGCGGGAAGTTACGGTTTGGTACGCCGTGAGTTGATATGCGTGACCTTGGCTAAGGTCTAAGGGGTGGAAGGCATCGAGTGTGTGACGTCCCAATGGGTAGGTCGGCCCCCTACGTTCCGGGACTGATAGTGCCAGCTCGTACACCTCGATAAGCGCAGAGACAACTTCATGATGACGCGGAGGGTATACCTCTTGATGTGACGGGAATGTGACCCGTGGGGAGATTGCCCCGTGGTTAAAGTATGCATACTGATATGATATTGAGCGACACCGGGAACGGTGTCAAGTACCATGTGGATTGTGGAGCTGCACAGGTATGGGACTGTGGCAGCGGTTGAGGTATACTTACTCCCCATCGCTTCCCGGAGGTGGTATTATGATTGATGATTGATCAATCGTGGTGTATGGATCCATACTGCGTCTAGAGGTTTGAGTCGATGGGAATTGGGACGTTATGAATAGATGAATACTAGGTTCCCCCGCTATTATTAATTGACGGTAGTTATACCGTTAGTAATACATATATATATATTAGAATCAAGTCTCACTCCCTTTTGTTTTTCTTGTTGTGTATGTACTCATTGATTGGATACGTGAAGATGACAGTCATGCTCAACGATCGAGCTTGCCTGCGGATACGGTTATTCCAGAAATTGTGGATATTGACGAGAAGATACGAGACTTAAAGGCCAGTTTTATTCATTCCTGTTTTGGGTAGAAATTATGTACTGCTCTGACTAGGATTATTTGATGTATGGATTGGGATTAATTAGTACATAATTTCTCTGTAGTTATTTTGTATGAATTGATGTTTTTTTTAAAAGAAGATCATGGTTCTTTATAAAATATTTTCTATATGCTAAATCTACTTTATGAAAGTTGTACTTAATCGCGAAAAATTCATCCTCATTTTATAATAATTAAAACAGATCAAACATTAGTGTAAGTTGGGTCTAATGTAACGGGGTGTTACATTTAATGGTATCAGAGCAGTTAGTCCTGTCAAGGCCTGGGTTATGGACTTGACATTCTTTTGCTGTGTTCTTATGTTCATTGTTGAGAAACAATAATATAAGATACTCTGTGTGTTCTTATATTATCTGTTGAAAAACAGAAGTATAAGATAAGTTTAGATGAACGCGCGTGCAGATTTCAGGACTCGAAGCAAGATGACGTACCTAAGCAACATTTAAAGGAAGTGGTCTGCGCACGCATTTGAAGATTGAATTATCCTGTTGTTAGTTACTGAGTTAGTGAGAAGTGACTAAGTACATGTCTGGGTAGGTTCTGGCTAAGGAAAGACTTGGTATTTAAGCTGTCCGTTGTGACGCACCTCTCTTTCCTGGGAAGTTATCCGGTGTACGAAAATCACTAATTACTTTACTCGCTTATGACATAAAGGGTTATTCCAAGGCAATGGATTAACGAAGATTCTTCTACGTTTCAGCCAATGACTGGTGGCAAAGTTTTTACTATAAATTGTATTGATCACTGATGACCAAGTTGATGATAACCCACCGGGGAACTCTCTGAATTAAAGACTGCCACAAAAGGAAGCTAATAGTTAGGATATGGTATGTAGGACCTTAAAGACCGTAAATGGTGTATGCTTCTCTTTCTTTATGAATGAATTTTGCTATTTCTATCTAAATACCCAAGTACAATATGTATGTTCTCTTTCTTCAAAAATGAAGGACCTCGTTGTTTCGTTTAGCCATTCAAACTTAAGTTGTGTATTCTTCTTTCTATATCGAATACATCTTTCATCAAAGAATAGTTTCTTTGAATGACTATCAAACTCTGTGGACAAAATACCCTTTGAAATTGAGAAATTCTTCCATCATCAAATTCGAAAATTTTATTATCATCACTATCGTTCCTGTGATGACTGTTTCCTTAAAACTTCCTTGAGTAATTAAGAGGACCAGTTGAAATCATTTGTCTTGTGATTAACCTAGTCATTTCCTTCAATATTTCCAAATTGAGAAACTTTTCGTTAAAATGTCATTTGGACAACTAATGACTCTCTCCACTAGTAAAATAATAGTCTATATAAGATTTAGTTTATCTAAGATTTCTGTCTTCCAAAGAACAGAATCTTGTACGCCTTATCTACCCTAAGTATCTTAGTGTGATTTTGAGACTGATCAACTCAAAGCTACATTAAATACTGAACAGTAGTAGGCAACATTGTATGATAACTTATGGATTGAGATAACTTAAGATTATCTACCATAGGTTAGTTCTGATCGAGCTTCTATGTCTGCAACAAAGAGGACAATCGCAATCAAGAACAACCATACAAGATCAAGGAAGGACTGTGACCCTGCAACTTCGTCTAAAGAAGACATCTTCATGAAGGTTAAGATTCCTAAGCGAATTTCGGGGACGAAATTCCTAAAAGGTGGGGTGAATTGTAACACCCTCATTTTCACTTCCCGTAATTAATTGTTTATTTATTCTTAATCTTGTTTTTAAAGAATTGATAAGCTCAAATAGGATAATAAAATATTAAATCACATTATTGTGATTGATATTTATATTTCATATAATTGAAAATTTTAATAATTATTCCAGATGAAAATCTGAAATAACTATTAGAACGACAATTATAATGGAATTATCAATAATTGTGACAAACGTGAGGATAAGTCCCAAATAATTATGAAATAATTATTTGAACTTAAAATCATGTTTTATAGGTTTAAATATGGTTAGGGAAATTTCTCAGAAATTTTAGAAGACTTTTGAGAAAATTTTATAGAACTCTCTAGACAAACTGATAATAGATCAGCCAGTATAGGAAAAATCTTAAAACTTGATGAAACTGACAAAGTCAGTTCATTTTTAAGTCACATATATAAAAATATAATTTGTGATAAAATTTGGAAATTTATAGAGTTAAAACGAAATTACTGTAAATTATTGATTAAAAATATCAGTCTAATTCAAATATTTCAAAAATAATTATAAAAATATAATTTTGGAGCTATAATAATAGTTAGATATCAAAGTTCATGTTGTGGGCTGGATTGTTCCCCAATCCATATACCACTGTCCGCAAGGCCCAAACTAAAAACATATTTAGTTAAACATTAAATTAATTGCTTAATTATATAAAAAAAAAAAAAATAATAATAATAATCTGGATAATTCCAACCAGATTAGCGTGCAAACCAAGTTGAGAAGTCGGTTGCCTTAGTCTCAAAGTTTTCAAAGATAATATCAACTTTTTCTTTTATTTTAATTAGCAATTTATGTTCTATAAATTGGACCAACATAAACACAAACCCATTTCTTTTTCATCTCCTCCTCTCCTCACTGCACGACACTTCCCCTTTTCCTCCAGCCCTCTTCCACGGTCTCTCTCTTTTCTTCCATCTTCTCCATCTTTCTTTCACTAAAACTCCATTAAAGCTGTCCCAAAGGTTCTAAGTCTCCAAACTTCACTTCCAACATCAACTAAGTTTCAAATCTTTGAAGAATCTCTCTTCTTCTTCTTTCCTTGAAGCTGCACGTCCACTCTCTTTGGTAAGGGGGAGAGTGAGGCTGATTCTTTGTTCATTATTTCCTTCTTTTTGATTGTTTTATGATGATTCTCATCACTAATTGCTCTATTTCTTGATTTCCTTTTGATTCTGGTTTAATTACTGTTATGGCTGGAGTTTTCCTTGTATTTTTGCACTGCTGTATACGGTTCTGAGTTGTTCTCTCTTAAGAGAAACTCTGCTCAAATTTTTCTTCGATTAAAGGGTTCTAAACATCTAATACTGACTCTATATTTTGTTGGAATGGTTAAAAACGAAAAATTGCTTACCTTTATTACTTTTTATGTTTACTGCTTAAAAGGAGACTGTATAATCATTTTATTTCGCAAAACAATTGTTGTTTTGTTTCCTCTTTTGGGTTCTGTCACACAGCTAAAGAACAAGCTGTTGCTCCAAATAAGTTTATAATGTAAAAATAAAAGAAAGAAAAATTGAGGTGGGTGTGTGTAGTTCACGGTGAAGGTTAAGAAAATTTAGAATAAGGTTTGTTTTTTTATTAAAGTCCAACTTCATGACAAGTTAAATGAGAATTGAAATAAATTAGAAAAGTGTGTGTGTACGTTTACGTGCAGCAGAGAGAAAAAGATAACTTCAAGTTTAATTTCAATAAAATTGAAGATTTTCACTGAGATGTTTAAACAATTTTGTTTTAAATAAATTAGGTAAAAAGTCATCTCTTATTAGCCTTGGTCAAAGGTTAGAGTTTTTAATATCTTAAATTTTATATAATATATATATATATATATATATATATAAACTTCTAAAATATATTCTGAAAATTTCTACGGTGTTAAGTTTCAATTAAAAGAAGTTTTTTTTTAATATAATTATAAAACTGGAAAGAGAAGTATTTATAAAAAATTTATTTCACAAGAAAAAAAAAATGTTTTCCTTAAGTGTACAATGTTCTTTAGAGAAAATTAATAGAGAAAATCTGCAGTATGCTCTGTAGTCGCAGTTTCATCTGATCTTCTACATCAGAAAAAGATTTTTCTCACTATTATTATATTTTGGAACTTAGTCTATGAAAAATTCTGAGTATGCTCTGTGGTCGCAGTACTAATCTGATCTTTCACATCAGAAAGAAATTTTCCAATATTTGAATTTATTTATGTTTGTAAAGAAATATTTTATTTATAATATAAGATAGAAAATTATTTCTTTTTAAAACATTTTAAGTTAAGGAATTATACAAGAAGGAAGGATGAAACAAATTTACAAGTTTTTAATAAAATTCTAATAGAAGCAGAGATCAGTTAAACATTAGCGAATTGTTAAATTAATCATTAGTGAAATTAAAAATTAAGTATCGAATGTCTTGCTTAAGTATTTTATGATATTATATAAATCCTTATATTAGATACTTAATATATGATATGATAATTGTACTCTGATAACCTTGTTTAACTGTCTGTAAGGTAGAAATGTGCTGATATCCTGTGTTAGTGTTCAGAGTAGCTGAAACTAGAAATATCTCTGAATTTTATGATTGTTATGTTTCGTTGTATCTCTATGCTATGATGATGAACCTTTGCTTGTTGAGGTAGAGGTATGTTATACATATGGATGAGAATGACCCGTGAAAGATGAATAAGTCTCTGCGGATGTATTCCGAGAGTACATTTTAGTTACGTAACTTGGTGTAGCCAAGTTAGGCGGAAGGCCTGATGGGAGATGGAGCGGGAAGTTACGGTTTGGTACGCCGTGAGTTGATATGCGTGACCTTGGCTAAGGTCTAAGGGGTGGAAGGCATCGAGTGTGTGACGTCCCAATGGGTAGGTCGGCCCCCTACGTTCCGGGACTGATAGTGCCAGCTCGTACACCTCGATAAGCGCAGAGACAACTTCATGATGACGCGGAGGGTATACCTCTTGATGTGACGGGAATGTGACCCGTGGGGAGATTGCCCCGTGGTTAAAGTATGCATACTGATATGATATTGAGCGACACCGGGAACGGTGTCAAGTACCATGTGGATTGTGGAGCTGCACAGGTATGGGACTGTGGCAGCGGTTGAGGTATACTTACTCCCCATCGCTTCCCGAAGGTGGTATTATGATTGATGATTGATCAATCGTGGTGTATGGATCCATACTGCGTCTAGAGGTTTGAGTCGATGGGAATTGGGACGTTATGAATAGATGAATACTAGGTTCCCCCGCTATTATTAATTGACGGTAGTTATACCGTTAGTAATACATATATATATATTAGAATCAAGTCTCACTCCCTTTTGTTTTTCTTGTTGTGTATGTACTCATTGATTGGATACGTGAAGATGACAGTCATGCTCAACGATCGAGCTTGCCTGCGGATACGGTTATTCCAGAAATTGTGGATATTGACGAGAAGATACGAGACTTAAAGGCCAGTTTTATTCATTCCTGTTTTGGGTAGAAATTATGTACTGCTCTGACTAGGATTATTTGATGTATGGATTGGGATTAATTAGTACATAATTTCTCTGTAGTTATTTTGTATGAATTGATGTTTTTTTTAAAAGAAGATCATGGTTCTTTATAAAATATTTTCTATATGCTAAATCTACTTTATGAAAGTTGTACTTAATCGCGAAAAATTCATCCTCATTTTATAATAATTAAAACAGATCAAACATTAGTGTAAGTTGGGTCTAATGTAACGGGGTGTTACAGTTTGCATCTAAGTTAATGTTGTATAACATGAGTCTAATTTATTAAGAGTGATATTTCATTAACAAGAATT
The DNA here is from genome assembly GCA_026413185.1 of Pueraria montana var. lobata. NCBI lineage: Eukaryota > Viridiplantae > Streptophyta > Magnoliopsida > Fabales > Fabaceae > Pueraria > Pueraria montana. The sequence goes on along the minus strand of CM048649.1, from coordinate 66,800,136 downwards.
TTTTTTTATATATTAATAAGTTATTGTGGATAATGGTTGTTTGGAGTTTTAAGTAACAATTTTTTTTTTTAAAAGGAAAAACAAATCTTCCTGAATTATAAAGGTTATTTTCAATAATTGGATATTGAATTACTTCACAAATTTCTTAATTAATAAGAAAATCTTTAATAGTAAAATGGGGTGTTACATCGAACCGGTTATCGATTCGGTCAAGGCACTGATCACTGGGTCAATGGTCAAACCAGTGGGTCACTAATTGATCCGCATGACCCGGTCTGTATTAAAAAATTGAAAATTTTATACATGCCTTAAAAAAGTAAAAAAAAAATCACATAATAAATTAATATAATTCCACAAGCTCATTTTTCAAGTTCAAATTCATTGACATTCACAGTAACAAAATCACATTATAAATTATTTATTACACTTCTTTAAAGTTTAAACAGAATTTAAAATAATAGAGTCACACTATCAACTATACCATCACTTCTTCAAACAAAATTCATAGTGACAGAATCACAATATCAATTACCTAAGAATCATTACTCATAAATAATAAAACATAATCAACTAAAAATAACATTCAAGTTGGATTAAACAAAATCATGTGATGTGGACCGATGTGGTTGAGTTGAGGGTCTTAGGGTTTATCTGTGTGCACTTTGAAGTTTGAAGAAGAGTCACAGACTCACAAACACGACATAACAAGCAATGCTTTGCCAAACGCTCATAGCCACAAAACCTTTCTTTCTTTTGATTTTTTATCCAAACGACGTTGTTTCGAGCAATTTAAAAAAAAAAGTGTGTGACCCCGATCAGGTCACCGGATCACCGGTTTAACCACGGGTCACACCGGGTTTGATCGGGTCGAAAGCATTGCCGGTTCGATAGCCAACTTGATCCGGTTTAACCTTCGGATCACGATTCGACCGGTTCAATCAGCTGAGTCGGTATGATTTTTAAAACTGTGATAGAGAGAGAAAGAGGGGGGAAGTTATCTACTTACTATTACATGAACTTGAGTCACTTTCTCTTTCATTGTATTCCACCCGTTTACTGTCGGTGACAAGATCGGTTGGATAATTTTTTTTTTCTTTGCTAGCCGTGCAAAGCACAGCCCATTGTTCTAGTATATATATATATATTCAATCCCATTCTAATAAAAAGAATTATAATAAGCAATAGACAACGATCAATTTATATGCCATTGTTATAATCCTCTAAATTCGTTCTTGTATCTCTTATTTTTTTATTATATACTAATTTTTTATATTAAAAAAGGTTTTAATTAAAGAAGTGTTAAAGTAATAATAAAATAAGATTTATTTATTATTTTTAATTAATCAACGTTGTTCAATTTTTTTTTTGAAAAGAACGTCGTTCAAAAAGATGTAAATATCAAATCATTTAAATTAAGATCAATATTATATTCAAATCAATTTGAACCTTTGTTTTATATAAATCATGTCAGATAATATTTTGTCTAAAAAACGATTTGAAGCAAACCACAAACACTCGTATTTTAGATTATTTTCAGAAGTCATATGGCAAACGACATAACACGCCAAAACATCCAATCCTTTTTGCTGAAGAATCCTTTCTTTTGGCAGCTTGCCATTATTATTTGTAAATGCCAACCATGCATCGTTCATTTTCCGTATCTTTTTCCATTCAAAGTTTCATTTATACTTTTATCATTGGAAAAAACGTTCACCATTCAATTCATGCATGGTTCCCAAGAGTAGATTATGGGTATCTGATTCTTTGTACTCGGAACGAAAGCGATAAATCCATCCAACGGTTGCAATGAAAAACAAAATTCCACCCTTACGTACGGTGTGCGATAGTAAAACAAAGGAGTAAGGACCCTCACTTGTTCTGATTCTGTGGAGTTTGATGGAATCAAGTATTTTGATTCCAGTCACTTAATTTGGTTTTCTACATAGAGTTAGTGGCTACCATTTCTTTTAAGTTAAATAAATAGAAAGAGAATGTAGCATATACCGGTGAAAACAAGTTAGATGAAGAATAAGGACCCTCATTTCCTAATCTTGTAGGAGAACAGAATAAAATAATTCAACATTGTAACAGAACAGATTATTCAAAATTCACGGATTGCATTATTTGGTCCAAGATTCAGCTAAAATCTTAATCCTATCTAAAAGTAACATTGTTGTTGTATTGTATGTATGTAAATAAGTTAAGTTGGCTCCGTTGAAATTGAAATTATTCGGACTTTTTGTATCGAAGGGAAGAAAGGTACGGCAAAATGGTAGGACAATTTTGTTGGGTTAGCAAAAAAAGCCAAAATCACATCACATCCATTATATTTGGTTTTGGTGGAGCATCTTATATGGCTCAATGGGGAACCGTTAGAATAAAAATCTTTGCATTGATCTCCAAGCAAGAAAATGACACAAAGACGCCGAGAAAGAGAGAGAGTAAAAGCAAAAAGGACTTGTTAGCGCAGCGCAGCGTCCTTGTTTTGTTTGTAATGTTATTTCATTCATTAGCAATCGAAAGCAGCAAAAGTATAGTGCAGCCTCTCTATATATAATAGTATGTTTTACTCGTATGCGTGTGGACGTGTTTTCTTCACCGTACGTGAAAGTGTTGCACGTGTTAATGCTGTTTTTAAAGTACTTTCTAGTATGTAATTTTGTATTCAAACGAAGACCTTATAGCTTGATCAATGATCAGTTGCACTCAATAATTAATTCCAATTACTAGGAAAACTTCAGGCTGCAGAAAGTCAGAAACATGCATAAATGTCATTGCTTTTCCTTGTGTATTTACTTCTATATATCTGGCACAACTTTTTCTGTTTTGAAATTTAGAAGAAAAAAAAATTGAAATTGAGGAGGAACAAGAAGAGGTTAAGGTCTATGGGGGATGAATTTATTTTTTCATACACTTTTAATATAAAAATTTCTACCCTGTGACTCAATTAGGAATTAATCTAAACATCACTTTTAAAATAATTATTATAAAAATTAATAATCTTATCATATATAATATAAAATACTTTTAGTATAAGATAATCAATCTTTGACGACGATGAATGTGGACAATTGAGCTTAGCTTTTTCATCTTTGAAAGTTGAACATGAAAGTAACAATATTAACATTCAACAGTTACAAATTGTTCTCGTTAAATTTAATCAGTCAATTTATTCTTGCCCGCTAAGTAAAGAATATAGTATGTTGTTAGGTTGAAGAAAATTCTCGCCGCCACATACACCATAGATTTGTGAGTTGTGCTGTGACAATGGTTAGAAAGGTACCCTTCTCCTAATAAAAATTATTTTGTTTGTATATTTTCAAAATAATTTACACGCATTACGCATACATATATAGTGATTAAACTTGTATATATAAAAATAATTGGTGTTAACTTATCTGTTCATAAAATAAATCCAATGATGAATGAAAAATATGAGAAAACTGTTATTTATTTTTAATTAAATCCATGAAATCAAAGTTTTCTAAAGAGCTTTGTGTTGATTAAGAAAATAATAAGTTTTCCGCTTTTTTTCTTATAAATGCTTAATGTTGTTTTTTCTGATATATACTTTTTTTTAAAAATTATACTTGTCTTTCCTTAAAAATGAACACGCTTATACTACGCATTATACTTTAATTCATTTTAATGTAAATGCGTTTTTCAAAGCTTTTTCTCTTGCTTTAATTCATTTTCAAATTATTGACAGAAAATTTTAAATATTTATGATCAACTTTGGGATTTTAGAAGATGAATAAAGATTTTGAGTGGAATTCTAAAGTTGATCAAATAAGTGTTTAAATTTTATTTCATCTTCAAAAGACCTAAAATTAATAATATATAGTCTAAAATTAATTGTTAGTAACACAGTTCTAGAAATAGTAAAAATGTTTCCAAGAAGTTCAATAATGATTGTTAACTATCGATAAGAGATTTATTTATAATAAAACAAAGTGAAAAACATATTTTTATTTATAAAAAAAAGATGTATTATTTTTAAAAGATTTATTTTATTGTAGAAAAAAATTAGAGCATCTCCGGTGATAGAATTTCATGTGTTCTTAATTAACTTTTTGTGGGTCTATTATTGTCACTTAAGATTTTAAGGTTACTTAAGATTTTATTGCCACTTAAGATTTTAATCCAATTATACATATTTTATATAATTTTAGATTTATACTTTTATATTTCATTTAAATTAAAAAGTATTATACAAAAAGAGAATACTTATTAACAGTGCTAATATCTGTGTTGCAGTGCAGTGCTCCAGCTTCACCTACCTACAAGAGTAGAGCCCAATGTAGAAACTCTAATCAAATTAAACGCTCCAAAAGATGGAGAAAAGATATGCCAGCATGTGCTATATAATAAAGGTTCAAAAAGGTAAAAAGAATGAGACAATTCATTCTAAGTAAAGGAGGAAATTCATTCTGAGTTCTGACTCTGAAAATCTAATGATTATTGAAGCATTTAACGTGTTCTAAGCAGATAGTACGTAAATAATAATATAAATTGAAACATTAAAATTTGTATTGAATAAATAAAAAATATTTGTATAAATAACATTAACCAAAAAAATTCGAGTTTAATGGGTAAAAAAGTCATATATAAATCTTAGAGTAACTACACAAAGTAAATGTATATTAAATGGAGAAAAACTTAGCTCCATGGTGCTCGTGGATGCATCATATGTGCGTAATATATTGAAATTTAGAATTTTTTTTAGATTAAATAAAGGCATGCTCTTTTGCATGGTTAGAAAATACTACCAACTCCAGTAAGAATTTATATTGAAAGCGTTGGATCTGAAATAAATTCACTGTCTTTTTTTTTTCTTCTGGTTAATTTGGGTGTGGCTTCAATTGATGTAATAATAATTTTAAAAGGTAGTTGCTTGTCACTTGTCGGCACTTACCACTTACCCTTGAGCCAAGCTCTTCTCTTTAGCCTTTTGTTTTTGGTACATTCCCTTTATTTTTTCTTAAAGTACACAGCACTACTCTTAGGTTGACAGCCTGATAGCCTTTACAACTCAATATCAAAATCAACAACCAAATATTGTCAACTTTTTCTCATTGCATGAGAAGACTTTCTAGTTGCTTTTGTGCCTCTACCTTCCTTTTCCGAACACAAAATCTGGGTCTTCATCACTTGTTTTGTTTTCCACCCATTACTTCTTCCCAAAACACCCCCTCTAAATCTAATCCTATCCACCCGCACAGTTATTTTAAGTATTCCAATTTTTAATAAAAAGGTTAACGGTATCAATCCAATCAGACACTGACACGTATGCCAAACTCGAATTAAAATAAATAAATGAGGTTTTACGAACATTCCATCAATCACATTATCACAGTACACGACGAGCGCATGTTGTTAGTAGAAATATAGTATTTATATAATATTTTTTTACAATATCTAGTGTAAATCTGTACTATTTATTTTTTATTTTCTTTGTTATATACTCATTTTATCAAATATTTTTATTTTCTTATTTCTCTGTTTTATATAAAATATTATACAATCTTAACGTACAGCTAACATTTCTCTTGCCAGTAGTCCAGTTTTTGCCTATTTTATAAGTAATTATTAATCAATAAATATCACTTTGGCAATAGACAACAATTACGATCTAATCTCAGTCACTACAATTTTAAAGGGCAAGTTCAGACCAATAAAAAAGAAAAGTTTTCTGCTATGATAGTGAAAACGTTACAGGTCCATTCTTTGCACTTTTGTGTATGCGTTGGTTTCTTTTTTTCATTTGCCGTGCGACTAGAGAGCCATCAACCGTCTTCAGAGCTAAACTATACAGCTGAATTTTCGTTTGGCATGACATTTCTTCACATTATCCTACCTACATAGATTTTAATTTGTATTTGAGTGAGTATTTATAAATTTAATTTTTAACTAATTTAATCTATGAAAGTAATTTTAACTAAAATTGAGTTTAAAAAAAACTTTATAATTAAAAAATCTCTTAGAAATGATTTTTATGAAACTTAAATTGCATTTAATTTACATTAAATTCAAGATAATGAATGATACATGGACACTCCAATATTGTAAATACTCATTTAATACATTTAATCACTTTCTCTCTCGTATCTCATCATATCATGCTATCATAAAAAATAGGGTAAATTACCTTTTTATCCGAAAGTGTAATACATTGTCACTTAGGTACTGAAAGTATGAATTGTCAATTAGGTCATTGAAAGTGCAATTTGTTTGTCACTTTAATCCTTTTAATAAAAAAAAATCTTCTTTAAAATTAACGTTCGTGTCTACTTAACACAGTATTTGCCTACATGACATGTTATCTACATGTATACCGTCAATTGTCACGTAGTTAGATAGCATGTAACGTAGACACAATATTTTAAATAAAGTTTTTTAACGGAAGGACTAAAGTGACAAACAAATCACACTTTTAGAGACCTAATTGACAGTTTCATACTTTCAGGGACCTAAGTGACAGTGAATAACACTTTCGGGGACTAAAGTGACAGTTCACCCTAAAAATTACAATGGACAAACCCAAATTTCAAAGCACATAATGAAAAAGAAAAAAAAAATGTTATTTTCAAAATAAAAATTGAGTTTTCTCACATAACATTCAAACATATACTAAATACATGTTTAGAAACCCATTTAACACCTTCCAAAATTACAATTTACAAAAGAGTTGTTTTGAGCGAGGTATATTCAGCATCTAGGGACAGTTACCCAAACATAGCTTAAGTGGGTGTTTGATTAGTTGAAGTCCTTCACTTGAAGCACATAGAAGTAACTTATGTGTCATTTTAACCTATTTAATGTGAAATTATCGATACACAGGTGTTTTAAACATAAAACATAACTTAGGAGGACTGCTAATTCTACTTCAGTTAAGTTAGCAAAGTTGGCTTTTATTTTCAAAGATAGAATTTGGATGGAGGAGTTTCCCCATCAGTTGTTTTCTTCTATTCAATCTGATGTACAATACAAGGCACTGCTGTTTGAGTTTTAATATATTGCCACATCCACATCTTGATTTAAAAAAAAAAATACATATTCAACAGTGTCATGATGATTATATCATAACCAATTTTACTATCTGTTAAACGTGTTATTACCATTGAATTTTATTTTATTTTCTTTCAAAAACAAGTTTATAAAGTAAAATTAGGCATCATCACAAATAGTTTAGGAATCTGTCTAAGATGAAGCGCCAAACTAGGTGGTACACCCGTGAAACATTCTTTTTATCCGTAAGATATATTATTAAAATATTAGATGGCTCAGATTGTTTACCAGTCACCTAGAGAAGAAATTAAATCGAGTGTATGTGTTATTGGCTGTACCCTAACCCCAAATACGTCAATCTCTACCTCCTTAGCATCCTACTCCCCCCGTTGACTCCTTCGCCTCCATCACCAAGTGCTCTGGCACTTTCTTCACCTCCTCCTATCGCTATTTCTGAATTGACCTCTACGGACATCTTCGGCGACTCCTTCGTCGCCGACCTTGCCTCCCTCATCTGGAGCGCCTATCACGTTTTCCTCGCTCCCTCTCTCCGAATCCCCATGCCTTTTGTGAAGTCCAACAACTCATTCTGAATGACAAAGGACTTAAGTGGCTTTAGGTTTGAGAGTAATAATAATGGATTATTGTTAGGGGATCAGAGTTTGAGTTTTAAGAAATCTGAAATGCGTAATGGAGAGAAACTGAAACCCAATAAATCAAATTGGTGAATCATAATCTTCCTCTGTCAAGCTCAATGTTTTTATTTGTGTTGTCTGTTTGATATCTTCTTTATTTAGATCTGGTTTGCAAGTTTTTTGAGTGAATCTTTTCCGGCATCGACGGTACCAAGCGATTTGCCACCAAAATCACGGGGTTCGTGACGGCGCTCTCCGCATTGTGCCTCTTCTTTGCGGTGGAAAACTTTTTCTACTCCGTGCCGCTGCACTTCAACATGGCACAACGCGTCGTCTCCGCCGTGCACGATCAATCCTCCGTGAAACTTGCACTGGACCTCCACTGCTGCAGCCGCGACTTCCTCTTGAACGTTGTGGCAACATGGCTGAAGAAGGAAGGGAGCTCTGGCATCGCCGGACACAAAACATATAAATGATATAATTCTTTTTTTTAAATATTTTTTATTAAAAAAGTATTTTAAATAATTTTTATTTTTTTTATCCGGTAAACAACCTGCTATATCGGGTCATTTTCATGGTATATGGGTGAGGCACTTTCCAAAGTGCTTCATGTTAGAACGATTCATGGTTTAGAATGAGGATAGCTTGAAGCCACGAGCCCAGTCTCAGATAGCTCCCCCTCACCTTCATTGTATGATTCAAATTGGCATTAGGTAATAGTCCTACCCTACTTATTACCTATATTCCCTACACGTCCCATCAAGTTACCAACCATTCCCATGCCATGTGCACCCAGGTGTTCACCAACATCCCAGCTGGCTCCCCAAGCATGTCAGGGTGTAAAGTCCTACCCAGAGGAGCCAAAACAAAATGTACAATGGAAACAAATCTTAAACTATATCACGATGCAAATAAACTTTCCCTACATATGTAACAATAAATAAATAAAGGAGTCCATTATTCAAGACTAAAGAGACACAAGTATGTGACATGTTTTAAATTAGACTCTTTCCCTGTATCTCACAAGTCATATCCCCCCGTAAAAAAATTTGTGGATGATGATCGAGTACTACACTTGGATATTACAGTGTATGTATTCCATTCCATTCGATTATCTATTCTATTCTCCCTGTTCTTCTTCACTGGACGGGGGAACAAACAAACAAGTCTTGAACAACATTATTATCATCACTTGATCTTCTCTTCTTCTTCTTCCTCCTCCTTGCAATTGTCCTCAATCTCTGACTCCTGTTTAGGACTCTCACTGTCCAAAGCCCTCTTCTCTTGCTCTTGCTCTTCTTCTTCCTCTTCAACCCCATTTTTCCCCCTCAGAACTCGACTTTTCTCATTCATCTCCGCTCTCAGCTTCAACGTTTCCAACAATTCCTCCACCGCCTTCTCCTTCTTGCGTCTGTTCTTGATCAAAACCTCGCTGATATCCGCCGGAGTCATCCGCGCCACGTCAACAACCTCCTCCAACTGCTTCAAAATCGACTCCTCCAACTCACACTCTTCACACCCCAAGTAATTCTTGAGCAGAATCTTGAGCGCCCGGAACGAACAGTAACTCATGAAAATATGCATATCCATTCTCCCACTCCGCAACAGAGCCGGGTCAAGCTTCTCAATGTGGTTGGTGGTAAACACGAAAATCCTCTCACTCCCGCAGCAAGACCACAACCCATCAGTAAAATTCAACAACCCAGACAGGGTAATATTGTTCCCACCCTCCTCACCACCACCTCGTATCTCCGAATCATGGTAACTCCTCGAAGCAGAAACAGAACCAGAGCGGCCATTATTATTGTTCCTGTTGGTGAGGTTGATAGAGCAATCAATGTCCTCAATCACTATAATCGATTTGGAGCTGGTTTTCATGAGAAGCTTCCTGAGTTCAGAGTTATTATGCACCTCAGTCAACTCCAAATCGTAAATATCATAGCCGAGATAGTTAGCCATGGCAGCAATCATGCTGGATTTACCAGTCCCTGGAGGGCCATAGAGAAGGTAGCCTCTCTTCCAAGCCCTTCCAGTTTTATGGTAAAAAGACTGTCCGTTGGCGAAGTCCTGAAGATCCTCCATGATCTCTTTCTTCTTCTGAGGGTCCATAGCCAATGTGTCAAAGGTGCTGGGATGCTTGAAGGGCACCGATTCCCAAGGGTGGCCCCTGGAGTCCAAGGAGCCACCCCTGGAATTGGTGTACAGAAGCCGATCCTGATTCTTCCTCCGAATGTCGCTGGCTTTCTCCATAATGTAATCCAAGTAGGAGTTTAGGATCAAAGACTTGTCCCCCTTCTTGATCCGGAGCGTGAAGCCACGCTTCTCGTCGGGGAGTGGGCGCCACGAGAAGGTCTGGGCCTGCCTCTGCGTCACCACGTGCTCCCACAGCACGTTCACGCCGTTGAACGTGTCCACGATGCTGTCATTGTTCGCGAGCCCGAAGGTGAACCCGGACGAGTTCACGGCGCGTGTGAGGCTCAGCCGGTTCCCGGTGTTGGAGACGGACGAGCTCAGGTACAGCTGGACCGCGTTGTAGAGCTCGTTGGTGTTGACGCCGTCGATCTCCGTTATGTCGAAGTAGCAGTACGAGGAGAAGCAGTGGAAGATCCGGTTCACGAGCTTCACGGAAGCGAAACGGAACTCGGGTGGGAACACTGCTTGGAGGATGGTTTGGCAGAAGGCAAACACACCCAGAAGTGATGCCAACAAGGTCCAGTATTCTTCCATTTTTTTTTTTTTTTTAAATGGTTTTGGTTCGAGAGAAACAAGGAAAAAAAGAGAGAGATGGGGCTGGGAAATGTTTTAGTTGTAGTTAAATGAAAATGGTGTTGTGTTGGGTGTATTTATAGAGAGTGAATGGGTTTTGAAAGGGGGAGAAGAGAACTGAGAAGGGAAGGGAAGGAGGTTTGTGGAGACAAGGGGGGAATAAACGGAAGGCAAAGGTGGTTTGATATGTGAAGAGAGTGGGTGGGCCAAGGGAGATATAACTCACATAAGTACATAGGGTGGAATAAACAAACAAAAAGGTTTTGGAATTTTGGGTTGGGAAGAAATCACAAATCAGAGATGGGGCCTAATCCATTGGGTTCGGAGCTGGACTTGAGAGCCAGGCAGTGTGTTGTGTGTGTTTACGCTACACTACACACCTTTTCAAAGGATTCTTTTTTTTCCCTTTACACTAATGTGGAAATTTTACTTTCAACTTTGCTGCCACAGATGGATGGATGGATGGATGGCTGACGATTATTCTGAAATGCTATCAGAATGCCCCCTTTCAATATCTTTGCAATTGGACAAGCAACTCAGTTGGAAAGGGAAGGTTTTACAGCTGGTTGCAGGGATGTAAATAAACATGATCTATAACGAGTATGGGTTAAAAAATGTTCACATAATTAGAAACCAGAAAAAGAGAATATTGTTGTTGTTATTATTATTTCAAAACTTACTCTTACCTACGTAGGGATATGTCACATGTGCATGTGAGTTTTGCAGGAATTAATTAGTAGTAAAACCGAGAAAATCATGTACCACTGGATTTGGGGTATAATAACGTCCTTTAGCAAATTCGCGGAGGCCTGCACTTTAATTATCGTGCCTCAGTGGAAACGGGGTTCACATTGATGCACATTGGAAGTGTGGGATTTTATTTCAATTCGTTCAACCAGTTAATCCATCTATCTGTGTGAATTAGTTTTAAAATGTTATGATTGCCACTCTAACAAAGGAAGAACGGAGACGCATAAGAATATAGGGGCCCCTGTCTAGCCGAAGAATTGATTGGAATTTGGAAGGTAATCTGACCCCACCACACCCTTGATCACATGTAAACACAATTTTCTATTTCTTCTTTTCTGAAACATTTCTTTGTATTATCTTTTCCTTCAGATTTTGTTTGATCACTACAAATTAATGTGATTGCTTGTCAGTTGAGAAAGGATTGGGGAAGTAGTTAATTGAGGGGATGGGGATCAACATGGAGGGATTCGGTGGCCACTCTCTCCTACAATCAAATATCACCCTGGATTCGAAGCCATTTCGGGAGCATAAAACTGGGGTTTGTTTAATCTCATGTTATTACAAGTGTCCAATTCACAATGGGTCCAAACTGCCAACCTCATTCATAGCACTAAAACACGTTTTTTGTTCTCTCTCTAGACCTCTTAAAAAAAATAACAGAAAGAATCACTAATAGTGTCGAGTTATAAATAAATTTTTTTTATCAAATTATGATTCATAAAAAAATAAAATTGATTTCATCATTTGACTAATAATTTTCTTATTTCTCAATTCCTTCAGTTAAGATAAATTTTTGGGTGTTTCACTTTCACATAACAATTTTCAGAAGAAAATTCTTTTACTTTATAATATTGAATGTAGTTGTTTTTTTTTTTGTCCAAAGGTAGTTCTAAGATTAAAATAAAAAATTTCATGTATATTACTTAAATCTTCCACTGCTAAATCAATTGTAACGGGTACCAAAGGGGTCTAGTTCAGTAGTTGGTTGAGCAATGTGCTTGAGTATTGTAAACTCCTTGGTACTGTCTTCGATTCCTACGCATCTAAAAAAAATCGTAACGGATACTTAATGTAGATTATATCAAATATCAATTATGTGAGTTAATAATATTTACTATATTAATTGTATTTTTAATATATTTCATTTTTTTAACTACAAAGTAAAACGTATGTGGTACTTGTATATAATAAATTTTCACCATCCAAAACGCATTTAAAACCAAATAAATTGGTTATGAGAAGCTCAATGCACTTACAAAAAGCATAAGCACGGGGCTTATGTCTTGGGACAATTAACTTAATTTGACATAATAAAATAAAGAAAAATGATGAATGTAAACCTCATTTTTCATTATAAGAGGGGGAAGGAAGATCAATATAAAAAGACCGTAAAAAAATCAATATAAAAGAAAAATAAGAAGAGGAAAAAAAAAAGTAAAAGATATGATAAGTGATGTGTTGTAATAAAAACAAATAGAAACAAAACAGAGTAAAAATATTATACTGATTAAAAATGCAGACAGTCTAGTTTACATGTACTATTTATCATTCACCAAACTGATTTAAACAATAATTTGTGAATGATTAACTATATGAGAAGTTCAAAGTTCAAACCAAAAAAGAGTACAACCAAAAGCATGGTTTTCATTTGAAACAATGCACTTTAAAGCAACAATAACGATCAAAATCTTGCATTTAGAGGTAGAGATAGCAACAATAATGATCAAAATCATGCATTTAGAGGTAGAGATACTGATAGGTAATATGGATAAACAAGTGAAAAAGGTATGGCAGGAGCGTGGGCGAAAGGTGTGATTTGAATTGATAATTAAGACAGAGGGTGTATGCGTTTGATCAATTCCATTATTTTGTTTTTTGCCTCATGGGGTAGGGAGAACAATCGAGTATACTTATTGAATCTTACAGTCCATAGTCCTGCTGTACTCTATTTTCTCACTTTATACACTTATCCAAAAACGTGCCAAAAACCACAATGCACTTCATTTCCATTCAAAGGATGTAGTAAAATATACCCAATCCATTGGAATCTAGTTATCTAGCTGTGGGGCTAGGGATTAACGAGGGAAACAATGGCTCACTGGCTGTTGTTGACTTTGGCCATAGCAACCAGCGGCGGAGAAATTAATGTTTGGTATAAGATTGTGTGATTTCAACTAATTTTTATGAGATATGTAATTATATTTTTTAGTTTATGAAAAATAGTTGATAATGTGTTGGATAGAGATTGATTAGGATGACATAATTCTGGATTATACAATATTTTTTTGGATAGATATGTGGGAGGAAAGACGGGGAAAAAAGGGGCAGAGTAAAAAAAATGGCCAACTTGCTAGCTGTATTAAATTAAATAGATATTATTCCTATAAATTGAATTGGTCGTGTTATGTTTCAATATTTGGTTGCATTAAATAGAATATCATGCCTATAAATTGAATTGAACTTGTTATGTTATCTTTTAACTATTTTTTAATTTTTTATTTTGATTTTGGCACGCCTATATTTAATCGAGTCTTTGAATATTGAGTTGGTGAAACTAAATATTCTATTTTTAAGAGACTAAAAGTAAAAATTATCCTATTTACAAAGATTAAAAATATATTTAACCATATAAAATATTAAATAAAGAATATAATTCATTTAAAATATGAGGGTAATTTTATTTTTTTGAAATATAAAAAAAAATACGGTTAAACAATAAAAAGTTGTTCCAAATATGTTTTTTAATAGTTATCATAAAAGTGAATAATTTTAATAAATGTGAAAATATGTAATTAGACAATAATATAAAAAAAAATATTATACTGTTACTTCAATCTAATTAATTTCTTAAAACATTATAAATATAAACATATATTTTTTTATGTAATACTTTGGGAAATTCGTTATAAAAAAGTAGTAATTTTTTTTGAAATGTATCATAAACAGTTTACAAACCTTATCGGAAGGTACAATTAAGGATCAATCATAGAATCACTTGTCTAATTTGTTTAGGTTTTGCAGAGCAGTGAAGTGACCACTCTGAATCGCGGAGTCCCCAATGCCTAGTTAATGTTGTTAATTGTTACTGATAAATACTGCACACTCACTATACGTAAATTAGTTTGATCTTGAAGATTGTGGAGATCAGAATCATTTTTGGGGTTTGTTTTATCTGATGGGCCCTGACCCATCATCTTTGCATATTGCATCATCACTTTGGTTTGGTAAATGGTAAATTGGTAATTGGCAATTGGTAGTCATAACATGCCAAATTAACATGAACATGGATGAGTTTGTTTCAGAACGCAGCAATGAAGCATAATATTGCGCTGGTGCAAGTGCAGGCTGCAAGTAAAGTTAAAAAAGGTCACACATTACGTAAAGCAAACTCTCTCTATTGCCGTACAAATTTCACTATCACGTAAAACCAGAAGATGGTTACAGGACAGAGAGCACAGTGACGCAGTCACGAGTGCCTGCGTCTCATCAGTTCTGTGCACCGTACAATTTGTTCATTCCTACGCAAAATCAAACAGTTGTATGATTAATAGCGATGATACATTGAATGAAACGTTCTTGTACTTGTACCTATTTCTCTAATCTCTACCAAATTTGTTATCAATTTTAATTATTTCTTTTGTTGATAAATTTAATAATTATTTGATAAGACATAATTATAGTTATTTATATAAGTCATATTCATTCGTATTATTTCATATAAATTTTAAATATATAAGAAATAAATATTTTAATTGTATAAAACAGTGAAAGATTATGTAACAGAAAAAAAAAAACAGTGAAAGGTTAAAAGGTACAACTGTACAAGTTTTGTCAAGTCCATTATCTAATGATAAATGGTTTAATTAAATTTTGGTAACTCAGGATTTGAGCTTTTTTTTAGTTAGCTGTTGGTACTATTTTCTCTTTATGCGTAGAGATTATTGATTAAAGAGAGTTTTTTTTTCTCTAACAAAGTTTTTTCTATACACATGATCAGAAATCAAATCCTTGATAATTTGCCTAAGAGCTTTAGTTATCTATCAACTGTATTTGATCTTATTAGTTTTTATTATACTTGTATTTTTCACTCTTTTATCTTTCTCACAAGGTGTTAAATAACTTTTTGATTGTCTAAATATCTTGTTTTTAATTCCATCTTCAATAAGTTCATGGTGAACTAATTTTTTCTTATCATATGACTCTTTTGTTAGTGTTTTATTTACTTTTTCATTAAGTATCATTTTTTTTTAGTCCTCTAAAATTTAAATAAACAAGGATAAATGAAAATTTGACACACTATAGCAACAAAAATGGCATATCTTGATTTTAATAATTTATTTTCATAGTTTTATTCTCATTTTTAAATGTATTATCTTTTTAATTTATTCATATTTAATATAATAAAATATCCATTGTTAATGATAAAAAAAATCTGCTAATTTATTTATTTTATTTAACTTTTAAAAATACTATTAGATCTAAGATGGCTAAACTCGTCAGTTTCAATGGTAAAAAATAAGGCATGCTACTATTGTATTTTGATAAATACTAATGATCTTCATGTATGTACTACCTATCATCTTAATGATTCGTCCGATGTAGAAGTAGCTTGGTGTGTCTTAGCTCACCTCATTTGTCAACAAACTCAAAGTTTTGTGTGTTACAAGCTTTGTCTTACTGCTGTAAAGTTAGCATATAAAAATATAAGTATGACAACTTCTACCTGTTACACAAACAAAGTATAGACGAATAAGATAAGATATACTCCCTCCGTTTCAGATTATATGACGTTTTAAAGAAAAAATTTTGTTCCAAAATATATGACGTTTTACAAATCCAATGCTGCATTAAATATCTTTTTCCAAGATTACCCTTAATAAATACTTAGTGGGAGTAGTATATAATAAGTAATTAATTAGAGAGATAAAGGGTATATTAGGAAGTTACCTAATATTTTCAAGGAAATTTAACAAATTAATTGCATTTCTTAATACCTGTGTCAAAACCTTAAACGTCATATAAAATGGAACGGAGGGAGTATGTTTTATACAACATTTAATGCACTTCAATGTTCATTTCAAACAAAAGAAATAAGCTCTCAACGACTTTATTTTATGTTATCTATGAAAGTCTTAAGAGTCAATGAGATACAAAGATTCTAGAGATTTAAAGATTGAATAAATGCATTTATTATGTTCATTTATTTTCAATCATTTGAAAATCATTCATGATAAAACTTGTAAAGACTCTAAGCATTTAGATTAACATTTATTGTCCTTGAGCTTAAACAAACTATGTGTGTGTTTGGAAACACAATCTCGTTCCCCGTTTCACACTTTCGCATGTAATTTTTTACATTCCAATACTTTAAACGTGACAACAAATTTTTTTTACTTTTACGTTCAACGGATACGTAACGGAAAAACAAACATAGCCATAGTCTTGGGTTTTCATATTCATTGAAACTTGAAAAATTTTGTTGAGCCTAAATATGTTTGTTTGAAAAAATACTTGAGTTAGTGTTTGAAGAAACAAGTAAAAGAATACTTGAGTGTTAATTCCTTAAAGAGGCAAGAAAGAAAGAATATTTGTAACTTTGTGTATTAGTGAAAATTTTAGTTGTTGCTAAGGACTAGATTGTCTTATATTGTGAGACAAACCTGTATAAATACGTGTGTTCCATTTCTCTCTTCTCTTATCCTTTTATTTATACTAACGTCAAGGAAATTAAACTGTGAGGTAATGTTTTTTGTTTTTATCAATAAGTTTTTGCATCCATAGAACAATAGGTTTGTTTGATTCGTCTTATAGATGTTTTACAGATTTCCAAATTTTCTGGTTTGAGCGCTTTTAAAATATTTTCTTAAAAAAATCTGTAAAAAGATTTTAATATATACAATTAAACTCTTCTTCTTATATTTCTAGTACTTTTACAAATGCATATACAATGTACGAGAATATTGATAAATGACATTTTAAACGTGAAATGAGAATAACTCATTTTGTTTAAAAGATAAAGTAGAACCAATTTTTTTAAGAAAATTGTAAATTCAAGACTTAATTTTTTATTTATTTTTTTTCTATTTTTTTAAAAATTAATTTCATTAATCACAATTAATTTTGAAAACAACAAAAAATGCCAATTAAGTTAACTTATTTTTTTTGCTTAAAAAAAAAAGTTAACTTATTTTTCAACAGGATTTTCAACAAATAATAAAATCATGTCTGATTAGGATTATTTTTTAAAGAATCAAAATATATAATATTAATATTTTTTTTTTTGCCCATTTAGGGATTAGAGCCTAAAACTTGAAGCCAAAGCCATGTAGGAATAGGAATACAATTGAAGCTATATCATGCTTGTAGGAAAAATGAACTAAACCGTGTTTGACGAGCATGTTTGAATTTCCGATGAAAGGATCCAAAAGTATGTTTGAAAGTAAAATTATTTTAGGATTATGTTTGATTACCCTTTAAAAGTATATTTGAGTATGTGTTTGGATTCACTACAAAATAATGGTAGAGCATGGTGAGGTAGGTCAAACTTGATTTTGACCAAAATTTTGCATGTTTGATTATCTTAATAGAATCAATTTTGATGAAAAAAATCATGGTGGAGTTGAAGCAAGTAGAAGTAGCTTCTACTTTTACCAAAATCAATTCTAGTTGTATTTTGTCTAATTTACCCTCACATCAAATTGATTTTTAAAAGTGTACATAGTCATTACAACTCATTTTGGTCATTACACCTTCAAAATCAATTTTGATTCAAAGTATCCAAACAACATTCTCTTCAAAAATCACTTTTCTGATATCTATTATCCAAACAAAAATCACGTTATTTTGTAATCAATTATGTAAAATCAATTTTATTCAAAATCAATTTTGTCACAGCCAATTCAAACACATACTGAGAAGAAATTTTTGCTTTGAAACTGAGTTTGGGAGAAGTAAGACTTGAGATACTTTTGCAAACTTTAATCCAAACATGTATTGAGGTATTTGCAAGCCTCTCTAAAAATGTGTTGCCATGAGAGGCATCTCCATGACAAGAAAACTTAAATTGACAATATCACGTTATTTTGTAATCAATTATGTAAAATCAATTTTATTCAAAATCAATTTTGTCACAGCCAATTCAAACACATACTGAGAAGAAATTTTTGCTTTGAAACTGAGTTTGGGAGAAGTAAGACTTGAGATACTTTTGCAAACTTTAATCCAAACATGTATTGAGGTATTTGCAAGCCTCTCTAAAAATGTGTTGCCATGAGAGGCATCTCCATGACAAGAAAACTTAAATTGACAATATAAAAGTCTTTAGTGCATGTTGTTTTAACACACGTGAAAGGAAATATGCCCTTATCCAAAATTCCAGATTTTCCATTATTGAATATGCAAGGAGTAGAAATTAGACATTTTACACAGCAACTCTTGTGTGTGCCAGTCCACTTCTACTTCTAACCTGTTTTAATCCTCTTAAAATATGTTAATATATATACACTTGAAAATAGACAAAGCCAAATTAATACACCTTTTTAACCAAAACTTAGAAAATTTCAGTTCCGTGTTTTTCTTTGCCTTTCATTATTGACGAATAATAAGACAGGATAAGATTGTTAAGAATAAATTACTTTCAGTTTCTTCCTTTTATTTTATTTTTATTGAACAATAGTCACCAAGAAATTGTAGCCACCTTCCATTCTCTCTTACTTTAGAGATGCTCTATTTCTTTCCACTAATAATATCGTCCGAAAGCAAATTTGTATTGAATGGCAATGAATGACTTGCTTAGGTTTGACCAAAAATTTAATTTAGAAACTAACCGATCGAAAATGATAGGAATAAACTTATGTATGAAATTTCAACTGATTGTCATTCTCACTCTGGGAAATTGACCCAGTTTTTTATATTTTTCTTCTGAATAATCATACGAACACTTCGTTTTCAAATTAACTTTTTTTTTTTCACTTTTAACGACGAAGAAAAACAATGAAAGATATAAAAACTTGAATATTTGAATGTACGACTTTACGGACTCTTGCCAAAAACATAATTTCAAACTACCAATATTTTAATTTGGTTCTTTCCTTGTACATTTGCGAAAAAATATTAAACTTTAAAAGAAAACAAGTTCTCATCTAGAAGATTTGTCAATTTAGACTTTTTTTATGATAAGTTCGAGGTTGGTCCGCGCAATCCCTTGTTATTTATTGCTTAAATAAATAAAAAAATTTAGTTAATAAGAAACAGCATGTACATACCCTTTTAAAAAAAATTATTATTAAAGAAAGTTTAAGTGAGTTCGTCCTAAAACTTACTAATACCATAATAGAGATACTTATATATTGTCTATCAACAAAATTCTTACATTAATAATCGGATTTAAATCAAACTTAAGATGAAATCGATTTTTTCTAATTGAACTAACCTTTGTTGCCTTATACATACCTTTTTAGTAAATATACGTCTCTCTCAGCTTTTTTATGATTCAAAGTAAGCTCACTAGTTTTTCTCCCCTTAGTATCCGTTGAAATTCGGTCTTATCAAACTGCGTATAGCTACTTACTTAGCTAGGTTAAGCAAGTGAAATGATGATACCGTAAGAAGAATCTATACAACATGCCAACTAAATATATATTATTTGACCCTACATACGAACTTATATAGGATGGAAGACTTATCGTAAGAATTGGATTCATAGCGTGTTCAATTTCTATCCACGACCATGCATATATAGATGAGACAAGAAATTGGAACATCCATCTATGGAGAAGAATAGGGACAATCGATGGCGATCGCTAAACAAGTTTAGGGATCCTATTTATTTGATTTGACCCCTCTTATTACATATTACAAGCTACTAGTTCGTACTTGGTGAGGAAAGAAACCACGCGCGGTCCGTACCCTTTTCTTTACGTCCATTATGGACTAAAGTGTCTAAGCATTAACCCACTATCATCTCTTAAATTTATTCATAATCATATACGACAAAGATGAAAACTACTCTTAAATTTGCTGGCTATAGCTATACAATGATTTGTTGGTGTCCCTCGCCACTTTTTTCTAAGTTGCAATCAAAAGTGAAATGAGTAAATATTAGTAAGTAACTGTTGAAAGGATAGGACACGCCGCCACCAATCTATATATAGGGAAACAATTAATGCTCCAATGTCTCAATCTTAACCTACTAATCCTAATTATTTAAGCTTTTTCTGATCTTTTTCGGTTACGAGATTCCAACATGAATATGATTATTGTCGGACTGGACGTGACTAACGAATTGCATTGCATTGCAAAGGGGTTTTCATTTTAAAGCAACCACTACTAGATCAAGAAAGAAGCAACACGAACCATGTAACATTGTTGGCTCACAGTGTGTTGGCCAAGCAACAAATCTATCATGATTGGCCTAATCAACGGACTCACTTATTTACTTTGGGAATGGGAGTTGCCAAGTCATTGTTCAAAGAGTAATGTTATTTACACAACTATTTTAATACACACATACTTGGCACAGTTACTTAAATAGATATATGTCCAAGTGTCTCACGTGGATTCTTTTTGGTTAATCAATAATTGAAACGCTCAGTTGTCACAAAAGAGCTGCACCCTGGAGTAGTGTGGATAAGATCAATGTAGTATTGATGGAAGATGCCGTCATTCATTCTAGGTAAACTAATTAAAAGAAGAAAAAACTCTTAAAAAATGAGTTTAAAATATTCAAATAAAAGTGTGTTCTTACATTTAGACTCTAAAAATTAATAATAACTAGAGATAAAGCATTACACTTTTGCAGTAAAAAAAAAAAACATTACACTTTTGATGTCAGCTTTTTATTATACAATTTATCAAGGTAAAATTCTAATTCTAATTAAAAATATTAAAATACTATATCTAAATTTTATCCTATAAAAGAGAAATTATCATTTATTTTTTCACTTTTTCTTATCAATGGAGACACGTTGAGGAGAATAATATCACATGCTTTTTAGTATTGTGAAAGGGGTAGAGACGAAGAACACTAAATGGGAATTGACCAAAAAAAAAATCTCATAATAAATAACAGTTGAAATTTTGGTTTTTTAACTGAATATGATGTAGTTATGTGATCCATATAATTAACCTTACCCAGTGAAATAAAACTACTGATGTTGTACATCCCCATCATTACTCCATTAGTTTTATGAGGTCAAAAATGAATTATTATACAGTACACAAGTAAAAATTTGTTCACCCTTAATTTCATCTAAAAAAATACACCCGTAAACTTTATCTTAACAAAAGTTTCTTGTTTTTATGAACAATTAGTAGAAAGAATCGCACACCGTTTTAGACTACTCAGACTCTAAGCCCAAATCTCCTTCAGGATTCAGCAGAACAAAATACCCAGCAGGATTTGGTAGGAAGGGAAAAAAAAAAAAAAAAAAGATGGCTAACAATAGAGAAGAAAGAAATAGAATGAATAAGTGAGGAAATAGAATGAAAATATGAGTATTTAATTTAAGAGGAGGAAAGAAATATCAAAGATAGAAATAAGAAAATAAAAAAAATTGTCAGATAATCAATTATCATACACAAAAATCCATTGTTTTTCTTTATTAAGAAAACCCATTGTTTTTGCTGTGTTAATCTATTATACTCTGAAAATCAATTATTTGCAGTTCGTTAACCATCACAAAATAGTTTTAAATGATTAAAAACCGTCACAAAATATCACACTCACTTCCTCAATCATTGTTCATTACCAGTGTTTTGCAGAGAAATAAAAAGGTGTAAAACCCACACCTTTTTATTTTTCTCCTTCATTTTTTTCTCTACTAAAACCACCATTTTTCATTTCTTATCTATTTTCTTCTCTCTTCATTTCTGCGACACCAATAGTTACTCAGTCATATTCCACCGAGTGATCAAAGCAATTTTGTTGACTATTACGCAACATTTAATTAAATTTAATATGCACTTTACTCCAGCACAGAGCTAGGCCACTCGTCGAGTTTGAAACGTTATAAGAGAATTAGCAGTCATGCGTGTGGCCCATGCAACAGAAAGTATTAAATTGAAACCCACGGAAGTAGACAGTATCCGAAAAGTTGAAAATTTCTTCCTACGCATCCATCCATTAATGCCTTACATCTCATATTTTTAGACGAATTCTACCGTGCAAAAGTAAAACATTTTTTGCACCGTAAAAGATTATTTCAGCCATTAGATATACTATTTTTATATTCAAAGGTTAAGATTTTTTTTTCTTTCTCCCTTTCCCATTTTGTCCTTCTATCCCTCTATCCCGTCTCCTCCACCCACCATCAACAACCAAGCTGCGTCAACACCACCAAGAGCCAATAGCAACGACACCACCGCAACCACCATGGCAACATCGTCGAAGGAATCCAACTACGGCAACGACGACACCACTGTCTTCTTCGTCTTGTCTCCACAACCACCCCTACCGTAAACCTCCGCAAACCACCCCATCTCAAAATCACCGTTAACCACACTCACCACGAACCTCCACAAACCACCCCCTACCTCAATCAGACCTTCAAACAGATCCAAAACCAAACAACAAAAAATAGTGATCCAAAAATCGAAACCCCAAAAACAGAAAACGTGACTTCCTCGCCGATTTGGTGGACATGCGTTTTTTTTTCTTCACTGTTGACGAACCAGAAGAGCATGGGGTTTTAGTATGGTAAGGTTGTTGATGACGGTGGGAGGGTTGTTTGAAGGTTCTCCAACCGCGGACTTCGAATTTGAATCTGAACGAACACCAGCTATGAATCTGAACTTGGGGTTGTTGTTGCCGCTAGTGTCAAACCATGGTGGTGGTAGATAGAAGGAGGGTTGTGGCGGATAGGAGCGGGGAAGACGATCGGGAAAGTGAAGAGAACGGTAAAAGAAAAAGGGCAAATAGGGAAAGGTAGGCAAAAAAAGAGAAAAAAATAAAAGAAACAAAAGAAAAAAATTGAACCATTGGATAAAAGTTAGAAAAAATCTAACGAATGAGAATACTTTCGCACTGTGCAAACAACATTTCACATTCGCATGCTAGAATTTGTCATCTTTTTAAGTGGCAGAATCAAAGAACAAGTGTAGAAAACAGATGAAACCCAAATACTATAATAAAATGAAAACTATTAAAATGTGAGGTACTGATAAAAAAAAAAAAAACCATTAAAATGTGAAGTGATATGTTTATAGGAGTATAATAACATATTTTGCAAAGTTGTCAGCATGTCGCTAAAAAAATAATAAAAGCGCATATTACACAAACTTCCCTTAATTTATATAACATAACACCATAAATATTTTCCGTTAACAGAAACCTCTCTTGTGTTTTTATGTGGTTATATAAATCAAGGGAGGTCAAAGTAATATTAAAAAATGAGATATGTCAGGTGTACGCTCATTAGACCTAACATAAAGGGTGAGTATAATTTCCCCAAAATAAAATAATCCATTTGTTCAATTTCTTTCTTTCTTTGGGTCTGTCCTTCAATCCTATCAGTATTCACATTCACACGTTAAAATAGAAAGAGAGAACAATACTTATGTAGCAAGTTTGATCCCACCATATACTTTCCACGTAATATTATACAACTGTCTGTCTTCAAATATATCTAACCAAATTTTAAACAGAAAAAAGGAGGGGCAGAAAAGAATTAAAAAGAAAAGGTTGATCATTAAACAAAAATTCCTATTTAGAAGCAGATTCCAGGTGGTTATCGGAATAAAGAAATCAGAAGCATTGATGCATTTAGTCAATGGCAATGATGAGAAAACCAACAGATACATACATGAGAAAAACTGGGTAGAGTGCAAGAGCTTTTCTCCTGGGGTTGACTGCAGAACTCATGAAGGGATATGCAGCCCAAGAGCTCCAAGCCAATGTCACACACACCACAACCACTTTCACTATGACATTGTCCTTCAACATACAAATTAATGCACCGACATCCAGAGGGAACAGGCAATAACCCAGCAGACTCAGACTCTGAAAGAAAATAATGTGTCCACCCTGAAATTTTGAAGAGATGAAGACGAAGTCAAATATTTGCCCTCGTTCATCAAAGTATACTTTCGAGAATGGTCAGGTCCACCACCCTTCAGCATCACACAAAAAGTCTGACACTCAAAATATGACTAGATGAAGAGAGAGAAAGAGGCTATTACCAGAAGAAGTACATTCAATGTCAAAATTACAGCGCCAGCAGCAAGTAAAGCAAATGCAACAGCAAAAACCTCAGACTGAGACACAATCAGATAGAAAGATGTTAGAAAAAATATGACTAACATTCATCAAATTCACTTAATTATACAACACATGCAAACTACAAATTCCAGTGCACAAGGTTCCCACCTAGTGGGGTTTGGGGAGGGTAGATGTACACAACCTTGTTTCCGAGTCTATTTCTAGGGGATTCAAACCCATAATAACCTCTAGGTCACAAGGCAACAACCTTACCATTGCACCAAGACTTACTCTCATCATGCAAACTACAATGCAGGCAAAAAAAGGAGAATAGAGTAGAGTGCCACCAAAGAGAGTAGAACATAGTACAAAGGACCAAGTAGTGGACTAAGAAATTTAATTTACAACTATTGGCTCCATGGACTAATCACCACATCATCCCCCTCAATAAATTCATAATTTAACAACTGATATTTAACTTCACATAGCCAAAGGATAAAAAGGAAAAATAAATTTATCTACACTTTATTTGTATCATGGAGAAGAGAAAGATTTTATTGACAGATACAATTATGTAATTCAAACCACCAACAACTAGCAGTGTTCTGCTATAC
The DNA here is from genome assembly GCA_026413185.1 of Pueraria montana var. lobata. Classification (NCBI taxonomy): domain Eukaryota; kingdom Viridiplantae; phylum Streptophyta; class Magnoliopsida; order Fabales; family Fabaceae; genus Pueraria; species Pueraria montana. The sequence continues at coordinate 66,775,168 of CM048649.1, read as the reverse complement.
TGAACACAGACTACCCTGAGAGTTGGATGCCATTCAGTATAGCATGTCTATTGATACTTGACTTATACAGCCAATACCAGCTCTTAGTTGCATCTATCACAGCTGTTTTATAAACTTTAAAGAACAGAATGAAAGTTAAAAAAAAAAAATGCAATTGTATCTTTGCAAGAAATTGAAAAATGCAAAGTTCAAATAAGTTTGCAAACCTGAAGGAATTTAAAGGAAGACAAAGCTTTATAAAAGATTAAAAAATACAACAAATCTTCCAGAATTACAAATACAAGTCTCGAAAATCATTCAAGACAATCCCAGCAAGAAATTCAATTCAACATGTGACGAAATAAAATTGAGGATAATTAACATGGTTATCAGTATCGTATGATTCGCGATACAATTTGTGCGATACAATACAATTCTTCAGCTTGATGATACAAATTGTGGGTTGAATCGATTTTGTGCCTGAATCAAACATGAATTGTGTGAATTGCAAATGTATCATGTGAATCACATCTCGCACATGAATCTTGCGATTCTTCTGCAGCAGGTTGCAGCACCTTGCAGTTCAAGGGCAGTCGCATCGCACCTGGCCATCATGGTTGGAGCGGCACATTTTGCGGCCAAAATCACAGAAAATGGCAGGCAGAGCATGACACACTGCAGTTCTATGCCTGTTCTACTCACGGCTGCACTTGCTGCTAGTGGGTCAGAGAAGAGAGATGACCTTATTCATAACCGTAACCCTAAACGACAGCGTACTGTTCTTTTTTTTTACTTTAGTAACTTTTGTGTGTTAGTTCCAAGACAAAGACCATCAGTTATTGGACCCTTTTATTCATATGCGACTCTCTAATCTCTTTTAATCAAATATAGAAGAAAAAAAATCAATAGTCAAATCTATTTTTATTATAATTAAGTTTTATTTTCTAATCAAATTTAAATAAAGATATTTTCTAATAAAGATATTTTGGAAATAAAATAAAAATTATTTTGAAGCTTATATGTTTAATATATATATATGTGTGTATTGATTTTTCATATTTTTTTTTATGTTAAAATGTTCCTAGAGTTATGTTTTTTAATTATTGATCATGAATCTTACAATTCACGATACGATTCCGAAAATAGGCCCACTGATTCATGATCTGTATCCCGATTCTACTACCATGATTAACAATATGTTAATTTGGAAACTTGAAGCACAATGATTTAGGAAAAACACTTGGTAGAAATGGTGCTCCACACAACATAAGTTGTACATGTGCATCGAACCAACAGACACAAATGCTGGTTTGAAAAATGTCAAAGCAATGACACCATGAAACCTAACAGGCAGAATCAGAAGCATCAACCTAATTTTGAAAGGATGAATTACCACTGAATCCTGTAATGTAACAAAAAGAAACAAGCAGAGTACAGCGAAGAAACCAACCATAACAAATCAGAAACAGCAATTAAGCACATACATATACAATCAATCACGCACACATTCACAATCAGTAACGTTCAAGATCAAGCCCAACGTGAAACTCCTAAGTGGATTCTATCCTAGGATATTTAATTTAACGACCAGAGAAATTTCAGCTGAGAGACGCAGATCAACAGATCAGGAAAGTAAGGTTTGCGATCTGAATAGAAAATACCTTTTTGACAGAGGCAGACCAAGAGAGGGTGAGGCCGAGAAAGACAATGAAGAAGAACGGGCCCCACAGATCCCAATCCCTGAGGGCCTTACCGGGGTCCTCACGGTAAGGGTTGGGGAAGACAACGAGCTTCAGATTGCTCACGATTCTCGAGAGATCGCGCTTGACGGTGTCCCAGACGGGCTCGGTGAGGGTGTTGGGGGCGGGACCGAAGCCGGAGGAGGAGATGTCGGGGCGCGGCGGAGGAGGGGGTGGAGGGACGGTGGAGGAGGAGGATTTGGGGAGGGGCGGGGGCGGAGGGAGGTTGGAGGAGATGAAGGGGGAAGGGGCGGCGGAGACGGAGACGGGGATGGAGGCGCGTGGGGGACTGGGGGGTCTGGCGGAAGGGACTGATTGGTGGACGCTGGCATTGATGAGGTTCTCGATCTCGTCGATGTCGGATTGGGAAGATGGGTGAAGGGGTATGGTATCGCTGTGCGACATTTTCACACCCAAGACTCACACCCAACCAGGATCAACAATACACAACGATCACTCCACTTCTTCTTCCTTAATTCACCTTGCGTATTACTCCTTTTCTTTTTCAATTTTAAGGAATGCTATTATGCATTTAGTGCGTGTTTAGATTAATTTATTCACATATAATGTCCGATCTATCTATTCATTTTTTTAGGAAAAGTAAAAACATTTTATTTTAGGCTAAATCATATTTTGGTCCTTTATCTTATTTATTTTGTTCAAAATAGTCCTTTATCTTTTAAAAAATTTTACTTTGATCCTTTTATCTTATTTAAAATATTCAAAATGATTATTTATCTTTTAAGAAGTTCATTTTGGTATCTTATCTTATTCAAAAGGTTCAAAACGGTTATTTAACTATTAAAATATATTCAATTTTATCATTCCAATAACACTCAAACAAATGACTATTTTGAATATATTTAAATAGTTGAAGGAACATTTTGAATCTTTTAAATAAGATAAAGGACCAAAGTGAATTTTTAAAAAAATAAATAATCATTTTGAACAAAATAAATAAGATAAATGATCAAAATAAACTTTTTAAAAAATAAAGGACCAAATTAACAAAATAAATAAGATAAATGACCCAAATGGTCATTTAACCTTTATTTTAATATTACAAACTCAAAAAATAATGAGATTTTTGTAAGTTTGTCACTTTTATTTTAGAGTTTAATTGATATATATTATGAGTGTAAATTTTTATTACCGTCAAGTAGTTACAAATTATTTTGAGTATGATTTTTAAGGTAATTATTATATATAATAATTTTTAATTGAGTGATAATATAAAAACATTTTTATTTAAAAACGTGTAATTTACTACTTGTGCTTGCTCTATATTTGGATTTGGATTTGAATTTGTTTTTGTTGCTAGAAATACCATTTTCTTTTTCATTTCTTTTATTTTAAATTGTATGTTATTGTTTATTTTTCAATTCATGAGAGAAGCATCTATGCTCAAGCATTTTATATTATTTTTTAAAATTTAGATATGAAACAGTAACATATAATTTGTACAAATTAATTTGTTTTTATGAAGACTTGTACAAATTAAATCAATAGCAATAAAATAAGACTTTCAAGTCATTATTTAATTGATTTAGTTTATAAGTAAGTCGTGATAATTAAATCAAATAATAATAGATAATAAATATAATCAATTTATAGCCCAATAGATTCAGCGGCACAGAGTCCAATGCTACACGATTCCCTTTTTCAGTTTACAATGTGTTCTTTTTTGGTAACGCGTTTACAATGTATTTGGAGCAATTGAAATTATTAAATTTTAGCTTTTTTTTTAGAAAAAAAAGATTGTTTAAAAAATAATAAGTGTTTGAAACATCAGCTGAAGTTTATATATATATATATATAAGCTGTTTTTATTGAGGACATATTTTATGAGAGGAAAATATCTTATATGAGAGTGAAAGTGTTAAATCTGTACCATATAATCATACATGAATGGTCAAGATTTTAATGTCAAGTGATTACTTAAAAAAGTCATGTAACTTTTTAGAAAACTCACATGATTTAGTGTGTTTTAATCTTGATCATTAAGATGTCAATATTTATTCCTCTCACTCTCATATAATATAAATCCCCTCACTATATATATTTATGTTTTTATTAATTTAAAAATTTGAAGCTTGTGATTTTTCTCCTCAAACACATTATCTCAAAATTCTTCCAAATTTTCTAACACCTTTTTTTCGATTCAGCTTCATACATACCATTTTCCATAATTTACTATGTAAAAGTTATTTTATTTTTCATTGTATCCAAACAAAAATAATTATTTTAAAATCACTTTTTAACAAATTTACCTAAACAAACAAAAATAGAAAAACTTATTCTAATTATAATCGATTATAACAATAATTAATTATACATCTAATTGATTAATGAAATACCCTAATTTTTCACATCTGCATCCCCTCCCAAAAAAAAAAAAAAAAAAGATTTCACAAAAGTTAAGAAAAAAATACAAGGTTTTTTTTTTTATTATTATTTTAGACTTATTATTCTTTTATTATTATGTCATAAGTAAGAAATATCTATTTTATGAGACTAATCACCTTTAATAAAATTTCTCCTTCCAACTACAATATTTCTATCCACAACTCAAACCAATGTTCTTACACATGATTAAATAACATAAAATTCCACTAAAAAATACCTTAAGAACATCGATTAAGAAACATTCAATACATTATTAAATATTTTTAGTTACTTATAACAGCAAATATTAAATAACTATATTTTTAATTAAAAAGATTCTAGTACCTTTATTATAAATACTGATGACATTGGATAAAACTCACTTTCTCTATTTCTTTTATTCTATTAAAAGGTTATAATACACAATTAAAAAAAAGTAATTAAACTCCTCATTTATATTAAAATAATTTGTAACTCTCCAATATATCCCTTATTTTTCTTATTACTTTCATATTTCACATATTGTTTCTTTTTTGCCAATACAACAAAAAACTAGTAATTAATATTTAGAAAATTTAAACTTACAGATAAGTGGAACCATTTTTCTTTTTTTTTTAAAAAAAAAAAAGGCACAAAGAAATAAAAGTAGTTAATATAAGCAAGTCTTGTGTCAACTTTAAAATTAAATAATATTAATTAAATACTTTAAATATGTTGTCACCGTGTCATTCTCTTGTTAGATTTCCTAATGTTCATCGAATCCATTTTCTCCATGGTGCATTTCTACGGGCAAGGTTAAAAAAAAAAAAAAAAAATCAACAGGTAACATCTAAAATTTAACCCCTCAACACATATCACACTTCCTCTTGCTCAATTCAAACCAGGTACCTAAATATAAAACATAATCTAATTTGCAATCATTCAACTGCTCAGGATAATCAAAGGAAAGTTCTCCGAACACCGTCCTGGTGTATTATTCCTCGGTAGATGAGGGAGCTGGTGAAATAGAACGATAAAATTGGTGCCATATGAGAAGATATTAGGGAGAAAAAAATATGAAGTGAGACATCAGGCATCCACAAATCCACCTGACCACGAGTCACTATATCAAATAATAGAATTTGGCCCCAAAATCATATGCTAGATCCTGGATGGTAGTAATAAACCAGCTACAAAACCCTCTAGCCATTATGTAAGTATTTCAAAACTGGGTCCTCCTTCCCGGTGCCGCTTTAGAAGATTTCAAAAATATTACTAGTTTCTTTGGTTTACCTTATGATATGATAGGGCTTAAAACAACCCACCATGGGTTTTGGAAACAATGTAAAATGATATGATGGAAAAAGTTGGAAGTCACCAAATAAGATTTAATAGGCAGGCCAAGTTAAGGCTTGAGAGCAAGAGCAAGACCGAACTTGGTGGGTGAACCAAAGATCTTTGTGGAGTCGTATTCAGCAGACAGGGTTATAAGTGAATTTGGCCTCCATGCTCGTTGGCATTGGAAGGCAGCTTTGCCATCATCACTGAACCGAGTCTTTAAAACTGTCTTTGGATCTATTGACTGTGAGCTCCCAATAGTAAATCTGTTCTCGAAGGTGGAAAACCTGTGGGAGATTTCAGCAGCAACCGTAAATCCATCGGGGCGATCAACATAATGAATGTAAGATGCCTTCAGGGTCTGTCCTTTATCAGCCCTGCATAGTGAGTCAATGACATTATGTAAAAGATATACCCTATCAAAGCAGATAAACACATTTCTTGAACCCAGGAACTTTTGTAGACAAAGACAAATCTTTCACAAACTCTTAAGCAAAAGTAAGAGCCTGAAAAAAATGGAAAGGAAAAGAAGGAAACTATAGTCTTCCCACACAAACGTTTGGATACACCCCCCCCCCCCCCCCCCCCCCCCCTCTCTTCTCCAATACATTAATTTCAGTATCCTATCAGGAGTAATCCAATTCATTTTTCAAAGGTATTAGCCGGTACGTATCCTCTCCCCATAAATCATATACCTCACAGAAACCCATTGAAATATCCCAAGGATCATAGAAAATTTCAAGTACACCCTACGTACAATTGTCCACCTCATAATAGAATTGCTTATCTACGAAACTTGAATACACATAATTTGCATGAGTTATTTTCTTCAATCAATTTAAATAAAAATCAAAATTTTAGAAATAGAAACCATTGTATATCATTGAGTCCTGTCCACCACATTTATTTCAGTCCATATCTATACGCAGAGCTTTAATTGTCCACAACAACTTTTAGGCTTCAGAATTCGGTGATAACTTACTTTTTCCTTTCTTCAAAAATAAATAAATAATAAACATGCTTTCAAAAAATATTATGTGTCAGAATCTATGTCTAACTATAAGTTCTTGCCATGCTTACAAGATTCACAATTCTATCTAGCCTTTCTGATAGGTCTTCTCAGATACTAGTTGAAAACATAAAAAAGAAGAAACAAATAAGCAGGTAATTGAAACACAATAATAACAAGACATTAGGACATGGAACTGAACACGGAAAATATGGTACCAACATCACTTACAGCATAAGTACCGCAGAGAAATCTAGTTTATTGAAGGCAACTCCAGCATTATATTTTGTGAATGAAGCAGAAGTTGTATTAAATCCAACTTCAGCACCCAGACAAAGATCTTTGCTGCCAATTGCAGCTGAAAGCTCCAATAGAGGGGATGGATTCAAACCAATACTAGAATCAACGGCTGCATGAGGATGAAGGTACTGCACATCCAGCTGAGGTAACATTGCATAGTCAGATACATTGTAAGAATGCCAAAGTAAATTCATTGCTTACATATTGCTAAGCATAAAAAAGGATGGCCCAGTGCAGGAGCCAGGAGGCTCCCATCATTGCAGTGTTTGGAATGGTCAAACTGTCAAATATAAGCAGCCACAGCCCCATGATCATGACTGAAGAGAGGCTGTTTCCAGGTTTTACTAAGCTACTGCCCAAATAACATCAGTTTATCCTTGTTACTGCTCTTATTACCATAAGAAAGACAATCGCTCTACCACACCTCCCCACACACAGAAAACAGAATGCATTCTTCCTTAAAACTAGATGATTTGGTGCACTAGTTTATCAACTCATGATTTCTGATTGCAACCAATCTCAATCAAGTGAATCAACTATCATCAACAATATGCCAATTGCCAACCAAATTATTTTCAGCATAATAAGGAATGCAATCCCTTTTGATGCCTAAAGTTACTTAGATGAAAACTTTTATTATCAATTCCTTTGCTTGTATGAGTTAGGCTTCAACAGAGTCATCATATTTATGAAATTCTTGTAGATAGGGAATCAAAGGTAACATTTAAAGAATTAAAGTATTTTCAGGAGCAAATGAAATCAATGCTTTACTTAATCGAGTCTTATAAGTTATAAACATGCATTAACATTGTCTTACACTGGGAAAGCTAGAATATACCCACCTTTCCTGACTTGTGATCAGGTATGTTGAAGCTCAAAGCTGCTTTTGTACCATGCAAGATATCATTCACAGTCACTTTCGTAGATATCTGAAGAGGTAAAACAGAGAAAACATCAACCATAAAAAATGGAAAAAATTTCAAGGGGGGCACCTTGTTAGAAAATATGAAATTATTCTAACCTATCTTTGAATATCTTTATCCTTTAGGATTAGTTTCTCTATTTCCTCATTATCTCTTAAGATTGATTACCAAATTCATGATTTGTTTCCTATTTAGTTAGGACTGTAATTAGTATAAACACTGTAATTCATTGCAGTAGCCAATAGAATTTTATTCGAAGTCTATATTCTCTTTTATTTCTCTACCTCCCACTATACCTAAAACCCTATAATTTCAACAATACTAACCACTGGTTTCACTAACGTAGATAACTAACCAATTTTGGAAAGCTTGAACTTTTGCTACAATCAGTCATTGACAGATTAAGAGTTGCAGTAGTAGCAACGTTGTCTATATATCAAAGGAAGCATATTTGAGTAAAAGTAGACCTCTATTTCTTACATTAGAGTATGTATCAACTTTCACATCCACTGTAGTATTTCCACTCTTGTAGAGTGTACTTATGTCACCAACAAAAATTTGATCCTTCTTCAATCCTGTTGCTATAAGCCCCTGCCAAATGGAAATTAGAATTTGAAATCAGGCACAATAGACAGAAGGATGCACTTAAGGTTGCAGTCATTTTAGACTATTTGATAAAATACAGAAAATAATATGAGTTTCCAATTGTTGTGAGTATTCATCCTCTTTAGCACTCATAAGAATGTGTAAACAACCCATGGATTGAAAGATATGCGTTGCCAACTTTATAAGCCCAACTTGCTCGAGAAAGGAGCAAGCAATATTCATCCTCTCCAACAGCACTGTATTTGGCAGTACAATTCCACATGGGAGAGGGGGAAAGTTTAGATGACACAAATGATTTGTAAGTACACATAATTAGTTATTTCGAGATTTCAATGTATTAGAGTATATCCGAAGACTTACAGTTATTAAACTGCAGTCTCTGTCTTAATATAGAGTAGGTTTTAGTCAGCTGTTATTAGGACCAACTGTATATAAATACATATTGTACTTTGTATCAGAAAAGTCAGTTAATACAAACACATTCATTTTCTCTCAAATTAGTTCCTAATTCTCTCTCAAGTTAGCTTCTCTCTGTTACTTCAAGATGGTATCCAGAGCACAGTAATCAACCATGGCTGCAACGAACAATCCCCTTCCCACCTCTTCCGCTCCCCAAACCTTCTCACACGCCATTACCGAAAAGCTTGATGACTCCAATTTCCTTCTATGGCGTCAACAAGTAGAACCTGTAATCAAATCTCATCGTCTTCAGAGATTTGTTGCGAATCTTGCGATACCACCGCGATTCCTCACCGAAGAAGATCGTGAAGTCGGAAATGAGAACCCTGCGTACCTGTCGTGGGAACAACAAGATCAAATTCTTCTCACATGGCTTCAATCAACACTTTCTTCATCCTTTCTGTCTCGGATCTTAGGATCAATTCACTCGTATCAGGTATGGGAGAAGATACATGATTATTTTCACAAACAAACACGAGCGAAATCGAGGCAACTTCAAACCGAACTGCGCGCAACCAGTCTCGACGACAAATCGATGCGCGACTTTCTTCTGCGAGTTAAAGCGATTGCTGATTCTCTTGCTTCGGTTGGAAATCCGATTTCGCATCAAGAACATGTTGATGTCATTCTTGAAGGTCTTCCTCAAGAATATGGTTCTGTCATCTCGGTTATAGAGAGTCACTTTGAACCTCTTCCTATTGAAGAGGTTGAAGCTCTACTACTTGCGCATGAAGCTCGATTGCAGAAATTTCGCAAGAAACTTGCTTCTGATTCGCCGTCCATCAATTTGTCGCAAGCTTCTCTGGCGAACCCTAATAATCCCAATTCTTCGTCGACCACTCATTCTGATCAATACACTGCGTCGAACAAAGGTCTGCAAGGTTCTGATGATAATTTTCAAGCTCCCTCGCGTACTGGTTTTGGCCGAGGCAACGCATTTGGTCGTGGTGGCCGGCGCGGTGGTGGTCGAGGCCGCGGTGGCCGCTTCGCTAACGTTCAATGTCAGGTGTGCCTCAAATTTGGGCACACCGCTTCTTTCTGTTATTATCAATTTGATCAGCAATTTCAACCAAACCCTTCACTGAGCCTTCAAGACTCATCCATGCAAAGCTATCCACGCCCTTCTCAATACTCGTATTTGACCAATTCCAATGGTGCTTTTGGACAGACTCAAGGATATCGTCCATCCAATGTTTGGATGAGTAATTCTTACAGACCAAATCAGTATCAGCAGCATCAGCCTGATAACAATGCTATGGCATTACCAAGTGCCATGTTGACAAACTCCACTACTCAGCAATCTTCTCCCTCTACATGGTTTCCAGACTCGGGTGCATCCTTCCATGTTACTGGTGAATCTCAGAATATTCAGCAACAAGGTCCCTTTGAAGGCCCTGATCAGATCTTTATTGGCAATGGCCAAGGTTTGCGTATTCACTCCTCTGGTTCTTCTAGCTTTGTGTCCCCATATAACTCTAATGTGTCATTTTCCCTTCATCAACTTTTACATGTTCCCTCCATAACAAAAAATTTAATCAGTGTCAGTAAATTTGCCAAAGATAATGCTGTTTACTTTGAGTTTCACCCCAATTATTGTGCTGTGAAATCTCAGGTTTCCAATGAGCTTTTACTTCAAGGCACTGTTGGTCCTGATGGGCTATACTCATTCCCCAATCTCAAGCTGCAAGAACCTTCTGCTGCTGCAGCATCTTGTTACATTTCTAATTCTGTAAATACTGATGTACATAGTTCTCAAAAATCTAATACTCTGTGGCACAATAGACTCGGTCACCCTAATCATCATGTACTCAAACTTGTTTTGAATCATTGTAATATTCCCATTTTTAATAAAAATGATGATTTTTGTTCTGCTTGTTGTGCTGGCAAGGCTCATAGACTTCCCTCTTCTCTGTCAGAAACTGTGTATCACTCCCCTTTGGAATTAGTGTATAGTGATCTCTGGGGTCCTGCTCCTAATCCTTCTATGAATGGTTTCTTATATTATATTACTTTTGTTGATGCTTTCTCGAGGTTCACTTGGATCTATCTTCTAAAAACTAAATCTGAAACTCTTACTGTTTTTCAACAGTTTAAGGCCATGGCAGAACTTCAACTTAATGCCAAAATTAAAAACCTCCAAACTGATTGGGGTGGAGAGTTTAGACCCTTATCCACATATCTAGCTAACCTGGGAATTAATCATAGACTCATTTGTCCTCACACTCATCACCAAAATGGTGTAGTTGAGAGAAAGCATCGCCATATTGTAGAACTTGGTCTAACTCTACTAAGCCATGCCTCTTTACCTCTAAAACTTTGGGACTTTGCATTTACCACTGCTGTTTACCTTATCAATAGACTTCCTACAGCATCTCTTAAGTTTGCAGTTCCCTATACCACTTTGTTTAACCAAAATCCAGATTACAGCCTTCTCAAAACCTTTGGTTGTGCCTGTTTTCCCTTCCTTAGACCATACAATACTCATAAACTGAATTTCAGATCTCATGAGTGTATTTTCTTGGGCTACTCTAGCAGTCACAAAGGCTACAAGTGCCTCTCTCCCACAGGAAAACTTTTTATTTCCAAAGATGTTGTGTTCAATGAACTCAGGTTCCCTTATACTGAACTATTTTCATCATCCTCTATACCTCAAACTTCATCACATCCCCCTACTAATTTTCCCATAGCCTCTATCCCCATTGTTACATCCATTCCTGACACTACTGCCTTAACCCCACAGATCACTATACCTGATCCCAACATTTCTAATTCTGTTTCTAGTCCTGTTCAGTCTGTTGAGACTGACAGTTCTAACAATACTCTACCCACTGTCACTGCATCAACACAACCTATTGTTCCTACTCTTCCTTCTCTAACACAATCCAACTCTTCTACCTTTGCCAATGTTCACCCACAATCTCGACCTCCTAATGTCCATCCCATGCAAACTAGGTCTAAGTCTGGTATTCCTCAAACCAGAATTCATCCATCCCTCTTTCTCATTCACTGTGAACCTAAGAGTGTAAAGCAAGCTTTGACAGATTCTAATTGGCTCTCAGCCATGCAACAAGAGTATACAGCTCTTATAAATAATAATACATGGAATTTGGTTCCTCTCCCACCTAACAGGTCAGCCATTGGCTGCAAATGGGTTTTTCGAGTAAAAGAAAATGCTGATGGATCTGTCAACAGATATAAAGCAAGACTAGTGGCTAAAGGTTTTCATCAGGTTCAAGGGTTTGATTTTCATGAAACATTTTCTCCAGTTATTAAGCCTGTAACTATACGGCTTATTCTCACACTCTCTTTGACCAACCAGTGGGATCTCTTTCAGTTGGATGTGAACAATGCCTTTCTCAATGGTTTACTCACTGAAACTGTCTACATGGTTCAGCCTCCAGGTTTTGAATCAACAGATAAATCTTTGGTCTGCAGATTGAACAAAGCTCTTTATGGGCTAAGACAAGCACCGAGACAATGGTTTGATAGATTACAATCTACTCTCATTCAGTATGGCTTCAAAGCAAGTAAATGTGATCCTTCCCTATTCATCTATAAAATTCATTCTCATACAGTCTATCTTTTAGTTTATGTTGATGATATCATTATCACTGGAAGTTCTCCTCAGCTGATCCAACATCTCACCAACAAACTTAATTCAAGTTTTTCTCTCAAGCAACTTGGGAAACTAGACTATTTCTTGGGAATAGAAGTCAAGTCCATGGCAGACAAGTCTCTCGTTCTCACTCAGAGCAAATACATTAGGGATCTTCTTCAGAAAACCAAGATGACTGAAGCTCAATCTATGGCCTCTCCTATGACAGCTAATTGCAAACTCACTAAGACTGGCACAGACTTATTTTCTGATCCTACAATGTATCGCTCAGTTGTAGGGGCTCTACAGTACACTACTATCACCAGACCTGAGATTAGTTTTGCAGTCAACAAAGTTTGTCAGTTCATGGCAAACCCTCTTGAGTCGCATTGGGCAGCTGTTAAGAGGATTCTGCGATATCTAAAGGGAACTATTTACTGTGGACTACAATTAAAACCTGCTGTTTTAGGCAAACCCTTCACTATACAAGCTCTTTGTGATGCAGATTGGGCATCAGATATTGATGACAGAAGATCTACCTCTGGTGCAGCTATCTTTTTTGGTCCAAACTTAATTTCCTGGTGGTCTCGCAAACAAGTTGTTGCTAGATCCTCTACAGAGGCAGAGTACAGGAGCCTGGCTCAAACTACAGCTGAAATCCAATGGATTCAGACTCTATTATCTGAGTTGGGTGTCCACTTTACCACTCCTCAACTTTTGTGTGATAATCAAAGTGCTGTTGCTCTAGCACACAATCCTGTTCTTCATGCCAGAACAAAACACATGGAGATTGATTATTTTTTGTCAGAGAGAAAGTTCTAGCTAAACAACTACAAGTCTATCATATTCCTGCTCTTGACCAGTGGGCAGATGTCTTGACCAAGCCTCTATCTCCAACACGGTTTTTGTTTCTAAGAACCAAACTCAATGTAGTTGAGACTTTGTCAAAGTCTCAACCCCCTTGAGTTTGCGGGGGGTATTAGAGTATATCCGAAGACTTACAGTTATTAAACTGCAGTCTCTGTCTTAATATAGAGTAGGTTTTAGTCAGCTGTTATTAGGACCAACTGTATATAAATACATATTGTACTTTGTATCAGAAAAGTCAGTTAATACAAACACATTCATTTTCTCTCAAATTAGTTCCTAATTCTCTCTCAAGTTAGCTTCTCTCTGTTACTTCAAGACAATGATGTCTTCCAGAGTTTAGTATATTTTTTAATTACCTTAAATAGATAAAACATGATTCCTTATGAAAAATAATATTTCTATAGGAATCCAGCAGTTCACAACCCATGATATTTGACTATAACAATAAAAATAACTAGATTCAAATATTAATATTTTAAGGAATGCAATTTTATTAACTTAATGGCATCAATAAATTAATTATTATATTAAATCTATTCATTCTTTCTCTCTGCCTTTTTTTACTCAATAGTTGAATAATAAAGAATGATGAAAAATGGATGCGATGAACTTTTATCCTCATATAATAAGCAATAATCGGATGCAATGCACTTATCCTCAGATTTTCTAAAGAATCATGTTACTGTTTCATGGCTGGTCAAAAGGAGGAGAATATTAAAAGAAATAAAAATACATCAATAACCACTATCTTCATAACCTTCAAATTATATGATGTTAAGTATATGTGTGTGTGACTGCATGTGTGATTAAGATCATAGCATATTCAAGCAAAAGGATTTTATGAGAAGCTGAACAGTGAACTAATACGAATAATTAAAAAAAAAAAAAAAGATAATAGCAGATAGTGGGTTATGCATTACCAATCCAGTGGAGTTTGGAATTGACAGGCTAAACTTGTGATCGAAGTTGTAATCCTTGTATAAAAGGTCTGCATAGGAACAAGATTATTCACAACTTAAGCCTCTGGTATATTTTACAAAATTTAGATTTCACTTGATATGAAATATGGAGAAGCCAACAATCTAGATTTTCAGCCATAGATGCCATGTAACAATCAGAAAGGGTTTTTGAAAGAAGGAACGTTTTAAAGACAAATTGTTAGCTAACATAGTTTTCATACAAGTATACAGCAGACCATGCTTTCAGAGGCTTGGTGTACAATGCAGGTGATGCATTGAGAAAGTCAATGATCTAGTAAAATGAGAATGTCTATTGAACTTGTTCATGATATTTGGGTTAGGTTAGAAGTCTCAATTGATAAGTAAACAAAAGTGGATAGTGATAAGAAAATTAGTTGTGCAACAGAACATAGAGATCTGAAAAATCAAAATTTGTTGTGGATGTTTACCATGTCATGTCCTACATATCTGATGTGTACATAAGTTAGGGGTGAACAAGTAATAAATTGTGATACACAAATCAATGTGTTATTTGTCATTTCTATGCTATGAGAGAACCTATTTGCACCATGAAACTAGCAACAGGATGTTGTTCATGTGTCTATAGCAGTTGATAACTATTGATGTGTTCAATTACATATAAAAAGCATCTTCGAACAATGACATAATATATTAAGATTCCAAATACAAATTTACCTTTTGCCCTTTTTCCAATCTCAGAAAACGGTGCTGGACCATTGGCCATAATGAATCAGAATGAAATGCACCAAACCCTGTGAAACACAATTAAGTATTATTTTACATTTTAATTGTTGATTTCACTATTTCAGTAAATAAAACTGAAATAAAAAGCTGGACAAAAACAAAGTAGAATAACAATCATAACAGTACCATGCGCTCATGTGTGCATATGTGCAAATGCAATATTTCCTATGTAACAAAAGATTAGTATAAAATCATCCAGCAAGCCAGATCACCCTGAATATCACTGGAGGAACTGGAGGAAGACAGGTGGAACTATGAGCTTTTATACAAATACTGTCCTATTGCATGCATGTCAATATATGTGTAACCCATAAATATAACCGGTAAATCGATCCAGAAAAAATAAAGTAAGGCACTGAGCAACACCCACTGACTCAACAGGACAATAAAGTTGAAGCCTCTGGAATTTATTAGTCACATTAATGCATAGAAATTTCAATTTGTACTCTACCCAACAGGAAAAGCATTTATGTTGCTTCAAGCTACCCCAACCTTGACCATTGCTATTTTCACAACAAGACACCACAATCCTTTGCTGCAACCACGGGGCATTTTTTCAATATGATGATTGAAAGCTGACTAGTATGTTAATTTACACAAATCGCAGCTAATTAATATAATCAATTTGAAAAGCATTCTTGGATGTTCAAATTAGCATAAACGAATTAGGATAGGTTCAGAGGAACTTGAGATACAAAACTGGAGAGTTGTGAATTCGAGCAGAACAAGTGCGTTATTTTCACGCGCAAGTCAAACTACAGAAGAAAATCAAGATTCCACCCACCCTTCTCAAAATATAGTACAACAGCTTCTCAATACAGTCCACTAGTTCTCTAAGAGACACTAAACTACTGCGCATCGCATCTTTCGATTTTATATGCACCAGATGCTCGACAAAATACCCAAATGAGAAAAAAAAAATTCTTACTGGCACAAACGATCGCAATCAAAAGCAAACCAATATCAAGAGATCAGGAGTAGCAAAGAAAAGACGGAAAAAGAAAATTTAAAAAAAAAAAGTGAAATAAATCTGAAGAGTGATGATGATAGAAGAAGTAAAGGGTTGCAATATTAAGATGCAGAAGCCTTACGGAGAATGAATGAATGGGTGAAGCGGAGAGAAAACGACGCCGCCGCCAAAGAAAGAGAATGGAAGCGTCTGGGTCGTTGTCTCTCTCTCACACGCAGCACAGGTGCAGGTTCTGTGTGGGCTGCGGAAGAAAATGCAAAGGTCCGGGTCTCAACTCCCAACCGGACTCAAACGGTGACGTGGCCTATTCACACCTAGACCTACACAGGCACAAAAATGAAATGACCCACCCACCCGTTTTGTTAAAAAATATTATCAAAATTGGGAATTTCATTGGTGGGGTGAGAGCCTGCAGGTTAGTACAACTAAATTACAATCCTTAGTTTTCAAACTCCCGATGTCACAACTTAAGAAATAATCTCTTTTGTTCCTATTTATAAAACATTTTTAATTAATTCTTAAAAAAAAATAGTTAATTTCATTAATCATATTAAATTTCTCAATAATGTGTATTATTTTTTTAAAAATATCATTAACTTTTTTTTTGAAATTAATCATCTCTTCATTTGATTGTTTCTCATCTAATTAATTAATGTTTGGAGAGAGAATAATTAATTAAGAATACTTTAGGAAAAAAATAATTAATGTATCTAGAAATTAGAAAAGGATTTTATAAAAAAGGACAAATAATTTTTTGAAAAGGGTCTTATAAATAAGAACATATGAAGTATTTAATATTGTCCTACTTAAAAATAATATAGGCTAAAATACTTTTTTAGTCCTCTAATTTATTTTTAAAGTTCGGTTTGGTCCTCTAATTATTAAATGGTTCAATTTGGTCCTATAATTTTTAAAAATGTTTCAATTAAGTCCTTCCGTCCGAATTAAAGTTAACACCATTAGTGAATTGCGAACACATGTCAATTTTATATTTTATGGCGGCTTATAACCGTCAATAAGTAGTTTTCACATATTGGTTGTTTTAAAATCGTCACTATTTTTTTTTTTTAAAAACAAAGGTGGAAATAATGCTCTATTTCCTCATCAGTTCTTAGTTCCTAGTTCCCACATAAGTCTTTAAATAGAAATGCGTTATTTGTGCTTCATTGACCCCTATCTCCTTCGCCGAGTCCCCGTCCCATCCTCCTCATCTTCGTTGACACCGCCATCGCCCTCATTTGTATCCTCGTTGTCTCCTCACCAATGACGACGGCAACACCTATACCACCATGGCCATTGCAGCAACTATTGTTCAGATTTTTCAGATCTGAACTTCTCTTCAAATCTAAGATTGCTTCCCTTTTTCCAAACCTTCTCCCTCATTCCGCTTTGGCATGAGGTCCGCAAGGTCAACCTCGCCTAACTGCGCGTCTTCGCCTCGCTCCTCCACACTAACGCCATCTGGAAACGAAAACACCCTTGAGCAACCCAAAAATGAAGCCTTTAAAAAAAACTTATGTCTTGTGCATGGTGCACTTTATGGAAGGGGGGTTTAGGTGGGTTAATTTCAAGGGATTGTTATTTGGGCATAAATTCCATTACTGTTTACTGTTGTTAGTTTGTTTTGTGATGAGATTAATTACGTGAAAAGTGAAAGTTCAAAATTGTTGAAATCTTTTTCTTGTGTTTGACGAACTGGACTGCATGAGGCTGAGAATTTTTTAACATTTTGAATCTTTGTTGCTTGCTTTGTGAGAGGCTGAATTAAATCATATAGATGTGGTCAAGGAGATGGGTGAGAGAAGGAGAGTGGGTGCAAAAGGGAGACAAAAAGAAGAGGAATAAGAGAAGAGAGAAAGTGGAAATCCGGGATGGTTGTTATCGCCGACGTCCCAGTGAAGGTGCTAGGAGGAGGACAGAGATGTCGGATGTTAAAGAGGGAGGGTACTCGGTGAATTATGTGAAAACTACTTATTGGCAGTTATAAGCCGTCGTAAAATATAAAATTGTCATATATTCGCAATTCATTAACGGCTTTAGCTTTAATTTGGATGGAAGGACGACCTAATATTAAAAATTATAGGACCAAATTGAACCATTTAATAATTAAAGGACCAAATCGAACTTTGAAAATAAATTAGATGACCAAAATAGTAATTTAGCCAATAATATATTTAATCTAAAATACTCTCATTTTTTGTTTGATCCGTGGGAATCAAAGACAAGTACCGGGGGATTTACAACAACTCATGCACCCTGCTCAACCAACTGAATACTCTCATTTATCTATGATGGAAATAATTGTAAAAATATAGGTCATGTTAAATAGGGATATATGCGGAAGAAAATAATTGATGAGACTTGAAATCTGTAAAACATTAAAAAGTTTTGGAACAAAAACAAGAAGCTAAAAACATTAAGAGTTTTGGAATGAAATGAGTATTTATTTTACTGTTAACTATATTTTTATTCTCTTAAATTTGTGATATTTTTTTTTTAATATTCTAAATAACAATTGATATTTAATAATCTCTCAAATTCGAAAAATATCTTTTTTACTTCTTCCTCTAGAATTTAAAGATTAAAAAATATAAATTTTTATTTGAGGAAAAAAATTAAAAAGAACATTTTTTTTTAAGTTCATGACTAAAAAATATAATTTTTTTACTTGGAAGTTGCTAATGACTAATCTTTACTAAAAAATTTGAGTAATTACCTTTAGTGGAGTATCTCTTTTTAACAACAATTTTTTTTTCAACCAAGTTTAGTGCATCAAACTTATCAATAAACAAACTATTAATTTTAAGAGACTAAAAACATAAGACACTGCTTCGAAATTAAATGCCTTTCATGCCAATGGACATTGGTTTCGTGGCCTCGCCTGTGAGTTGTGATGCCACTAGTTACGAATGTCCCAATCTCAATTTGTACCACTTTGGTGGGTCCTAATATGTTGCGGTCTACTCACATTGTTGTCCAGCTTGTCATCCATAATATGTCAGGCTTCACTAATTGTTGAATCGGTCATGTGTTAGCAAAAATAACTGATATGCATCAAAGAAAACTATTTTATTGGGGTCAAATTCAAGAATAGAGGTCGTAGACACATAGTTTCTTACGACATGTTTTTGCCAGAAATAACAACTTGTATCTACATAAGCTTAACATCTATCAAGCCCTACCTTAATGTCACCCTATATGGAAAAAACTTTTTCTTTTCACCTATGCATTATTTATTTTGATTTTCCTTTTCGACAAACACTTTTTTATCCTATTTTGAACCTTATTCTATTTGGAAAAAAGTAGGTGTCTCTCTTTCACTATTATTATTATTATTATTATATTATTAAATTAATGTATAACTTAATGAATCTAAGATAAAAGTTTTCTATTAATAAATATTCTATTAGACTCTTAAAAAGTAGCAAATTATGGTTCAAAGGTTAAGTCAGCAAAGGACGATCCAAGAGTAAAACAACCAAAATTCAAGTTTTAGGCCCATTAAACAGAAAAAAATATTTACTACTAATTTTAATTTTTTAAAGCAAAAAGGCTACATATGTTGGCAAAAAGGCCTAACATAAAACTCTTATTTAAAATTTTAAAAAAAAAGTCTCTTTATCACTTATTGTTGAATATGTCCTGTGTTAGCAAAAATAACTGATAAATTAGATAAATATTTAAAAGTTGGTTAAAATAAAAATTAAAAGCTAAAATATTAATTTTAGTTGAAAGATGTTAACTGATAGTTTAAGTTATTAAGTTTATTATATTAGAAATGTTTGATAATATTAGTTAAAAGAAAAAGTTCTAAGGATGCTTATCTGTTGATTATTTTTATTCACGTTATATTAAATTTTATTTTTCTAAAAAATGGCAAAAAAAAGTGAAGTAAACAAAATTTATTACTTTTATATTTTTCTTTGTAAATTCTTAAAACAAATAATAATATTTATCAGGTCCTATTGTATTTTTTTGTTATTTTATTATGACTAACATGTGATTTCAATATCTCAATATTTTTTTGGTTAAAATTTAGTCTCTCAAGCTGTTAATTATTACAATTGAGTCCTCTTGTCACTTTTTATTTATATAAAATTTTCATAATTATTTTCTATTGAATAATTAAAGGTTTAAGAAGGATTTACGATAAAAAGTGATTAACGATGTTTGAAATTTAAAAAAATGAAAATTTTTGAAAATTATTTTATTCTAATAAAGATATTTTATCTAGTAAAATCATTTTTTGTAATAATATATAATTATTACTTTTTGAAAAATGTACGTATCATCTTTTTTTATTATTATTTATTTGTACGCATCATCTTAAAAAGAGTAATTCTAGAACTTTCTTACAATATATTTTCTACTTATCCTCTTCTTTAATAACAAAAAATTGAAAAAATGTACGTTTTAGTGCATTTTTTTGTTGGAAAAGTGGTACTTGTCGCAACACAAATGAGACGGGAAAAGATCCTGAACGCAACTATTACCAACTTAAGCCTTGTATAAAAGGTCTACATAGGAACAAGATTATTCACAACTTAAGCCTCTGGTATATTTTACAAATTTAGATGTGACTTGATATGAAATATAGAGAAGCCAACAATCTAGATTTTCAGCCATAGATGCCATGTAACAATCAGAAAGGGTTTTTGAAAGAAGGAATGTTTTAAAGACAAATTGTTAGCTAACATAGTTTTCATACAAGTATACAACAGACCATGCTTTCAGAGGCTTGGTGTACAATGCAGGTTAGGTTAAAAGTCAATGATCTAGTAAAATGAGAATGTCTATTGAACTTGTTCATGATATTTGGGTTAGGTTAAAAGTCTCAATTGATAAGTAAACAAAAGTGGATAGTGATAAGAAAATTAGTTGTGCTATAGAACATAGAGATCTGAAAAATCAAATTATTGAAGAAGAATGCTAGGCATGAAGGCAACCACAAAATTTGTTGTGGATGTTTACCATATCATGTCCTACATATCTGATGTATACATAAGTTAGGGGTGAACAAGTAATGAATTGTGATACACAAATCAATGTGTTATTTGTCATTTCTATGCTATGAGAGAACCTATTTGCACCTTGAAACTAGAAACAAGATGTTGTTCATGTGTCTATAGCAGTTGATAACCATTGATGTGTTCAACTACATATAAAAAGCATCTTTGAGCAATGGCATAATATATTAAGATTCCAAATGCAAATTTACCTTTTGCTCTTTTTCAAGCGATGTCAGCATGGTAACAATAAAACTTCAAATCCTCAAAGGATTGAAAAGGCGGAACTTGTCGCAACACAAATGAGATAAGGAAAATATTTTGAGCGGAATAACCACCAATATTTGTCTGACATGCATAGGAGAACGCTATTTTCTTGGTGTCAAATTAAAAAATAGAGGTCATAGACACTAATTTCTTACATATTTTTGTCATAAAATATGGTATGTGTCAACTTGAAGCAGAAGAATGGACGTACCTTTAAGGTTTGTCTTTTGTCTCGTAAGTGACATGACATGAACACATTGAATCCGGGGTATTCATTAGGTCCGACAGTGACCAGTTTTTCCTGGTCCATAAGGTCTTCAATTTCACTGAGAAATGTTTAGAAGATGGTTAAAAATTGTGTTTAGCTATGGTTTTGTCCGTCTATTGAACATGTTATTGGTAGTTTCACGACATAAACTTGCAATATTTGGATTCATCAACCTCTTGTATCCCAACATATCCATTCATGCAATTTATTTTAAGTAACTTGATTTTTAGCAATCCACGTTAAAATTCGTGATGTCGGCATGGTAATAGTGAAACTTAGAGGAGCAGGAAGATTTGTTGTTTATTCAACCATCAAACCAACGTCTTGCTATCTTGGATATGGAAACAATTTATTTCAGTTATGATGGTGTAAATATGCTTTATTACCATTGATACTGATTATTCACTTTTTTTATTATTCACTTTTGATATTGTACGCTTCACTGCATTTTCTTCTTGCTGGAAAAGACGGTTGTAGCAACACAAAGGAGATAAGGGAAGAAATTTTTACTCGCAAGTATAATCATTCTATTCCTTTCATCTCATTTGATATGATGATTTTCCCTAGAATAATAATGAGAGCTGTTAGATTTAAATGCAGCGAAGTAACACTCATGAGGTTAAGTCGCTTGTTTATGTGTTTGGTGAAAAAATTAATCTTGAATGACTGTGTGGGATGACCAAGAACATTACACTGACATCAATGGGCAAAATGTATATTTTTTGGGGCTGAATTTGAAAATACAAATTACAGATAAATTGTTTCCCTTGGAGGCTTGAAAAAATATATGTTTTACCACTTTTTTTTGTTGGAAAAGGTGACACATGTTGTAACACACAGGAGAGATAAGTTCTCGCTGAGAAAAGTGGTTCATGTCGTGGCGCGTAGGAGATAAAGGGATGGATGTTCCTTTGTCAAAGACCACCAAATGCACAAATATTATTATTTTATTTAAATTATAGTAACTCATAAACGCTCATAAATGCCAATTGCTTTTAGCAAAAGTAAGAAAATTACATAGAAAAAGATAACAATACACTTGTTTCATAAAGACTATTGTATTCCTATCAAACCCTTAGTTTCACCACATCCGGACTCTTTCCTCTGGTCCTCTTTTGCATCATTTCCATACTCTTCTTTTTGATTCTTGTTCATTTCTGTATCCTTTACAATACATAAACAATTTTCAAATAGAGTATTTTACATTTCTTGCAAAGTTCTGAATATTATGTCATCTCATTCATTTAATTTGTTATGATAATTTTCCTTGGATTGATGAGAAAGTTGTTAAATTTAAACGTAAAGAAGTAACGTGAGGTTAACTTTATGTGTTTGATGAAAAATTGATAGTGAATGACTGCATTATCTTCTGCTATTTCTTGTGGTTGAGTTTGGAGATACATATTGTAGACAAACTGTGTCTCTTGGAGGCTTGAAGGATGTACGCTGCACCATATCTTTTTGTTGGAAAAGGCAATACATGCTGAAACACAAAGGAAATAGGGGAGTGATGTTCACTTGTAAGTAGAGCCACTACTCATGGAGTGGGAGAAGGATAACCAATAATTTCTGCCCCTTTGGTGGAGGTTTTGCAAAGCGTTCCTTTAGGGCAACGCCGAGGACCACCTCGAGCTTTAACTTAAGAGTGGCAAAGCCAAAAAAAAATCCACTCATTCGATCTTCATTAGTGTCAGCACAAATGATAAGTAATGGGTCCATGAAATCACCAAATTCACAAATATTTTACTATTTACGTCGTAATAACTCATAGACGCTCATGCACTCTACACTTGTTTTTACTACAGAGTGAGAGACTACGCAGAAAAAGGTAACAATGGTTTCTAATGTTTGTTTCTTGTATTCCTGTCAAACCCTTAGTTTCACCACATTCAAACTATGTCCTATTAGACTCCTTGACATCGATGTTACATCATGAGTTAGTTGTTACTGGGACTAGAACAATGAAAAAAACATTAAAGGCCTAAAATAAAAACACCCTATTTTATAGGGATCAAAAGATTATTTAAGTCTTAAATATTTTTTATATTATTTTGTTTTTTGGTGGATATGTTTTGTATGACAAATTATCTTTTTAATTCATAAATATGTTTGGAGAGCCAAGGCCTTAATTACAATTGTTAAAAAAAATCAATATTAATTTTTCTTAATTTATTTTTTAAATAAAAAAATCTATTATCTATTCAACTGTTTAAGTTTATTTAATTGGTATTAAATGTAATTAAATATTTATAAATCAACTGATTTATAATTACATTCAAATACCTTAATGATATATATTTTATTAATTATATTAATTAGTTTAATTATACATTTTTTTACTGCAACAAGATTAACTCATTTCATTCATAATAATGGTAAAGATACAACTTGGAGGATAATGAAAACTATGTGGGCTAGCATAAAATTTAGACACCCTAATAAGAGAATTTACTATTTGATTGGCTTGCCTACGAACAAACTTCACAGTAGTGTTTTGTATGAGATGAAGTTTTTCCTTACAAGTTCTCAAGATTAAACCAAATTCAATATTAACCTGGTCCCTTGAGAAGATGCTATCAGTAACTTGTTGCAGTCTAATTCAAAAATAACGTTGCTCAGATTCTGGTCAATGATCCAATTGATTGCAGCTAAAAGAGCCTTTGCTTCTGCTTCATAAACAGGTAAAGAACCATCATGACATTTTGAAACAATATATTTACCTTAATTTAAGATAATCTTATTATCTTGTTTTAAAAAATATATGTCATAATTATGCTATTTTACTCAAAATAGAATATATATATCAATTGTAATTACTTTAATTATTATAATTTTTCAAATGAAAAAGGACCTTAATTCCCAGTGAATACTATTTATTTTCAGTTAAAATACTATTTATTCATTCATTGTACATTAGTTAATTTGAAATAATTTAATAGCATTTTAATGGAATATTCATTTGGTTATTTAAAAATTAAAACTGACGATTAATTTAACCTGCATATGCAACATTCATTTATTTTAAATAAAAATGGATCAAAATCTTCTATTGGCTTTCCTCGGCAAATAATATTTTTAATAGAAATAAATTGATTTTTTAAATATACCCAAAATTAATGATAGAAAATAAGATAATAGATTATAATGATAATGAACATGATATATTTCTTCTATTCTAAAATGACTAATGTTTATTGTTTTTTTCCCACATAGATTAAGAACAAAAATAACTAAGTTAGACCAACATGTAGAGCTGGACAAACGGATAAGTCTGTCCGTTTAGTCCGTAAATCATTTAGCCCGCATTTCAAACGGGCTCTGATTTTTCGAGCCCGCGACCATCCCATTTAACACGCAGAATAAATGGGCCGGCCCGCAAACAGAAAAAAAAAAAAGTTAAAAAAAAATTGAAAATTAAATTTTTTAAACTAAAATTTAACCATTTTTAAAATTTTTCTTTTTTCTTTAAAAAAAAAGCCAAAAAATTTTATATACATGTGCAGCGGCACCTATTCGTTAAGGTATTTATATACATATGTAGTGGCACCTATCCCGTGACCGTCCTGTTTTTTATTTTAATTTAAATTTTATTAAGGCATTTAAATTATATATTTTTTAAAGTAAAATACATAAAGCCCGCGGATTATCCATTAAATCCGCGGGTTAAACGGGTCGGGCTAAAAAGCCCGCATTTTAAATGGGCTAAAAAAAACTCAACTCGTATACCATACAGACTGCGGGTAAACGGGTTAGTCTGCAGGCCTAAGCCAAAATGCCCAGCTCTACCAACATAGTGTGACATGGTTGACACATAACATTGTCCCTTAAGTATGTGGTCAGGGTTCAATATCTAGTTCGTGCGTATGGTAAAACATTTGGAAGAGGTTAGTCCTTGATTTTAGGCCAAGGATAGTTCGGGTTAAAAAAAAGCTAAGTTAGTAGTTATTAAAATAATTTTACTAAAATAATATTTTTTTAAGGGTATCGATTAAAGAATTCAAAAATAACTTTTTTTATTAAAAGTGTCATTAATGCATTTTTATTGTAATTTTCGATGGACTTAAATATTTTTTAGTCCATGCAATTTAGTATTTTTTTTGTTTTAGTCCTTGCAAATTATGTTTGTTTTGTTTTAGTCATTGCAAATTATGTTTGTTTTATTTTTCGTCCTTAAAGTGATTTAGATAAAGCTTTTAACCGTGAAAAAACGTTATCTAAACCGCTATAAGAACGAAAAATAAAACAAACATAATTTGTCAGGACTAAAAAAAATAATTGTAAGAACGAAAAATAAAAAAATATTAAATTGCAAAGAATAAAAATGTATTTAAACATTTTCGACGTATTTCCAATGAGAATTTCAACAAAATAAATTTAAATTTTAGTTTGAATTCTTTAACTTATTGCACTGATTAGCGATACCTTATTGGGTGATTAATAATGGTGATTGTAATTTTTTTTTGAAAAGGTTGTGGAGATGTGAAAACTGATTTGGGTTTCTTTCAAAGTTTTGCGACTAGTAACCATGCTGGGTGTTTCGAGCTTTCAGCCGCGAGCACTGTACCCTACGTTGCATTGCAGTATTCGGCGTCCGAGACTCCACCACGTTGTTCCCTTCCTCTCCCCGTCCCCCCCCTTCAAATGGCGCTTCTTCCTCTTCCCATAGACCCCTCCGCATCATCCGTGCCATCGACGCGGACCAGTTCTTGGACCTCGAATCCATAGTGCCGGCCCAACAGAAGCTAAAGATCGCCATCATAGGCTTCGGCAAATTTGGGCAGTTCCTGGCCCGAACCTTCGTCCGACAGGGCTACACCGTCTTGGCCCATTCCCGCTCCGACCACACCCACGTGGCATGGGAACTCGGCGTAACGTTCTTCCAAAAACCCCACGACCTCTGCGAGGAACACCCCGAAGTCATTTTGCTCTGTTCCTCCATACTTTCCACCAAGGAAGTGCTCCTCACTCTCCCTCTGCACCTTTTGAAGCCTAGCACGTTGTTCGTCGACGTCCTTTCGGTTAAGGAGTTTCCCAAAAACCTCTTGCTCAGTGCGCTTCCCTCCAATTTTGACATTCTCTGTTCGCACCCCATGTTCGGCCCCGAGAGCGCCAGCACTGGCTGGAGTGGCTGTCCCTTCATGTTCGAGAAGGTTCGAATTCGGAACGAGGAGCGGTGCAACAAGTTCCTCCATGTGTTTGAGAGAGAAGGATGCGAGATGGTGGAGATGAGTTGTGAAGATCATGATATGTATACGGCAATGACGCAGTTCATAACGCACACTATTGGTAGGGTTTTGGGGATGTTGGGCTTGCAGAAGACTCCTATTAATACCAAGGGGTATGAGTCTCTGTTGAGTTTGGAGGAAAACACTGCTAAGGACAGTTTTGATCTCTATTATGGTTTGTTTATTTTTAATAAGAATTCGCCCGACATGTTGGAGAGGTTGTGTTCCGCTTTTCAGGAGTTGAGGAAACAGCTCTTGGGGGGTATGCATGCTGCTGTCAGGGAGCAGTTGTTTGAGAACCCCGTAAGGGTGCAAACTGTACAAGATAACTATGAACCACCGAAGAATGCTCCAAATGGATCTGCACCGGTACCATCATCCAAAGATCAGAGGTATTTATTTATTTTTTAAGGCTTACTGTGATCTTAATGTTGTTTATATGTTATGATTTCTGCTGTTTTCTGATTTGAATTGGCTTAATCATCAAGTGTGATGGAACTTGGTTAAAGACTGCTTACAATGCAAATTTGCAAGAGCCAAGAGGATTAAAACGGCTGCTATTTTTGTTTTGTTTTCTTTGGTATTGTTGGTTTTCCTCATCAACTCTAATTTATAGCTACTTTTCATTCGGATCCAGTGATGTTGCTAAACTCAGTAAATACAAGTCAAACGCTTCAAGCCAGTCTGATGACAACTCGAAGCTCAAGATTGCAATAGTTGGTTTTGGCAACTTTGGTCAGTTTCTCGCAAAAACTATTGTGCGTCAAGGTCATCAAGTGTTGGCATACTCTAGGTCAGACTACTCCAACGTGGCTCAGGAATTGGGAGTTCCTTATTTCAATGATGTTGATGATCTATGTGAACAGCGCCCGGAAGTGATTTTACTTTGCACATCAATCCTTTCCGCGGAGACCGTTGTTAAATCATTCCCCTGGCAGGAATTGGAGAGAAGTACTTTGTTTGTTGATGTACTTTCTGTCAAGGAATTTCACAGAAACTTGTTTCTTCAACATTTGCCACCTGATTTTGATGTGCTCTGTACCCATCCCATGTTTGGGCCAGACAGTGCAAAAGATGGGTGGAACGGTTTTCCTTTTGTTTTTGATAAAGTTAGAATAGGAACAGATGAATCAAGAACATCACGATGTGAACGGTTTCTCAACATCTTTTTTAGTGAAGGGTGTCAGCTGGTTGAAATGTCATGTGCTGAACATGATCGGCTTGCTGCTGGATCGCAATTTATCACGCACACTGTAGGAAGAATTTTAGAAAAGCTGAACTTGGAGTTGGAGCTAATGAAAATTAAAACAATAGGCTTTGAGTCTTTGTTGAATTTGGTGGATAATACTGTTAGAGATAGTTTTGATCTCTACTATGGTTTGTTCTTGTTTAATAAAAACTCCGTGCAACAACTAGAAAGATTCCATCTAGCTTTTGAGTCATTGCAGAATCAGCTTTTGGATCGTGTGCGTGATGACTTCCAAAAGCAAGTATTAAAACTTGAAGAAAAGTTCCATGATCAGCCAGAGAGGTCTATGTTGCCCGAGAGATCTGAAGATAGTGCAGAATCATCTTTTTCTAATATTGTGGACACTGAATAAAATTGATTTCCCAGATTTGCCTCTTATTGATAGTTATTGCAGGCCCTGCTTATTTTGTTGCTTGTTAGTATGTTTAAATAAATTTGTCATTTCTAAAATTTCATATTCAGTTTTGTAAAAGTTATGCTGATTTGCTTGTTTGAGACGAAAATAGAAATGATTTTTAAATTTTGATTATCATTTTTAAAGATATTTTTAAACTGATAAAAAGTTGTAATCTAATAATATTAGTTTATGTAGTGCACAGAGTTAAAATAATTAGTTCTGCAGAAAATTGCAGATCGTAGAACCAGACAAGAATAGGATTTATGAATTCTGAACAAGTGAACATCACAGATCCTTAACATGTTATTTTGCCATGTTAGGTAGAAAGGGAGGGAAAGAAAATGCCCAGAAATCTCCATTTTTCTACAATACTATGATTGAATTCGTGTAGTGATTTCGTGACTTGTTTTCTCTGCCCTGTCTTCACTGACTCTGTTTCCCCTGATTTCCTTCTTTTCTTTGGTCCTTATAATATCTTTGAAAGCTCAAATTCACTATAATCCCTCTTGTTCCACAACAATTATAGATCATTCACGATTCAAAATTTCATGTAAAACCTACAAATCGAGCATCAAATCGCACCTTGCAAGCTAATTGTTCCCTCTTTTCTCTTCCTCAACAAAAGATTACAACTTATTAAGACCCCCAAAATGAAATCTGATATGATTGTTACTATCATCATATATATAAAAATAAAAAATAAACAAAATGGTAAAGAACAAAGAGCTATTAAGCTAAGGTATATGGTACAACTTGGATGGCTTCAAAGCATCGGTGTGGTTGAAATAGGTGAGAGTCCGAATCCACTTTTCTTGATTCTTTAACAAATGAACCGCAATAGTATCAGGCCACAGCTCGTGGCTACACACGGAGGGTGGATCAGGATAATTGTACATAGACCACTTAGCATTGAACCTATTGTTTCCACGGCGAGCCCATCGCATCCAATCTCCGAACACCTTATCCTCTGGGCCCTCCACGTGTTTCTTAGGAATATCAGAACCATGGATCCACTCCACTATGTCCCAAGACACCACAAACCCCATCCCAGACATGTAGTGCTTGAAGGGGTCCATGCTTCCACACGGTATCACGAATCCATAGTATAAATCCTCCCTGGGCAACGGCCTCAACGACCTCACCAAACTGTTCACTCTCACGTACGTGTCATCATCTGCTTTCATCACGTAGTGGTAAGGGGGATAGGGACCGTTGGTTTCGTTGAAAAACTCGGGCAGGCTCGTGAAGAACGTTGAGGTCTTGCCCTTGTTCATGTTCTCGGTGCAGTTGAGGATGATGATGTCGTTGTAGCGCATGATCTCCAGCGCCACGAGGACTTTCTGGTCCTCTTTTGTGAGGTTGCAGAACACGAACTTCACGTCCACTTTTGCGCCTTCGAAGGTTTGCGTGCCGTACACGAGGCGCAGGAAGTGTCGCCGTAGGTACTGGTCGGGGAGGGTGAGAACGGAGATGAGAATTCGAAGGTCTTCTGAGTTTGTGGGTAGAGATTCATTTGAGAGGGCGCATCGACCGAACCTTAGTAGGCCATTGAATCGAACTTCGTTTATTGAAGCGAACACGCAGAGGAAGATGATGAATATGAAACAAGAGAGCATGAAACGACCCCGGTTGGGCTTTGAGGACTTCACCGCCATTGTGTTAATCTTGGAAATGAAATGTGTTGTAGTGTAGGGAGGTTTGGTGATCTGAGTGATGATACTAATAAAATTTGTAAGTTTCTTAGAGGTAACGCATAGGTGAACATTTTCGTGCTACTGGGATTTGCCTTTCCCTTTTGACTTCTCCTTTTGAAAAGTAATTGTTTAGTAATACAAATTCATACACCTTTTTGTTTATTTGAGAAAAAAAAAAAAAAAAATCGATCATGTGTTAGTTAATTAGATGGAGGGAGAATGTGATGAGTTTGTTAGCTTTTCAAGTAACTTACGTGGGCTATTGTATAAAAAGAAAAAAAGATGCGGGGGATGGTTACAAGGGTAGGGATGTTATGGTCTTTTGATAAATATCCCCTAGTATTGTATTGAGCAACTTCATTCAATTAATTAATATTAATTAAATTGAACAGTGGCGTGAGAAGGGAACAATTGCGATGGTGGAGTTGAGCCTGAACGTTGGCCGCGCGCACTTGTTGAGTCTCGCTTGCTTGCTATAGTGGTTTGGTCAACTTTTCGTAATTAGGCATATTTGCATGAACAAAGGAGGCTTCAGCATCATTCACGCCATACTTTATTATGATGCAAGTAACGCCATTGACTAGGAAATAATTCTTTAAGGTCCTCCGTTAAAAAAATAAAATTGTTTTATGTAGGGAAAAAATAATATTATAAACAAATATTATATAAATAATATAATTCTTAAAATATAACTACAAGACGTTAGTTTTCTATGCAAGCACCAACTTTAAGTCTGATTCCCCTCGTGCTAACCTACCGTGACATTCATGAAACACCATTTTT
Organism: Pueraria montana var. lobata; assembly: GCA_026413185.1. Taxonomy (NCBI): domain Eukaryota; kingdom Viridiplantae; phylum Streptophyta; class Magnoliopsida; order Fabales; family Fabaceae; genus Pueraria; species Pueraria montana. Next base: position 66,744,403 of record CM048649.1, on the reverse strand, counting down.
TCTGCCTTAATAAACGGAATAATATTTTATAGACACCACAAATGCTAGTTTACACCTAGAAAGAGAAGAAAAAAAGATAGAAAAATATATGTATGATAGGTGATATGATGTGATAGGAAGAGAAAGATAGAGAAAAATGAAAAGTGTTGATGGAATGTTAAAAAAAATGAGGTGTCAAAATATAACTATTCTAATAAACCATACTCTTTTCTAACGGTGGGGGATCCGTTACCCAGCTTGATCAATCGTGTAACTGATTAGACACGGAGTAGGTTCCTTTTAGAATCAAAATGCATTACACCTTTGCTTCACAACTGCTTATTGACACACTATTTTTGCAGGCATACCGCATACAGTTGCGAAGGTAACCGGTAAAAAGCAAAGGGAGATTAATAGATTATATCAGAAGAAAATAAAGCAAAATTAAGTCTAGTCAAAATGTTTCAACAATTTGACATCCTCTCGAGAACCAACATAGCCACCTTTGCTCTAATCAGCTAACAAAATTTTTCCGGCATTCAAATTTCAGCCAACAATCTCAGATAGAACAATTGATTCATACCATAAGTCGTAGGGAATAAAATCCCAGACAATAATACATAACAAATAAAATGTACGGTTGCCTTCATTCATGTTATTCTTTTTTTTACTTTTGCAATCTCTGAATACTTTCTAAGTTACTTTTTTTTTTTTATGGCTTTTGCAATCTCCAAATGCTTTCTAAGTTAATTAGAGATAGAGGAGAGAAAATGAGCTGCATGATCCAACCTAGCATGCTAAGATATGAAAAATGGGTTGGATTGGATTAGGCCAAATTTTTTATGGACTATATCTTTGTTGGTTTGACTTTACTTATTTAGCTCGTTGGGCTAATTTAAATTAGTTCATTTTTCTCTTCCTCTAAATTTATATATAGATTTTACAAGAAAAATGATAATAATAAAAATTAATATAGAGTCAAATAAGTTCAATAATTTTTTAATCTACATTTTATGGGTCCAATATGGCCCATTTGACCCAATTTTTTTCAAACCTAAAATATAAGGGCCTAGTCTAACCTTACTCAATTACTTTTGGGTTGTTTAGGTTTGATCCATTTTGTCACCTTTAGGTAGAGCAAGCAAGCTAATGTGACAAGCTTTTTACATGTACAATAATACTTATGAGTAAAATTTGTTATGGATTAAAATAAATCTTTTAATAGGTACAAATAAAATAAATAGATTTGTTCTCTATCTACTTGTTAAACAAGATGTATAATAAGATACTTGCAAGTATCTACAATTTGAAATTACTTAAATATCTTCACTTAAATACAAAGTTACTCAAATTACACCGAAAGTTTACTAAAATTTGTTTTCAAAGTAGTGGCTATTGCCACTATATAATATTCATTTTCATCTTCTATCTATCAATTTTTCTAACATATATATTCCTTTTAATAATTTTCTATAATAATTAAAAAAATGAATAAAAACACGTAACAAAGATTTAAAGTTATTTATGTAAAAATATTTAAAATTATTCGTATATATTAGGGAGTAACGAAAAGAACAAAAACTGTTGTAGCAGCATTAATTCTTTAGGACAGGCTGGAAAGCCCATCAAGCCGAACCCAACCATTAAAGTCCACAAGTTCGAAGTGGAAAAATATACTCGTAACTCCTAAGCAGCAAAATGAACAAACACTATCATTACCGTTAATAACGTGTTTACTAAAGAGGTCCTCAGTTGGTCGAGCAAATGTGAATGAGTTATTATAAATTTCTTGATAGTTGACCTTAAATTTAGAGAAATGATTATTTATTTTTCTAAAATTTTATTAAAAATTGAAATAAAAAAGTGATTTTTTTTTTCAAAATAAGTTAAACCAAATATATACTAAAACAAAAACTGACAATATAAAATAAGACTGGGTAAAGTGTATAACTTTGAAATTCAAAATATATTCACGTGCTTATTTTCAAGTTGAATACAATTAATTTTGAATAAAAATAAATTTGAATCATTAAACATAATTAAGATATGTGTTTAAATTAATATCAATTATAATTTTACATTAAAACATTTTTTTAATTAAAAATGTGAGAATTGATTTTACAAAAGTGTAAATAATTAAATACCAGCGGAACGTAGTACCATGGGATCACTATCCCAAGGACACCAATCCATGAGGCACATATATACTGCTACCAGAAATGTTAAAATCTTTACTACTTGCTTCATAAATCATGAGGATTTCTAATACATAATTACCGTCAAAATATTGCAATCCAAAATGTTTTTTTTTTCTACTTTAAAATTTGAAATTACACTCTATATATTTGTTTACAAACTAGCATTATTGCCCGTGCATTGCACGGGTCAAATTTAATTTGTAAATATCACTTTTAAAAGTCATTAAATGTTTTATAGTTATGTAATTAAAGTTAAGAATTAAATTAATTGATAGTTATCTAAGTTATTTTATAAAAATAAAGTATTTTATAATAAGAAATAATATTAATTTTAAAGATTGAATTATTATTTTATTTATAATAATTATTTTTTAAAACACCTATAATAATTATCATAAAAGTCATACCAACGGTGATTTATGATTGGATGACCGTGTAAAATTTTTTTACACCGTCAGTGTATCACCATTAAACTCTTTTTATAAAGTGTTTTTTTATATTTGTAAGGGTATTAATTATAAAATATAGATAACAATAATTCAAATTTCCAATGCGTCAAAAGATGCTAGTATCCAATAGAAAAAAATGTTATATAAAGTTGTGAGCGACGCATTTTCTATCCAAGGTCATTCTTTCTTTTTATATTTTTTTCTAAGAGCGTAAAGAAATAGATAAGAACAATAGGAGTAAATAGTTCAAAAGAAAGAGAAGATAAGGGAAGTTATTTTTGAAGAAAGTGAACGCATAACAGAAGAAAGAAGAGCGTGAGAAAAGATAGGAAGAGAATGAGGGAAGTTATGTGAAAGGAGCAGTGAGGCATCATTGCACACCAGGAACGTGACTTACACGGTTTCTTGAGGAGAGAGGATTCAAATGAAAAAGAATATAAGAAAAAGTAGAGTAATAAGAACACAAAAAAATTTAGTCATTTATATGTATATATATAATTAAGGAGATAAGGAGATTAAATCACTGAACAAAACTAAATTTTGTTTTTTTTTTAAATATACGTTTTGAAGTATTTGTATTATGTTCATTTATAAATGAAATAATTATAGTCCTCTTAGGAATTGGATATTAATTTTTCGTTGCTTTTGCTGTGCACTTAATTGATATTTTTTTTTTGCTGAATGTTTTTTTTTTTTTTTTTGCTGAATGCACTTAATTGATATTTTATCCTTAAGGTTTAAACTCCTATTTATAACATATTGATTCGACCCTTTTCTTTTTGATCGGAACATAATGATTCGACCTTGACGGAATATTTTTTTTCAAGATTGGTAGTTTTTTATTATACAGGGACAACATGAAAGAAAACAAATGCATGAGAACGAAGGAGCAGCTAACAAAAACAGCATTTGCTCCCAGGCTCTTCTAATAGCTTCAAATCACCACACAAAGATTAAAACAATCCCAAAAATGCAAAACTTTAAAATCAATTTTTCTTTTGTACACGTTCTCTTGGCGAGCAACGCAAACTGCAAAAATGGAGAGATCCTTCCCGAAAAAAACACAAAGTCCTCCATTTCAAGAAAACTCAGCAATTAATCATGGAGACACCAATTCAAGACTATTTTCCCTGCAATAACGTAGCTGCAGCGAGATTTGTCTCTCCATCTTGAGCTGTCGTCTGAAATTATTTATAAACATCTCTGCTCTTTTATCAATATCATCATCGGAAGGATAGCTTATGGTCCTCTGAAGGCTCTGCGCTGGAGAAACCAAATCCTCTGAATCCGTTTCCTCTGAAGCAGCAGTAGTACACATCATCAACCCTGGTCGATCGTTGAAGCTAATCTGGCGTTTGCTCAGCGAAACGCCGCGGAGAATGGTTGCGGCATGCCACGCGTGGCTGAGTACGGTGGCGCTCAGTAGCAGCTTCACCTTCTTCACCGCCACCCTGAGGCGGCTCAATAGAGACGACTTTCTCTGCTTGTTCTCGTTCGTGCTCATGTTCGTTACAAGGGCAAATAATAATGATTAATGTTAACTTGTTATCGTAGGTTGTGGATATTTATAGAAAGTTTATAATGGCGTGGAGTTTGAATTTTAAAAGGACTTGGTTGATTATAGAGGAAGGAAAAGGGTGCTAAAAATTTCGTGTACAAGTAGATTACCGTGTTCGCTACACGTGGCGGCTACAGTTTGAAAACTTAGTCTAACTAATTACATCTATATATGGTCAAAAGTTTGACTTTTTATCACTTCTATTCAAGCTTTGCTTGTTGGTAGACCCAGTTACACTTTGGTTGCCATAATGATCAGCACTCAGCAGGTGATTTCCAACGGGGTTTAATGATTTATCTTTAGGATATTGGCTGTGAAAAATTAATAATGCACGTACTTTCATATGTCTTGTGAATGTCACACTTTTTATATACATACATTTAAAAGTTTTACGTTAATTCAGATTCTGCAGGTAGATTGCTGAATTGGCCAATAAGTATTGAACCAGGATCCATTTATATACATGAAATGTCATGCAGAAAATAATATAAACGATCAACAAATTTTTTTTTGAAAAGTCAAAGTATTATTAATGTATAGAAACCACACCGAAACACAAAATGATAGACAAAGAAGTCAATAATATGCTGTAATTAGAATACTAGTATTGTCAACACGAAATCGATAATTTACTATTATACCTAAAGCTTAGCTGTCAACAGGAAGTGGTTAGTTTTGTGGCGGCCGGCCAGAGCTTGTCCTATTCCTTCTCTTAGGTTTTATTTCTGTTATACTGTATAAATCTTCAAGTGGGATGAAAATAATAAAATAGAGCCAAATGACATCAGGTAAAATAAAATAAAATAAGGTAAATTGCAATTTTTATTTCCCTTTTAATTTATAATCTACAATTTTTATCCTCTTTTATTTTTCGTGATTTTAGTATTTATATTTTAAAAAATTCATAATTTTGATCCAATTTTTAATTTTAAATATTTTTAATTTATTTTATTTTTTATATTTTAATTAATTAAATTATTTCTTGATGGTATCTTCTATTAATATGTTAGGTTTAAGATTTAATTGGACCAAATATATATATATATATATATATATATATATATATATATATATATAATTGAGGATTTGATCAAAATTATGAATTTTTTAAAATATAAAGACTAAAATTGTGGGAAAAAAAAAAGAAAGTCCAAAATTATAGATCAAGAATTAAAGCGAACCAAAATTATAATTTAGCCGATAAATTATTATATCTAACCCTGGCGGGCCCTGTTGGGCCTGTATTTCTGTTTGGTGCTTCTATTATTTATTGTTCCTTCGGCCAAGAAAGAGATGACGATGTCCTGTGGATGTATTAGCCTAACATATGATTTTATTCCAATGCGTTCACTTTAAATTTGGTATAAAAAAATCAATATTTTTTACGTTAAAAAATTAATTAATTGTGATGATTAGACCTTTTACAAAAAAAAAAATTACAACTTTCCATTTTATTTTAATAATTATAAGCATCTGATACTTTGAGTTTAATAATTATGAGTGTAGAAAGTTTTTACATTGTTAACCAATAAAAAATTATAATTAATGATTTTTAAGATAATTATTTTAAAAGTTAACAAACTTGTCATACACGATGATTTGTAATTGAACAATAGGATAAAACTAATTTATACTAAGCACAACCTATCTTTTCTTATACTTTTAATATTTTATATCAACATAACTATTGTCATCACAAGAGAAACATTGTTCTTTTTACTTTCTTTGAGAGCTTTATTTTCTAATCATGTCTTATTTTTGCGCTAGATTTTTATATAAATTTTTCTATAAAGTTTTTTTAACAAAAATAATTATTTGAGCTGTTATAGTTATATTCCATCTCAAGAATAGTGTTTTTAAACCTAATTTCAGGGTTGATCTAACATATTTTTAGACCTAAAGCGAATTTAAAGGTAAAATCTTACAAAAATTAATTTTCAAGTAAGAGAGAATAACAAAAAAAAAGGGTCCTTGTAATAAAAATTAAAAGTGTTTTATTCTCAATTAGAATTAGAACCCATTTTTTTTTTGTCCTGGATCAAAGACCACGGGTGTCCCCCAACCCACTGGGTCGAGACTAATCTCGCTCCCGGTGAATGGCTGCCGCTGGCCCAAGGGAATTTTGCACACGGAGGGAATCGAACACGGGTTCTCCCGCTAAATAGATCATTCCCCCTCATGTGAACGTAGCGGGACCTTACTCCACTGCCCCAATCCTTTGGGTTAATTAGAACCCATTTATCAAGAAAAAAAACACACCTTAATTATTGCTACACTAATATGAATTTAACAATCTAATATATATATTGAGTTGGCTCATGATCGAAACTAGTTGAATTATAAATAGATTAAATTTAACTATGAGCTCAATTTTCAGCTCAAATTTAACTTATTTGGTTCACAAATCAGATTAATTCAACAAATTCATTGTCAACCTTATGCTCAAAGTTGAGAAACGAAGTACGTCAATGAATCTGATGTTGAATGCAAATATGGTGATCGTGGCTGGCAATAAAAACTAGTGTAGTGGCATATATATATATATATATATATATATATATATATATATATATATATATATATATATATATTATCAATTAGTGGCAACTGGCAAGCAATATGAACCTGAAGTCGTTGACGCAAAGTAGCAAGAGGGGTACCAAATTTTGCTTCCCAGCGTCATTTCCTCTCAGCAAGTTCTCACATGTATCAAGTTCAACTACTTAGTCCAAAGCAAACAAGTCAAGAAAGGTTTCGTTGTTTAATTTATCAATTATTACCGCAATTATCAATTATGATCCACTCTTACTACAATCCTATTAATATTTTTTTCCTCTGCATAATGAATAAAAAAATTAATATTGTTAAATTATGGATTAAAATCCAACACTTTAATTAGGCGAGTTTGAGAGAAAATCAGAAATGTTTTTCGGTGAAGCATATGCAACTCCTCCAGAAAAATGGTTTCTACTACTTCTTCTACTCTCCTCTTCGGGGAAAAATCCGTGATTGATTCCTTCCGAGTGAAAAATTTTCTTGGGCCAGCGGTAGCTATGCTAAACGAGAGGGATTAGTCTCTGACCCAAAGGGTTAAGGACACACGTGATCTCTGACCTAAAAGCATTACAACAGGTCTACAAGATCCAAGCTCATGCGCACGAGCTTTCCATCTCTTACTAGCCACTTTGAAAGCCTTTAACACAAGATGATATATACACAAGTGATACAAAGTTATTATAGGCAATGTGAGACTTTGCCTTTTGGAATACCATTCAAAATACAACATATTTATTAATTAGTAGATTTTTTTATACATCCTTTTTAGTTTTTAACCCATTCTTTCTTAATGAATAAAATTCATGCAATTTAATTAATTAATCTCTCTATACAGAAATATTATTATTCATTAGTAAGAAAATAAAAAATAGATTACTAACATCTCTCGAAATATATATTCAGAATCCAAAATATAAATTCAACTTTTAAAAAAAAAAACTAATAACCAAATCCCGACTCAGTCCTGACTCAAACTAATTAAGACCCAAGCATCAAGTTTGCTCGAGTTTGTTTTTATATATCGGACCTAAACTTAAAAGAATTAGCTTTATTAAATTACAACAACCACAATTTTGTCTCTTACAAAAAGATATTCATCATTTTTAAATCTATTTATTTTCGTCTTATTATCAAATAAAATAGATGGAAATCGAACATTGTGGAAGTGCATGGTTCCATGCATTAATAGTGCGTTGCTTTCATCCCATGTTGATACATGGCTATGGAGACACCACGCACAACAGTACCATTTATTGGGACCCAAGAAAAAATATGAGAATATGCTTGACGCAAGGGGTAAGTGACATGCATGTCAAGCTATTATATTTTTCTGTCGTGTGGGTCCTATTTCTACCCAGCGCGACACTGACATTTAGGTCTTATAAAAATTTTAACTAAAATGCTGGCTTCACTTACTAATAAATTACCCTGGCTGAGATTTGGTTAGTCTATGCTATATATATAGTGTCTACACACTCAATTTTCCTAACGACAATTTTCTCTATCAAATAGAAGCCTCTAGTTTGAGCAGGATTGGTTGCATGTAGACTTGATGCATGACTTCAGATTGGTTGCCGAAGCCACCGATAATGGCAACGAAAATATGCATCGAATGAGTTAAGCAACGAATCATATTTCCAGTTTGACACTACACTTTAATTTAAAATTTTCGATTTTATTAATATTGTTTTTAAGGAAGGATTGTTGACTTTTATCGAATTCTATACCGTTTTAGCTTAATTGTGTTCCTCGTTGACTGAGATTCGAGGTGCACGGTCTGCACTCCAACACAACTGATCGGTGTCAGAGATAGAAAATGAGTACATGTAAACACTGACGTTGATCGTATCTATAGGAGTTTAAGGTGTGCTTTCTTAGCATGAGAAACAATGCCTCTAATAAGTAAGATTACCTCTCAAAAGATGTGCTTTATTCTTGATCGAAGTATGTTTTACTGTCCAGAGGTTTATTTTAGGAATCTTGCACTTGAGAGTGGTGTTAATTTCAATCAACATTTAGTGAATTAGGGTGGTCCATTGCTTTGAGGCGAGATAGCTTGCTATGAAGATTAGGCCGAAATAGTTGTCCCTTAGCATGTCATGCTTTGTAAGTATGTTGAGTTTATATTGAGTTTTGAAGTCCTCAATCAGCTACAGGTAAAAGGGCTTTTCAGTTCAAAGTGTAGTTGCAATCGAGTCTTTTAATACTTTGTTGGTGTTGCAATTTACAAGTTATTAGGACACGTGATACGTTTTAATTGTATGTCAGCTAGAAATGTCAAAACAGGTGGTTGGACCTGGCGGGCAGAGGTGTGAAAAGCAGATCAGGCCGGACACATACCTGATTTTCATAAGCCACAATTTTCATGATCCAGCAGTCCATAATTATTAATATCAGTTTTTGATTAATTTTAAATAATTAAAATTTTAAAAAATATTTATATTTTATATCGTTATAGAGTTAAATTATTATTTTAAGTATTTTAAATTAATTAAAAACTAATATTGCAGTTTTTCTTACAGACTACTATTGAATATGACTAATAGAAGAAAAAACAACAATTATGTTGATAATGTATTATTAAAATTAATTTAAAACTATAACTATAAGAAGTGAGAGAAATAAATAATCGAGAGAACAATATAATGAAAAGTTTTCTTTTTATATTTCCACAAATAAGATAACATTTATTTTTTATATATATAAAAATTTAGGGGAAGGGATGGTACTCCAATTCAAGGCAAGAAAAATCTCCGGACTCTAAGAACGCTTACAAAAGTACTTATATTTATCTCATTTTCAAGTAGATGAGTGATAGTTCAAACCTGCGACTTATCAAACGTGAAATCCAGTTTTGCTCCACTCAACCAACCCCATAGAATTAAGATAACCTATATATTTATAGATACAAAGTTGTACATCGATACAAATGTTTTAATATATTAAGCTGAAACATAAATATAGTCATAATCAGTGTTATCAGACCCGGTTCGGACTGGCCGGGTCGACCCGGGAACCGGACACCCAACCGGTCCGAGCCACCAATTAGATCGGCCTTGCAACTAACCCGGTTTGACTCGGTGGGTCATGCAGTTTTGGTTTTTTTTATTTTTTTATTTTTTTATATACAGGAGAACAACAACACTCATATGAGAAAGTTCCATTTATATCTTACACTTATGTTATTTATAAATTTGCTTACTTTTTTTTTACCAAGCATAATCGCATCTTAGGATTTGAGATGATAAAACTATTGTCAATTCCAATTTTTCTTTTTCTCCTTGGCTTATATTGTCATCTACAAGTAAAACTTGTATTTATCTTATCTCATCCAATATACTTACTGGTTTAAAAAATGATTATTTTTTATCAGAGCACTAATGGGATGAATGAAAAAATTGTATTGTCTAAATAAAATAGGTTTATATATTAGATTATGTCTGTCAGTGTACAACAATGATAGTTTTAATAAATAGATGATAATGATATATTTTAAATTATAACTTAAGGTTGTGTATGTTGAATTCTGAAAAAAATATGCTGCTCAAGATTCTTAAACAAGTTCATAACTATGCTTCTAAATATGTTAGCATTTTGTTAAACTTTAAGCGTATAAGTTTATAAGCTATCTTTTCTGCACACAAAAAAAGTGTACAAGTTTACAGGTTATGAAATTATTAGAATTTTTTAATATAGACCGAGTCATGCGAGTCAACTAGTGACTCACCGAGTCGACCCGTGATTCAGTGACCCAGTACCCCGACCGAATCGATGACCGGTCCGAATTTGATAATATTGGTCATAATAATATCTCAGAAAATATGTACAATCACTAAATATTTATAACAAAACAAATTTAATTTTTTTGAGAAATTCTTGTGTAAACACAAATCTAACACATCATCATTTTTAGACATAATCAATAAAATTTTTACAAGTAATTAAAATTGAAATAAAAAGAGTGGCAACATGTAAAAGAACAAAGTATATGAGAATGATGTGTTTGTTGAGTTAGTGTCCACATAAAAATTTCTCTAAGTTTTTACTTTAATTTTTTAGAGCATATATAAACAAATAGTAATAATTATGAATTAAGCGAATATAAATATAAGAAATAAAATACAATAAATGCCAATAAAGTGATAAACTCTATATCTACCGGCTCCACCATAATAGTACGTCTTCCTTACCTGCAATACATACACCCAACTGATCCAAATCTACAACAAAAGCAGCAAAGGCATCATCAGGCAAGAAACTACAAGACACGTAACACATCAACAACTTCCCCCACCTTCTTTTCCTCTCCCACGAGACCCTCACCCTCTCTTCTTTCACTTCCACACACCTTCTCCAGCATCCAAACCAACAACGTAGCAACCACAACCAAAAACACGAAATGGAAGAGCACAAATCTACACAACACCACCACGACGACTTCATTTTCCGTTCCAAACTCCCTGACATTTACATCCCAACGCACCTCCCTCTCCACACTTACATATTCGAAAACCTCTCCCAATTCAAAGACCGTCCCTGCCTCATCAACGCCGCCACCGGAGAGACATTCACCTACGCCGCCGTTGAACTCACCGCCCGCAAAGTCGCCGCCGGACTCAACAAACTTGGCATCGAAAAAGGCGACGTCATCCTCCTCCTCCTCCAGAACTGCCCCCAGTTCGTCTTCGCATTCCTCGGCGCCTCCTACCGCGGCGCCACCGTCACCACCGCCAACCCCTTCTACACTCCGGCGGAGGTGGCGAAACAAGCCACGGCGTCCAACTCCAAACTCATCATAACCCAAGCGTCCTACGTGGACAAAGTCAAGGATTTCGTGAGAGAAAAGGACGTCAAGGTGATGTGCATTGACGCTGCGCCGGAAGGATACCTTCACTTCTCGGAGTTAACGGAGGCAGACGAGGGAGACATTCCCGCCTTTAAAATATCTCCAGACGACGTCGTTGCGCTGCCGTATTCGTCTGGCACCACGGGGCTCCCCAAGGGAGTTATGCTAACGCACAAGGGACTGGTTACGAGCGTGGCGCAACAGGTTGACGGAGAGAACCCGAATCTGTATTTTCGAAGCGACGATGTGGTGGTGTGTGTGCTCCCACTTTTCCACATTTATTCGCTCAACTCTGTTTTGCTCTGTTCCCTTCGAGTTGGGGCTGCCGTTTTGATCATGCCCAAATTTGAGGTCGTTTCGTTGCTGGAGTTGGTCCAGAAACACAAGGTGAGCGTCGCGCCGTTTGTGCCGCCCATTGTTTTGGCCATTGCTAAGAGTTCGGATGTGGAGCGATACGACCTGTCGTCGATTCGGATGATCTTGTCTGGCGCCGCACCCATGGGAAAGGAACTCGAGGATTCTATGAGAACCAAACTTCCCAACGCCACACTTGGTCAGGTAATTAGTATAATTTATTAGAGTAATGATATTTATATATTTATTTATTTATTTTAAATATTTTATCAATATATTTTATTTTATTATATATTTTTTAATTATATTATAAATTTTATAATTTATATATATATATATTTTAAGTGTTTACGAGTATTTATGAATTTTTTTTAATTTATTATTATTAATTTATTACTATTATGATATAAAAATTAACATTCTTAACCTCACATTCCTATAATATAAAAATTTGTCTTCTAACGCCCCCTTACAGATAAATAAATAAGAAATTAACGTGCATGATTGTATTTGTACACGATGCATGTAGGGTTACGGGATGACAGAGGCAGGACCAGTGCTTTCAATGTGCTTAGCGTTTGCGAAGGAGCCAATGCAGGTGAAATCAGGTGCGTGCGGGACCGTCGTAAGAAATGCGGAGATGAAGATCGTTGACCCTCAAACTGGTGCTTCGCTTCATAGGAATCAAGCCGGTGAGATTTGCATCAGAGGCAACCAGATCATGAAAGGTAAGTTTTTTTCTCTTTCCATCACCGACAGAAAATAAATAGGATAAATTACACTCCTTGTGATTTTTTTTAATAAAATTTTTATATGATATTTTTGTTTTCTTAACTCTATTACACCATGTGTCCTTATTACTTAAGAAACACGTTATCAGTTTGATTTATTGCTTAATTAATTAATCTATTATATAAAATTAAAATATATATTTAATTAATAAGTGTTTGATTTCAGTTGAACCACAATTACACCAATAAATTGTAAATTAATATATAGCTTCACCGATTATTTTAATTTTGCGTGTGGTTGCAGAACAGAAAATCGAAATTATAAAATACAGAAAAATAGTGCTGCATGTGTGAAGTGAGGAAGTATTTGATTGTCTTATTTCCTCGCTAATGTCAAACTATTGAAAGTCGTTCTCACATGTTTCCCATGATCTATCGTCTTATTACCTGTTAATGTTAAACTATTATTTCATCTATATTTGATTTATTTACCCGGCCACGGAACACTACAAAGTGGTCTTCATGGCTGGTAGGGTAGCCATATTGAGTTTCTTGGCATTAATACTTTATTTGGTATGATAGAAAGATGATAGAAAGAGTGGGAGAGAAAGGAAAAACACTCAATTTATCATCCAGCCCTCTTTTGGTTAATGAAAACGGGAAAGGAAACATTAAAAAAAAAAAAAAAAAAGGAGTGAAACCCTTAAGTTCAGTCTTCTCTATAAAATAGAAAGAAAAAGAGAGAAAAAATGATTTTAATATTAAATTATTAAAATATTCATATTTTTTGTATATATATTTTTATTCAGAATATTTATGTTATTTTACATACATATTTTATACTTTTATTTTATTTTTATTCTACTAAAAAAACTTACAAAATTATCTTACTTTCAATTCAATTTTTAGCTAGATCTACCTCTAAAACCTTTTATTAGTTCTATGAATGATTTTTTTTTCTTTTTCCAAATCTTGAAAGAGATAGTAAACACAACACATTAATTAATATAATGAAATTATCTATTTTTGAGCAACATGATAAGTATAGGGACGTGAAATAAAATTAAATGAATTTGGCTGATATTCAAAACTAATTAAGAAAAAAGTGTTTGACATTTGATCGTATCTTAATGATGTATATTACCTAATTCTACCTTGATAACGAAATTATATGCATATATAGAGAGCATTTTGAGGTGCAAGTACCTGGTGAGTGTGGGCAAAGAAAGTTAGCTGAGAAATAAAAATCATATTGTCAGGATTCATTTATAGAAACACGTAGAAACATTTTTGTTTTTTTAATAAGAAAAAGGTGTTGTTTTAATTATAAATAGGCTTAAATATCTTTTTAATCCTTGAAATTTAACAATTTTTTGTTTTTCGTCCTAACAATTTTTTTTGTTTTAGTCATTGCAAATTATGTTTGTTTTATTTTTCGTCCTTAAAACAATTTAGATAGCGCTTATTTGACTGTTCAAAGTGCTATCTAAAGTGTTTTAAAGACGAAAAATAAAATAAACATAATTTGTAAGGACTAAAAAAAAAATTATTTTGCAAGGACGAAAAGTAAAAAAATGTTAAATTGCAAGGACTAAAAAAATATTTAAACATTATAAATATGATAAAAGAAACTTGTAATAATTAAAATGGTTTAAAAAAATTAAAACTTTGTTTTCGTATTTTTAAAAATAAAAAGATACGGCTTCAAAACAAAATATAAAAAGATATAGATTAAATAAATCTTAAAACGTTTTTTGTACTAGAATAAACGCCGCCAAATTAACTTTAAATCGGTATCTTTCTTATTGCTTTTTTCAAATATTCGCTAAGCTTTAAAGAACACAATCATTATTAGTATGTTTCAAACATTTGAATTATAAGATGTAGACGATTAACAAAAATAAATTATTATAATTAGAAGTATTGTAAATTAATAAAATTTATCGTGAATTTTTTTAAAAATTGAACCAACAATTAAAAAATAAAAGAAGAAAAAGAACATATTTGTTATTGAATTAAATTAATTTTTAAACTAAATCAAAGTTATACGCATATATATAAATTTGTGCTGCATGTATTTTACTAAATCTTGTTCTATATAGATATAGATATATAACAAATTAATTCAAAGACTACGTTGAATGCATAAGTGGTACTTAGTTGAGACATGTTTGGTTAGGTTACCTAAATGACCAAGAGGCCACAGAAAGAACAATAGATAAAGGAGGATGGTTGCACACAGGTGATATTGGATACATTGATGATAATGATGAGGTTTTCATTGTTGATCGGTTGAAGGAGCTAATCAAATACAAAGGATTTCAAGTGGCTCCAGCTGAGCTCGAAGCCATGCTAATTGCTCATCCTAACATTTCTGATGCTGCTGTTGTATCGTAAGTTCTATAGTTAGCATATAAATTTATTTTGATCATGTCTTTTTTTTTTTTTTCTCCATTCCAACATAGATTCTAATTATCACTTTGAATTCAGCATGAAGGATGAACTTGCAGGAGAGGTTCCGGTTGCATTTGTTGTACGATCAAACGGTTCTAAGATCTCAGAGGATGAAATCAAGCAATACATCTCAAAGCAGGTAATTATTTTGGTTGGCTTTAAACATCAACCTCAATATTTGTGGCAACTTTTTATTTTTATTTTTTTTTATTTTGCTACGAAAATTTCTATATATTTGTGGCAGGTTGTGTTTTACAAAAGAATTAGTAGAGTTTTCTTTGTTAACTCAATTCCAAAGGCACCTTCTGGAAAGATCTTGCGGAAAGACCTCAGGACAAGGCTTGCAACCGGTGTTGCCGTTTAGGCTTAAATTAAATGTTCTATTACAAGGCCCACCCACCACCTTCATTGTGAATATGGGGGCCCAACCCAACTGAGTTATTTTTGTACTCAACATGGTGCCCCACTAAGCAGGAGAGAAAAGGCATTTAATACTAATACATATTTTTTTTAATTGAAGGACCCAATTGTATTATTTTATTTTATTTTTTGTTTGAAACCTATATTGTTCAAATGAAGCTTAGAACTTCAATTGAAGACCCAAATTTGTTTGAGTTAAAATATAAAAAAAAATCATATATAATGACTGGTTTAATATATATATATATATATATATATATGGATTTGTTAACATAGATTCACTTAAAAATTAGGTGTATGTTAGCATTTAAAACTTTTTCAGTTGGACAAAAAAACAAATAACTCTTGATTTCCTTTTCTCTTTCCCATAATCACTCTCTTTCTTCTTTTGTGATGCACAAGGGTAGTTATCTTTCCCAGTAATGGCAAACACATATGAACATATTTTCAAAATCAATGGAAACCAGGATGCAGTGACAAAGTTTGGATCATATGAGAGAGAGATATCTTATATGAGAGTGAGAGGAACTAATATCAATCATTGGATCAGAATTAACGGTTTGGATTAAAAGATTCATTAAACATTCTCACGTGCCTCTTTGCTGCAAAGATACCAGACCTCACTGTGTTGCCCAAACACTCTACGTCGCTTCCTCTTCTCCTCCCATGCCCACTACGTACCCTCAGTTGCCACCAAATTCTGCCTCAGTCCACACCCACCACCGAATGCCACTAAATTCTTTCTCCTAACGACCACATACATTGTCACAGCGAGAGGAACGATCATGAGCTTTTGTTGTTAATCGTAACGCTTCTCCTCCCGCGCCCACCACCCTCAGTTGCCACTGAGTCGCTGTACTTCTAATTACTCTGTTGCATACTGATTTTGGGTTAAAATTTGATATTTTTTTCATGTTCGGTGCCTTACCAGATAATAGACTCATGTTTACTTAGTAAGTGGGGTCTGATGCATTCAAGGTCGGGGTTGAATTGCAAAGGCTAACTCTGTTCAGTAGTTTTGTGTTCTGGTTGTAAGTTTAGTATATGTAAAATCTTTCTGTGATGTTTGGTAGTTTGTGAAGGTACATCTGGTGCTACAAACTACATGATTAATGATACTGTGTTTTTGCCTTCCAAAAGAAAAAAAACCACCTGTTATGTCATTATTCATTAATAAAAATCATGAATACTTTTTATATCTTCTTTCAATTTTATAAAATGGTGATTCTATTATTAATGAGAGTAAGTTTAGCATCTGACTCGTGTTGGGGTTGCAGTTTGCACGTTCTTAATTATTGACTTTTTTTTATTAAAATAGTACAAATATAACAAAAGGACTCTACGAAGAAAAAAATAAATACCGATTCTCATGAAACAGTTTATACAAAACTGACTACGAATGAGTCCTTGATGTTTGTCAAATACTTTTTGTGTGATATACTTTTTTGCTAACAAATAAGAGAAGGTAAATAAGAGAATGCAGTTGTTATTTCGAAGAAAACATTCCAGAATTATAGCATAATCGAAAAAAAAAAGTGATGTGAATTTCATCACAGATTTGTGAATTTATAACTTCTTGTACCTTTTCCTTCTCATTCCTGGAATGTGAATTCAAATATGCTTTTTCACAATTAACCTTATTGATGAGTTCATGTTACATTAAAAGAATATTAGTAGCTTTTCAAAAGTAGGAACAAATTTTATAAACAGAGGTATCCAAGCTAAGTGGAAATATTATAAAAAAAAAGATACAGGATGTTTATCAAGGGGGTCTAATAGTAGTAATCCTCCCCTGCATTTTACAATAATGTCTCCTAGCTCATCATACAACTAAATACAAAAGTCCATTGGGAGATCCATTGCACATATCAAAATGTTGAATCACTACTGTATTAGTTGGGGTATTCGACAACACATATAAACCGAATACCCCCCGACAGTATGAACAGGTGTTCGGTGTTCGAAGCATAGCCGAACACCCCAACGCCGTACGGTCCGTTCGGCAGACAGGAGTATTCGACATCTATAAAGCCGAAGACCCCTAACCCCTCACCTCGGGCCTAAATGGTAGTATTCGGCACAAGCAGGCCGAACACTGGTAGAGGTATATACACCATTAGTAACTCATGGCAACGTAAACATAAGGCTAAAAGGTAATTAAGTACTCTTAATTACCACAGACATATGATTAAGAAAAGGGCCAAGGCCCATGAGGGCCCAAGCCCAATAAGAATACGTATAAAAAGGGGATCCGCTCCCCAAGGTAAAGGATCTGAATTCTCATTTATTACACACATTAAATACTCTGTGCCGAACCCTAACTTGAACGTTGGAGTGTTTCTTGCAGGTATCCCACCTTTCGGACAAATTCACAGAAAGATTTAACATAAGGCGACGACCGAAGGCCTCCCCTTATCCCACGACAGGAACATTTTGGCGCCCACCGTGGGGCCCGGTAAAACTTTCCCCGCAGCCTCACAAGGAATGGTTACTACTCGAAGTCACGCGCATATGAAAGAACAACGTCTCGTCGACGAAAACCTGGTGGAATATCAGACAAATCTTTCGTCAGAGTTAAGACAGCTGCGAGCCGACATTTCGGCAATAAGGCAGCAGCACGCTTAGGAGTTGTCGGCCCTCCGCCAAGAAAATGCCGATTTGAGAGACGTGAACCGATCCAGGAGACCTGAAAATCAGCAACCAGACAAACATCATGAAGACGAGTCGATCATCAACCTTAGCATGCAGGGTACGACGAATCGGCCTTCCTTTTCTACCTTCAACACTCAGTCACGCCCCTGTAGGCACCCTTTTGTCTCAGGGATTATGGAAACTCCCCTTCCTCCAAACTGGAAGAACCTTAGTCTGGACCAATACGATGGTAGCACAGATCCAGACGAACATGTAGATGTGTATGTAACCCAAATCAGTTTATACACCGCCGAAGATGCCGTTCTATGTAGGGTGTTCCCCACCTCCCTCAAAGGACACGCCCTCAGTTGGTTTACCCGCCTACCGCCTAACTCCATCGACAGTTTCGAGACGTTGGTAACAAGATTCGGCAATCAATTTGCAACTAGCAGGCCTCATCATCTAACTTCAGTGGCACTAGTCAATATTCGGCAGGAAAAAGGGGAATCTCTAAGAGTGTTCATGGAAAGGTTTGGTAGGACTGCTTTAAACATCCGAAACCTAAACTCGACGGTGGCCATGCACCAGTTAGTGACGGCTCTTAGGCCAGGAGCCTTCGTCAACAGTCTTTGCAAAAAGCCAGCTCTTGACATGGATGACCTCCGACGACGAGCAGCAAGGTACATGCAAATGGAAGAATTATCCGAATACAGAAACCAGGTCCAAGCAGAGGCCAACCCAAGGAAGATGGAACTAGAAAAGGATTACCAAGGAAAGGGAAAGGACAAGATCAGCAAGGAGAAGGAGTACCGTGGCTCCAGGTATACGACTTACACGCCACTCAACGCTAGTCGATCCCGAATACTTGAACAGGCCCTGGCCACAGAAATATTGGCCATGCCAAAAAGGGCCAATACTCCTCCTAAGGCCGACTACAGCAAACAATGCCGATACCACCGCAATAAAGGTCACTCCACTGAAGAATGCGCCGCCCTTAAAGACAAAATCGAGGACCTCATCAAAATGGGGCACCTTAGAGACTTCGTCCATGATCCGAGGACCGAAAAGTCTCAATTTTGGAGAAATAAAGACAATGACAGAACCTATAGAATGGACCTTAGCCATGGCAGGAGGGACGAAAGACAAAGGAGCAGGTCCAGGGAACGGCAAGACATAAAACCCTCTAATCCCTGAAGGGTAATCAACACGATTGCCGGGGGATTTGCGGGAGGAGGAAGTACTTCGTCGGCCCGAAAAAAGCACCTCCGGCTAGTCCGGTCAGTCAACATGACCTCGACTGCAAACAAGCTCAAAATGCCACCCATCACTTTCACAGATGCGGACTTTCAGGGGTCCGACCCAATGCAAGATGATTCAATGGTCATTAGTGTAGATGTGGCCGATTGCACAGTCCGGAAGACCCTAATAGATCAAGGAAGCTCGGTCGACATCATATACTGGAACACCTTCAAACAACTGGACATACCAGAGAAGAAGCTCATGCCGTATGACGAACCCTTAGTCGGGTTCTCTGGCGAGAGGGTTAACACCAGAGGATGTATAGAGTTGGACACGACCTTCAGGTATGAGGGAAAGGAGTACAAGACCATAAGAGTAAGATACATTGTGGTGCACGCCAACACCTCGTACAACATACTACTCGGACGACCGTCGTTGAACACTCTTGGAGCCGTAGTCTCCACTCCGCACCTAGCCATGAAATTTCCATCAAACCAAGGCATGGTCGTTACGGTCCACGCGGACCAAAAGGCGGCCAGAGAATGCTACTTAGCCAGTCTCAAGGTTACTCAACTAAAGGAAGACGACTGCAAGTCAGTACACATGGTCTCGACGGCTGAACCCTCGCACCAAACTTTGGATCTCGATCCCAGAATCGAGGACAAGCGGGTAAAGCCGAATGAGGAAGTCCATGCATTTCAAATTGGGCAAGAAAAAACTCAAATTACATACCTCGAAAACAATCTGTCCGAAGAGGGCAGGTTTCGGATTCAAAGAGTAGTAGAACGAAACGCCGATCTCTTTGCCTGGAAGGCCGCCGACATGCCTAGCATTGACCCAAAATTCCATTGCCACAAATTGGCAATATGCCGAGAAGCAAGACCAATTTCGCAAAAGAAAAGGAAGATGGGGGAGGATAGGAGGAGAGCAGTAGAAGAAAAAGTGTCCAAGTTGCTACTCGCTAATTTTATCCGAGAAGTTAAGTATTCCACTTGGTTAGCCATTGTGGTCATGGTGAAGAAGGCAAATGGAAGATGGAGGATGTGTACAGACTACACGGATTTGAATAAAGCTTGCCCAAAAGACGCCTACCCGCTACCAAACATTGACAGATTGGTCGATGGGGCAGCTGGGCATCTTTGTCTTAGTTTTTTGGATGCTTATTCAGGGTACAACCAAATCCGAATGCACCCTCCCGATGAAGACAAGACCGCTTTCATAACCGAATCAGCCAATTTTTGCTACCAAGTAATGCCCTTCGGCCTGAAAAACGCAGGAGCCACTTATCAAAGATTGATGGACAAAGTTTTTCAAAAACAACTAGGACGAAACCTAGAGGTATATGTCGACGACATGGTTGTTAAGTCTTCCATGCCCGACGAACACGCAAGGGACCTCGAAGAGATCTTCGCTGAACTCAGGAAACATAACATGCGCCTAAACCCCGAAAAATGTGTCTTCGACGTCTAAGGGGGAAAATTCTTGGGCTTCATGTTAACATGCCGAGGCATAGAAGCCAACCCTGATAAATGCGAAGCGGTTATTCGTATGAAAACCCCGAGAACCCCAAAGGATGTCCAGAGACTCACAGGGAGAATTGCCTCTCTATCACGATTCCTGCCTAGAATCGCCGAGAAGGTAAAACCCATCATGCGTTTGCTAAAAACAGCTAAGAACTTTTCATGGAACCAACAATGCGAAGAGGCTTTTCAAGAGCTAAAAAAGACCCTCTCGGCCCCGCCCATACTCAAAAAACCGGAACCCACAAAAGATCTAGTGATGTACGTCTCGGTTTCCCAAGTAGCCATAAGTGCGGTTTTAGTGCAGGAACATGAAGAAGGCCAGGCGCCCATATACTTCACTAGCCGAGTACTACAGGAAACCGAGACCAGGTACCAGATGATCGAGAAGGCCGCCCTAGCATTAGTGAATGTTGCAAGACGCCTGAGACAATACTTTCAAGGACATCGGGTGATTGTAAAAATCGATTGCCCAATTGCAAAGGTATTAAGGAAACCAGAATTAGCAGGGAGAATGATGGCATGGTCAGTAGAACTCTCCGAGTTCGATTTAAAGTACGAATCAAGAGGCCCAGTCAAGGCACAGTGTCTGGCAGATTTTATCAATGAACTACACCCGGCTGAAACCTTTGATGAAGAGTGGTGGGTAGTACATGTGGATGGATCGTCAAACCGAAGGGGAAGTGGTGCAGGTATCATACTGGAAGGACCCAACCAAATACGGTTGGAACAGTCATTACGATTCGGTTTTAAAGCATCCAACAATCAGGCTGAGTACGAGGCCTTATTAGCTGGGCTCAGACTGGCCAGAGAGATGGGAGCCCGAAATGTACAATGTTGGAGTGATTCGCAAGTAGCAGCCGAACAGATCAGCGGTGGTTTCCAAGTCAAAGACCCTCAATTGCTGAAGTATTATCATACTTTCATACAGCTGAAACAAGAGTTCGAGGAAATAAGGGTAAATCATTTAGCCCGAGAACACAACGACAGGGCAGATCGGCTCGCTAAATTAGCTACTACCCAAAAACCCGGACAGTTGAGAACCTTCATCCAGGAGACGTTGCCCGAACCAAGTGTAACCGCCGAAGAATGCATGCAGCTTTCGGCAGCCAGAAGTACGTGGACAACCGAAATACAACAGTACTTGGCACAAGGAATCCTTCCAGAGAATAAAGAAAAAGCCAAAAGATTGAGAATCAATGCTTCAAGGTACATTATGATAGCCGAAGAGTTGTACAGAAGGGGATTTTCCACGCCCTTATTAAAGTGTCTTGAGAAAGAGCAAGCAGAATACGTGATGAAAGAGCTGCATGAAGGAATCTGTGGCATGCACTCTGGAGCACGAACGATGGCAACACGGGTTCTGCGAGCAGGATATTACTGGCCGACCCTCAAAACTGACTGCGCCGAGCACGTAAAAAGGTGTGGCCAGTGCCAAAAACATGCCAACCTTATCCACCAACCAGCGGATAAATTGCACTCCATCTCGTCACCATGGCCTTTTGCTGTATGGGGAACCGACATCTTAGGACCTTTCCCTATAGCCACAGGACAACGCAAATTCTTGATAGTAGCTGTCGACTACTTCACAAAATGGATAGAAGCCGAGCCTTTGGCAATCATCTCGGCTCAGAACGTACAGAAATTTTTGTGGAAAAATGTCATCACTCGCTTCGGCATTCCATATGCAATCGTCACAGATAACGGCCTACAATTCACGGACAAGAAGTTAAACGCTTTCCTTGAAGGTTTGGGAATAAAGCATAAAGTTACCTCGGTCGAGCACCCCCAAACAAACGGACAAGCAGAAGCCGCAAACAAAGTCATCCTGGGAGAACTGAAAAGAAGGTTGGGAACAGCCAAAGGGGCTTGGGCCGAGGAGATACCCGAAATATTGTGGGCATACAGGTGCACCCCACAATCAACCATCAAAGAAACACCCTTCAGATGGTTTATGGGACCGAAGCAATGATCCCAGTCGAAGTAGGAGAGCCTTCATTCCGAAGACAAAACTTCGAGACTTCCGAAAACGAAAGTTCTATGAGATGTGAACTAGACTTGGTTGAAGAAATACGTGACCGAGCACGTCTCAATGCCGAAGCATGCAGACAGAGAATGACTCGAAGATTCAACTCAAAGCTGAAGCCACGAGACTTTAAAGAAGGAGACCTAGTCCTTAGGGTGCAAGGCGACGCCCGAAGAGACTCCAAGGAAGGAAAATTGGCAGCCAATTGGGACGGCCCATTCAGAGTTCGGCAAAACCTCAACAATGGGGCGTACAGGTTGGAAGAACTGTCAGGAAAAACAATACCCAGAACCTGGAATTTCACTCATCTTAAATATTACTTCAGTTGATGTATTTTCATTATGTGATTAAAATGTTGTCTCTTCCCTCTTTATTTTTTAATCCCTACAAGAATGTAGAAGGGTGTTTTCGGGTAAGGCTTTTTATGAGGCATACCTCCAAAAGAATTCTAAAAAGAACGGCTTACACTTCGCCATTATCATTTGAGCGCACCATTCGGATTTTCTTCAAAATGGTTTCCCTCCCGAGTGCTCCCACTCGGCTAAGGATGCACCATTCGGATTTTCTTCAAAATGGTTTCCCTCCCGAGTGCTCCCACTCGGCTAAGGATGCACCATTTGGATTTTTTTCAAAATGGTTTCCCTCCCGAGTGCTCCCACTCGGCTAAGGATGCACCATTTGGATTTTCTTCAAAATGATTTCCTTCCCGAGTGCTCCCACTCGGCTAAGGATGCACCATTTGGATTTTCTTCAAAATGGTTTTCCTCCCGAGTGCTCCCACTCGGCTAAGGATGCACCATTTGGATTTTCTTCAAAATGGTTTCCCTCCCGAGTGTTCCCACTCTTCTAAGGATGCACCATTCGGATTTTTACACCCATTTTTATGATAAACGTCGATGCAGAAAGCGCTTCCTAGGAGAACACATACAGTTCTACTTCGCCCAAAAATAAAAACGCAAGTATTACAAGACGAGTAAAAATGCGAAATAAACTAAACGAATACCGAAAAGAAGAATGTATTTTTATTGATTATCATAAAAAGGGCCGAGTCCATATACAAAATATCAAAAGGCTCTAACGGCCTAAAACTACAAAAAATCATTCTATTCTGCCTAGTCCTCACGAACATCGGCGTCAGTAGTTTCCTCATCACCCCCCTCGTCAGCGGCCCCAGGATCCGCACCACCATCAGCAGCCGAACCATACAGAGGATTCTCTAGAATGGCATCCTCCGGAATGTCATCAATAGGCACCAGCTGCCCTTGATAAACATCCTTCTCCATGTCAAAGATACTGCGGTCACGAACATTATAGTAATGTGTTATTTGCCGCAATCCATGGAGGAAACCAGCCTCGTGTTCGGCTAGAATCTTTTCTTCGGCCGAAGAGCGAAACCTCTCCCTGGCAGCACGCTCCGCATCCCGTTCTTCCCGGGCCTCGGCCAACAGAGCCCTTAGCTGCTCGATCTCATCAGATTGAAGCTTAGCATCCTTCTCGGCCATTATTACTTTGGTATTTAAATCATGCACATTGACCGAGAGGTCCTTAACTTCATCCTTCAAACGCCCATTCTCGTCGGTCAGAGCCAAGTTGGCCTCCAACACTTGTCTATTAGATGCCTGGGCCTCCTCTAAACTCTCCTTCAACTTATCGGCCTCCTTCAAAGGATTTGCAAACATATGATACGCGATGGCTGTGGCCCTTGCCTGAAATTCGCAAAAGGCAGACCAGTTGGCAGCAGCATCGGCTTTGTTAAGGATGGCTTCCCAGTATCCGAAATATCGTTGGAGCTCACCATCTTCTTTGGCCGAAAGTCTTTGGCAAAAAAGCCTTCGGCGGTCAAGGCATTGATAGAAGTTAAAGAAGCTGAAGCAGGAAAACCCAAGGTCTGTTGCTTCAGCTTCTTAACCCTTTCTTCCTCCGAAGCCTCACGACTCCGGTGCCTTTTCTTGTGATCTCTATCTTTGCTTTTCTTTTCTCCTGCTGGAGGAGGCACAGTATCTGCTAGGGTTGGCCGAGGGGTCGGTTGTTTGGGAATGGGGGGCACGGAAGCAATTCCAGATTTGTTCCCCGCAGCTTGAGCCCGATTCCTCCGGGCATTCCGGAATGAAAATACATCTCCTCCGGCATCGGCCATAATACCTACACAAAAAACACTTAGTCAGTGACAAAAGCTAAAACTTTGAAACACTAGTAAAGAAAGAACAAAAATCTTACCACACATGTCTGCTAAAACAGTGGAAGAATTTAACAACGTCACAAGCTGCCTAGCAGGGAGCTTTCGGGGAAGAGACTCAAGAAAAAGGAGATCCTCGCGTTCCGTTTCGATCATCATGGATTTTGGAAACTTGTCATAACGCCGAGGGTTTTGCCCAATAGAACAGAAATAGGGACTTTCCACTCGTATCATAAAGATGGTGAGTCCCTATGTTCGGCCTAACAACTACCTTAAAGAAACCGGTTTTGAAATTTTTATAAGAGGTAGTAAATGACTGGAAGAGAGGCCTTTTCGGTTTTCTTATCAAGGAAACCCATAAACCATCTTTAGGCCGAGTACAAAAGTAATACAGAAACACGCTTACCGAAGGCTCTATAAAATTAAAAATACATAGAGCTCGGAATGCCTGGATAGCAGCCCACCCATTCGGATGCAACTGCGAGGGTGCCATGTTTAAAACCCGAAGCACCCCCATAGTGAAGTCGTCAAAAGGAACCTTCACATGTAGATCACGAAATACGCAATCATACATATAAAAGAAGTCCCTTTTCGAGTTGCCTTTCCCCATGAAAACAAATTCAGGATTTGGCTCTCGCCGACAACACTGTAACCCTACGGGACAAAATTCATCTTCGGCAATGGAAGACACATCTACATAGTTTACAAAATTACAGACGCTACGCTTATCGTCATACCGAGACCAATAGGCCCCAACTTCCCCAGCAACCCAAGTATACCCTTCCAGGGTAATGGGTGGAAAAACCCTTTTCGCTTGAGCAACCCAGGGTCTACACTTCGGTTTTGCTCCAGAGGCCTCCTCCGCCGAAGAGGCAGAAGGGGCTGCAGGACCCATAACACGCTCACCCATCCCCTCTCGGATTGGAGACGAAGAAGGAGATGCCGAAGAAGAAGAAAAGGACTCAGAAGACGAGGCAGTCGAAGACCCCTCGCTAGAATCTCCACTACTAGAGGAAGCGGACGAAATGTCAACTACCTCGGTTCCCCCAGAAAGCTCAAAGCTAGCCGAACTCATAACAACAAAAAGAAAAAGAAATAGCCGAACTCTCATACCTTAATTAAGACGAGAAGAATGAAGCTAGAAGTGACTATTCGGCCGAGAGCAAGAGAAGAAGATTTTAGTGAAATCGTAAATATGGGGAACGAGGACGACATCCTTCACCCTATTTATAGGGCCCAGGCCCATAACGATCCAAAACCCCCCAACCGTTAGATCTACTAAGATCTAACGGTTCACATAGCGCAACGCTTCGATCCCTCTAACCCAACGGCTTTATTCTGCCATAAATGGCAGTAATTTCAAACGACACAACCATGAAACACCAGTATCAACAATAAACCTCTTCGCTATCCTCCTTCGCTTGAGGCTGGGGGGCATGTGTACTAGTTGGGGTATTCGACAACACATATAAACCGAATACCCCCCGACAGTATGAACAGGTGTTCGGTGTTCGAAGCATAGCCGAACACCCCAACGCCGTACGGTCCGTTCGGCAGACAGGAGTATTCGACATCTATAAAGCCGAAGACCCCTAACCCCTCACCTCGGGCCTAAATGGTAGTATTCGGCACAAGCAGGCCGAACACTGGTAGAGGTATATACACCATTAGTAACTCATGGCAACGTAAACATAAGGCTAAAAGGTAATTAAGTACTCTTAATTACCACAGACATATGATTAAGAAAAGGGCCAAGGCCCATGAGGGCCCAAGCCCAATAAGAATACGTATAAAAAGGGGATCCGCTCCCCAAGGTAAAGGGTCTGAATTCTCATTTATTACACACATTAAATACTCTGCGCCGAACCCTAACTTGAACGTTGGAGTGTTTCTTGCAGGTATCCCACCTTTCGGACAAATTCACAGAAAGATTTAACATAAGGCGACGACCGAAGGCCTCCCCTTATCCCACGACAGGAACAACTACCACCTCTCCAATAAAATGATGAAATGCCAATCAAAGTTGAGGTGCCAAAGAATAGAATGCCAAGCCAATAAAAATGAAATTCTTCATCACTTGACCAATGTGCCAAAGAATTGGTTTTGTAATCTGATAAGGGAAACGTCCAGCTTCACTAAGACATGTTGATAGTGACAATTGCTTATTTACACACTTCCTTCATATATACATGGCCCTGTATGCAAAGAAAATATCTTAACCAGATGCACCAACCACAATAGGAAAAAGATAAATTGACTAGATTTCAAGTCTCAACTGCAAGCAATGAATTGGCAACCCATTTCAAATGAGAAAGCTTAATCCAAACCAAAAGTAGGAAACCTCAATCTCATCCTCATTTCTTTGCCCCAGTAACCGCACAAAATGATTGCAGTGTGCTATAATTGTGAGACATTTCAAAATAAATGTACATTTTCCCATAATAAGAATCCACCCCAGACATGAAACTATGGTGCCATTTGTTGGAAAATATTTTATTATAATTTAAAATTTAAATATTTTAATTAGTTTTGTTTTTAAATAAATAAATAAATAAAATATGTTTTATTTTCATATTTAGTTTTTCCGTAAAACTAAATACAACCCACTATCTTTTCAATTCCTATTATTTAGGAATTCTTTTGTTTACTTGGTCAATGTTTTTTATGAACGTTAGAAGCTATCCTTATGCAGTTAAGGAGATTTTATTGTACCCGTTTTATTTCTTTGTAACGTTGCTGCACCATAAATTAGTTGCTGCACGTTGTGGCTGATTGGTTTTTCTGTACGTTAGCCTTGGAGGTCTATATATTGTTGATCCTTGATGGGAAAATACACAAGACACATAAAGAAAAATACATTGACTTGTCTATTTTTTTTTACTATTATTTAAAATATATTTTGGAGCATTGGTGTGTTTGGTTCGAGGATCTTTCTCTGCACTAGATTGATCTATCGGGTTGTCGTATCTTGGGAGAGCGCATCAAATTCAAGTACCAGTGCAGTGCAGTGGGGGCGTTTTCTCTCTAAGGATAGCGCACAGCGCGCTTCAACCCAGGCTCTTTCTAAACTTCTCATTTTATTATATTTGTATTTTGTAACAATTGATTGCTATAAGTATTGCTGTGTATTTTAATTCTATATAAAATACCACTGCTATATTTGTTGTTCTGGATTTGCTAAATTCTTATCTAACACATTTATCGCCTAACAATAAGAATCCACCCAAGACAAGAAGTTATTAGTACTGCCACTAGTTGTGCTCATAGGGAACTTGATCATACCATCCAATTCTTTAATCACTTAATAAATAAAGAGAGAAAAAATCAATTTAACAAGTTTAAAAAAAATGTAAAAACAACAAACATAAAAAAAAAATCATATTGTATGCTAACTCATACCGGGTGAGCAGGATGCAACAGAGAGTGAGAATAGGGCCAGGTCAGGTTGTTACCACTCTGCTTCCTTATGTGTGACAAAAGCACAAACAAGTAGTGGGCATTCCTGCGTGAGCGTTACGATTGGCAAGAAAAACTTAATTAATGTTTTCCCGTCACTTTGACGATGGATGTGGTTGCGATTGCGTTTATCGGAGGAAAAGGAATTTGGTGGCATTCGGTGGTGGGCACGGGAGGAGAAGGGAGCGACAAAGCGTCGTACGTAGTGTCCCACTTGTAATCGATTGTGAGTAGAGAGAAGTGCAGTGGCATAGCGACAACTTTCGGTGGCAACTGACGAAGAAGAAGGACGCGGGAGGAGAAGAGGAAGCGACGTAGAGTGTTTGGGCAACACAGTGAGGTCTGGTATCTTTGCTGCATAGAGGCACGTGAGAATGTTTAATGAATCTTTTAATCCAAACCGTTAATTATGATTCAATGGCTAAGATTAGTTCTCTCACTCTCGTATAAGATATCTCCCTCTCATATGATATGCCCTCTATATATATATATGGGTTTGTTAACATATACTCAGAAATTAGAAGGTGTATGTTAGCATTCAAAACCTTTTCAGTTGAACAAAAAAACAAATAACTCTTGATTTCCTTTTCTCATTCCCACTATCACTCTCTTTCTTCTTTTGTGATGCACAAGGGTAGTTATCTTTCCCAGTAATGGCACACACATATGAACATATTTTGAAAATCAATGGAAACCAGGATGCAGTGACAAAGTTTAGAAAACATTTCAATTTTCAATCTTAGTTTGGAATCCATGCACACCTTGTTCATCAACATATTTTCCAGTATGTGATTCTCTTTTCTTCCCATTCATTCTCATTTTAAACAATCAAACGATACAGTACTGCAAATCTTAAAAAAAAGAAAAAAGGATAACACGATTTTGGATCAGTTTTCTTGAGATTTCACCTAGGGGAATACTAAATTATTCATTGACCAGCTGGTTTTTTGCTCCTAAGGAATGTTTGAATGCAGTTTAGCACGAAGCTGCAATTTTGGATTTATTGGGAACGTGTTAGCATGGGACTGTGGATACATGTGAAATTTTGGCAAACAATTGATTTCACTAAGTATATGACATATTTGGGGGTGAGGGAGGGATTAATTAAATAAAATAAAATTAGGTAATTAAAATTTATATGAGTACCCTTTAATTTATAAAAGTCAAAATATAAGAATGGTTATTTTGTCCAAATAAAAAGGTGCAGAATGCTAACTTACACCTTCTATTTTTTAAGTGGTTCTATGTTAGCAATGTAAGACTTAAAATATTTAATGATTCAATAATTGCCATATTAGAAAGTAATTTACATGATGGACCGGCAGTTTTTAATTGTTACCCAAATTTCTCAATGAATATTAGAAATGAAAAAACTAGTAATGCAATAAAATTATATGTAAAAATTCCAGATGAAATAGTAGATGAAGTATCAGGACCAATACAAATAATTTACAAACTTTATTATAAAATAACAAAAATTGATTATAATTATAGAGCCCTAGGATCATCCCCAAAAGATAAAACCATATTAGTAGAAGCAAATCTAAGAAAATCCTCAGTACAAGTACCAAAGAAGTTAAGTCATAATGAAATTATTAGTAAAATCCCAGAAGATTGGATATTAGAAGATATAGTTTCAGAATCTAAAGTTTATAATACTCAAGCAAGAGAAATAATTCAAGAAGGGACAAATATTAGATTAAGAATAAATAGATCATCCTCTTTAAAAATTCAAGAACCTCAATTAATACATAAAGGACAAACCTCAAGACATTCAGTAGATGGATCTACCATAAACTTAGATTTAAGAGGATTAGATAATAACAATCCAATAATTTCTAAACCCATTTATCAAGAATCTAAAAAATCAGAATCTCCACAATATTCTCCTACAGCCTCTCAAATTTTACATACTTTAGATAGAGATACACCTTTTCAAATAGATAAGAATTGGATTAGACAAGGTTTCGAAGCACCTTATAATAAAGATAAGAGAACATGGTATTTTTCAACATTTACAGAAAATCAAACCATAGAATTTAGAAAAATTTATTATAATTACATGGAAGAAAATGAAATAAATTTATACTTCTTTGACTGGTTCGCTAAATATAGTAAAGAAAATAAAATAAATTATCTTTTTAGAGAAATAAAACAAATAAATCCTTTAAGAAAATCAGCAACCAGTTGGAAAACTATTAATAATCAAATCATAGAATCAGAATATCCACTTCAACAGGGAATAACAATTCAAATCTCCAAAGATTTAGAAATAGAAGCAAGTCCATATAAAGATACAAAAGAAGAAGAAAAGGTAATAGATAAAAAAGACATTAAAAAATTACATTCTCAATTAAATTATTCAAATATTATGCTAGAAACGATGACAAAACAATTAACTAGAATAGAAAATCAAAAACAACTTGATATATCTAGTACTCAACTAAAATCTCCTGTTAGACCTATTTATAAATTAATAAATGTTCCCCAAAAAGAATTAGAAGCAATAAAACTTGAAAGTCATACAGATATAAAAATAGAAGAAATTAGAAAAAATTTAGAAAAATTAAGTTTTGAAAAATTTTCAATCAATACTCTTGAAAAAGAAGATTTAACCATAAATAAACTAAGAAATTATCCAAAATTAAGAAATTATTATTCAAGACCTTCACCTGCTGATGTTCAATTTGAAGAACGAGGTGAATTAGTTCAAAATGCATTTACAGGAAGCGGCATAATAGAATGGAATCTAGATGGATTAAGTGAACAAGCTATATTAGATTTAACTTGTCAAATGACAATGGCAGCAACTGCTTATAAAACTAAAGGATGTCCAGATAAAAGTGCTGCAATAGCTATAGTTCAAGGATTTTCAGGACAATTAAAAGGATGGTGGGACAATCTATGTACAGAAAATGATAGAATTTCAATAATAAATAGTGTAAAAGCTAAAAATCAAGAACAAGATGCAGTATCAACACTTATATATACAATAATTCAAAACTTTATAGGAGATCCTAATATATTTAAAGAAAGGGCAGCCAGTCAATTAGCAAATCTATATTGCCCAATAATATCAGATTATAGATGGTATAAAGATACATTTTTATCAAAAATAACTTTAAGAGAAGATGGATTTTGAAAATAGTGGGACCAAATTGAACATTTTAATAATAGTGGGACCAAATTGAACAAATTTAAAAAATAGTGGGACCAAATTGAACTTTTTAATAATAGTGGGACCAAATTGAATCTTTTAATAATAGTGGGACGAAATTGAACAAAATTAAAAAATAGTGGGACGAAAATAGTAATTAAGCCATTAAAAAACACGAGACGATAAATTGAGCTAAGGAAATTTATTGGAGGGACTAAAAAATAATATTTCATCTAGGGGGTATTTGGTAAAATAATTTTTTTTTCATATCCGGGAATCATCATTCCTGACAATAATTAATTCTGGGAATTATGATTCCTAAAAATGATTAAATTTGTTTAATTGGTCATAAATATTCTCATATAAATTTTCTGAAAATAAAAGAGTAACATAATAATTTTACTACAAATTTTTTAATTATTTACTATATTAAATGATTTAACAAAAGTAACATGATATTTTTACTGTAATAAAACTTATTTTTTAACTTAAGAAAGTTAAATTCTCACCTCTCCTATAGGAATATTTTCGTGGGAAATATGGTCAAAAAAATTCTCGGAAAACATTGTTTCCAAGAATGTTATTATTTTTTAAAAATAAACCAAACACGAGAAACAAATTTTTCCAACTTATGATTCCCCAAAAATTAAAATATTTCCTCGTATCAAACGGTCCTAGAGAGTTAAGGAATTTCTAATTTATAAAAAAAAAATATTACATGTGAAAAAATGGTTTTCAAAGGTTTTGGAGAACAATGACTTTCTTTAATTAAGTTTATTTAGATTAAGAGTGAAATAGAGAGAAAATAAATAAAAAGAAAAAAATGAAAAATATAGTAAAAAATATATAATATTTGAATAAAATGAAATAAAAATGAAAGAAATAGATAAATTTCTTTCCACCTATTTGGAAGAGTGGAAAAGAAAGTGAAATTAAATAAATAAATTATTTTAAAATATTTTATACTAATTAAAATTTTAATTTTTTTACTCCATTTTTGTTAACATAAAATTATTTATTTTCTTAAAAAATTATGCAACAAAAAAATTATTTAATTTCGTAAAAAATTAAAAGAAAAAAAAATGAAATCAATAGAAATAATTTCCCAACATTTTATGTCAATATAAGAGAAAAGTGTTTTCTAGCATGTTTATAGAAAAAACTTGTTTCCTCCTATTTCTTCTCATAGAAATTTAATATTTTTATCCTATTTTCTTTCCTTTTATTTTCTTTCACTTCATTTAAATGCAACTAATAAAAGGTAGGAAGCCTTGGAAGAGCTTCTTTTAAAATAAAACGTATTTTTTTCATATAACAATTTTTATTGAAATTTATTTAATTAAATTATTTAAATATAATATATAAATATAACTCTTTATTTTCCTAAATAAATGTTTCAGATTTAAGTCTTGTAAATAAAAAAAAAGGCTTAATTGCAAATTTTACCAACCAACTTTCATAATTTTGCAAATTTTACCACCCAAGTTTTATTTTTGCAAATTTTACCATCTAAGTTTTCAATTTTTGCACATTTTACCACCATGATGTTTCACAAAAAAAAGTTAAAGAATTGAAAACCTTTTTTTTTTTTTAACCATCATGGTGGTAAAATGCGCAAAAATTAAAAATTTAGGTGGTAAAATTCGTGAAATGATGAAAGTTGGATGGTAAAATTTGCAAAAAAATAACTTGAATGGTAAAATTCGCAAAATGATGAAAGTTTGGTGGTAATATTCGCAAAAAAACTTGGATAGTAAAATTCACAAAATAATGAAAGTTGGGTGGTAAAATCTGCAATTAAGCCTAAAAAAAATGGTTTGAAGAGAAAACATCATTAAAGATGGTTAGTTATGTTTCTTGATAAATTAATCATCGGTAAAATTGATAGATACTTCACACCTATAATGTTATAAAAAAAATATGACTCTTTATTAAATTAATATTTTTTTACAACTATTCGAAACGCCCACTAATTGGATGCTTCCTTTGAGTTTGTGATGAAAACCCATTTTCGGATCACAAATTCAGCATCAATATCAAAGAACGAAAACTAAAAGGTGAAAAAAAATATAAAGCGAAAAAACAAGTAATGAAATATGACACCACAATCGAAGCTCGATTGATAAGTCTAGGATGATTTGTCACAAAAAAAAGTGTTTATTTGATAAGAATCTAAAGGTTCATTACAAGAACTAAGAAAAAACTCTCTCATTTAGCACAATGCTAATTTTTAATTCATCAAAAACTTTTTACAAATGTGTGCTAAGACCTATTTATACTAACTCTAATAAAAAAAAAGCTCATATAACTAAACAGACCCAATACAAGTCATAATGGACTCAAATAAAAGGAAACATCACTGAAAACATAAACTAAAAACATAAAAGTCTTAATCAAAGGCCCAAATTACATAAACTCGTATTTTAAGAATTAACTCCACTTTAAGTTCTTTTTGTAGCATCCTAGTCCTTTATCATCCTCTCCTTCTTGAAGGAAATTCGATCTTGAATTTAAACCAAGGTACCTACAACACAAAACAATATGTTTAGTTTTGAGAAAAACATTAAAAAACATAAAAATCCTATCTCTATTGAGACTTGAATCCTTTAAAAAGGCAAATCTCTTATTGTCTATGTGCTTATATATTAATCCTCCCGAATCAAATACAAGCTTAAAAAAACCATCAAACAATACTAACATGAAATTCTTAAGCACAAATTTCCTAGCCAAGTCAATCCAACGAAAATTATGAGCAAACAATGATATTTTCAAACCAAGAATAGAAAATTTATATTTATCCATTTTATGCGCAATCCATCTATCAAAACACTTGAGTGTACCATACATCACTAAACTCTCACTATGAATTCCTCCAATTAATGAACCATGAAATGAACATTTAGGCACACAAAATGCAACATCTTTAAACCTATGCTCTTTATGTTTATAGAACTCATCATTTTCAATTTTCTCATATACAGCAACACACATAGAGGAAGGCTTATCATGTTCACACAAGTCTAAATGATGTGCATTAATTTCAAAATTCAAGGACTTGGCACCATCACCTAAAACAATATCATGCAAGCCAAAAGTAACATGCAATTCACAAACATTTTGGATTAACACATGGTACACATCAATCAAATCACAAGGTTTAGAGATGATGTAAGCCAAAATTTTCTTCTCTCTATAGTTGCATTGGTCCTCATATGCCTCAACTTCTTCTCCAAATTGTCTTGCCCATTGATATGGTTAGGTGTACAATTCTTCCCTAGGCATCAAAACAAAAGAATTTATATGGTTAGGTGTACAATCAAATTTACAAGAAGAATTAAATTCACAATCCAATTTAGGAGAAGAAATTAGAGTTTTGCACTCCTCCTTTGAGGACTCCTCTTCAATTTCTTTCACAAGAGAGTCATCACTTGCAAACAAGGAATCAAAATATGAAGCTTTGCATTCATCCTTTGGAAGCACATCTTCAACTTCCTTCACATGAGAGACTTCATCAAACAAAGGGTTAGAAGAAAAACAAAAACAATCACATTTCTCTTTATATTCTCTTTTTCTTTTTCCCTTAACTCTTTTTCTCTCATCTCCTTTTCTTTTTCTCTCAACTCCTTTTCTCTCTTTTCTTTCTCTTTTAGTTCTTTTGTTTCTTTTTTGTCATGCTCTCTTTTAATTCCTCTCCTTTCTACATTCTTCAACCTTTCACTATTCCTTTGAAAAATTCTTTGAACTCTATCCAACCCCTCATTATACAATTTTCTCATTCTCTCCATTTCATCACCAAGTTTCCTCAATTTTATCAAGATATTTTCTTCAATTGTTGAAGTCATACCTACAAGAAAATGGTTAGCACAAATAATAGAAATGTGGACCTCACCACTCAACTTAGTGTTTCACTCAAAATCACTCATGTTTCTTTCTTTTGAGACTTTTTCTATAGTATGCACACTTGCTTTTTTTTTCACTGTTGTTCCTCTTTAGTTTGAAAAGAACCTCCAAATTTTAGTAACAAAGAACTTTCAATGTGAAGGATGTCACAAATCCAAACTTGACTTAAGAGACCAATTAAAGAAAAACTCAAAGACAAAATCAAGGAAATTTAAAAGAGAAACAAAAAAAAACTAAAAGAAAAGAAAGGAACAACTCAAAATAGAATGCCAAGAAAAAATAAGACTAGAAGACACAAGAATAAGAGCAACACAAACTAACAAACTTAAAATTTTTCAACTTTGTGAAGAATTAGTGTATTCAAAAGAACTAAAATGGCATAAAAGTGTATGAAAAAGAAAGAATTAAGCAATGGTGTAAAATGACTTTTTATAGGAGATATTTTTTTTTCTATAGTATTTTTTTTCAACTTTTTTTTATATTTTGGCCCCCAAACTTTTCATAATTGCACTTGGGGCCCATTTTTTTGTATTTTCACTTTTGCTCCAATATTTTCTTTTTTTTTATGTTTAAGTCATTTTCTTTTGATAATAAGTCCTCAAACTTTTCAATATTTAGGAAAAATATCCAAACTCACTTAATTCAAATTTTTTAGATCAAACAAAAGGATTTTGCCAAGGTTCTCAAAAATAAAGATGAACACTCAAGAAAATTAAGAGCAGAATTTTGACTCAATCAAAACAATGATGCAAATAAAAGGCGCAGCTCAACAAAAAAATCTGCAAACAGCAAGCAAAAAGTGCCAAAAAAATAATTTCACCTCACTTTGAATTCAAATTTACGCTGAATCACAATTAAAAAGCAAAGTGACGCTACAAACAAAAATGCACCGAACAGCAAGCAAAGCAAGTGACGCACCAACTTAAATGAATTAATTGAAGGTACAAGTAGCAAAAAGGTGACGCACAAAAGAAACACCCAGCAGCTGAACTAACGAAAGGCACAAAATCAAATTAAAGGCACCGAAGGGAAATAAACAAAAAAAAATGACGCACAAACAGCGGTGACGAAGCAGCTTACCCATGAATTGACGCACGGCCTTAAAATTAATATTCAAATATTGACGCCACCGATTGCAATTTGGAGGGCACCGCATGAAATTAGGATAAGTGTGTGTTTGATTAACCGTTTGAATATATGTTTAATAGAAAAACACATATTCTAAGACACAAAAGCAAAAATAATGTGAGAATAACCTTTTTTTGAACGGCCGTTATGTTGAACGTAACTAGTTCCCAAACACATCCTAAGCAATTGAAGCAAGCAGCTTAAAGTGACGTGACTGTTCTTACCTGATTTTGGTAAGACTTCCGGTGCGGTGGCTCCGCTCAGATCTCCTCTGTGACTGATGGGGGTGTACCTGCAAAGACACACCGACGCTCAAGTTAGAGGCGCAGAAGTAGGAGACAGGTATCATAATTGGGATTAAGAGTTTCGTACTTTGTTGGATTAGATCGTTGCTGTATTTACAGGGCTAAAATGGGAGATTAGATAGGGTTATTTTCCTATCAAATCTCCTCAAATCTCGTGATTAAGATAGAGATAACTCTATCTTCAGTCATTATCTTATGTTCTGATCTTTCTCTATCTTATCTTATGATAAGATATGCTTTCTGTTATTACTCTCCTGGTCTGAGTGAGAAGTGTCTACTCGGCCAGCTCAGCTACTCGGTGGAATGCCGAGTCCGAGTAGTACAATGCCCCCAAGCTCCGAAGTCATGTAGGAGATTAAGTAATGGTTTTGTAGAACTCGGATTTTATTTGCCCGAGTCTACGCCATCCTCTACTTGTCTCGTATGGTTGGACTCGGATTTGGTTCTCGAAACGTCATGTCGTCCAATGGCGGTAGCGTCGTTTCCGACCTATTGAATTCGTAACGCTTCCCAAGGGCAGCGATAATGATTATTTTTGAATTTTGAAAATGTTCTCGGGATTCCCAAAGGTTTTAAGCCTCTCTAGCCATTGATGGGCCTGGTGAAAGGTCTTGATCCAACGACTTGAGTCGTTTCGTCGTTTCATATTCGGAATGTTTGGGACCCTATATAAGGGTCGATGTGCTTGTCGTACTTTCATTTTCTTCCTTCCTGTCTTCTTCTCCGTCGTTTCCTCCTTTCTCGTTTCTCTTCATTCTTTTTCAGTTCAGGTACCCTCCTTTCTCCCCTTCTCTTTTCTTTGTTGGCGATGTCGTTTTTCGGGGAGTCAGTGCGCTCCGGAGGTGGCAGGATGTTATCTCGGGAGGTTCGTTTGATTGGGGAGGATTATGATGGTGACAGGTCGTCACGCTGCGACAACTCTGATAGGGTTAGTGATGGCGCGTCGGAGTCGGACGCCGTTGGCGTAGTCCGTCCTCCCCTTGCTTCTGGGCAGGCTGAAGTGTCCTTGACTACTGCTCCAGTTGGGGTTGCAGTCTTGGATGATTCTGAGGCTACTGAGGATGTTCCTCTGGTTCCTCATCATGTCCGACCTCCTTCTCCTCCTCCTGAACCGAGTGGCACTAAATTTCCCAAGGAAACTTCTATATCTTTCCCTGGTTATTTTTGGGTGAGTGAGGAAGTAGGTGGCTATGCTTCTCGATATCAATCCCAAGAGTCTCTCCTTTCCTTCTTAGAGGGTGTGGAGTTGTGCCACTCGGACTTGCCAGACATTATTCATGCTAAGCATTGTCGTCCGAGTGAGCGCGTCTTTCTTCGGGCTCTTCCTTATGAGTCTCATTACACTTACATGTATGATGCCCTTTTTTCTGTTCTAGGCGTCACTGTCCCCTTTGACAAGTTCGAGTGTGACGTCCTCCGAGAGTTAAATGTTGCTCCCACCCAGTTGCATCCGAACGCCTGGGCTGCTATATGTGCCTTTAGGGTTGTGTGCAACGAGTTTTTTTTTATCACACCTATTGCTTCAAAATTCCTTTTTCACTATAATGTCAAGGAGAGCAAGAAGGGCGGTTGGGTTTCTTTGACTGGCATTCTGGGTAAATCTTTACTCGGCCCTTACACTTCCTCTGAGAAGAACTTCAAAGGGGGTTTTTTCGAGTTAAGTCGGGTAAAGATGGGGTTTCAAACTTTTTTGATAAGCGGGGTCAGTCCAGGTTCCCTTTATATTGGACTCGGTCGCCTAACAAGCAGCTTTCATGTAAGATAGTCGACATGTCTCCTGGGAATCAGGATGATATGGTCGATCTTCTTAGGCTCCCCCGTCTTCTCAGGTGTAAATCCTTAGTTGAAATACCGTTTTCTAAGATTCAAAGGGCCGATTGGGACCGTGAGTACTTTTCTGCTTACTCGGTTTTTTTGCTTTTTCTGTTTATTTTGCTTATTGTTTTCCCTCTTTTGCAGTTGTCATGGGAAAATTTGATTATAAAAACGCTAAAAAGTTTTGGTTGGAGAAACTGAAAGCTCAGGAGGATGCACTTGGCGAGGTCCAGGCTTCTCCTATTCCTCCTCCTCCTCCTCCTCCCCCTTCTCCGAAAAAGAGGGGTCCTCAGGTGATTCAAGGAGAGGAAGGTCCTTCCAAAAGGGCTAGGTTGAGTCCACCTACAGTGTCACCGGTCGAGAAGCACCCGCATTCCTTTCTATGAGGGATGAGCGGGCCTCTTTGTAGGGGAGGGACTTCAATCCCCAAGCTCTTATCAGCGTCGACAATCTCGGTCAGGCTGACCGGGACATGTTGAGGGATGCCGGTCCTCGTTGTTCTATGGAGGCCATATCACGCTTCCAGGCTCGCTCTTGGGCAATTGCCCAGTACTGGGTTGAAGAGTTTGATCGCGGTCACCACGAGCTTGTCTTGGCTCAGGAAATAGCTTCCAAGGCCGAGCAGACCCTTCTGGAGGTTACTAAGGCTAACGAAACTCTACTCCATTCTGCTGAGGAGTCTCGGAGTCCCTTGAGGAGGCAGAGGCCAAGTTGAGGGAGGCTGAGGATCGTAAGGATACTCTGAAGCTTTCCTTGGCTTAGGCCGAGAAGTCTTCAGAGGATCTCAGGGCCGAGGTGGATCGTCTTAACTCGAAGTTGGAACTGATGAGGTCAAAGGTTGGTAGCTCTGAGGCTAAGTTGAAGGCTGATATGGACGAAGTCGTGGCCAAAGTTATTACTACTCATGAGGCTGGATTCCAGAAGGCGGTTTGTCAAGCTGGGTATTTCTTCAAGGATGCTGATCTCACTCTTTTTGATGTTGGTAAAGATATCAACAGAGATGGTGAGTTGGTTGATGAGTCGGACATTCCTGACGAGAAGGTCCCTGATGACTTGGCTTAGTCAGCCATTGTAATCTCTTTGATTTTTCTTTTGTTGTAGGCTCGCACTCGGCTCATCTAACAGGGTGTATGAAAATGACTCAAGTTTTTTACTTTCCTTTATGATTCCTATCCGGCTAAGGTCTACGTTGTCTTCCTATTTAAGGTATACTCGAATTTGTTAATTCGCTTTTTGTATCCTTATAAAGGTCTACGCGATTTTTTAATGTTAACTCGCTTTTTGTATCCTTATAAAGGTCTACGCGATTTTTCTTAAATCATTTTTCGTATCCTTATAAAGGTCTATGTGGTTAGTAAATTGTATTGAAATTCGGTCATGCTCCTTTCGGGATGCCGAGTATCGCTCACTAAGTGGCGTTTAATGCCGGTATCCGATTGGTCTACTCGGTCAAATATAAATAGATAGTTTGAAGAAAGGAGTTTAAAAGAAATCGGGTGTGCCTTATTAAAACCTCTTTGACAAAAAATCTCTTTGGGAAAAAAATGTCAAAGTAGGAAAAAGAGTACATCACCACTTACAATTTTCTAGCTGTAATAAAACTTTAAATGTGTCGCATTCCAAGTTCGGGGGATGGCTTTGTCGGATGGATGCTCTAATCGGTAGGCTCAATTTCCCAATGACTCGGTTACTTTGAAGGGGCCTTCCCAATTGGCTGCCAGCTTGCCTTCTCCTGTAACTTTTCTTGCTTCTCCGCACTTTCTCCAAACCAGATCTCTGACTTCGAAGTTTCTTGGGTTAACCTTGCTGTTATACCTCTTCTCGACTCTTCTTTTACAGGCCTCTGTTCTTATTTGGACCTCGTTAAGGGTCTCTTCGGTCATGTCGAGTGCATGCCTTAGTAATTGATCATTGTTTTCCTGGATGAAATTTGCTCTTCGTAGGGAGGGTTTTCCGACTTCTACTGGTATCATGGCATCCGATCCATATGAGAGTCTGAAAGGTGTTTCCCCCGTTGTTGATTGCGGTGTGCAATGATATGCCCAAAGGATTGCGGGAAGCTCTTCGGCCCAACTTCCTTTGGCGTCGCCTACTCGTTTCTTCAGTTCTCCGAGTATCACCTTATTCGCTGCTTTAGTTTGTCCGTTGGTTTGTGGATGTTCTACTGAAGTCACTCTATGTCGAATCCCAAGGTTTTTGAAGAACTCCTTAAAGTTCTTTTCAGTTAACTATCTTCCGTTGTCAGATATTATTGAGTGGGGGATGCCGAATCGGCATATGATATTTTTCCATATGAATTTTTGCACATTATGGGCGGTGATGGTGGCCAAGGGTTCGACTTCGATCCATTTCGTAAAGTAGTCAATTCCGACCAAGAGGAATTTGACTTGTCCCTTAGTAAGTGGAAAAGGGCCTAAAGTGTCTACTCCCCATATGGCGAAGGGCCATGGTGTTGTGACATTATGCAACTCTTCCGTCGGGAGGTGGGATATGTTGCCAAATTTCTGGCATTCTTCACATTTTTTCACGTATTCGACGCAATCGCGGCGCATTGTTAGCCAGCAGTATCTGGCTTGTAGGATTCGAGCGGCCATAGCCTTTCCTCCTGAGTGCATTCTGCATATTCCTTTATGCATCTCGTTTACCACGTACTCGGCTTGAATCTTCGTGACACATTTTAGTAGTGGTGCAGTGAAGCCTCTCCTATAAAGGTCTTCTCCCTCTATGACGTAGTAACTAACCCTTCTTTTGATTTTTCTGGCTTTTTCTCGATTTTTTGGGAGGGTTTCTTCTTTCAGAAAGTTCCATACCTCGGTCATCCACTCTCGGTCTACCGGGTTGATACTAGAGACAAATTTGTCAATACTCGGAGCAAATACTGTTTCCTATATGGCAGTTTGGTGTTGGCCTTTCTTCTTTGTACTTGCCAATTTTGATAGCAGGTTGGCCCTTTCGTTCTGTTCTCTTAGAATATGGTTGAGTTCAAACTCAATGATCTCGTTCTTCAACTGGGAGGCCAGGTGGTAGTATCTTGTCATCTGAGGGTCCTTCGTTTGATAGGATCGATTCATTTGCCCAGTGACTAACTTTGAATCGCTCCAGCATCTAAGGTGTTTTTCCCCCACCTCCTTGGCGAGTTCCAGTCCTGCTAGCAGGGCTTCGTACTCGGCTTGGTTGTTAGATGCGTCGAAGTCAAATCTGAGTGACTGTTCCAAGATAATCCCTTCAGGGCTTTCGATTATGACTCCTGCTCCGCTACCTTTAACGTTCGAGGAACCATCCACGTAGAGGGTCCACCATGGGAAGGGTGCTTCTTCTACTGGTGTTAGCTCTGCAATGAAGTCGGCTAGGCACTGTGCTTTGATAGGTCCT
Organism: Pueraria montana var. lobata; assembly: GCA_026413185.1. Lineage (NCBI taxonomy): Eukaryota > Viridiplantae > Streptophyta > Magnoliopsida > Fabales > Fabaceae > Pueraria > Pueraria montana. The sequence goes on along the minus strand of CM048649.1, from coordinate 66,702,133 downwards.
CTCGGTTCATACTTGATGTCGAACTCGGATAATTCGACTGACCATGCTATCATTCTTCCGGCTAGTTCTGGCTTCCTCAATACTTGTTGTATTGGGTGGTCTGTTCGCACCACTACCTGATGGCTTTGAAAGTATGGTCGTAGCCGTCGTGATGAAGTGAGCAAGGCTAGTGCTAGTTTTTCTATCATCTGGTACCTGGTTTCGACATCTTTCAACACTCAGATTATGTAGTAGACTGGATTTTGCGTCTGATTCTCTTCTTGAATGATGACCGAACTGATTGCGTCTCCTGAGACGGCTAGGTATAGCACTAAATCTTTGCCGGGTTCAGGTCGTGTTAGGATTGGTGGTGATGAGAGTAGTGTTTTTATCTTAAGAAAGTTAGCTTCACACTCTTCATTCCACTCAAATACCTGTTGCTTCTTGAGCAGTTGGAAAAAAGGTTTGGCTACCTCTGCCGCTTTTGGCAAGAAACGGAACAGGGATGCCAGCCTTCCAGTTAGTGTAACACCCTAATTTCTATTATGGAAATATGTGAGGTTTAATTCAATTAATTATTTCATAATGCACTTTTATTAATTTACTTACGAAAATCTGGTGAAATTAAGAAAACATGATTGGGATTTTATGGATTTTTATTTATTTATAAAACAATAAACTTTTTCCTCAATTTTAATTTCGAAAGTTGTGCTTCGTTTTAATACTTATAATGCGTTAATATAATTTGGAAAAAAAGGTGGTGGCATTATTTTGATTGTAAAAGAGCGATTTTAAGTTTTCGAAGGAGTAGAAATAAGTAAATACAAATGATAACTATAGCTGAAATATAACATATGCATATCTGAAAGTGTTTAACATAATGTACTCCCGGAGCATAACAATAAACACGTAGAAAGACAAAGTACGGGAAAATTAGAACATAGTCATATGATATTATGATTGACATATACACATAACAAAAGAAATCTGAGTGCCTAGGTCTACCCCAACAAAATACATGACAAAGAAAAGAAAGTCCTAGGACTCAGAGTAGTCATCTTCTAACTCCCACCCTATGCAGAGATTCTAAATCCCAAGGGTCATACGTGACCATTTGTGAAAATCGGATGTGGCCCAAGATGTGATCTATGCCCACAACTGCTACCCATCTCCCGAAGATGTTCTCAATCCTCCAATGGAGGGTTGAGTCCTCCGCTGCCATCTGCCCCTAAAAGAAAAAAACAGAAGGGTGAACTCTCTGCTTCATCAAACAACACACAAACAACAACTTTACAAGTCACAAACAAAATCCTGTCCACCATCGCCATGTGGTTTTCTAACGTTCACACTCGCAGTCCTAATCATTTCCTTTCACTAATTCTGTAAATCCTTTCTTACTGGTCAGCTGCCACTGGAACTCCCAGAACTCAGTGGTCTTACACAATTGAGTTGGATGATTGTTGGGAGCACACCTCTCACCATGGTACTATGGTGGGCTCTCACCAACCGATGATGTCTCGTATTTTTGTCAGGGTGGCCGAGTCAGCTATGTGATATATCGTCACAACTCAGTGCCTTACCCTCCAAGGTCGCAATGCCTTACGATTATCTCCCAGGTACCAACTGTGATCATCCAATACTCGGAGGATTGACTCCTCCACAACTCTCCTCACAAGGATTATTGTTTCTTGTCACAGTGGGGTTCCGCTGCACATGGTACTGGACGATCGAATAGACGCCGAGCCTGAGACCCCATCTCTGCTCAAAAACATATGAACGAGGACATTTGCCTCCATCACCTTTCTATGGGTGATCGTCACATTACGTCGTGACACACCTTTCGAACTCCGCCCCCTCTCTTTGTTATTCTCACAGCTGGAACACTCCACGTGACTCTCTTTTCATCTTGTAGTTTCCACGAATCGCCGCGCACACGCAGTTCCATTGCACGACTCTCAGAAATCAACATGATTCACCACGCGTTGACAATTTTATTATGTTTTATGTATTTCCTTGCTGTCTCAAAACTTTACAATTTTATACTTATCGTTTATTCTTCCACGCAAAGGTCCTATGTTTATTTATATGTCCAATACATAAAAATAAAGAGTTGATTAATTAATTTCTATTTAATAAAATAAAATCTTTAAATGGCAATCTTGCCACATACACTAGAACAGAGTTCTAGTCCTCACAAGTACTCGCGCCCGAGTCTTGTAAACACATCACACAGACAAACAATTTTATCACAAAGTTCAACCTACAGTCCAAAGGATTGTATCATAAAAGCACACAAAATCACACTTTCAAATATTAAGTACCCAACATTCACATCTCTGGGACTTAAACCCAAAACAGAATAGGTCAATGGATATTACATATCCACTGCCTTACAAAATCACAATTAATAATTATAATTGCCACAATTCAAAATAACACACAAAATTAACCAAAAGGCAGATTTCTCTCTGGCAGTATTGAATGTGAGCTCTCACTGATTGTAGCAATTGACCTCGGAATTGAAATTTTTTTATATGAAATTGAAGATCTTGAAATCTAGTTTACAGAAAGGTATCCCACTTATAAAATCAACGTCTAAAAAATTTTATAAAAATTTTCTAAGTCAGCAACTCTAGATTTTTAGTGCCCACTGAAAATAGCTCAAAGAAATATAAATTTCTCTCACTTCCCAAAACTAAATTAACTGAAACTTTTTAAAGTTTAAAGATAATCCCTTGATCTTTCCAAAAAGGTATTTCTTGCTTCCAAATTCATTTTCTATTGTTCTCAGTAAAAATATTACTAACAGCTTACAATGTTGACATCAAAACAGGTTCTAAACCATTGTTCTGTTTCTTATTGAAAAATTAATTTATAAATTATGCTTGGAAATTTTTGTAATATACATGGTTAAAAATCTTATTGTATCTACTTTTTAAATGTTTAAGTAAATTTTAAAAATAATAAGTACACAGGGAGAATTTTAACAAAAATCGAGCCCTATTCCAGTGAAACCCCAAAACAGGACAATCCAATGTTGAGCCATGGATGAGCCCTAAGATGAAATTATTTCTCAAAGGTGTCAACACGAAAGTTGTTTCATTTTATGTCTATTTTCATTCAAAACAAATTTGATGAAAAACCAACGGTTAGATCTTTTAAAAATGGCAAAATAGTGAGGGTTGTTCCATGCTAAACGAAAGAACAGCCACTGCCAACGAGTTTTGAGTTAAAAATTTTCAAAGAAAACTTGATCAAAACTAACTTCATTTGTTTCTAGAGCCATTCCCAGTTCAATTACAAGGTGAAAATAAAATTACCCTTAACATGCAAAGGCTCATCACCACTGCCAAAGAAAATTTAACACCATCCATCCAAGTTCAACTCAACAAACAAATCAAACACTTCTCAATTTTCAGCAATGGAGGCATGCATGTATACTATGGTTAAGGCCCCCAGCCCTTAACCATATTCTCAACAGAAAAAGAAAGCAAAGAATCCGCAAGAGAGTTCCCCTTACCTTGGTTCTTGGTTTCCAGCTGATAGAAAGGAAGAAGAGATGATGAGGATACTAGGTAGAGAGGATGAGGACTGTCAATGGTGTGCATGCAAGACTTCAAGCTCCAAACATGGCTTCCCCTTCTCTTGTTGGTGTCTCAGCCAAGGAAGGAAAAGAGGTGAGGGAAGAGAGAAATGTGTGTGTGTAATTTTTGCTTGTTGAAAGGATTAATGAGTGAGTGTGGGAGCTTAGGGGTAGCCGTGGGTTTTTGGGTTGATTAGGTGTTTAGTTTAGGCTAGATGTTGATCCTAGGTTACATGCATGTAGTCTTAGGTGTCATTAGGGAGGGGATTAGGTGTTAATCTTAGGTTACATGCATACATGCATTTAGCTTAGGTGTCATTAGTTTAGACTTAGGGAATTTGGTTACTCAATTTAATTTACACAGTGTAATTTTATACTGTGTAATCATAAAGAGGTGTGTTTTAAAATTTTAAAACTTAATTTCAAACATCTAATTAATTTTATAAAACTTCTAGTAATAAAAACTTTTCTAGTAGCTCAAATAAAATTTTCTCTGTAAAGAAATTATTTACAGATAAACTTTATAAGAGGTAACTTGGTGTGCAAGTTACTAGAATTTAATATAATTAAAATACTTAAAACCAATTTGCACACAATAAATTAATTAGTACATAGCTATAGATATTTTAAATATTTTACTACTAGTAATTAATCTTAGCTCAATTAATTACTAGCAGGCATAACAGATAAGCATACACAGACAATATACGTACTTAATCATTAAGTACATATTACACTGCACAAATAAATAAATAAGCAACATAGACAATTCAATCACACAGAATTCTATAGCAACTTGCAAACAAAACACAGGAAAGTAACTACAGAGAATTAATTGTAGACAATTAATTCCTGAGAGTTACTTATAGAGAAATATATAAATATATACATATTTATAAATATATATATGTATATACTTATATAACTGAGTTGAAAATTTTATGGTGTTACAGTTAGCCTTTGTACTTCTTTCATGTTACTCGGGCTTCTCATGTTTATGATAGCTGCACATTTCTCTGGATTGGCTTCTATGCCTCTATGGGTGAGCATGAATCCTAAGAATTTTTCGCCATGTACTCCGAATACACATTTCTCAGGATTTAGCCTCATGTTATGTTTTCTGATCTCGTCGAAAAATTCAGCTAAGTCTCCTGAATGTGAGTTCAGGTCTTGGCTCTTGAACACCATGTCGTCGAAGTAGACTTCAAGATTTCGTCCGAGCTGGTGTGCAAAAATCTTATCCATCAGACGCTGGTATGTTGCTCCCGCATTTTTTAGTCCGAATGGCATTACCGTGTAACAGTAGTTGGCCGTGTTAGTTATGAACGCCGTCTTTTCTTCTTCTGGTGGAAACATGGGTATCTGGTTGTACCCGGAGTATGCGTCCAAAAAGCTCAGGATTGGGTAGTCGATTGCTCCGTCTACCAGCTTGTTGATGCTTGGCAACAGGTATGAGTCTTTTGGACATGCTTTGTTAAGGTCTGTGTAGTCAGTATACATCCTCCATTTGCCATTTGCTTTCTTTACCATTAACACATTTGCAAGCCATGTGGTGTATTGCACTTCTCTTATGAAGCCTGCGTTGAGTAGTTTTTTGGTTTCTTCTTTGACCACTTTTCCTCTTTCGACCCCGAGCTTTCTCTTCTTTTGGGAGATTGGCTTGGCTTCTGGACAGATGGCAAGCTTGTGGCAATGGAAACTCGGGTCAATTCCGGGCATGTCGGTAGATGTCCATGCGAACAAATTGGCGTTGTCTAACAGGACTCTGGCAATTTCATTCTCTGTTTCGCTTGCTAACTGAGTCCCGAGTTTTGTGCACTGCCTTGGTTCTTTTCCTATTTGGAAGGATTTTACCTCCTCTGTAGGCTCTGCTCTCGGCTCGACCTCCCTGGGGTCAAGATTGGCTTCCTTTATTGGTGTTGCAAGCGAGACGCATTCTACGTGTTTTACTGTCGGTTCTGGAACTTTTTTGCCACTAGCTATCCTTAGACTCTCTAAGTAGCATTCACGGGCTGTCTCCTGATCAGCTTTGACTGTCACTATCTTCCCTTCTGAACCTGGGAATTTCATCGCCAGGTGTAGAGTTGAGATTACTGCCCATAGTTCGTTGAGTGCCGACCTGCCTATGAGAATGTTGTATGAAGTAAGGACGTTGACTAAGAGGTATCTGACTGTGATAGTCTTGGACCCCTTCTCCTCATCTCCAAAGGTAGTGAAGAGATCAATGTAGCCTCTGGATTGACCTTTTCACCTGCAAAACTGACTAACTGTTCGATGTACGGCTGTATCTTACTTTCTGGGATGTCTAGCTGTTGGAAAGTGGACCAGTATAGGATATCTACCGAGTTGCCTTGGTCGACTAAGACTTTACACACCAACCAGTTTGCGACCTCAACCTTGACCACCACCGGGTCATCGTGGTTGGGTTCTATGCCTTCGAAATCTAAGACTGCGAAAGTTATACGAGGCGTTTTCTTGTGTATTCTAGGGCTTATTGAAGCCGAGTTGATTGATCGGAGGCTACGTAGATGTTTCTTCCTTGCCGAGCTCGAGCTTCCCCCTCCGGCAAATCCTCTTGCTATTGTGTTGATAACGCCTCAGAGCCGAGTCTCGGGAGGTTTAGTCGGTTGCTCCTGGCGGGGCTCTTCCGTTGGCTTGGATTTTCTGTAGCGATCGTCTTCCCGGTCTCGGGTTCATTCTCGCTCAGACTTTCGGTTGTCTTTTCGGACAAAACGTCGTAATTTGCCCTGTTGGATAAGTTTTTCAATCTTATCCTTCAGTGTTGTGCAATCTTCAGTGGCGTGTCCGTGCACTCGGTGGTATCTGCAAAATTTGGACCTGTCTGCCTTTTCTGGGGAGTGGTTCCGAGTAGGTAGGCTTATCAGCTCGGCACTGCAAGCTTCTTCTAGAACCCGTGCTCTGCTATCTGTTAGAGGGGTGTAATAAGTGAACCTTGTGCGAGGCGGTCTGTCACCTCTAGATCTGCTACTCCGCTCTCGGCTTGTTCTTGGTTTCTCGCGTTCCTCCTGCTTTTTAAAGGACTCACCTCTGACTCGTTCTCTGAACTTAGTCATTTCTTCCATCTGAATGTATCCTGCTGCTCTTGCTCTAAGCCCGTCCATGTCATGTGGTGGCTTCTTGTAGAGACTATCTGAGAAAGGTCCAGACTTTAGCGCCATAAGCATGGCAGTTAGTGCTACCTGTGGATTCAAGTCTCGGATCTTGACGGAGATTTCGGCGAATCTCTTCATGAAGTCCCTGAGAGACTCGTTGTCCTATTGCCGAATGTTGGCTAATGCCACTACCGTCAGGTGGTGGGGTCGACTCGTAGCGTATTGAGCGCCGAAACGAGCGACTAACGTGGCAAAAGAGTCGATCGAGTGAGGAGGAAGTCGTGTGTACCAGTTCAACGTTGCCGCCTTCAGGGTTGTTGGAAACACACGACACATGATGGCGTCGTCGTTTGTGTACAGGTTCACCTGCATGATGAACGCGTCGATGTGCTAGTCCGGGTCGGTCAGGCCGTCATATCGGTCCATGGACAAGGGCTTCCACCCAGCCGGTAGTGGAGTCTCCATGATTCCATCTACGAACGGGTGTCGCCTCGTTGTCTCGGGTATTGCGCTTCGTCTCGAGGCTGCCCGTGATCTTGAGGCAGGTCTGGACTCTAGGTGGGTTGCTATTCGGTCTGCCTCGCTCCAGGTGGTGTCTTCCTGCTCTGTTCGATTGGGATGTCTATTGGCGGTTGCATGAGTCGCCGATGGTTCGTGGGCAGTGGCGTGGGCAGCCGAGAGTCCGTTCCGGTCCTCCTATAGTTTCTTGTATTGCTCTCGGAGGGTGGCGTTCTCCTTACGGAGGTCTTCTATCTCCTTTGTGCTATTCTGTTTCAGCGTGTTGACTTCCTTTTGCAGGACTTGGATTAGCGGGTGATTCTCAAGCGCCTGGCGCGGGAAGGGCGCCACATTGCTGGGGTTACCTCCTTGGGTATCCCCTGGAGGCGGTGTGCCCTGGATTTTGGTTTCCCCCCCTTGTGGTCGCTTTTCATGGTTCGTTGTTTTCCCCTGGGTTGTTGCCATTGTGATTGTGTTCTCTTGATCGATGTGGCTGTGAATAGTTTCACCGAGCCCCACGATGGGCACCAAATGTTCTTACCTGATTTTGGTAAGACTTCCGGTGCGATGGCTCCGTTGAGATCTCCTCTGTGAATGATGAGAGGTGTACCTGCAAAGACACTCCGACTCTCAAGTTAGAGACACAAAGGTAGGAGACAGGTATCACAATTGGGATTAAGAGTTTCGTACCTTGTTGGGTTAGATCGTTGCCGTATTTATAGGGCTAAAATTGGAGATTAGATAGGGTTATTTTTCTATCAAATCTTCTCAAATCTCGTGATTAAGATAGAGATAATTCTATCTTCAGTCATTATCTTATGTTCTGATCTTTCTCTATCTTATCTTATGATAAGATATGTTTTCCGTTATTACTCTCCTGGTCCGAGTGAGAAGTGTCTACTCGGCCAGCTCAGCTACTCGGTGGAATGCCGAGTCCGAGTAGTACAGCGACCAATTACGCTAAACTTCGACGCCAAAACAGCTTCGCAATTAGATGAGAAAATGAAGATCAATATTGCGAGAAGAGTTGATGCTAAATCCAGCTCTAATTACCAAATGATGAAAACCCATTTTGGATCACAAATTCAGCATCAATATCAAAGTACGAAAACTAAAAGGTGAAAAAAAATATAAAGTAGAAACATAATGATGAAAGATGACGCCACAATCGAAACTCGATTGATAAGTTTAGGAGTATTCGCCACAAATTTGATAAGAATCTAAAAAGTTCATTACAATAACCAAGAGAGAACTCTCCCAATTGGCACAATCTAAATTTTCAATTCATCAATTTTTTTTACAAATGTGTGCTAATGGCCTATTCATACTAACTTTAATAAAAAGTTTGGGAAAAGAGCATTAAGCCCCCCTAAACTTTACTTCTTTTGCAAATAGACACCCTAAACTTTAGTTCTGTTCCAATTAATCCTTAAACTTTACCTCTTTTGTAAATAGACACCATGAACTTTAAATTTATTGTGATTGATATTTAAACTTTAACTTTTTTGTAAATAGACACCTTAAACTTTAATTACATTTCAACTGATCTTTAAAATTTATTCTTTTTACAAATAGTTTTTTTTTCCTTCAAATTATTTATCTTAAAGGTTAATCATTCATTCATTTTTTTTGTTACAACTTATTTTTCCACCTTTAAAATATAATAAAGGATATGAATTTAGAAAATATATATAAAAAGGGAATAATAACATTAATCAAAAAAGTTTTTATTTTATTTTTAATTCTAAGTTTATTATGTTTTAATATTTGGAAAAGTGATTTATAAAAATAAAATTAATAAATATTTGAGATTATATAAATAAATAGTTGAGATTTTTTTGTTAGTAATTTAACTTCGATATAATACAAGACATTATTTATGAAAGGGATAAATTTTAAAAATTAATTGACTTGAAATTGAAATTTAGGTGTCTATGTACAAAAGAGGTAAAGTTTAAGGATTTATTTAAGTGAAATTAAAGTTCATGGTCACTATTTGCAAAAAAGATAAATGTTAAGGATTAATTGGGACACAATTAAAGTTTAAGGTGCCTATTTGTAAAAGGAGTAAAGTTTAAGGGGGTTGAATACTTTTTTTCCAAAAAGTTTATATAACTAAAAAGGTCCAATACAAGTCATAATGGATCAAATAAAAAGAAACATCACTAAAAACATAAACTAAAAGCATAAAAGACTTAATTGAAGGCCCAAATTACATAAACTCATATTATAATAATTAACTCCACTTTAAACTTTTTTTTTTAGCATCCTAGTTTTTTATCAGTTTGCGACAGAATCAAGATGTATATCCCTTCGTGTCTAAGGGTTGCATGTTAAGAAAGTTTAAATTTTCACAGTATTACTTAGCATTGGATACGTCAACTAATATAATAAAGAAAATTGTTTTATTCTATTTTCTTTACTTTTACTATCAAATATAAAATGAAAAACTTATATTATGTTCTATTTCATTTTAATTTGTTTTCTAAATGCTACTGTGAAAAATCTTCAGCTAGAATGAGTTGGAAACTTCTGACAAAATGAAAATTGAAAAATAACCTTCGACAATTCTACTTTATGCCCCTCCTTTTGTTTTGTTATGTTTTAATTTTGCTAAAAAAAATCTATATATTTGGAGTAAATTACACGGACTTCCTGAGTTTTACTTATATTGTATCGACACCCCCTGTTTTTTTAAACCATACAAAAAATTTCCTATTTGTTGGTTCTAAATTACACGGACCGTCCATGAGTTTTATTTATATTACACAGACTCTCCCTGAGTTTTACTTATATTATACCGATATTCTTATTTTTTTTAACTACAGAAGGTCAAAAATAATGTTTAAAAAGGCAGGAAGTGTCGATGTAATATATGTAAAACTCATGAGAGGTCCATGTAATTTACTCATTTATTTGTGGCAGGTTGTGTTTTTCAAAAGAATTAATAGGATTTTCTTTGTGGGCTCAATTCCAAAGGCACCTTCTGGAAAGATCTTGCGAAAAGTCCTTAGGCCAAGGCTTGCAACTAGCCTTGCCGTTTAGGCTTAATTTAAATGGTCTTTTTTTTTTAAAGAAATAATTTAGATGTTCTATCACAAGGCCCTAGTTAATTGAGTCATTTTTGTACTCAATGTAATTTGGTGTCCCGTTAAGCAGGAGAGAAAAGGCATTTAACATCAATAATTTCTTTAATTGAAAGACCCAAAAATCCTGCTTTGTTGTATTATTTTATTGTACTCTTTTGTTTAATTAAAACACAAATGCTCAAATGACGCATAGAACTTCAATGGAAAAAATCTATGTTAATTTGCGTAGAACAAGTTTTTTATTTTTTTTGGTCGCCCGTAGAACAAGTTATTACTTGATGAGAACGAAGCTCATCCAAGTTGTTTGAGTTAAAATATAAAAAGCATATATAATGACCAATATATATATATATATATATATATATATATATATATATATATATATATAGTGAATCTGAATTTTAAAGAAAAAAAATCTAAATCATATAATTTTATATATAAATTGTTAGGACTTAGAAGAACAACTATAATGGTGGTTTGAGTTTAAGTGGTTCGCACATACAAAAAAAAAAAATGGGTGGACACTATTCTAAACATGTGGTGTTGGGCACATCAATTGAGATATCGAGTCAATCTGTTTAAATTTAAGAAGAGTGATTAAAAAAATATTTTTTTAAAAAGTAATATTTTAAGAAGTAAATAACATTGTTTCATAAAAAAAATTAAAATATGTTTTTTAAAAAATAGTTTAAATAAACATCTTAAAAAACTAAAAACGACTTATTTTATTAAAAAAGTAATATTTTTTTTAAAGATAAGTTTAAACAAAAGACCCGTAGTATTAAATTAACAATAATATCTTGGTTTTTTTACATTTTTACTGACTTGATATGTCTCTCTCACGGGCCGGCAATACACTGAGTTTCCGTCTTGGTCTTTTTGCTGGCGTGCGGTTCAAGGATCTGCATTCTCCAGTGCTGATGGTAGTTTATTCGTGCACCAAGTAGTGGTCTCCGTATCTCCGACAAAGCGCAACAGTTCTTCTGTGAGAAAATCAAATTGTTATTGTGGAGCACAATGACTTTATTTTCTCGCCTATTTCTGCATATATAATGTGCAACAACTCGCCCAATCGATCGAGATTCATTGCGTACGTGCTTGTTCTTTCAGGTGTCAAATTTAATTTGGCCATAGCAAATGTAGCCTTTCATTATCTTTAACTCAACTCATTCTTCATTTACAATGTCAACCAGAGAACAAACGAATTAGCAATATAATGGCTTGCATGGCAAAGCACGAAGTGGGAGTCCATTGTGTTGTGCAAGAAACATACTCGGGTGCAAATTAGAGTAAAAGGACTTTTTCAAAATTTCTTCCTTAGCTACGGTACTTTTTTTTTTTTTGCTGAAGCCTTAGCTACGGTACTTAATGTGCCATGCCATGGTCTTCTTCCTTAGCTAATATTCGGTTAAATGCATTATTAGTTAACCGAATATAAATATAAAATGTAAACATAGAAGTAAGTGGCAATCAATACTATTGATTATTTTGTACGGACTCTACCATTGTACATCCCCGTCGTCACATGCACATTACATACCAAACTGAACCAAATCTACAACAAAAGCAGGAAATTAAGTCACGCAAGAGAAACTATAAGTAATGTAATGTAACAGATAACAACCCCTCCCGACCCAACTTTCTTTTCCTCTCGCTCCAATCTTTCACTCCCACACACCTTTGCCAGCATCCAAAACCAAAACCCAAAATGGAAGAACAACAACCTACACAGCCTCAACACGACGAGTTCATTTTCCATTCCAAACTTCCTGACATTTACATCCCAACGAACCTCCCTCTCCACACTTACATCTTCCAAAACCTCTCCCAATTCAAAGACCGTCCCTGCCTCATCAACGCCGCCACCGGCCAGACATTCACCTACGCCGCCGTCGAACTCACCGCCCGCAGAGTCGCCGCCGGTCTCAACAAACTCGGCATCGAACAAGGCGACGTCATCCTCCTCCTCCTCCAGAACTGCCCCCACTTCGTCTTCGCATTCCTCGGCGCCTCCTACCGCGGCGCCACCGTCACCACCGCCAATCCCTTCTACACTCCGGCCGAGGTGGCGAAGCAAGCCACTGCTTCCAACTCCAAACTCATCATAACGCAAGCTTCCTACGTGGACAAGGTCAATGATTTCGCAAGAGAAAACGACGTCAGAGTGATGTGCATTGACGCGGCGCCGGAAGGATACCTTCACTTCTCGGAGTTAACGGAGGCCGACGAGGGAGAGATTCCCGCAGTTAAAATATCTCCAGACGACGTCGTTGGGCTGCCGTATTCGTCTGGCACCACGGGGCTCCCCAAGGGAGTGATGCTAACGCACAAGGCACTCGTTACGAACGTGGCACAACAGGTTGATGGAGAGAACCCTAATTTGTATTTTCGAAGCGACGATGTGGTGGCTTGCGTGCTACCACTTTTTCACATTTATGCGCTCAACTCTGTTTTGCTGTGTTCCCTTCGAGTTGGGGCTGCCGTTTTGATCATGCCCAAATTTGAGATCGTTACGTTGTTGGAGTTGGTGCAGAAACACAAGGTGAGCATCGCGCCATTTGTGCCACCCATCGTTTTGGCCATTGCAAAGAGTCCCGATTTGGAGCGATACGACTTGTCGTCGATTCGGATGATTATGTGCGGTGCGGCACCCATGGGAAAGGAACTTGAGGATTCTGTCAGGGCCAAAATTCCCAACGCCATACTCGGACAGGTAATTATTATTGTTATTATTTGTGTTGCACCACCGGTCTTAATTAATTATCTCATTTTTTTTCTTCTTTCATTGTTTTTTTATCAATTACGTATTGCACAAGTTTGAAATACAACCGTGTTTGCTTTCTCCTAACAAAAAAACAACTATGCTTTCTTAACCAATTAAATACCGAAAAGAGAAAAGTGAATAAGGTGATCATAATTGTATGAATAGCTGTAGACATCAATAAATTCGGCGTGTTTGGTAAAGTCCACTCCGCATTCATGAAGTAGCAGCATCACTAAAGTACCCTCACTCACGATTTACAGTGAATGAAAAAGTAGCATGAGAATGTAAACATGGCAAGGGATGAAGAAGTAAATAAGAATTTGATTTAATGATTTACATGCAGGGTTATGGGATGACAGAGGCAGGACCGGTGCTATCAATGTGCTTGGCATTTGCGAAGGAGCCAGTGCAGGTGAAATCAGGTGCGTGCGGGACCGTCGTAAGAAATGCAGAGATGAAGATCGTTGACCCTCATACTGGTGCTTCGCTTCATAGGAATCAAGCTGGTGAGATTTGTATCAGAGGCAACCAGATCATGAAAGGTAACCTTTTTTTTTTTTTTTGTCTTTCCATCATAATAGAAAATAAATAAGATCGTTACCTAACTGTACGTAAGGGGTTGAATAAGTGGCAATCCCTAAGGTATAGAGTGTCTCCAATCAAAGGTGCTTCACTCAAGTCTTTCGGAGAAAACAATTCTTGAAAAAGTAAATTAATTGGTATAGTATTAACTTCAGTATTACCTCCAAAGAAAGGAACAATGAGTAAAAGATTCAATAAAATATTAACTAACTGTCATTTTAATTAATTAGATTATATTTATAATAAATTCATAAAGCCTCTTTTTATTATATTATGTTTATCTCTTTTTATTATTATCAATAATCTAATTTGATATAATTTCTTCTTTTTTTTATCTTTCAAATTTATATAATTTTTATATAAATAAGTCCTTTAATGAATTTGGTAACCTACTCCCGTGGAAACTGCTTAATTAACACATGTTTTTAATATATAGTTATAGATTTGGTACCCGTGCTATGCACGGGTAATTTTTTTTATATTTTGTATTTTTTTAATTTTTATTTTGAAAATTTTCATAATTCATACACTATTGTATATTTATATAAAGTATTTGCATTTTTTTTATTATTTTAAAGTTTATTTTTATGTTAATATTGAAAACATATAATATATATAAATATAATCCATTTTTATGTTAATATTAAAAATAAGTATTTATTTGACAACATGTAGTTTTAATTTCTGGATATATAAAGTTTGTGTGTGATCTTTCTTTTATTCTTAAGAGTATTCTTTTATTTAAAATGTAAAAGATTAGTTTTTTTTATAAGAGAAAATAAGTTATATATTGACAGTATAAAATAGTTTTACACTATCATTTAATCATAAATCATCATGTATGATAAATTTGTTAACTTTTACAATAACTATCTTAAATATCATATCAATAATGATTTCTGATTAACTAAAAGTGTAAAAGATTTTATATTGACAATGCATAATCATTAACACACTTATTATTTGAACAATTAAAAATATATAAAATTATTAAAGTATTTTTTTTACTAAAGTACTCTTATAAATAACTTATACAAGAATATGTAAATGTATGCTATTGTAAATTTATGCAAAATATTTGCATAATTTTTTATTATTTTTATAATTTATTTTTATGTTAATATTAATATATTGTTATGTTCATATTGATAATAGATAGTATAATAAAATTGTCAATTTTTATAATAATTATCTTTATTATATTTTTACTATTATAATTTTTTATTATTTTTAATAATGAAAATATTTATGAATGGTAAAAATAAAGATAATTTACTTAATTTATTTTTACCATTCAGTCAAATAATCACATGATTGTCATATATTATAATATAATAATTAGTATAATTGTATTAGTATTATTATAATATTTCATTTCAATATATAGTACGGTACATATGTTTATTATAATATAATAATTGATATTGATATTAATTTATTATCTCACCTTGAAAGCATTAACCTTTAGCTAATTAGCTTGATTTAGAAGAAGATGAGTGTATTGGTGAGAAAAAGATGATTTTAGTGCATAGGTACAATTGACTTTGGAAAATAAAGCATCTCGAACATTCTATTTTTTTTCATTCATAAAAAGAGTCTGAACCGTTTTTTCTTTTGTGGAAAATTAGTGCGCATGAATAAAAAAAAAATCTGGAACATTCTCTAAATCTGAACCGTCAATGTTTTAACAATTATTAAAAAAAATAAAGATATTCAGTGATAAACATATAAATATTTAATTAATTGAGAGCACTGTAGCATTCTCTATCAGATTTAATAATACTATAGATTAGGAGGATATAACCAATATAATTTGAAAGAATTTGAATAGTTTCCATGAAAACTTAAGTGCAATATTCGTTATCTTCATTATATATACAAAATTAGCCAAGATCACATTATAAAATATCATAAATCAATAGAAAACAAAAGCACAAATCGAAGCGTGAAAAAAGTCTAGTATATATATGGTTCCAAACAGATTTATAGAAGAAAAATTATTCATGTACACCCAATATGTCAATAGACACCTAATGAGAAAGAGATAAAAGTGAGAAAATATAAGTATTATAGGTAGTATGATTTGACATAAAGAAAGAGATAAAAACAAAATATGAGTATTTGTTAAATATTTAAAAAATATGAATATCCATGTATCATCACTCTTTATAGAATTATGTTGGGATAGTTTGGAATGTGCAGGCGAGGTATGATGATGGGCATAAACTATAACTTTTTGTAAATGCTTATTAAGCACCCCTGGTGCTGATAGAAAAAAAAAAAAGTTGTACTTAGTTGTGTCATGTTCGGTTAGGTTACCTAAATGATCAAGAGGCCACACAAAGAACTATAGACAAGGAAGGATGGTTGCATACAGGTGATATTGGGTACATTGACGATAATGATGAGCTTTTCATAGTTGATCGGTTAAAGGATCTTATCAAATACAAAGGATTTCAAGTCGCTCCAGCTGAGCTCGAAGCCATGTTAATTGCTCACCCAGGCATTTCTGATGCTGCTGTTGTGTCGTGAGTTCTTTTGTTACCATATAGTATTTATTTTGATCATATCTTGTTTAGTTATTTTTCTCTAGAATATATTTTAACGATCACATTGATTTCAGCATGAAGGATGAAGTTGCAGGAGAAGTTCCTATTGCATTTGTTGTACCATCAAATGGTTCTAAGATCTCCGAGGATGAAATCATGCAATACATCTCAAAGCAGGTGTTCTTAAAATACTATTACTTTTTATTTTTTATGAAACAATAAAATTATTTATCTTTTTTAGAAATTAAAAAAAATGAAAATAAGAGATATGATTTTCTTCCAATTTTATGCCAATTTGAAAAAAAAGAAAAAGGTGTTGTTTTCTTGTGTGTTACGGATAAAGGAAGGAATGAATCCTCGGAAGAGCTTCTTTTACAGTAAAGGTTAAAGATATTTTTTTCATATAACAAATTTTTATTGAAATTTATTTAATTAAATTATTTATTTAAATATATTTTAAAAATAGAGCTTTTTATTAAATTAATATTTTGTCACAGCTATGCGAAACGCACACTAATTATATTGTCCCTTTGTGTCTGTGGCAAGAATCTAGATGTATCCCTTCGTGTCTTAGCATTACTTAGCATTGGACACGATAATTAATGTAATAAAAACTGACTTGTTCTATATTCTTTATTTTTACTGTCACATATAAAATAAAAATTATATATTATGATCTATTTCGTTTTAATTTGTTTTCTTAAGAATCTATACGCTATTATAGAAAATCTTACGCTGGAATGACTTGGAAACTTCTGACGAAATGAAAATTAAAAAATTAACCTCCAACAAATCTACTTTATGTCCTATCCTTTGTTTTGTTATGTTTTAATTTTGCTATTAAAAGTTCTCTGTATTTGTGGCAGGTTGTGTTTTACAAAAGAATCAGTAGGGTTTTCTTTGTGGGCTCAATTCCAAAGGCTCCCTCTGGAAAGATCTTGCGGAAAAACCTTAGGGCAAGGTATTGAGGCCCACCGGTGTTGTGCATATTATGGGGGCCAATACAACTGAGTCATTTTTTAAACTAAAAGACCCAAAAACCCTGTTTTTGTTGTGCTATTCTATTCTTTTGTTTGGAGCCCAAATGTTCAAATAAAGCATACAGCTTCAGTGGAATATATCGATGTAGATGTATGTAGAGCAAGTTATAGCTTGATGAGAACAAAGTTAATGAGTTGAACTATAAAAAGCGTAAATTATTATTTGAGTTAAAGATCGAAAAGGTTTTCATTTTATTTTTTAGTAAGATTGGTGATTAACATACGCTTGTGGTTTAAATGACAAGAATATAACATTTGTTTTTCTTAATTAACATTTTTAGGTTAAGTCTTATAAATGGAATAATAAATGTTAGGATAACTTTACCCTTTAAATAAGTTAAAATGACTCGACTCAAATAAAAAAGAAAGAAAATCAATTAATCAATAGGTCACGGCAATCAATTGGAAATTGACCAAAATGTCATGTTATCAAATCTTAAAACTTTTAGAATATAACATCAATGGAGAGAAACTTCGCAAAAACTTTTAGAATATATATATATATATATATGAGTCACCAGATATTGACATTGGCACTGTAGCTAAAATCGCGATCCTACTCGATGGTGTGATTTTATGATCTACAATGGCCTCTCCGTGTTGTCCAATTTACAATAACTTATGTACATTGTTCAATCAATTGAATTAGATCCATTTGATATATGAAAATGATTGTGCATATTTTATATATGATTAAATTAAAATAATTCTTAAATAAAAACTGAGTTTAATGGTTATGCATTGACATTAAAACAATTTTACACTGTCATCAAATTACAAATCATCGTGGATATGACCTTTAAAGAAATTATTATAAAAGTTAACAAACTTATCATATATGATTGGTTGTGATTAGATAGCAGTGTAAAATTGTTTTACACTATCAATACATAACCTATTTTTTCATAAAAATTTAAGTATGTGAAAAATAAATATATTTAAGTTTTTTTTTTTAATCTAGTATACATTATTTTAAAATTTACATGTATATAATATATACAAAATATAACGAGAGACCATGTTTGAATATGATATACAATACGGAAGATAAATCTTATGGCTTATGTTTAATTTCATATATTTTTTTGTGAACGATATTTCATGTTTTCCCATGGTCATTGATATTTCATTAGTTAATAACATATCTCCTATATTCATTGGGCTTCCAGTCTAGGCATGGCCCATGTTTAAATTTGTAAGCCCGTGCTAGAGCTTCGGATAATGTTGGCCCACCTTCAATACAATAAAAAAAAATAGGGTTAATTATGTTTTTGGTCCTTAACTTTTTCGAATTTTCACTTTTATTTCCTAAACAAAATTTTGACAGGTTTTAGTCTCTGAACTTTTTTTCCTTCAATATTTTTAGTTCCTCAACTTTTCTCAATTTTTGCTTTTAGTCCCTAAATAAACATTTGACCGGTCTTAGTTCTTAAACTTTTTTTTCCTTTAATGTTTTTAGTCCCTAAACTTTTTTTCAATTTTTACTTTTAGTTCCTAAACAAATATTTGACCGGTCTTAGTCTCTGAACTTTTTTTCCTTCAATGTTTTTAGTCCCTAAACTTTTTTTTAATTTTTATTTTTAGTCCCTAAACAAATATTTGACTAGTCTTAGTTCCTGAACTTTTTTATTTAGAGACTAAAAATTTTATTTAGAGATTAAAAGTGAAAACTTAAAAAAATTCAGAAACAAAAACATAATTAATCCAAAAAAAAATATACAAGTGACGAAAGAAGTGACGCTAGTGTGACAATAAGATTGAAATGGACGATCCCAAAGCGGTAGTAGGTGGTTTTGGAAACGACAAAAATGGCTACTGACGTCTGACGGTAATAGTTACTGTGTGTTTGATTTTAGTTGTTTTATTTTATAAAAAAATAGATTATATATTATAAAATAATTTTACACTATTATCTAAATTTATTAATTTTTAATAAATATCTTAAAAAATTATGTTAATAATAATTTGTTTATTAATTAACAGTATAATTTTTTTTACACTAATAATACGTATTCATTGTACTCTTATTTTATATTATCAAGGATAAAATATGTTTTTCATTTCTCTAAAATTTTAAAAGTTGGCCTTTTAATAACTCTAGAATTTTTATCCATTTTCTGTCTTCTTAATTTTGAAATGTCATTTTTTTCATCTTAAGGACTATCTAAACAATTTTTCATGTCTTTATAAAATGTTATCTAAAATACTTTGAGAATAAGTTGTGCATTTCAAATTTAGAGGGACAAAAATTAGACATTTTAAAATTACAAGATTAAAAATGAACAATTTAAAAAAAAATACTAAAAGTGAGCTGTTTAAATTTTAGAGACACCAAAACATGTTTTATCACTTTAGCCAAAAAGTTTTTCTAACGTGATCATTTTCCCTCCAAAACAATCTCAACCAGTGCATGCGGATACTATTTGATTTGATTTAATACAATTTGCTGTTTCACGGGAAAAACGTTGGATGAGTCAACAACAACGGGCATAGGTTTGGTGAGAGAGGGATAGACAAAGGATTTTTTTTTTTTAGGGTTAATTATGTTTTTGGTTCCTGAATTTTTTCGAATTTTTACTTTTAGTCCTTAAATAAATTTTTGACTGGTCTTAGTTCCTGAACTTTTTTTCCTTCAATGTTTTTAGTTCCTAAACAAATATTTGACCGGTCTTAGTCCCTGAAATTTTTTTCCTTCAATGTTTTTAGTTTCTACCATAAAAAAAGTTTAGGGACTAAAAACACTGACAAAAAAATAGTTCAGGGACTAAAACCAGTCAAATATTTGTTTAGGGACTAAAAACATTATCGGAAAAAAAATTTAGGGACTAAAAACATTGATAAAAAAAAGTTCATGGACTAAGACTGGTCAAATATTTGTTTAGAGACTAAAAACATTGAAGGAAAAAAAGTTTAGGAACTAAGACCAGCCAAAATTTTGTTTAGGGACTAGAGGTGAAAACTCAAAAAAGTTCAGGGAACAAAAACATAATTAACCATTTTTTATAATAAAAACCAATAGCATATTTTGTAAGAAGAGAGAAAGATAAATAAAATAAAAGTTTAAATACATTTTTAGTCCTTGTAATTTAGCGTTTTTTGTTTTTCGTTCTTACATTTTTTTTTTTGTTTTAGTCATTGTAAACTATGTTTGTTTTATTTTTTTTCCTTAAAGCGGTTTAGATAGCGTTTTTTTATGGTTTAAAGCATTTTCTTATTTACTGTTCAAAACACTATCTAAACCGCTTTAAGGATGAAAAATAAAATAAACATAATTTGCAATGACTAAAACCAATTTTTTTTTGCAAGGACAAAAAACAAAAAAATACCAAATTACAAGGACTAAAAAGGTATTTAAACCTAAAATAAAATTAAATAAATACTATAATGAAAAGAAATAAAAATAAATTATAAAATATTATTAAAAATTATTATACATGTAATATTGTTCGTAGATAAATGATCTGTGTAAGTCATTTCAATACTAACTTGTTTAATCATATTTTTTTTTTGTAATTTAATGATAAAATTTTATTATTAAGTTAAAAAAAAAATACTTTAAATAATCAAATATGATTTAATTATTTTTATTTATAAAAATTATAAGGTTTTTATAAAGAGTATCCTAATAAGAATATTAGTTAATAAAATTAAAAAATAGAAAGATTTTATTGAAAACCATGATGCGTTGTATTAAAATTTAACGTATATAGGAATGTACTAGTAATACTTTTCCATATATATATTTTTATTTATTTTTATTCCTCGAACAATGTTTTAAAGACATTTATTAGCATTTTTCTACACCTTTTTTTTCCTTTTCATTTGTCCATTTTTGAGAAGAAAAAAAAAATACTTATCGCAAACTTTAAAATAATATTAACTAGCTTAATAACCCGTGCCTTACACGGATGTTGAGTTTATAATTTCTAATTTTTAATGTATTTTTTAATTTTTAATTATATATATATATATGTGTGTGTGTGTGTGTGTGTTAGTATGTGTGTGAGTATTGTACTCGGTTAGTTAAAAAGAAGTTAGTTAACCAGCTGCCAAGTGACAGCTGGCGCTATCTGTTAGAATAGCTTACTGTGCAAGTTTATATGTTAGAGTAGCTTACTGTGCAAGTCTCTCTGCACATGTATATAAGCATACCTTGTATCAGAAATAAGTAAGAAATGAATAATACTTTTCAGTTTTCTCAGATCTACTTTCTCTCTCTTTTTACTTCTCTCTGTTATTTCAATATGGTATCAAGAGCTTAAAGATCCTGCTATGGCCGAAACTAATCCACCACCTCCTCCTCCTACTCCTCCTCTTTCTTCTTCAACGGCATCTTCTGCTTTCTCACATACGATCAGTGAGAAACTCACTGATTCGAACTTTTTGTTGTGGCGCCAACAAGTGGAGCCAGTTATCAAAGCTCATCAACTGCACAGTTTTCTGGTCTGTCCGAATATTCCTCTTCGTTTTGCGAGTGAAGCTGATCGCGATGGAGGAATCGTCAATCCTGCATACGCTGTTTGGGAAAAACAAGATCAGATGCTCCTTTCGTGGTTGCAATCGTCTCTTTCTAGTTCGATCTTGTCGCGCGTTTTAGGATCTGTTCATTCCTTTCAAGTATGGGAAAAGATCCACGATTACTTTCAGAAATTGACTCGCGCAAGAGCTCGTCATCTGCGCACGGAGTTGCGCTCCACTACTCTCGATAACAAAACTGTGTCAGAGTATCTTTTACGAATCAAAGCCCTAGCTGATTCGCTAGCTTCTGTTGGAGATCCAATTATACCTCAGCAGCATGTGGATATTATTCTTGAAGGATTACCTCATGAATACAGTTCTGTAATTTCAGTCATTGAAAGTCGTTTTGAGCCTATGTCAATTGAAGAAGTAGAAGCTCTCCTTCTCGCACATGAAATGCGTCTTGACAAATTCCAAAAGAAGATCGTTTCGGAAAATGCTTCGGTGAATCTCACTCATGCATCGTCTTCTTCGTCTTCACAGTCGCAATCCGCTTCTTCTGCTCAACTTCATGTTGCGCAAGCCTCTGAATCTGATAATTCGAACCACAACAACTCGAATTTTGGTTTTCGCGGGTCTGGACGTGGTCGCGGCGGCCGGAACTACCGTGGTGGTGGCCGTGGTCGCGGTGGCAGGTTTGCCAATGTTCAATGCCAAGTATGCTTTAAGTTTGGCCATCCCGCTTCCAACTGCTATCATAGATTTGATCAGAACTATCAGCCTCAAGTTCCTCCTAATTTTCAAGGCTTTCAAGCTTCATACAATCCCTGGAATCAGTTCATTTCTGTACCACAACCTTATGGTTTTCAACATCAGAGTGTTCCTAATTTCACGTATCAGTTGGGACAGGGACCTAAACAGTCTCATTTTCCTCAGTCTCCTCAGCAGTTTCAGTCATTTCCATCTCATCCACCAATTCCAACTCAACCAAGTGCTATGATTACCAACTCAAGTCCTGCCACAAACAGTACCTGGTTCCCTGACTCCGGGGCTTCCTATCATGTCACTGCTGATCAGCAGAACATTCATCAGCTTGGTTCCTTTGAAGGCCCTGACCAAATCTTCATTGGTAATGGCCAAGGTCTGCCAATCACTTCCTCTGGCTCTTCATTTTTTACTTCTCCCTTACAACCTACTGTTTCTTTGTCTTTGCATCAATTACTTCATGTCCCATCCATAACCAAAAATTTAATTAGTGTCAGTAAATTTGCTAAAGACAACTCTGTATTCTTTGAGTTTCATGCTGATCACTGTCTTGTCAAATCTCAGGAAACTAAAGCTACTCTCCTTCGAGGCACAGTGGGACCTGATGGCTTATACCAGTTTTCAAGTCTCCACTTGCAGCCTCAGCCCAAACTAAATTTTCCAGCTAATTGTTTAGCCTCTAGTTCTAAAAATTCTGTACACACTGCTGTTTCCCCTAGTACTAGATTTTTGTGGCATGTCCGTTTAGGACATCCTAATGATCATACTCTGAAGCTTGTATTGAATCATTGTAACATACCAATATCAAATAAAGAGGCTACTTTTTTTTGCTCTGCATGTTCTGTTGGTAAATCTCACAGGTTACATTCCCCTTTGTCCAACACAACTTATCATTCACCCCTGGAATTAGTGTACAGTGATTTGTGGGGACCTTCTCCAATGACCTCCTTTGGTGGTTTTCGTTATTATCTTTCATTTGTTGATGCGTACTCACGGTTCACATGGCTATATCTTCTTAAATCTAAAGATGAAACCTTCACCATTTTCAAACAATTCAAATCTATGGTTGAGTTACAGTTTAACACCACTCTTAAAGTTCTGCAAACCGATTGGGGTGGAGAATTTAGACCTCTTACTAAATATCTTACAGATCTAGGTGTTATTCATAGACTTACCTGCCCTCACACACATCATCAAAATGGTGTTATTGAGCGAAAACATCGCCACATTGTAGAGTTGGGTCTCACTTTGCTCAGTCATGCATCTTTGCCTCTTGACTTTTGGGATCATGCCTTTGTTACTGCTGTTTATCTTATTAATCGGTTGCCAACAGCATCGTTGAATTTTTCAGTTCCCTTTACTATTCTGTTTGGTCAACCTCCCACATATCAACACCTCAAAGCCTTTGGCTGTGCTTGTTTTCCCTTTCTCCGACCTTACAATTCTCATAAATTAGACTTTAGGTCCCATGAATGCCTTTTTCTAGGTTATTCTACACATCACAAAGGCTATAAATGCTTGTCTCCTACTGGCAGGATTTATATTTCAAAGGATGTGATTTTCAATGAAACTAGTTTTCCTTATTCCACTTTGTTTCCTAAAACCACCACAAACCCTTCTCCAACACCATCTACCTCTATCCCCGCTCATATACCTACTATTTTTTCCTCTCCACCTCATCCTACACAATCTAACTCACCTTCTCCTTCAGCCTCTGCCACTCATATACCCTCACCCGAGGTCTCTGTACCTGACATATCGTCCCCTCCAGTCACTGTACACAATTCCACTCATTCTCAGCCTTCTGTCTCTATTCCTCCAGTAGCTGTAACAATTCCTTCACCAGCTGTTCCTACTGTCTCATCCTCCTTCTCTGAGTCAGGACAGTTTTATCCCATCCCTGTCAATACACACTCAATGCAAACCAGGTCTAAATCTGGTATAGTGCAGACCCGACTACATCCCTCACTGTTTCTTGCTCACTCTGAGCCCAAAACAGTTAAGCAAGCATTACAAGATCCTCATTGGTATGCTGCTATGCAAGATGAATATACTGCATTAATTAAAAATAATACATGGACTCTTGTGCCTCTTCCTCCTAATCGGCAGGCTATAGGTTGTAAATGGGTATTCAGAGTTAAAGAGAATGCTGATGGCTCAATCAACAAGTTCAAGGCTAGACTAGTAGCCAAGGGCTTTCATCAAATACAGGGCTTTGATTTTAATGAAACCTTCTCACCAGTAATTAAACCTATTACAATTAGGTTAATTCTTACTTTAGCTCTCAGCCAGCATTGGCCTCTACTCCAGCTAGATGTCAACAATGCTTTTCTCAATGGCTTACTTGATGAGACTGTTTATATGCAACAACCGCCTGGTTTTCAGTCTCAAGATAAATCACTAGTCTGCAAACTCAATAAAGCACTGTATGGACTCAAACAAGCCCCAAGACAATGGTTTGAGAAGCTTCAAGGCACTTTGCTACAAACTGGTTTTCAGCCAAGCAAATGTGATCCTTCTTTCTTTACATATCGGAAAAACAGGGATGTTGTTTATCTCTTAGTCTATGTTGATGATATTATCATCACTGGCAGCTCCTCCACTCTGGTACGCTCTCTTGTTGGCCATCTCAGTTCAGTTTTTGCTCTTAAACAACTTGGGCAGCTTGATTACTTTCTTGGTATTGAAGTCCATCATACTTCCACTAGTTCTATTGTCTTGACCCAAAGCAAATACATTCGAGACCTTATGCACAAAACAAATATGGCTGAAGCAAAGTCTATTTCCTCTCCTATGGTGTCTAATTTGAAGTTGTCTAAAACTGGTGATGATCTTCTGCAAGATCCTACTCTATATCGGTCTGTGGTTGGTGCCCTTCAATATGCAACTATCACTCGACCAGAAATAAGTTTCGCTGTTAATAAGGTTTGTCAATTCATGGCCAGACCGCTTGAAACTCATTGGACTGCAGTTAAACGGATTCTCAGATATCTCAAAGGCACTCTTCACTATGGTCTAAGACTCCTTCCAGCACCCCTTCATCAGCCCTTAAGTCTGCATGCTTACTGTGATGCTGACTGGGCTGCTGATCCAGACGATAGACGTTCCACTTCAGGTTCAGCCATTTTTCTAGGACCAAACCTTATCTCCTGGTGGTCCAGAAAGCAACAGGTTGTAGCAAGGTCCAGCACTGAAGCAGAATACCGAAGCCTTGCTCTTACCACTGCTGACATTCTCTGGCTGCAAACCTTACTCACAGAGCTTGGTGTTCCTATATTGAGACCTACTATCTACTGTGATAATCAGAGTGCTGTGGCACTAGCACATAATCCTGTGCTGCATGCCAGAACAAAGCATATTGAGATTGACCTATTCTTTGTCCGAGAAAAGGTTCTCAGCAAACAATTATCTGTTCAACATATTCCTGCCCAGTATCAGTGGGCTGACATACTTACTAAACCTCTCTCTCCTATCAGGTTTCAGTTTCTAAGAGACAAACTCAAAGTGTGTGATCTGAATTCTTCTGCTCACCCACCTTGAGTTTGTGGGGGGGTGTGTGAGTATTGTACTCGGTTAGTTAAAAAGAAGTTAGTTAACCAGCTGCCAAGTGACAGCTGGCGCTATCTGTTAGAATAGCTTACTGTGCAAGTTTATATGTTAGAGTAGCTTACTGTGCAAGTCTCTCTGCACATGTATATAAGCATACCTTGTATCAGAAATAAGTAAGAAATGAATAATACTTTTCAGTTTTCTCAGATCTACTTTCTCTCTCTTTTTACTTCTCTCTGTTATTTCAATAGTATGTATATGTAAAAGATATATAAAATTAATTATGAATATTGATATATATTTAAATAATTTTATATTTACACATATTTTATATCGTTTTATTTTATATAAACATTTTTTTATAACACTATTATCTTTATAAAGATATTTGCATTTATATATAATTTAAACATATACATAATTTTAATAAAAAATATTAATGATAACAAAATTTATAATATATTTTGTAATTATTAATTTTTATTTAAAAATGTATTTTCATCATAAAGAAGATAAATGTCTAATGTTAATTATTAAAAAAAAAGATTTGTGGGCAATTGAACTTATAGATCAATAGATTATAATAAAAATATTAATGATCAATACAAAAATAAGATAATGCATATAATGATATTTTAATCATATTTTATTTAGGCTAATAACTGAGAGACTGTAAATTTTTTTTTTGTAATTTCAAGTAGGCATGACAAAGAATCCCAAATCCGTGCGTACCGACTTGAATCCGACTCGACCTTGATGGGAATACCCACTTTGATTGGGTATAGATAGGGTATAGATATTATCTGAATTTTTTTAATGGAGATGGGTGGATATCTAACTATTTAATTTAATTTAAATTATTCATTTTAATGACATGATTATAATATTGTAATAAAATAATGGTAAAGATTGATCTACTAAAATAAATCTTGCAATATTTTTAAATTTAATTTTACTTTAAATTTGAAACAAAATATGTAATAGTGTTATTTATTAATTTGAACCAAAATATATATTTGCATTACAAAATTATGAAATAAAAATAAATCTAATTGCAAGATTTGAATAAGAATATAATTGTGTTATCAATTTTAATTTTTAAGTTATAAAAATTATATTGATTAGAATTACCTTAATTAATATAATTATGTATTTTTTATTTTTAAATTATAAAAATTATATTGATTAGAATTACCTTAATTAATATAATTATGTATTTTTTATGAATTAAAAATGAAAAAAACTATTTGTATTTCAAGTAGAAATTTTTTTCAAGATGTATATGTCTAAAATGAATATTGCAAGATTTTTAAATTTAAATTTATATTTAATAATTTAAATTTGAATTAAAATATATATTATTGATATTAATTAATTTGAATTAGAATATATAATTGTATTATCAATTAAAATGTTTAAATTGTGAATGATTAATTAAATAATCACCTTAATTACTATAATTGATGTATTTTTATTAATTAAAAATACAAAAAAAATAGGCGTGTGTGCTTAATATTTATAATAATAGTAAAATAATAGTTTATATTTTAAAATGGAGATTTGGATTTAAATTAGTGTTATCAATTAATATGAATTAAATAATTTAAAATTTCAAATAATAAATATCTTAAAATATTGATCACGTTCAAACTTAAATATGAATATGAATTTAAATTAGTATTATCAATTAATATGAATTAAATAATTTAAAATTTTAAATCATAAATATCTTAAAATATTGATAATGTTCAAATTTTATTATCATCTATACATGTATATATAGATATTGTTTAAATTATCAATTATATAAACGCTATTATATAAATTGTTCAAATCATAGATATTTCGTTTTAATTTGTTTTCTTAAGAATCCAAACGCTGTTATAGAAAATCTTACGCTGGAATGACTTGGAAACTTCTGACGAAATGAAAATTAAAAAATTAACCTCCAACAAATCTACTTTATGTCCTATCCTTTGTTTTGTTATGTTTTAATTTTGCTATTAAAATTTCTCTGTATTTGTGGCAGGTTGTGTTTTACAAAAGAATCAGTAGGGTTTTCTTTGTGGGCTCAATTCCAAAGGCTCCCTCTGGAAAGATCTTGCGGAAAAACCTTAGGGCAAGGTATTGAGGCCCACCCGTGTTGTGCATATTATGGGGGCCAATACAGCTGAGTCATTTTTTAAACTAAAAGACCCAAAAACCCTGTTTTTGTGGTGATATTCTATTCTTTTGTTTGGAGCCCAAACGTTCAAATAAAGCATACAGCTTCAGTGGAATATATCGATGTAGATGTGTGTAGAGCAAGTTATAGCTTGATGAGAACAAAGTTAATGAGTTGAAATATAAAAAGCGTAAATTATTATTTGAGTTAAAGATCGAAAAGGTTTTCATTTTATTTTTGGGTAAGATTGGTGATTAACATACGCTTGTGGTTTAAATGACAAGAATAGAACATTTGTTTTTCTTAATTAACATTTTTAGGTTAAGTGTTATAAATGGAATAATAAATGTTAGGATAACTTTACCCTTTAAATAAGTTAAAATGACTCGACTCAAATAAAAAAGAAAGAAACTCAATTAATCAATAGGTTAAGGCAATCAATTGGAAATTGACCAAAAAGACACGTTATCAAATCTTAAAACTTTTAGAATATAACATCAATGGAGAGAAGCTTCGCAAAAACTTTTAGAATATATATATATGAGTTATCACATTGGCACTGTAGCTAAAATCCCGATCCTACTCAATGGTGCGATTTTACGACCTACAATGGCCTCTTCGTGTTGTCCGATTTACAATAACTTATGTACATTGTTCAACCAATTGAATTAAATTCATTTGATATATGAAAATGATTGTGCATATATCATATATGATTAAATTAAAATAATTCTTAAATAAAAGCAAAATAAAAATTGAGTTTAATAGTTGTGCATTGATATTAAAACAATTTTACACTGTCATCAAATTACAAATCATCATGGATATGACCTTTAAAGAAGTTATTATAAAAGTTAACAAACTTATCATATATGATGAGTTGTGATTAGATAATAGTGTAAAACTGTTTTACATTATCAATACATAACCTATTTTTTATCAAAATTTAAGTATATGAAAAATAAATATAATTAAGGTTTTTTTTAATCTAATATACATTATTTTAAAATTTACATGTATATAATATATACAAAATATAACGAGAGACCATGTTTGAATATGATATACAATACGGAAGATAAATCTTATGGCTTATGTTTAATTTCATAATTTTTTTTTTTGTGAACGATATTTCATGTTTTTTCATGGTCATTGATATTTCATTAGTTAATAACACGTCTCCTATATTCATTGGGCTTCCAGTCTAGGCATGGCCCATGTTTAAATTTGTAAGCCCGTTCTAGAGCTTCGGATAATGTTTGCCCACCTTCAATACAATAAAAAAATACACATGTGACGAAAGAAGTGACGCTAGTGTGACAATAAGATTGAAATGGACGATCCCAAAACGGTAGTAGGTGGATTTGGAATCGACAAAAATGGCTACTGACGGTAACAGTTACTGTGTGTTTGATTTTATTTATTTATTTTATGATAAAATAGGTTATATATTATAAAATAATTTTACACTATCATCTAAATTTATTAATTTTTTAATAAATATCTTAAAAATTTATGTTAATAATAATCTTTTTATTAATTAACAGTATAAATTTTTTTACACTAATAATATATGTTCATTGTAGTCTTCTTTTATATTATCAAGGATAAAATATGTTTTTCATTTATCTAAAATTTTAAAAGTTCGCTTTTTAATCACTCTAGCATTTTTATCCATTTTCAGTCTTCTTAATTTTGAAATGTCATTTTTTTCATCTCAAGGACTATCTAAACAATTTTGGTTTAATTGCATTTTTTATCCCTAATTTTTTATTTTTTGATAAATTTTACTTCCAACAAATTAATTTCGCACATTTTACTTCTAACTTTTCAAAAAAATTACAAATTTTACCTTCTACTGACATAAGCATAAACTGTGGTGGTAAAATTTACCAAAAAATAAAAAATTAGGGGTAAAATTCACCAAAAATTGAAAAAATTAGGGGTAAAATTAGTCAAAAAGTAAAAAATTGGGGAAAAAAGTACAACTATTTTAACATGTTACGTCAACAAAATGGTGAAAGGTAAAATTTGTAAGTTTTTTAAAAAGTTAGGGGTAAAATGCGCCAAATTAATTTGTTAGAAGTAAAATTCGCTAAAAAATAAAAAGTTGGGGATAAAAATTACAATTAAGTCCACAATTTTTCATGTTTTTATAAAATGTTATCTAAAATACTTTGAGAATAAGTTGTGCATTTCAAATTTAGAGGGACAAAAATTAGACATTTTAAAATTACAAGATTAAAAATGAACATTTTTAAAAAAAAAAAGATACTAAAAGTGACCTTTTTAAATTTTAGAGACACCAAAACATGTTTTTACCACTTTAGCCAAAAAGTTTTTCTAACGTGATCATTGTCCCTCCAAAACAATCTTAACCAGTGCATGCGAATACTATTTGGTTTGATTTAATACAATTGGCTGTTTCACGGGAAAAACGTTGGATGAGTCAACATCAACAGGCATAGGTTTGGTGAGAGAGGGATAGACAAAGGATATTGTTTTTTTTTTTTATATAATAATAAAAACCAATAGCATATTTTGTAAGAAGAGAGAAAGATAAATAAAATAAAGGTTTAAATATCTTTTCATTCCTGGTAATTTAGAGTTTTTATATTTTTCATTCTTGTAATTTTTTGTTTGTTTTAATAATTATAAATTATGTTTGTTTTATTTTTCGTCCTTAAAGCGATTTAGATAACGTTTTTTTTTTTACAGTTTAAAATATTTTTTTTTATTATTCAAAGCGTTATCTAAACAGCTTTAATGATGAAAAATAAAATAAACATAATTTGCAATGATTGAAATCATTTTTTTTTTTTGCAATGACGAAAAATAAAAAAACACTCAATTACAAGGATTAAAAAGATATTTAAGCCTAAAATAAAATTAAATAAATACTATAATGAAAAGAAATAAAAATAAATTATAAAATATTATTAAAAATTATTAGAAATGTAACATTGTTCGTAGATAAATGATCCGTGTTAGTCATTTCAATACTAACTTGTTTAATAATTTTTTTTTGTAATTTAATGATAAATTTTTTATTATTAAGTTAAAAAAACAAATGAATACTTTAAATTATCAAATATAATTTAATTATATTTATTTGTAAAAATTATAAGGTTTTTATAAAGAGTATCCTAATAAGAATATTAGTTAAAAAAATTAAAAAATAGAAAGAATTTATTGAAAACCATGATGAGTTCTATTAAAATTTAACGTAGATAGGAATGTACTAGTAATACTTTTCCATATTTTTTTTTATTTTTTATTCCTCAAACAATGTTTTAAAGACATTTATTAGCATTTTTCTACACCTTTTTTTTTCTTTTCATTTGTCCATTTTTGAGAAAAAAAAAAGATATTTATCGCAAACTTTAAAATAATATTAATTGTTTTTTCAATTATGTTCTTTACACACCTATCATAAATTTGAAAGAAAAAAAATAGTGGAGGTCATATTAGAAAGTTAAAAACAATTTTAATATAAGTAAAAATATTAATGAAATTCCTTAATTTATGTATTATACTCTTAAATAGGCAAATGTAAATAAATCTTTTGACAGTGATGGATAATTATAAAAATGTCTTCTAGTGATGTTTTAGATGTTTTCTTGTGATATGGAAAGTTGAAAACCCCCAATAATTTACAATTTTAAATTATTAAATTATAATATTGAGAAAAGTAAAAATAATATATAAATTAAAAAGATTAAAAATTTAAAATAAACAAAATTTTAAAATACTTGGAGAGTTTATAAAAAAAATCATCAAATAACGTTAACGTTGAGGCAATGTTTCGCAGAGAAAATGAAAGTACAGCAAAAGATATCAATCAAATTATGAAAATTCATACTTTTATAAGAATAAATAACTTGGATATGAGGCACCCTATTGTGTTTCTTTGATTATCAGAAATGAAATAAGTTGAAGTATTGCAGTAAAAAAAAAAAAAAACTTAGATATACACTTTTTCTTTTTTATAGAATGACAACAATAAAGTTAAAACTTAATACTTCACGTAAATTATCTAAACTTTTAGTACCAAATAATAAATAGTTTAATTTATATTAATAAAATTTTAAAATTTGAGTATTATAAATTAAAAAAGTTTTGCTGACTTAAAATGATATACTTAATGAGATTTGCTGATGTGTACGGTATACCCATTTGATTTTCAAAGAAGTAAAATTAGCAAATTATACATTGAGTTTTTATTTTTGAGTATTAAGTGTAAATTTTTCATATTTTTTCTTTAGCTTTGTGACATCGACTTGTAATAATTTATGTATCTCACGTTCAAATGAGACACAGTGAATCATTTAAGATATTATTAATTACAGATAATTACAAATTTTACTAAAAATATAAATAATTAATGTTATTTAAATGAAAATAGTAAATAGGAAAATATTAAATAAAGTAGAAATTAATTCTTATAGGAATTGTTATTAGTATTATAACTTCCGGTTGTGAGAAGACCTTTAATCCATTCTCCGGATCCAAAAAATTATTGTTATTATAAGATAATTAAACAAATAGAAAATTTTATGTAGAGTTATTTATTTATTTTAATCAAGACACGTAGAAAATAATGGTATGTATGATAATAATATAAATTATGTTAATCTAGCTTCGTAAAAAGGTTAATTTATAATATATACTTCAAAGATGTATAAAAATAAATGAATAACTGAGTTTTTTAAAATAGTAAAACAATAATGTATCATAAAAAATAATATATTATTTTTTGTTAAATTTATAATAAAATATTTTTATATAATAAAGTTTTTATTTTTACTCGTATATGTTACATTAAAATTGGATAAATAATAATAATAATAATAATAATAATAATAATAATAGTAAGTAAAGTACACCTCATATTATAATCACTCTTAATCTTATACTAATTAATTGTTAAAAAAACTTCTTTTACTATATTTATTTAATTTACTGGCTACTAATCTTTTGACTGTATAATTTTTTTTTTTTATGCAAAACATATTGAATGTCGGTATATATATGATATTAGCAATAAGAGAAATGCTAGTGACACTCCCTCTCTGACACTCTCTTTTAAACATTTTTTTTTGTGATTGGTTAAAATTTATTAAAAATCGCCAATTTTAGTGGGTCTCACATATCATTTAAGGATTATCTATCTTGATTTAGCTGTAGAAGCCACCAAATTTGGTGATTTACAATAAATTTCAATCAATCATAGAAAGTATCTAAAAGAGAGTGTCAAAGTGAATGTCACTAGCACTCCTCTTAGTAATAATTACAACTTAATAATTTTTGAAACACTGTCAAACTTATACACTATAAATAATTATTGTACATGTGATAAATGAAGTAATAATTACGTATTAATATTGTCAATTTTAAAAGTTAAAATTCATAAATATAATAAATGAACGCACAAATTCAAATACTTATTAATAACAACATTAAAATCCATTATTATTCTCCCAATACTTAATAATAAATGTGCATTTAAAACTCACTTTCCATTGAATGTCCCACATGATTCATTAAATAAACAAAATAGAATAACTACTCAATCCATCTCTGTTTATAAGATCATTTTCAGAAAACTGTATGTCCCTTTTTATAAGACCATTTTTTTAATTTATAGATGCATTAATAATTTTTTTCCTAAAATACTTTTAATTAATTATTCTTTTTCCAAACACTAATTAATTAGATGATAAACAATTAAGTGAAGAGATATGATTAATTTCATAAAAGTTAAGAGTACTTTTAAAAGAATAGTAACTATTTTTCTTAAGGGATGTAAATTAATTAAAAAAGTGTTATAAATAAAGACAGAGGGAGTAAAAAGTAATTATCTAAAATGTCTTTATTTTAAAAAGGAAAAAACACTCCAAAACTATAAAAGTTTTGCTTGCTTAGAAGTTATGATATACATTTGTTGATGTGTACAATATGCGCATTTGATTCTGAAAGAAGTAAATTAGCAAATTATACATTAAGCGAGTTTATATTTTTGAGTATTAAGTATATTTAAAGATAACCAAAATTATAACACAATAAAATACTTCTTTTAAAAAATAAGTAACTATATATTTACAAATCTCATAAAGATTTATTAATGTATATCTACTTATTTTATTTTTTTTTAGAAAAAATACATTAACAAGTTATATCATAAATATAATTTAAGCTAATCGTGACTATAACTTACTAACATCCTCGTTCCAAGAAAAAAAAAACCCAGAATGTAGGTTGACAAATCCTATACCTAATATATGTCGGATTAATCAAAGTTAAATGTGATAATTACTTAATTAGATTAATACGATTTAAAGAATAAATATATACGAAATTCATCATTGAAAAAATAAATAAAATTCAAATACAATAGTATAAATATCTTTAGTCTTTCTACCTAAACTGCGTTAATATTTTCTCCGTAGAAAAGAAAAACCAAAAACATCCATACAACAAACACTTCCATTCAAACGTGTCAGGCAGTCCCTGTCTCACCAACTCTTGATGTAACCACAAGCCTCTCACACACACTCATATATATATATATGCATACATGCTGGCACCACCTTCAAGCAAACTCGCAAATCTTCCTACTCCAACAAAAATGGCACCTCCACCACAAGAATTCATCTTCCGGTCCCCACTCCCCGACATTCCCATCCCCACACACCTCCCATTGTACTCTTACTGCTTCCAAAACTTGTCACAGTTCCAAAACCGTCCATGCCTCATCGACGGCGACACCGGCGAGACCCTCACCTACGCCGACGTCGATCTCGCCGCTCGCCGCATCGCCGCCGGCCTCCACAAAATCGGCATCCGCCAGGGTGACGTCGTCATGCTCGTCCTCCGCAACTGCCCCCAGTTCGCCCTAGCCTTCCTCGGCGCCTCCCGCCGCGGCGCCGTCGTCACCACCGCCAACCCCTTCTACACTCCGACGGAGCTCGCAAAACAGGCCACGGCGACAAAAGCCAGGCTCGTCATAACGCAATCCGCGTACGTTGAAAAAATCAAGAGCTTCGCGGAGAGCAACGATGTCATGGTCATGTGCATTGATGATTATGCTTCGGAAAACGACGACGTTTTGCATTTCTCAACGCTCACTAACGCCGATGAAACGGAAGCCCCTGCCGTTAAGATTGACCCGGACGACCTCGTTGCGCTTCCGTTTTCTTCTGGCACGTCGGGGCTCCCGAAGGGCGTTATGTTATCGCATAAAAACTTGGTCACCACGATAGCGCAGTTAGTTGACGGCGAAAACCCGCACCAGTACACGCACAGCGAGGATGTGTTACTCTGTGTGCTGCCTATGTTTCATATCTATGCGCTCAATTCTATTTTGCTCTGCGGGATTCGATCCGGTGCGGCTGTGCTTATTGTGCAGAAGTTTGAGATCACCACACTGTTGGAGCTCATCGAGAAGTACAAGGTTACCGTTGCGTCGTTTGTGCCGCCCATCGTTTTGGCGTTGGTTAAGAGCGGAGAGGCTCACCGATACGACCTGTCGTCTATTCGAGCTGTTGTCACCGGCGCGGCACCGTTGGGAGGGGAACTCCAAGATGCCATCAAGGCTAGGCTACCACACGCTACTTTTGGACAGGTTTAATTTCCATTACTTGAAAAAAAAAAAATTAATTATTTGATAAAAAGGATATTTTCATTTTTCAAGATTGAACTTCTAATTTTACAAAGTGACGTGAGAAAATCTGATTGTTTAATAGCAAGTGAGATTTTGGCGACGTAAGCTAGCTACAGTAACACTTGCAGTTTCTTCACACGCTTCTTCATGATAATAACTTCAAAGCACTTTAATTTCTATTCATAATACTACTACTTTTTTGTACAAATTTCATTTTTTTTGGATAACATTTACAGGCGTGTGAATCTTCTGTACGAGAAAATAAACTAACGATTATAAATTAATTAAAATAAATCTAAACACACCGCATTTATACTTTGATACGGAAATAAATTCTTTATGCAAAATGCCATTATTAATGTAACTTTAGTTGATCGTATATGCTTTAGGTTTATTCGTCCGAGCTTTTAAAAAAATAATTAGAGATTTTATGAAAAAGAAAATTATTTTTTATTTGATTATAATTATAAAAAAATATTAGTTTTAAAAAGTAGTTACAAGTAAAAATTTTAGACCCTAAAATAGTATAATTTAAAACTTTTTAAGCTAATGAGGAATCTTGTATTTTAACTTTTTAATAGAAAAAACATAGAAACTTATCAGCGTCGTGTTGTCGTAATCATCATGTCATATTATTATTGTTACTATTATTATCACGTTTAAATGAAACCATATATAGTTATATGAAAACAAAATTTGTCTGCTGTGATTTAAGGAAAAGAAAATGAGATAGCTTATAATTAATTTTGACGTACAGGGATATGGGATGACAGAAGCAGGACCACTTACCATTAGCATGGCATTTGCAAAAGAACCCTCTAAGATAAAATCAGGTGCATGCGGAACTGTTGTGAGAAACGCCGAATTGAAAATCGTGGATACAGAAACGGGTGCTTCACTTCCAAGAAACAAACCCGGTGAAATTTGCATAAGAGGCACAAAGGTTATGAAAGGTATACTATCGTATACATGTTTATTGCATACATTTATTCTATGACTTATATACCTCGTTCTGTGACTCTTTAACGCATATCCTAAACATCACAGAACAATATGGTGCTGTGGTGTCTCATAGTTATGTTTAGCCTTAATATGATAGATTTCTAATTTGACCATTTTTTATTTTCCTTTTTTTTTTTTTTTGCATGGTTAACTACTTACGGCTTGAGATTGACATTTATGCAAGAAATATTCAAATAAATAATTATAAACAAGAAATATACAAGAGGAAAAACAGCATGAATTAAGAAAATAGGTTATATACATAGCGTAAAGTCATTAAATTCATAGGAATTTATGTAATTTATCCTTTTCTTCACCCGTATTTAGTGATGATGTACGCTATCATATAAACAGAGAGAAATATTAGTTATAATAATTAAGTGAAATAGTTCTTTCATCGACGGGTCAAAAGGTCTTCTTTGATACGTATTAGGTTTAAACATCTAATTAATCAATTGTCATTTTCGTATTTGGATATCTCTGTAGGAGAGCACTCTTTTAGTTTTTTATTCACAAGAAATCTGGTAATTGATATATAATGTTAAAATTTATGTTAGTCTTTATAAAGTATATTGATTATATTAGTCTTAACTCTTAAGTATTTTAATTTGTATTAACTTTTTAAAAATTTAAAATAATATGATTAATATTTGTATTTATAGTTCCTAAAATCAAGTGAAGTTATATATATATATATATATATATATATATATATATATATATATATATATATATATATATGAGGAGAGATCTACTTGTAACTCTAAGAGAGCTACTCCTTATCTAATGGTACACCTAACATCACCGTTCATTTTCTTGAAATCCAATTGTTAGGATTAACTACTTATTATAACCATTGGATTTCAAGAAGAAGATGGTAAGGATAAAGAGTAAGTCTCTTATACTTACTTTTGGAGTAAGTGAATCCTTTTCTATATATATATATATATATATAAATAAAAGATATTGATTATTTTTTATTTTTGTTTTTAAAAATCTAAGTGGAGTTGTTGTGATGAATTGTGAGCTCGGTGGAGCAGAAGACTGAGTGGATTTGGTTGCTTTAGTTTAGACTTTAGAGCACTATTAATATCATATTTATATTTATATGGCGTTCTAGGATGTGGTGGGGACGGTAAATATGTGTGCTACACTAATTCAAAGTGTGAACTCCATAAAAGTTCAGCGCCCCAAACGTGTGAAGCAGCTTTATTCAGCCACCAAACCTCGACAATGATTTTAGAGAGGGTTAATTAATTATTATGTGTATGATATATAAATAAACGAGTTTAATTTATTTTGAATTATATTACAACAATTTTTCAAGTTTAAAAGTTAAATTATTTTGTAATAAAAAAAGTTAAATTATTTTCAAAAAATTATTTGTTATACTTAGTTTAAGATATATACGTGTTTTTTAATTTTCAATTTTATATGTTCAAAATTAAAATAAAGTGTTGAATAAAATCTTAAAGAAGTGTGATTTTATTCTTATATAAATAAAAAGTATTGTGCGTGCGCACTAGCAAGTACCAATAAGTAACAGTCACATGCGCATGATTATTCTGGTTTCCTCCACTCCGTTAAAAAGGAGGTATGTCGTATATGTGATACTGTGATCATATACTATCATATTTATATCAATT
The DNA here is from genome assembly GCA_026413185.1 of Pueraria montana var. lobata. Lineage (NCBI taxonomy): Eukaryota > Viridiplantae > Streptophyta > Magnoliopsida > Fabales > Fabaceae > Pueraria > Pueraria montana. The sequence continues at coordinate 66,663,689 of CM048649.1, read as the reverse complement.
GCTAACATTCTATAATAATAATAAAAAAAGATGTGGCAGCACTTGCATGCTTATATTTTCAATAGACGTGTTGATATGTCTCTCATGTTTTAAGTTTTTTTTTTTTCATATTATATGTATAAAATATTTTGCTGATAACTTATTCTGATTCGAAGTAAATTAATTTTCTGAATTGAAGCTTTGATAACTCATTTTGTTTTAAAGCTAGTAAATTGTCTGTGTTGAAGCGAAGTTTTGAAAATTAAATTTGGGAAATATCTAAGTGTATGTTTGGATTAAAATTTGTGAACTTAAATTCTGGTTAAACTTAAGGTTTATAAATTGAGTTTTCAAAAACATCCCAAATCTTGCTTCTTTAAAATTGAATTTTCAGATAAAATTTTACTTATTCAATTCATCTTATATTGTTTTAAAATTCTTAATTTCCTTTAATTTTATCCTGGTTAACGGTTGTTGAAACTTGTATGGCTTGTAATAATAAAGAAAATACCCACCAAAATGGAATAATTACTGTACACCAACACCAAATGTGTAAATAAATTCAACGCCAAATGCCAAAATGCCAAAACACTTGTGCGAAGTTGGGTAAACATATACTCCTTGTGTAGCGGTTCAACATGGAATCTTGAAGGCGTTGATATAAAAGTAATTCCCCAAACAGTTGGTAGGTGAGAAAACTTGTAAGTGAAAGTTGAAATGGAAAGTCTGCCAGCTTTATTTGGAAGTCTCTCTAGTCGTATTCCCTCACCAATCGACGAAGTCCACATCCTCACCTAACTTATTTTTCCTGTTTCTCCCACAATGACGACATTACGTGGTCCAAGTACAAAATTAATTAATCATTTAGGACGTATAAGCCACTCATTATGCTTCACAGCTACCATGAGTTACATCATTTTGGCATGAAAATAGATACTATTATAAAGTAGGTGATCAGCGAGCACCTGTTTATTACCGGACTATAAAATGTGTAATTGATTTAAAAAATAAATGTAAAACTCTATAAACCAATTTAATTAGCCCAAGTCTTGTCAAAGGTAATATGTTACAAAAAATACCATTACACTTTCTTGATAATATGAAAAATTATTTTTCCTTTTTACCTAGAGGATGATATATATGTTCAATTTGTGGTTGGTCAGGATATCTAAATGACCCAGAGGCTACAGAGAGAACTATAGACAAAGATGGATGGCTACACACAGGAGATATTGGTTTCATCGATGATGATGATGAACTCTTCATTGTTGATCGGTTAAAGGAATTAATCAAATACAAAGGATTCCAAGTAGCTCCTGCTGAGCTCGAAGCATTGTTGATTGCCCACCCAAACATTTCTGATGCTGCCGTTGTAGGGTAAGTTGGTTACCTAATATCTTTCAAAGCCTAACAACTTTCTATAAAAAAAAAAGCCCAACAACTTTCCATTTTTATTTCTGACTTTTATGTTTGTTTAATTGTCTCATTATAGATATTTTCAGTAAATTTTTGTTAGGAAAAAAACTCTCCTATGAAAAAAGGTCCAACAACCTTCATTTTTTTTTTCCTGACTTTTATGTATGTAGCCCAATAACCTTCATATTTGTCAATAAAAAAGGCCCAACAACCTTACTTGTTTAATTGTCTCATTATAAATATTTTCAGTAAATTTTTGGGAGGAAAAAAACTGTCCTCTATCCTCTTATACATACATATACATAGTTAATACTAATATCATCGGTGTTGGTTTCAGCATGAAAGATGAAGCTGCAGGAGAAATTCCAGTTGCATTTGTTATAAGGTCAAATGGTTCTGAGAACACCGAGGATGAAATCAAGAAATACATTTCACAACAGGTTCTCTTTACCAACATAATTGATTTCTTTTCTTTTTTATTGGTACACGAGGACTTTAAGGATCAGTTTAATATTTCTATAAAAATTAATATATTTTATTTTATTTTATATTAATGCTCTACAAAAAATAATAGCACGTGTTTTCTTCACGGACCAATGAGCATGTGTTTGTGGCAGGTGGTATTTTACAAGAGAATCGGTAGAGTTTTCTTCACAGACTCTATTCCTAAAGCACCCTCAGGCAAAATTCTGCGAAAGCTATTAACTGCAAGACTTAGCGAAGGTTTGGTGATGGCCAATTAGGTCCGTCTGACAGAAGAAAATCGTGGCTTTTTACTTACCACACCACAGGCCCTTCCTGTTGTGGTTTTTGTTCCTATTTTATATCTCGTTATCAACATATATACAATACAAGTATTGTATGGATTTATTCATGTGTAACTTTTAATGTTGTATATATTGGAGACCAGACTCTGAATTACAGCATGAGCACATTAAAATTCAGCAAGTCGTTGCAATTTGTATACTGAATTAGTACTAAACTAAAACGAATTCATTGTGGAGAAAAAAATTATAACACACCCTATATTTAATTAGTGTAGCCTATATAAGAAAAATTTCCTATTTCGACAACTACTAAAGGTCGTTAGAGAAATTTATGCTTATGGTAATTAATGGTAAAAAACCAAATCATCCAACCGAATCTAAACCGGATTGGATTGGATCATTTTTTTTTTAAAAAGTCATCCAAACCTAATGGAACTACAAGTCCTTTTGATCTTTGGATGGATGGTTTCTTGACTCAAAATCAATCCAAACTGATCCACGAACATCCCTAGATATAAAAGGCTAATAGCAGCCCAAACATAAAATCCCAAGGAAAAGACCGGAGAACAAAGAGAGATAAAAGGTTGAGCAACACATACATACACTATACGATAGTGCGCATGCCAAGCAAGAAGATGTAAAAAGACAAAAGGCTGGGCAACACAGATGTACACTATACGATAGTACGCATGCCAAGCATGAAAATGTAAAACAAAGGAAGACAAAACTAAAAGCAATTCTAGAACTGGAATCAACCATAGCGTGACTTTGATAATAAAACATCATCCCAACTCTTCAGTCAACCGGAGCTTTCAAAAGTATTTCTGAATTTTAATAGGAGAAACTTGTGTTTTATTTTTATAGCCCAACAATATCTAGGGGCCTCATAAAAGACTATAGTCGCTAGGCAAAAGCAGCCCATGGATCATTATTGTAAATTTTAATTTTATAATTAATATACAAAGATAGTCAAAACTAAAAATTATTTAAAAGTCATACGACTGCTTAAAAATATGTAACTTATTATCAATGAAAGATTTATACTTCTCTCAATTTTATATTAAAATAACTGTCTCAGTTAATACATTTCAACACACATTTTGATAACTTGAGCTTCATAGTTTCCCACTATTTATACATTAGTAGTTTTAGACAAATAATTAAAAAAAAAAAATTTGTTCGAATTATAAAGGTCGAGTGTGCACTGTGCAGGGTGCTTGGACCCCTGGTTGTTGCTGAGAATCTCTGGTTTTGCTGGTAACCACATGTAAACATTCTGGGGGCTGTTGCTTCTTGCACCAAAATTTTACTTTCGGCACCCTTTTTTGGCTTTCAAATTGGCCAATCCAAAAGGTAAAATAAAATTTCGGAAAAATGCATGAAGCAATTTTTTGAGTGCCGAACAGTCCATTCCGGCACCGAAGTGGATGGTTCATCAGAGTATACAAACTCCAATGTGTGTAGTGTATGGGGATTGCTATTCTCACCCCTAAAAACCTAAAATTATCCATTTATCCCTCTATCCTAAACCTTTCACCCACCTCTCCCTCTTCCCCCCACCCCCTCACCTTCCCCGCCCACCCACCCCTTCTTCTCACCCCCTTCCCCATTTTTCTCACCACTCTCCCTCACATTGTCTCTCCCTGACCTCTCTCCTTCACAACCTCCCTGACCTCCTATTCTTCTCAGAACCTCTCTCCCTCACCTCTCTCCCCACACCACAACAAGTTCGTCCCTTTCCCCCCCTTTTTTTTCTTCAATTTAACACAATACAACGGAATCGTGATTTCGTTGTGTTGTTTTTCATTAAGTACAACAGAATCGCGATTCCGTTGTGTTGTTTTTCAAGCAACACAACGGAATCGTGATTCTGTTGTACTGTTTGATTTTTTTTTTAATTTTGAATTAGTAAAGTAATTTTTTTTAAAACAAAAATATTTAATTATATTTATATTATATATTTACAGTATTTATTTTTAATATTTAATTTTTAAATTAAAATAATTATTTAATTGTATAATTTTTTTTGAATTAACAAAAATATTAAAATAAAAAATTTATATTTTTAAATGTGTTATATTTACATTGTAAGTTTGTTTATTTAGTTATATAGTATTTGACTTTATTTTTTGTTTATCGAGTTCTAAGTATTTTAGTATATTTTTTGCAGATTTATTATGGCTCGGACAAAATATGTTTCGTACCATCACCGACAGGATCCCTCCACTTTGGAGGAAGATCCTGTTGCAGATGCTGGTCAGCCTGCCCAGGCATCCAGGACAGACTAGCAATGTGTGACAACATCTGCTCGCCGTCGTTAGGCAGAGGATACTCGTGCTGTTGGAGGGGTACATCATGACGAGCCAGAGGCTGCAGAGCATGTAGATGCTGAGGCAGACGTGCCACAACCTAATGCAGAGGTGGCGGAGGTACCACAGCTAGCAGCCGCAGTGATCCCGTTTGCTGACCGGATCATTGGACCGCCATTTCCTGGTGGTCCTGCAATTGATACACTGCTGGGGTCCTACAAGGACCATGTCACTGGACATATTTGGATTGATCAGCCTCGAGAGGAGCTGAAGGTGGTCAGCCACACTAGGAAGTTGATTCCCTACCCTACCCAGCCATAGGTCTGGGCATACGTGGATCAGTCTGGCTTGACAGGCCTTTATCATGAGCGATATATCGCGAATAAAGGCTTCGTCAATGCCTTTATTGAGGGCATCAGGAGACATGCACCTTCCACCTGCTCGTTTGAGAGATGACCATCACTCTGGATGATGTGTCATGTCTACTGCAGTTGCCTATTACAGGCTTGCAGATTACCGGCCCAGCGACCGCCTTTTCGAAGGCAAACATTAGGATGTTACTGAGGACCATGCTAGGCCTGCTGTCTGACGAGGAGGTTGATGCTGCTACGACGACAGGAGCTAGGGTACGTCTCACATGGCTGAGGGAGCTATATGAGGGGTATGTGCAGTCTGGTTCATATGTGTGGGCCGCACTGACGTACTTGTTGCACTTGCTCGGCTGTACCATCTTCGCCGACAAGAGCTCCACACATGTGAACATTTTCTACCTCTACTACCTCAGCGATCTGTCCACCTGCTCCCAGTATGCTTGGGGAATATCTGCATTGGTGTATCTTTACGACCATCTCTCCTATGCGAGCTTACGGGAGAGCAAGCTGTGTGGAGGTTGTATGACATTACTGATGGTAAGAAATTATTTATTTGTTGTTTACATATTTGTTTGTGTAATTTTTAATACAAATGCTAACATAATTTTTTTATTTTATTTTACAGGCATGGGCGTTTGCACATCTGCCATCAATTGGCGGATGGGAGCCTGTCGCTTATGACCCCACGCTTCCCTTTGCTGCCAGATGAAAGATGACCAGGGGTATCGACAAGGCTTGGGGGACCAGGCGGTTGCTGGATATGTTGCAGATGGAGGACGTCGTCTGGTCCCCATATGATGATGGATACAGGGCTGTCGTTGAGAGACCCTTCTTGGAGCAGACATATTATTCTGGCCACATAAGGTGTGGCACAGACATGTGACTCTATCTGCCAGAGAGGGTTTTGAGGCAGTTCGGTTACGTACACGAGATCCCTCCACCACCACCTCATCGTCCTCCATTTGAGACATCCATTCAGACGTGGGCCGAGTGGGAGCAGCATACAGTGCAGCTGGGCGAGCATATGCTAGAGGATGCTCCATGGGCCTGCACCTCCGACTACTTGGCGTGGTATTATGAGCATTCACATCCATATGCGATTCCGCCAGAGGAAGGAGAGGCAGCACGGGGCCCAGTACGTATACTTGACCCTATTCCTCAGCCTCAGCCTGGTGATCCTCTGCCAAAGTTTGTAGATGGTGTAGATTACTCATGCGAGGTAATGTAATGCAAACACTTTTTCCATAATTGTTTACATTTTTTTTATTTGAAATTATTAATTTTAATTTTGGTTTATGTAGGATCGGTACCGGATGATGTCTGCGATTGCAGAGAGGTTGTTGCATACCATAGCCATTCCTGAGGGCACGCATGACCATGAGTTGGTGCAGCGGCTTTTGCGCATAGCACAGGGTGGCTTAGGTGCTGGTGCAGCAGGCAAGGACGCAAGCAGAGGAGGAGGACTGACGGCGGTGGTCGCAGAGGCGATTGATTTATGATGTATTTTTTTATATTTGTATCTAAACTTTTATTTTGTATATACATTTTATTATATAAATGATGTTAATGTTTTCAATTTATTACATTTTTCTTTGTAAACTCTATAAACAACACGCGCGCGCCTGGTAATATAATGAAAGAAGGAACGATTTCTCTATTAAAATCATAGAACAAACAACAATAAAAACAAAAACAACAACAACAATGTGCAACATCATAGCACCAACAAAATATAGGATTTTTGCCAAGTATGTTAACTTGGTATGTTTGTTTTTTGCCAAGTGTTGTTTTTGCCAACTATTTAAAACCAACTATCTATATGAATCCTATAAGATTCATCAACCAATGTGCATTAAATTGGTATATTTATTTTGGCCAAGTCTTTAAAACCTAAATTTATACATTTCAAAAAACATTACTCAATATAAAAAATTAAAAAAAAACTTAGAAAAAATTAGAATAAATTAAAATAAATGTGCAACGGAATCTTGATTCCATTGTACAACGTTGTACAAGGGTATTTTGGGAAATCAAGAAAAAATCACCCACATGGGTGGTGAGAATAGCAAATTGGGGTGTGAGAATAGCAATTCCCGTAGTGTATTTAGGTGTGAGTGTTAAGGGCTTGAGCATTGGGCCCATTTTGAGCTACAGCTCACGGTTTTGTTGGGCCTCTACTGGGTTAAGGATGGTTCAGAACAAAAAGTACTGTTATTAAGTGATTATCTAGGTGATCAGTCATTACTGCTCTATTTTTTTTTCTTAAATAAAAGTAATTACATAATAAACTAAATAAAAGAGGCGCAATCATATGTTAAGAGAAACACAACACAGCTCAATGTCATGTATTAAAGCATTATTCTATTCAGAAAATGCCCAACTTTTTTTTGGGGGAGGGGGTTTACAGTATAACATTCTCTTTATAAATCCTATCTATATTATATTGCAATTGAGTTTCGTATGCTTGCATTCTGGAGCCGCACATAAGTCCGCTTACATTTTTTTTTTATCTATAACAATGGAAGACAAATACTAAGAGTTTATAAAACTTAAACACTTTACTCAACCAACTCAACTAGATTTGTTGTTGCCTGCACAAAAATTACACCGTGAGCCAAAAATACATCATAAATACCAAAAATAAATCACGAAACACCACATATTTCAAAACCGAAAAGTGGTCCGACATGCATATAAATCCAAATAAATTTCCAATATCCACTTCTACTTGAGGGAAGATAGATCAATAAAGTGGCAAGTGTTAAGTGGTAACACCTCATCTTCCAATATCCAACGAGATGACTCTGTCTGTTGTGGTCAACTAGCTTCACTCTTATGTCTGCCACCTATTATTATCTACTTACAAGCCCTATTTCCATCTTCAATTCGACCCGCATATGGGACTCTAGTTTCATCACATGTTAGTCCTTATCTTTTTTTAATTCTATCACAACCACTACCTATATGTCCACCTTACCTAGTCTAATAGCTAAAGCTGTTAGCACAAACAGAAAGATATGGTCCACGACTCCACACTTTTTTCTAATCATTTTGATAGCTAGCTTCTTCCGCTCCTTATAACAAATTTTCCGTATAAGGCCAAAATATAAAGCCTGTTCAAATTATCAAAAACTGAGTGAGGCCAATGGAGACAGATGAATGGCTCCCATATTAGACGTTTAAAAGAGATACGTTTGACATAAAGTTAGTGGTGTAGTTGAGTGTCGACATATATTTGTCCAAACAGCTTTGACACCAAAGTTAAACATTTCAGTGATCGAGGAGGTGGTGTAATTTGAGTTGGGACCAATCTCATTGCGCAAATTCTATAAAATTGTACGAATTTCAATAGTGTAGAAAGCTAAGGAGAAATTATTACTACATGAACATGATCCCAACTAATTTTCACATGATATACAGTTGTGAGGTATTAATTATTTCTTGTAAATTGAAAATTTTGACTACATGTGTTAATTCAAAATTATCTAATAATTTTTCAAAAAGAAGAGGCTTACTGCATTAATCAAGATGAAATTTGAGAAACTTAAGAGATAAGATTAAGATGGTTTATTAGACTGGAAAATCAGAAAACACGTATTTAGATTAAGCTAGCTAGCTACTGTAGTGAGACAACAAATCTTTTCAAACAATGAAAATATTCAGTCAAGTGGCGTAAATAATTTCACTCACTAATTGATTGATCAACAACAAATCTTTTCGTTACTTGTTATGATCAGCTTGTCAAAGTCGAAACTCATCCTTGTACAGTGGTACTGGGGAAGGATGTTTCCTAGTATCTAATCTTCCGGATTGATGTTGTCAATAGCAATGTATTACTAATCAAGTAGGCCATTGATAAAAGATCATTTAAATGAATATGATTATTGTTGGTGTCAATTTTTTTTTAAGTGTTTGAAATATCACTTCGAGATTTGTTAAATTTAATTTGATTTCTCCAAAGGTCATGGTACGTGAAGTCTCAAATTCATTTGAATCATATTGCAAGAATAATGAATATTTATTTCAAGAAGAAATCAATTCGAGATTGAAATCGAAACTAAAAAGCCAAGTTGAAGAGATAAAAATGATCGGGTTTTTAGAAAAGACAATTATTAATAGTTATCAAGTGAGAAATACCAAGACTTATTTGATTCTAGACAATTCAATATGTGTTGTATCAGATTTTTTAACTATTACTTTGTTGAAACACACATTACACAAACACTCTACCTAACCCGTCTCACACATGAATAACTATTGGTTCTAAGAGCCACATATATGTTTTTAAATAAAAGTTTTTACATTTTTGCCAAATTATCTTACTTGTTCGATTTACATTCCTGTTCTTTTTTATTTCCAATTATTTAATTCCATTGTCATTCCTCATTCCTCATTTTTCTTTCTTTTTGTTTTAAGTTTAATTTAATTGCAATTTACTTGTTTTTTTAGAATTACATTTTACCCATTAACTTCAATTGCATCTTTCCTTCTTCTTATTTCTTTCTTTAAATTTCAAATTACTTAACATTCAAGTCATTTACATTCTTAAAAATTAACTTATTTTCTTTTGAATTTCATTGAGTTTTAATTGCATTTCTTCTTTCTTTTTCTTCTTCTTAGAATCTTGCAATTAAGCTTTTTTTTTTTAAATGTTTCCCTCTTAACAATTTTTACAATTGTATCATTGACTAAAATAGAATTGAAATTTGATTTATAGTTCAAACCAATTACTAGTTTCATATTTGTTCAAAGTCACAAGGTTAACATTGTAGTCATATTACACCCTTGATAAATCAAATTCTAATACTCATTTGCACATTAAGGTCTTAATCAGAATATTAAATTGAAATTTTGACTCAATTGTATGTCATTCGATTAAAAGATAAATCCTGTTGGTTTGACAAAAAAGAACCTATTACTGTTTTTTTTATCCTAAAGTCCCAGACTCACTTTATTATTTTAGAATCAAATTGTATAAAGTTATTTTTTTAGGCTAAATTGCAATTTTGATCACCAGAGTTTCCTAAATTCACGATTTTGGTCCCCCTAAAATTTTATTGAAAACATTTGGTCCCCCTAGTATTCAAACCTCACGATTTTGATGGAGCTTTTCAACTTTGAAGAACATAACAATTAAGAAGAGACTATGATTTTTATTTTCTTTTTGCAAATTTCCTCAGGATTACTTTTTGTTACAGCATTTTATTTTTATAAATATGGGAAGTGATAAATTATATACGAAAATCACGCATTTTATTCAATTAAGACGTCAATTAGTCAATTGATGTTAATTATAAGTGTTTTCTTACTATCAATCAATATTCTCTATTAATTAATACTATCTAAAAGATTTTCAATTAAAATCAGCACGGTCAACGTCACATTCTAACGGTCAACGAGACCAACTCAACAGAAATACCAAAATCGTGAATTTCTGAAAGTAGGGGGACCAAATCTCACAATTAGAAATCAGGAGACCAAAATTACAAATTTAGAAAACTAGGAGGATTAAAATTACAATTTAGCCTTTTTTTATTGCAATTGTATAAAGTTATTAAAAATTTGTAGAAGGATATTAAAAAAATTCAAGTTTTATCTCAATTCCTAATATCATAAAGATTGAAACAAATTTCACCCTCAACAATTGTGTAACTTAAATATCGGTTATACAGTTCAATACCTAATAAATATTCAATGCAATTTGTAACCATTTTTATGTTGATAAAAGTTTTAAATTTACATAGATCACACAAAATATTTTATTAAATTTATTATAATAATAATACAATTGTTCAGGATAAAAAAAAAGTTACATGTCTTTGTCGTTTCTTTCCTAGAACAGTTGGATCCTGTTACTTCTACAGAGTCATCCATGTTTGCACAGTTGAGGAATATGATTTGTACCCTTATTGCAAACATGCGGGCTCCGCTTCATGTATACATTTTATCCTTACTGACAGTAATGGAATTATGCGAAAAATATGTTTTCATATGTACCACAATCTAATTAAAGTGGACGGAGGCTAGCGTGCGAAAGACAAATAAGTTTCGTATGGTACGAAAGTTTCTGTAAGTCATCAGTTAGATTTATTGAATTTTTAATCAACAACTAAAATTCATTTTTTTTCTTAACTTTCCCAATTTGACCCTCCATCTCTCCTGTATCACACGACCAAACCTTCACTTCCCCTCTTAGACGGATGCCTCCCACACCGCCGCCGCACCTACCGCAGTGCTCTCCGTCACAGTGCGACCAAACCTTCACTGCCCCTTGCAGACGGATGCCTCCCACTCTCGTTGCGATAAACTCACAGTGCTCCCTTTCCTTGAACGCAAAACACTCATCGACGCTGTCAGTGCTTGCGGCGGCGTTCTGTCTGCCTATTCACGCGCAGATGCGCAACATTCAGGTGCGTTTCATCGTTCGAGATGAAGCCAACACACGCCGCAAATGTGTTCGCACCGCTTTCATGGTTTGAGAGTTCGTGTCGATCTCCTTCACTGTGAAATTGTGTGACCCAATTACAATTGAACCCTCATCCATTCTTACGAAGCTCTTATGTCGCCGCTGGTGGTGTGGGTTTTGGTGGAGATGAATGCGGCGTTGATGGAGACAGCGGAGGTACCGAGGAAGACAGAAGGCGAGGGTAATTTGGGAACGTGAAGAAAAAAAGGAAAAAACGTCATCTGTTCAATCGAAAATAAAAATATCCAACGGCTAACAGAAACTTTCGCACCGTGCAAAACTTGTTTGCCTTTCGCACGCTAGCCTCCGTCGTTAAAGTGTGGCACACTGGACGTGACTTCTTCATTCTTCCTCCCCCTTCCCTCTCGCTTGCATTTTTCAAATTTATTATGTTTAATAACCCTTTTAATTAGATATTGAATTTCACCTATTCAATAGTTGGATGAAAAGTTTTGATTATATGAGTTTAATAGTTATAAAATAATTTTATACTGTCATTCAATTATAAATTATCGTTTATATAAATTTTGTTATAAAAATTAATAAACTTATCATGTATGATGAGTTGTGATTTGATGATTATATAAAATTATTTTATACTGTAAATACATAATTCTTTTACTCTATAAATAACAGTACTTCATCACTATAAATTAGTACTCTAGTTGCACTTTCTACACTCGTGCATCAAACACAACGTCCTTCCTGTGATCCTTCACCTGCGGGGTCTTGTTGGACTAAATTAAGTCTTATATTTCTAACATTTATCACATGGTTTCAGCCACTAGAATCATTAAGCCCAAGCGCATCGCAATTAACATGTATCAGTCTATCATTCTCAGCTTGATCATTTTATATAAGATGTATGTATTATTAATTTTGTTAATGCAATGAGATGCATCTCTGGCTAATCTAAATCATAAAAAAGAATGGAAGAATTAATAGATAGAACGAAGCATCAAAATGAGATAATATAAAAGCCATATATACCTGTGTATAATAAACAACAAAAGACCTCTTTAGACATGTGTATAATAAAACTTGTAAATGCATAAATCTAGGACGGCCCCTAACCGTACATTATTACACTACTGATCATGTAAGCACTTAATAGGATTAAAACACCTATCTTAAAAGGGGGCTTGTATCAGATAACTAATCTCATAATTGGACCTGAAAAAGAATACTATTGGAATCACTAATTTGTTGATTGAAGCATTAATTGAAGATAACTGGATAGGAAGATTATTTTCTTCTTTTTTCGCTTGAACATCCAGATTTATATGTTCCGGTTTCTTTCCAAAATGAACTAGAACAACCAATATCTGTTATGGCCAAGCTAAAGAAAAATATAAATTGAAAGTTTTTGTAGCCTGTAAATCACTAAAACCCGCCTCTTCCCACAACAAAACAGGATACAGCACAATATTTACCATCCTCTACGAGACAAAACTCTAGTCTCCTTAAAAGAGGAGAAAGGTAATTATTTCAAAGTGTCACAATTAAACATTGATTAGGCAAATTTCTAATTAGAGCTGTACCAATAAAAATCTAGTACTTGATAGTCTATGAATGGATCCAATTCAAAATTATGACTTCCCATAGCAAAAGGATTCAAGGGTTTGTCGTCATTAAATGTTGTAGAAGCATTTTGGAGGAGTGGCGGAGGGAAGAAAAGGTTATCTAGATTACCCAAACTTTCATTGAAGCTGAAGTTATGATTCGTATAATTAAGTGTGATTAAGTTTGAAATTGAGGATTAGTTTCATATCTGGTAAAAAAAATCGAAATTTGTGAAAAAACTTCATAGTTTCATTGAGAAATCAAAGTTCTAATTATACTGGTTTAAAAAAAAGCTGATGTTAAGGTTACCTCCATATATGAGTGGATCTTGTTGCTTAGAAATTTTCACATGACACCTCATCAAATAATTATACTGGGGTGTTTATTTCACGGATAATTTTTTTAATCCTGGAAATATTTTTTCCTGGGAATATAACATGGAAATGTTATTCCCGGGTATAATTAAAAAATGTGTTTGGTTAACTATTAAAATATGTTGGTAATATTTTTTATATTCCCAGGCATAATTAAAACATGTGTTTGGTTTAGTTATTTTTTCCGGGAAATATATATTATAATTACTAAAATATCCTTATTGTGTTAAAGATGATTTTTTTAACAAAGTGATACATCACCCATTTTCGCATAGGAGTTACATTCAGATTGCCAATATATAATTAATCTGCCGAAACTACAACTCTACAAACCCATAACACGTAATCAAAAAGCCTATATATATAGTAATGTAACCCCTTCATTTGCATGTAACGTTAATTTCCTAAATTGCCTACCCCAATCAATATATTTATCATAAACTAGAATGAGTGACTCGTGCCATGCACGGGTTAAATATTTTTTATGAATATTTTTATAAAATATTTTAAATATATAAATACTTTCTTAAATTTGTATTAATAAGAATTTTTTACGATTAAAGTATAATATTTTTAATTATTAATTATTGTTGTCCATTATAGATATATAGTTAATTATAGGATAAATTATTCACATGGTTCCTTATTTTTAATTTAGGTTGCAATTTGATTTTTTATTTTTTAAAAGGTGTAAAATGGTCCCTTATTTATTAAAAGTTGCAAAATGGTCCCTTAAATATTTTTTTATAGCATGTTTATCCCAAAAACATTGAAAGAGACATTACTTCAAGGGTAAACATGTTATAAAAAAATTACTTAAGGGACCATTTTGCAACTTTTAATAAATAAGGGACCATTTTGTAACATTTAAAAAATAAAGGACTAAATTGCAACTTAAAATAAAGATAAGAGACCATGTGAATAATTTAACCTTAATTATATATCTCATAGACTATGATTTTTAAAATACAATAAATGTGAGGAATAAAAACTAATTATGTGTTAGGTAAGGTAGTAATTTAAATAATTATGAAATAATATTTCAAACAATCTAAAGTAATTAAGAGTTCTTAGTTACAAAAAATGAAAACAAAATATTTTTATGAAATCACATTTTTAACTATATATTTTTAAATTGAAATCTAAATTCAAGCTGGGCATGTCATGCATGAAATATATTGTGGACAATGCTATAAATATATTAAATTTTTAACATTTGAAAATTTGAATTAGGAATTATGAATTAAAAATTATAAGAATTTTGTGGTACATATAAATCATTATCATAAAGTATAATAATTTTTAGATTATTAATTACTTATCATATTTAAAATAAAACATGAAGGAAAATAAAAATGAGAATTGAAAATATGATTAATATTTGTTATGTATAATATATTATAGTGTTAAATTTTATTTCCTATAATTAGGGATGATAATGGGTAAGGTCTGAGTAGAGTACTATAGTACTCGCCCCCTTACTTGAACTTTAAAAAAAATTCTCATACCCAAACTCATAACCAGACTCATACCCCGTGTGGATAGTAACTTTAATACTCGTGTCATTTTTCATTGGGTTCCTAAATGCACATACTCGTATCTGTTACTCGTACTTTAATTAACATGGAAATTGATAAAATATTTTCATTAATATTTATCAATGCTTTCTTGAAATTTTATTTTTTTTAAAATGTTATAAAGGCTTTATGAAAATTAGGAACAATTGGGGTTAAATTAGTAATAATTTAAAATTTTACTAATTGTAATTATTTAAAAAATTATAAATGTTTTCTTGAAATTTTGTTTTTCTAAAAAATATTATAAATACTTTCTTAAAATTGGAAATAGTTGAGATTAAATAGTTGAATTTAAATTTAATAATTTGAATTATTACAAAAAAATTAACTGATTTTATATATTTTTCCAACAAAATAAGAAATTAACAAAATTGTTAATATTTATACATAAAGTAAGACAAAACTTAGATGCAATTCTATAGGTATTCTATATACTATTCTCTAATAAATTTTATCTCGATAATCTGCATAAGAAAGGTTGTTATTAAAGGTCAACAACACTAAAAGTATATGTGAAATTGTGTCGAAGTTTTGTCCTATAAAAATTATCCTCTCCACAATGTACCTGTGCATTGCATGAGTTCATGCTCTAATTTTTTAAATATATTCTTCACTATCCATTAAAATTTATTACAAATATAAAAATTTGTGAATCCCAATGTAAATATAACAAAATTTCACGTGGTTGAAAAATAATAATTTCAAATTTTACCTTTTCATTACAAAATTAATAATATCAATTTTTAATCTAATTACATATTGTGTGGACTTTTTACATTGTTTTACTGGATCTCATGTTTCCTTTTAACAACATTATTATTTGAAACATAATCCTAGTCATGTTTCCATGGTAATTTGTCAAAAAAAAATGTTTCCATAGTAATAGAAATGATTATTTCATCTTTATATGCAAATATTCTCAATTGTTTTTATTTATTTATTTGTTATTTGATTTCCCTTTTAGTAAGGATCCATGGAGAGAACAAATCCTTTGTCTGCAAATAATTTTACCATTAACACGTAACTTATCAGAATTCAAAATTTCAAATTGTTACCGAAATAATTTTACCATTAACACATAACTTATCATAATTCAAAATTTCTAATTGTTACCAAAATATTTTTATTTCAAATCTAATAATATAATTATTAATCTGGTTGCATATGCTTATGCTGAAAACAAAAGTAATAATTATTAATTAAGATAACTATTCAGTTTTGCGGAACAAAAAGTAATATATCTAATATATTTTTAATTTTTAATATAAAAATAGTAAATCTAAATTTTATTAGTAATATTATAATATCATCATTCATTTTAAAAGAGTCATCATTTTTTACTTATTTAAAAAAAATATTTATAACAGAAAATTAAATTAAATAATTTAAAAGTTTAGTAACAAAATAAATTTATTTTAAAAAAATTAGCTTACTTGTAATACAGTATCTCTATTCAATCAATCAATAACTGAAAAAAAATCAATAAC
Source organism: Pueraria montana var. lobata (assembly GCA_026413185.1). NCBI lineage: Eukaryota > Viridiplantae > Streptophyta > Magnoliopsida > Fabales > Fabaceae > Pueraria > Pueraria montana. The sequence goes on along the minus strand of CM048649.1, from coordinate 66,647,380 downwards.
TATAATTTATATCAATTATGTTTGAAATTAAAAACAATGTGAACCATTTACTTTTATTATGGGTGAGTGATATCAATCTAAACTAATTGTTGAACAAAAAAAATATCCCTAAAACAATATCCCTAATTATCCTTGTTGTGATTTATTTAATAAATTATCACAATTCAAAATTTCAAATTGTTACCAAAATAATTTTACCATTAACGCATAACTTACCAGAATTTAAAATTTCTAATTGTTACCAAAATATTTTTATTTCAAATATAATAATATAAAATAAAATAAAATAATTGTTACCATTTACTTTTATTATGTGTGAGTGATATCAATCTAAACTAATTGTTGAACTAAATATTGGCACCTGAACCAAATATTTACACAGCATCATATCATGACATGTGTCATCCGAACATCTGTATAGCCAACACATGTATTTCAAACCTTGAAAGCTTCTCTTGAAACGCCATGTAGATTCCAAACCTGTGAAAGGATTCACAAATTTTATATTATTAGATTTAAATTTGCTGCCAACCTCCCTAAGAACGAAGAAATAATAACATTGAGAAGATAGTGAAGTAATGGGTACAAAGATGATATATTTAAATTTTTACTTATAAAAACGATTCTTATCCCATGATAATAAAATATATCCGGAATTAAATATTTTATTACTTCATAATAAATGTAGGATAATTTTTTTCTTCCTGTATTTCCAAAATTAAAAAATTATCCATGAAACAAACATCCACTTTATATGAAATTCACGAGTCAATCATTAATAAGGAATTCACGAGTCCATATATCGTGAAACCAATTCGAGGACATGCTTTATTTTTACACAGGAACAATATATCATACTTTAAAAGGACTTCAAGAGTGCTTTTGACTGAAGAAACAAGAGGATCCAAATTGCAAATATTTGGAACCTTATGTGGAAGGAATATGTTTCAAACTATCCACATAATTAACCTTTGACTTTAGCCCCGTGACTTGATGTTCATATATATTTTCCACTCTTTAATCCCATATTTAGGCTCAAAAGGCAAGAAGCTGCAAAGCGACAAAATGAAGCATGAAAGAAAAGAAAATGCGTAGCGCGCGTCATGAGGAGTTGCAACTTGCAAGTGACGAGACATGTTCATTTTGGAGCTTTAATGATCGATCATGTCATAAGAAGTCACAGCTATATAAGCCATAACTAAAGTCTAAAGCTGAAATGTGTACGACAAAAGAAATGTTAATCACTATGAAAAAAAAAGAAAAGGAGAGAAGCCATTTCCATTGGAGGAGCACAGTAGAGGTCATTATCCACGTGGAGGCAGAAAAAGATACACAAAGATTGTAAAAGGATAGAGGACCCTTCTCATTCACTTATGTATTTAGTTTACATAGAAGCAGGAAAAAACATAAAGAAAAATTATTCTTGAACACCGAAAGGGTGAATACACCTAGAGAAAGATAAAAAAAAATGAGAGATAAATAATTGATAAAATTGATAATATAATGTGATATGAAGAAATAGATACATAGAAATAAGAGATATTGGAGAGGTGTTTCAAATTTTTGGATGTTTAAATATCATCACTCAAACATAAACATGCTTGTCAACAACCTCTTATCCGAGCTTGCCTTTCGCATATATTCCATATCTAAACGTGAGACAGAACACTTTGCTTCCATCTTATCAATGTTGTCACTAGGCTTATTTGCAGTTTTCCCGTGTCTCTCTCTCCCACTACAAATCTATAATCATTAACAAGTTGGGCTTATTGAAAACTGTTTTTTAAAAAAAAGTTGTTTAGATGGGTTGTTTAATTTGTTCTGGAATAGTGTTTAAAAACAGTCAATCAATATGTAATAAAAACAAGAAATTAAAAGTACTTTATAAAGGTTTAGTTGATAGAAGTTGTACTCATTTCAGTTTTATATCTCGCCACATTAAAAAGGATCATTAATCCTTGGCTTTTGGTTGAAAATATCTTGATACACAAAAATAAAACAAAATTTCATAAACATTTTCGGTCATTTCTGTGGTTGCAACAATCGATCTTCTGATTCTCCTCATTAAAGCTAAAGTGCATGAGATACCAATGTCTTCGACACCCAAGGCATGGTGTTGACACCATATAGCCAAGAGAAAGTGAACATTAAAGCGTTCCTTCAGAGGATGATGGTGTGAAACACGCCTACTTTATACTCTGCCTATCTGTGAAGAAATTGCATTAAACAAACTGAAGGTTAGAAATAGTTTTGAATTTATCCGTTGTTAGGTGCAAAAAAACATTTATATTAATTCAGTTTTTTTTTTCTCAAAAAGAAAAAACCGAATGGTGAAATAGAAGCTTGAATCCTATTATTTTCTTGTTTGGATTGACAACCTGTCCATGATTGAAACCCTTTGGCGAATCATGTCTTTTTTTTTTTAATGAGAAAAATTATGTTCATATTTTGTATCTTTTTCAAGACTGTATCTAGAAATTTTAAGGTTTTAGATCAATTTAATATTTGAGTCTTAATGTAGTAATATAATTCATTAATTTTTATTTTATTTTCTAATTTTCTAAACTGTAAAATTAATATTTAAAGTTTTTATAATTAAGTAATTCAACATCTCATTATTTAGTAATCTATTCGATTTTGGAACATTGCTCAAGAGCAGCATAGTTGATCTCAACTAAAATATAAAAAAATAATTTCGAAAAACTTCTTTTAATAATGACAATAATTATAAGTATTATTAATAATATTCTATAAATATTATATGCATTTAAAAATAATTAATATTTTAATACTTCTAATAGGTAATTAATTTCTTTTGTTATCATTTCTTTCAATACCTTCAATTTTAGAAGAAAAAAAAACCATCAATATCAAATTAATGTTTTCTAAAACTTAAATTTGTTTCGAGATTAATTCATTTTTTTTTTCAATTCATCCCCTTTTAAAATTTTCAATTACTGGGATTCAAATAAGAAAAGTTATTTCATATTCTAAAATTTGTTCAAATAAGCTTTCAATACAAGGAAATATATTGATTTAATATGTGTACAAAATAATAAAAATCAAAAAGAATTTTTTGTAAGAATTAAATGAATTAATCTTCAATTAGTGCGTGATCTTATCACTATCATTTTCATTAAAATGTCTTTTTATAGATCATACTATTTTTTTTATGAAATTTAAGAAGTTCTATATTCATTTTAATGTCAATTTTCTTTTGTTGAAATTCAAAACAAATGTAAAATAATTGTTCTTATACATATTTTAAAATTTCATAATTTTACTAACAAATTAACTATAAATAATATAAAAAAATTTATCATTTAATATTTTGAATTAATTTTTTTTTAAATTAAGAACATGAGATGACTGTGGATCTTAAGCATTGGCCTAGAGACGTGCACGACCTTAATGATCTTGTGGTTAGACTTTCCTTATGATTTTTTTTTTTTAAAAAGAGGGGAGGAGGAAGTGTTATATAATGCCCGCGCCAAAGTCAGAAATCCTTTTAGTATTTATTTAGTCTGTAAATTTAAAATTTAGAGGTTGATATAATGCTATTTTACTAAATGAAGTATACAGTCATGTTATTGGAAATTTATTTTTAATAAAACTAGTGGGCCAAAACCTGACAAAATTGGCACCCAAGAAAGCCTGTAGTTCAATACGAAGAGAATCCGTAGTCCGTACTCCGTAGCAGGATATTCCGGATACTTAAAAAATAGTACTGTTTGGAGTTTGGACCATAAAAAAAAAAAAAAAAAGTCTATTGGAAAAAAAGGAAGTTCAATTGGTAAATCAATCTACACCCGTATACCCTTCTAATCAAAGGACTAAAGAACACACATATCCTGTCGCAATTCATGGTTTTTTTATTTTTTATTAACAGGGATAAGGAACTACAACTTGGAGACCCTTAAAACTCAGCTAGCTTAGCTTATATATAACAATAAAACATCAATAAAAAACATTTTGAAAGCTGACAACTGGGTTGCCAAAATTTTACAGTTGAACAGGTTTAAACCAACATTTCTCTTTAAACTTAGATTAAAATACATTGTGACATGATAAGTGTGTAATATAGTTATGATATATTTTTTTCTCCCTTCAAACCGTAATCTTGTTATCTTTCTCTCTTATAGATGACATATTATGGTATGAGTTATGTGTTTTGTTCAAAAGCTCTAAACAATGTGTTTGAAGGCTTCAAACATATTGTATTGTCAACTTGCTCAAGACGTCATGATCTACTATAACAATAGAGAAATTATGAACTTTCTTTCTTTTGGTTTCATGGGTCAAATGTGTGAAATTTGACTCTTACAACAATATGTACAAAGTTTTTTTTTTTTTTGCTTGATCTTAATATGAGTTCAATTTCTTCCTCCAAGATAACTCTTTTCTTTTTTTGTTTCACATTTCTCATATTATAAATCTCTCACTTGATTTATATTCATTATTCTTTGATAAAGCTATCGCCATTATTGTATCAACACCCATTTTCTACTTGATCAAACTTAAAAACTACTAGAAGATGAGTGTTGGAGTGTACAAAGTGGTCGTGATAGTTTTGTCAAACATGAATGAATATAATTCCAGTAAAAATTTATAATAACAAAAATGTGGAATAAAAAGAGAGACAAAACTACCTTGAAAGAAGGAACTGGATTCCTATTAGATAAAAAAAATGTTGCATTCAATTTAGTCATTGCAATAGAGAAATTAATTAGACTTGTATTTTGATATACAAATGTATTATATATATGATAATGAAATGAAGTGTTTTGTGATGTTTTTTATATGATTCTAGTTCTGTATTTGTAATTTTTGTTTTTTTGTATTAAAATACTCTATCATTCTTATTTATAAGACCCAATTACCTAATTCATCAAGATTAAGAAAAATGATTGATTTAGTTGATAGTAATAAATTTGTTTTAAATTTATAACTTTTTTCCAAAATTATCCTTGTCATTAATACTCCTTTCTATTCTAATTGTTTGCCAATACATTCTCTCTCTTCTTTTAATTAGGGGTATTCTAGTATAAAAATAATTAATGCAATAGACATTATAGATTGAGCCTTATAAAAAGAAAGTAATATATAAAAGAGACAATGCAGTTGCAGTGTTCTTTTTTTAATAGACTTTTTACATCAATCCGCTCGTCAAATAATGTCAAAAATAATTAATTGACCAAAAAAAAAAAATCATAAGTACACTTTTTTTGGTATAATGCACATCATCACAATAACAGTGGTTTCTTATCACGGTCATGTTATAATGTCTTAATTTAAAGAACTGAAGTTGCAGAGATTAGTGCAGTTGTGTAACATGTCTACCAGACAATCCCTTATAATTGTATTTTCTTGTGAGTTTAATTAACATTAACCTGCATATACATGGAACCTAGTTATCATTAATGTAGGTTTGTTCAAGTACGAAGGGAAACATCCCATTTGACTGAGTGGATATTGTTTAGTTTTGCACAAGAATTAATGTTTACTTAGCTTCGGAATCTTGAGACCAAGTAACTGATACGGCAACAGGACGTAGTTTCTTGGTTCATTCTGTGTCTGTGATTTGCAGACAAGCCTCTCCGCAATGATAGCCGATGACAAGATTATGATCCCTCAATCATGCTTTACCATTAAATTATTCAACCCTATTCCGTGATGGGGATTTTGTGCTATAACAAATACTTGTCTAGGAGGACGGTTCGAATTTAATTTGTCTGCTACGCAACAAGTTTATAAAAATTATACTATTATTTACACAATAACATTTTTATAATACTACTATTTTTTCTTTATTTCTCTCAATCACATTTCATCTTGTCACACACTTTTCTCTTTCTTACACAAATTTTTGTATAAAGAAATTATATAAACATAATATATATGTCATTTTATAATTGCATCTCCCATGTGCTTGGTCCAGTCAACAATTTGTAAAATGGCTCAACCAGGGTGGGAGGGAAGGAGAGAGAAAGAAAGATAGAAGAGTAAGTTTGGTCCTAATTAGTAATGGCATCGTGCCAAAGCCAGAGTACAGAGCTAGAACTACCTGTTTCTTTTCTCCATTCTGGCACTGACTATAGTATAGTTGATGAAATTGAAGGCAAAGTCATCAATACAGATTCAATATAGTCAGGTCTGTAACTGTTAGTAGTAGTAGTAGTGCTGTAACGTCACAGACAATTAGAGAGATGGGTTCAAAGGGACCACTACGAAATTCACTACATTTCGACATTTAGGAATTATGTACAAGCTACCCTGCCGTTTTATTAATTTGATTCTTTTCAAAGTGAGAATGTACGGTAAAAGGTAAAACGCAGAGTTATTTTAAAATAAATAAAAAAAATATTGAAATTATTATAAAATATATACACGTATTTAACAATAGAAGTTGTTAAAAATTTATTCCATTAACTTTTTAATTAGCAAGTATTAATGTGTACACCCATTAAAATACACCTCACACTTTAAAAGATTAGCTTTTTGTGGGGAGGGGTATATCCGCTATTTGGCAAGTAATTGCGTGCTTTGTATTGGGTTCGAATGGTAATGATGCACGTTATGGAAATTCAATTAACATGAAGGGAAAATATGGATTATTGGTAGGTCTGCCATTATTGACTGAATACAACCAAATTGAGTAGCCTTTGTACTTATTATATGTACATACATGGACAGACAGATATACATTGCTTCTATATTTAACATATAGAGTCGTAATTCAGAAGAGGTGTATGAGCTAGCTAGCTAGCACAATGCTTCAATGTTAGTAAATTAATCTAAGCCGCCGATTTCGTTAAAACGGGTTAATTGTCCAATCCTGTATGGACAGATAGTGCCATGGTGGAACATAGGTATAGTACGGCACTTGATTTAAGACAAAAATGTAAAAATAGTCTCCAATCATGTTCATTGTTTAGTCGAGTCAAGGTGGTTTATCTTGCCCATTTTGTAATTCCAAAATTGGAACATTGATGGAACACTGCATGATTTGAGTTTGAACTCGTTGTTGACAAGGGGTCACAACAACGCTAGTTAGAATTTTCTGATTACATGCTTAAATTGAACGTTCACTCATTTTCAAAGACAGAAACAAAGTTAAAATAAAAAAAAAAACCTGATTAATCTTGATGGTGGGTTTCATATTACGGGGTACCCCATAGCATTATTTTTTGGCCATCGACCGACAAAAGATCCAAACTCTGCCATTAATGAAGGCGACAACCTCTTTGATTCTCCATTGATCTTGCAGATACATGTCCCTCTATCTCACTCAATACCCTCACTCTTTCACTCAATATACTACTATTTGTGTCTGCAGGAACAGTGAACCTTTGAGCCTCTTATATTACATAAAGATCCTCTCACCCCCACTTCGTAGCCTATATCCTTTGCTCTGGATTGCTTTCTTTTCCACACTACTTACTCCATAGTACACTTAATTTGAACCACTACCACTACCTTGTGCACCATCTTTCTTTCTTTCTTCCATTTGTAGATGGCCATGAATTTCCACAACCCCAATACTTCTCTTCATCACCTAAGCCAACCAGATGATGAGATCAATCATCTCAACCTAGATCTTCTTCTTGAGCCTTCTTCTTCATCTTCACCTATTAGTCCTATTGAGCCGCGGATATTCTCATGCAACTATTGCCAGAGAAAGTTCTATAGCTCTCAAGCGCTAGGGGGTCACCAAAATGCTCACAAGCTTGAAAGGACACTGGCCAAGAAGAGCAGGGAACTGAGTTCAGCCATGCAATCATCTTATGGAGCACCGGAGCAAAGATCAAACTTCAGTGCTGGTCGTGCTCTTGGGGTTGTGGATAACCAAGGACAAAGTTATGTGAGGCTTGGTGGAAGAAAAGAGTTCAGTTATGGTTCCAAGGAAGGGGTGGCTTCCAGTTCCTGGTCAAGGGGTTATAGTACTTCTGAACATGTTCAGGAGGATATTGGCCAACTTGACTTGTCGTTAAGGCTTTGAGATTTGAATATTGAAATGAAAAATCTGTGATAGATCTATGCATGCCATCTTTGCTTCTATGAGTGATATGAATATAATCATATGAACCATTAATTATGAATTAATTTCTGATTATGAATGTAGCAAACAATGCCTCAGTGAGAGGGGCTAGCGCTAGTTGGTTAGGGGTGTGTGGGGGAATCAATCGTGTAACAAATTGAAGTGACACTTTTTAGAAGATCAGGACGTGCTAGTGCCATTTTTTTTCTTTAGAAGGTAAAGGGGAGCTTTATTTCAGGTTACATAGGTTACTATATTTGTGACTGTGGCTATCTTTATGGTTTAATTTACTTAATTTGTACGTTTTTTGTACTGTAAAAAACTAAGAATGGCAGTATATATATCTATTATTGAAATCCGAGACATTTTTAAGAGAGAAATAAGTTTGATAAAATAAAATGGCGGAATGCAACAAGAAATATATTCATTGGCCGCAGCAGACAGTAGTGTAACTAACTCTTATCGGAAACCAGGTTAGGATTAATTTGCCATAGACTAAAAATTTCATGCAACGTTTTAGGGATTTCCATGCTACAATGCTTGTTAATATGCATATAACATGAAAGAGTAGCAGATGCACAATAAAAAAACTTGAACCTATACTATAATGGTATAATTATGAAATCATGTGGAGTCATGTTGCAGTATCGCTGACTGCATATATAGATAGGTTCAGTTTCCTTATGATTTTATGCAGCAAGTGTCATTTAACACACTTTCCTTCGGTTTTTGCACCCTTACAGGCAGTCTGAATACAGTTTCTGAAAGAATTTCACATGGTATTGTTGGTGGGAAATTAAAGTTTCCTATGTGCAATAAATAAGTTCCTTAAAAGTTGTATGTGTATTTAATTATTGACACAAAGTAATGTCTTCTTCAGAAAGTCCTTTATAGTTTCCGACATGCAATTCTTAATTTCTTGATTCTGAAAAACGAAAATGTATCATTTTCCTTGGCTTTGCCAACAATCTACACCCCCAAGCTACCCCAACAAGAGCTTAATAAAGAAAATGGAAAAACAAATGACTAATACGCTTCCTAGTATGGTATCTTCCGACATTGAAAGGGCTTGAACTGATGAGCTCATTGAAATCCCCAATTGCTTCAGAACAAGAAAAAAAAATCTAATTGAGATAAGATCTATATACCTGTAGAACTAGATATAAGAGACATCTATCAACTTCATTTTTTTTTATATATAAACCAAGGGTATCCTCCATTAGAGATAGTCTTACTTGAGTCGAATAATATCATTATGTGTGATAAATCTCTCTTCTGAATATTTAACATAACTGCATACTTAAGACTTGAATTTGAGATCATTAGTTAAGTTAAAATACCTTCACGACAATTGATTCAGCTTGGTGTAGCTTCATTTTATTGATCGATGTTCTAAAACTTAATCGTTATCTCTGGTCCTTCACCAGACTCTGCCCATCTCTATCACCAGCTTCTGATGTTGGACATATATAAACGAATAAATGGTCTTTATTTTGGGGGTTAGAGTGGAATTTAATTTAATGATATGGTAAATAACGTTATTGTCATGGAGTTGAAAAATCGTACAAACAATTTTCTCAAAAAAAAAAAAAAATCGTACAAGCAATTAGGAAGTGAATTAATTATCTGCATCTTTTTAATAGGCAATATCTTTGTTGATGTGTCAAATTCATTGTTTACTAGATCAAGAAGCTAGACCATTCGTATTTTGGTACACATAAAGTTGCAGAGACTTCGTGCTTCAACAAGTGTGACAAGTTTCAACCGTGTGCACTGGATGTGCTTCCATAATCATCACGTTGGAGTGCAGGAGGTATATTATTGGATTGCTTTCAATTTACGTGTGGATGTGCTGATGCCGTACCATTGTGCTCGTTGAAAGAATATACATGATACATCACAACCTCAATTTTTTTTTTTTTTTACCAAATCACATTTTTTAAGAGTAAATAGTGTGTATCTCTATATTGTCAATTCAATCACAAATTATGTATAACAATTTTATTAATTTTTATAATAATTATGTTAAAAATCATACTTACCATGACTTCTAAGTGTTTGAAAGTGACATTGTATAGAAATTATACTCTTTTTTAAACACAAAACCTCCAAGTATCACTTTGTCTTGAGAATTGTTTTTAAGTTTATGACGAGAGATTTAAATAATTTACCAAAGGTGATATAGATTGAAATGCCAACTTTATATTTTAAAAATTTATTTAAATTTAAAAATATCCATGTCCGACATAAAATATTTGATAATCTAAAATTAAATCCAAAGAAATTAATTTGGCACATAATCACTTAAATATTAAATAGCGATTTTATTTATATATACAACTTTTTTTTTACGAGAAACAAGAAGAGCAAAAAAGAGTGGGAGATAAAATATATGATGTGATTGAGAGATCAATGGAAAAAATAAATCATTGTATAATTTTATTATTATAAAATATAATATTTCTATTAAATATGGTCCTCAATTTAAGTTTGGCGACGCTTTGGTAATTTCATCATGCTACTCTCTGACTCTCTCTGAATCTGAATCTGAAACTTAAATTGAGCATAATTCTTCCTCTTTTGGTTAATTAAAATCTAAAAAGTTTCACTCAAAATTTTAATTTATCCTTTAAAACAATTTAAATAAGGAGTTTACTAAGATACTCTCGTCTCTTTTTTAATTAGAGTATGTTAGCAGTTTACACCAAAATTATTGGGAAAAAAACCACATTTTGTTTGTAATTAATGTATTTTAAGGATATTATAGTAATTTAAACTTTAATTTAATAAAAAAAACTAAATTCTCTCTCATCTTTCTGGTCCCACCATACTTCTGTCCTCCGCTTTATCTTATTCGTCTTTTATCACTTGGCATTGTAGAGATGTTTGGTTACAACAACATTACAACAGCAATTTTGCATCACGACTTCATAATCAAATCCAAGCTGTTGTGCATGGCTCATATTCTATGAGTAAGCAGATTGGATTTGGGTCACTTGTTGTTATTGGGTTACGAAATAAGTGGGTTGGGGGTGCGGGAGTTTAGCCCCGCGGTACGGTACAGAGGTAATATTGTAAGTCTGTATCGTGATTTATTTTATATAAACTTATGTAACCCTATTGGCCAAATAACAATAATAGAAACAGTCGCTCTGCTCCTGAGGACGTAGGCACACTTGTCGAACCTCGTTAAATCTCGTGTCTGTGTGTGCGCTTGTGATTACTCTGATCTTTAGAATTCCGGTTGCTATTGCTAACAACTGGTATCAGATGATGCTTAACCCTAGTGCAAAATTTGAAGTGGGGAAGTTCGATGGAACTGGGAATTTCGCAGTGTGGCAGAGGAGGGTTAAGGATATGTCGGCACAACAAGATTTTCAAAAGGCACTGCGCACAACGAAACCTACAGACATGGAGGATGCGGATTGAGAGGAGTTGAAGGAGAGGGTTGTGGCAACCATACAGTTGTGTTTGGCAGACGAGGTCATGTACCACGTTATGGACCTGACGTCTCCGGGGGAAGTGTGGACGAAATTGGAGAGTCAGTATATGTCCAAGTCCCTGACGAACAAGCTGTATATGAAGCAGAAGTTGTACGGGCTGAAGATGCAGGAGGGTTCTGATTTGCAACAGCATATCAATGTCTTCAATCAGATTATCAGTGACTTACTGAGGCTTGATGTGAAGATTGAGGACGAGGAAAAGGCAATAATTCTGTTGTGTTCTTTGCCTAATTCCTATGAGCATTTAGTAACCACCCTAACGTACAGGAAAGACACCATTAGTTTGGAGGAGATCACAGCTGCACTTATGTCCCACTGTCAACGGAAACAGAATACAGGGGAGTGTTCTCAAGGTGAGGGTCTGTATGCAAAGGGGAATAAAGAACGTGGGAGGACGAAAGGCAAAGGGGGTTTTGGGAAGAGGAATAAGTCCAAAACCAGACACGGCAAATCAGTTCTGTGCTATAATTGCAAACAACAAGGACATTTCAGAAATAATTGTCCAAAGTTGAAGCAGTCTGGTGAAGGGGCATCCCGCTCTGCGAATGTGGCAGAGACTGACGACTCAGACTACTACAGTGAGGGAGATGTTCTCTCGGTTTCATGCAGTCAGCTTACAGATGCGTGGATTCTTGATTCCGGATGTTCTTACCGTGTGACTCCCAATAGGAAATGGTTCACCACATACAGGTCGGGCAATTTTGGCAGTGTCTATTTGGGTGACGTCAAAGCTTGTGCTGTTGTTGGAATGGGACAGGTGCAGATTGCTATGGATGATGGTGGAGTGAGAACGTTGTGTGATGTCCGGCATATCCCTGAGTTGAGGAAGAATCTGATCTCACTTGGTACTTTGCAGGCCAATGATTTCAGTTACAGGACTGATGGAGATCGGGATACCCTCAGAGTGTGTAAGGGTGCGTTGACTGTGATGAAAGCACAACGGACTATAGGCAATATTTACAGACTATTGGGGAGCACAGTTGTAGGCTGCGTTGCATCTGTTGAGTCTGATGATGATGCTACTAGATTATGGCACATGCGTTTGGGCCATCTCACTGAGCGTGGGATGGTGGAACTTCATAAGAGAGGACTCTTGAAGGGAGTTCGGAGCTGCAAGTTAGACTTGTGTGAGTATTGTGTGCTTGGGAAACACTCCAGAGTGCGGTTTAAAGCTGCGAAGCACACCACCAAGGGGATCCTTGATTATGTGCATACTAATGTGTGGGGTCCTACTATAGATCCGTCCTTGGGTGGTTCCCATTATTTTGTCACCTTCATTGACGATTTTTCTCGCAAGGTCTGGGTGTACTTCATGAAACAGAAATCCAAAGTCTTTGAGAAGTTCAAGCTGTGGAAGGCTGAGGTGGAGAACCAGACAGGCAGAAAAGTCAGGTACTTGAGGTCTGATAATGGCAGGGAGTACACAGACTCACAGTTTCAGAAATTCTGTGAGGCACATGGCATTCAGAGACACTTCTCAGTGCGAAAAACACCACAACAGAATGGTGTTGCAGAGAGGATGAATAGGTCCCTTACTGAAAGAGCCCGGTGTTTGAGGTTGAATGCTGGCCTTTCCAAAGGCTTTTGGGCAGAGGCGGTGAACATGGTGTGTTATCTGCTCAACCGATCACCACGAGCTTCATTGGATGGGAAAGTTGCAGAGGAAGTCTGGACAGGTAACCCGGTTGATTTTAATAATTTAAGAATATTTGGGTGTCCTGCTTTTGTGCATATATCCAATGATGAAAGTTCTAAACTTGATCAAAAGTCGAAAAAGTGTGTTTTTGTAGGTTATTCCAAAGGCGTGAAGGGGTTCAAGTTTTGGGATCCAGCTTCCAAAAAGATGGTGATCAGCAGGGATGCAGTGTTTGATGAGCAGTCCATGATGCCACAGACAGTTGAGACACATGAGCCAGTGTCAGATGGAGCTTCCCCTAGCTCCGTGGAGGTTCAGGTGGACTTTGAGCATCTGTTGGTGATTCCCGAGAGGGCAAAATCATGCAGTCCAAGACCTGAGGCCACACCTGCACCTGAGCCTATACCAGATAGTCCAGCAGGACCGCATGAGTACACTCTTGTCAGAGATAGAGAACGTCGCACTATTAAACCCGTTGTCCGATATGGGTTTGAAGAGTTGGCTTCTTTTGCACTTCTCACCAGTTCAGGAGACCCGTCTACCTTTCAAGAGGCTATGAACAGCCAGGAGAAAGACAGATGGATGGGTGCTATGGTGGAGGAGATGGAGTCTTTGTGAAAGAATCAAACATGGGAGCTAGTTGAGCTTCCTCTAGGCAAGAGAGCCATAGGGTGCAAATGGGTGTACAAGAGGAAACCTCCGGTATCAGAAAAAGAAGGGGAAAAGTTCAAGGCTCGCCTAGTAGCAAAAGGATATTCACAGCAGAAGGGGATTGACTATGGTGAGGTTTTCTCCCCAGTCGTGAGGCATACTTCTATCAGGGCAGTGTTAGCCTTGGTAGCCAGTCGAGATATGCACTTGGAGCAGATGGATGTGAAGACAGCTTTTCTTCACGGTGATCTAGAGGAGCAAATTTACATGGAGCAGCCAGAGGGGTTCAGTAAAAATGGACCGGGCCGGCTAGTTTGTAAGTTGAAGAGGTCTCTGTATGGATTGAAGCAGTCTCCAAGGCAGTGGTACAAGCGTTTTGATTCTTACATGCTTCGGATTGGCTATAGGCGATGTGAGTATGACTGTTGTGTTTATGTGAAGAGCCTTGATGATGGCTCTTTTATTTTTCTACTACTTTATGTGGATGATATGTTGATTACTGGTAACCATTTGCATGATGTGAATGAGTTGAAATTCATGCTGGGCAAGAAGTTTGACATGAAGGTCTTGGGTCCTGCCAAGAAGATTCTTGGGATGGAGATTCACAGGGATAGGAGGTCCAGAAGACTATGGCTCTCACAGCAGGGCTATGTTGAGAAGGTGCTGGACAAGTTTAGCATGAGTAATGCTAAGTCAGTGAGTACTCCACTTGCAAACCACTTCAAGCTTTCTGTAGATCAGTGCCCGAAGACAGATGAAGAGGTGGAATACATGTCAAAGGTTCCCTATGCCAATGCAGTTGGTTGCTTGATGTATGCTATGGTTTGCACTAGACCAGATTTGGCACATGCTGTAAGCCAAGTCTATAAGTTTATGTCAAAGCCAGGGAAGCGACATTGGGAAGCAGTGAAATGGATCTTCAGGTACCTAAAGGGTACAACATGGCATGGTGTCATGTTTTGCAGTCAACAGGGTAATCCTTCAGTTGTGGGTTATGTGGATTCTGACTATGCTGGTGATTTGGATGACAGGAGGTCTACAACAGGATATGTTTTTACTCTTGCAGGTGGGCCTATTTGTTGGAAGTCCATTGTTCAGTCTACTGTGGCAATGTCAACAACTGAAGCAGAGTACATGGCAGTAGCAGAGGCTAGTAAAGAAGTTGTGTGGCTCACAGGGCTAGCAAAGGAGCTGGGCATTGACCAAGGTGGAGTTCAGTTGCATTGTGATAATTAGAGTGCTATCGATTTGGCAAAGAATCAGGTGTATCATGCTAGAACCAAGCATTTTGATGTGAGGTTCCACAAGATCAGGGAGTTGATGGCATCTAGTCAGATTTTGCTCAGGAAGGTTCACACTTTAGATAATGCAGCTAATATGTTAACCAAGGCGGTCACAGCTGACAAGTTCACGTATTGCTTAGACTTGTTGAATGTTGCTCGGTGCTAGACGTGACTGGACCCCCCAACCCAAGAGACATATAGGATATGAAGTGGACTTGCTATTATCTTCCACGGGGTCGAATATTCGCCAAGGTGGAGATTGTTGTGCATGGCTCATATTCTATGAGTGAGCAGATTGGGTTTGGGCCACTTGTTGTTGGGTTACGAAATAAGTGGGTTAGGGTGCCGGGATTTAGCCCCGCAGTACGGTACATGGGTAATATTGTAAGTCTATATCGTGGTTTATTCTATATAAACTGATGTAACCCTATTGGCCAAATAACAATAATAGAAACAGTCGCTCTGCTCCCGAGGATGTAAGCACACTTGCCGAACCTCGTTAAATCTCGTGTCTGTGTGTGTGCTTGTGATTACTCTAATCTTTAGAATTTCAGTTGCTATTGCTAACACAAGCCATGAGTAGCAAATTCATAGCAATTAGTTAAGAAAATAACTTAAAGTTTCAAATGATTTACAAACAACATCCTCCCCCACCTTTTTGATAGAATTGGAATAACGTTTTCTCCCCCATTGCAAGTCGTTGTCGACTCCCCCTACCTATTTTAAAAAATTATTGGGAGCCATGGCATGGAAATGATTTGCCGACTCCCCCTACCCAATTTCGAAAATTATTGGAAGCCACGGCATGGAAATAATTTTTGCAGGTGATTGTATCCGTGTGCGTCAACAATGGCAAGTGAGAGAAGACGGAGAAGAAAAAGGAAGAAAGAAAACATGGTGCGACCAGAAAGAGGAGAGAGAATTTATTTTTTTAAATTAAATTAAAGCTTAAATTACTATAATATCCTTAAGAAACATTAATTATAGAAAAGCAAAATATGGTTTTTTTGTCTAATAATCTTGGTGTACGTTGTTAACATACTCCAACTGAAAAAGAGATGAGAGTACGTTAACAAACCCCTATAATCTTATTTACTTAAATGAATCAAATTTAAAATTTAAACTACATTTGTTGAAAAAAAAAATACAGTTTGAGTTTAATTTATTTAAATAATTTATTATATAACTTGATTATTTTCCTTTTATTTATCAAATATATTCTTAAACTATTTTTTAAGTTTATTAAATTAATATCTAATAAATATTTTTATATTAAAGATGAGATAAAAAAAAAAGAGAGAAAGAGAATAAAATAGTATTCAAACATGGAAACTATGTAATGATATTTTTTTTAAGACGAAATTATAACCTATTAAATATATCTTTTTTAATATAAAATAACATTTTTATCATATTATATATATATATATATATATATATATATATATATATATATATATATATATATATATATATATATTCACACTAAGAGCTATTAATTAAATAGCTTTTAACATCAAGTGTTGACTCATTTACATAAAAGAGTCTAAAACTAAGTTTAAGCTAGTTTATTTATTAAAATAAATGACTTTGATTAAATATTTAATAGGCCGAGTTCAAATAATTTATGAATAATATTTCTGTCCATTTATATAATACCAGTTCAGTTTACAATTTTGTGAATGCACGAATCTTAAAAAATGTGATTAACTTTTAAGTTTAAAAAGTTGAACCCAAAGAGTTGGCTCGGTGGTGTAAAATCCCGCTGTGTTCATATGAGGGGGAATGATCAACGATCTATTTAGCGGAAGAATCCGTGTTCGATTCGCTCAGTGTGCAAAATTTTCTTGAGCCAACGGTAGTCATGTACTGCGAGTGGGATTAGTCTCTGACCCAGTGGGTTGGAGGACACCCGTTGTTTATTTGACAAAAAAAAAGTTTAAAAAAGTTGTGTATTTATTTGACAAAAATACATAGAATGGTTTTAATTTAAATATATTTGCAATGTAAAGGTTTTTAACCTGGTATTCACTTATAAATAGTCATACATATGATAAGATAGTTGACTTTAATAATAACTATTCTAAACATTAATTTTTAATTAGTTTACAATGTCAAAATCTTTACACTAATAGTATATAAAAAATTAAACTCATAGAATCCCCAAGAAAAATGAGATTTCATGAATTCGCTCAATAAAATTTAGGATGGAGAAAAAAATCTATTTGACAAAAAATTGGAATCTCCATCCTATATATGTAAACCTAGCTGTAATCTGATTTTAAATTTAAATGTCGTATGATTTTTCACTCATTTAGACCAAACATATAATAAAAATAATAAAGCGTGTCCAGGTAGCCTTTGCTCAAGTGAAGCTAAATGACTTTGGAGACTACTTGAGTTTAATTATTTTGTACTATTTACCACATATACAATATTTCAAGTAAAAGAATGATTCACACCAAAATTTGATTGATGAGATAGGGTCATGTCCTTAATTTTCAATTTCATTTTTTTTTCTAGATGTCATAAAATATTGATGCAAATTGACCCCAAGTTGATTCATGACGGATTGATCTGGTCATCGCGCTCATCCAAAATTAAAAAATAAATATATTTAATTTTTAAATTGGTTGTGATCATTAGGATTGATGTAGAAAGTAGATTTTCTACATCGATTTTGTAACTTTTTTTGAAAAGCTACATCGATTTTGTAACTGATCTAAAATATATTAATTTTCTATATAAATTAATTACGTCTATTTGCAAAATTAGTCTAGAATGTTTTGTATTTTTATTTTATTAGAGAATTGATCTAGAATGTGAAAAACACTTTATGTTAAAATATTTTTTAATAGTAATCATCTATTACCTCTGGTCCTAATTATAAGTAATATAAGACAAATCATTAATACCAAGAAAAATAATTATTACAGCTTTTTTTTAATTAATTATGCCATAAGTTCAATTTTTATTCCAAAAACACTATTTGCTTTAAGTGGTTGTCATAGTGCATAGGAAATAGAATAAATAATAAATTAAGGGTACAAAAGAAATTTACTTTGAAAACTAGTGATTGTTGCTTATAACTAGGACCAAAGAAAAAGTCAATTTATTGTTTATAATTAGGATCAGATGTAGTGTTATACTCTCTCCGGTCCTTTTTATAAGAAACAAATAACTAAATCATCAAGACCAATAAAAATAGTTAAGTTAGTTAGTTATAATTAATAATGTCATAAATTTTAATTGTATTCCAAAAATACCCTTTAAATTGATTGGTTTAAGTAGTGATTACATTAATGACATTGCACCTCCACCAATAAGTGTAACTTGTATTGTTAATAGACCAATAAATGCATGAAAAATAAGTAAGTGTCTCATTAATGAATTTCACAAGATGAAGGGTAAAAAAGAAAACTAATAATTAATACATCTTAAAATGGATCTATGTTTACCAAAAAAGAACATCATTTTATTTCTTATAAAAAAAGACCAAAGGTAGTATTATTGTTATGATTATTATTATAGTGCAACAATATCTACGAAAAATATTTAATTTCTATTAGACAAATGTTATATCAATGTACAGTAATTAAACTTCCAACTATTCGTATATATAATAGTATATGACATTTTGTAATAAATTTGGTGTACCAAAAATTGTTGACACAAGTGGTTTGGCACTTTGATCCCTTAATCAAAATTTGGAGTTCAATCCCCAACTTGGGCATAGGGTCCCTTATCATTTTATCCCAAAATAGACCGACTCACTGAGAGAAAGATTAGTTAGGTCCCAAATAAAAAGTCTCAATATCTTTTGGTCATACCAAAAAACAAAAAAATTGTGGTATACACATTTATAACTAATTGTAACATTGCTTGAAGTATTAGTTAATCTACTGTAGTTGACAACTTGACATTTTCACGTGAGCGAAGGTGTTTCGGTGTTTACAAACATGCTGAATGATTATTAGATTTTTTTTTTATCAGTGAATGATTATTAGATTTAATTATTCATTTAATGTCATTTATTCATACTCTCTCTTACAAGAGTTTTCATGCGAATGTGAGTATTATACTATTCATCCACTATTATATTTTTTTGCTGAATCATCCACTCTTATATTAAAATATATAGTTTATTATATTTATTTTAATATTGTTAAAAAGTATTTTTAAATATGCTAAAATATATTTTAATTAAAATATATATTAAAATAATTTAAATTGATCAAGTTATTCTTCATCAACTTGATAAATATTTTTTAAATATATAATTAAATTTAAAATAAAAAATAATTTATTAAAACATGTTGCTTGCATGTGAAACAGACGAAACACAAAAAAAAAAATGAAGCGGAAAAAATATATGAAAAATAATAGGAAAGAAAGAAAAAAAATACAGAAGATAAAATATAGGATTAGAAATAAAAAAAAATTAAGACCATGTTTGAAAAAAAAAAACTTATAATTTAGTCAAAAGCTAAAAATTTAGTTAATTATTAGCTGAGAAAAAATATTTTCTTGTTGAAAGTTAAATGTTATTAACATAGTTAGCTTATTAAATTAAAAGTATTTGACAAAATTAACTGTTAAAATAGTTGATAAATATAAAATAATGTAAAAGGATGCATCCATATGATTTTTTAATTATTTTGTAGACAAAAATATATTTCTAAATAATTATAATTTTCTGTCAAAAAAATAATTATAATTTTAGATTTTTAAGTTTTTAAACTCTCATTACTTTTTGTTTAAGAATCAAATATTTTAATAATAGTATAACAAGTGTAATAATTAAAACAAATAATGTAAAAATTAAAGAATATGGTAAATGAGAATTTATATTTAAGTATTGAGGATGATAATAATAATAATAATAATAATAATAATAATAATAATAATAATAATAATAATAGATCAAATGGTACTTTAAATAATATATGAAAAAGTATTTTAATTAGATAAGTTTGTTTAATGGACACTTTTGTTTTGGTCAAATAAATTATAAATTAATTGAAATAACTTATTTTCACAAGTAAGAAAAAACCTAATTTTCGTTGTCTAATCTTTTTTTGGTTCAAAGGAAAGCTAAAAATTTCGTTGTCTAATCTATATTAAAGATAGAACATTTTAATTTTTTTTTTTTTTTGCTGACTTATAGAACATTTAAAAATAATGTTTATTAATTTAGTATTGCAAAAGAAAGAAAGAATTGGTTCAACCGTGTCATAATTACTCATTAGTATAATGGTAAAAGAAATTGGAATTACGATGGAGGTGCAAACGTATGTGCACGGACTTAAAATGTCAAATGTAGAACTTGGATGGGATCATTAGTTATAAACCAGACAGGGATAGTTGCTAAGTACTTTTGAAAACTCTCTAAGTGGGTTCGATACGGTCGGCCATAATTAATTTCAAGTTATAGAGTTTGTGAGGGGCCATGTTAGGTGTCTCTTTAAGGTTGTAATCCATCGGTTCATGCTCCTAAGTAGCACAGATAATCCATCATCATTATCTGCATTGTGGTCCATAGATCTTTGACTATGAGTCCTTACGTCCTCGGCTTGGTCCTCATGGTGGGGCACACTCTTTGTTACTTGCTTAATCAACCACTTATCATCATTTCATTGTTTAAGGTAGAGGCCCAGCTTGCCATGGTTTCCTTTTTTTTCCACCGGTTTAGCTATAATGAAGCAACAATTTCAGTGTCTTTCTTGTTCCAGTTAAGCTATCCCCTTCAAGTGCGCTGTGGACTTTAGCCTTTTTAAATCACTTACTACAGAAAACTTCCCTTTCAACGTTCCTGTGAAGATGCTGATATTTCATAATTGTTTAATTTGTCATGTATTTATCTATGAAATTAGAAAGTCTATTTCTCCAAATTTGGCGTGTATGGGCAAGTTTTTATAGTAGTACATAAAATAGTCACACACAATTACACACAGAGTATATGTAAGAGTGTTCACAGATTTGATTGATTTGGATGTATGATAAAATTGAATCAAATATGAACTAATCATATTTAATTGAGTTGATTCTATTTAGGTTTTTAAATTTTTTTGACTAATCCAAACCAATTTAATTAAGATCGAGTTAGTTTAAAAGAAAATAAATTTGATAATTACTTCACTGATTATAATTTATTTAATTTTGATTTTAAGTGAAAAAACTAATTAATTCATTAAACAACCAAATCAAACTAATTTAATTAATTTAATTTAGATAATTGGATTTTACTCATCCAACTGTCAACTCAAGACAGTAATTTGAATTGAATGATCTGTTCAATTTGCTAACCGCCTTATATTACGGAAACTTGTTTGGGATAGTTGGGATAATGTTTTCACTTCAGCAACACTGTTTTTGGGAGGTTTTACTGAGGTCTAAAGGAACTAAAGCCTGTTTTGTGAAACAAGGACGAAACAATTTAACACGTAACGAACACTAAAAGTTTGCCTTTCACAAAGTGTGGTGTTGGAGTAAAGAAAGCTGTATCCAACAAGTAACAAATTAAAGCTATGTCAAAGTGATTCCACTTTGATTAGTATGTCATTATCGTTTAGTTTGCATGAACCATGTTCCTTCATGTGAAGATAATCTGGATTATGTTCCTCTTTTTCTGAATTTGTGTTTTCCTTTTCCTTTTCCTTTTTGTTTCCGTTTCCTAGAAGATTTGGTTTCCTTCCCATCAAATTTAAGCTTTTTGGTTTAATAGATACTTCATCTTGCATCGTGCATGGGATAATCACTTACAATTTGAAATGGTCAAGGAGCTGGTTTTAATTGGGGTGTTAACAAAACAATATTGGTATTAGTTTTGTTTGTATTTTTTTTTTAAATAACCAATTGGTTTAATTCAATTTTAGATTTTTTAGAGTGAGTATAAATTATATTGATAAAATTTGATATCTCTTTCTTTCTATTATGCAAAGTTTTCTTTGTGTAAGAAAACATTTTTAAAATCAACTAATATAGGACCACTTCTTTAATGTAGCAATAGCTGGTAAAGTCCTAATCTTCAAAGGGCTTCGCTTAAGAATAAATATTAGATAGATTTGGAGGAAACCTCAACTTTAATTTGTGAATATTAGGACTTTATTGGTTATTGTTGTATCAAAGAGTGGTACCTATACTAGCTAAATGTTCAAAATGCCTTCCTATTTAGAGAAAACATTACATTAGTATGATCCATCTCATGTGATATATATGGAACATATTACTTGATATGCCCTATATATATGTGTGTGTGTGCGCGCGCACGCGTGTGTGTGTAGAGAGTGATTAAATTATTTCAACGTAACTTATACTCATCCCGACATAACTTATACTCATCCCAAAAAATTGAAAAATTTAATTAAACCAATTGGTTATTTTTTGGAAAAAAAAATCAATATCAAATTTATCCCTTGAACTCGTGACGTCCTTAGAAGAAACAACATCAAATTTATAAAATGATCAGAAGCAATTATAGATAGCTTAAGGAATGATGCACGTTTACAACTATCATACATCAATCCAAACACGCAATAAGAGGAGTGAATTATGTCCGTTAGATCAAATCGTAATTATAAAAGAGTGAATTGAGACCCACACAACTACATAGCTATGTTAACAAAAAGAGAAGAATAGATGCCACTATGCTGGTGCACTAGCCGCAACTTCCTACACCCCATAAAATTCAAGAGTCGCCCCTTTTCTATTTAGGAAAGAAGGTGACCCTTGAGTTTTATGGAAGTATAGGAAGAAGGCAATTGCTTTATGCACCCCATTTTTTGAATTTACAATTTCTTTATGCATCCCATTTTTTGCTTGGTGCACTCCCAAAACTTATAAAGTTCCCATCTTACCCTTCTTCCCTCATTCATTCTCTTCTTTTCTCCATCTTCCTCTTCACTGCATCATACCTTCTCGCCGCCACCACTAATCCTTTCCCTCGTGTGTTTGCGTCGCTGACACAACCTCCTCACCCTTCGAATTCGAGATATAAAGTTACAGTTTCATAATTACGGATTGCTCAATCCGTAATACATACAAATGTGTTACAAATTGAGCAATCCGTAACACATTTGTATGTATTACGGATTGAGCAATCTGTAACACATTTGTATTACGGATTGCTCAATCCGTAATACATACAAATGTGTTACGGATTGAACAATCCATAATACATTTGTATTACGGATTGCTCAATCCGTAATTATGATTCCTGAATTCGATCTTTGTTTTCATTTCACGCTCCTAGACTCCTTCACTGTTGTACGTCTCCCTTTCGCTGCCTTTTCTCTTGTCGTGGCTTGCTGGACTTCCGCCAAGCTTCCGGTGCGATGCTGTGAAGAGGAAGATGGAGAGAAGAAGAGGGTGAGCCAGGGGAGATGGGAGAAGGGTAAGAGGGGAATATTAAAAGTTTTGGGGGTGCACCAAGCAAAAAATGGGATGCATAAAGAAATTGCCTTTTGAACATTCCAGTGCACTATAGCATTATAGCCCAACATTTTCGGGTCAACCTTATATGTCACAATGCAGTTTTTTTTAGGGTTAATTAAGTTTTTAGTCCCTAATTTTTTTCAAAATTCGGTTTTTAGTCCCTAAACTTTAGTTTGACTGGTCAAGATCCCTAAACTTTTTAAAAATTCAATTTTTAGTCCCTGAATTAATGAGATTTCAGGGACTAAAAACTGAATTTTTAAAAAGTTTAGAGACTAAAAACTAAAATTTTAAAAAAGTTTAGGGACTAAAAACTGAATTTTTAAAAAGTTTAAGGACCTTTACCAGTCAAACTAAAATTTAGGGACTAAAAACCAAATTTTTAAAAAGTTTAGGGACTAAAAACTTAGTTAACCCTTTTTTTTATTATGAAAATGATTACCCTAAACCAATTACGGGCCACGTTTTTAAAAGAAAAATTTACAACCTTGAAAAAAGAGCATCAGGGCCCAGCTAAATGTAGTTTTGGGTGTATTCCACAAGTTGTGGGCTAAGTTTGGGCATACTTTCTTGGGCTCTTTTGCAGTTATGTTTGTAGTAAAGTGATAATTTGATTAATTTCTAATCCATGTGGAATATGTGTCAAAATATAAAAAAATGAAAAGTTCATCTAATTTCGTCTGTCGTTTTAGCGAGCACAGTATTTTTTATTTTCAAAACTTTTTTAAAAATGATTTATAATAATAAAATATAAATAAGAACACATTATACCTTATGTATCTTAATTCAGCTTGATTTAACTTTAATATTATATGTGATTTAAAAGGTAATATTTTCTTACCTAAAAATGTTAATATTTTACTCAATTAATTTTATCATATTATTAGTGCGAAGTAGTTATTGGCTTTAAAGATGACTAATCCTTACTGGAGGCTGGCCAGTAGCCACCTTTAATGGATTTCTCTTCTTAATAATTTTTTTTTCTACTCACAATGTTTAAATCCGAAATATTGTTTAAAAAATTTAAATCCAGATAATCAAAATTAAAATGGTATGAAAATCCGTGATAATATTTGCATATAAAAATTTATATAATTTATAAATCACTCGTTTTTAACGTACAACTACTTTTATTTAGTTTTGTATCAATGTCCTTTATAAAAAAACACTCTTACTCAATGTTATTGCACGAAGCAATTTTCGTGTTATTGCACGAAGCAGTACATAACAGCGACACTTTTGATTTCCGCAAAAATCCTTATCTTTTTCTATTTTTTAAACAATCAATAGCATTTAAACACTTCACTTCGTGCATGATTCGTACGGAGGACTTTCGTAACATATAGCAACGCTCAACATTAAATGTGTGCATTATTCTTAACAGGATTCAAATCACAACTTTATGTGGACTAACTTAATCTGGCTGGCAAATGATCAGATTTTTCTTTTGGTGAAAGATGATAAAGAAATAAGAAATTTGCGTACGAAACTTTGGCGGATGTTCTCTCTCAATTTTGCCTTTTCATATCACGGTCGTCTTCTCGTCTGTCACAAAAAATATTTTATATAATATATTTCATTTCTTATTTTTAAATGTGACAGGAACCACTTAGTTTCCCCCGATCATAGAAATGAGCATGTGACCATGACAGAGGAACCACTCTTTGTTGAGCAAAATGGTGGCCAATTTCGGGCCTGAAAGCATATTGGTTCATGCTGATTGCTTGGCCAAGTTGCGAGAAAGTAAAATGTTACGCCAGTTAATAGTTTCGATAGACCAAAGAAAAATATCGTTTCAGATGAAAAACATAAATTTACTGTGAATATAAAAATGTCTATGTTTACAATTATTTATTTATTTATTTCTATTTATTCAAATAGAGAATTTTTTTATTTAAATAACTTTCTAATCTCTGTAATATAAGGGTGTTTTGGTTTTTTTTTTTTAATTTTTGCCCCTACTATATTTTTCTTTGTTTCATTATGATCTCTATTATTAGGTTTTATCTGCTAAATCTGACAGAAAAATTATAGAGAGAGAAAAAGAAAATTATATGGACAAAAAAATTAAGAGGACTAAAATGAAAATAATAAAAAATTATGAGGATCAAAATAAAAATATCCTATATTATAGGTGCTAAAATTTATTTAAGCCAAATTAAATTTTTAAAAATTAAACCTTCAAACATGATAATTGTACTGTTTAGGAGCAAAAAAATTACCTACAAAGAATGCATTGGTAAGTAGCAAAAAAAATTATAAAAATTAAACCTTAAGCATACAACTCTGTAAAAGTCATAAAATGACTCAATTAGCTTCAATTTATAAAGCAAATATAACAAAGAGGAAGCAGCAAAAATGAAAGTATAAAACAAAACATAGATAGTAAAACGAATGGTAGCACATGAGTATAAAATAATGAAAGCAGAGGAACGATGCACAATGTTATTATTAGCAAAATAAATGGAGCAAAACAAATGATATTATTTTTCTTAAGTTATACTGTGTATATTAATATTATTTGCTTCTAATTATTATTATTATTTGTTCGTACTATGTTATGCACTATCATTTGTTTTTCTACCTTTGTTTTGCTTTATGTTTCGTTTTTGTTACCCCTCAGTTTTTATTTTTGTTTCGCAGATTGTGTCATTACATGACTTTTATAAAATTGTATGTTTAAGTTTTTCTTTCTTTTTTTGTAATTTTTTGTTAGTTACCTGTGCATATTTGTGGTAGGTTTAATTTTTTTTTTCTTTCCACTCGTGCATTTGCAATATTTGAAACTTTAATTTTTATAAATTTAACTTAAATAATTGTTTTATTCCTATAATACATGGGGTTATTTTTCTTTTTGGTCTCTTAATAATTTTTTTGGTTGTTTTGATTTTGCTCTCTATATTTTTCATTTTCTATTTTTAGTCTATATAATTTTTCTATTAGATTTAACGGTGAGAACCTAACAGCAAGATCATACTGGAACAAAAACAAATAATAGGAATAAAAATGAAAACAATATATATATATAAAAAAAAGACAAAAACCAAAACAGACTAAAAAGTTTTGTATGTTTTTTGTTCTCTTTTTATTCATGAAAATAATACATTTTTTTCCTTTCTATTTTTCTTCCCCTATCTTTGTTATTTCTTTTTTGCTGATTTCTTTCTCTGGACAAAGAGAGTAATTAGTACCTTATGCAGGGAAAAGTGGAAAACACACAAGTAAAAGAGAGAAGGGAAATACATCAACCTAATAGCATTTGAGAACAAAGGCAAGGTAAACTACCCTTTGTGGCGTGCTTTCCTTCATAGTGCTTCATCTTCATATATATTTTGCTCCTTGCTGAAAACTTCAGAGAACACAAGTGTGCATAATGATCACGTACTCTTTAAACGCAGGAACCACTTTGGTGAGTACATCCTGAACACTTTGTAGGCTGAGATAGTGGATATTAGAGCCATTAAGATGGACGCTGCATAGCCGCATAACAAAGCCCCTCCTATTTGGACGCAGAATCTGGTGAACTTGTCACATATCTTTAGCCACTGAAAGGCTTCTGATCCAGTTATTGCTAGCATTGAGGCTCCAAATGTGGCAGTGTTTGCAGCGAATGTCATGTACACAGCGATCTGTTCACAAATTTTAACATAAACCAATATTGCTCAAATGACTAATTATTCAAATTTCAAACATAGAATATTATTTTTTTCTTTCTACGTCTGGTCAGATTCTGATGGTATTATTAAACAAATATAGTACCACAATTTAAACTAGCAAGTGGTGACCCTCTACCGAAATCAATTCCATTTACGATCTATTTAATTGTGCCTGGTAGGTTCAGACTTTTCCTTGAATAAACAGCGTAACATGACCCCACCTCTAATTGGGAAAGAGACAATCCTATCATCACCCCACCAAATTAGTAAACTAGACTTTTGTGCTGAACAATTTGAAGATTCTGAATCTGCTTTAGTTAATTATTCCCTTCTCCAGTGGCCGGCTACAATGATATCTTGATCAAGAGTATGCACATATGAAAGCGTTTTAATACAAACATATACATAATAGATAACTAAGGAAGACGCAGTAATTTACCTGATCCAACAAAAAATAAATCCAAGCCATGCATAGATAAGAGCCTTTGAAGTTTTTTCTAGACCAAGTGGAGTGTTTGCATAATAGAAGCAGATTATAACCAGCAGCCGCGGATGTAACATACACCAAGATCCTATAAAAAACATAAAATTCCTAACTCTAATTTCGGGAATATATATTATTAAGCCACAGCAATCGGAGAATATATATAGAGAAGGAGAGGGAACTCTTACTTGAGAGCGTTCAAGTCTTTGTAGGTAGCCTTCTTCTCTATAGATAAGAACACAACCTTGGTTTGAGTATCTAAAGCAACCAAACATGCTGTTAATACCAAAACCAGTATTGCTGAGACCCTTAGATAAACTTCCCCTCTCGCCATTCCCAACTTCATTTTTTCGATCCTTTCTTTCCCGTGCTCTTAATTTTAGCTCCACCTTGAGCTTATTTATTGAATTGTAGTTGAACCGTATTATTCCTTCCGACTCCAAATATAAGAAGAAAAAAAATGTTTCACGCTAACTAAGAAAGTTAATTAATAACATTTAATTGCACCAATTTCAATTAATAAAAAAAGTTGTTTACCTAAATAGTTTTTTATTAGAATTTGATATCAAGATTAAGAAAGAGTCATTAGAATTAAAAAAATTTATTAAATAAAGGATATTTTGAAAATAATTTCATTAAATGAATTAAAATTAATTGAAATTTACTTATATTTAAATCTAAATTTCAAGTCAATTTTTGACTTATATTTAAAGCTGAAGGGAGTATTGTAGTACTACTTCTGGTCCTAATTATAAGCAACATAGAACAAATCATCAAGACCAAGAAGAATAGTTAAAGCATTTATTTTTAATTAATTCTACAATGAATTCAAATTTTATTCCAAAAGTACCCTTTGCTTTATTGATGTGAATGCATAGAAAATAGAGTTAACAGTAAAGTAAAGGTATAAAAGAAATTTTACCTAGAATAACTTTATAAGAAGGTGATTGTTGCTTATATTTAGAACAAAATGAAAATCCAATTTGTTCCTTATAATTAGCACCAGAGGTAGTATTATGTTTCCAAAATTGTTGACTTCATAATATTGGCTGAGAACTATACACGGATATGGTATGTAACAACAACCTCAACAACTACCTAACTTTTATTATTATCGATCTTATCTCAACCAAATTCGTTGGATCTCTATCTTTATGTGTATTTATGGTGTTAGAAATAAGTTGTTCTTAAAACTTCTGTTACACTACAGTTGTATGGTTTTGAGGTTTGCTATGTGCGCATAGGAAAATTGAAGTGATAAGAGGCTCAAAAAACCTCTACTTCCGTCTTTTTCAAGCCCTACAATGATCGTAGTACTTCCTAGAAAGTAAAGTGGACAAAGTGAAAAATAGTGTTTTTCTTCCGTTAGTGAAAAATAGTTATTTGGAAAGTGATGTTTAATTTTTCATAAACTAGTTTTGAACATGCACATGG
Source organism: Pueraria montana var. lobata (assembly GCA_026413185.1). NCBI lineage: Eukaryota > Viridiplantae > Streptophyta > Magnoliopsida > Fabales > Fabaceae > Pueraria > Pueraria montana. The sequence goes on along the minus strand of CM048649.1, from coordinate 66,618,262 downwards.
CCATATGCATAGGGGACGAAACTAGAACTATCTACTATACATTAATAAGGCAATCCTAATTAAATTGATGGCACTACCTAGCTAGCTTGGTTTACTTATTACTTCCTCCGTTCCAAATTATATGACGTTTAAGGTTTTGGTACAGGTATTAAGGAATGCAATTAATTTATTGAATTTCCTAGAAAATATTAGGTAACTTCTTAATATATCCTTTATCTCTCTAATTAATTACTCATAGTACACTACTCCCACTAAGTATTAATTAAGGATAGTCATGAAAAAAGACATTTAATGCAGCATTGGTTTTGTAAAACGACATCTATTTTGGAACAAATTTTTTTCTCTAAAACGTCATATAATTTGGAACGGAGGGAGTACCACATCAGTGATCCAACCAATTTTAACTGGCTTCATAAACGCTTTGATGTTACATTACATTCAAATCTACACGTAGTTAAGGATAATTAATTGTGTACAGTTTCGGCAGATTTATGCAACCTGCTGCGTACGTGTACGTGCTCACTTCATGAAAAACCGAAATGAAAGTGGCCTAAGCTTGCCACTTGGGCCCTTAATTAATATGATCCACGCGTGGAACATGTGGAACTAATTAAAAGTTATAAATTGTGAATCCATATTATGTCATATTCCGTAGGTGTTTGTTCTGAGTTCTGACAACTACAGGGAGGCGGAATAACCCATGACTCAAGTCAATGTATTTTTTTAAAACAATACTTAAGCCCAATCTAGTTAGGCTCCCTCAACGTGAACTGGCCCAATTGCAAGTACTAAATTATCACAATTATTTATTACAATCTTTTTAAGTTTACTTAAATTTTAGGTTTAAATACAATTTTTAGTCTTTGCAATTTAGCGTTTTTTTATTTTTCATCCTTGCAATTTTTTTTTGGTTTAGTCCTTGCAAATTATGTTTGTTTTGTTTTTCGTCCTTAAGGCAGTTTAGATAACGCTTTGAAAAGTGAAAAAAGTGTTATCTAAACCGTTTTAAGGACGAAAAATAAAACAAACATAATTTGCACGAACTAAAATAAAAAAAAATTATAAGGATGAAAAGCAAAAAAATACTAAATTACAAGGACTAAAAAAGTATTTAAGTTTAAATTTTATTTTACAACAAATACTCGACTATTTTAAGCAATAATCAATTTCAAATAGTTTAATGTAAATTAATTTAGTCTTTAATATAAGTTAATGAAATGAATTATCTGAAAGTGTAAATTATACTTGATTGAGATCGTTTAAGTAACGACAAATTCTAAATCTGATTCTACTATACTCCACTTTATTTTAACATTGGCAAATTATTGACTTAATAATTTAATTTACTTAAAAATTAACTATAATTATTTATTTAATAATTCTATGTTAAAATAGTTTATTAAGACCCATCTAGAATTTATTTTTTTATAAAGTAAATTTGAATTTTAAATATGAAAATAAATGTATGTAATTGGAAAAATAACAGAAAGCGGAGTATGTTTTATATTTGTATTTCCTTTTTCGGTCTATGTATTTATTTCACTTAAATAAACAATTAATGCACTATATGCGTGTACATGAAAATATCATATTACTAGATAGTATCCGTGCGATGCACGGATTTATTGAAGAGGGAATAAATTTGTTGTATATGTTAGTATGTATAAAGTATATTGAAAATGTTGTCAATTTGTTATATTATTTAAAAAAGATATAAAACTAATTCAAATTTTCGCAATAAGAAATTTATTCATTAATAAAAATAAAAAAAATAATTAGATGTGTTTATTTTATAATACAACTCATTTTAAAAAAAAATTATAATACAACTATAAATTTAAATTTCACAATGTCACTTTCTTGAAGTAATTTTTTTATATATAGAAAAATAAAACCACATAACAAAAATAAGATGAAAATAATAAGAAAATTAATTGTAACTAAAAGAACTCACATATTGTTCCATTAAAATATTTTTTTATGGAGTTCATTAATTTAATATCCTTTAAAAATATTGGAAACGAAATTAAGCGAATGAATGAAACAATATAAATTTAAGAATACATATTTAAATGATTACATATAAGCGCAATGTCATATATCACATTCATTTCTATTAAATTTGATTTGATATGATATTGTAATATTTTATGTTTGGGAGAAACATTTTTTGATATTTTGAAAGAGGAATTATAAATAAACTTAAAAATTAAAAATAGCAATTTACTATATTTTTTGATAAACAACAATTTAACATTTTCATTATAATCAATTGTATCAATCAGTTAATAGCAATATTTTATTTATCAGTTATGAAATATACACATAATCGTAATATTAAGGAAAGATTCTTTTTGAAAATTTTGATTACCATTTAATTACAATCAATTATATTATTATTAATTACAATCAAGAGTTAACTTGATCAATTCTATCAATTATATAAAATAAAATTAATTGCAATCATATTACATTATTATATCAATATCACAAAATAAGATTGAATTAATTTACTTTATTAAAATATTTTTAAAATATAATTTTTTATTATACTTATATTTTGTGCGGATTAGAATTACTTTATTAAAATATTTTGTTATAAAAAAATTTGTAATATATTTTGTTATAAAAAATTACTTTATTCTATTAAGATTTACTTTAATAAAGTACTTTGTTAGAAAATATTACTTAAATAAAGTAATTTTTAAAACAAAATTTTTTATAACAAAATTTTCAATAGAATAAATTAGAATATATGTGGATTAGAATTGCCTTGATTAATACAATTATGTAACTTTATTTAAAAAACATGTTTAAATATATTTTGATGATCATTATAAATTTGAAAAATATTTTTTCAATATTATTATAATATTATTATTCATTTTAAAAAATAATTATTTATTAATTTTTTTTATAAAAAATATGACTAAATTAAATAATAAAGTAGGTAAAAAGCTTACGATTAAGATAAATTTATATTGAAAAATATTTAACTAAATTCTAATTTATATCATAGTAATTTAGATATTAATACATTTTTATGTAAAATATGTAATATCTCTGATATTTTTTTTAAAGTATAAACTTTTGTGGTATTATATTAATGAATTATAATTTGTTAGTATATAAAAATAGAAAGAATCTCAAACAATACATATAAAAGTAAAAAATTTGGTATAAAAAAGAAAGAAAAAACTCAAACAAATTGTATTTTCATATAATTGATGCAATAATAACTAAAAAATAAGAATCTAAAATATTATCACTTGATTTCATTTTATGTACAACTTATTTAATAGTAATTACATTAATGAATTTTGATTTGTTGGTAAATAAAAGCAGGAAAAATCTCAATTATTATTATAGTTATATAAAAGAAAAAATTTTGATGTGTTATATAGAATGTATCTAAAATGATGTTTTGCTATGTAAGAGTAAAAAGAAATTCAAAATGATTTTAATTTCATATAAACTATTTATAATAATTTAAAAAATAATAATTTGAAATGTATTTGTGTAATTTTATTTGTGCATGTTGTCATTTAATTAAAATTAATATTAATTACATTATTTATATTAACAAATTTTGATTTACTGATATATAAAAGTAGAAATAATCTCAAATAATATTTTGACATATAAAATAATTAATATTTAATTGAGATTTTTTTATATATTATTATACAAATAATTTATTTTGAAACTTAAAATTTTTGAAACTAAATTTATTAACGCAATTAAAACAATAATAAGGATAAATGATAATTATTTTGTGTTGAATGTTCAAAGTCAAAAAAATTGGTTTAAAAATATATAGTTCTTATACTACTATTCATACATCTATCCAATTCTATTGTAAATTAGACTACTTTATCATATTCTAAATAAGGAATTGAATAGAAATATTAGTAACAAATAAAGAGAATAAACATCTAGGTTTATTTAAAAAAATAACAATTTAATTAACAAAATTGGATTCACAAAATACAAAATTACTAATTTTCAATTCATAATCCTTTAAAATAATATATAGAAGATAAAACACAACTTAGGTTGGGTCTCTTACATACATCGACAAAGTTAAATATGTACATGATATTCTAAATAACAAATATGGAATCTAATTATTGCTTCGATCTTTATTTGAAACACGAAGTTGAACAATTTTTCCCCTTTCTTCGTCTATAAGGCAAACATGTGTGCATGAAACATCATTATTAAGAAATGCAGCAAACAAGAGCTACAAAAGCAAATGCAGTGCATAAGCAAAAATGTGATAATGCAATTGAGAATAATAAAATAATAAAAATAATTGAGAACCATAAAATAAACTTGTTGCTTACCTTTGTCAATACTATCAAAGTATGTCCTAAACATGAGCATGGAATAAGAAACATAACTTTATATCGTCAACATAATAAAATGAGAGATGAACATTTTGAGAATCACGATATGTTTCACTAAACAAATTGAAGGAAGAAAGATCGAAGATGACCATATGGAAGTCCTTCAATTCTAATACGTTGGTATATATAGACATAAAAAGAACCTCAATGAAATAAAAACAAAAGGAATGCTTAATATATTGATTGTAATTACCTTAATTAATTCAAATTAAAATATATATAAGTCGTAATCACCTTAATTACCATAATTAAAAATTGTGATAATAGATAAAAATTTACCACAATTATAAAAGTTACTCAATTTGGAAGATATAATTAAAATTATTTTATGGGACAATCAATTAAAATAGATTAATAGACAATCAATTAATGCTTTTTTTATTTGAATTTTAAATTCAAATGAATATTTCCTTTTTTTAATAAATGTCACCAGAACGTGACACGTGGACAATCAGTCCTAGTCAGCAACTGTGTTTTATATAATATATAGATGGAATAGATAGATAGATATAGATAGATAGATAGATTGTTTTTACTTAATTATATTTTATCTTATATGTGATATTGATCTCTTTAATTTAAGTTCAATTGTTTTCATTTAACTAGTGGTTTATTAATTGTTAAAATTAAGTTTCTTAAGGAAATAAAGTACTAGTAAAAGCATAATTCCTCTCCTACAAGTGTTGCTTTATTCGCATAGTAAAAAATTGAATCCCTATCATATGTTTAATTAAAAGACCTAAACTACTAACCACTTATGTTGTGCCTTATGAGTTTCTATTACGTAGATAGAATGGGTTAATGTGCAATTGCATTAGATATGGATAACTTGGTTGTAGAATTTTCAATTATCTTTCCCTAAAACTGAAATATAGTAATAGTAAGAGGAACGCTATAATTGTCTCACAATGAAGAGGAAAATAAATCTCCACTTCATGACTTAAGTTATCTCTATTTATTATGATTATTTTTTTAAAATAAATATTTGAATAAAAAGATAAAACTAAGAAATAAACTATTATTGTATTACATTTTTATTATAATATTTTAAAATTTATTAATTTATTTAAAAAACTTAAATTCATTAATTACCTATCAATGTTCATATATTAACTTATTTAAGTGTGTATTTATAATTTTATTTAAGGTACTTATTATATTACATTTTTATTATAATATTTTAAGATTTATTAATTTATTTAAAAACTTAAATTCATTAATTACCTATCAATGTTCATTTATTAACTTATTTAAGTGTCTATTTATAATTTTATTTAAGATACTTATGAAAAGTAGTCTGTCTTTTAAAGAAATTTTTTAATCAAATTAAACATAGAAAGAGAAATCAGGTGTTTAAGAAAAAAAAAAAAAAAAGAACTAGAGCTTATAATTCATGCCTAGAGTGACATGAACAACACCATGATTCATTACCTTTTTGTAGTAACAATGCAGAACCAAACGAGGTGGGTCTAGGTTTAAATCCAGCAGAAAGGTTAGTCCTCGTAATGTAGCGAACCGCAGTTTAAAAATTCCCAGCAAAATATGTGTCCATATTATTTACTTCCCGAATGTCCCCAACAAGTTGCAAGTCTTGTTTATTGTTCAGAAATAGTATCCCATTTTTATTTTTTTTTAATAAACAATAATTATTACATTACGACACCCTTAATTGCATAAAGAATGACATTGACAAGCGATGTAGTATAATGGGAAAATAGAATGCACACACATATACAACAATAACAAGTTGTATTTTTCCTATGACTTGGTGCGGACTGTGCATTCCAGAGGGAGACCCTGAGGGAATCGCTTAATGTCTGTGCAGTAATTGTAAATCATGTAATTTTTCTGCACCCATCTTAGCTTCTTCTGGTTTGTGGAATCAAGCTGTTGGGAATATAGCCAAGCTTTATCAGAAGAGCTGGAGTTGCTGCATGAAGAAACCCCATTGGACCAAACGCAACCATTGGCTCTGAAGTTCCTGAAAGACGCAGTGAATGGTGCTTGGCTCCAATTTGTCTTCACAAGCCCTCCTCTTGTTGCCCAATCATCAGCGTTCCATAGACTTGCATATAACCTCATAGGTTGGTTCTTTGGGTATTCAACACCCGCACCCTCCAAGTTCTTGAACTCCCTAATTGGTCTTCCATCAACATAGAATCTGAAAAGTAAAAGATTCCATGCATTGAGTTGAATATTGAATTTTCTAATTTCCAATGCAAGGTTATGTTTATACGCTTTAGATTTTATAAACTTACACAACATGTGCAGGATTCCAGAGAAAGGAATAGGTGTGAAAATCTGCAGTTGGATCAAACCAGAGATAGAATTGCTGCTCTCTGCTACCCTTGCCTTGTGTGTACACATTAGTATGACATATATAAGGATCACCACTCAGATTTCCCAGGAACTCAAAGTCTATCTCATCCCAAGATGACCCTTCTGAACGTAACTGCATCATGCACAAATTATACATTAGAAATAGTTAGAATTAAGCTACATGAACATGCAATAGGCATGTGTGTGTGTGTGTTAAGCAAGTTGGCACTATTTTGGATAGTTATTTATTGAATCAGGTGAATTAAGATTGATAAAGGGAACTCACGTAAAAAGCGGTGACCGTGCCAGCGGAATTTCCAGGGACAAGTTTGATTTGCATGTCAATCTTGCCATAGAGATACTGATTCTTGGACTGAAAGCCAGAGCCAGAGGCCCTGTCAAGAGACAGAGTAAGAAGCTGACCATTGTTCAGAATCTTACCTCTGCCATCTCCCCACGTGACATCAACATCTTGGTACAAGTTGCCAGAAGAGGCAACCATAGAAGGCACAGAGATTAGAAACGCTAGGACAAGCGCAACCATTGCTTTAACACAAGAGAAAACAACCATTGGAATTGGACAGCTTGTACTAATGTTATAGTATGTGAGACAGAATTGGTATTTCGTGCACAATTAATTGATGAGAAGGAAACTTCGTCCCCTCCTCGAATTTATAGTAGTCTCTTGAGATTGTGGGGGCTTGGGGATGCGTTTGAATAATAAAAGTTGGTTGGTGGGATGATGTGGGAACTCAACAGCTGGACAGCAATTTGTTTCATTAGCATAATGATCATAAGTTTATAGTGGTCCATTACGTGGTGCTTCTTTTATTTTACACACATTCGGCGCAGGGGCTATGACTTCCTAGGTTTGTTCCACCAAATCAAACCTGGGTTCGGCCCTTGCATGCGTGTGGTATTCTTGATTCGGACTTCTTTCGTTTCAGATTACATGACGTTTTAGAGAAAAAAATTTATTTTAAAATATATGATGTTTTACAAATCCAATGCTGTATTAAATATCTTTTTTCAAGATTATCTTTAATAAATACTTAATGAAAGTAGTATATAATGAGTAATTAATTAGAGAAATAAATGGTATATTAAAAAGTTACCTAATATTTTTTAAAAAATTTAATAAATTAATTGTATTTTTTAATACATGTGTCAAAATTTTAAACGTCATATAAATTGAAATGGATGGAGTAGGATTTATTATCCAAAGTGCTGCAACTTGAGCATTTAAAAATGTTGTTTCTGGTATCTTCCACGGGACCTTTTTGGCTTGCCTAGTCAGCGGCAAGGAGGGATTGGTTTCATTCCTTGACAACATGCATGTAAATTCTAGAAAGATGTACCGTCCCGTTTCTATCTATCTAGCAACTTCTGGCCCTGTATTGCAAGAAATAACAACATATATACAATTACACGTGTATACAGAGAATTTGAGTCATGATTACAAGTTAAAGTGACGAACCTCACTCAAAATTTCACCTGTTCTTAATTATGTACAAAAAGAGAAATGCGTTATAACACCAAAGTTGATAACACAAAGGAATTTGATTGGTTATTATTAATTAAGAGTACGACTCCTATGAGAACATTTTATTGTGTAAGAACATGAGAACAACTAATCACAATTATCAGATCAAAATTAAAAATAATATACGATTGAGATTAAAATATTTAGAAATTCAAATTAAAATATAATACAACCATCAAATCTCTAAAAGATTTACCAAATAAAAATCAAATCTATAAAATATCTAAACTATCACTTCCTAAAATATCTCAATTAACCTATCGCCATCACAGATGCAGCCACCACCATGATCGTCGACGTTGCCATGATCATTGTTGCTTGCCACCACCTCATCCGCCATGATCGTCGTCGTTGTCGCCACCACCACCACCACTGACAGTCATGATGGTGGAAGTGGTGGCGGTCATGGTGGTGATAGTGATGGTAATGGTGATGGGTTAATATTATATTTTAATTTGAATTTTTAAATATTTTAATTTCAACCGTTTAATATTTTTAATTTTGAATTTACGTGCATGTTGTTATCAGTTATTCTCATGTTCTCACTAAAGAAGATATTCTCACAGGAATCGTACTCTATTAATTAATTTTATTAATTGGAGTTATAAGGTTAGTGTGGTGGTTAATGGAGAAGGGAAGGGGGGGAGATCGTGGGTTCGAATCCTCCAGCTAACAAAAAAAAACTTATGATTAACAACTAATATTTATTGATAAAAAAATTAATTATATTAATTGTGAGCGCACACCAAGTGACATACCAAAATAACAGATATTTCTAGATATTAGAGAAGCAGTTAATTATAAGTGGTATTACTACTTTTGCTACTAGTGCAGACCGAAGAACTCTGAAATCTTTCTCAAAAAAAAAAAAAAGAACTCTGAAATCTGAAAGGATGTTTCTAGATATTAGAGAAGCAGTTAATTATCCGTTACCAAAATACTATAATTTTTTTTATATTACTATTTAACATAATTTTCATTATCAAATTAAATTTATGTAAATCTCATTAAATAATGATTAAATATTGATAATGAAAAGATTTTTTTATATTATTATGAAATTACAAACTACCATAACTTGTTTAGATAATTTTTTTAATAAGCACTTATAAAAGATGAAAATAAGAAAGTAAAATAAAATAATTTTTTCTCATAAATTAAAATCAATTTATGCATTTCAATTTTGATTAAAATTATTTCATTTAACTTTTTCAAAAGCTAATTTAATTTATGCATAAGTTGATTTCAATTTATAGAAAAAATTTAATTTATTTTACCTTCTTATTTCCTTATTCTTTTATGAGTACTTAGTAAAAAAAGTCCATTCAAACAAAATATCTATAATAATAAGTGTGTTAACTTTACATGTTTATTTAAGAGCATTCCTCTTAAGTGTAAACACTTATTTTAGAGTTTAAAATTATACAAATAACATTTCTCTTATTGCTTTCCAGCATCTTTTGTAACACCACAAAAAAAAAGACTAAGATCTAATTTCCACTGGGAGGAGAGTGTGGATTCTCTCAGTACTTTCTAATTTCCACTGGGAGCTAGGAACCTTCTTTGATTTTGCAATATTTATCATCAAACAAATCAGGTGATGATCAGAATGAGTCAGTCACCAAGATGCACACGCATACAACTTTATGTATTAACATCATACTATAACTTGCATCTCTGACAATTAACGTAATTGAAAGTTCAAGATTCTTTGGCAAACCTGGAGAGATGGAGATAGAGAAACATGCATGCAATAATTCAACCACGAACAACAACGTGAATGTGAGGGAAAATCGTTGGAGGTGTGTTGAGAGTGGAGAACTGGAGATTTCCTTTATGCAAAATTACTCCAAAGCTGTTCAAGTAAAACACGTTAACTAGTCTTTGTAAAACGCTGCCACAGAGTAATCAGTAATCACCAGGAAAAATCTTATACCAACGATTCAACGTGATTTCCGTCAAATTAATGTTGAACTTATTTTTCAATTTTTAACTAATTATTATCCAATAAAATAGCGCCACATTTGATTTTCCTCTGTTGCGTACAAATCATTTCGTACTTACAAAGCTGAATCACCACATATTTGCGGAGTTTGAGACCGTTATGGTCGAGATTTTCGCGCGTCTGCTGTGTCTTCTTTGTGGGTCGGATTTGGGCCGAGTTCATGTACTTTCATCCAGAGAAATAAAATGAGACTAATTTTAAGGAATTAAAAATATGCCAAAGGGTTTTTTTGTTACGTAGAAATCAAAGTTAGGTATAGGAAATTTACAATAACTCACACACATGTTCAACCAACTGAACTAATTTCTTTCAGTGTTAAAGGGTTTAATTTTAAAAGAAAATAGAACGTAAGTTAAAATTTTTATTTGTAATTAACTAGGGGAAAATGCCTTTCTATAACTTTTGTTAAATATAAATAAAATAAAGAAAAAATATGGTTTTATTCCCTATATTTTATAAAAAAAATTGTTTTAGTTTTTTACTTCACTATTGAATATTTTTTGGTCCCTAAACTTTTAAAAATAAGTATTTTTATTTCCTTAGATAGACAATGTTAACACTGTTTCTTACATGCCGTCTGTTCTAAATGACTAAAAACATTAATTTTTAAATGTTTAGGGACCAAAATATTCAATGGTAAAATACATGACTAAAACTAAGAATTTTACAAAATACAAGTACTAAAAACATATTTTTTCCTAAAATAAACAAGGAAGAAACACTAGAGGTTAAATAGAAGATGCGAGGAAGTGTGCACTTAACTTTATGATAATTAAAGAAATAAATTAAGTGAAATTAAAATAAGATATTATCTTTATTTATTGTTATAGATAAACATTTTTATTTAATAATTCAAAAAATGAAAAATATAAAAAAAAAACATAACTTAATGTTTATTTTTTTATTTATTTTATAAATATCATATCACTCTTTTAATTTAAAAATAAAAATTTGTCTCCTATTTGCATTTTATTTTATTTTAGTTTATTTGTATTAAGAAGAGCTGAAGCCCAAAAAGTAAAGAAATTACAACCTAACTTCTTTAAGAGTAGCAAGCCTCCAACAAACATCAGATGATACATACCTTAACCCATACAATTGATAATAACAATCATGGTTGATCAATGGTCAATTGATAATAACATGCAATTGTTTTTATTCTTTTCCTTTCCTTTCCACTTAGATAACGCTAACAAATTAACAAATCGTCAGTGGAAAACACCCAATGGTCATAGTAGCTAACTAAAACCGAAGCTTTGTGCTGTCACTTGGTAGACATAACCCATTTTCACGGTCTAAACCATCTCCACTTTACGCTGCCATCTGTATCCAGCTCTTATAATGACCTTATAAAGTATGAACCCCACATTAATTTGGAATTTAGCAAGTGCATTTCGTCCTCTTTTTTGTTGCCTTGCCCATATTCCCCCCATGCATGCACCCTTCACACTTACTTAATTACCCAGAATTCCAATAAAAACAATTAATGTGCCTTCCCTTTGTTCTCAAGCTAATATATTCATTCTAGCATTGGTGATTAGTTTCCATTTGTCTGCACATGCTGTCTATCTGCATCAGAATTTTGAAATCACTTGAGGTAACGGCCGTGCCAGCTGCTAGCTCTGTCCTGTCCCTTCAGAAGCCTTTGGCTTTGGCTTTCAGTCTAAAAATGAGTTGGATGCCACTGCCACGGAACTGAAGAAACTCAAGTGGGTGCAGAGGAGTTACACATAATCAAAATCAAGTGTTATTATTTTTTTTTATAAATTATAAAATTTGAATATGTGTTATATAAACATTGATTGAGACTATATATAAATAATGATATTTAATTTTTATCAGCAAATATTAGTTGTTAATTATTAATTTTTGTTAGTTGGGGAATTCGAACTTACAATCTCTACTCCTTTCCTTCTCCCTTAACCATCAGACCAACCTTATAATTCCATATAAATAATGATCTAACACTCTCTAATAATTTTTCTCAAATGGATAGCCAGCTGAATGTACCGTAAGTATCCCTAAGGTGTGATTTTAATAAACAAGTGATGAGATAGAGCAGAAGAATTTTTTTTTTTTTAAGGAAGAGCAGAAGAATTTTAGTTATTATCGTTAATTTATTTCATTAAAATACATGTTTATCGCTGCAGAAAATAACTGTCGAGTAATGATGTGACATAATTAAGTTATGCCACTTTTAAATGATTCAATTAATGGTCAGGTCATCACTTGACATAATTAACTAAGAATAAGAACTAATTAACATGTATTTTAAAATAAAAATTATAAGAAATAAAATTGAAATTAACTAATTTTGGAGATAAATATTATTTTCAAGCCTAAAATTAATTATTATTTTGAAACTAGAATAAACAAACAAAAATTGTTTGGTTTGAGAAAATATTTCTATTTTTATTTTTTTATATTTCACTTTATTTTATGCTTTTACCTTTTTATATAATTTTAATGGAACAAAAAATAAAATAAAACATAATATTTAAAAAAAAATTGAACGACCCCTAAACCACTAACTCGGGGCAATTTTTTTAAATTGATTGTAAGGTAAAGGAATAATAAAAAGTGATATAAATATATTTGAAATTATTAATAAAATACACTACTGAAATTTTTTCTGCTAATTAAATTTTTAACTACTATCTAAACATAGTTTTGTATTCACCAAAAAAAAAACATAGTTCTATATGTTTTAAAAAAGTGTATATAATTTAAATCAGTATCAAAATTTCCCGTTAACAATAAATTAAAATAAACAAGTAGTACCAAATTTATTTTGATTTACAGCTTGTGTTTAATTTTTATTTTATTTTTCAGTTTTATAAATTAAGTCATATTGTCAACAAGAACTTCTCAGGAATTAAGCATTTGGGTTGCAACTACTCTATGGAGTGTGAGGGCTCTGCTAGGGTTTCTGTCGGTTCCTCTAAGGAGGAGGATGATCAACTGCTAAGGAGTAATAGAAAAGTCAAAAGAAAACCTAATGAGGAGGGGCTTGATTCTGAGATGGTCCCTGAGAGCAATAAGGAGAGTTCAGAGAGTAGATCGTATATGGAGAAACTGCTGAAGAATGGAGGACCGGTTCCTTTCTCTCCTTTTGATGGGAGGTGTTTTGGACAACCGGATAAGGAAGTGCCTCCCCCACCTATTTCCAAGGAAGACATGGAGAAGTTTCCGGAGGTGCCCATTACAGATGAGGAGTTTAATGATTGGTGCAAACCATGGAAAGGTTCCTTGATGGTTACGGTTTTAGGGAGAAGAGTTGGTTATCGTCAACTGGAAGCAAAACTTAATCGCTCTTGGGCACGGAAGGGCTCCATTAAAATCATCGATATGCCTAGAGATTATTTTCAAGTTTTGTTTACATCAAATGAGGATTATAATCATGCTTTGTTGGAGGGCCCTTGGATGGTGGCGAATCACTATATTTTGGTGCAAAGATGGAGGCCATTTTTCTTGGCGAACCCAAATGTGGGAAGGAGAGTGGCGGTGTGGATTAGAATCCCTGAATTACCTATTGAATTGTTCAATGATCATTTCCTTTGGAGATTGGGTTCTACTATTGGAACCATGATTAAGATTGACAGAGTTACATCCATCCAAGCGCGAGGTCGGTTCGCGAGAATTTGTGTTGAGATTGATTTAGATACGCCGCTGCAGCCAAAAGTGATTGCTAAAGGTTATCTGTTAAATCTCCAGTATGAGGGCTTACACTCAATTTGCTTTAATTGTGGAAGATATGGTCATAAGGATACCTCGTGTGGTGAAAAGAAGGTCAACATGGAAGTTCATTCTTCTGATAATAGTGGCAAAGAGGGAGTAGATACCAAGGCCAAGGAGGGGGGAGATACCAAAGCCAAGGAAGCTACGATGGTGGCGGCGTCTGCGGAGGCGTCGGCGGTTATCGATGGAGTAGAGGGTTTGAAAGTGACAGAAGATATGGTAACAGAAACTTTAAATGCAGAAGATCCTATTCCTAAAAGCAAGGAGAATGTTTCGGCCAATATTACTACAAATCATTATGGCCCTTGGTTGTTGGTGCGTAGGAATAATAAAAAGTTATTAGGGAAAGCGAATAATAAGGATATGGGCCCTATTAATCAGCCACGAATTGTTAAACCTGGTGGTGATGAGACTGTGATGAAACCGCAAGGATCAAGGTTTAATATCTTGGATGAGGCTCGTGAGGAGAGAGGGAAGACGGAAGCAAAACCGGCTGATAGTGGGCCTGGTGGGAATGGGCCAAAGTTTTATAAGAAGCAAGCTGGGACTCAGGGGAATAGAGGAGGAAGAAAGGCTGTTGTATTGAAGGATGACAAACATGGGCTTCTTAAGAAAGCGAGCCCAAAAGCTTTACCATCTAAATCCATCCCTTCAGCGAGTGCAAAGCCCAGTGTTGACAGAATAGCAAAATCCTTGAAGGGGAAGCAGACCACTTCGACAGTTACTTCGGGTACTATAGACCAAGCGAAGTCGACCACCAAAGTTGATAGGGAGGAGGAGCTCAGGCTAATTCAAGCTCTTCAAAGAACTGGTGAAGCTTTCATTTTTGGAGATAAGAGAAGCATGTCTGAACCAGTGTGTAAGGTATTTGGACCTGATGAATCTACCATTCAATTTCTGAATCAAAAGAGTCTCAGTGTAATCCAGGGAGGGTCATCTTCAGTTCCTCCTGGAATGACTATGAAGGATAGTGATCAGCAGAAGGTTCTGACAACTACAAATGACGGTTGTACCAAGCTGGGTGAGGATGGCATGGTTCTATGCCAGGAGAACGCTCAAGGTCCAGTAGCGACCCAACTACCTGGTACGTATTGATGAATTTTTTATCTTGGAATTGTCGAGGGACTTCTAATAGAGGCTTCCCTTCTCTTGTTAAAGACATAATGAAGGAATATTCTTCTTCTTTGATTTTCTTGTTAGAGACACATACAAGTGGTTTCAAAGCGGAGAGAATTATTAAAAAAATTGGGTTAGATAAATTTTTTGTTGAAGAGGCTCTGGGCCAGTCAGGCGGAATTTGGTGTTTGTGGGATTCTAGTCAGTGGAAGGTTCAGATATTGGGTCATTCAAGGTACCATGTGCACCTAAAAGTTAATTGGAAGAATTCTGGTGATTGGTTGCTAACTGTTGTGTACAGTAGCCCTCAGTATCAAAATCGTCAGAGTTTGTGGGATGCACTAAGAGAGTTGGCTAGTGAGATTGACAGTGCATGGGCTGTGATTGGGGATTTTAATTCTATTCTTCATCAGCACGAGAGAAGAGGGAGTTCATCTGAACCATCCTTTAGAGGTATGTCAAACTTTCAACAAATGATATCTGATTGTGAGCTTATTGATGCGGGTTTCCAAGGGTATCATTTTACGTGGAAGAGAGGGGATCTTGAACAGAGATTGGATAGGATGCTGATTAATTTGCGTTGGAGAATGCAGTTCCAAATGGCTTCTGTTATTCATCTTCCTCCTTTCAAATCTGACCATAGACCGCTTTTGGTTGAGATGAAATCTAGAAACTCAGATTCTTCTCATAGGAGACCTTTTAGATTTCTGGCTTCATGGATTACCCATTCTGATTTCAAGAGGTTTGTTCGTGCTCACTGGAATCCTTCCTTATCTTGGAATGAGTTAATAAATTCTTTTCAGAAGGATTTACAAAACTGGAATAAGGAAGTGTTTGGCAATATCTTTGTAAGAAAGAGGAGGTTGATTAGGAAGATGGATCGAATAAACAGAAATATGGCGAGTGGTGGGAATAGATATCTTGCAGATTTTCTTTATTCTGTATGGAAGGAATATGAGGCTGTTTTACTCCAGGAAGAGATTTTGTGGTTTCAAAAATCTCGGTCTAAGTGGATTGTCTTGGGAGATAGGAACTCTAGTTACTTTCATGGTTCCACTATTATTAGAAGAAGAAGGAGTAGAGTGGACACACTTCAGCTTGAGGATGGCAATTGGATCTCTGATACAAATGAAATGAAGAGCACAGTTACTCAATATTTCAACGAATTATTTGCTGATGACCATGATTATCAAGAGTATGCTGTTAGGGGTCTTTTTCCTGCTCTTGACGCTCATTCTTTGGAAGAGTTGGGAGCAGACATTTCATCTCAGGAAGTGCATAGCATTATTAGGAGTATGGGCGCTTTCAAAGCTCCAGGGCCGGATGGCTTCCAAGCAGTCTTTTACCAGAGCCAGTGGGATGTTGTTGGAGAGGCTCTGGTCAAGTTAGTGCAGAATGTTTTCCATGACCCTCAGAGAGTTGGAGAAATTAATGATACGCTTATATCTCTTATACCTAAGGTGGAGCATGTCACAAAATTGAAGGATTTTAGACCTATAAGCTTATGTAATGTTTCATATAAGGTTATTACTAAAATCCTTTCTCATAGATTGCGGCCTTTGATGGAGAGCCTGGTTGGTCCATGCCAGTCCAGCTTCATCCCTAATCGTCAGAGCAGAGATAATATAATTATAGCTCAGGAAGTGTTTCATTCGATGAGGCATAAAAAAGGTGCTACAGGCTGGATGGCAATTAAAATTGACCTGGAGAAAGCATATGATCGCCTGAATTGGGAATTCATTCGTGATACTCTGCTGGATATTGGATGTCCTGGGAATTTTATTTCTATGATTTGGCACTGCATCTCCTCCTCTAGAATGCGAATGCTTTGGAATGGGGAAGCTCTTGATGAGTTTCAGCCCCAACGTGGAATCAGACAAGGCGATCCTATATCCCCCTATCTGTTTGTGCTTTGTATTGAACGATTATTTCATTTAATTCAGATTGCAGTTGATGGGAAGCATTGGAAGCCTATCCGGATAGCAAGACAAGCTCCAAAGCTGTCGCATCTTGCCTTTGCAGATGATTTGTTGTTATTCTCAGAGGCTAGTGAGGAGCAAGCTGAAGTTATTTCCCATGTTATAGACCTTTTCTGCAAAAGTTCAGGCCAAAAGGTGAGTAAGGATAAAACCCGTATGTTTTTCTCAGAAAATGTAGGGTGGCAACGAAGACAACAAATCAGTCAAAAGTGTGGCTTTCAATATACTGATGACTTGGGAAAATACCTGGGCATTCCCATCTTACATAAAAGAGCCTCCCAGAGCTCTTTCCAATTTATTTTGTCGAAGGTGAATCAAAGGCTTTCTAATTGGAAGGCTCGTCAGCTTTCATTTGCTGGACGTCTTACTTTAGTAAAGTCTGTTTTGCAGGCTCTTCCTACCTATACAATGCAAGCAACTCAGCTTCCGTTATCTATATGTGATGAAGTAGATAAACGATGCAGGAGTTTTCTATGGGGTGAGACAGAAAATCAACGGAAAGTCCACACTGTTGCTTGGAAAAATATCTGCAGACCTAAGAATGTTGGAGGGTTGGGGTTGAGGTCGTCTAGGGAATTCAATCAGGCTTTTATGATGAAATGTGGTTGGGAATTATGTACAAGGCGTGAGGTGTTGTGGGTGAAGATTGTTAGATCAAAATATAAGTGTGGCGACTTCATTATTCCGCAAATTGATTCTAACAGACCTGGCTCTAACTTGTGGAGGGGGATTTGTAAAATCTGGGATACAGTGCAGAAGAAGCTCTCTTGGAATATTGGGGATGGTGAAATGGTTAACTTTTGGGAAGATCAGTGGGTGCCTGGACAGGGAAAGTTGATTGATGTGGCTGTTGGCACTATCCCTCAAGAATTTGTCTCGAAAAAAGTTTCTGAGGTGCTAACTAATCATGGGGATTGGAATTTTTCTATGATCAGTCCTTACCTTCAAACTGCTTGCTTGGATTCTATTAGAGCTGTGCCCCCTCCTTGCTTGTTGAGAGGTACTGATACTTTGTCATGGCAGGGATCTTCTGATGGTTGTTTCTCGGTTGCTTCTGCATATGCTAGCATCAGCCGGGATTCTGATATGCAGAAGGACCTTTTATTTGTAGAAATTTGGAAATGGAATGGCCCGGAGAGGATTCGCACTCTATTGTGGAAAGTGGCGAATAATGCGTTGCTAACTAATGAATCCAGACATTCCAGGCATTTGACTATTGATAGTTCTTGTACGAGATGTGGGGGAGATACTGAAAATGTTGATCATGTTTTTAGAAATTGTGCAATCTCAAGAGCTGTTTGGTATTTTCTGTTGCCTGCAGCTAAGCATCATGATTTCTTCATTCAGGATATTAAGACTTGGATGCTTCAGAATCTTCGAGACAATTTGCTAGTTAATAATAATCTCTGGTGCCACATCTTTGCAGTTGCAGTGGATATTATTTGGCAGAGCAGGAATAATTTTATTTTCCAAGGCTCTTCTTCTCAACCAGCAGAGTTGGTGCGGCTTATTATGGCTAAGGTGGAGATCATTGCCAGTAGTAATCACAAAATGACTAACTTAAATCATGGAGTTATTATTCCGAGGCTTAGTGAGGGGATTCATTGGATAGCCCCCGCTGCTGAGCACTTTAAACTTAACTGTGATGCCTCAGTTAGTCTAGATAAACAGAAATCTGCTGCTGGTGGAGTTTTTAGAAACCATTTGGGTGCTGTTTTATTTGCTTTTGCTGCAAATATTGGGTGGTGTACAGTTTTGCATGCAGAGCTATGGGCAATATACATTGGTATTGGCATTGCATGGAATAGGGGCTTTAGAAAATTTGTGGTTGAATCGGATTCACAGCTCGCAATTAATTTGTTGCGAAATGGATGCCCTCCCTATCACACTAGTTTCAGCCTTGTTCAAAGTATTTTATCCTTTACTTCTGCAGGTGGGACTTTGGTATGGTCTCATGCTTTAAGGGAAGCGAATCAAGTGGCAGACAAGTTGGCCAACCATGGTTTGTCTCTGGTTGAGAATTTGAGAGTCTATGATAATGTAATTCCTGTTATTGTTGCTGCTGTTAGGGCTGATGTAAACTCTACCATGTTTCCACGTGGTTTTTAATTGATCTGTGTTGGGGTTTTTTGCCCCTTCCATTCACCAAAAAAAAAAACAAGAACTTCTCAGATAAATTAAATTCTTTCTTTCTTGATAATTGTAAATCGGTTTCAGATACATAGTCAATTGCAGATTTATCTAAGAAAAGATAGCTACAAATATAATTAACTACATAGTGTTAGAATTCAAAAAAGAATTATACTGTATGTTTTAGAACTATGAAATTAAAATAGCACAATAAGTCCATAATTGAGAAATGAAAATTTCTACCTCACCAGCTGGTGAAATTTTTTTAGGTTTTCGATTAAAATGTTTACAAAGATTATCTTGAGGCTAATTCTATAATTACCTAGTTACTATACTAACAAAGGTACCTCCAACAAATAACATCACATCCAAACTTCATTAATACTCTTACTATGAATATGGCTCATTTCCTTGAAAAACAAAATATTTTGAGAAATATTAATAATACATGTTGTAACATCTTTGTAATATTTTTTTTATTGAATAAACTTGATGTAAAATTTATTAAAAGACGTGACTCTCATTTTTTATTTAAAAAATACATAAATTTTATTTAGTAATAAAATAATGTTACTAATTAATATTTGTCAACTAAAACACTACTAGATAGGTACAGAATAAAATTAGATTTAGTAAGGAAACAGCGTGTGATTGTTTATATAATCTTAAGCATGCAAATCAAATGTTTGTTTATAGTGTCACTGCTCTAATATTAAATAATACAATCCATGTAGTCACGTTGTGTGGAATGGAAGGAAGATGATTTCACGAGTTGTTGAAAAAAGCAGTAATAGTGACGAAAATTAAAAAAGAAAAAAAAAAGACAGTAATAGTTTTAGTGTTTTAGATACGACAAATGAGACCTACTCCAACAACGACAACAGTGTATATATGACGGTGCTTCTTATATGCATTTCATGGAGAAACGCGTGCAATGATTCGTGTGGGCGTCCATCCATAACAACTACTCCTCATTCCTCACCAGCTGTAAGCAACTAATACAAACATTCCACGTACCTTCTTCTAACTTTCCTCTTTTCTTTCTATTTCACCTATAAATACCATTCAAGCCTGCCATTCTTTGCAACATCACATTCACACGTTCAACACCCAACATTCTCATAACCAAATACCATTTTTCATTCGTTCTTACATATTGTTTAGTTTTATCTGAATTTTGAAACTGCTTTCCATGGCTTTTTCAAGAGTTGCATTGTTAATTTGCATGGTTAGCTATTTTGTGATTGCCTCTGCTGGCAATTTCTACCAAGATTTTGATATAACGTGGGGAGATGGTCGTGCTAAGATTCTCAACAATGGAGAGCTTCTCACTTTGTCTCTTGACAAAGCCTCTGGCTCGGGTTTCCAATCCAAGAACGAATACCTTTTTGGCAAAATTGACATGCAACTCAAACTCGTCCCTGGCAACTCTGCTGGCACCGTCACTGCCTACTATGTAAGCATATATATATAATCATATTCTACCTTACTATATTTACATCTAAGTCTACGTATTGTTTATAAGATTTGGTTAGAAAAAAACTAATTTAATGTGAAATATTTGTCATGGTGAATCTCAGCTATCTTCAAAAGGAGCAACATGGGATGAGATTGACTTTGAATTCTTGGGCAATTTGAGCGGTGACCCATACATCCTTCACACCAACGTGTTTAGCCAAGGCAAGGGTAATAGGGAGCAACAATTCTACCTCTGGTTTGACCCCACTGCAGACTTTCACACCTATTCCATCCTGTGGAACCCCCAACGTATTGTGTAGGTTTCTAGCTCTTAAGATATTATAAAAATCAATTTGTTATTGTCTGACTTGTGTTGGAAGCAACTAATTAAATGAGGGTGTTTCTTAATTTTGTTTCAGCTTCTCGGTGGATGGAACTCCAATTAGAGAGTTCAAGAACACGGAGTCAAAGGGTGTTCCATTCCCCAAAAACCAGGCAATGAGAATATACTCAAGTTTGTGGAATGCAGATGATTGGGCCACAAGGGGAGGGCTTGTTAAGACAGATTGGACCCAAGCTCCTTTCACAGCTTCATACAGAAACTTCAATGCCAATGCTTGCACTATGTCCTCTGGAACTTCTTCTTGCGCCTCAAACTCTGCCTCTTCTAACAATGCTTGGCTCTCACAAGAGTTAGATTCCACTAGTCAGGAGAGACTCAAGTGGGTGCAGAAGAATTACATGATCTACAATTACTGTACTGACACTAAAAGATTTCCACAGGGCCTTCCTCCAGAGTGCAACACAGCTTAAAATTCTTTAATATCCCTATGGATCCATCGACCGCTCTCTTTTAAGTTTCCTTTTTCTTTTCTACTGTAATTTCCATAATGATAAATTCTTTAATTCGTTGTGAAAGTCTTGTTATAAAGTGTCCAATTCAAATGGTTCATTCTTTCTTTCGGATTTTCCTTAAAGACTTTGGCTATAAGACTTGTGCTTTGCCAATATTTTATCACTTTAAATACTCGTAAACAATTATCAATTTTTTTCTATTTTTTTTTATTACATTATACTATCGTTCTTTATATAAGAAACACGAGAGAATTAGAGAATTTTTTTTTTCTAATTATAAAAAATATATAATCACTTTCAAGTAGATCTTTTATTGAGTTATTAACAAAAACAAGATATATTCATGGGTTGGAAAATTTATCTTTTGAAATATAACTACCACTTAAATCATTTAATAATATGGATAGTTTTGGAATAAAACTAAAATTTATGACATTATTAGTTAAAATTAACCAATTTAACTATTTTTATTGGTTTTGATAAATTAAATATTTGTTTTTATATACAGGACCAGAGTATTAATTATCATACATGTGTTACCTTTATCTCTCTTTATATGTGTCAAAGTGTTAACTAGAATTTAAATGTTGATTCACCATTTTCCTTATTTATATTTTAAAATGAGACAATGAAAAAACAACTTATAAAAATAAAAAAGGAGACAATAAAAAATGTCAATTACAAGAAGAGGATAAAACATAGAAGTATTCATAAATAAATCGATCAAATATCTAATAAAAATAAAAATAAAAACTATTCAAAAAATAGAAAACTAAATAAATTAAAAATCAAACAAATTAAAAATAAAATAATTTTTTTATTAGATTGGATAAGAATTCAAATTTAGTTTTGAAAACTAATCGAATCCAATTAACTTATACCCACGTATATACTTTTTTTTATATAAATTTAGTATATCACTCATGTTTATATTTTATTTTATATATTTATAAAATTAATATATAACTTTTACTTGTTTATGAAAAATATATTCAATTAAATATAATTATTTAGTAACTATTTGAATAAACCTATATAAATATAGTTATCAAGTTGTACAAATTTATTTTTAATATTATATATTTGAAAATTTATACAACTATTAGCTATCACTGAGTGTATAGATCAACTGGCGTGAAATTGTTTCAACTTAACTAGAAGTCTCAGATTCAGTGGAGGATCCATATGGTCTATACCAAAACAATACAACTATTAGCTATATAATGACTTATAGATGAGATATTTAATATTTTAAATTATTTTTATTGTGTTTATTTTATATCTTACTATTTATTTAATATATTCTACAAAGAAAAATAAAAGTAAGACTAAAATAAAAAATGATCTAATATAAATCACTTTAGATTAGACTTTGATTAAATTTGTATTTTAAATCAAATTGATTGGATGATCAAATAAGAAAATTGAAATGATTGGATCAAATAATTTGTCTCTTAAAAAAATTCAATCCAATCCGTAAATACCCTATTAAAAAATATGTCTTTGATTGTGTTTTTGTTTGCTTTTAGGTTCTTAAAATTTATTTTGAAGAAGAATTTTCAAAAATTAAATTTTAGAAGGGGATAAAAGAGTGTAAATGGAAGAAGAGGATAAGATGATATAAGGAAGATCATGAATAATAAAATATTAAAATAATTTATAATGTTTTGATTATTATTTTATAAGAGGTTAAATTGAAATGTTGATAACCTTATATGAGATAGAAGTGCATATATATGAACGTTTTTTTTCCTGAGATATAAGAATGAGTCTTCTCTTATTTATAGTAAAAAATGGTATTTATCACTTTTTTTTTTTTATAAACATGTGTAGGTGTATACATTAATTGAGACAAAATCTAATAAATAATTTTAAGAAAAAATATTTTAGTTAATTAAGATTAGACCAGACTTATTAGCTTCAAGTTATAATTAAATTCGTTATGATTAAATATTCACGATATAATAACAAAAGATTTATTAAGATCAAGGCAAACTATAAGAAAGAAATTTGGGATCTGTTTTTGTATTGACAAAACAAATTCTCTTAAAAATATAAATCATAATCTTTTTAGTGAACCCCATTATAATTATGATCAATTTCTTTATAATAGAGCAATATGTATCTCCAACTGTCCTATTGAAGGACAAGGACATATTCCGTATGAAAGTAGAAGATTTAGGCAATTAATATTGGCATAATAGTATCAAATTACGCGGTCAACGCTTTTAGTATCTGAGCATTTGTGTTTCATGGATTAGACCAGCTCATGCTTTTAAGTTTCAGCATCATCTCTAATTGGATTCACCCAAACGTTATATGACCTCGTTTGAAAAAACTTATAAATAACTTATTTTTACTTATCTTCTACTCTAAGTGCTTATAAAAGTGTTTGGAATACCTTTTAAAAATATCTTATAAGTTATTCACAAGATCTTTTAAGCTTATTTTCATAAGCTGTACAAGATAGTTTATAAATAACAGCTTATGCAACACGCTTCTAACAACAATGGTTCAAATCCTGATTCTGACACTCCCACTATTAAGCTTTTTTTTCTTTTTTATTTTGTTCCTTCCACTTATAATTGAGCGTATCGGTTTTACTCTATCTTTTTTCCCTTTTCTCTTATTTTTATCTGTGCTTCTGTGTTATTTAATTTCTTTATGTGAGGAAATGTTCATTGCCTCGGTGTATCCATTCTTCCAAGCCTATAAACTATCGTGTCATTTATAAATGGTTGCCTAATAGTTTAGAAATAGTAATAATAGATTTTAGAAATAATGTTAATTTTATTTTTAATTATTAATTACACTATTCTTAATTTTCAGTAACTTATTAATTTTAAGCACTTATAACATAAGTTCTTATATAATCAGAACTTATCAAATAAGATATTAATTAAGTTATTTATCCAAACGAATCCTATATTTAATTACACGTATATTTAGAAATTGCTTCTTTTTATATATATATATATAATAATAAAAAAATATTTCTCACTTTTTCTCCTAAAAGAGATGAAATAAAAAAAGTTACTTTCACAAAATAAATTAAAAAAGGAAAAGGGAACTGTAAATCATCACCTGATTTTACTTCTAACCCCAATGGATTGGAGGCGGTGTTGGTACTTGGTACATTGGGTTAGTTTAGTTATTCCCGCCCAGAGCCCAGGCTATCTCGAATGAATATTTAGAGACCCCACATGCCCATTCCGCACCAACATTGCAATTTCGTGCGTCATTAAGAAACCAAGAAGCGCGTCCTAAGATACAACCAAACCACTCCTCAAAGGAAGCGAGCATGAGTACATGACAGCCAATTTTTAATATTTTAATGTTTGTTCCAACTCTCCCAGACCAACATTTGTCCACCACAACACAAAGCTGATTGCACCTTCCTCTGTTGCTTCCACACTTCTATAAATACCAATCCTACTTCTCTGCCACAATCATCCCTTCAAGCCTTCCCTCTCAGATTTCATTACTTCTATACCTTCCTTCCTCTGCCTATATTCAAAACAACCATGGCATCCCTTCATTCCACATCTTCAACAATAACTATCCTTTATGCATTGGTATTTTTGGCCTCTTCCATGACAGCTTCTGCTGGCAACTTCTACCAGGATTTTGACATAACATGGGGAGATGGTCGTGCCAAGATACTAAACAACGGTGACCTTCTCACTCTTTCCCTTGACAAAGCCTCTGGCTCAGGGTTTCAGTCCAAAAACGACTATCTCTTTGGCAAGATTGATATGCAACTCAAGCTTGTACCCGGAAACTCCGCTGGCACTGTCACTGCCTATTATGTAAGTACTAGATGTTAATGTATTATGTTTATATATGCCTCAATGAATGTTAATGCTATTAAACTATGAAATTCCTGATTTATATTTTAATTTGGCTTTATGTAATGTAATACAGTTGTCATCAAAGGGGTCAAACTGGGATGAGATTGACTTTGAATTCTTGGGGAATCTGAGTGGTGATCCATACATCCTTCACACCAATGTGTTCAGTCAGGGCAAAGGCAACAGAGAGCAACAGTTCTATCTGTGGTTCGACCCAACTGCAGATTTCCATACCTATTCCATTCTTTGGAATCCTCAGCGCATAATGTAAGCACTTCTTAATGATCATCTATCTAACCTAACACATCCCTCCAAAACATGAATTATATTAATGAATCCATATGTATGTTTCAGCTTCTCAGTGGATGGGACCCCCATAAGAGAATTCAAGAACATGGAATCAAAAGGAGTTGCATTCCCAAAGGATCAGCCAATGAGGATATACTCTAGCCTCTGGAATGCTGATGACTGGGCAACAAGAGGTGGCCTTGTGAAGACTGATTGGAGCCAAGCTCCTTTCACAGCATCATATAGGAATTTCAATGCCAATGCCTGCGTCCATTCTTCTGGAGCATCATCATCATCTTGCACTTCCAACTCTGCCTCTTCCAATGCCTGGTTCTCCCAAGAGTTGGATTCAACAAGCCAAGACAGACTTCTTTGGGTGCAGAAGAATTACATGATTTACAATTACTGTACCGACACCAAAAGATTTCCACAAGGCCTTCCCCCAGAGTGCCAAACATCATGAATTTCTCCTAGCTAATCCTACAGGATACAGATACCACGACACCATTCTTGTTTCTTCCTAGCTAGGCCCATTGAATTGCTTTTCACTTGTGTGTTGATTCTTTTATTCTTTGATACTTGTCTTGTCGATTCTATTACAAGAAACGGAAAGAAGCATTAATAACAGAATACAAATTCTGCTAAAATTGATTTCTTTAAGTTTAAAATGATTTATTATTATTTTTCAAGGTGCTGTAATATATTCATACTTAATATTCTTTTGTCGAATCTTTAATGCATCTCTTCTACGTGATAAATGTCAACTGACTTGAAAAGGGGCAACAATTTAACCAACAAATGGCTATCTACATGTAACGATGAATTAAGATAATGAGAAAATTTAGATGTATTTCTTTTAAGTGCTGATTTCAGTTTTGTAACTTTTGTTCCCAATAAAGGTAGAGTTTCATCTTAATAATTTATATATATATAATTACATTAAAAACCAGTATAAGTAAAAGTATATGAAAAACTGTAACTACATTTTGTGTTTTAACATAATACTATGCTCATTTTAAATTAAATAAAATTATTAAATAAAACAAAAAATTAAAAAAAAAAGGGTCATTTTCTTCTTAACTTTACTATATTTGCACTTTGAAATATACCAAAAAGAAAAAAAAAATTGTACTTCCAAACTAACTAAAAAAATAACTTTAACGATTTTGCTTGTATCCATTGTCATCCTGCGCTCCTTTCCTTTCTTGTTTATAAGAACTCAAAAAAGAAAATTTTATTTAAGTTCTTTAAAATTTGATGGTATGTTGGAAACTGTTCTAGATCGATGTCTAACATACAAGGCCAGCTCAACATATATATAGCATACAAAAAAATATTTTCAAGTAATTTAATTAGCATGCAGCAAAAAAATATTTTTCTTTTTATTTCTCTCTTCTTATTAGGTTATATCATTTATTACATTTTTCTTTTTCTTTTTTCTTCTCTTCTTTATTCATTATCTCTTCTTCTTCTTCTTTTTTTTCCATCTCTCACTTATGGTATATTCAGTATTAAAAATATAAAAAATAAAAAAAGAAGGTAAGAAGAAAGAAAAAGAAAGGAAAGAAAAAAAAAGAAAAAAGTGGATGATTTTGTAGGTCATTTACATTCCGTTTGAAAGAGGTGAAAATGGAAGGAAAGAAAACTAAGAGGAAAGAAAACAAGCATAACAATATCTTTTTCTTTGTTTGGTTGAAGAGAAAGTGGAAAAAAAACAAGAAGAATGGTTGACTTCTAGAAACAAAATTTTAAATTTTTCTTTCCTTCCACTTTTCTTCCAATTTTAATTTTAATTTTTTTTCTTCCCTCATTTTCTTTTCCTTCTACCAAACATACCTTAGTTGAAAAGAAGATGGAAGGAAAAAAATTAAATATGTATATAAAATTTGAAAAATATCCTAATAAAAAACTAAAGTGTGTAAAAATAAGGATATTTTAATTATAAAAACCTCTTTTTCTCCCAATTTGAAAGGATTGGAAACGTGGGTGGGTTTCACATTTTTTTTTTCCTCTCTACTTTTTAAGTGATAAACAGAAGAAAAAATAAAATAATGGTTATTTTCCTTCTCTGCTTTTCTATTCTTCTCACCTTCATGCCTTCCAAATACTGTAAGCGGTAGTATAATGTAAGTGTTGTGTACCAATTATTTTATAAAAGAGAAATTACTACTTGTTAGTAAAAAAGAGTTTACAAAATAATAGTAAATATTCAACATTAAGTAAATAACGTTTCATTTCTCCCTGTTTGTTTATGGCAAATATCAAATTTTGTCATTTCTCGTAAGATAAAATTCGTAATTGTAGCAATTAATTACATTATTGTTTGACAGACGTGTTTTAAATGTATATAAAACTTTCTTATAATTGAAATCAATTCTACTCTCTACGTGTACCGAATAAACTTGAATAGGAATCCATGTAAATTTACGTAAGAAAATTACAATCTATGAGTCTGAGATTAGCAGTCAGCAACTGGGAACTAGGAAGTTAATCCAGCATTTGGATAAGCTTGATACGCAAAAAATAAATAAATAATCGCTGCCTCACACACTTAACTTGCCTAGGCCTAGGGTAGGGTCAAAGCTTCAAGGGCGGCGTCGGTGAACTTAATTAAAGTGATTGACCCTATCCATTAAGAGATCTTTGATCTGATCATATTTACCTGACGACAGTGACTGCGTCAAGTCTCAAAAAGCATGTAAACCCGCGTGCTCCCCCACCCCAGTCACACCCACTACCCGCCACCAAATATTACCTTCTCATATTACATCAATTTAATACGACAAACTTGCCATTATAGCTTTTGACAGCTTTCTTCTTACCATAATCCAACTATCCACAGCTACGAAGGGAGGGACCTTCCCACCCTTTTCCTCTCCAACTTGCTGCAAATCAAACACACTCACTCCCACTATATATATATATAGCCTCTCTCTTCGATCATAGCATCACACCACACCCATTTCCATCAACACTTCATTTCTTACTCACATTGAACAAATTCATCTTATTATATATACAAATATATAACATGGCTTCTACCTCCTCTCGAAGCCAAACACTTGTTCCTCTGCTTGTAAGCTTTTACATTGTCTTGTGTGCTGCTGGTAACATCAACCAAGACTTTCAGATTACGTGGGGAGATGGTCGTGCTAAAATACTCAATAATGCCAATCTTCTCACTCTATCCCTTGACAAGGCCTCTGGCTCCGGCTTCCAGTCAAAGAACGAATACTTATTTGGCAAGATTGACATGCAGCTCAAGCTCGTTCCTGGAAACTCTGCTGGCACTGTCACTGCTTACTATGTAAGTACCATTTGTTAAATTAAGGAGATTGCATTAATTCTGTGGCTAGCTGACAATTGTTTCCTTTTTTTCAGCTTTCTTCAAAGGGATCAACATGGGATGAGATTGACTTCGAGTTCTTGGGGAATCTCAGTGGTGACCCTTATATTCTACACACCAATGTGTTCAGCCAAGGCAAGGGCAACAGAGAGCAGCAATTCTATCTCTGGTTTGACCCAACTGCAGATTTCCACACATATTCAATTCTCTGGAATCCCCAACGCATTGTGTAAGCACTAAGCACCCAATCCAATCTTCTATATATGTAAAATTGCAAACTACAGCTAGATATAGATCACATGTTTCTGAGTAGCACATTAGTTACTAATTTCATTTTTTATAATTGTGTGATGCAGTTTCTCTGTGGATGCCACCCCCATCAGGGAATTCAAGAATTTGGAATCAATTGGAGTTCCTTTTCCAAAGAGCCAACCGATGAGGATATACTCAAGCCTATGGAACGCTGATGATTGGGCCACAAGGGGTGGACTCATCAAGACCGATTGGTCCAAAGCTCCTTTCACTGCATCCTACAGGAACTTCAACGCTAATGCTTGTGTTTGGAACGCTGGAAAATCCTCATGCAAATCAAATTCACCTTCCTCTGCATGGCTATCACAAGAGCTGGATTCAACTGCTCAGCAGAGACTTCGCTGGGTGCAGAAAAACTACATGATTTACAATTACTGCACCGACGACAAGAGATTTCCTCAAGGCCTTCCACTCGAATGCAACCACTCCTAGAGCCTTGAGGACTCGCATCTCCCACTACCCAAAACAAGTCTTGCAATATAATCTCATGAACCATTCTTTTAATTTTTTTCAGATTTAAATATCTTTTTGATCCTTATAATTTAGTATTTTTTTATTTTTTGTTCTTGTAAATTTTTTTTTTATTTTTATTTTTTGTAAATTATATTTGTTTTGCTTTTCGTCCTTATAGTGGTTTAGATAACATTTTTTTCACTGTTCAAAGCGCTATCTAAATTACTATAAGGACGAAAAATAAAACAAACATAATTTACAAGGATTAAAACAAAAAAAAATTTACAAGGACAAAAAATAAAAAAATACTAAATTATAAGGACCAAAAAGATATTTAAGCCTTTTTTTTATTCCTTAATTTTGTTCGCTGGTGCTTGTGATTTTATACAATGTAAAAATATCCTCTGTAAAATAATGCTTCTGTTATTTGGATGTCAATATTTTGGGTCACTTTTATATTTAAGCTATCTCCAACACTCTTGCTTATAAGGATTGCTTAAAGTTAAGTAATGTTACTTAAATAAAATTTGTCATTAAAATACATGATCTGTCATTACTTATACAAGTACCGATAAGTGATATTGTTTAAAAATTTGTTAAGAATAAAGTAATGTCTTTTTATGCTTTGAATGAGAAAAATTAACATATTATAAGATCTATAATTAAGTTAAACACTCATTTTAACAATATTAATATTTGAGTGATTTTTTTATAAAGTACTTAAATTATGTGGCATTGTAAAAATATAAACATTTCATTTAAAGAACCATGCATTATGGATGCTTTATCTGAGCTTTAAATTTCTTAATTATTCCACGTGTCTCATTAGTTAATAGTTAGGTTAAATTAATATGTAGATTTTTATACTATTTGAGAATTTTTAAATAGGTCCCTAAATTATTATTTTTTTCAATTGGATCATTGATTTTTTATTTAATTTTTAATTAGGTTTCTGCCGTTAACTACCGTTAACTCCATTAACGGTATGGGCCTAATTAAAAAATAAATAAAAATTCAGAAGCCCAATTAAAAAAATTGTTTAGGGACCTAATTAATTTTTTTTAAAATAGTTCAGGGACCTACCGAATAAATTAAAAGTAAATTAAAAATCATACAAAAAATATCACTTAATTGAAGAATGTATTTAGAAGGAGTGCATTAGGTTTGTCCGAACAGAATATGTAGGGGAAAACTAGAAGTGCAGTAAGGGAATTGATGCTTCCAGAGTTTGAAAATACTGGTTGAAGAACATTCAAAGGTTGAGAATACTGAGTTTAGAATCCGCAAAGGTGAGAATATTGGACTGGAGAGGTGAGAATACTGACTTGAAGAGTTAATAATACTCAGTGCAGATCTGTAGAATGGACAATACTAAATTTAGAAGTAATTTACATATGCTTGAGAAGTATAGTGTGATAGCCTGGATAGAATTTGAGAATTACTCAATAGGTCCCTGAACTATTTAAAATTTTTTAATTAGGTCCCTAAACAATTTTTTCAATTAGGTCCCTAAACTTTTATTAATTTTTTAATTAGGTCTCTACCGTTAATGGAGTTAACGGTAGTTAACGGCAATGACCTTAGTTAACGGCAATGACCTAATTAAAAAATAAATAAAAGTTCAAGGATCCAATTGAAAAAAAAATAGTTCAGAGACCTAATTAAAAATTCTCGAATAGTATAATGTGTTGAAGAATAGTGGTCAAATATTTATTACGAAAAAATCGAATTCTTTAATAAATCTGTTGATGCACAAAATAATGGAAGCTAGGGAAAATGTTAGTTGGTCATACGGTAAAAATGGGTTAAATAATGTTAATTTTTTAGCTTAAATAACTCTAATTTATTTTTAGTTTTAATAATTGAATTTGATTTATTTAACTAATATAAATTTTAACTAATTTTTTAAAAAAGCCTTAAATACAATTTTTTTGGTACAGTATAAAAATAAAAGAGTAAGGAAAAGACCAAAAAACAGATAAGGAATCACATGAAGTAAAAGCTTCCAGAGCATCTAAGGAGGCACAATCCACACTGAGATAGCAAACACATGTTTTTATCTAAAATTGTTGAGGACATCAAATGCATACAATCAAATACTGTCAGATAAGAGATATGTCCGAGTTTATGATTTGAAGAAAAAATGAGCACGGATTAAAAACTCATTCATAGGAAAATGAACTTTGGGAATGTAGTATTATGTATTTCCATATTTGTTTGGAGTTTAAAAAGTATTTTTGGATATTATTCATTTTTATTCTCATAATAAAAGGTGAGAAAGTTGTATTTCCAAAAAAAAGTGAGATGTTATTTTTTAACTCACTTATAACTTCTATTTTAACTCTTTCTTTTGTTTTAAAGTTTAAAATTTTAAACATATTCATATAGGAATGTTAAAATCTAGCTAAACGGATTTTTAAATATTGCCATAATAACATTCCGGGAATGTGATGAGTACATAATGAAACATCAGATTTGGTAAGGAAACAGCACGTGATAATTTATAGATTAAGCGTGCAAATAAAATGTTTGTTTATTTATACTTGTCACTGCTCCACTATTAAATACTAAATGGCTTTATGACTTGAGAAAAAGGCAGTAATAGTAACAGTTTTAGATACGACAAATGAGACCTACCGAGCAACAACAACGACACGGTGTATGGCGGTGCTTCTTATATGCATTTTTCATGCAGAAACGCGTGCAAGGATTCGTGTGGGTGTCCATTTAGAACAAACAACTACTCCTTTACTCCGCTCCTCATTCCTCAGCTCACCAGCTGTGAACAGCTATTTAAAAAATTGCACGTACCTTCTTCTAACTTTCCTCTTTTCTGGCTATCTACCTTTTTATTTCACTTTCACCAATAAATACCATTCAAGCCTGCCACGCTTTGCAATATCACATTCACATTTTCCGAGAGATTTTCAAAATTAATGAAAAGTTGTATTCTTTTATAAAATTATGTGTCTATTTATATAAAAGTGTAAATATGAATAGATATGACTCTTCTTTAAGAAATATGAGATGAGACTCTTCGTCAAGAGTCACGAGATGTGACTCTTCACTAAGGGTCATGAGATGCGACTCTTCACCAAGGATCATGAGATGTGTCTCTTTGAAAGGTTAAATCTCTTCACTAAAAGACATGAGATGGTCTATAAATAGAACCAATCTACATGCAGGAAAATAAAATACTAGATGACAAAAAATAGAACAACAGAAACAGAGAAATCACCAGATTCTTTGTGTCCAAATCATTTCCTTTCTTCCCTTATGCGCAGAGAGAATTAAGGAAATTATTATTCTGTAAACTGCCATTGACGATACGGTTGATGTGGGTATGCAAACCATGTCAACGGACTCCATTGTATCCTGAAGGAGATTCGCCAAGACACCCTATTGCATCCAATTTTATAGAGATTGGTGGGGGCGAATCGAACCTAAAAGTTAGTGTTCTTCACACGCCTTGGAGAATTGCGTCTTTCTTTGTTGTTTCTTCTTTATTGCAGGATCATTACGGTCAATGCTTTCTTCTTTGGTACTTCTTCATTGTTGCGGAGCCATTACCACCAATTTGCACCAACAATCTTTAGGTTGGAGTACCAGCCTATGAAGATTGTTCCAACAATCTTTAGGTTCGATTTTGCTTATGACAACAATGGCTGCAACTTTGAAGAAGATGACTTCTAATATTTTCAAACTTGAGAGATTTGATGGTGAAAAGCTTGTTCGTTGGCAAACGAAGATAGAGTTCATTCGTACTACTTTAAAGATTAAGGTACATGATGACAGACATAACAAGTAAGAAGTTTCTTGTTAATTATTTTTATAATTATAAGATGATTGATAGTAGGCCTCTCTTGAAATAAATGAATGATATTTAATGTATTATGTATTATTAATATCTACAAACAAACATAATATGCATATAGATGAAAGTATATGATTGTATCTTCAACCATTGACAAAGTTCCTTCCTCATGGAAAGACTTTAAAAAGTCTAAAACATCTAAAAGATGATTCTTTTCTTGAACAATTAGGGCAATCACCTTCATTTTGAAGAAGAGTATCATAATAAAATGGTACTAAAGATTTATAGGTTCAATAAAAGGTGTATGTAATAGAGGAAAGTACATGGGGTAATTTCTCTAAGAAAAGGAAGCGAGATTTTGTTATTCTCGTAGTTTCACAGGACAGTTACAGTAAAATTGAATTTACGACTTTGTTAACCGTTGGATTGGGCTGGAATTTTGTGATCCAGTTCAAGATACATGATTCTTAAATCTGAACGGTTGGATCATTGATTGGTTGCCCGTGGTGAGAGATATTCAGTACATACTGTGTACAAAATTTTTTATACTTTCATCTTCTTGATTCTCTATTTATATGTTTGTTGTTTTAGTTGTTTGGTTAACCAATGAACATGATTTGTGCACTTACTTGAGACTCTTTTGTACTTCTATTTTGATAATAATGGAAAGTCCAAAGACATTGGACTTAAACATAACTATGTGAAGGATCTAATTGCAAATGGAATGATATCCATAGTCTTTATGAAAGCATAAAGAAATCTTGAAAATCCTTTGACGAAAGGATTGACAAGGGATATGGTGTGTAAAACACCATTAGGGATGATATGCAAGCCCATATCTAATTGATCACCAATGATGGAAACCCAACTCACACTTGAGTAGCATCAAGTCTTGAGTTCAATGGTGAAAGTACATTATTAGAGTAATTGCAAGTACTTGGACCATAAAGTAAATAAAAGGGGAAGGTTGAACATTTGTTCTTAATGGACTTATAGCATGTATGTGCTGGAGTGTTTATTTATGGGGCACTTCTGATAAAGTCTACCTATATGGGAGTGAAGTGTGACCGCTTCTTGGAGTTAAGGGCTTGACTCTTAAAGCTCTCATGAAAAGGATACATGACACAAGGCTTTATCAAATGTGTCACTTTAACAATTCGTTCAATGGTACCGAGATTGCATGTGTAAGTTATGCACGCTTGTTCTAATGATTATTTGGTTCAAAGCTTGTCTACCACAATATTCGGGATGAGTGAAACCCATAACTTACTAAGTAAAGGTTCAAATCGCGAGATACCTTTATCTGAAACCATGTGATTTTCGGAATAATGGGGTTTGGATATATTTTGAAAATGGTGGGGGATTGTGAGAGATTTTCAAAATTAATGAAATGTTGTATTCTTTCATGAAGATATGTGTCTATTCATATAAAGGTGTAAATATGAATAGATACGACTCTTCTTCAAGAGACATGAGATGAGACTCTTCGTCAAGAGTCACGAGATGTGACTCTTCACTAAGGGTCATGAGATGCGACTCTTCATCAAGGGTCATGAGATATGTCTCTTTGAAAGGTTAAATCTCTTCACTAAAAGACATGAGATGGTCTATAAATAGAACCAATCTACATGTAGGAAAATAGAATACTAGATAACAAAAAATAGAACAACAGAAACAGAGAAATCACCAGATTCTTTGTGTCCAAATCATTTCCGTTCTTTCCTTATGCGCAGAGAGAATTAAGGAAACTATTATTCTGTAAACTGCCATTGACGATACGGTTGATGTGGGTATGCAAACCATGTCAACGGACTCTATTGTATCCTGAAGGGGATTCGCCAAGACACCCTATTGCATCCAATTCTATAGAGATTGGTGGGGGCGAATCGAACCTAAAGGTTAGTGTTCTTCACACGCCTTGGAGAATTACGTCTTTCTTTGTTGTTTCTTCTTTATCGCAGGATCATTACGGTCAATGCTTTCTTTTTTGGTACTTCTTCATTGTTGCGGAGCCATTACCACTAATTTGCACCAACAATCTTTAGGTTGGAGTACCAGCCTATGAAGATTGTTCCAACACATTTCACACGTTCAACACCCAACATTCTCATAACCAAATACCATTTCATTCATTCTTACATTTGAAACGGCTTTCCATGGCTTTTTCAAGAGTTGCACTACTGTTAATATGTACGGTTGGCTATTTTGTGATGATTGCCTCTGCTGCCAATTTCTACCAAGATTTTGATATAACTTGGGGAGATGGTCGCGCTAAGATACTCAACAACGGAGAGCTTCTCACTCTGTCTCTTGACAAAGCCCAGCTCGGGGTTCCAATCCAAGAACGAATACCTTTTCGGTAAAATTGACATGCAACTCAAACTCGTCCCTGGCAACTCTGCTGGCACCGTCACTGCCTACTATGTAAGCATATATATAATCATATTCTACCTTACTTACTATATTTGCATCTAACTCATACATATTGTTTATAAGCTTGTTAAAAATACTAATGGGAAATATTTGCGGTGCTGAATTTCAGCTATCTTCAAAAGGAGCAACATGGGATGAGATTGACTTTGAATTCTTGGGCAATTTGAGCGGTGACCCATACATCCTTCACACCAACGTGTTTAGCCAAGGCAAGGGTAATAGGGAGCAACAATTCTACCTATGGTTTGACCCCACTGCAGATTTTCACACCTATTCCATCCTTTGGAACCCTCAACGTATTGTGTAAGTTTCTAGCTATTATGCAATCCTCAAGATATTACTAGTATTATAAAATAGAATAAATACTTTTTTTTTTTTTTTTCTAACTAGTGCTGGAAGCAAAGCAACTAAGTAGGTGTGTTTCTTAATTTTGTTTCAGCTTCTCGGTGGATGGAACTCCAATAAGGGAGTTCAAGAACATGGAGTCAAAGGGTGTTCCATTCCCCAAGAACCAGGCAATGAGGATATACTCAAGCCTTTGGAATGCAGATGATTGGGCCACAAGGGGAGGCCTTGTTAAGACAGATTGGACTCAAGCTCCTTTCACAGCTTCATACAGAAACTTCAATGCCAATGCCTGCACAATGTCCTCTGGAACTTCTTGCGCCTCAAACTCTGCCTCTTCTGGCAATGCTTGGCTCTCAGAGGAGTTGGATTCAACTAATCAGGAGAGACTCAAATGGGTGCAGAAGAATTATATGATCTACAATTATTGCACTGACAATAAAAGATTTCCACAGGGCCTTCCTACAGAATGCAACACGGTCTAAAAATTTTTAATTTCCTATCGATCGATCGGCCTCCAATTTTCCGTTGTGCTTTGAATCTCCCTTTTCTTTTCTATTGTAATTTCCGCAATGATAAATTCTTTGATTCGTTGTATAAATTTTGTGATTTGTTATAAAGGGTTCAATTCAAATGGTTCATTCTTTCTTTCCGATTTTCCTTAAAGACTTTGGTTATAAGAGTTGTGGTTTGAGCAGTAAAAAAATTAAAATAAATTAAAATTGTGCTTTGCCAATATTTTATCACATTAAATATAAAAAAAAATATAAAACTCTAATTGCGGTTGTTTATAAATTTGGTCAATATATTTGTTTATTTAATACGAAAATAATTCTTAAAATTTATTTTACAAAAAAATAAAAAAAATATAAAGTGGTATTTTGTCTACAATTTAAAGTTTATTATAAAGATTAGTTACGAGATTCATTATCCAATGAAGTAATAAACATTTAATATTACTATCTTTATATATATATATATATATATATATATATATATATATATAAAAGTAAATATATATAAAACTAGATGAGTTGGGTATTCGATCTTTAAGATGCAATCTGTCTTGGGTATTCGAAAAAATTAATATACATTTATTTTTTAAGAAAATAATCAACATTTCAAATAAAGTGACAGTGATTTGACAATTGTTAAATAACCTTTCAAGTAGTTATACCATGAAGCTAAGTGAGGGGATATTGTTAAAACTATATAAAAAGGTCTAGAAACATAACTTAAATGATTTAGTACTCAGTTTGCAAAATGAATGTGAATATAACCTATTCCATATTACTTTTGTTTAGCTTTAATAATTTTTTCATAGTCTTGCATAAAATAGATGATTAAATGATTTGATTTATACCCAACTTTATTATTGGTGAGTTGCATAACGCAGCGGGTAAGTAATCTATGTTTCACATGTTTGTAGTTTCTTTTTTTATAAAGATTATGTTATGGTAAATCTATAAGAAGTTGATAGGAAAATAAAATTTATTTTCGATAGTTGTTAAAAAAAAGAAAAATATACATATAATTTAAGCACAAAAAAATAATCTTCCATTCTTTGTTACCTTTGTTTAGCTTCAATAACTTTACTTATAATCCTGCATAAAATAAATGAAAAAAAATAATTTGATTCATACCCAATTTTATTATTGGTGAGTTGTATCGTATGACAGGTAAATAATATATTTTTCACAAATTTGTAGTTTGATTTTTTATAATATTTGTGTTATGGTAAGTATATAAGCAGTTGATAGAAAAATGAAATTTATTTTCGATAATTGTTAAATAAAAAAGGTAAATATACATGAAGTTTGTGTTATGGATGGAAACTTTTGGTGTCATATCACGTGGGCTTACTACATTTAATGTTAGAAACATCTATGGCTTTATTCACACTTGGTCAACTCACAATATATATATAAAACAAAATGCAAATAAAAATTCTTAAATATTTTGTAAACCACGTGCAATGCACGGGTCAAAAATCTAGTTTATTAACACTAGCAGAAGACAAATCAATGATAGGTAAATATCCACTTTGGTCCATGAAAGTGTGAAACGCTAACAGATTGATCCCTATGTGACACATCTGATGATGACGTGACAGCTGACGGTTACTGGTGTCATCCACGTGATTGTCACGTGTCCATTGATACACTTTTGATAACCGATGATCCTTATAGGAACGAAGAGGTTGAGACAAGAAAGAGATGCGCGAGTTTAGTGAAGTCGGTAAAAGAGGGTGGAGGAATGGCTTTGGTGTATTCGTGGAAGCATGTTTTGGCACTGCAATTGGCAGAGCTTATAATAATAAATTATAATTTAACATAATTGCAAACATCCCCTTTTGGAACTGTAGAATCGCACAATAGAAGGTCAATTATTGACATGGAACGTCAGGACACGTGGACGAATGCCATCTAGCCATGTCAGAGACTGCACCCATACATTCTAATCACATATTGCACCGAAGGAAAAACCTAAAAAAAATTGCATTATGTCATGGAATATAGTAGATAATGCTTGCAGCATAATTGATTATATGTCATTTCGTGACATCCACGAGCGTTGCTTGTAGGTTGTAGCCATATAATCGATTATGGAAACTCCTCGATACATGTGTTTTCCTGCTCATAAAAAATATACTCCCTTTGATCCTTATTATAAGACACTTCTAATCGAATTACACAAATCAATAAAATTAGATAAATTAGTTAATTTTATTGGTTTTTTAAAAAATATTGTTAATTTATCAATTTTATCCTTATTAAACATCATTTAATTATTGTGGGAAGGATGAAGGCATTGAAGAACAGGATTGGAAAACTTAACGTGTTAGTGCAACACACCACTATCAAGTATCAACAAACGTTAATTTTTTTTTTTGAAAAGCTCAACAAACGTTAATGCTTTAAAAAAAATATATTGCACCTTGAATTGGAAAACTAATGTGTTTAGAGGGAAGAGTAACGGTTAGTTTCCAAAACCATTATACAGGAGGTATAAGTGTTGTCCTATGTTTTAATTGAGCTTTTGACCAATGGCATTCATAAAATTAAAATTAAAATGAGTTTTATCATTGTGTTGAACGACCTATAAAGGCACATAGTTGAAAAGGTGTGAGAAAGAACATTAATTTCACAAAGAATATGTAAATGACTTCTCACAAAAAAACAAACAGTTTTATTTTTCCTCGTTAAAGAAAAATTCCAAATTACAGATGTTCAATGTCCTTAATAAGAGCAAATAAGTAAAAATAAATAAATGCTTCATAGAAAGTGTAAAATGCCTTATAAAAAGGACCATCGATATTTTCTAGAATGTGCCTTATAATAAGGACAAGAGGGAGTAGTTGATTATGGATATGTTGTAATTAATTATATGGCTAAAAAATTCTTATTCAAGTAAAAAATAAAACCTAAAAAACATGTTTGTATTCAAGGTAAAATGGTATTTTTTTTATTAATGTACCAATTTCCTTTTTTTTTGTCAAACTAAACAACTCTACCAAAATTATTTTCACTCTTTTTCTATTATATTTCACTTCAAACAAACAATATTAATTTTCACTCTATTTTTCACTTTATTTTAATTCTATGCTTTTCTCACTTATTCCCTTTCATTCCATCCATTTCCTTCCTCACAACCAAAGGGTAAAACTTGTTAATCTTCTATGTTTGATTGTGAGGAAAGAAATAGAGAGAATAAAATTGAATAGATAAGAAAGGGAAAAAAAGAAATAAATAAGGAATATGGTGAAAATAGAGGTTGTTGAGTTGAAGAGAAATATAGTGAAATAGAGAGGAAATATTTAAATTAAAGTTGTTTAATAGGTAAGAAAAGAAAAAAGAAATTAATATTGAAGAAAAACACATTTTTATATTATTATTATTATTATTATTATTATTATTATTATTATTTTGGTAAGTAAGAAAAGAAGAGAAATAGAGAAAAATATTATTTATTTATTATTTTTATTATTAATGTTGTTTTTACTTTTTATTTTTATTTATTTATTATTATTATTAATTTTATTATTATAATTATTAAATAAGAATAAAAAATAATATATATGGCTTAATTACCAAATTGGTCCCCAAATTATTTAAAATACTTCAATTTGGTCCCCAAATGTTAAAATGCATTAATTTAGTCCTCAAATTTTTAAAAATGCATCAATTTGGTCCTTTCCGTTCAATTGGAGTTGACGCAGTTAATAATTTAGGATCAAATTGGCAAGGCTTGTCTAGTCTTCTTGTTTATTGGGATAATTTAGCCTTTAACGACATCAATTTGGTCCCAAATTATTAACGGTGTCAACTCTAATTTGCCGAAAAGGACCAAATTGATGTATTTTTAAAAATTTGGGATCAAATTGAAGTATTTTAAATAATCTGGGACCAATTTGGTAATTAAGCATATATATATATATATATATATATATATATATATATATATATATATATATAAGAGATATTCACTTAATTTGGTAATTAAGCATATATATATATATATATATATATATATATATATAAAAGAGATATTCACTTAATTTGGTAATTAAGCATATATATATATATATATATATATATATATATATATATAAGATTAAGTCTAATCTTCAAGAATATATATATAAGACATAATTTGGTAATTATTTTTCATCCTCATTATTCATTTTCTTGAAATCTAATGGTTGTAATGAGTAATTAATCTTAACAATTAGATTTTTCTTAACCATTAGATTTTAAGAAAATGAATGATGAGGATGAAGAGTAAGTCTCTTATACTTATTCTTGGAATAAATAGATCCCTCTTATATATTATATATATATAGGTTAGGATCAAATTGACACCAAGGTATCAAATTAAAATTTGACACCAAATCTAACCCATTCAATCTAATTTAATCTTCTAATGACTCTTATCAATTCGCTAAAAACTCACGTGCCAACTCCCTTCCCCTAATTACTCATTCTCGGGTTTCAATCAAGTATTGATATGGATTTGTCACATAATCATCATTAATATTTGCTGCGGTCCCATTTTTTTACGGTGTTCCCTTTCTCAACCCTTGTAGTCAAATGCATGGAAGACAATTAAAAAAAAAACAAGAAACTTACGCTTCTGGTGAAACATTTGTGTATCATTCTGGTGAATTATTATTCTTATTCATAAGCAAAGTGTAAAATGGGTTATGATACAGGTTGCGGAACTCAATGTAATTGGAGGGTCAATCAAGGTGAAGGTAGCTTCAAAGGTTTTTGAAGCATTATCACTGGGACGTGCGGCATTATTGTTTATATAGGTTATAGGTGAAGCTAATTTCAGAGGTTTCGGAAGCCAATGTAATTGTGTATCATTCGCATGGTTTTCTATATTCTGAAAAAAAAATTACAAAGAAAAATTAAAAAATTGAATTGGGGAAATAGGTTATAGGTGAATGGTTAGTGGAATGAGATTGAAGTGAGGGTCTGAGGGAACACATTAATGATTGGGCCGTGATGAAGCGAACAACGACGGAATAATGGTTGTCCAATGAATTACCCAGTCCCTTTATATGAGAATTTCATCAAAATCACAAGGATCAAACTTCAAAGCCTAAAATCCATGGGAATAGAAATTGAAGAAGAAAATATATGGAGAACGAAGACGGTGTGATGATTGAAAAAGGGAATTGAGTGAAATCCGTAAGCGATATGTGAGAAGGAATAATTAAATTAGATTAAATTAGATTTTTTTTGTTGACAGAAAGATTAAATTAGATTAGATTTAAAACGTGATTTTTTTTAATTGATAAGAGCCATTAGATTGAATGGATGAGATTTGGTGTCAAACTTTAATTTGATACTTTGATGTCATTTGATCCTAACCCTACACACACACATGTATATATATAGATGAAGAGGGATCCAACCATTACACCATTTAATAACTTGATATAGAATGTGATTTTTATCAATCAAACCATTGAATTATATCTACATATTATTAAATTGTCTGTGTCAAATTTTGTCAAAATTGAACAATAATAAGAAGATAATCAAATGATCCATATTTTAGTATATTTTGAAAAATTTATATTACGTCGATTTTAATCTATACAAATGAGGTAGCAAATAATTTTGGATTAATATGAAATTTTGTATATGTGATCTATGTGAAATGAACTTTCAATCCAACGGTGAATTTTAAGAAAATATTATCCAATTGAAAATTATTGAATGGTGTAATAGTTGATCAAAGTTACACCGGTGTAATTTGATTCATCCTCTCTCTCTATATATATAAAGGAATGATTCACTTACTCCAATAGTAATTCTAGGAGAGTTACTCTTCATCATCACAGCTAAAAGACAAAACCAGGCAAAAAAAAAAAAAAGTAATTACCAAAAAAGTGTGGAAAAAAAATAATTTATCTGCAGGGGTTATTTTTGACACGTTGCATAGGGAGGATTTGATTCATCCTCTCTCTCTCTCTCTCTCTCTCTCTCTCTCTCTCTCTCTCTCTCTCTCTCTCTCTCTCTCTCTCTCTCTCTCTCTCTCTCTCTCTATATATATATATATATATATATATATATATATATATATATATATATATATATATATATAAAGGAATGATTCACTTACTCCAATAGTAACTCTAGGAGAGTTACTCTTCATCCTCACAGCTAAAAGACAAAACCAGGCAAAAAAAAAAAGTAATTACCAAAAAAGTGTGGAAAAAAAATAATTTATCTGCAGGGGTTGTTTTTGACACGTTGCACAGGGAGGCGCCAACTCAGTTGGTGCCTCCTGAATTTTTTTTTATCTCTATGCAGGAGGCGTCATTTCAAACTGTTCTTCCCGTGCCTACTCCCTAGCTACGTGCGGTGTCTGTGGTGCAGGTCAGGTGGCACCAACTGAAATCGTTCCTCCTGTGGGTGGCGCCAAGTGGGAATGCTCCTCCCGTGGAAAATGCTGAATTCTTGTACGTTTGGGACAGCAACTATGCCCCAAAATTTGGGAGAACAACTGGCCTAGGTTTTGCTCTTGCCATTTAGCCCATATTTGCATCATTGCATGTGATTGCTCTTACCATAGAGCTAAACGTTACTTTTTATATATATAAAAAAGAAATCGATATTTGATTAGTTTAAACAAAAAATATTTTTATTCTCAAAAAAACATAATTTATTTCTAAATAAAAAATATATATAGATTTTCTTTTAAATTCAATAATTCATAATAAATCATATTAAACTTATTTAAATAGCAAAATAAAATTAAAGTACTTTACATTCATTTTTATTAAAAATTAACCTTATAAACTATGTTTAGTTTAATTTATTTTATGAAAATAATTATTTACCAATTTTCATTAACTTCCTAACATTTTTTTTTGAAGAAAAAAAAAGCTCTTTCCCAAAGACGCCATACCCTAACACGTATATTCCGACAATTATTATCACTTCAAAGTTCAAACTCTTTTTTTTTAATTATTTATACACTATTTTATGAAAACAATTTTTTTATGAGTTTATTAACTTCCTAAATTGTATATATTTTAAAAAAAAATCTTTCCCAAAGATGCCAATTGCCATTATCCCCAGCACATATATTCGAACAATCATACGATTCATTACTTCAAACTGTGTTTTCTAATTATTTATACACTATATTTTTTTTCAATCTCAGAATTATTATTTATTTATATTATTATGAAAATAAAATGAAGATGAGAGAAGATGTCCCATGCAGCAGAATCACACCCACTGATGACAGTACAACCTCTCATCTTTCCTCATCAGCAATAGTAATGACAGGCAGATACCTGGGCCTTCCTTCCCATGTGCATTTCTCCTCCTTCTCCGTTCCCCCGTTCCATTTCCTTCGCCTAAAAGCCAACAGTTTCTTTTGCACGGGAGGAGCATTCCCAGTTGGCGCCACCCACGGGAGGAGCCATTTCCGTTGGCGCCACCTGACATGTACCACCTGACACCGCGCGCAGCTAGGGGTAGGCACAGGAAGAGCAATTTGAAATGGCATCTCCTGCATGGAGGCAAAAAAAAATTCAGGAGGCGCCAACTGAGTTGGCGCCTTCCTGTGCAACGTGTCAAAAATAACTCCCGTAGGTAATTTTTTCCACACTTTTTTGATAATTACTTTTTTTTTTGCCTGGTTTTGTCTTTTAGCCTCATCCTCACCATTCATCTTCTTGAAATCTCTTATACTTACTCTTGGATTAAGTTGATTCCTCATCTCTATATATATAAGGAGGGATCAAATTACATCGATATAACTTAAATAACTATTACATCATTCAATAACTTTCAATTGAATAATGTTTTCTTAAAACCCACCATTGGATTGAAAGTTCCTTTCACATA
The DNA here is from genome assembly GCA_026413185.1 of Pueraria montana var. lobata. Classification (NCBI taxonomy): domain Eukaryota; kingdom Viridiplantae; phylum Streptophyta; class Magnoliopsida; order Fabales; family Fabaceae; genus Pueraria; species Pueraria montana. The sequence continues at coordinate 66,573,493 of CM048649.1, read as the reverse complement.
GTTTATGTATACAAAATTTCAAATTAATCCAAAATTATTTGCTACCTCATTCATATAGATTAAAATCGATGTAATATAAACTTTTCAAAATATACTAAAATATAGATCATTTGATTACCTTTTTATTGTTGTTCAATTTTGACAAATTTGATACAAACAATATTGGTAATATGTAGATATAATTCATCGGTTGGATCGATAAAAATTTTATTTTATATCAAGTTATTAAAATGGTATAATTCTTTTAAAGTTACACTGATATAATTTGATCCATTCTCTCTCTCTCTCTATATATATATTTTTTTCTTTTTAACTCAACTAAACCACTATCTTTCACCCACTTTCATCCTCTTCCTCTTCCCCACTTTTTGCCACACTATCAAGTCATTGCCTCATTGGATTTAATCCCAATATGTAATTCACGCCTCCAGCAGTCAGATCTGAAATTCTTCATAAACTCTGTAGATTATAGCATCCAGGCCTTAGTAGTTCTTACAAATCAATTCAACGATGCCATCTTCCTGATAAAATAAGGTACCATATGTTCTGGTTTTGCCCCAGTCTACAGTGACACCAAACTTTGACCTGCCTGTTGTGGCAATCACTTGGCAGAGGACCCATAGTTCTGCTAGGCAATCTTGCAGAGGACAAACAAAATATATTTAAATCAGCTCCCTTCAACAATATGAAATTCTCTATTTTTTAATTTCAGGAAAAAATTACAAGGGCGTCATGAAGTTAATCATGTTCAAACCACATATAAAGCTCTCTCTAGACACGCATAGCAATAAATTGTAACAAAAAGTCACAAACTCACAAAAAATGCAAATATTTTTTTTTCATGGAATCAAATGAACAATGATGGAAGGCAACCTTAACTGGTAACAATTTGTTAAAAGTAGAACTAGTGTAACTGAAACTTGTTATAAAATCACTAAGCTACCTAATTGGAATGTGATACGGTGCTGCGACCTCCTATTAAGAATGTTTATGAAAGAAGAAATAAGAGAAAGGTGAATAGAGCTACTTGAGTTGGTCACAAGGAGTCAGCAGAGTTAGTTACAGGTAGTTAGGAATGAGAGATTTTTGTACATAGAACATAAAAAGGGAGAGAATCTTAGGAGGGGATTATTGAAGAGTTTGGGAATTCCTTGGGAGGATTCTGGTCCCTCGATGAACCAGCCATTCTTTCTCTGTAAATCAATCAATTCTTCAGAGAATAAACACTGTTTCATTGTTCTTTTTCTTCATGAGATTTATTTTCCTTATGTTCCTGTCGAGGGATAGGGGGGCCTTCGGCAGTCGCTTTGTGTTCTAAGATCTTTTGTAATTTGTCCAGAAAGTGGGGGTACCTGCAAAAGACACTCCAACGTTCAAGTTAGGGTTCGGCGTAGAGTATTTAATGTGTGTAATAAATGAGGATTCAGAATCTTTTACCTTGGGGAGCGGATCCCTTTTTATACTTATCTTATTGGGCTTAGGCCCTCATGGGCCTTGACCTTTTTCTTAATTACATGTCTGTGGTAATTAAGGATACTTAATTACCTTTTAGCCTTAGGTTTATGTTGCCTGCCATGAGTTGCTAATGGTGTTTATACCTCTACTGGTGTTCGGCCCTGCAGGTGCCGAATACTACTATTTAGGCCCCTGAGGTGAGGGGTTAGGGGTTTTCGGCTTTATAGATGTCGAATACTCCTGTCTGGCAAACGGACCGTACGGCGCTGAGGTATTCGGCTATACTTTGGACACCGAACACCTGTTCATACTGTCGGGGGGGGGGGGGGGTATTCGGTTATATGTGTTGTCGAATACCCCAACTAGTACACATGCCCCCCCGCCTCGAGTGAAGGAGGATAACGAAGAGGCTTATCCTTGGTACTGGTGCTTTATTGTTGTGTCGTTTGAAATTACTGCCATTTATGGCAGAAAAAAGTCGTTGGGTTGGAGGGATCGAAGCGCTGCGCTATGTGAACCGTTAGATCTTAGTGGATCTAACGATTGACAATGTTCGGGGGGTTTTGGACCGTTATGGGTCTGGGCCCTATAAATAGGGTGAAGGATGTCGTCCTCGCTCCCCATATTTACGATTTCGCGAAAATCTTCTTCTTTTGCTCTCGGCCAAATAGTTACTTCTAGCTTCATTCTTCTCGTCTTAACTAAGGTACGAGAGTTCGGCTATTTCTTTTTCTTTCCATTATTATGAGTTCGGCTAGCCGTGAGCTTTCTGGGAGAACCGAGGTAGTTGACATTCCGTCCGCTTCCTCGAGTAGTGGGGATTTTAGTGAGGGATCTTCGACTGCCTCGTCGTCTTCGTCCTTTCTTTCTTCTTCTTCGGTGTCCCCTTCTTCGTCTCCTGTCCGAGAGGGGGTGGGTGAGAGTGTCATGGGTCATTCGGCCCCTTCTGCCTCTTCGGCGGGGGAGACATCTGGAGCAAGACCGAAGCGTAAACCCCGGGTTGCTCGAGCAAAAAGGGTTTTTCCACCGATTACCCTGGAAGGGTATACTTGGGTTGCTGGAAAGGTTGGGGCCGATTGATCTCGGTATGACGATAGGCGTAGCGTATCTAACTTTGTAAACTATGTAGATGTGTCTTCTATTGCTGAAGATGAGTTTTGTCCTGTAGTGTTACAGTGTTGTCGGCAAGAGCCGAATCTTGAATTCGTTTTCATGGGGAAAGGCGACTCGACAAGGGACTTCTTTTACATGTATGATTGCGTATTTCGTGATCTACATGTAAAGGTTCCTTTTGACGACTTCACTATGGGGGTGCTTCGGGTTTTAAACGTGGCACCCTAGCAGTTGCATCCGAATGGGTGGGCTGCTATCCAAGCATTCCGAGCTCTCTGTATTTTTAACTTTATAGAGCCTTCGGTAAGCGTGTTTTTGTATTACTTTTGTACTCGGCCCAAGGATGGTTTATGGGTTTCCTTGATAAGAAAACCGAAGAGGCCTCTTTTCCAGTCATTTACTACCTCCTACAAAAATTTCAAAACCGGTTTCTTTAAGGTAGTTGTTAGGCCGAACATAGGGACTAACCATCTTTACGATACGAGTGGAAAGTCCCTATTTCCGTTCTATTGGGAGCAAAACCCTCGGCGTTATGACAAGTTTCCAAAATCCATGATGACAGAAACGGAACGCGAGGATCTCCTTTTTCTTGAGTCTCTCTCCCGAAAGCTCCCAGCTAGGCAGCTTGTGGCCTTGTTAAATTCTTCCACTGTTTTAGCCGACATGTGTGGTAAGATTTTTGTTCTTTCTTTCCTAGTGTTTCAATGTTTAGCTTTTGTCACTGACTAAGTATTTTTTATGTAGGTATTATGGCTTATGCTAGAGGAGATGTGCTTTCATTCTGGAATGCCCGGAGGAATCGGGCTCAGGCTGCGGGGAACAAATCTGGTATTGCTTCAGTGCCCCCCATTCCCAAACAACCGACCCCTCGACCAACCCCAGTAGATACTGTGCCCCCCCCCCCCCCGACGGGAGAAAAGAAAAGTAAAGATAGAGATCACAAGAAAAGGCACCGAAGTCGTGAGGCTTCGGAGGAAGAAAGGGCTAAGAAGCTGAAGCAACAGACTTTAGGTTTTCCTGCTTCGGCGTCTTTGTCTTCTATCAATGCCTTGACCGCCGAAGGCTTTTTTGCCAAAGATTTTCGACCGAAGAAGATGATGAGCTCCAGCGACATCTCGGATACTGGGAAGGCCATCCTTAACAAGGCCGATGCTGCTGCCAACTGGTCGGCTTATTGCGAATTTCAGGCAAGGGCTTCGGCCATTGCGTATCATATGTTCGCAAATCCTTTGAAGGAGGCCGAGAAGTTGAAGGAGAGTTTGGAGGAGGCCCAGACATCTAATAAACAAGTGTTGGAGGCCAACATGGTTCTAGCCGACGAGAATGGGCGTTTGAAGGAGGAAGTTAAGGACCTCTCGGCCAATGTTCACGATTTAAATACCAAGGTAATAATGGCCGAGAAGGATTCCAAGCTTCAATCTGATGAGATCGAGCGGCTAAGAGCTCTGTTGGCCGAGGCCCAGGAAGAGCGGGACGCGGAGCGTGCTGCCAAGGAGAGGATTCTTTCTTCGGTCGAAGATAAGATTTTAGCAGAACATGAGGCTGGTTTTCTCCACGGCTTGCGGCAAATAACACATTATTATAATGTACGTGACCACAACATTTTTGACATGGAGAAGGATGTTTATCAAGGGCAGCTACTGCCTATTGATGACATTCCGGAGGATGCCATTCTAGAGAATCCTCTTTATGGTTCGGCTGTTGATGGTGGTGCGAATCCTGGGGCCACTGAAGATGGGGGGAGGATGAAGCTGCTGATGCCGAGCTTCGTGAGGACTCGGCAGAATAGAAAATTTTTGTAGTTTCAGGCCGTTAGAGCCTTTTTAATGTTTTGTATATGACTTGACCCCTTTTTTTGATAATTGACGAAATATACGTTCATCTTTTCGGTATTTGTTTAGTTTATTTCGCGTTTTTACTCTTGTCTGATTAACTTGTAATACTTGCGTTGTTAATTTGGGCGAAGTAGGACTGTATGTGTTCTTCTAGGAAGCGCTTTCGAGTGATGCATCGCCGTTTGTTATAAAAATGGGTGTGGGGATCCGAATGGTGCATCCTTAGCCGAGTAGGAGCACTCGGGAGAGAAACCATTTTGAAGAAAATCCGAATGGTGCGTCCTTAGCCGAGTGGGAGCACTCGGGAGGGAAACCATTTTGAAGAAAATCCGAATGGTGCGTCCTTAGCCGAGTGGGAGCACTCGGGAGGGAAACCATTTTGAAGAAAATCCGAATGGTGCCCTCAAATAATGATGGCGAAGTGTAGGCCGTTCTTATTAGAATTCTTTTGGAGGTATGCCTCATAAAAACCTTATCCGAAAATTCCCTTCTACATTCGAAAGTTGGATTAAAAAATAAAGAGGGAAGAGAGTACAACATTCGAATACATAGTGAAAAAATACATTAACTGAAGTAATATTTAAGATGAGTGGAATTCCAGGTTCTCGGTATTATTTTTCCTGACAGTTCTTCCAACCTGTACGCCCCATTGTTGAGGTTTTGCCGAACTCTAAATGGGCCGTCCCAATTGGCTGCCAATTTTCCTTCCTTGGAGTCTCTTCGGGCGTTGCCTTGCACCCTAAGGACTAGGTCTCCTTCTCTAAAGTCTCGCGGCTTCATCTTTGAGTTGAATCTTCGAGTCATTCTCTGTCTGCATGCTTCGGCATTGAGACGTGCTCGGTCACGTATTTCTTCAACCAAGTCTAGTTCGCATCTCATGGAACTTTCATTTTCGGGAGTCTCGAAGTTTTGTCTTCGGAATGAGGGTTCTCCTACTTCGACTGGGATCATTGCTTCGGTCTCATAAACCATTCTGAAGGGTGTTTCTTTGATGGTTGATTGTGGGGTGCACCTGTATGCCCACAATATTTCGGGTATCTCCTCGGCCCAAGCCCCTTTGGCTGTTCCCAACCTTCTCTACTGTTCTCCCAAGATGACTTTGTTTGCGGCTTCTGCTTGTCCGTTTGTTTGGGGGTGCTCGACCGAGGTAACTTTATGCTTTATTCCCAAGCCTTCAAGGAAAGCGTTTAACTTCTTGTCCGTGAATTGTAGACCGTTATCTATGACGATTGCATACGGAATGCTGAAGCGAGTGATGACATTTTTCCACAAAAATTTCTGTACGTTCTGAGCCGAGATGATTGCCAAAGGCTCGGCCTCTATCCATTTTGTGAAGTAGACGACAGCTACTAACAAGAACTTGCGCTGTCCTTTGGCTATAGGGAAAGGACCCAAGATGTCGGTTCCCCATACAGCAAAAGGCCAAGGTGACGAGATGGAGTGCAATTTATCCGCTGGTTGGTGGATAAGGTTTGCATATTTTTGGCACTGGCTACACCTTTTTACGTGTTCGGCGCAATCAGTTTTGAGGGTCGGCCAGTAATATCCTGCTCGCAGAACCCGAGTTGCCATCGTTCGTGCCCCAGAGTGCATGCCACAGATTCCTTCATGCAGCTCCTTCATCACGTATTCTGCTTGCTCTTTCTCAAGACACTTTAATAAGGGTGTGGAAAATTCCCTTCTATATAACTCTTTGGCTATCACAATGTACCTTGAAGCATTGATTCGCAATCTTTTGGCTTTTTCTTTATTCTCCGGAAGGATTCCTTGTGCCAAATACTGTTGTATTTCGGTTGTCCACGTACTTCTGGCTGCCGAAAGCTGCATGCATTCCTCGACGGTTACACTTGGTTCGGGCAACGTCTCCTAGATGAAGGTTCTCAACTGTCCGGGTTTTTGGGTAGTAGCTAATTTAGCGAGTCGATCTGCCCTGTCGTTGTGTTCTCGGGCTAAATGATTTACCCAAATTTTCTCGAACTCTTGTTTCAGCTGTATGAAAGTATGATAGTACTTCAGCAACTGAGGGTCTTTGACTTGGAAACCACCGTTGATCTGTTCGGCTGCTACTTGCGAATCACTCCAACATTGCACCTTTCGGGCTCCCATCTCTCTTGCCAATCTGAGCCCAGCTAATAAGGCCTCGTACTCGGCCTGATTGTTGGATGCTTTGAAATCGAATCGTAATGACTGTTCCAACCGTATTTGGTTGGGTCCCTCCAGTATGATACCTGCACCGCTTCCCCTTCGGTTTGATGATCCATCGACATGTACTACCCACCATTCTTCTTCAAAGGTTTCAGCAGGGTGTAGCTCATTGACAAAATCTGCCAGACACTGTGCCTTGACTAAGCCACTCGATTCGTACTTTAAGTCGAACTCGGAGAGTTCTACTGACCATGCCATCATTCTCCCTGCTAATTCTGGTTTCCTTAATACCTTTGCAATTGGGCAATCGATTTTTACAATCACCCGATGTCCTTGAAAGTATTGCCTCAGGCGTCTTGCAGCATTCACTAATGCTAGGGCTGCCTTCTCAATCGTCTGGTACCTGGTCTCAGTTTCTTGTAGTACTCGGCTAGTGAAGTATATGGGTGCTTGGCCTTCTTCATGTTCCTGCACTAAAACCGCACTTATGGCTGCTTGAGAAACCGAGATGTAAAGTACTAGATCTTTTGTAGGTTCCGGTTTCTTGAGTATGGGCGGGGCCGAGAGGGTCTTTTTCAGCTCTTGAAAGGCCTCTTCACATTGTTGGTTCCATGAAAAGTTCTTGGCTATTTTTAGCAAACGCATGATGGGTTTTGCCTTCTCGACGATTCTAGGCAGGAATCATTATAGAGAGGCAATTCTCCCTGTGAGTCTCTGGACATCCTTTGGGGTTCTCGGACTTTTCATACGAATAATCGCTTCGCATTTATCAGGGTTGGCTTCTATGCCTCGACATGTTAACATGAAGCCCAAGAATTTTCCCCCTTGGACGCCGAAGACACATTTTTCGGGGTTTAGGCGCATGTTTTGTTTCCTGAGTTCGGCGAAGATCTCTTCGAGGTCCCTTGCGTGTTCGTCAGGCATGGAAGACTTAACAACCATGTCATCGACATACACCTCTAGGTTTCGTCCTAGCTGTTTTTGGAAAACTTTGTCCATCAATCTTTGATAAGTGGCTCCTGCGTTTTTCAAGCCGAAGGACATTACTTGGTAGCAAAAATTGGCTGATTCGGTTATGAAAGCGGTCTTGTCTTCATCGGGAGGGTGCATTCGGATTTGGTTGTACCTTGAATAAGCATCCAAAAAACTAAGACAAAGATGTCCAGCTGCCCCATCGACCAATCTGTCAATGTTTGGTAGCGGGTAGGCATCTTTTGGGCAAGCTTTATTCAAATCCGTGTAGTCTGTACACATCCTCCATCTTCCATTTGCCTTCTTTACCATGACCACATTGGCTAACCAAGTGGAATATTTAACCTCTCAGATAAAATTGGTGGCTAGCAACTTGGACACTTCTTCTTCTACTGCTCTCCTCCTATCCTCCCCCATCTTCCTTTTCTTTTGCGAAATTGGTCTTGCCTCTCGGCATATTGCCAATTTGTGGCAATGGAATTTTGGGTCAATGCCAGGCATGTCAGCGGCCTTCTAGGCAAAGAGATCGGCGTTTCGTTTTACTACTCTTTGAATCCGAAGCCTGCCTTCTTCGGATAGGTTGTTTCCGAGGTATGTAGTTTGAGTTTTTTCTTGCCCAATTTGAAATGCATGGACTTCCTCATTCGGTTTTACCCGCTTGTCCTCCTCGATTCTGGGATCGAGATCCAAAGTTTGGTCTGAGGGTTCAGCCGCCAAGACCATGTGTACTGACTTGCACTCGTCTTCCTTCAGTTGAGTAACCTTGAGACTGGCTAAGTAGCATTCTCTAACCGCCTTTTGGTCCGCGTGAACCGTAACGACCGTGCCTCGGTTTGATGGAAATTTCATAGCTAGTGTGGAGTGGAGACTACGGCTCCAAGAGTGTTCAACGATGGTCGTCCGAGTAGTATGTTGTACGAGGTGTTGGCGTGCACCACAATGTATCTCACTCTTATGGTCTTGTACTCCTTTCCCTCATACCCGAAGGTCGTGTCTAACTCTATACATCCCCTGGTGTTAACCCTCTCGCCAGAGAATCCGACTAAGGGTTCATCATACGGCATGAGCTTCTTCTCTGGTATGTCCAGTTGTTTGAAGGTGTTCCAGTATATGATGTCGGCTGAGCTTCCTTGATCTATCAGGGTCTTCCGGACTGTACAGTCGGCCACATCTACACTAATGACCATTGGATAATCTTGCATTGGGTCGGACCCCTGAAAGTCCGCATCGGTGAAAGTGATGGGTGGCATTTTGAGCTTGTTTGCAGTCGAAGTCATGTTGACTGACCGGACTAGCCGGAGGTGCTTTTTTCGGGCCGACGAAGTACTTCCTCCTCCCGCAAATCCCCCGGCAATCGTGTTGATGACCTTCCGAGGATTAGAGGGTTTTATGTCTTGCCGTTCCCTGGACCTGCTCCTTTGTCTTTCGGCCCTCCTGCCGTGGCTAAGGTCAATTCTATAGGTTTTGTCATTGTCTTTATTTCTCCAAAATTGAGACCTTTCGGTCCTTGGATCATGGACGAAGTCTCTAAGATGCCCTATTTTGATGAGATCCTCGATTTTGTCTTTAAGGGCGGCGCATTCTTCAGTGGAATGACCTTTATTGCGGTGGTATCGGCATTGTTTGCTGTAGTCGGCCTTAGGAGGAGTATTGGCCCTCTTCGGCATGACCAATATTTCTGTAGCCAGGACCTGTTCGAGTATTCGGGATCGGCTAGCGTTGAGCGGCGTGTAAGTCGTATACCTGGAGCCACGGTACTCCTTCTCCTTGTTGATCTTGTCTTTTCCCTTTCCTTGATAATCCTTTTCTTGTTCCCTCTTCCTTGGATTGGCCTCTGCTTGGACTTGGTTCCTGTATTCGGATAATTCTTCCATTTGCATGTACTTTGCTGCTCGTCGCCGGAGGTCATCCATGTCAAGAGCCGGCTTTTTGCAGAGACTGTTGATGAAGGCTCCTGGCCTAAGAGCCATCACTAACTGGTGCATGGCCACCGCCGAGTCTAGGTTTCGGATGTTTAAGGCAGTCCTGCCAAACCTTTCCACGAACACTCTTAGAGATTCCCCTTTTTCCTGCCGAATATTGACTAGTGCCACTGAAGTTAGATGATGAGGTCTGCTAGTTGCAAATTGATTGCCGAATCTCGTTACCAACGTCTCGAAACTGTCGATGGAGTTAGGTGGTAGGCGGGTAAACCAACTAAGGGCGTGTCCTTTGAGGGAGGTGGGGAACACCCTACATAAAACGGCATCTCCGGTGGTGTATAAACTGATTTGGATTACATACACATCTACATGTTCATCCGGATCTGTGCTACCATCGTATCGGTCCAGATTGAGGTTCTTCCAGTTTGGAGGAAGGGGAGTTTCCATAATCCCGGAGACAAAAGGGTGCCTACAGGGGCGTGACTGAGTGTTGAAGGTAAAAAGGGAAGGCCGATTCGTCGTACCCTGCACGCTAAGGTTGATGACCGACTCGTCTTCGTGATGTCTGTCTGGTTGCTGATTTTCAGGTCTCCTGGATCGGTTCAAGTCTCTCAAATCGGCGTTTTCTTGGCGGAGGGCCGACAACTCCTGAGCGTGCTGCTGCCTTATTGCCGAAATGTCGGCTCGCAACTGTCTTAGCTCTGACGAAAGATTTGTCTGATCTTCCACCAGGTTTTCGTCGACGAGACGTTGTTCTTCCATATGCGCGTGACTTCGAGTAGTAACCATTCCTTGTGAGGCTGCGGGGAAAGTTTTACTGGGCCCCACGGTGGGCGCCAAAATGTTCCTGTCGAGGGATAGGGGGGCCTTCGGCAGTCGCTTTGTGTTCTAAGATCTTTTGTAATTTGTCCGGAAAGTGGGGTACCTGCAAAAGACACTCCAACGTTCAAGTTAGGGTTCGGCACAGAGTATTTAATGTGTGTAATAAATGAGGATTCAGAATCCTTTACCTTGGGGAGCGGATCCCCTTTTTATACTTATCTTATTGGGTTTGGGCCCTCATGGGCCTTGGCCTTTTTCTTAATTACATGTCTGTGGTAATTAAGGATACTTAATTACCTTTTAGCCTTAGGTTTATGTTGCCATGACTTGCTAATGGTGTTTATACCTCTACTGGTGTTCGGCCCTGCAGGTGTCGAATACTACTATATAGGCCCCTGAGGTGAGGGGTTAGGGGTTTTCGGCTTTATAGATGTCGAATACTCCTGTCTGGCAAACGGACCGTACGGCGCTGGGGTGTTCGGCTATACTTTGGACACCGAACACCTGTTCATACTGTCAGGGGGGGTATTCGGTTATATGTGTTGTCGAATACCCCAACTAGTACACCTTACATTCCGATCGAGAAACATGAAAACTTTTAATTTACCTTGGTAAAAGAAAAACGGGATGAAAACCTTTGGAAATAAAAAAAAAAAACGAAGACAACTACACAAGCGAGGAACTATTCCAAATAGAAAAACAATGAACACAAGTAGAGAGAGGTGGACACAAAAGAACAAGCAAATAGAGTTAGATATTATATTCTGGACCCTTTGGGTTTTCAAATAGATTAGTTTTGCCAAATGCCAGATAGATACTGCTCGTAGAATAAAAGGACGCTTGGTGGTCATATGTTTACCTCATTGAATCTCTCACTTCAGATACAGAAACTTTCAAGTCTATATTCATTATCATTAACAATGAGAGTATGGGACAAAAAATATGAACATGTGAGCTCCCTTAAAAGTGTCAATCACAAAGCTAGGAATAGAAAGAAAGCAAAAATTATTGAAAAGTAAAAAATATCTTTAAAAATGATAATCAAAAATTAAAAATCATTTCTGTTTTTCATCTCAATCAAGCAAATCAGCATAACTTTTACAAAACTGAATATGAAATTTTAGAAATAACAAATTTATTTAGACCTACTAACAAGCCACAAAATAAACAGGGCCTGCAATAACTATCAATAAGAGGCAAATCTGGGAAATCAATTTTATTCAGTGTCCACAATATTAGAAAAAGATGATTCTGCACTATCTTCAGATCTCTCAGGCAACATAGACCTGTCTGGCTGATCATGGAACTTTTCTTCAAGTTTTAATACTTGCTTTTGGTAGTCATCACGCACACGACCCATAAGCTGATTCTGCAATGACTCAAAAGCTAGATGGAATCTTTCTAGTTGTTGCACGGAGTTTTTATTAAACAAGAACAAACCAGAGTAGAGATCAAAACTATCTCTAACAGTATTATCCACCAAATTCAACAAAGACTTAAAGCCTATTGTGCAAATTTTCAATGGCTCCAAGTCCAACATCAGCTTTTCTAAAACTCTTCCTACAGTGTGCGTGATAAATTGCGATCCAGCTGCAAGCCTATCATGTTCAGCACATGACATTTCAACCAGCCGACACCCTTCACTAAAAAACATGTTGAGAAACCGATCACATCGTGATGTTCTTGATTCATCTGTTCCTATTCTAACTTTATCAAAAACAAAAGGAAAACCGTTCCACCCATCCTTTGCACTTTCTGGCCCAAACATGGGATGGGTACAGAGCACATCAAAATCAGGTGGCAAATGTTGAAGAAACAAGTTTCTATGATATTCCTTGACAGAAAGTACATCAACAAACAAAGTACTTGTCTCCAATTTCTGCCAGGGGAATGATTTAACAACTGTCTCCGCGGAAAGGATTGATGTGCAAAGTAAAATCACTTCCGGGCGCTGTTCACATAGATCATCAGCATCATTGAGAAAAGGAACTCCCAATTCCTGAGCCACGCTGGAGTGGTCTGACCTAGAGTATGCCAATACTTGATGACCTTGACGCACAATAGTTTTTGCGAGAAACTGACCAAAGTTGCCAAAACCAACTATTGCAATCTTGAGCTTCGAGTTGTTATCAGACTGGCTTGAAGCGTTTGAGTTGCATTTACTGAGTTTAGCAGCATCACTGGATCTGACGAGGTTCAACATAAATAAAATAAGAGTTGATGAGGAAAACCAACAACACCAAAGAAGAGAAAACAAAAATAGCAGCAGTTTTAATCCTCCTGCAAATGGTCATTACTAATTTGCAATTGCATTGCATAGGAAGCACAGTCTTTAGCTTAGTGAAGATTAAGCCAATTCAAATCAGAAAACAGCAGAAATCATAACATAAAACCGAATTCATGTCCCTACAATGTACTAAACAACATTAAGCCTTAATAAATAAATAATACCTCTGATCTTTGGAGGATGTTACCGGTGCAGATCCATTTGGAACATTCTTCAGTGGTTCATAGTTATCTTGTAAACTTTGCACCCTTACGGGGTTCTCAAACAAGTGCTCCCTGACAAAAGCATGCATACCCCCCAAGAGCTGTTTCCTCAACTCCTGAAAAGCGGAATACAACCTCTCCAACATGTCGGGCGAATTCTTATTAAAAATAAACAAACCATAATAGAGATCAAAACTGTCCTTAGCAGTGTTTTCCACCAAATTCAACACAGACTCATACCCCTTGGTATTAATAGGAGTCTTCTCCAAGCCCAACATCCCCAAAACCCTACCAATAGTGTGCGTTATGAACTGCGTCATTGCCATATACATATCATGATCTTCACAACTCATCTCCACCATCTCGCACCCTTCTCTCTCGAACACGTGGAGGAACTTGTTGCACCGCTCCTCGTTCCGAATTCGAACCTTCTCGAACATAAAGGGACGGCCACTCCAGGCAGTGCTGGCGCTCTCGGGGCCGAACATGGGGTGCGAACAGAGAATGTCAAAATTGGAGAGAAGCGCACTGAGCAAGAGGTTTTTGGGAAACTCCTTAACCGAAAGGACGTCGACGAACAACGTGCTAGGCTTCAAAAGGTGCAGAGGGAGAGTGAGGAGCACTTCCTTGGTGGAAAGTATGGAGGAACAGAGCAAAATGACTTCGGGGTGTTCCTCGCAGAGGTCGTGGGGTTTTTTGAAGAACGTTACGCCGAGTTCCGGTGCCACATGGGTGTAGTCGGAGCGGGAATGGGCCAAGACGGTGTGGCCCTCTCGGACGAAGGTTCGGGCCAGGAACTGCCCAAATTTGCCGAAGCCTATGATGGCGATCTTTAGCTTCTGTTGGGCCGGCACTATGGATTCGAGGTCCAAGAACTGGTCCGCGTCGATGGCACGGATGATGAGGAGGGGTCTATGGGAAGAGGAAGAAGCGCCATTTGAAGGGGGGGACGGGGAGAGGAAGGGAACAACGTGGTGGAGTCTCGGACGCCGAATACTGCAATGCAACGTAGGGTACAGTGCTCGCGGCTTAAAGCTTGAAACACCCAGCATGGTTACTAGATAGTGATCCTAGGTTACTAGGTTAGTGACGTAGATTTTTTCAAAGCTGCTTCTGCTTTTATTCTGGAGTACAGGAGGTACGTGCACTTTTAATACGTAAATTGAATTCTTTTTTAAATTTGTATACAAATCCTTTATTAATTCCTCTTTCTATTTTAAAATGACTTACCCTTTATTAAGGGATATGAATATTTTAATAAAATTGTTTCAATAAGTGAACATTGATTATTATTCTTAATATTTGTGAAAAAAAAATATTAAACGTCAATCATTTTAGAGTGTTGAGAGTATATCATTTCCATTATCATTATAATATATTATATTTATCATTTTTTTTTAGGAAAAATCTTTTATTTTATCATTAATTTTAGATAGATTTAAACAAAATCAATTTATTTCTATTTAAAATGTTATTTATCAAGAAAAATCAACAGAAGATTTTTATCTATTTTCTTTCTTTTTTGTTAAACAAAGGGGCTAAAAGCCCAAAACGTAGAAAATTACAAGCATATTATACAAACTTCTCGTATTTTTATTTTCATTTAAAATAAATTAATGAAGTTGCATATGTAGGTCAAATTAATCGTCAATTTTAATTTTTTATCAATCAAAATGTTATTAAATTATTTAAAATTAACAACATGTGTAATAAATAAATAGTATTTTGACCAAAAATAAATACTATTCACCCAAATTAAGGTCCCTTTCCATTTGAATAATTATAATAATTAAGGTAATTACAATCTATATATGTTCTATTTTGAGTAAAATAACATAGTTTGATAATTATGACATATTTTCTTAAAAAAATAGTAAATTATTTTAAATTAAGGGAACTATATTGTTTCAAGATGTATAATTAAACTAATTAGAATCATTAATAAATATATATATATATATATATATATATATATAATTAAGTTAATTGATCGTAATTATAAATAAGTTAATTTATAAATATTTACTTATATTTAAATTTGAATTGATAGTGTAATTTTTTATTTGAAAAATAAATTAAGAAAAAATAATGTTGATTTGATTTAATTTAATGTAAAAATTCATGGTACATATTATTTACCATTTAATTTTTTTTATTTGATGTATTATTAAAATTGTTGAATTTTTATTGACGTAATTATTAAATATATATATTATCAAGATAGTTACATGTAATTGTTATATGTAATTTATTTTTATTAAATATTGTTAAAAATACTATTTTTATATATTAAATTATTAATATACATGATTATATCTTATCACCCACAGTAAGCACAAAAGTAGTGACAAAACATTCATGGCTTGCTTAACCATCTTTGCATGTAAATTTTGTAGTTAACAACAAATGGTTATAAATTAAAAAAAAGTTACAATACTTTAAGAAACAAATAATATTAAGATATTAATATGGAACATGTAGATCTTTGTGACTAGAATTTTGTGTGATTAAATTTTTTAAATAAATAGAAGTTTGTTTAGAAAATATGATTTATATATATTTGGCTGATAAATGTGTAAATCCTTGTGTAGGTAGTTCTTTTAGTAGAAATTTTTGTACTATCCACTTTTGCTAGGATTCGAGTTTTTCATGTCTTTTGTGAAGAGAACTCGTGCACAGATGCCTTAGCCAATTTGACTTATGAGTTAGAGTGTGATTTTTTGATGTATGAGCAACCTTCTACATGTTTGCAACCGATACTTTTAGTTGAATCTGTTGGAATTGCTACTTCAAATGTTATTCTAATGTAGTTTCATGTTTTTGGACCTTCATGGCCCCATTTTATATATAAAAAAACAAAAAGAATATGCATAACTTAGATGGATTTTAAGGTGAGGAACCCACCCAAATCTCCCACCATAGGAAATAGGAAACAAAGTCCCCACTGTTAGATATATTATTTTTAATTAAAGGAGATTTTTTTTCTTCATTTTTCTTTTGTTTTGGTTTCTGCTGGTGGTTTTTGGTTTTTGTTTTCAGTGGTGATTTTCGTTTTCAATTTCTAGTGGCGGTTTTTGGTTTTCATTTTCAATGGTGATTTTCGTTTCCAACGGTTGTTTTCGTTTTGATTTATGGTGATTCTAGTTTTGGATGGTGGTTTATGGTGGTTGTAGTGGAGGTGTTGTTGTCGTAGGGTGGTTGCAGTAAAGGCGTCGGCAGCGGCATTGGAAGTTATGCATCCGGAGTGAGAGAGAAGAGGGCTAACATAAGTTGGTAAAGACGACGGATTCCACCGTGTGTAACTTTTTGGCGACTGTCGTGGGTCGTCAGATTTATTAGTAAAAAAATGAATGAATGGGATTGGTGGCACAGGCTAAAATGGGGGATCTATAATGTCTCCCACAGTGGAAAATTAATATGCACCGTTGGATTTTGAGATTAATGTGAGACTACCGTACAATCGTCCACACTAGATTTTTTTTTTTTAAAAAAGGGATTTTTTTTTTCTGTTTAAGTTTTTTTTTTTAAAAAACGACAATTCTTCTCCGTTGTTGCTTTGTTTCTACCTCTCTTCCCATTTTTTTGTCCGTCATTTTATCTTGATTTTTATTTTTAGTCCCTCATAATTTTTTTTATTATTTTTAGTCTCTCATAAATTGTTCTGTTCTGTTCTATTTTTAGTCCATAATAAATTGTTTTGTTCTATTTTTAGTCTCTAACATTAATTTCAACTGTTAAGTGATGACATAAACTGTGTGTGTGAAAATTTCCTAATTAAGTTTCTAGTGACTTTTAACCGCTGCAAATTTTTTGGTGGTCATAAATGTTTATTTTTGTAACATTTTTTGTGATTTCAGAAAATCTAGTGTTCGAGATTTTGATTTTTGATTTTATTTTTTAACATTTCTGGCAGTTTTAGTTTGACAAAAAATTTGCGGTAGTTAAAAACCACTAGAAACTTTAAACAGAAGAAGAAGGATCCCTTTTTTAAAAAAAAAATCTAGTGTAAATAGTTGTATGATAGTCCCACATCAATAAGCAATAATGGAGAAGAATGGTCATTTTTAAAATAAAAAAAAATAAAATCTAATGTGGACGGTTATACGGTAGTCCCACATTGATCTCAAAATTCAACGATGCATATTAGTTTCTCACGGTAGAAGATATTATAAGGTCCCCATTTTAGCCTGCGTGTGGGATTGGTTGCTGTCTACCAGTTTTGGAAGTATTTTCCAAAAGTACACGTGGCTGATATTTTTCTTTTGTTGAAACCTGTGTGACGTTGATATGCATTCTGTTTGCAAGTATGACCGATACACATAGACACAACTTACAAGGAACCAAACACGACACTATTAATCGTTGATCCATCAATGGTTAATATAATTTAACAATTTTTTTTAAGCCAATATAGTTTAACAATTGGGTAGCATAAATAGATTAGAAGCACATTTTTTAAAAATAACTATACTAGTATCGTAATAAAATGCGATTTAATATTAAATCAAATTTTTGTAAAAACACAAACACCTCTTCAAATAAATTAATTCAATGTGATTGAACTTAACAACGATATTATGGAGAAGGAAAATTCAAAAAGTGTTAAAATAATAAAACCAGTCAACTTAAATTTGCACGCCACTTATACCATTTGTGACAATCTCGACCACTTCCATATGTTGAGCACATTTCCTAAATATATATTTTTAATTAATTCACATCTTTTAAAAAAAATAATTAGTTTAATTAGTAACATGAAATTTGTAAATAATTTATATCATTTTATTTAAAATTATTCTTAAAATTATTGAAACATAGCACTTTTTCACTTAATTACTTTCTATCTAATTAATTAATGTGTGTCAATCATCTTCTCCAATCTTTACAAGAGAGACAATAAATTTATCTTAATAATTTATAGTCTTTATTGTAAAGTAATTGAAAATATTTTGGTAAAAAAACAAATTAAGGCAAGACTGCAGGGTCGGCCTTGGGCTTGTCTGAAGGTGCGACGACATAGTATCCACGACAAGAAGGGACCCAAGAAATTTTTTTAAAAATTATATGGTTGTGTAATAATTTTTTATATTATTTTATGTTATTTTTATAAATAAATTAAAATTAGTTTAATTTTGGTATATAACAAATATTTATTTATGAAAAAGGTACATGTCGTTAAAGAATCTATGTTAACTGATGACGTGGTTAACAGAGTGTTATGTCATCTTGTCTAACTCATTTTAATATTAAAAATTAGTAGCCAAGTTATTTCCACGATAGGTACCTTTTTTTAAAAATGAAAATTTATCAAGCACCACAAATAAAAAAAAAAGGTTAGGTACAAAAACTAAAACACCCATATTTTATAGGTACCAAAAAGTTATTCAAGTCTAAAATAAAATTAAGAGATGTTACAAATTTCCATGAATTGAAACAAATGAATACAACATAGGCTAGACATTAAGTGGGGTGAGTTGAGGTGTATATCATATGACAATTCATTGTCATTTTGTCACAACAGAATAACAATGAACTTTGAATAAATAATATCTTCCCATAATTTCGTGTAGAGGTCATCTATGTATATATCTCCTTCATAAACATCAAGAGTAAAAAGCTACAATCAACTGGCAATAGGGGTGAAAATAGGCCAGACCACTCAGCAAGGACCCATGACCTAGCCTACATTAGGTTCAGGCTAAGCCAGACTTTTTCAAAAAAATAAACTAAGCCAAGGTTTTTTTTATTAAAGTCTATTTAATTAAAAATGTTAGACTTTAAGTCATTCAAAAAGTCTTTTAAGCCTAACAACCGTCTATTTAAAAAAAACAAATAAATATTCATTGTTGTTGTTGTCAAGCTAAAGTTTATAATTAACTTTATTGAAAGATAAATTTATGTCTTATTTAAAAAACTTATTACAAAGTATATTTTAAAATAAGTTATCATGAATATTATATTAAATCTTAAAAATATGTTTATATCATATAAACAAGTTAAATTCAATTCTTATAAAACATATCATACATATTTTCATCTCTATCTTGATGTTAAATAATTATAAAGTAGACCCTTAAATAAGCTTGTAGGCTAAGTCAAATCTTTAAAAAAGACCTTTGATTGGTAGAAATGTCAGACCCAAACCATATACTTTTAATCAAGATCAGGCTTAGCAAAGTCTAGCCCGACCTAGCTTATTTTCACCCCTAGTTAGCAATAACAACAAGAGGAAGAAGAAGAGACCAAATAATTTGTGTGGTACAATCACGAAGATAATTTATTTATTTATTTTGGACTTAAATTACTTTTTGGTACCTATAAAATAGGGGTATTTTAGTTTTCATACCTAACCTTTATTTTATTATTATTATTATTTTGGTACATGACAAATTTATAATTTTATGACTCATGAATGAAAATTTTAACATATATAAACTAAAAATCCGAATAATTAAATAAAATAAAATATAACAAAACCTGAATAAATTTACTTAATTAAATTTATATTACGTTGTTTATTTTTAAGTTTTTTAAAAAAATGACACTAAATTTAATTGCAACATTTAATTTTTTACTAAACTACTGTATAAAATACTACGTGTGTTAGATTAAGTTGTGCCTATGTGTGTCAATCAAATGCAAACAAAACGCATACCAATGTCAGACAGGTTTCAATAAAAGGAAATATCAGCCACGTATCTACACGTGGAATATCTTTTAAAAAAGTTTACTTTGAAAAATACTTCCAAAACCGGTAGACAGCAACCAATCCCATCCATTCAATTTTTTTATTAATAAACCTGACAGCCCATGTCAATCTCAGAAAAGTTTCGCACGGTGCAAAAGAAATTTACTTTCGCACCGTAGAATCCGTCGGTAAAGACAAAGAAAAGAAAGAAAAAAAGAAAATAAATAGAAAAATAATTTCAACCCTTCATCTAAAAACCTACACATCTAACGGTGGGGACTTTGTTTCCTATGATGAGAGATTTGAGTGGTTTCTCACCCTAGAATTTAGAGGTGTCAAAATGGGCCAACCCGTATATGATGAGAGATTTGAGTGGTTTCTCACCCTAGAATTTAGAGGTGTCAAAATGGGCCAACCCGGCCCATACGGGTTGGCCCACCACGGGTTGAGTGTTAAACGAGCCGAGCCAACCGGTGAGCCATGAAAATATCAACCCGGCCTGGCCCACCAGTGACGGATCTAGGATCCTGAGTCAGTGGGGACAAACTATTTAAAAAAATAAAGTTAATAATAATTAAAGTTAATAATAATTATCATATATGTGAAGATAAAGACATAAATAAAGACATAAGAAAAGTGAGAAAATGGAATTGTGAGTTCAAATACACAAAAATAAGATGTGCAAAATATAAAATTTTAAGATAAATACTTGTGATTTTACTAAAATAAAGTGGTGAATCTGCTTACCCCTCACATGAGAATAAGTCAGGGGGTTCAAACACATAAAATTAAAAGGTGCAAAATATAAAATTTTAAGACAAATACTTGTGATTTTATTAAAATGAGGGGGTGCACTCGCCCACCCTCAAGTATGAATAGATCCGCCACTGCGGTCCACCACGGGTTGGTGGGTTGGCTCACCAAATTTTTTAAAATAAAAAAAATTAAAAAAATTCTCTATTTTTTTTAATAAAAAGTGACATTTTTCAATCAAAGGCATAATTCAAATGATTCAAATACAAATACAAATAATAGGCAAATGTCTCAAATAACTATTCAAGCATATAATATTATCATTCAACTAACCATTAATTTAAATGACTCAAATACATAAATATCATTCAAAAGTCTTAAAAAATCAAAGTCTTAAAATAAAATCCAAGCATCCAATTGTCCAAACATTAGTCACAGTTCAATAACATTAAATAAATTACTATTCTATTTACTATATATTTTTTTTAATTTAAGTGGGTTAAGTGGGCCAACCCGGCTCGAACCCACCTGACCCGTGGGTTAAGTGGGCTGGGTTACAATTTGGCCAATATTACAAAAAATATTTATTTTTTCAACCCGGCCCCGCACCCGCTTATTGGGGCTGGAGCAAGGGCCGGGTATTTACCCACAATTTTTTGCGGGTACGGGTACTATAGTACCCGCCCCGCCCCGCACCTACCATATATATATATATAATTAAAATAACTTAAATAAATAATTATGTTATATATATACTTTTCTGTAAAAAATAATTTTATATTTTCCATAAACTAACACTAATAGTAAAAGATTTATGTTATAACTTACAATAATTTTATATTTTATATTTTTAATATTATGTGTGGAGGCTTTTAATGTTAAGTTTGAATTATTTAAGCCTGAATTTTCAATTTATTTGTAATAATTTTTTAATTAATATTTTTATAGCTTAAATGCAAATTTGGTTCATCTATTTTGCACAATCCGTAATTTTGGTCCCCCTATTTTAAAATAGAGACGTTTAGTCACCCAATTTTGTAAAATATGTAATTTTGGTCATTTCATCAAATTGAAAGCGTTGACTGTTAAGAGATTAACGTTAACCTTAACGTGGTCCAAATATAGTGACGTGACATGAGATTATTTATTTAGTTTTTAATTATTTTAAATACTGAGTAGAATAATTGATGAAAAATATATTTTTAAAAAAGGTAATATCATTTATTTGACTACGATGTGCCATGTATTTCAACAATGTATAACTAGTTTAAAATAAATGATTAAGACTTGCGATTTCTATTTTAGGACTCACGACTACCCCAACCATTAAAATCGACGTGACATGTCTTTAGTGACATAGATAAACAAATAATTATTACTCGGTATTTAAAATAATTAATAAATAAATAAATAATCTCGTGTCACATCACTATATTTTGATCACGTCAAGGTCAACGTTAATCTTTTAACTATCAATGCTTTCAATTTGATGAAATGACCAAAATACTGATTTTACAAAATTGGGGGACTAAATATCTCTATAGAGGGACCAAGATTGCTGATTGTGCAAAATAGGAGGACTAAATGTCTCTATTTTAAAATAGGATGACTAAAATTGTGGATTGTGCAAAATACGGAGACCAAAATTACATTTAAGCCTATTTTTTATTGATTTATTAACTTCATACATAAGTAAAGTGTGGGTAGCAAGTGCAGGTATGAGTATATAGGTACGGGGATGGGGTACGAGGATGGGGATTAAAGTTGTTACTCGCGCGGGCATGGGGCCGGGTACGGGTATTTTTTTTAAACGCGGGTATGGGAACGGATACTATAGGACCCTACCTAGACTCTATCCATTGTCATCCCTAGCTCGAACCCATGGTGAGCTGGGTTGGCTCACCGGGTTCGGACTCACTTTGACACCTCTACTAGAATTCTTTGTATAACTTATTATAAGAAACATTTTTCACACAAAAGATGAATAATGAAGCTTAAAGGATCTTCACAATCTGTAAAAAAAAAAAAGGGTCTTAATTTACAGACTTTCTCATAGCTAATGGAGAGTGGAATGTGACTAAATTGTCTCACTCATGCCCAACATAATTTCCAACCGAATAAGAGCTTTTGTGCCCCATAGGGTTTGTGATAGAGAGACATGTTCGCTTGGAGTACGGAGAATGGTAGAATATTATTAGTAGCTTTAGCTTATAAATCTCTTACCTCAAGTAGCGAACCCTTAATCTCCTATAATATGATAAGATCAAAATAACCAAAATTGTAAGGATAAGATCATGTTAAAATAAATGATAAGCTTATACTTATTTTACGATAACATCATATTAGATTAAATGATAAGATTATTTTTATCTGCATTTTCAATTTTAAATTAGGTTGTTACATATAAGCATAGTTTTAAAAATCGAACCGGTGATCAATCCGATCAAGGCACTAGGTCACTGAGTCAATGGTCGAACCAGTGGGTCACTAATTGACCCACATGACCCAATCTGTATTAAAAAATTTGAAAATTTTATACCTGCCTTAAAAAAGTAAAAAAAAAATCACATAACAAATTAATATAATTCCACAAGCTCATTTTTCAAGTTCAAATCCATTGACATTCACAGTAACAAAATCACATTATAAATTACTTATTACACTTCTTTAAAGTTTAAACAGAATTCAAAATAATAAAATCACACTATCAACTGTACCATAACTTCTTCAAACAAAATTCACAGTGACAGAATCATAGTGTCAATTATCTAAGAATCACTACTCATAAATAATAAAACAGAATCAACTAAAAATAACATTCAAGTTGGATCAAACAGAATCATGTAAAACAATCACTACTCATAAATGATAAAACAGAATCACAGTAACAAAAACATAAAGCAAAGAATCATTGTAACAATAACAAAATCAAAGTACTCAAGTTGGATTAACAAAAACATAAAGCAAAGAATAACACTAAAAATAACAGAATCACAGTAACCGAGTAACAGAAAAAATATGATTAATAGAAAAAATTGGATTGAGAGTAAAGAACCTTTGGGTGGTGCAGCCAAGTGACAAGGGAAGGAACGTTGTAAACGCTAGGAAGGAGGACTTGGTGGTTCAATGGTGGTGCGGTCAGACGCGAGGGAGGAGGACTTGGTGGTTCAATGGTGGTGCGGTCAGACGCGAGGGAGGAGGACTTGGTGGTTCAATGGTGGACGCGAGGAAGGAAGAAAGATCGAAGTAGCCAAATATGACGAATTGCGAGGAGGAAGAACCACGACGACAACCCCTAAACCGATTTAACCACGGGTCGCACCGAATTTCATCGGGTCGAAAGCATGATCGATCCGATAGCCTACCCGACCCGGTCTAACCTTCGAGTCACGGTCTGACCGGCCGGATCGATCCAGTTTTTAAAACTATGCATATAAGTTACTGTAAGCCTGTAAAACATTATTTATAGAGTAAATTATACTTGACCTCCTCCATTTAAAACTTATTACACACGCATCCCTTACTTAACGAAATTGGATCACGTGCGTTGTACATGCTCAAATTTTAGGACAGTTGTGCCCTCATCTTGAAGATCTTCTTCCCGGCACCCGTTGAAAGGAGCGTTTCTGTTGAACATCAGCCCTCACGATTCACGAGCGTTTCTGTGCATGCAAAAAATTGAAGACGCTGAAACTAAGGATTTCGTGGTCGACTTCGTGGTACGCGATGTTCGCGGGCAAAGACGTGAGCAAAGCCCTGGCGAAGATGAGCAAGAAGGACGAGGACATCTCTCCCTCCCTCGACGGCCTTTCCGACAAGGAGATCGAAGTTCTCAATGATTGGGAGAACAAATTCCAAGCTAAGTACCCTGTCGTTGGTCGTGTTCTCAATTAATCATATCACCTCAGTGTACTGTATTCTATCATATGATTTGTTTCTGTAACTGAACTCAATCACCCACCCCCATCCCTCACCCTAAAATCCCTAATAATAATAATATTCCTCTATCCAAATTCTGCGATTCGATTTCTCTTTTATGCATCTCATCTTGCTCGTCTATTTGATTTTAATTTCTCTGATTGTATTTATTCCTACGCACTCAAACAATGTTTGCAACCTAATTTACATGGAGTTCGATTTTTTACTTAAGAAAAAGGGATTTTTGTTGCATTTCGAATTTGGGTATGCACCGTGTTTCCTATAATTTCTTTCAATACTTTATAAATAAATAAATGAAAATATTTTTATTACCAACTATCTTTCATGAACAATCTTATTTGACTATCAAGGAGAAATTAAGAAAATTGCTTTGCAATATGCCTAGTTATCTTCTCTGGTAAATATATAAATCCCTGAAGCAACTGACCGTTCTGAATGTGGAGAAACCATAGTTGCCTAAATCAAAGTCGCGATGATAAAAAATCAAGGGCCAAGGGCAACTCAAATTCATGCTGCATATCACCAAGCTCATAAAAGAAAGATTGGGATTAAGTAATAAGGGCTATTTCGACATTTTGCATGCAACTTAACACTGTTACTAACTGTGATGGTCTAAGGGAGGCAAAAGAAATGCATTTCAACGGAGGGGTGTGGGTGTAATAAGTCCTAAATAGAGGGGGGATGTCAGTGTAATTTGCTCTTATTTATATTGACAACCCCTGTATTATCTTTCACAGCAATGAAAGTTAAACTTTTGTCGCACTTATTATCCTAAATCCCAATTCCCCAAACAAAAAATATTTGAAATACAAGAATATATATATCAAAGTTGTCAAAAGCCCCACAATGTATTTATAACTTGATTTTTTTTTTTATGTCAACTTGAATCTTATTGTTACTAAATAGAAATTAAGAGCATTGGCATTACCATTAATGACTCAATAACATATTCATTATATTAAGTGAAAATAGGAACAAGCCTCTCCCATTGAAAAATTTATTTTGCCTCATACTAAAAATATAAGATATATTAATTGTAGATGGGAGAAAAAAGAATTTACCTTAGCTATTAAGCTAGATGCCCAAAAACTAAATGTCAACAAAAACTTTCTATTGTTTTTTTTTACCATGCTATTGGTACGGAGTATTCACCATTTTGTCGATGACTAATTTGTCAATACTAGGTCCTATCCCTTTTTATCTGTAGGAAGTTAACTACCTGCCATCCACCCCCTCCCAAATATGTATCTGCTTCAGGCTTCTTAATTAGTCATCCCAATTGATTTATATGAAATTTAAGCAAAATATATTTAATCATTACTGGTCTCATGTTTTTAAATTTTAAACATGATTTGTTGTATGTTTGATGTACCTTTTGGCAGGCCTATCAATGGATTGGATGATCAATAGGGAATAGTGAAGCAGTAAAGACGAGAAGAAAGAGGAGTCAATAGGACTGTTATTTATTTCCTTACTTACGGTTTTGTTCAGATTTATTTCAGAATTATTTGGATTGACACTCTTCAGGTGTTTATGTCTTTTTAATTTTTCACTTGTCTGTCTTTGGCTACTATCATAGTAAGTTAAGTATATGTAGCATGGCTTCATCGGGTTAAGTCCTCTCCTGTGACATATTCGCTAGATGAGATCTTAACCATTAAAATTATTTAATTTACTTTATTAAATATACTATAAACTAATATTTAAAAGTAATGGATGGATGATATGCATTCAATGGATATTCTCATATTAAAATTTAATTGGGAGAATCTTTTCCTGGCTTCATCACGTTGTTGTTAGCATTTAGATGAACTGAGTTACCAAGTTTCTCATTCTCCATGAGTTGGGACTTGGGTTTGGAAATATGCATGTCACTAAATCTACTAAACTTGGCTCTTGTCCAGGTTATTAATTAGAATTTAATTAGAATTCACTTATAATATGAAAGTTTTTTATACTATCGTCCAATCATATATGATAAGCTTGTTTATTTCTAAATTAGGACATCAAATCAACATATTTTCCCTGCAATTACTAGGTTAGATTTAGAATTAAGTAGTCAGCTTACTGCTTATATATTTGTAATCTCCCTTTGAAGAAATAATATTAGAGAAATAATATTCAGCTAAGCAAAGGTAGTACATATGACAGTGACTCAGCTTATTGGATGGCGACGAGCACAAGCAGCAGCAGCATCCGAACAAATGGTGAAACTTGTTTAGGTAAAGGGCATCTCATACTCAGTAAATACCTATTTTGTTTCCAATTTTGGTGTGTGGGTAATTCAATTTGGTGATATTGGTGAATGGTCTTGTGGTCTTGCTGTCTGGATATGGTGATGTGACTAATGATGACGATAATGATATATTGATAAAGGTAATACCTTTTTATGTTGTGTGCTTACTGCATGCTGTATCTTAATCTTATCATCTCCCTACTGGTCAAGTTTTATTAATTTGATCTTATGTGAATTTGGATTAAGTGATTAACAGGTTGAAAAAGCAACTGACCCTGAGCTTCCAGGGCGTCTTCAGCTGGAAGCCTGGAACAACTGAATTTGTATCATTCCCTCTAGGTTTCTTTTTTATATGATCATTTGTGTGAATTTTTTTTGTAGAAACCAAGCATTTTTTACCCATTCATGAGGCTCCTGCTTTGTTGACCAACACAACAGATTCTTGTTACAGGGATCAAGGTATGTTTTAATTTGTACTTTCTTTCATCTACTTTTTTGTAACTATGCTTTATCTAATTTCCAAAACAGCTTATTATTCTTCATTGGTAGGGGTCTGTGTTTGCGGGTATCTTATGATTGGATACCAATTTAGTGCCCCTTTTTTCTTATAGGTTGTTGCCCTACTTGCTCCATACCAAACAGGAGGAAAGATTGGTTTATTTGGTGGCGCTGGTGTAGGAAAAACTTATCATGGAACTTATTAACAACATTGCAAAGGTTCATGGTTTGTGTTAAATGCATCTAAATTACTTTTGTTAAGATGTCTTATACCTTTATATGTTCATATGTTGATGGTTTCCTTTGATTAGGTGGTTTCTTTGTGTTTGCTGGTGTTGAAGAACGAACTTGAGAGTGTAATGACTTGTATAGAGAAATAATTGAGTGGTGTCATTAGAGTGTGAGTTTTCTTAATTTTTTATCGACCTTGCGATTGATAAATTAATTTCATGCTATCACTTTTGAGGAATTCTAATATACTCTCTACTAGTCTACTATTTGTTGGATTTTATTGGAGAAATTACAAATTTTGGTAGGTTTCACCTCTCATTTAATGAGTTTCTCTCTTAATTTAGAAGTGAGATCCACCAAAATCTGTGATTTCTAATAAATTCCAAGTAATAGTAGAGCATGTTAGAGAGAGTGTTGCTAACACTCCTCTTCACTTTTTCCCTGAAGTTTGCTACTAATTGCTCTATCTCTTTCTTCCGGTTAGCCACTGAATTTATTTATTTTGCAGGTAACATTACTTTACCTGTACATCTTTGTCAAGGAAAAAGTTAAAATAGAAATAGTGCTTGTGATTCAGATTTGATTAATTCCTCTGAACGCTGCTGTTCCAGCATGCTTGTGTTTTTGCTTTGGAAGATATCTTATCCTCTCCCTGGTAGAACATTATAAGTGATCATCAATTGCCCTTGACCCGTCCTATCTTTGACCATCTTGTTCTCTTTCAGGTAAATTTTATAATTTATTTTCCTATAATTCTGCCATCTATCAAATTGAATTGCTCCAATTTTTGTATTCTAAAAATAATTAATTTTGGTTCTATGCTGCAGAATGCATTCATTTCAACTAGCGTTTTTTGCTTGGACCACAGTAAGTGCTCCAAGTTTATATTCTGAAAATAATTGATTTTATTCAACTAGCGTTCAATTACCCGTCCAAGCTATCTATGTGCCTGCTTGACAGATTCTGCTCCTGCTACTACCTCTGTGTTGTGCGTTTATTTGCTGAGAGCATTTTGAGATATGGTCTGCCACCATCTTTCTTGGTAATATACTCTTCTAAATGAAAGTTCAGTCTCACCTTGCTTCCTTTTTTTTTTAAATATTTATCACTTAGCATTGGGTATTCCAGGAATGTGCTTTAGCTCCTATGAATTATCACACAGATCTTTTGAGCAGTGATGCAAATACTATAAGACTCGTGTATTATTGTTTTATACGTATTGTATACTTGCATTTGAAAAATATATTATATTAATAAAATTATTGTTTTACTATATTATTTATAAATTTCTCATTATATTTAATTTTAATTAAAATTTAAGTAGATTAAATATTTAATTAAAAATTATTAAGTTGATCTAACATAAAATTTTAAAAAAGTCATCCTGCTGTCCCTGAATTGTGGTTACAACTTTTTAATACATGTGCAATATACTATTTAAATATATTAATTGAATATATTATATAATTCACCCTATATTAATTGGATATAAAATAAAATTTAAATATATTATAAAACTAAAATTTTTAAATTGAATATATTATAAAGTCATTATATAATTAAATTTCTTAAGTTCTTGTGAACTATATATTTATCATGTTGAATGAATAAATTAAAATATTAATTATAATACTTTTAGTTAATTTAAATTTAGTGGGTGAGTGACTCTTCCTTTAATTTTTCCACTGCTTTTTAAATATTTTTTAAATTAAATTTTACACGATTCAATTTTCCTTTAATTTAGTATTTTGTTTTTTTTTATTATTATTTAACTTTTCAGCTGTTTAACACACGAGCCTGCTATCTAGACTCAAGAAAAAAAATTAGATGTCAACAAAGTCATTTTGGAATGAGCCTTAACTTTCTCGCTTTGCCATCGCTGTTGCTCTTTCGCTCATTGCTTGCCATTGTTCAGTGCTTTATCTCGTCCCTATTTATTCCTAATTTGATCACGACTTTACTCATTTCATCACTAATTTTTTCACGGTTGGATTCTCTCTTTCTCTGCAATTTATTTTGCTCTTCATCTTCATCTTCGCAGCTTCATTAGCTACTTCATTTCGTCTTCGAAGCCATATCCGGAATCCTCGCAATGTTGCATCGTTTAGGTACAATCAGTTTCATTTTGCATTTAGGCTTCCATGATTTGAGGATATAGATACTTAGAAGCGTTGATTTTCACAGTCTTCGTTTGATTCTGTCAATGATTTTCATCATCTCAGTGATTATCGGCCAAGTCCAGTATAATTCTGAGATTTTTGAGATTTCGATTTCGAGTTCATGATTGTTTCGGCTTTGAATTGTTAATCTCTGACAGCAGTTTCTGAATACTTAAGAATGTTGATTTTTCTCTCAACATCGAACGAGCTTCTCGATTGAGCTCTTGATCGGATAAAATTTCTAGTACCGCAGTATCTTTTAGGATGTGTAAATAATATTTCATTACCGTAGTATCTATTTCCTTTTATTTTCTAGCATTCTTATCTAATTGGAAAATTTTTAATATTTGTTTTATTCTTTGCCTATATTCCTTACCACACTATGGTTACTAGGATGAGCTTATATGAGGAGAAAAGGCAGTGCATATATGAAGCTTGGCTGGAATGTAAATTGTAAGTGCTATATTTACTGAGTTTAAATTAGGTTTACTGTTAATTGCTTAAAAGTTAAAACTTGTTTGAAGGTCCAAACGAGAAACTTGATTGTAATTAGGTTTGCTGCAAGGAAGAATCGGTTAAGGGACAAGGTAATTGCTTCAAAATACAAAATTGAATTGCTCTCATTTTATACCTTGATATGTAGAGAACTATAAATGATCCTTCAATTACCCTGCAGGTTTAAGAGTCTGGTTTCTTGAAGCCCCTCACTACTAGAAATGTGTCAATTACCCCGCAGGTTTAGAAGCCTGGTTTCTTACTATATACTATTGTTTGTGGCAATGCCTTACCTTCTCCATTCTTTCTATAAGCAATGCTGAAGCTGAAACTGATATTTTGTTCTTTGTCTAGATTAGAGAAGATGTCAAGTCTGGTGTCAACGCTGAAACTGATATTTCTCATCCAGAATTGTTTTCTAACAAACAATGCTTTGAGGTTAGTTAGCTATTTAAGAGTTTGTTGAATCTAATAACAATTTTAATGCTATCCAATCATGAGTAGTCCCTGCCACAATCATGAGGTCAGTTATCTGTTTAAGAGTTTGTTTGAAAAAGTAGTTAACAAGTGATTCCTCCTTTATTCATCCTCTTCCCCTTAGAACAAAGATATGATAGAAGCAAATGGATCCCTTGTGAAAGAGGTATGTATATCGTCTGTACAACTATTCAAGTTATATACTGGATATAACATATTGCAACTCTAATCACTTGTAAGGCAACAACGAGATTTTTTAATTTTTTAATTTGGAACTATTGATCTGCCTTAACTGCTTTTGAGCTTGGCTGTGATATAGTTATTTATCATTTTTTTTGCCCATTTGTATTGGGGAAGGCTTTAACATTATTTTGATTCTCATTTTTCTCCAATGGTTCTCTCACTTTGCGTAAATTGTTATTTTGGCTGCAATGAGAAAAAATTTTGGTAAGCTCTCTTCTGTTGATGTTATTATGAAACTAAATGATCTGATATTCATAATTTTAGCTGGCTTTATGTTTTTCTTCTGTGTATTTGGTATCATGGACCAATATGATCTAATATTCAAAATTTTAGAGTCTTGGTAGTGTACTAGTCTGTCTAACTTATAACTGATAATATTCGTATCATGTGTGTTACACGCCTTTATAAAATATTCGTATAAAGTATTAAATATGACAGGGCTTTGACCACAGATTGCCTCCCATTTATTTCTATTTTTCTTTTATAAACGTATGTTACTACTATGGTGATACTGTTAAGTTTGTAAGATGCGCTATATTTCTGTAGGATTTCGTCATGGTGTATGACACAACTCTTTCAGTCACTTGTTTAACCAGAGAGACGTTCAGGCATGTTAGTACTAGTTTGTCATGTTTAGTTGGTCACTGGTCAACAGTTGATAACAAATGTAAGTGGCTTTGTATCCTTGCAGCAGAACCACTTGAAAAAGCCAACAGTTGAACCAGGAGCCATCTTAGGTTTCTCCTTCTTGACTTGGTAGGGATTTGTATCCTTATAGTATCTGACAAGGGTCATATTGTTTTTATATTGGAGAAAACATACAAACAGTACTATAAGTACTGTTTTTACAGTTCTCTTATTATATCACAACACCTGGATTCTTTTTTCCACCTCATCAAACTATCAATTAATTCTGTTAATTTAATTCCTTTTCATTCTCTCACTGTGGCAACATCCATGTCCATACTCCATACCATACCACCGTTCCTTTATCCCATTTTCTATTTCTGGATCTATTAGAAATCGAAACTTTCGTGCCATTTTCTACAAATTTCATTTTTCAAAATCCTTTTGTGGTGTGATATATTTTGATGCAGAGAAAACTTGAAGGATGAACATAAAATGGTACACCCGGAATACTAATCTCCACCTTCACTTTTCATAATCCAATTTTTGATTCAGAACATAAAATTTGTCAATTTATAAAAGCAGTAAAAACCTCTTTCAAAAAAATTAAAGCACCAAAAACCCTTAATCCAGATTCAATGGTCGCAAAGCACGACGCATGCGAACCAACGAATCTGTGAACCTCATCGTTGTCCATGTTGCGGAGAACCCTCAATACGAAGCAACATCAACGGCCTTGATGATGTTGCTTGCGACAACTGGCGCTGCCTCTGACGATGCCACGATGGACTCGACGGCGTTCTCACTACATTACCGGAGTCTCGCTTGGTCGGATTTCGGTGACATCAAGACTCGCCAGTTTGGCCTCACGACGCCGAGCTCATGGAGGCGAAGAGGTCGTGCTGCGAAGAGTGCTGGCAGAGACTCGAACAACTTGCTGGTTTCAGCATTCCAAAGGCAAAGGCGGAGAGAAGGTCAGAGGAAAAGGAATTGACGGTGTTAACTTTAAGTTAGATGATGTGGAAAAACCAATACAGGTGTTACTGTATAACAGGGCAACAGTAAAAACAGTACTTATGGAACTGTTTGTAAGTTTTGCCCTTTTATATTATCCATATAGTTGTGTCTGCAAACAATGTACTGAAAAATGACAATATATGAGGAGCTATGAAGCACCGATACTTCAATTTGTTTCACGTATCCGTATCCGATAAGTATCCGATACCGATACTCTTGGATACTTCACCGATACGTATCGGTGAAGTATCCAAACGTATCGGTGAAGTATCCAAATCTATGAAGCACCGATAACTCAATTTCCTTCACGTATCTCACACCGATACACTTTGGATACTTCACCGATGAAGTATCCAAGCTTTTAAAACATTTTATGAAAATCCAATACAACTACATGAATCATATAAGTATGTCTAATATAGAAATACTGTCCCTTAATGAACCAAAAATGGAAATTGTTCTCTTTATGTGAATGATTTCAAGAAAGGATGAGATTGATAGTATTGTTCCTATATGTAATTAATAGAAAATCATTTATGATGACAATGATTTATAATTTTATTTTTAGTAATGTCAAAGAAGTATGTTTTTAATTAAGATTTGCAGAATTACAATTATATATTTATCATGTTTTATGAATTTTTATATATTTCTAAATATTTATCTTACACGTATCGTATCCTATATATTTTTAAAATAATCGTATTGCCGTATCGGATACGTATCGTATCCGATACACGTATCGTATCTGTGCATCATAGATGAGGAGAGTAATGTTCATTTTTTTCTCTTTTGGTTCAGAGCTTGTTTTTAAATAGGACAAGGTTCAGTTCTTGGTGTTCAAGAATTTCTTAAGGAGTTTCTTAATGAGGCAATGGTCATGCTTCTTATTTTCTCTTTATTAGTTTCCATCTATGCGTTTCATCATTTATAGTTAGTCACTAATAAGGTTTGGTTAAAGTTTTTGTTGTTGATTCAAGGTTCATAGAGAGTACAAGTTGAGAAGGTATACTAGTATGTTATATGAATATGGGTAGTTTGGTTAGCTTCATTTAGTTATCAAACAGATTACTTATGTGCAGTGCTTTGAAACACTTCACTAAAATGCTTGCTGGAAAGATATTGTTTTAGTTCTCGCAAGTGACGGACAACATTATTTGAGCATGAAGACCTTTCATTGTCAACCCCGAAGTGATGCAGACCCAGGATGTTAGTATACAAGAGGACTTGCTGTATAAATTTATTTTCCTTGCTTTACTTGTTCCTGTGAGTGGAATTTATAGTGTTTTTTTTTTTTGGTGAATTGTGGAATTTATAGTGTTGACTATTGCAGTGTTGCTATGTGAATTTGGGTGTCTTGAACAAATTCCTATAATGTGAAGGATTGGTTCTTACCAGATTTTCCTTTTGCATTGTGCAGAGAAGAAGAGAAAGAATAATTTAAAGGTTCATGTGACAAAATTCTAAAGTTTGATTCCTTGGTGAACTGCAGGTGGATATCAACACAATGGTTGAGGAAGTTGTTCAATGTGTGAAGTTTTTACAGGTTCAAATTAAGGTAACAACTTGAGTATCTTTATTACTCTGCGTCTAAAATTTAGTTAATAAATTCAACCTCGCCCAGATAGAGTTTATTCATCCTATCTTGACTTAAACTTGGATGAAGTTGAACCATGTATCTCAGGATCAAATAGGTAAGACATTGTGCTCTCATGACATGTTTTGTATTTTAATGTGGGTTTAAAAATTTGTGTTATCATCTATCTCTATTTTCCTATTCCTGAATATTATTCTATTCAATGTAGAATGCACATGTTGGGTTTGGATCCACCAAGGCACCATTAACAGAGTGCTACTAGTTAAATTTTGTTATTTAAATTGGTGTTATTAATAAATGATTTATTTGATTTAATTTATTTTTATGAATATTTGCATTATCATGCCCAAGGCTTATAATAATTTCTATCAGATTTTAAAATGGACGTAAGTCACCATTAAGTGTCATTATTCTTTACTAGCGGAAACACAGGTGCGGCGCCGTCGCGACTGTGTATCCGCATTTTTATTTTGTTATTGTATTTCTTTGCGCTAAAAATAATATATTTTTATAATTTATCTTATTATGCATCTCAAACTAATTTTTTAATGGTTTATATTACGTGTTAATT
Source organism: Pueraria montana var. lobata (assembly GCA_026413185.1). Classification (NCBI taxonomy): domain Eukaryota; kingdom Viridiplantae; phylum Streptophyta; class Magnoliopsida; order Fabales; family Fabaceae; genus Pueraria; species Pueraria montana. The sequence goes on along the minus strand of CM048649.1, from coordinate 66,539,208 downwards.
TAAACGATTTTTATTATGTAAACTAATTTTATACAAAGTTTAGCTTTATATTAGAAGTTATGTAAACGATTTTTAATAATTGGTTAGAAAAAGAAAGGTTGTAGTTAAATACGTTTGTCATTGAGCGTACACACAGAAATTAACAATTGATAAATTAAAAATCTTGTTTTCACAATGTAACAAAGTGGTCCACAATTATTTTTTTTTAATAATAACTGATCAATAAAAGGAGAAAAAAAGAGTTTAAAAGTATTCTGAATACTTTGGGATTTTAGTTTCTTCCCTGCAATTGCGTGCTAACAAATTATAGGACCTGAAAGTATATTTTTATTTCTATTTTTAATAATAAAATATCACCTTAATTTAAAGTATTTTAATACAAAAAAACTGAAATAAAATTGAGCTAATTGATATGACCGTCTCAAGTATTTGACAACTTTGCTAAACATAAAAAGCTTTATTTTTTAGGACTAAATTGTGTAGACATACACTTTGAAAAAAAAAATTATTTGAACATCTTTATTTAAATCAGACAAAATATAAAGAAAATGAAAATTGAAATTTATTATGTGATGTAAAAAATAATACAGTATATTTCAAGTGTGTTCACATACTAATAAAGAAAATGGCAAATTTAAAATCCTTGTAGTTTGAAATTTATTTTAAACATACAGGAAAAGCTTATTTCAATTTAAAAATTAAAAAAAAAGTATACATATGTTATACTATTAATGAGATTAAATTTAGGGATAAGATTATTCAAATATGATGAGATGCTTAATATGATGCAGACTCGGAATTTAATTTTCTAAAATTTGTAACGTAATTAAAAAGTTTATTTTTCATTACTACTTTATATAGAGGAATTTATGCTATGAGAAAGGTGAGTCTCGATGTAATTTATGTTAACCTTTCAACCCTTTTTACTCAAAACATTAATAAAATATAAATCCAAGATGTATTATTATGCATGTATCTATTCTATAACATAAGATTAACACAAAAAATAAAAAAAAGATTATACGGTAATATTGAATTTCAAATTTAACATGTAACAGAATTCTGGAAGCCAAACTTAGTATACATAATCATAGGGTGTAAAATAACACAACAACTTATAAAATTAACAAAAAGTATTGTAATGATGACACAAAAATTCACTTCACTTCACGTATTCTTAGCGACCTTTACTCAAAACCTACACCCAATGATTAAAACAGTCATAAGAATAAAAAAAACATTTATTTTAGAATACTGAATCACAATTCAAAACATAACCAATCACTAAAATTTAACGCTCGTAACCAGATTTATAGTTCACCTAGTTAACTAATACAGTAATTCTCATAGACCTAGGAGGCAATATGGAAGGTGAGAATAATTCATGTGTCTTACTGTCTTAGCTTCTGCTTGGGTCCCTCCCATACAACTCATATCATAGCCATCTCTTAAAAATAATGTAATGTAAGACCTAAAATGGTGAAAAAAGAATAAAAAAAACCACTCCAATACCACAAACGTATCAGGAGAAGAAAAGAAAAAAAAAAAGAAAAAAAAAGGTGATGATAAGAAAATGAATTATAAAATTTTTTAAAATAAAAAATAATTTATAAAAATGAGGAACAAATATTTCGTTAATTTTATTAAAAAAAATGCATTCCAATGTCACAAACATAAGAATAAGGAGAAAGAAGGAAAAAAAAGAAAGAAAATTAAAAAAAAAGGTGATAATAAAAAAATATTTTTACAAATTTGAAAATGAATAATAATTTATTAAATTTTCTAAAATAAAAACCATTTTTTTAAAAAAAGAAACAAATATTTTCTTAATTTAACTCTTAAAAAAACATTCAGTCGAATGTGACAAACATAAGAATGAAGAGAAAGAAGGGAAAAAGAACGAAAGAAAAAAAAAATAAGGTGATGAAAAGAAAAATAATTTATAAAAAATTTCAAAACAAAAGATAATTTATAAAAATTTAAAAAATTGAATTCTTATAAAAACATTCAGTCGAATGTGTCAAACATGAGAATGAAGAGAAGAAGGGAAAAAAATGAAAGAAAAAACATAAGGTGATGAAAAGAAAAATAATTTATAAAAAATTTCAAAACGAAAGATAATTTATAAAAAAAATAAAATGAAAACTAATTTTTAAAAATAAAAACAGAAAATAATATAATTTAAAAAACCTTTTATTAAATATAAGTTAATAATTTAAAAAATAAATAAATGAAAAGTATTTTAAAAAAACTCTACAACGAAAAATTACTGTTTTAAAGGAAATAAAAAAAGGTGATAATAAGAAAAACAGTTTTTGCAGTAAAAAAAAAGAAGAACAGTTTTTAAAACAAAATAATTTTTAAAAATTTCTAAAACGAACATAAGAATGAAAAGAAAGATTTCACAAAAAAAAAATGAGAAGAAAGAAGGAAAAAAAGAATAAAAGAAAAGAAAACAAAATTGCATATGAACATAATGGAAAGAGAAAAAACCTTTGTGCATAGCTGTAATTTATGATTTTAACACACGTATTATGAATTTATTTTCCACGTCTAGTTCCTATAAAAAACGCAAAAGCTAATTGTAGTTTCAATGTGATGTGCTTTAAGGTTGGCTAATTGGACATTTTAAACGCACTGTTAAAAAAAAAAAAAATCACACTTTTGATTTGAAAACAGATAGCTTCTAGGGTGCCATAATTTTTAGGTCCCGCACCGGTGCGAGAGTTTTTTCATCCATAGGATGCGAATGTGCAATTATAGACGGTTGGGATTAGTTAGTAGGAACTGGTTAAATAGGTTAATGTGGAGGGCATTATTAAAAAAAAAAAAGAAATCCACGACATTTCCACTTGTTATTTAAAATAGGGATTTAAGTGGTACATGACCCCACCTTATTGAAGTTCTTTGCTGAGGAACCCTAAGACATGGTTGTCGTCTTCTTCAACATAGATTGTGGCTGTGTGCATTGAACAACACTAACACATTATTGTCTTTTTTTACTACCGAAATCGCGACAGCAGTGAGTAATCTTTGGGCGACGTGGTCTTGTGTTCGGTCTCGATCGCGAATTGGTTTACAATGCACTAATTGCTGTAAATATAATCAATGATAAAAATAAACTGGCTGTCATAACTACCGCAAACAGGTTAATAATTAATTATTCAATTTATCATGTAATACTTAACCAAATGGTGCCTGCTTTATTCATTTTATTACGGTGTCCTTAACAAATTATGCCTTCTTGCACTTTATTCATATTCTCAATTATAAATAACCACGTTAATGTCACATACTTTTAATAAAACTATAAAGTATAATTCAACGTCTATTTAACAATACAATAATGACAAATTGAAAATTTTAAAATAATATAATTATCATGCTTTACCAATAATGACATAATTGGCCTCCGCTTAATATATGACAAAATTGGGTTGTTTCCAGAGCCCAATATGCCATTCTATTGGCCCTGTTACAGAACTACCTTCTCTCCCTCTTAACGTGGCCCAAACCAGTAGCCCTGTTAACGTTACCAGCAAACGAAAATATAACCCTTCCAAAATGATCTCTGAAAATATCACCAGCAGCAGCCGTCTTCAACGGATTATGAACCCACCCATCACAATTTACCTTAAAGGGGCCATAAGGACAATGCTTCCAACTAAAAATTGCTTTTCGGATTACAAAACACACAAATGTCTTGCCATTATTGTTGACCAACTAAGCATTCATTCATTAATACAATCTAATTATCGGTTCCACAATCAAATTTACCACAGCGACAAACATTGTCGGTATTAGACATAATCAACAAACTGCAGGATACACACCAGTGAAAAAAAAATTACATAATAACAACAATGCATCGGGGTACAAATTTATCTTAAACAACAGCTACCAGTACAACATTTGAGCACTTTCATGGCGGCCACAAACAACAATGAGCAAAAAATACAAAAAATCAACACTTCCCACATTAACATGCTTAATGGCACTCTCGACGACGACGCATAGTCCCAAAAGCCTTCATCTTCATTACTGTATTCATCTTCATCTTCACAAAGACACAACCAGTTCATTAGTCTTCAAAACCTTCAGCTTCATCATTGTATTCATCTTCATCTTCACTCACGATTTTCAACGCGCACATGTGTTAGGGTTTTTTAACGCGCACAACCGAAATCTATGTTGAAGAAGACAGCAACCGCGTCTTAGGATTCCTCAGCAACGAACTCTGATAAGGTGGGGTAATGTACCACTTAAATCCCTATTTTAAATAACACGTGGAAATGTCATGAACTTCTTTTTTTATTTATAATGCCCTCCACATTAACCTATGCAACCGGTTCCTATTAACTAATCCCAACCGTCTATAATTGCACACTCACATCCTATGGACGAAAAAACTCTCGCACCGGTGCGGGACCTAAAAACTATTGCACCCTAGACGCCATCTTGAAAACAGGTATATGAGTAAAGAAGAAAAGAAAATGAAAATTGTAGATGAAGAGAATAAGAAAAGAAAAAACCTTTAAATACCTGATTTCAATTCACAAAGCACGTATTATGAATTTTCCACATCTAGGTTGGATGATCGGACTTTTAAGAATTGGGAAAAAGAAATAAAGAGAAAAGAATAAGAGAAAAGAAGAAGAAAAAAACCACAGAAGAAGACAATAGAAAAAAAAAAAAAAAAACCTTAGTGCGTAATTGAAAAAAACCACGATTCAATTTAATCCATTGTTGCACGCAGGGAGAAAAAACAATTACTGCTTCCACAATTGCTTCTACTCATTGCTTAATTTTCCTTGCAAAACTCAAGTAAAAACTAAATACTCACAACAAAAAAATAAATAAATACTCACAACAAAAAGTAAATCAATAAAATTAAAAACTCACAACAACAAAAAAAAGATAGAATTAACTTTTGGTAGACCTGTTGAATTAAAAAAAGTAAATAGTAATAAATAAAGGAAATTAAAATTAGAGAGATGCGTATGAGTGAATTGGGATGAAAACCTGCAAAACTGCAAATACATGAATAAATCAGTAAGAAGAACGGTAATGTAGGATAAGACGAAGAGGGTTCAAGCGTAAGAGAGATATGCAAAGCGTGAAAGTCAAAAAGTGATGCATAACAACAGTTAAAAAAATTGTTATTGGCTTTTGATTTGAGTATTAAAAACCTGAAGTCCCACGTAGCATAGTGTGTAGTTACATTTGAAGCAGTTAACGGAAAAATATAAAAGATTGTGAACACTTTAAAATAAAATAAAATAAAAAATAAAATTGAAGGGTATTGCGCTTGCTTCCGTTTTTCAGGATTTTCGAATACACTGTATAGTTGCGGTTATTTTTCAAAACGTAAAAATGAAACAGAATAGTGTGCAGTTGCGGTTATTTTTCAGGGTTATTAAGTCCATGTAACAATAGACCACGTCAGCGAGAGAGTGAGGGGAAACGATTCCCAAAAAAAGTAGAGAAAAATAGTAATAATTATTAGATATATATATTTGTTTTTATTTATTAAGAACATAAACATCTTGTAAAAATAGAAATCAAAGAACAATTAATAGAAGCATTATTTCTTTTATCTATTGTTATAGATGTTTTAGATGATATAGGTGTAGATGATAATATTAATATATATGCATTTTTTCTTATTGCAGGAATGGGTGATTGAGATGGCTGCCAACGCCAAATCTATTGATAGCAATCATTTGCTGGAAATAGGACACGAAGGGTTCTATGGTCAAACAGTGCTAGAAAGAAAACAATTCAAATCCTGGGTACCAACTTATGGGTACTGATTTCATTTAAATCAGGATAAAATCATAATGTATTCTAAATTAATTTAATAATGAATATACTCTTGTTTATTTAAAATAATTAAAGTGGTAGGCCATAAATAGAGGTGGCATTCCTCTTTTCTCTCTTTTATGGAAAAAATTGAAATTGAAATTGCAATAATGTGAAAAATTGAAATTGCTTTATAGAATTTGCTTATAAGCTGAGACCACCAAATAACAACATTGAGAGACTGAAAATTCAAAGAGAGATATGTGCATGCCCGTGAGGCCGTGACAATAGCTCTCCATCGAGTTATATGTCTATTTTTTCTCAGTTATAATATGTATATACTATATATAATAATATAAATTTATAATTTTATAAATATTTAATATATTTAAAAAATACTATTACAAAAAAGATTATTAATATTAAAAAGATCTAAAACAATGTATTAAAATAAATAATTTATAAAGAAAATGTATTTATATTTATATAAAAAATTCAAATGTAACTTGTTTTCATCTTTGTAAAGAATCAAGTGTATATTTGTAAAATTTAAAATAATTGAAAAAAGAAATACTCCTTATGTTATCTCACCATCGAGGGGTTTATAGAATGAGGTAGGATAGGTTTAACTTGATACTTGTCTGATCTAGAAATGTTATAAGAACTTTTGCTTCGATTTGAACTTAATTCGAGTAAATTGAGTTTGATATTACATAGGAAGAGACTGGGTCTATCAATTACATCAATTTATAAAATTCTCTATAAAAAAAACTGACAAAATTAAAGAATTATGAAAGTATACACTTAAGAAAACAATATTAAGATAAATATATTATTATGTTGAAAGTACATACAAGAATAAAAAATTTTCCTTGTGGTCAAAGCTTCTCAACACGTACACTTCATATACATATTTCACTCGTCTAGCTCGCAGGATGCTCTCACATTCACCGTATACAAAACGAACTTAATTTTTTTTATGTTATATAAAATGTCACGATTAAATAGAAAAATCTTATTATTAAAATATAATTATTTAAATAAGATAAATTATAAAAGAATATAAAATAGCAATGTACATAGAAAGAATTTAAGTATAACTTAAAACCATCCACAAACTGTTGAACACGTCGAGTTTAACTCTTGAAACGTAAGGAAGTCAAAATTAACTAAATTAACACCCAAGTTTTAAAGTTTTTTTCATCTTGCCTTTCGGATGTATCATGCATGGCATTTTATTTAGTCTATAAAAGATAAAACGAAAATCACTAGTAAAGCACCATCTCAGAAAATGAGTAAAACGAAAATCACTAGTAAAGCACCATCTCAGAAAATGAGTCGACATAAGTCTACACAACAAAAGATAACACTTTTCTACCCAAAAGGAGATAAAAGCAACATTCCATAACAACAGAAAAACTAGGGCACCATGCCCGAAAATGAGTCCACACAAGTCTACACACAATAAAAGAGAACAATTTCCTACCCAAAAAGGAGGTAAAAGCAACATACCATAGCAACAGAAAAGCACACCATACTAAGAGAACTCATTAAAAAGGCTTGAACAACCCTAAGGAAAGAGGTACACCATTTGAACATCCTGAACCCCATCTCCATTTGGCGGTATGTCAAAAGTAATCAAGCTGTTCATGTAGTCGTATTCGTAGCCAACGGGTTTCCATTCAATAGTGCAAGACATTGGTCTGGCCATTGAATAAGCCGCAAACCTCCCCCCTCCCCTGAGCTTGACAGTTAGCACGCCGAGGTGTAAGGATTTTAACTCCAGCACCCCCTTAAGATCATCCACCTCCGAAAAATTAATGTCACAGATGAATGAGCAGGGATATATGTGATTGACGATTCCAAAAACTGCGACATCGTAACCAGCTCCAATCTTCAGGATGGGTGAAACCAGCAAAATATCATGTTCCATAGATCGATGGAACCCTACACGCATATGGTTTTCAAGCGCCACCCTCTGCTCGCACTGAGAATAAATCGCATATCCCCGTTTCAGATTAGGATCAAGGAATGAGAGATCAAAAAATGTGACAGGTGCTTCCAGCATGGGAAAAACACCCATGCTCTTAGCAACACCTTGACAGTTGAACAATCCCAAAACCCCACCAAATTTGTTTGACCTCCAAATCTTCAAAAGGGCAACCTCATTTTCAATTGCGCTATTGTTGCCGATGACTTGGGTGGCCTCATCATCACTGACATAGAACTTGGGTGGTGCCGTACCCTCCGTGGCTAGGGATGCAAGCCAGTGATGCATTTTGTCATCTTTCAAAGAGTTTCCTATCAAACAGAACCCCATGTGCAGTAACAAAAATGGATCAGTGCCCGCTGCGACAAATATACAGGACGCCTTATCAATCGGTTGGTCATTACTCCTTAGGCAAAGCTCAAGTCGGTCATCTTCTCTACCTTGAATAGAGGATCGCAGTGAATCCCCACCAAACGGCAGAAGAATCAGGTATAATTCTTCTTCTTTCACGCCGTTGATATGTGTATTCATATCCACGAGCATGAACTCCGTCTTACAAGGTAGCTCACTTCCCCGGTTTCCTTCAATCCGTGACATACGCCAATCTGTCCGGCAACATGCTGTAAAGTCCAAGTTCTTCAACGTACCAAGGGAGACCACGTGACCAAGACTACTCTCCTCAAACTCAACACCAAGTAAGTGGCCATCTCCCATGGAGGTCAGTGAGAGATTGGGGGCCATTCCCCTCAAGATAACCCGGTTCCTCACCATCAAGTTTCCATCCTTCAAATAAACAAGCGCCGGTTCAGCTTCAGCTTCATCTTCATTTCTCTGTGATTCAAATCAAAGAACCATGAAAATTATGGTATAAAATAAAATAAAATAATATTTAAATTTTAATAAATTACCTTGCAAAGAACTGACGAGACTCTGTTAGAGGAATTTCTGTGGATTTCGGAAGGGAAACGATCACGAAGTGGACAATGTTTCATCTCAGCCCTAATGTCTGGAACTCCAAAGGTTGCAGAGGGGAACCCAATGGAAGAGTTTGGGACCGCAGAAGAGAACCGAAGGGAGGAGTTTGTGTAGGGTGAAATCAAGGGTTTGGTGGTGGAAAAACCAAAAGCGCACCTGAAAAAACCATTGGAAGCCATGGTTATCAACACTTTTCTTCTTTCTCTCGCTCTCACTAAGTGTATAAGTTGCTGTAGTGTATATGAAGGGAGAGTCACAGCTATATATATATATATATATAATATTAATATTAATATTAGTATTAACACGAATGTAGTAGTCCACCCACAACACTGATCAGTCACCCTATCGTACAACAAGTTTAATGGTAGTAGTATTGAAAATTAAATGAGTTATGCCAATTAGTGTTATACTACTATATTTGTTAAAGAATTAATATATTAATTAAATAATATAATATAAATAAAGGTTTTATTAAAAATTATACTTATAATAGAATGCATTGGTAACATTTTTTTTTAGTTTTTACCGTTACTAACGACAAACACGTATTTTATGTCATTTTATATTTATTATCTTATTTAATGTTTAGTAACTAATTTTATCAAACATAAAATTAGTAACTTTCAGTTAATTTTAAAAGTCTAATAGTATCTTGATACAAATTAAAAACTTTTATAATAATAGTGAGACCATGACAGAGAGACACCTACTCTTTTTTGCCAAATAGAAAAAGGTTTTGTACAGATAAATACTCAAGCGTTTGTTGAAAAGAAAATTCAAAATAAACACTCAAAATAGTATTTGTATACAGGTGAAAAGAAAAAAATTGTTCACATTCAGGTGAAAAGTGTTTGTGAAAAGGAGAATCAGAGTAGTATTTCACAAAAAAATAAAATAAAATTATAGTAGTATAAAGGTTTATACCAAAAAAGAGTAGAATAAAGGTGAAAAGAAAAACCCTAGGGTAGGCATGATAGACGTTAGGGCAAGCTGTTAGTCTGTTACTACACTTGAGTAGGATGTTTACACACCAAATTGACGCAAATACCCTTCCGAAAAACGCGTTACCCACCGCAACCTCCGTATCCTTTCTCGTCATTTCCGCTCTGTCGCTTTCCCCACTCTCTCCCATTGGGCGTTGTATATATGCATTGCATTGCGAAAGCTTCTCTCCTTGGAAACGGTTTTCTTCTGTGAAGCAGAGGTAGTGGTGGAGTCGTATCGTATCGTACCTGAATCTCTGACAGTATTCTATTTTGTCTTATTGTTGCAAACGGTTTTGGAGAGAGAGACAGCTAGACTAGGATTTAGAATATTTCTTTTCCTTCAAAATTTTCTGAAAATTGCTTGGCCCGTGATATTTTTTTTAATATTTTTTTCAAATTTTAATAAAATATATATTACGTAAAATGTGTCTTACATAATTTAATTTTCAGCTCAAAATTATTTTTAGTCTAATATTTTAAATACAATATTTTTAGTCTTTGTATTTTTTTTATAGTTAATTAAAAAAAGTTCATGCATGTACTTTAATACTTTGAAGAGTTTTAAATTATTAATTTTCCCTAACGTAATTAAAAAAAAATCTAGGTCATACAGGCGTATACTGAGATGTATTTTTATTACTATTATTTTATTATTAATTATTCTACAGTTAGGTATTTTTTAACTCGTTTAAATTGATTAACTAAAACGATTTGCATTAGATTTGAAAGATGTATCGTTGGGTCTGGTCTGGTCTGAATGGTAGTTGATTAACAAGTCAACAACAAAGACAAATCAACATAAATAACGTATCACCCTTCAAATATTGTAATGTAAAATCGTTTTTAACATCAACTACACCCTTATATACCCCTAAAAATGTCCCAATGAGTAAGAGTACTAATATTCCTATATCCAAAAATATACCCTGACGCCCATATAATAAATGTGAATAATTATGTATGAAAATATGATTAATTTTATTTCATACGTAGTTAATAATTATTAAATATTTTAATAACTTTATAATATTATTAATTATTTATGAGGTAAAATTAATTGTCATTAGATGTTTCAACAATTATATTATTAATCATATGTTAACAATTTTTACATGTTAATTACGTGTGTGATAATCAATAATCTTGTGATGTTATTATTATTAATCACTTGTTAAACAAAATTAATTACGATTAAATATTTCAATAATTTTATTATTCTCTTAATCATATATCATAATTCTCCTAACTTTATACCAATAATAATATAATTATACTCAGTTATTTCTATTTACGTGTGAAATAAAATTAATTATATTTATATATATAATTAATCAAGTTTTCGAGTGGATCCTACGCGGTCAAATCTGGATGGACATTGATCTTTACTCAATGAGTAATCCTCAAAATCCTGTACACACAGTAAAGAGAGTGTAAGGTCAGGGTGTTGTTAATCACTTAATTGACGCTACTGATCGAGGGTTATTTATTTATTTATTTATTTTAGCGTTTAAGGTCAGGGTATTGTTTTCTTGCAACATCGTGATGGATGGCAAATTAGTGAAGTGTAGCTGCTCTTCATTTTCTGAAGACTCTGTTAACGTGTCAATCAACAAAGGTCTACATTTTGTCGAATTCTTAAACTCTGCCACGCAATCATTTATCAATTGTGTTGTGGCTATTACATTTACATGCTTGTTTTCCTTCTTTCTAACGAGGCTTAAATAAAAATTTGGATGAGTTGCTGCCTAATATCCATCTAAATAAACTTGTTACTTTGGTCACGTGCTTCTCGTTGGACTTCAATCAGTGGATGAAGTTTTTTTTTTTCTTTTCTTTATGTAATGTGCTAAATTCAATTGAATCCATCACTAATAATCTAGTCCGGCACACGTGTCTATTGAATGGGGGAATGCTTCACTCTTACAGTTCCAAGTTTGGTCAATGTCGTAATGAGCTCCCTAAAACTTTAGTTAATCACTAATAATTATTGAGCTTTGTCTCTTATTCCTTGCATGGGTTGTTCACACGCATAGCAAGGTGTTACTACACTCAAGTGGCTACGATGTTTACACACAAAATTGACGCAACCTCCGTATCCTTTCTCGTCTTTTGCGCTCTCCCACTTTCCCTCTCTCTCTCTCCCCGTTGGGCGTTGCATACTTGCATTGCATTGCAATGCAAATGCTTCTCTCCTTGGAAACGGTTTTCTTCTGTGAAGCAGAGGTAGTGGTGGAGTCGTATCGTAGCGAACCTGAATCTCTGAGTATTCTATTTTGTCTTCATGTTGCAAACAGTTTTGGAGAGAGAGACAGCTAGACTAGGATTTAGAAGATTTCTTTTCATTCAAAATTTTCTAAAAATTGCTTGGCCCGCGATATTTTTTTTATATATTTTTTTTAATTTTTAATAAAATATAAAATGTGTCTTACATGATTTAATTTTCAGCTCAAAATTATTTTTAGTCTCTATATTTTAAATACAATTTTTTTAGTCTTTGTATTTTTTTTTTATAATTAATAAAAAAAATTCATGCATGTACTTTAATACTTTGAAGAGTTTTAAATTATTAATTTTCCCTAACGTAATTAAATAATAATAATTCTAGGTCATACAGGCATATACTGAGATGTATTTTTATTACTATTATTTATTATTTATTATTCTACAGTTAGGTATTTTTTAACTCGTTTAAATTGATTACTAATATTTAGTTCATGTCCGAGTGATTTGAAAGGCAGAGCACCACCTACGTTTAAAGCAAGAAAAACTCGTCATTAATTAAGAGACGATTTGCATTAGATTTGAAAGATGTATTGTTGAGTCTGATCTGAATGGTATTTGATTAACAATAACAAAAGACAAATCAACGTAATTAACGTATCACACTTCAAAATTCAAATATTGTAATGTAAAATCGTTTTATACATCAACTAGACCCTTATATACCCCTAAAAATGTCCCAATGAGTAAGAGTACTAATATTCCTATATCTAAAAATGTACACCTCACGCTCATTCATTAAATGTAATTAATTACGTGCGTAAATATAATTAATTTTATTTTTTATATGGTTAATTATTATTAAATATTTTAATAACTTTATAACATTATTCACTACTTGTGATTAGGTAAAGTTAACCATTATTAGATGTTTCAATAATCTCGTGACATTATTAATTACATATCAATAATTGATATAATCATGTTCATTTATTCTTAACCACTTGTGAAATAAAGTTAGTCTCACACACACACACATATATATATATAGAAGGGATTTACTTACTCCAAGAGTAAGTATAAGAGACTTACTCTTCATCCCCACCATTCATTTTCTTAAAATCTAATGGTTGTAATGAGTAACTAATCTTAACCATTAAATTTCAAGAAAATGAATGGTAAGGATGAAGAGTAAGTCTCTTATATTTACTCTTTGAGTAAGTAGATCCCTCCTCATATAGGGTTAATTAACTTTTTAGTACCTCATTTTATATGGATTTCCACTTTTAGTCTCTCAAAAATATTTAGATCGGTTTTGTTCCCTCATAAATTTGTCCGCTCCATTCTTAGTCCTTGTCGTTAACTTGAATTGTTAAGTGATGATGTGACAACCACGTGGTAATTTAAAAAAAAAAAGCTTTTTTTTCGATTTCTATTTTTAGTCCCTAAAAAAAGTTTGACTGTTCTTAGTTCCTAAAAAAAATATTCGTTTGTGTTTTTAGTCCCTTCCATTAATTTAAACCATTAAAATTTTTAGAGACTAAGAACGGTCAAACCTTATTTTTATTAGGGATTAAAAATGGACAAACTTCTTTTTGAGGGACTAAAAATTATCAAACTTTTTTTGAGGGACTAAAAACAAAAATTGAGAAAAAAATTTTTGGCAGTTTTAAAACCACCAAAAATATAAAATAAAAAACTTAAAATAAATTGCCACATGGCATGCCACGCTACATGCCTACATAGATGTCATGTCATCACTGAACAGTCCAAGTTAACTACAAAGACTAAAAATGGAACAAACAAATTTATGAGAGTGCAAAACTAGTCAAAATGTTTTAATCTTGACCATTCAAATAAGATTCGGTGGTCAATATTTACTTTTCTCACTCTCATATAAAATAAATCCTCTAACTAGATATATTCTCTCTCTCTCTCTTTCTCTCTCTCTCTCTCTCTCTCTCTATATATATATATATATAGTTAATCACGTATGACAATCAATAATCTTATAATATTAACTGCTTGTTAAACAAAGTTAATCACCATTAATTAAATATTTTAATAACCTTATAACTCTCTTAACCATATATATCATGATTTTCCTAAAATAATACTCCTTTAATTAATCAAGTTTCTGAGTATATATTTACACTCATTTATTTTAACTACTTGTAAAATGCTGTAAAAAAAAAAACTTGTAAAATAAAATTAACCATATTTATAAATATAATTAATCAAGTTTTTGAGAAGATACAGGGTGGCCAAATTTTTATGGACGTTGATTTTTACTCAATGGGTAATCCTCAAAATCCTGTATCAGGGTGTTGTTTTTTTTCACGCTTACAGTTCCAAGTTTGGTCAATGTCGTAATGTACGTGCTCCCTAAAACTTTAGTTAATCACTAATTATTGTTATTGAGCTTTGTCTTTTGTCCTACGTCCCTTATTCCTTGCATGGGTTGTTCAAACCACAAATGATGCTCTCTCTGGACACGCATAGCAATAAATTGTATCAATCAAGTTATGAAAAAGTCACAAACTCAAAAAAAAAATGTAAAGAATTCTTTTTGCAGGGAATCAAATGAACAATGATCGAAGGCAACCATAACTGGTAACAATTTGTTAAAAGTAGAACTAGTGCAACTGAAATTTGTTATAAAATCACCAAGCTAGCTAATTGTAATGTGATAGGGTGGGACCTCCTATTAAGAAAGTTTATGAAAGAAGAAATAAAAGAAAGGTGAATAGAGCTACTTTAGTTAGTTACAGGTAGTTAGGAATGAGGGAGAGAGGCTTAATTAGGAGGGGATCATTGAAGAGTTTGGAAAGAGATAATGGTCGAAGAATAAAAGGACGTTTGGTGTGGTCGTATGTTGCACTCATTGAATCTCTCTCTCTCTTTCAGATACAGAAACTTTCAAGTCTACATTCATTGTCATTAACAATGGGAGTATGGGACAAAAAATATGAACGTGAGCTCCCTTAAGTGTCAATCTAGTAAACTACGAATTAATAAAAGAAAACAAAAATTATTGAAAAGTCAAAATATCTGAGAGTTAAAAATGATAATAAAAATATCAAAATCATTTCTGTTTTCATCTCAATGAAGTAAATCAGCATAACTTTTACAAAACTGGACATGAAATTTTAGAATGACAAATTTATTTAAACCTACTAACAAAATAAGCAGGCCTGCAATTATTATCAATAAGAGGCAATCCTTGCAAATCAATTTCATTTACCTTGGTGTTTGGACGAGGAATTTCATGATTTCAGGGAGTTTGAAATCCAGAAATTTGAATTGCTTTAATTCAATTTATTTATTTATTTTCTAAATGATAAATTAATTCAAATTTCTTAAATTTCAAATTTTTAGTTTGAATTAGATAATTCAATTGTCACCACATGTAAAAATTCATTATTACATATATTTAAAAAAAAAAAATTTCAATGTTAAACTTTACCAAAAATTAACATATGTTAATTTTTAAATATTTAATCATTTAAAAATAATTTAAATATTTGATAATTTTTACGTCAATATTTATAACTTTTTTAAAACGACAGTATGATATCATTTGCAAAGTTTATTCCAAATCAATAAAATCACTCGTCGTAACAATTGTAATCATTATATTTCTAGTATGTGATTTTGACAATCCTTCGCTCAGCACCAAAATAATAAGTGTGTTTAGATATCGTTTGAAGAGTGTTGAATGGAGATTTTACACATTCCAATACACAAATATAAAAGTTATGTGAGTAATGAATTTAGTTTAATGTAAATTCAATTGAATGTAATTGTAATTTAAATACACCCTAAATTTTTGAACATCCTGCTTCATACTATAAACCCGACAGAACTACCTTGATTCAAATATCAAATTACGTAATGATAGAAACTATCTATACTAATTCAGAGTTGGATTATGTTCTAGTGACTTAAAAACAATATTCACTTGTCTTGCAAAAGTACAACAGATTAATCAACCGAAGAATTATCCACCTAACTCGGTGCACCAACAATATAAGTACTTGAAATAAAAAAAATAAAAATAAAAATACTTTGTCAGTATTGTTATTAAATTGGACTATATCGACAAAATCAAATATTAAAGATGGATTGAAATGAACTATAGAGATCACAAATAACTAATAACAGATACAGGCAGTCAAAAAGTGCTTGCATCCTAAAGTTGAGAATGGGTGGGAGATTGAGCGGTCTTTGCATCCCTATACAAAGAGTGCATGCGCAGTAAGTAGTAGCAGCGTCTTTGGACCACCCTACCCAAGACTCTTGTACTCATAGTTACATCCCTCTCCCATATCTTCCATATCCTTAATAAGGTACAGAATAACTCCTCATTAAAAAAATCATGTACCTATATGTATGTAGGTTTCTAAGGGAACGCAATCCCCAAAAACTCCTCTATCTTTGCCAATGGATTGTGGCCACAACACAACCGAGAGTATTTTTGTAGGAGGGCCCTCAACACTCAGCAAGAAGCAGTGAGCTCTGAGCACCCAACCCCATTTTGAAATTTTAGATACTAGTTTACTCACATAATAATTTTGACCTTCAGTCAACAAGCATTGGTGTTTTTAGTCACAACTGCAGGGAAAAATGAAATATGGCAAATTTTAGACATCAGTCTTAAGTAGACTGCACATGTGACAGAAAATTCAATGAAAGCCAATAATGGAAATATCTTTTTGGCTTTAGATGCTGCTGTTCTTGCATTACATGGGGTGGTGATGGTGCCTATTCCTTTTCTTTTTCTTGTCTCTATTTTTCTACCTACCGACTTGGTTGGCGGTTTTTGCTACATTGGTATAACTAGAGAGATTGAGAGTTGAGACTCCAAATAACCAAATGGAGCATGCTTTCTTTAAATCTAACTATATGTCGTAACCCAATAGTTTACTGGGAGCATTAATATACGTTGTCATCCATAGTAACATTATATTCCCCTTCTTTATTTTTTAGGAAATTTCAGTGTTAATTTTGTTAACACTGGCATGGGAGCAATCACTAGACAGTGAAAGGTGATTGTTAATAATCTCTTATCTGAGTATTATGCTTTATCAAATTTTAATCACTATATAATCAATTTTTACTTCTGACTGTTTTCTAAATTCAAAATCAATAATATTTTTCTGAGAAATCTTTTTCAATAATATTTGATCAAATTTTAATTATTATATAATTAGGTTTTTTATCCCTAACTTTTTTTCTAAATTATAAAATCAATAATAATCTTTTATATTTTTGAGTAAATTATATTGACATTCCTTGATGTTTTTTCATATTGCACATAATTCCTTTTTTTTAAGTCCACAACAAACTCTCTTATAGGGGTACACAATGTAATATTTTTTAAACTATTAAGGGGGTTGGTGCAATGTATAGTGGGTGTCATAGTAATATTTTTCAAACAATTAAAGGGATTAATATAAGGATACAAAAAAAAAAAGTATGTGTACATGCAATATGAAAAAATCTTAAGGGATGTCAATGTAATTTACTTTATTTTTTTTTTAAAAGAAATTTTATCTGAATATTATAATTTTATCAAAATTTAGTTATTATTCAATCAGTTTTTATTTTCCTTGGACTTTGTTAAACGCTAATTGTGAACCTCTTTTATGATCACTAACTTAGAATTTGGAAACACACAACTACATGAGTTAATGTAATCACGGGTCATGATATCAACAACATGCAAAGGCATCACACCACACAAAAGAAAGGTATTTCCATTTTTTTATATTTCATATTTGACATTTTTTTTATTTTACATTTATATATAAAGAATATAATTGATTAATTGTAGTTATGTGTGTGTGTGGTTGGCCCCCCCTTTGGTCTGAGTTTGGTTCCGCCCTTGCTGTGAGTTCAATTTGACTTCACAATATGACATTTAAATATGTTGTTGTAAATATGTCCGTTTTTGTTTTAGTCTTTGTACATTTTTCTATTTTTAGTCCTTATAAATATTTATTTTTTGTGTTTAGTCACTGTATTTTTTGTTTTGTTTTTAATCCTGTAAATATCTCACTTTATACTTTTAGTCCTTAATGACATCATTATGATGATATGATATTTTTTATTACATCATCATTTGTCCACTGTGCATTTTTTATGATATCATCAAATAATGACATCATCACTTAACGGAATCCACCAATAACAAGGACTAAAACCAAAAAACAAAATTTTATAGGGACTAAATCTATAAAAAATAAAAAAATTAAAGAACTAAAACAAAAAATTCCATATTTTTTAGGGACCAAATTATTATTTAAGTCTAAAAATAATTTCAATACTTTGATAAGTAAGAGGATAAGTAGAAAAATGTTCTAAATCTCTTGACTAAAAAACTTTCAAATTTTACCATTTTTTTTTCCAGTTACGAACCTTGTAAATCACTTTCTATCTCAAATCCTTATTAAACCTGTAATTATTGAATAGAAAATAAGTATGAGAATTTTGTGTAAATAAAAAGGGTAAATAACATTTTGGTCCTGAATATGTAAACTGGTGACAGCTTATCGCGAGTTTGGATTAGCGTCTGTAATTCACATTTGATCAAACTTTCACGTCAAGATGCACCAAAAGCAGCTAAAAGTTGCTTCTGTGATCCATGTTATATGTGGATGTGAATCCAAACATGCTATTAGTCCTGAAAAAATAAAAATTCTGATTTAATTCCTAAATGTTTAAAAAGTGTGACAATTACGTCTTGCGTATAATTTAATGACAAATTAGTCGTTGAACTTTACAACTTAATATCAAATTGGTTCTCGAAAAATACAACTTAATGTCAAATTGATCTTTGAACATTATATCTTAATGACCAAATGATCTACAAACTTAACGACAAGACGAAATTCTCACACTTTTACATATTTAGGGACTAAATCATTATTTTTGTTCTTTCAGAGACTAAATTGTCACCAATTTACATATTTAGGGATCAAAATAGTCATTTTTATCCAAATAAAAAGTGATGAAAGGACTCAATTGTAATAACTAACAACTTGAAATACTAAATTTAAACCAAAAAATATTGACACACTGAAATCGCATGTTAGTCATAATAAAATAACAAAATGTAAAATGAGGCCTAATAAATATTTATTTGTTTTAAGAATTTGGAAAGAAAATTATAAAAACAATAAATCTTGATTACTTAATTTTTTAAATTTTTTTAGAAAAATAAAATTTAATATAGTGCGAATAAAAATAATCAACCGAAAAACATATTTTTATAACTTATTCACCCATTTCATGCTTTCCAGAGCAGAGTTAATGTGTGCAAAAAATTAGAATACATAATCTATCACCTGCAAACAGAAACAAATAACTTAAAAGAAGTCCTTCTCCTGTGTAAGTTAATTACCGTTAGAGCTGTCAATGGAGCCCCCAACTCCTGGGCTGTCCCTATTCAGTCCTCTACCTAACCCATCAAAATACAGCCCCCTCATGTGTGGACAGGGACAGATCCAGAAAACCATCAAGGGGGCTGAAATTTTTTTTTGTACTTTAATTCAAATATCTAACTTCTAACAAATAAATATTTAATAAATAATAACTTTTATAAAATTATTTATTAGTTTTGAACATAAAATTTAAATTGATTTTTATTTTAAATAATTCAAGAAAAAAATACATGTATTTATAACTCTTACTATTTTTTTTTCAAGTTTTAAAAGACTTTTTGGTCTCACAAATACAATAACAATCAAATAGGACTCACAATAATAATCTCACAATCAAGAAGAGAAACAAACTCGTCAATAATAATAATAATAATAATAATAATAATAATAACAACAACTAAAAGTCATCAAATTTTATAACAATCATATATAAATATGTTTATAATATAATGTTAATAATAATTAATGTTAATAGTTAGATATATAAACAAATAAATGAGATTTATAATAATATACAAAGCATAATTAGTCTAAGTAATAACAATTGATGAGAAACTATAAATATGTCATTTTTATCATATCTATTAATTAGTACATATATGTCTTTGGGTTAAATTATAATTAGTGGCAATATATATTATTAAAAAGGTTAGTATATAACTAGTAACATATATTATCAGATTTATTAATTAGTATATATTATTTTATTTATCTTTTGATTGGAAGTAATATATATATTATTAATTAGTATATATTAATTATATATATCCTTGAAGAAGTTTGAGGGAGGGGGCTAAAGCCCCTGTTAGCCCCCCCTTAAATTCGTCCCTGTGTGTTGAGGGCTTTTTTCAGCCCCAATCCACACATGTAATTTTTTTTATGGGGCTAGGGTCAGGGCTTTTGCAGCCAGTCCATTGTGTTTTGAAATATTTACTTATTTTCCTTGCCTACTGTGGTTGCAAGCTTGAGTTCTGTGTTCGCTAAACTGTTCACCTGTTCGATCTCTCCATGCACGCACACACTTCATTTCTGAATGTATTAATTCAACGTATTCTTTTATTAAAAATATTTAATATTTTGTTTTGTTTGATCGATTTTGCCTTTAAATGGTTAAATATTATATTTATGTCTTTATATAATATATATAACGTATGACTTATATCTCATTTATCATGATATTTAACGTATTTTTTTAATTAATGAATTATGAACTTTATATATATATATATATATATATATATATATATATATATATATATATATATATATATATATAGTGACGGATCTACGACCTGGGACCAGCGGGAGCAATCTATTTAGAAAATAAATCTAATACAGTAATAGTTATCATATAAGAAGAGTGAGAAAATGAGATAATGAGTTCAAACACATAAACATAAGAGATGTAAATATAAAATTTTAATATAAATACTTATAATTTTATTAAAATAAGGGGAGCATTTATTTGTCCTCACATAAAAATAAGTCAGGAGGTTCAAACATACAAAATTAGATGATGCAAAATATAAAATTTTAAAATAAATACATGTGATTTTATTAAAATGAGGGAGTGCATTTGTCCAGCCTCAAATGAATATAGGTCCGTCTATGTATATATATATATATATTTAGAGAAATGGTAAAGGCTCCGATTCACTACATCCGAAAAATCAATCGATCCAATTATAATATAACACTTGTCAACTTTTTAAATAGTGAAATATTCATTTAATTTAATATTTTAAAATGTTTTTCTTTCCCAACGAATCACACTCTCAGAGGAGGGTAAAGATCCTCTCCAGTGACTGGAAATTTCCAGTAGGAGAGAGAAAGACACATACACTGTGTGGGCCCCACTTTATAGTGGGACCCACACAGTGTATGTGTCTTTCTCTCTCCTACTGGAAATTTCCAGTACTGGAGAGAGGCCCAACCCCTCAGAGGAGCACCCAAATCTACAAAAAACCCTTTTTCTAAACGTTTGTGAAGCCGTTGTGGAGAGGAGAAGGAGAAGACAGAGTCAGAGGCGCCGACGAGCATTGTTAAGCTCTCCAATGGTACCCTTTTTGACACCTTCAGTCGATTATGCCCCCTCATTTGGGTTCAACATGCACGCGCTACGTTTTGGATTACGACAACAAGGCGAGGCTCCAAGGCGTGTTTGGAAGTGTTGATGTCGCTGCCTTTTTCTGTTTTCGTTTTTTGTAAATTTCAGCACATACGATGTTGTTCTGGACAATAAGCTTCGGTGGTGCTATTCCGTGTCATTGTTGCTGAACTGGAGTTACTGTTTCGTGTCGCTGTTATTGTTGAGATTCTCGTTGCGGTCTGGGTCATAGAGAAGGTGGTCTACATTGTGGGTGTTCTTTTTTCTTTTGATGTATCAATTAAGCTTCTGGATTTACAAAAAAAGTTGATGCGTGAGAAGTGCTTGTTGCTAGGGGTTGTTACCTGATGTTAAGAATATGGGGACATCAAAAGCAAATATCCCTTGTGGTTGCTGCAACTGGTTTAATTTTTATTTCCTTTGTAACAAGTAACATTTGAGGGTGCCTTTTAGGGAATATGAAGACTCATTGATATTTATCTTTGTAACAATTGATAGATTGAAAATTATACACAACAACAAATTGTTATTTGGTTCTTTATACAAAGAGATTGTACAGGATAAATGTTCCCTTTTGTTGTGTAATTCTTTTTATCAAAATACGAAGACTTCTTGATATTTGTATATATTATACCTACTGGTTTGGAGTTTCCACATTGGTGCAGGCTGCTATATATTGTGGTTGATCACATCTTATGGTTATGGTTAGCTACCTTTATTGGTCTAAATTTGTGAATGTTCTGTCTTAATCATGGAGTGTATAGAGTTAAGTGGGGATATAAGCTAATTGAAGGAGCTATTTTTTCCAATAGACATTTATTTTACTGATTCATTAAATTTGTATTTGGCATTGACAATGGTTTCTACCAATTCATTTAAAGTCAACGTTGGATTATTAGAAAAAAAAGCCTTAAATTTGATGTCAACAAATTTGTAATTGTTATAATTTCCTATAATATCTTGAATTTATTGAATTGCCCTGTAACTTTTCAGAGTTTAGGTAAGAAAGTGAAGATAAAAAATGTAAAATGGAGTTGAGATAAAAAGTTTTTTTTTTTTTTAAGAAATACAATTTCAGTTGAAATATTTGGAATTGTATGTAGACTTGTGGTGTATAAGCATAATAAATATTTGGAATACTGTTATGCAAACTCATGGTGTATTGGTGCAACAGATTTCAGCAGACAAGTTCATTTTGATTAATATTCACTAGTGAAGGGGGTGTGGTTAGGTAACAAACAAATAGCAATAAAATTTCAGTTTGCATTACAAAAAAAAAAAAAATAGTTGAAATAGAAATAACAATGCAATGGAAATAGAATGCATAAGTGAAGATTATATTTAGGCTTGCAAGAAAGGTAGTTATCTTCAAAAGGCACTTTCCCTGTCAACAACTCGAAGCATATCATCCCAAAGCTGTAGAAGCATAAGACTTAGAAAAATTAGGAGAATTGAATTAATTTTCTGATTGCAATTCATTGAACGTGTACTCCTAAAAAGGTGCTACCGAAGAGAGGATTTCTGTTACAGGTTTGAAATTACAAAAAGACTTATCTGAAGTTGGGACTCCAATCATCTGCTACATAATTCAAATCAAGGATAGCTAACAGGATCTAATCTTTTAACTCTTATCTTTAACTGCATAATTCAAATCAAACTAACAGGAAACTCTCTTATCTTTAACTCCCCCTCAAATGAGTGGGTAAGGGAATTAGCCCAAGTTTGTCTCTTATTGCTGAAAACCAAGAGTGAGTGAGTGCCTTCGTTAAGCAGTATGCAGTTTGATCTGATGAGGGACATAGGCAACTGTGATTTTATTTTGTAGGACTTCATCTCTAATATAGTGTAATCCACCTCAATGTGGAATTATCAACAATTAATTGTGATAACTTAACAATAGTGAAATGAAGGCCCTGAAGGTGATTCAGGGAGAAAGGTGAAAGGATTGAACATGTGGAGGTTGGGTCACCTTCACCGCTCCTCTCTCCTATGACCCTCTCGTCTCTGTCATCAGCGGCAGCATCATGCGACTCAGTTCTTTACCGTCAACGATTCTCGCTTAGCTGAGCTCGTCGGCGCGTGGATGGAGAGTTTAACCACGCTCGTCGGCGCCTCTGACTCTGTGTCTTCCCCTTCTCCTCTCCGCCGCGGCTTCACAAACTCTGAGAGTGTGATTCGTCTGCCACAAAGGGCAAATTTGAAAAGAAAAACATTTTAAAATATTAAATTAAATAAATATTTCATTATTTAAAAAGTTGACAGGTGTTATGATTTAATTGGATCGATTAATCTTTCGGATGAAGTGAATCGGAGGCTTCAGCATTTCTCATATATTTATATAAGAAAAAAGGTGGTACAGTGTAAAACTATTTTACACCGTTATTTAATCACAAATTTCGGGATGCCTATTTCTCAATCATACTGATGACGAAGATGGCAAACCACTTAGCGGAAGCTCCTTGCCTTTTTTTTAAAAAAAAAAGAAATTGTTTCTCACTTTTCCCTAAAAGAGATGAAATAAAAAAAAGTTATTTTCACAAAATAAATTAAAATAAACACGCAATCGATACTGCATCAAAATTAAAAAAGGAAAAAGGAACTGTAAATCATCACCTGATTTTACTTCTAACCCCAATGGATTGGAGGCGGTGTTGGTACTTGGTACATTGGGTTAGTTTAGTTATTCCCGCCCAGAGCCCAGGCTATCTCGAATGAATATTTAGAGACCCCACATGCCCATTCCGCACCAACATTGCAATTTCGTGCGTCATTAAGAAACCAAGAAGCGCGTCCTAAGATACAACCAAACCACTCCTCAAAGGAAGCGAGCATGAGTACATGACAGCCAATTTTTAATATTTTAATGTTTGTTCCAACTCTCCCAGACCAACATTTGTCCACCACAACACAAAGCTGATTGCACCTTCCTCTGTTGCTTCCACACTTCTATAAATACCAATCCTACTTCTCTGCCACAATCATCCCTTCAAGCCTTCCCTCTCAGATTTCATTACTTCTATACCTTCCTTCCTCTGCCTATATTCAAAACAACCATGGCATCCCTTCATTCCACATCTTCAACAATAACTATCCTTTATGCATTGGTATTTTTGGCCTCTTCCATGACAGCTTCTGCTGGCAACTTCTACCAGGATTTTGACATAACATGGGGAGATGGTCGTGCCAAGATACTAAACAACGGTGACCTTCTCACTCTTTCCCTTGACAAAGCCTCTGGCTCAGGGTTTCAGTCCAAAAACGACTATCTCTTTGGCAAGATTGATATGCAACTCAAGCTTGTACCCGGAAACTCCGCTGGCACTGTCACTGCCTATTATGTAAGTACTAGATGTTAATGTATTATGTTTATATATGCCTCAATGAATGTTAATGCTATTAAACTATGAAATTCCTGATTTATATTTTAATTTGGCTTTATGTAATGTAATACAGTTGTCATCAAAGGGGTCAAACTGGGATGAGATTGACTTTGAATTCTTGGGGAATCTGAGTGGTGATCCATACATCCTTCACACCAATGTGTTCAGTCAGGGCAAAGGCAACAGAGAGCAACAGTTCTATCTGTGGTTCGACCCAACTGCAGATTTCCATACCTATTCCATTCTTTGGAATCCTCAGCGCATAATGTAAGCACTTCTTAATGATCATCTATCTAACCTAACACATCCCTCCAAAACATGAATTATATTAATGAATCCATATGTATGTTTCAGCTTCTCAGTGGATGGGACCCCCATAAGAGAATTCAAGAACATGGAATCAAAAGGAGTTGCATTCCCAAAGGATCAGCCAATGAGGATATACTCTAGCCTCTGGAATGCTGATGACTGGGCAACAAGAGGTGGCCTTGTGAAGACTGATTGGAGCCAAGCTCCTTTCACAGCATCATATAGGAATTTCAATGCCAATGCCTGCGTCCATTCTTCTGGAGCATCATCATCATCTTGCACTTCCAACTCTGCCTCTTCCAATGCCTGGTTCTCCCAAGAGTTGGATTCAACAAGCCAAGACAGACTTCTTTGGGTGCAGAAGAATTACATGATTTACAATTACTGTACCGACACCAAAAGATTTCCACAAGGCCTTCCCCCAGAGTGCCAAACATCATGAATTTCTCCTAGCTAATCCTACAGGATACAGATACCACGACACCATTCTTGTTTCTTCCTAGCTAGGCCCATTGAATTGCTTTTCACTTGTGTGTTGATTCTTTTATTCTTTGATACTTGTCTTGTCGATTCTATTACAAGAAACGGAAAGAAGCATTAATAACAGAATACAAATTCTGCTAAAATTGATTTCTTTAAGTTTAAAATGATTTATTATTATTTTTCAAGGTGCTGTAATATATTCATACTTAATATTCTTTTGTCGAATCTTTAATGCATCTCTTCTACGTGATAAATGTCAACTGACTTGAAAAGGGGCAACAATTTAACCAACAAATGGCTATCTACATGTAACGATGAATTAAGATAATGAGAAAATTTAGATGTATTTCTTTTAAGTGCTGATTTCAGTTTTGTAACTTTTGTTCCCAATAAAGGTAGAGTTTCATCTTAATAATTTATATATATATAATTACATTAAAAACCAGTATAAGTAAAAGTATATGAAAAACTGTAACTACATTTTGTGTTTTAACATAATACTATGCTTATTTTAAATTAAATAAAATTATTAAATAAAACAAAAAATTAAAAAAAAAAGGGTCATTTTCTTCTTAACTTTACTATATTTGCACTTTGAAATATACCAAAAAGAAAAAAAAAATTGTACTTCCAAACTAACTAAAAAAATAACTTTAACGATTTTGCTTGTATCCATTGTCATCCTGCGCTCCTTTCCTTTCTTGTTTATAAGAACTCAAAAAAGAAAATTTTATTTAAGTTCTTTAAAATTTGATGGTATGTTGGAAACTGTTCTAGATCGATGTCTAACATACAAGGCCAGCTCAACATATATATAGCATACAAAAAAATATTTTCAAGTAATTTAATTAGCATGCAGCAAAAAAATATTTTTCTTTTTATTTCTCTCTTCTTATTAGGTTATATCATTTATTACATTTTTCTTTTTCTTTTTTCTTCTCTTCTTTATTCATTATCTCTTCTTCTTCTTCTTTTTTTTCCATCTCTCACTTATGGTATATTCAGTATTAAAAATATAAAAAATAAAAAAAGAAGGTAAGAAGAAAGAAAAAGAAAGGAAAGAAAAAAAAAGAAAAAAATGGATGATTTTGTAGGTCATTTACATTCCGTTTGAAAGAGGTGAAAATGGAAGGAAAGAAAACTAAGAGGAAAGAAAACAAGCATAACAATATCTTTTTCTTTGTTTGGTTGAAGAGAAAGTGAAAAAAAAACAAGAAGAATGGTTGACTTCTAGAAACAAAATTTTAAATTTTTCTTTCCTTCCACTTTTCTTCCAATTTTAATTTTAATTTTTTTTCTTCCCTCATTTTCTTTTCCTTCTACCAAACATACCTTAGTTGAAAAGAAGATGGAAGGAAAAAAATTAAATATGTATATAAAATTTGAAAAATATCCTAATAAAAAACTAAAGTGTGTAAAAATAAGGATATTTTAATTATAAAAACCTCTTTTTCTCCCAATTTGAAAGGATTGGAAACGTGGGTGGGTTTCACATTTTTTTTTTCCTCTCTACTTTTTAAGTGATAAACAGAAGAAAAAATAAAATAATGGTTATTTTCCTTCTCTGCTTTTCTATTCTTCTCACCTTCATGCCTTCCAAATACTGTAAGCGGTAGTATAATGTAAGTGTTGTGTACCAATTATTTTATAAAAGAGAAATTACTACTTGTTAGTAAAAAAGAGTTTACAAAATAATAGTAAATATTCAACATTAAGTAAATAACGTTTCATTTCTCCCTGTTTGTTTATGGCAAATATCAAATTTTGTCATTTCTCGTAAGATAAAATTCGTAATTGTAGCAATTAATTACATTATTGTTTGACAGACGTGTTTTAAATGTATATAAAACTTTCTTATAATTGAAATCAATTCTACTCTCTACGTGTACCGAATAAACTTGAATAGGAATCCATGTAAATTTACGTAAGAAAATTACAATCTATGAGTCTGAGATTAGCAGTCAGCAACTGGGAACTAGGAAGTTAATCCAGCATTTGGATAAGCTTGATACGCAAAAAATAAATAAATAATCGCTGCCTCACACACTTAACTTGCCTAGGCCTAGGGTAGGGTCAAAGCTTCAAGGGCGGCGTCGGTGAACTTAATTAAAGTGATTGACCCTATCCATTAAGAGATCTTTGATCTGATCATATTTACCTGACGACAGTGACTGCGTCAAGTCTCAAAAAGCATGTAAACCCGCGTGCTCCCCCACCCCAGTCACACCCACTACCCGCCACCAAATATTACCTTCTCATATTACATCAATTTAATACGACAAACTTGCCATTATAGCTTTTGACAGCTTTCTTCTTACCATAATCCAACTATCCACAGCTACGAAGGGAGGGACCTTCCCACCCTTTTCCTCTCCAACTTGCTGCAAATCAAACACACTCACTCCCACTATATATATATATAGCCTCTCTCTTCGATCATAGCATCACACCACACCCATTTCCATCAACACTTCATTTCTTACTCACATTGAACAAATTCATCTTATTATATATACAAATATATAACATGGCTTCTACCTCCTCTCGAAGCCAAACACTTGTTCCTCTGCTTGTAACCTTTTACATTGTCTTGTGTGCTGCTGGTAACATCAACCAAGACTTTCAGATTACGTGGGGAGATGGTCGTGCTAAAATACTCAATAATGCCAATCTTCTCACTCTATCCCTTGACAAGGCCTCTGGCTCCGGCTTCCAGTCAAAGAACGAATACTTATTTGGCAAGATTGACATGCAGCTCAAGCTCGTTCCTGGAAACTCTGCTGGCACTGTCACTGCTTACTATGTAAGTACCATTTGTTAAATTAAGGAGATTGCATTAATTCTGTGGCTAGCTGACAATTGTTTCCTTTTTTTCAGCTTTCTTCAAAGGGATCAACATGGGATGAGATTGACTTCGAGTTCTTGGGGAATCTCAGTGGTGACCCTTATATTCTACACACCAATGTGTTCAGCCAAGGCAAGGGCAACAGAGAGCAGCAATTCTATCTCTGGTTTGACCCAACTGCAGATTTCCACACATATTCAATTCTCTGGAATCCCCAACGCATTGTGTAAGCACTAAGCACCCAATCCAATCTTCTATATATGTAAAATTGCAAACTACAGCTAGATATAGATCACATGTTTCTGAGTAGCACATTAGTTACTAATTTCATTTTTTATAATTGTGTGATGCAGTTTCTCTGTGGATGCCACCCCCATCAGGGAATTCAAGAATTTGGAATCAATTGGAGTTCCTTTTCCAAAGAGCCAACCGATGAGGATATACTCAAGCCTATGGAACGCTGATGATTGGGCCACAAGGGGTGGACTCATCAAGACCGATTGGTCCAAAGCTCCTTTCACTGCATCCTACAGGAACTTCAACGCTAATGCTTGTGTTTGGAACGCTGGAAAATCCTCATGCAAATCAAATTCACCTTCCTCTGCATGGCTATCACAAGAGCTGGATTCAACTGCTCAGCAGAGACTTCGCTGGGTGCAGAAAAACTACATGATTTACAATTACTGCACCGACGACAAGAGATTTCCTCAAGGCCTTCCACTCGAATGCAACCACTCCTAGAGCCTTGAGGACTCGCATCTCCCACTACCCAAAACAAGTCTTGCAATATAATCTCATGAACCATTCTTTTAATTTTTGAGTGATTTTTTTATAAAGTACTTAAATTCTGTGGCATTGTAAAAATATAAACATTTCATTTAAAGAACCATGCATTATGGATGCTTTATCTGAGCTTTAAGCCGTTAACTCCATTAACGGTATGAGTCTTATTAAAAAATAAATAAAAATTCAGAAGTTCAATTAAAAAAATTGTTTAGGGACCTAATTAATTTTTTTTAAATAGTTCTGGGACCTACTGAATAAATTAAAAGTAAATTAAAAATCATACAAAAAAATATCACTTAATTGAATAATGTATTTAGAAGGAGTGTATTAGGTTTGTCCGAACATAATCTATAGGAAAAAACTAGAAGTACAGTAAGGGGATTGATGCTTCCAGAGTTTGAGAATACTGGTTGAAGAACCTACAAAGGTTGAGAATACTGAATTTAGAATCCGCAAATGTGAGAATATTGGACTGGAGAGGTGAGAATACTGACTTGGAGAGTTAATAATACTCAATGCAGATCTGTAGAATGGTCAATACTAAATTTAGAAGTAATCTACATATGTTTGAGAAGTATAGTGTGATAGTCTTGATAGAATTTGAGAATTACTCAGTACGTCCCTGAACTATTTAAAATTTTTTAATTAGGTTCCTAAACAATTTTTTCAATTAGGTCCCTAAACTTCTATTTATTTTTTAATTAGGTCACTACCGTTAATGGAGCTAACGGTAGTTAACGGCAATGACCTAATTAAAAAATAAATAAAAGTTCAAGATTCAATTGAAAAAAAAAATAGTTCAGGGACCTAATTAAAAATTCTCGAATAGTATAGGGACCTACAGATTAATTTAACCTAATAGTTAAAATAATTTAATGTGTTGAAGAATAGTGGTCAAATATTTATTACGAAAAAATCGAATTCTTTAATAAATCTGTTGATGCACAAAATAATGGAAGCTAGGGAAAATGTTAGTTGGTCATACGGTAAAAATGGGTTAAATAATGTTAATTTTTTAGCTTAAATAACTCTAATTTATTTTTAGTTTTAATAATTGAATTTGATTTATTTAACTAATATAAATTTTAACTAATTTTTAAAAAAAGCCTTAAATACAATTTTTTTGGTACAGTATAAAAATAAAAGAGTAAGGAAAAAGACCAAAAAACAGATAAGGAATCACATGAAGTAAAAGCTTCCAGAGCATCTAAGGAGGCACAATCCACACTGAGATAGCAAACACATGTTTTTATCTAAAATTGTTGAGGACATCAAATGCATACAATCAAATACTGTCAGATAAGAGATATGTCCGAGTTTATGATTTGAAGAAAAAATGAGCACGGATTAAAAACTCATTCATAGGAAAATGAACTTTGGGAATGTAGTATTATGTATTTCCATATTTGTTTGGAGTTTAAAAAGTATTTTTGGATATTATTCATTTTTAGAAAAATAATTATAATATAATTTACTTCATTTTTATTCTCATAATAAAAGATGAGAAAGTTGTATTTCCAAAAAAAAACATGAGAAGTTATTTTTTAACTCACTTATAACTTCTATTTTAACTCTTTCTTTTGTTTTAAAGTTTAAAATTTTAAACATATTCATATAGGAATGTTAAAATCTAGCTAAACGGATTTTTAAATATTGCCATAATAACATTCCGGGAATGTGATGAGTACATAATGAAACATCAGATTTGGTAAGGAAACAGCACGTGATAATTTATAGATTAAGCGTGCAAATAAAATGTTTGTTTATACTTGTCACTGCTCCACTATTAAATACTACTCCCTCCGTTCCAATTTATATGACGTTTTAGAGAAAAAAATTTGTTCCAAAATAGATGTCGTTTTACAAAACCAATGCTGCATTAAATGTCTTTTTTCAGGACTACCCTTAATTAATACTTAGTGGGAGTAGTGTACTATGAATAATTAATTAGAGAGATAAAGGGTATATTAGAAAGTTACCTAATATTTTCTAGAAAATTCAACAAATTAATTACATTTCTTAATACCTGTGCCAAAATTTTAAACGTCATATAATTTGGAACGGAAGGAGTAAATGGCTTTATGACTTGAGAAAAAGGCAGTAATAGTAACAGTTTTAGGTACGACAAATGAGACCTACCCCAGCAACAACAACGACACGGTGTATGGCGGTGCTTCTTATATGCATTTTTCATGCAGAAACGCGTGCAATGATTCGTGTGGATGTCCATTTAGAACAAACAACTACTCCTTTACTCCGCTCCTCATTCCTCACAGCTATTTAAAAAATTGCACGTACCTTCTTCTAACTTTCCTCTTTTCTGGCTATATACCTTTTTATTTCACTTTCACCTATAAATACCATTCAAGCCTGCCATGCTTTGCAATATCACATTCACATTTCACACGTTCAACACCCAACATTCTCATAACCAAATACCATTTCATTCATTCTTACATTTGAAACGGCTTTCCATGGCTTTTTCAAGAGTTGCACTACTGTTAATATGTACGGTTGGCTATTTTGTGATGATTGCCTCTGCTGGTAATTTCTACCAAGATTTTGATATAACTTGGGGAGATGGTCGCGCTAAGATACTCAACAACGGAGAGCTTCTCACTCTGTCTCTTGACAAAGCCTCTGGCTCGGGGTTCCAATCCAAGAACGAATACCTTTTTGGTAAAATTGACATGCAACTCAAACTCGTCCCTGGCAACTCTGCTGGCACCGTCACTGCCTACTATGTAAGCATATATATAATCATATTCTACCTTACTTACTATATTTGCATCTAACTCATACATATTGTTTATAAGCTTGTTAAAAATACTAATGGGAAATATTTGCGGTGCTGAATTTCAGCTATCTTCAAAAGGAGCAACATGGGATGAGATTGACTTTGAATTCTTGGGCAATTTGAGCGGTGACCCATACATCCTTCACACCAACGTGTTTAGCCAAGGCAAGGGTAATAGGGAGCAACAATTCTACCTATGGTTTGACCCCACTGCAGATTTTCACACCTATTCCATCCTTTGGAACCCTCAACGTATTGTGTAAGTTTCTAGCTATTATGCAATCCTCAAGATATTACTAGTATTATAAAATAGAATAAATACTTTTTTTTTTTTTTTTCTAACTAGTGCTGGAAGCAAAGCAACTAAGTAGGTGTGTTTCTTAATTTTGTTTCAGCTTCTCGGTGGATGGAACTCCAATAAGGGAGTTCAAGAACATGGAGTCAAAGGGTGTTCCATTCCCCAAGAACCAGGCAATGAGGATATACTCAAGCCTTTGGAATGCAGATGATTGGGCCACAAGGGGAGGCCTTGTTAAGACAGATTGGACTCAAGCTCCTTTCACAGCTTCATACAGAAACTTCAATGCCAATGCCTGCACAATGTCCTCTGGAACTTCTTGCGCCTCAAACTCTGCCTCTTCTGGCAATGCTTGGCTCTCAGAGGAGTTGGATTCAACTAATCAGGAGAGACTCAAATGGGTGCAGAAGAATTATATGATCTACAATTATTGCACTGACAATAAAAGATTTCCACAGGGCCTTCCTACAGAATGCAACACAGCCTAAAATTTTTTAATTTCCTATCGATCGATCGGCCTCCAATTTTCCGTTGTGTTTTGAATCTCCCTTTTCTTTTCTATTGTAATTTCCGCAATGATAAATTCTTTGATTCGTTGTATAAATTTTGTGATTTGTTATAAAGGGTTCAATTCAAATGGTTCATTCTTTCTTTCCGATTTTCCTTAAAGACTTTGGTTATAAGAGTTGTGCTTTGAGCAGTAAAAAAAAAAAAAATTAAAATTGTTCTTTGCGAATATTTTATCACATTAAATTCTCGTAAACAAATACTCCCTCTGTTTTATAATAATTATTGTTATCTTAGAATTTTTTACACAATTTTACAAAATTAATCTTATTATTATTATTAATTTATTTTTAATTTTTATTATCCATCATTAATATTATAAGAAATATAAGTAGAAACATTTAATTAATATTAGACTAAAAAATTAAAATGACAATTATTTTATGACTTATTTTTTTTTATACGGCAATTATTGTGAGAGAGAGGAAGTATCATTTTTTTTGGCTTAAATGCAATTTTGGTCCTCCTATTTTGCACAATCCGCAATTTTAGTCCCCCTATTTTAAAATAAAGACATTTAGTCCCTCTATTTTGCACAATCCGTAATTTCGGTCCCTCTATTTTAAAATAGAGACATTGAGTCCCCTCATTTTGCACAATTCGCAATTTTAGTCCCCCTATTTTAAAATATAGACATTTAGTCTTTTCATTTTGCACAATTCACAATTTTAGTCCCCATATTTTAAAATAAAAACATTAAATCCCTCAATTTTGTAAAATCCATGATTTTTGTCCTTTCGTCATATTAAAAGCGTTGATCATTAAGAGATTAACGTTGACTACGATGTGGTATGTGCTTCAGTGACGTGAAATTTGTTTAAAATAAATTATTAAGACTCGTGACTTTCATATTAGGACTTACAACTACTCTCGGCCATTAAAATAAATGATTTTACCTTTTTTTAAAATATATTTTCATCAATTATTCTACTCAGCATTTAGAATAATTAAAAACTAAACAAATAAATTTGTATCACATCACTATATTTGGGTCACGTCAAGGTTGACGTTAATATTTTAACAGTCAATGCTTTCAATTTGATGGAAGGATCAAAATTACGGATTTTACAAAATTGGGGACTAAATGTCTTTATTTTAAAATAAAGGGACCAAAATTACGGATTTTACAAAATTGGGGGACTAAATGTCTCTATTTTACAATAGAGGGACCAAAATTACGGATTGTGCAAAATAGAGGGACTAAATGTCTTTATTTTAAAACAGGGGGACTAAAATTGCGGATTGTGCAAATTAGGGGGACCAAAATTGCATTTAAGCCTTTTTTTTTAATTTTTTTCCTTTTATTACATTATACTCCCTCCGATCCTTTTTATAAGAAACAAAAGGTTGTTCTTTTTTTGTCCTAATTATAAGAAACATAGATCCACTTTAAGATGTATTAATTGCTAGTTTTCTTTTTTATCCTTTATATTGTGAAATTCATTAATGAGACACCTACTCATTTTTCATGCATTTATTGATCTATTAACAATACAAGTTACATTTATTGGAGGTGCAGTGTCATTAATATAACTACTACTTAAACCAATCAATTTAAAGAGTACTTTTGGAATAAAATTAAAATTTATGATATTATTAATTATTTTTATTGGTCTTGATAATTTAATTATTTGTTTTTTATATAAAGGATCGGAAGGAGTATTATTTATCATATCTTATCCTTTGTCTCTCTTTATCTTTACAGGTGTCAAGTGTTAACTAGTATTTACCATTTTCCTTAGTTATAATGAGACCATGAAAAAAAAAACTTATATAAAAAAATGGGACAACGAAAATGTATGTATATGAACTTTTTTCTCAAAATAAATAAATATAAACACGCACCTCTTTACTTCTAAAGTTAAACCATCGCCTCTGAACCAATTGGCTTGGTGGCGGTGTTGGTAACATTTGGTTGGGTGCCCAGGCTATAATCTCGAATGAATATTTAGAGACCCCACATGCCCATTCCGCACCAACTTTGCAATTTCCTGGATCATTAAGAAACCAAAAACGCGTCCTAAGATACAACCAAACCCACTTCTCATTGAGAGCGAGCATGAGTACAGTACATGACAGCCAATTGCTAATATTTTAATGTTTGTTCCAACTCTTCCAGACATACTAACAATTGTCCTACGCGCAAACCTGACACTGATAGCACCTTCCTCTGTTGCTTCCACACATCTATCACTATAAATACCAATCCTACCTCTCCGCCACAATCATCCCTTCCTTTCCTTCTCACATTTCATTAGTTCTACCAAGCTACTACATTCATTCAAATCAATCATGGCATCTCTTCAGTCCACATGTTCAACACTAACTATCCTATCATATGCATTGGTATTATTGGCCTCTTCCATGGCAGCTTCTGCTGGCAACTTCTACCAGGATTTTGATATCACTTGGGGAGATGGTCGTGCCAAGATACTCAACAAGGGCGACCTTCTCACTCTTTCCCTTGACAAAGCCTCTGGCTCAGGGTTCCAGTCCAAAAACGAATATCTCTTTGGCAAGATCGATATGCAACTCAAGCTTGTACCCGGAAACTCCGCTGGCACTGTCACTGCCTATTATGTAAGTACTAGAGATTAATGTATTATCTTTATGCACATATGCCTCAATGAATGTTAATGCTATTAAACTTTGAAATTCCTGATTTATAGTATTTTAATTTGGCTTTATGGAATGTAATACAGTTGTCATCAAAAGGATCCAACTGGGATGAGATTGACTTTGAATTCTTGGGGAATCTGAGTGGTGACCCATACATTCTTCACACCAATGTGTTCAGCCAAGGCAAAGGCAACAGAGAGCAACAGTTCTATCTGTGGTTCGACCCAACTGCAGATTTCCATACCTATTCCATTCTTTGGAATCCTCAGCGCATAATGTGAGCACTTCTTAATGATCACCTATCTAACCTAACACATCCCTCCAAAATGCTACATATATTTGATGTTTCACAGCATGAATTATATTAATGAATCCATATGTATGTTTCAGCTTCTCAGTGGATGGGACCCCCATAAGAGAATTCAAGAACATGGAATCAAAAGGAGTTGCATTCCCAAAGGATCAGCCAATGAGGATATACTCTAGCCTCTGGAATGCTGATGACTGGGCAACAAGAGGTGGCCTTGTGAAGACTGATTGGAGCCAAGCTCCTTTCACAGCATCATATAGGAATTTCAATGCCAATGCCTGCGTCCATTCTTCTGGAGCATCTTCTTGCACTTCCAACTCTGCCTCCTCCTATGCCTGGTTCAACCAGCAGTTGGACTCAACAAGTCAAGACAGACTACTTTGGGTGCAGAAGAATTACATGATTTACAATTATTGCACTGACACCAAAAGATTTCCACAAGGCCTTCCCCCAGAGTGCCAAACATCATGAATTTCTCCTAGCTAATCCTATAGGATAAAGATACCACGACACAAGTCTTGATTCTTCCTAGGCCGATTGAATTGCTTTTCACTTGTATGTTCATTCTTTTATTCTTTTATCGTGTCGATTCCATTACAATAAACGGAAAGAAGCGTCAATAATACTTCTCTTGAATCCTTTACAGAATACAAATTCTTCTCAAATTAATTTGTTTCAAGCTTAGAATGGTTTTTTAATTATTTTTAAAGGTGCAATAAAATATTCATAGTTAAAGGAGCAAGAAACTAACGAACAAAAGTATACCCATAATTATGAATGAAGATAATATTAATTCTCTACCAGATTATTTGAGAATAGGTATACAATTAAATTCGAAACTGCAGTACCTGGAACGACTTGACCTAACTTTGACGAAAAAACATACTATAAATTTAGTATATTCCTTGGCTCATCCTTAATTCTGTGAAAGTCAAAGAAGCAAGTTACTATTTCCACGAAGGAATGAAACAGAAATTTATTGTCACCTCATTCGAGACAAAGTGCAAAGTGGGATGATTCATTTGTTACCACCTGCCTGTGTCATTAGAAGACCAACAAAGTGGGATCACACAAAGGCTCTCCACTACTTAGCATTTCATTCCATTCTCTCCAAGCTTTCAGTTCTGTTATTACCTTTCACTTGACTCTGAGATGCAACTCACCTCTTTATATATAAGTCTTCATTCATCAATAATCTAAGATGCAACTGAAGCCTGATAATCTGAGATCTCAATCGCCTAATACCATCTTTACCGCTGGTTCTTAGATGGAATTCTTATTCTAAGAACCTGTTCTTATCTTCTTCTTGCATCGGAGATTATTGACGTGGCTTTCCACTGGAGAGCCCAATCTTCTATAAGAACTCCTAAAAACCAGGTTCTTAATCATGACCAACTACATAAATGGAGAGAGGTTAACAAATTTTGTTAAAAAAAAGAGTTAATTACTCATATTCCTTGAACTTTTTTAAAATTATTGATAATATTACTTTTTTTTATGTTTGAAAATATTATACTAACACCTTTTCATATGTTACACTAACATCCCTTAATGTTTGAAAACATACACCCTTATATATTGATGGTTAAAAAAGCAAAGAGTAATTATGTAATTTCACGAAATTTCAGAAATGATTACTATAATTTACTCAAAAAGTAAATAAATAACTAGTTCTTAATAGTTTACCATTAGAGAAAAAATATTTAAAGTTCTTAAAGTATGATGTGGTACATGGAACCCACTCAAAGTAAGCTTACCAACCCAAATTAGATTCTATGATTGAAGATGTTGAAATAGTTGTATTTAAGTGATTACACTCTACTGCGTTTAACTCATTCTTTTTTATTAATCCCTTCATAGGTAGTGCTTTAAAGCCGAGAAGTGGCCACAATTAAAACGACTTTTCCATAGAGATATGTAACGCATACATCCTACATCCTTGTGTAATCTCCACCTAGCCAATTGAACTTTTGAGTTAATATTATTTCAACTTTTATATATTTTATTTTATTGTATACAATATAAATTTTTATACATACATAATTGATATATAAATTATAACTTTCAACTGCTATATAACTTTCAACATTTACCTGCCATGTTACTTATAATACAGCAGATTACTGACTTTCTGTCATTTTCCCCGATCCGCAGTTAATAACACTGGTACCTAATAAAGCTGAAGAGGAATCCATGCAAATTTGCACAAGAAAATGACAATCTGTGAGTATAAGATTAACAGTGAGCACCTAGGAAATTAATCCAGTATTTGAGTAAGGCG
The DNA here is from genome assembly GCA_026413185.1 of Pueraria montana var. lobata. NCBI lineage: Eukaryota > Viridiplantae > Streptophyta > Magnoliopsida > Fabales > Fabaceae > Pueraria > Pueraria montana. The sequence continues at coordinate 66,501,005 of CM048649.1, read as the reverse complement.
GATACACAAAAAATAAATAAATAAATAAATAATCGGTGCCTCACTTAGCTTGCCCAGGCCAAGGGACAGGGTATGAAGGGCGGTGTTGGTGAACTAAAGTGATTGACCCTATCCATTAAAATCTTTCATCATACTTACCTGAGGATAGTGACCGCCTCAGATCTCAAAAAAGCAATGTAAACCCGCGTGCCTGCTCCTCCAGTCCCCAACCTCTACCCTCCACCAACAGGCAATATTACCTTCTCATATTATTAATTAAATACGACAAACTTGCCATTATTATTATAGCTTTTGACAGCTTTCTTCTTACCACAATCCAACTATCCACAGCTACGCTTGGAGGGACCTTCCCATCCTTTTCCTCTCCAACTTGCTGCTCTCACTCCCACTGTATATATATAGGCTCTCACACCATACCCAATATCATCAACACTTCATTTCTTACTCACATTGAAAAAAATTAGCTATTTGGCACCATCCTCTTTTATTTATACATAACATGGCTTCTACCACTTCTCGAAGCCTAGCACTTGTTGCTCTGCTTGTGAGCCTTTTCATTGTCGTTTGTGCTGCCGGTAACTTCAACCAAGACTTTCAGATTACGTGGGGAGATGGTCGTGCTAAAATACTCAACAACGCCAATCTTCTCACTCTCTCCCTTGACAAGGCCTCTGGCTCAGGCTTCCAATCCAAGAACGAATACTTATTTGGGAAGATTGACATTCAGCTCAAGCTCGTTCCTGGAAACTCTGCTGGCACTGTCACTGCCTATTATGTAAGTACGAATTAATTATCAAATCAAGTAGATTGCATTTGCATGATTAATTCTGTGGCTGACAATGACACATACATAACATAAATGTTTCTTCTTTTCAGCTGTCTTCAAAAGGATCAACATGGGATGAGATTGACTTCGAGTTCTTGGGGAATCTCAGTGGTGACCCTTATATTCTACACACCAATGTGTTCAGCCAGGGCAAGGGCAACAGAGAGCAACAATTCTATCTCTGGTTTGATCCAACTGCAGATTTCCACACCTATTCAATTCTCTGGAATCCCCAACGCATTGTGTAAGCACTAAGCACCCAATCCAATCTTTTGTATATGTAAAATTGCAAACTGCAGCTATATGCTTCTGTGTATGTGTGTGTAGCACATTAGTCACTAATTTCATTTGTTGACTGTGTGTTTCAGCTTTTCTGTGGATGGAACCCCCATAAGGGAGTTCAAGAATTTGGAATCAATTGGAGTTCCTTTTCCAAAGAGCCAACCCATGAGGATATACTCAAGCCTATGGAACGCTGATGATTGGGCCACAAGGGGTGGACTCATCAAGACTGATTGGTCCAAAGCTCCTTTCACTGCCTCCTACAGAAACTTCAACGCTAATGCTTGTGTTTGGAACGCTGGAAAATCCTCATGCAAATCAAATTCACCATCCTCTGCATCTCCCACTAATGCATGGCTATCACAAGAGTTGGATTCCACTGCTCAGCAAAGGCTGAGCTGGGTGCAGAAGAATTACATGATTTACAATTACTGCGCAGACAAAAAGAGATTTCCTCAAGGCCTTCCACCTGAATGCACACGCTCCTAGAGGACTTGATCTTGCAGTACTAGCACTACCTAAAACAAGTGTTACACTATAATTTCATTTACTACCATTCTTTTATTTTTTAATTCCTTATGTTTTGTTCACAGTTTGTGCTCTTTTACGATGTAAGATATCGCATGTAAAATAACGGTTCTGTTATTTAAATGTCAAAATTTTTCATTACTTCTGTACTTGTATATGAGCCTGAACTAAAATTTCTTAATCGTTCTACGGCATTAGTTAATAGTTAATTTCTTGATCACTTTAACACATCATTTTATTCATTAATATAACATGGGGACAAAGAGAAACTCATGTCACTCTTCCTAAACAACTTGGAATTGGACTTTCTTTTCATACTATTATGCATACAAAATTATGAAAGAAATTGGATTCAATTGTGAAATGTTTCTATCGGAAATATAATTGATCGAGGATTCAAGCAACACGATTTTAAAAAATTGTACGATTTTTCCTTTTCCTATTTAAATAAAGGAGGTTTTCCATAAAGAATATTTGACTTAGCATGTTTTATTCGACACACTTAGAAGAATCCAATTCAATTTTCTTTAAAAAAATAGAAAAATCAGAACTAAGTTAAGATGATACATATCAATCTCTCCTCTTGCATTCTTGAGCTAAAGATTTCATTATTTCTGAAGTAACTAGAGTTATATAAAATTATTTTATGCTAACAATATATACAAATTAAACTCATAAAATATTATGACCTGAAGAATGGTCCAAACGAATTCAAAGGATTGCTAGATTTCTTGGATTAATTAATTTCTCTGAGGTGAGGAGAAACTGCTGGTCCTATAGTTAATAAAAACATGATATTAATTTTTTTTTTAATAATAGCAATGAGATTTGAACAATAAATTTCATACAAACTATTTAAACTTTAGTGGATTTATATGATATTATTGTTTTAAGAATTATACAAATAATGTGTTTAATCTTTACTCCAAGTAATAACAACATATGGTTAAAGGTTTGAAGTAATAACCCGCAAAATTAATTCGTATAACAATTTCATTGTGGGAAATAGGAAGTGAAGACACATTCATCAATGCGAGCTTCCCAGAAGGAAAAAATTAATTACGTTGAGGGTACATCGCTATCAGCGCATTTCCATGCGATTTTCTAAAGCAGTCCAGAACTAAATGAAGGTTTAAATGTCTTGAAAAATTAATTAATTAATTAATTTAAATTTATAAAAAATGAAAAATTATATTTATATAAATAATAAATAATTTTTTATTTTAAAATAGAAAAATAGGAAGAGAAAAGAGAAAAGTATGAGATAAAATGAGTAATTAATCTGATAGTAAAAATTAAAAATAAATAATATAACTAAAAAATTATTTGATCCATAATTTTATTAGAATACATATTTTTATAAGTTGTTGAAATTAATTTATTCTATTAAGTAATAACAGTATGTCATATAATCCATTTATATCACCTTTGAATGGTTCATTTATCACGTTATTAGTTGACATAATTTATCTAAGAATAAGAACTAAAAATATGTATTTTAATAAATCAAATGTTAAATAAAAAATTATAAGAAATAAAATTAAAATTAACTAATTTGTGGGTGATAAAATTATTTCCTGGCATAAAATCTATTAGTATTTTGAAACTGAAAGTGAAAAAGGCTAAACTAAAGACTCGGGGGATAAATTTTTTTCTAATCGATTGTAAGGTAAAATAAGTAAATGTGAATTTTTGTTGAATATACTTTTATTGAATAAACTTAATGTAAAAATTATTAAAAGACGCGAGTTTCATTTTTTATTTTAAAAATACATAGATTTTATTTAACAATAAAAAAAACATGTTACTAATATTATATGTCAACTAAGCAAAGACAAGATCTGCATAAGATATTTTTTCAGGTAAGGATGAAACATTAGATTTAGTGAGGAAAGAGCGCGTGGTGGTTATATTGTCCATGAGGGACCGTATTGTTTCAAATTGGGCAAGGCAATGGCGGTGGAGGGTAGGAAAATACTATTAGTTTTTGTTTAGCTGGAAAAGTGTGTGGCTTGGTTGGCACTTGGCGGTGTTACTGTCTACCAAAGTAGATAGAGTTTGTGCTGTGCTGGTACCGTAGCTTCTCAAACAACAACTGCACAACTTGAAAAAACTTAACCATGTCTTTCAAAGTTAATTTAAAGAGAACAACCGCGTCCCTCCCTCCCAAGATCTTTTTTTTTCTGGATAATAATAGCGAGTGCCATCTGGACACTTTCTTATTGACAAAAACGAGGCAACTGTGTCCAGCTTAGCTTACCAATTTCGCATGCCCTTCCTCACGATTATCCTCTCCTCACCAACTGGCTTATTATAAATACCATCATCAACCCTGCTTCTTACACATACCATTATCCATTCTTCACTAATCACTACTCACTCACTACTACTGCTTTCTAGAGATGGCTTCAAGTGTCTCTTACATGCTTCTATTTCCCCTTCTAGTGATGCTTGCCTTTGCTGGTGACCTCAACAAAGACTTTGACATCACTTGGGGAGATGGCCGCGCCAAGATACTAAACAATGGAGAGTTACTCACTCTTTCATTGGACAAAGCATCTGGTTCAGGATTCCAATCAAAGAATGAGTATCTCTTTGGCAAGATTGACATGCAGCTCAAGCTTGTCCCTGGAAACTCTGCTGGCACTGTCACTGCCTATTATGTAAGTTCTTCCTTTAACTTCATTATTATTATTATTATAGAATAATAAAAATAACTTTTATCCCTTTATTATAAACATTGTCATCCAAAGTTAATGATAAAAACATGACTTTTTTTGTTTGCAGTTATCTTCAAAAGGATCAACTTGGGATGAGATAGACTATGAATTTCTAGGGAATCTGAGCGGTGATCCATACATCCTTCACACAAACGTTTTCAGCCAAGGCAAAGGGGGCAGGGAACAACAATTCTATCTATGGTTTGACCCAACTGCTGATTTCCACACTTACTCTATCATGTGGAACCCCCAGAGGATTATGTAAGTCCTCATCCACCAATTTTTCCACTTTGTTTCCTTTTTCTCTATTCTATCCTATTCTTAGCATAATTATTTCTCATACTCTTAATTCAGATTCTCTGTTGATGGCACTCCAATTAGAGAGTTCAAGAACTCAGAAGCTATTGGGGTCCCCTTCCCAAAGAATCAGCCCATGAGGATATATTCTAGTTTGTGGAATGCTGATGACTGGGCAACAAGAGGTGGACTTGTGAAGACAGATTGGACACAAGCTCCATTCACAGCTTCCTACAGAAACTTCAATGCTGAGGCTTGCATATGGTCTTCTGGAGCATCTTCTTGTGGTAAAACTTCTTCTACATCCACCAGTAGTAGTAGTAGTTCATGGCTTTCACAGGAACTGGACTCTACAGGCCAACAGAGGTTGAAATGGGTGCAGAAGAACTACATGATATACAATTATTGCACAGACACAAAGCGCTTCCCACATGGTCTTCCTCCAGAATGCAACATCTCTTGAACAAAAACAAACCAACACATTCCTCTATGATCAGAATGTCATACCAATATTAGTTAGTTTATTGATGTATTCTTTCATTCGTTCTCCTGTTTGTCATCACCAAATATGGCCATTTTTATAATAAAATAGATTCTTTTCTATATTATATTTTCCTATCATTTTTTATTTCGCACCTTTTAGAACTCGTGCTAAAATCAATCTCGCACTTCAACGCAAGTAAAATGTGATTAAAATTTAGGTATATAATATGAATGTTAAAAATTATTTTCATTAGAATTTAAAACATACAAGCACTGAGTCCAAATTGCGCTCCTCCTAATAAAGTTAGGAAGATATTAGCTTTGAATTTTTAAACATAATTTAGAATGTATGACTTAATTAGAATCAGTCAAATTTATATTGAAATATATTTTGATTAAGAAGTGTAAAGTTTTATTTATGAATTAAGTTAAAATAATTTTTAAAAAATCATAAGCCATTATACGTAATTAAGAATATATATTAGTTTCAACTATAAATTGACATTAGAATATATTTTTCATATAGAATTAATTTTCCATCGGCAAATCAAAGGAGGGGGGTTAACCAAGCCTATTTATATAGCAACTACGACCCAAAACCTTTTTGACGGGATGATTTCGTACTACAGTGAATGAGTAATCAATCTTTCTACTTTCTCTTCATACGAAGACATTGCCAAACCAACACCGGATAGTGGATACGGATACAAAATGATCAACATGCAAAACGTCATGGATATACCGTGAAAATCTTTCCGTGCTCAGAATCAACTAAAAGCATAACGAGCACCCAACGTTCAACAGAACAGGAAGCAGTACCGAAGCAATCCACGGATGATGATTAGATAATAACTTGTAATATAACTAGAAAATCAAGTAGCTCAAAATATACAGTGAGATGACCAATCTTAGTTATCGTCTCAAATTGACACACCATCCCTAAAAACTCAAACCAATGGAAAGTGAGGAGCATAAACGTGAAAGTGAAAAACAAATTGACAATCACGGTTTTTCCTAAGCTTCAACAAACTGTACAGGATACTAGGACAAACGTGCTGTCAAATCAAATACACAGATGCATAAATCAAGAATATCAACACCATGGACTGCACAATTTGGTTGGCACTGATAAAGACAACTAAATCTGCAGAATATCAGTATTATCTTAAGGCTAACTGTTAAGCCTGCAACCATTGTCCAAACAACCTAATCATCTAACTCCTCTATCTGTGCCCGCTTCTCAGCTGCTATCTTCCTGATAAAGAAGCCCCACCTCATTGCTGCCTTGATCTTCAGCCATCCCACAACAGCTCTGCCTGGGCGAGAGCGATCCTCATCAAAGTTTGGTATACTGGGAGATGGCATGAATGATGGGAATGAATAGCCATCCTCAGCACTCATGGAGCCATGACCTCCCATGCTGAACAGGCGAAGCAACTGCTGCATATCTTCATTCTCTAGCATCTCGTGACTTCTGAAGCGGATTTCTTCTTCCGAAAAAAATTCATCAGCCCCCTTGTCCCTGTTGTGTGACCAATCATCAAAAGGATTTATAGTAGATGGCTGAATAGAAGAGCTACCAGCATCGAACCCTGATGTCGATGATTGAGGAGGACCAAGAGCTAACCCAACTGTGCCATGATCATTTCTAATGCTTTGGGTTTGGTGAGCATTGCTGATTTCATTAGACACATATAATGAGCTATCAAACTGATTCCGGGAGCTGGAGTTTGGAATCGATGACTGGGTTGGATACCGTGTTACTATATTATTATCGTTATAACCTGAAAAAAGTATTGTATTAGCATACATTTGCAACTCAAGATCATCACACACTTACAATCAGCAATGTTGCACAAAGCTTGCAAACAAACAAATTTATTCATGTATATGCAATAGTTCCCTTGGGGGGAGGGGGGGTAGAAGATTCGTTTTTAAATATCTTTTTTTATCTTGAAATTTGCTTATTAACAATATTATAGAAAATATCTCATTTCTATCATTATTATCATCAGAAAGCTGTATTCAGAAATCATATTTTGAGACACAAAGGTAACTGAATCTGACAACCCCAGCCCAAAAGAAAAGGGAGGGGGGGCAGGAATAGAAAAAGAGAGATCCATCAAATCAGAATTCAAGGAAACAGTAATGCTTACCTCCAACAGGTATCCCTGAATTGATTTGCTGCTCAGAAGGAACAGACACTGGAAGGGCCGGCAGTTGCAGTTGATGATCTAAACCACTACCATAATCAATTGACTCAACACGAAGTTCATTTTCAGATGCAGTAGACCTGTTATTTTGGTTAGCATTCACGAGTGATTTGCCATCATAATCCACAACCTGATCCCAATTTTCATATGCTTTCTTCACCAATGAATCTACATAAACCTGGACATGCAAAAGCATTTTAAAGATACCATAAGCTTACACTATTCCCAACAGAAAACTTTAAAGGAAACTGCAAACTTTGAGCCTTGGCAAGTCTTAAATGTTACAGTCCTGATCATTATCTAAGGATTTCTTAATCAGTAACATAACATGTACTTGTTTATTTGTGTTCAATATTTGTATGTTTGCAAGTGTGAGAGAAGAACATACAGACAGCATTGCTGCATCAATTAAATTATTAGATTAAATTAATAGAACTTTTGGAGAAGGACAAACTATCATACAGAACTACAGAAGCTCATCAAACACTTACAGTAATAATATTATCTATTATTATCAGCGGAAGAAACACATAACACAGACTAACCTTCTGGTTTTCCGTGAGAGAATCAGCAGAAAAGAAGTGGTCTCCAGATATAAGGCCACTCAGCTCATAGATGTTGTTAAAAATAACGCCAACATTTCTTGCATCTTCTGGATAATAAACATAGAGCTTCCCACTTAGAACACATGTCTTTGCATGTTCTAAAAGAGCCTCCCACATCTTGTTTGACATACCACTTCCAAGGATCTACAGTTGAATGATATAAGAAAACGACTAGAAAAAGACCTAACTTCAAGATTAAGATGTAAAGCCTAAACTTACATTCCGCAATCTCTGTTGATCTTTAACCACAAGCCGAAGAAAGTCTTCAACTGAGACTATTCCTGCATTATTCAGCTTCTTGTGAAATGACCCATCCTTGCCTATCTTCTCCAATCTCCACACTTCATCAGTTAATGCAGGAGGATAATGCTTCTTATATACTGAGAAAAAGGTCAAAATATAAAATTTAAAAGATGGTATTACAGTGTAGGAGCAGGGAGAGCACCGATGCTAGAGAAAAAATAAAAGATGTAGAAGCATAACCCTACATTCTCCTCTATGATCTTTAACTGTGAAAGCCACTGTCTTAGCTTCACGAATGCGTAAGGACTCACAAAAACCTGATGCAACCTTCATGCCGAGCCTGAATTTCCGACTCCTTATCCAGCTGGAATTATCTGTAAATGTCAGATCCCCTAATGTTCCAACTCCTTCCTTGAGTGTCACTTGCAGGTCCCCAGTTAGCAAAGGTCTCTTTCCTTCACGTTCTTTTACCACATGGCTTTCAAAATCATCTTGAGTCCAATCTTCATCATCTTCGTTGTTAAAATCGCCTTCAAGGACAACAACATCAAGTTTAACACAGGATTCAGGTCCAGATGTTACAACACTTCCACTATTGGCATCAATCAGAACAACATGTATTGGAGCCCCCTGCTCGCCTTCCACTTTTCCTCCTGTGAATAGGGGAAGAGACAGCCGGGACTTAAATTGAAGCTGCAAGCTTCTACCATCAGGGCCTTCAATCATTTTAGGTGGAGACCTGGAATTTTTAGACGGTTACAAGAAGATACCAGACTCACACAGGTACTAAATTTTTATAATGCAACTTTCTTAATGATTAGAAACACCAAAAACACGCAACAGTAACCATTCTTCAATTTGGAGTACCTGCCCTTGTAAGTCATTGGTTATTAATGTTAAGAAACTTGAGCAATATCCCAATGCACATTCTGTTTGCAAGTTAATACCTATATGCAAGAACCTACTTTAGCTGGTTAACTATATTTCTATTTGCTGCCTAAGAAGGAAGCTTTATCTGAGTTTCAAATGGAGATAGATCACATAAATACCTTGATATCTCAAAAGGCTTACTACAACTCAAAGCTTGTTGTGGCCATATAAATATGGACACCAGTACACAAAATAAATAGGGATGTATCACATAACAGATGCAATCACTACCACCATACTACACTATTGTCCTTTCTAATCCTCCAAGACCAATGCAGGTGAACATTTGTATAAAAAAAGGGAATAAATTGAATACAACTAGACTTTCTTTATCTCAAATATATTAATATACCCAGTGAGTTAGAAAATATTTAAATTGTGAAAGCTTATTTCAGGCACTGCAGTGGACTGAGCAGTACCTAAATAGACAATGGAACCTTATGAAATGATTTCTGCTAAAATTATAATTTCCATGTTCAGTTTCTTCCCATTCGGTTTCATGGCTTTCAACTAAAAGAAAAGGCAGTAAGGTATTGTAGAAGTGCACTTTTGATTAAGCACACAAGGAATGAATTTTATTAAGAACCCTAATTTCCAATCTTGGCCCCAATGTGATTTCAGAATCAAGAACAAGGCAAAGCCAATGAAATGAACACTTCTAGACTTTCTAGAGGTCCAAGTCTCTCCCAATTCCTTTACAAATTCCCACACAATGAATGACTCCCCTTCAACCCCTCTTCCTATTTATATACATCATCAGCCACTGACTCACTAACTGAGTAACCCACTAGCTGACTAATTGACCCCTACTAACTAAGGCCCTCAACTAACAGTGAAACGATACATTATCCAATTATATCTTTGCTAGGTCTACAGACAAATACATGTAAAGAAGCATGGAGAAAGCATAGTTAATTAGTTATAATTCAAGGATATTATGAAAATTACAAATATGTTGAAATTAATTTCCACAATTTGTAAAGAATTTCTTAAACCTTCCACCAAGTCTTGCAGGACCTAACTTTGCCAAAGCACGCTCCACTTCTTCACTGACCTGTTTCACATCAGTATTACTGAATCAATTAAGAACCAAATGCAGAAACTTACAAGGATAACAAAATAAATCATATTACAGTATAATTTCTTTTATGAATACAAAATTGCTCATTTTCTCAATCATGTGCCAAACTTGTTTTCACATAAAAGATCTATAATCATGACATACCAAGAAGGAAGAATGAAGATGAAGTTAGATGGAACATTGAAAGCAAAATGTTCATGCAATATACTGTCATGCTGTAAACAACATAGTTATCAATCTCAGATTATGGCGCATAGCAGTCAGCTCTAAAATGCTATAGCAGAATAAAGTAAGTAGGATGACCACTACTTTAAATATTATAATACAAAATCTTTTATACTACACCATCAAACTAGGAGCAATAAGAACATTGTTATTAAGTCAAAAAATGAAAGATGACAGTGAAATTAATACAAGTTATATTAAAAAAATAGCAGAATGTGAACTAGGAAGTCCAAATGAAGAAGAAAGAACAAAACACAGGAAAAAAAATATAGACCTATGAAGTGGGAAGGAACAGAAGTCAAAACAGAGGCAACCTTTTGTGGAATGATCAAGGAAGATGGGTTTCAAATTCTATTATTTTCTGAAGCAAAAAATGCATTAGAAAATCGGGGAGAAATCACAACTTTACCCTAAAAGCCCTAAACAACATTATTCATGGGGTAAAAGTGGGTTTTTGAAGCCTATATCACGGTGGCACCTCTAGCATGCAAAAGGCACACTATTTTGGCCGCTATTACAACCACAATGGCCACTATTGAAAACTGTTCCACTATTTGAATCCCATAGTAGCTCAGGCCACTTCGCTTTGCTACTCCACTATAGCATGCTATTGATCACTATGGTGAACAATAAGTCTCCTTAAGCAAACAAAATTAGTATATTATTTTAATTCTTTAATGAAAGAACACGACATTTTACAAATAGGTAGGAGAAAATCCACAGTCAAGTAAAAATACTCCAACACTCTCAAATATCATATCAGATGACATAACTTTAAGAATTGAAGTAATGTGTAAAAATGGCTTCTAGTTGGAGTAAAAAGAAAATAATTTTGTAGAATGTATAGCCCCTGTGCCCCACATCAAAAAATAAGCATGTCAAAAAAGAAAAGTATACAGCAGAAAATAGTGTGAGAAAGTAGAGTGAAGCTAACTGTCTTACAACTCTACGAAGAATGGGTTCTAAAGAAGAGCAAAGCTTCTGCAAACTGTCCACCTTGAGAGCTTCCACAATTACACTGCAAAATATATGTGTATCAAAATTATAACAAAAAATATAAATATAAATTAGAAACAAGTAGCATAAGAATTATGATTAATAAGAAATAAAATCTTCTTCCATTATAAGTTTAACAGATAAGTTTTGTAAATAACATATAACTATTTTAGTTTATAAGCATATATATTGATTTACTTGAAATAAACACTGCAACATTTCATTTGTTATCAAGTTACTGAATACTCATTTGATTATTTCATCATAACTCCCAAGAAAGTTTTTAGTGTGCATTTGAACAAACAAAAACAGTCATTAACAAACAATAGAAAACATGCTCTTAAGTGAACATGAGGGAAAATTTAAAATGTTTTTATAGAGAATGACTGTAGATTATACACTGGGAGATGCTTCCCACCTATGTGCTCCATAATATCAAGCGAAGAACCTTTCTTGCCAAGGAAGCAAGTTTCAACTGTTTTTGAAGAGGTTCTAATACATTTTTTTATATCATAAGCAAAGAGATACAATCTCAAGTCACTATTTATTATATTCAGAGTTACAACCTTTTTACTAGAGACTTTTGATTAAAGAGGAAGAATATTAGAGAAGAAAATGAGCACGATACACAATCAAATATTAAGTATTCTTACTTTAAAAAAGGGCAAAACAGCAGCAGCCAGAGAAAACAAGAAAAACAAATCAACTAACTGTTGCAGCCTTGGTTAACTTTGCTTGGCCATTCAAATAACTGTTTTAACCACTAGGATGACATGGAAATATCAGAAAGAATATTTTAAATGCATGATACAGTGATACTCCAAATGGAATCAAAACAATCAAGAAGAAAATTTTCACATAAGCCACTACAGTGAAAAGATGAGGCTGTCTCAAACACTGGAAACAAGTAATATTCCATTCAATATGACAATTGACAACAAAAAGTTCAATTAAGACAGCACTTTAGGAAGATGGCCACAGTCACCCAACTCAAGTAGCAAATTAGGGGTAAAAAATTAGTAACAGTGATATAATTAACCAACACTCAAAATATCTTCAGAAGTAAGTATATTGTTCAATTACAGTGACATTGACATTCGTTTGACCTGCTTCCAACTGGGAATCAGTACAAACAGCATCTTACATGTTTGATTAGAACTGGCACTCCACAAACCACGGCAAAAAAATCATCAATTGCTCAGATTAACTAACTAATGCAAAATAGTGACCAAGTCAAAATTAAAATCCCATCCCCACCCCCAAACTTAAAAGGTGGATTTCCAATGGAAATTCAAGGAAGCACACAGTAGAAAAACGATGAGCAATTAATTTACCTGGCAAGAGCAGGCCTCTTTCGTTCAGGCTGGTCATCTTCTCCACCCTCCAGGCTCCTTTTCCCCATACTAATGGCGTCGCTCGTTGGTTTCTGCATTTACACTCTCTCCTCCAATACTACCCTAGAGTACCAAATCTGCAACCACTCCAAAACCACAAAAACTCACCACTATCACCTATACTAAAACAAAAATTAACAAACAACGAAACCCTAGCAGCTACAGCGCCCGAAAACAAGAAACTCATAACAGATCTAGAACACAATAACAAAACAAATTAAACTCGAATTGCACCAAAAACCTTCAAATTGCGCACGTGCGAAACCCCAAATATGCAACCTCTAGCAGCAAATTTTCGAAAAACAAAAAAACAGTCAGAAACGAAGTGAACACACTGAAAAAAAAAAAAAAAAACAGAAATGTTTATGTCGAGCTGAAAAATTGAATAAGAGAGATAAAACGAAGGGAAAACATAGAAGCTAGAAAACGAAGGCGCTACTACCTGAGAGAGAGAGAACTTGAGAGTGTCTGGTGTGAGAGAGAGAGAGGAGCGAGAAAATGAATTTACAAGAAATGGGTTTTGCTTTTGCCTTGGTTGGAATTGCAAGTCCAACAGTTTCAGTTCGTTCGTGTAGTTACGGTCTACTCTGGCGACTTTCAACTTGAGAGAGGAATAATCACCTACTTTGCGGAACAATGTTCCGTATCGCTTAACCAATTGAATTGATGTCCTATTACCGCGTATGATGATCCTAATCTTTTATTTAACGATGATGCGCTTCTTGCGTGGTTTTGATCATTGGTACCTGATTATTATTACACCTGTTAAGTCTGAGGCAGGATCATGTTTATGTGTTTTTGTGCTTATTTATTATTTATCTCGTACGACCCTTGTCGTTTACGAGGAAAACTAAAACGTGCAATCGTAGCCGTATGTTTCGTGGATCAGATTAGAACACCAAATGCTACGTCACTGCAGACACCTTGTACTCTCCGATCACGTCACTGGGTGACTAAAGCTAACATCATCACTTTACTTTTGTTGTGGTTAACAGCAAGCCACAACTTCGGATTGTATTAAGGAATCAATGAGGAATCAAAATATAACAAAGTTTTAGTGACAGTATTTTTATTTATAATTTATAATTTTAATAAAAATGTATTAGTATTAATTTTTAAATAAGATATTTGTTAATGGAATTATATTATTAAATATATATATAACATTACATTAGTTGTCATAGTATTTAAAAGATCATTGAAAAGACATGAATAATTTATGTCATTGAAATGATACATATGATATGCTGCTGGCCGGGAGCACTTGAGAATATTTCTTGTTTTCGCTCTTTAATTAATATCCACTCGTAAGGATAAGAAAATAAATAACAATTCAACGGCATGTTGGTAGTGTCACCCATTAGGATTCGGTGTATATAGATAGAGATACATAGAGAGAGAAAGAAGCAGAGTTTGGTTTTGCAATTAATTAATCCTCATTCTAAATCCTAATTTGAGGGTGGGTATTGGTCAACATTTTTTTGTTTTATTTACAATAAAAAAACGTGATTATTCACAAAAATCAGTCAGTGTTTGGCATGTAAGAAAACTGCGCTGCGGCAGTTTGAAAGCTGTTGACTGGCAGTAACTCCATGTGAGTTTGCCAACTCGAGCAAGATTGCGAAATGCATTTCAGTAATCAGTAATTAAAGAAAAGAGAAAATTTGCGATATTGCTCTTTTTTTTCGATTAACTACTAGATGCTTATTTGCTTTTCTAAAAAATAATTACACCTGATTTGGATAAATTTTTCATAAATAATTATAGAAAAACAAAAAATAAAATAAATCAAGTTTCTCTTATAATCTACAATCAATTTATAAACAATTTTTATAAAACACAACTTATTTTGTTTTTTTCTTATAATTATTTATTAAAAAAATCATCCATTAATCACATTTGTCAGGAAATTTAAAAAAAAAAATTATATAGATAGGAGTTTTATATATTTTCTGGTAGACCACAAATTCCTTTAACTACAATAATTGTCATTCGGCTGGAGAATCAGCCAATTGTACGTCATCATAAAAATGAAATGAGAAGTACTTTTGTACAACTATCTTGTGATATTTGGTGTCCTTCTAGTTTTGGTGAAGTATGTTTATGTTTAAGGTGTATGCATAAAATGAAAATCAAAATTGAGAGATACACATCAAATATAACGTTTAGTACTTAATGTTCAAAAACAAAACTCAAAATTGAGCAGTATTTATTTTGAAAAAATAAATCATTCTCAAATTAAGAAACAGTTTAATTTAGGTCCTCCACTGAAAATTAATCACACCTATAACATGGTAAAAAGATAAAAACAGAGCAAATTGCATATATATTGAATCTAACATTAAATAATTCATTTTTAATATAAAGAAAGTTTATAATAATTTATAACATTCAAACAATATATACATCACAAAAATGAATAACTCAGGTGATGTTTAATTTATTCTGGTTTTGTTTTCAGTTAATATAATTTTATTAATAATTACAAAAATATTGCTTCTTTTTCAAGAATATTAGACCTGTCCACTTGGTAATCCACAAGATTCTCAATTCTTACATCCGTCAAATTCTTCAAGCCGCCTATGAAGTTTGAGGAGTAATTGATTGCAAACTTCTGGAGATGTGCAGGGTCCACACAAGAGATAAATGACGTTACCCAGAGGCCTCATGTATACACCATCTTCCCTAAGCTTCTCAAGAAGTGGTCTTGCGTACAACGATCCATACCTGTGTATAAACTTTATTTAGAAGACAACCTCGTGAAGGATCAAATGCACATTGTTTCCTTATCGCGAACCAGACATGCGCTCAAAATTAATGGTTTATTTGTACATTTTTACCCATAATATAGTTAAAAGTTTTTGTAACAAAACAAGAATTTGAAAATAAAAAACTACAGGTACAGATGGATGCATGACCAATGATTATAAACACCATGGATTGAAGTTCACAGCCCTCGTTAAGCCTGGCATATCTTAGTACCAAGAGATATTGTGTCAACCTACACCTCTTGTAATAATTTTTCAGGGGAATTCAATATCATAACTACCAAAACTACAGTAGTAGCAAAGCAGTATATACACTTCCAGATATCACTTGCAATCGTCCCTTAATTCGAAACATACTACTAACTTTTGTATGACACAGTTATACATAATGCTCATTAAGCTTTCTAACAAAGAAATTATAGAACATGTGCACAAAATTATTGAAAAGGGGACAGGATAAGGTTGATAAATTTATACCCGGCATTATTGCCTTCTGCTTTTAATTCCAAGGCACACAAAGTTCCCAAAGCAACCACTCTTTGAATTGCAGGGTGTGATGAAATCCGGTGAACCATTTTATCATCCCATAACTGCAAATGCACAATAAAAGTTTGATCAAATGAACATTGAACACTACTCTATAGTGAACAATAACATGCTTTATTAAGGCAGTGGGCAGCCATATCGAATTTAATATGAAAAGCTTCCAACGCTAACTTTACCAAGTCCCATAATTATTAGAACAAACCATGTCAAATGTCTATGGAAACTAGAACATATAAGTATCATTTGTTTCATGGAAGATAATGATGTGGACCACTAATTTGTATTACCATATCTTCTTTATTTAAATCTTAAATTATTTCAATTTACTTCCTTTCCAATCTATAATTAGCAAAAACATGGACATGCATGATAGATGGTAAGAACAAGTGAATAACAAATCCTTGTTTCATTACATGACAAGAAATACATTAGGAAAATGGTTGGTGTATTGTCATCCATAGTCATATAACCTTGAAAAAGATTACAACAAAATATAAATTAAATATATGCTCTTCTGGGTTTTCATTTATTATGTGGAGTAAGATGCTAATATAATAAGTTCAGAGGAAAAAAAGATCACAGTAATCATACCTCCCTAAGTAATCTTTGTCCAGAAGTGATGTTAGGGTTGGAACAAGGGTCTTTAAACCATTGGATCGATTTAACAGCAGCAGCGCAGCCCATAGCATGTGCAGAGTAAGAATGTCCATGCAAAAGGGCCTTGAGCTAACCAAAACAAGGGTATACATCACTTTATTATGTCATCAAAACATTGTCCAGGAACTTTGCTTCGCATGAACACAATACTAGTAGGACCAAAAATAATGAGCAAACTAATAGAACCTGGTATTTTATTAGAAAGAATAAGGGATTTCTCCCTTAAATAAAGTGCCTAACTTGTAGAACTTCAAGGGGGTCTGCACCTCCCAATGCACAAAGACTCCAATGCTCTCACAACTGACATGATCTCTTCTCTCTTCACCTCCCTTTTTATTTATAGGAAACATGCCTTATTCCTTCAACCAACTAACCTAACTAACTAATGTAACTAACCAACTAATGGGGGTATCTATCATAGATTCATGTCCATTGCTTAAAATACAAATGGTGATAATCACTATTGCCGTCACAAGAAATCATGCAGTATATTTCCAGGCATTGTTAGTTTACAAATGTATAAGAGCAATCAGAAAATCTATAATGAAGAATAAGCAATCATTTCAAGCTACATAATAGTTTATATAGGTTGATAAATCATAGAAGAAATCAAATTGGAAATTAGCAAAATAATTTTCATTAGATAATCCACAGTTATGATGGAATGCAGCCAGCAAAATTGATAAATTAGTTGTCAATAATATCAGTATAATAACCAATCCATTCCGTCAGCACCAAAACCTAATGAAACAGCAGTGTCAGACTTTCCGTGTCTACTAGCCAACCTGCAAAAGAAAGTCTTCCAAAAAAAAAATTGCAATACCTTTGAGTCTCCAATAAATGAATCAAAAACAGCATTCGTTGCCAAGGTGGCAGCCAATGGTATAATTCCACCAGTCATCAGCTTCCCGAAGCAAGCTATATCTGGTACACAATGGATTAGCTCTGCTGCAGTCTGTGAGAAGAAATATAAACTGCTAATCAAATAAATGAACTAATGAAGAATGTGAAAAACAGTTTTGTAAATAAGAGAATAGCAGCCATTGAGAGAAATCACCTCTACTCCCAAACGCCAAAAACCAGTAAAAACCTCATCAAAGATTACTGGAATTTTTCTACTCCGACACTCGTTAACAAGCACACGCTGAAAAAGTGGATCAACCATATGCATTCCACCAGCACCTTGTATAACTACATAACAGCTCAGGCCACAAATGAGATGATCAATGTCAAGAAAAGATGAAAATAAGTTAATTAGAATATCTAGAGGGCAACTGAAACAATTTTAGAAAGAAAATGTAGGAACCTAGAAAAAATAATAATAAAAAAAATTGTGTGAAAGACCTAGAACCACTCAAATGTAGTATTTCATTCACATTTCACACAGGTAATTGTGCTACTGTGGGCATAATTTAGATAAGGACTTTGATGTGTTATCATGTTTAATTGTGTAAAGTGAGAAACTTTTTTTCTTCTCAGTTTCATGTACTGAACTAATATAAGATCAACAGGATTACATTATTAGGTACAGGAGGTGATAGTGAAAATAAAATGGCACTATAATCTGCAAAAGAAAAAGCTCAAAATATCTTGCCTGGTTCCATAATCAATGCTCCAACATTTTTTGACCCTCTAAATCCAGATAATACTTTTGATATGTAAGATGAATAAACTGTAGCAAGCTCAGACTTATCCCTGCCCTTGTGAAATATTTCATCACGTGAGGCAAAGGCTGTGAAAGCATCAACAAGTAAAACAATTAAATTCTAAACAGTAATCAATAAACGAATTGAAGTTGGAAATTTTGAACTTACTGATACTTTCACCTTTCAGACTTTCCCAATGATACCCTTCAGGGATGGAAATATTCCATGTATTGTTGTGCATAAAGACAGAAGGAGGATCCAGAAAAAGTCCTCTCCCAGTGTACCTATGAAATAGAATTTAAACTTAGAAGGGTTTCATGAGTATTAGCAAGGTTAGAAAACTAAAATCAATTCCCTGATAGTAATATTTTAAATATAAGGAAAATATGCTCCAAGAAACAATGATCTACAGCATCAAGCTATCAATCAATATCAAAATGCACAAACAACATAGAACATAGTTTCATACAACAAAAGTATACTAAGCATGAAGAATAGATTTTTAAACAAAATAAATAAAACTATTAATCTGACCTATGCTGAACAGAAATTCACAAACCAAAACTACTTCATCTATTTTTGGTCTATCTTCCAACACCTTTTATTATAATGTTTTAGATGGAGAGATTATAAACTCTCATGCTAGCTAAATCCCCAATTCAAAACCTACCAATTGACCAGGAGCACTTTAGTCAATATATATCACATATTACTTTGATAACAATATAGTGCAAAATGACAATAGTCAAAAGATTAAACAAATTAGCAAGATTCAATTTCACAAATATGCAGTAGAGGGCAATGTCTATACCATGGTTGCTGCAGGAAGCCTGTATAAGAAGATGGTGCCTGTGCTTCCATAGCACCCAATGTGTCACCATGATAAGATCTCTGAAGTGCAAGGACCTGAAATAATGAAATCCACAAGCATTAAAAAACATGTGAACTTCATAGGATGAAATGCAATTAAATAAAAAGGATTAAATATTTTACATGTTTGAAGAACTAGTGAAAATACACAAACAACTACTTGGAAGAAAAGTTCAAATGCTAGCAAGTGTCCTTAGGGTATTGGTTAAGGAATCAAAAGTGAAAAATTATTTATGGAAAGTGTCACTAACATACCTTCATTATGATTTCCAATAATTTTTTCTATTTAATCAATTCCTTAACCAATGCCCTAGGACATTTGTTAGCAGGACCCTGTTACAAAATTCTTGGTATGTTTATAGTTTAGGAATAAAAGACCACTCAACTGGTTAACATTGTTGGAAGAGTGACCGACCGATACATAACCACCTAATGACTTAATCAACAACTTGGGTGGTTAATTGTTCCTAAACTAGAAAATAGAAATGTTCTTAAAAAAATTCCTTTCCCTTTGCATTTTCAATAAAAAAAATTAAAAATTAAAAATTAAAAATTCCCTTCCCTTTGCATTTTCAATAAAAAAATTTAAAAATTAAAAAAAAATAATCATTGGAGAAAATCAATGCATGTCATCCTCATTCAAAAATGCAACACGTAAAACAAAATGAAAAAGGAATAGGCTTGTCAAATAATGGGAGAACCAAATGAATAGTTGAAAACAATCTTATTCGATAACAAATCTAGGGAATGAGGTAAGATTTTGAAAACAGACATTTTACTCAAAATACTAATAAAAAAATGCATACTCGGAATGCTATATAAGTCACATATCCTAGCTGTATTGTCTCACAAAATATTCAATCAAAAATGAAATATTCCTGACACATAAGATTGTGGTTTTTGTTTTCAAATTGTTGCTTTGTTCTCCCCAAGCATAAAAAGGGCTTGACTGATATTAGCTGCCAATATTCCCCTTCTTTTACTTTTAACTGCAAGTTATACCATTGCTTTTGTTGAGATATAAATCTGTTTTTATCTTAACAAATCTATTTTATATCTTTCTGTTATTATCTTTATTATTCAGTTACTATTTTTATCAGTTTTAATATCAGATTATCTCATCCCTATAATCAAGGGATTGAGTAATTATTTGATTATAATTTCATCATTATAAATAATAAAGCTGAGGAACTATTTTTCCTCAAGCATTCAGTCAATTTCTGATATTCAAGTTGGTATCAGAGCTCACATCCTGTGGGCCTGATACGAAGTTTTTTTTTTTTTTCAAAGTCCAGTCACGTCACCGCTGCCTGGGTTGTCCCGACAACCACCTTCGATCGAGGTTGGAGTCGGCACCTGGGACAGAAAGTTTCCGCTGTCCAGAAAAGGATCGTTCAACCATTTTGTCACATCCAAACATTGTTCACGCTCGCTGGCACTGATCACGCTCGTTGGCACTGTTCACGCCGACGGTACTGTTCACGCTCGCACTGATGGCAGAATCCTCGAATAAAAACACTGTTTCGTTTGTGTTCTCTGGCAGTCCCTCCATTACATCAAAGAAACTCACCAAGAAGAACTATATGCAATGGCAAGTGGCTGTGGAGATATGGTTCATGGGCCAAGGGCTATCCGACCACTTAGAGAAGACATCCGACGAGATCGATAAAGCACAATGTGACCTATGGAAGAAGGCAGATGCACAATTGGTTGCTCTCCTGTGGCAGTCCATTGATCCTACACTCATGATTTATTTCTGCAATTACAAGTCTTGTTACACCATTTGGCAGAAAGCTCGAGAGTTATATTCCAATGATGTCCAACGTTTTTATGACGTAATTCACAATTTGTCCACTCTAAGCATGACAGATCATGATCTTCCTTCATATTGCGGCAAAGCTCAGTCCGCTATCCATGAAATCAAAAGCCTAATGATTTCTGATGACCCTAAGAAGATGATTGCTAAGCTAGACAACATGTGTATGGTGCACGTTCTTCATGGACTCCACAAAGATTTTGAATCAGTCCGCAATCAAATCCTTACGAATCCCACTATTCCTACCTCAGACGAACTCATGGGACGTCTTCTACGGATTCCCTACCAGGAGACGACGTCGGGATTTGGGTCCTCCACAGGCTTCGAGTCTTCAGCATTTGTTGCAGGGCGTAGAGGACGTGGACGTGGTCGAGGTAGTCATACTGGAAGAGGAGGTGGTCGTGGGGCTGGAGGCAGCCGCCCACAATGTTCTTACTGTCAACGCATGGGACACACCAAAGAAAGGTGTTACCATCTGATTGGCTTTCCTGATAAATCTACCGCTATTGCTTCCTCCCAATCCCCAGCATCTGAACAACAAGTGTAAAGCAACACTCAGAATATTCTGTCAGATGCTTAATACAAAGACTACCTCCAATACAAGGCAACCCAACAAGCGTCTGTCGCAATTGCTCAGTCTAGTAATTCTACAGTTTGTCTCTCTCACTCACCATCTGTTGGATCTTGGATCTTGGACTCTGGTGCTTCTGATCACATAACCG
Source organism: Pueraria montana var. lobata (assembly GCA_026413185.1). Classification (NCBI taxonomy): domain Eukaryota; kingdom Viridiplantae; phylum Streptophyta; class Magnoliopsida; order Fabales; family Fabaceae; genus Pueraria; species Pueraria montana. Next base: position 66,479,157 of record CM048649.1, on the reverse strand, counting down.
GTAATCCCTCACTTGTTTTCAATTTGTCACAAATTAAATCATCCCAACACATCACTTTGGCTTATAGGTCTAAAACCCTTATCACTGCTATTGGGCAAGCCACCCAACCCCTTCCTTATCTTTAAAATCTGTCCTTTTTGCCCCTAACACTCCTTTTAACCTTGTTTCTGTTAGCCAACTCACCCGGGCTCTTAATTGTTCTATAACATTTCTTTCTAATTCTTTTTGTATACAGGACCGGAGTTCTGGACGAATGATTGGCACCGGATATGAAGCACATGGTCTCTACTACTTCCATGCACCCAAAATTGTTGCATGCACCACTACCGAGTCTCCCAGTCTACTTCATAGTCGCTTAGGTCATCCCAGTTTGAATAAATTGAAGGCAATAGTTCCCAGTCTATCCCAGTTGCAGTCCTTAGAGTGTGAATCTTGTCAGCTCGGCAAACATGTGAAGGCTACCTTTCCCAGTCACACTCCTCATCACACAGATTCTCCTTTTGCTCTTGTCCATTTAGATGTTTGGGGACCCAGTCGTGTTACTTCAGTCTTAGGTTTTAGGTATTATGTCACTTTCATATATGACTTTTCTAGGAATACTTGGATTTTCTTAATGAAAGACCGCTCTGAGTTGTTCTCAATATTTCAAAAATTTTGTAATGAAATTCATACTCAATTTGGACATACTATTCGTACTTTACGTAGTGACAACGCACAAGAATATTTTTCTGCATCTTTTCAAAGTTTCATGTCATCTCATGGTATGGTCCACCAATCCTCTTGTCCTCACACACCACAACAAAATGGTGTTGCTGAACGCAAGCATCGACATATTGTTGACACTGCACGTACCTTATTGATTCATTCTAATGCACCGTTAAAGTTTTGGGGGGATGTTGTCCTCACTGCTGGATATCTTATTAATAGGATGCCATCGTCTTCTATAGATAACAAAGTGCCTCATTCTGTCTTATTTCCCAATGAACCTTTGTTTCCCATTCCCCCCGTGTATTTGGCTCTACTTGTTTTGTTCATAATCTTACTCCAGATCTTGATAAGTTGAAGGCTCGCGCTATTAAGTGCATATTCCTTGGATATTCCCTAACCCAGAAAGGTTATCGATGTTACTCTCCCACCAACCAACGCTTCTACACGTCTGCCGATGTCACTGAAGAAACTCCTTTTTTCACTCCATCTACCTCATTGGAGTCTATATCCCAGGTACTACCTATTCCCTCTGTCATTCCTTCCCCTCTTCTCGCACCTCCTCTTCGTATTTATCAGCGTCGCCCTCGCCAAACACCTTTGGAAGTAGCTCCTATTGAAGAGACTGGTGCTTCATCTCCTGCTCCAATCATTCAACCTGCTCCGGTCCAATCAGACTTGCCCATCGCCATCCGCAAAGGTAACCGTTCTACCCGTAACCCACATCCTATTTATAAGTGTTTAAGTTATCATCGCCTTTCACCTTCCCATTATGCTTTTGTCTCTACCATTTCTTCTGTGTCTATTCCCAAAACTGTTCAGGAAGCACTTTCACATCCAGGATGGCGACAGGCGATGATTGACGAGATGCAAGCTCTAGAATCTAACCAGACGTGGGCACTTGTTCCTCTTCCTCCGGGGAAGTCACTTATTGGGTGTCGCTGGGTCTTCACTATTAAAGTTGGACCTGAAGGACAGATTGATCGATTGAAGGCTCGGCTTGTAGCCAAGGGCTACACTTAGATCTTTGGTCTCGATTATAGTGATACCTTCTCTCCAGTCGCCAAGATGGCCTCTATTCGTCTTCTTTTGTCCATGGCAGCTATGCGTCATTGGCCTCTTTATCAGTTGGACATCAAAAATGCTTTCCTACGTGGTGATTTAGCTGAGGAAGTCTATATGGAGCAACCTCCTGGGTTTGTTGCTAAGGGGGAGTCTCGTGGCTTTGTTTGTAGGTTACAAAAAGCACTATACTGCCTCAAACAGAGTCCGAGAGCGTGGTTTGGAAGATTTAGCTCTATTCTTCGGAGTTTTGGCATGACTCGCAGTGAATCTGATCACTCAGTGTTTTACAGACTTTCCTCTACTAATCAATGTATTTATCTTGTGGTGTATGTAGATGACATTGTTATTACAGGAGATGACCACAGAGGTATCCAGAACCTCAAACACCATTTGTTTCAACACTTTCAGACTAAGGACTTGGGTCGCCTACAGTACTTTTTAGGGATTGAAGTAGCCCAATCAAAAACAGGTGTTGTCATATCCCAAAGAAAGTATGCCCTCGATATCTTGAAAGATACTGGATTGTTAAATTGTAAACCTGTTGACACTCCTATAGATCCGAATACCAAACTTATGCCAGATCAGGGGGAGCCTTTCTCGGATCCAGGAAGATACCGAAGACTTGTTGGGAAACTGAATTACCTCACCATGACTAGACCTGACATATCCTTTGCAGTCAGCGTCGTAAGTCAATTCCTCAATTCTCCATGCAAAGACCATTGGGATGCTGTGGTCCGAATCTTGAGATATATAAAAGGGGCTCCTGGAAAAGGGTTAGTTTATGAGAACAGAGGTCACACTGATATTGTTGCATATTCAGATGCGGATTGGGCTGGTTCTCCGAGTGATCGTCGATCAACCTCGGGATATTGTGTCTTAATTGGTGGAAACCTTATCTATTGGAAGAGTAAGAAACAAAGCACTATAGCAAGATCAAGTGTGGAGGCTGAATATCGGGCTATGTCTGTTTTTGCATGTGAGCTGATTTGGTTGAAGCAACTCCTTGGTGAACTAAAGTTCTGTAAAATTGGGCCCATGACACTTATTTGTGACAACCAAGCAGCCCTGCATATAGCATCTAATCCAGTCTTTCATGAACGAACGAAACACATTGAAATTAACTGCCATTTTGTGCGAGAAAAGATTGTTTCTGGAGAAATCATCACCTCCTTTGTCAATTCTAATGATCAGTTGGCAGATATCTTCACCAAGTCACTCAGAGGACCAAGAATATCTTACATTTGTTCCAAGCTGGATGCTTATGATCTATACGTTCCAGCTTGAGGGGGAGTGTTGAGATATAAATCTGTTTTTATCTTAACAAATCTATTTTATATCTTTCTGTTATTATCTTTATTATTCAGCTACTATTTTTATCAGTTTTAATATCAGATTATCTCATCCCTATAATCAAGGGATTGAGTAATTATTTGATTGTAATTTCATCATTATAAATAATAAAGCTGAGGAACTATTTTTCCTCAAGCATTCAGTCAATTTCTGATATTCAAGTTATAGAATACCATCCTCATAAGTCAAAATTAACTTTATACAGAATGAGACAAAAACTATTTCAAGATTAATTAAAGGACTGAAGGAAACAACCATGAGCTCAGTGGATCTTTCATTTGTGGTATCCTCATGACAATCCACAATAAGTCCATGATCAACAGAAAATTTACGAAACGCCATCTTGAGAGCAATTTCAATTGCTGTAGATCCATTGTCTGAAAAATATGTTCGAGAAGCCCAGCCTGCACAACAAATGAGTTAGCTACTATGCAAAGAACTCCAAACTGCTCATAAAATAATGTATCATCATTCAATGGATAACAATAAGCATTGGCAAACATCTCTAAATATCAGTAGGATTAAACTGAAACATATATTTAACTAACGTATCAAATAGCCTTGGATCAGAACTCAGATAATATATTCAAGACAATACCACAGATGTTTGGCAAATTCTTATTAGTTTTTATTAGAATTTAAGCTTAGAACCTAACTCAACCTCACAAAATCGACTTTTAAGGTGAGGACTACCTAAGCCTTATAAGGTTTACATTGGTCACATCTCTAGTCAATGTGACATCCAAACACACCCCTTCACACCTAGAACTGGACATGTGGAGCATGGATAAATGCAAGTGGCCCAATAACAACACCCCCTCATGCCTAGGAGTAGACATCTAGAGCATAGACAAATATAGGTGGCCCAATAACAAATCTAGGATAGACTTTGATATCATATTAGAATTTGGGATTAGGGCTTAACTGAACCACACAAAACCAACTTTTAAAGTGAGGAGTACTCAAGTCTTATAAGAACTACATTGATCATATTTCTAGTCGATGTGGAATCTCAACAGTTTATACACGCCCCCACATGCATATAACGTGAAAGTAATAAAAGGACATACTAACCTTTACCCACACCTTGAAGCAAAAGCTCAGCACAATTTAAGGCTGGCTCATGAACATTCTCAGGGAACATTACATGCCCAAATCTTGCAGCAGCATATCCCATCTCTCTAGCAAGTTCAGTCTGAAATCACCTAAATGGAAAGATTGCATTAAAGGAAAACTTGAGAGATGATATCATGAAGGGGCGACCAAGTTTAAATATGCCAAACATGTTTGGTATCAAATAACAATATATTAAAATGTATTGTAGATCCATGTCATAAAGATTTGTTAAACACTAAATGTTACATTCAACCCTTCTTTTTATTTGGGCTTCAAACTGACTATGTAGAGTTCAGGGTCTTCAGGCATTAGAAATCAAATAGATAGAGAGAACACTTTTATAAGCAGATCCAACAGTAAAAGAAAGGAAGAACAGCATATTTATGTCCTGCTGTCCCTCAATCAGACAGCCAATTTGATTATTACTAGTTCGAATAACAGAGTTAATAGCTTAAAAAATATGAGGATGACCTGCATTATAGCATCAGGTCCTTGAGTCCACCAACTAGCACATGCATCAAATTGTGGTGCCATGACTTCTGTCTTCTGAACCTTAAAAAAAATCACATGATGAAGTAAAAAGAGTAAAAAAATCTACGTATCAGTAATATAAAAAAAGTATGAATGAAGTAATTCCATAGAACTACTGAATCTAATTCCAAAGTAAACACTAAATGCAGTAAGCTAAGCTCAAGATAGTGCAGCCCACTAAGATTTGTATTGCAAAGCTTTAAATAATTAAAAATAATAATAAATAAAGATTTTACTAGAAACAAACCTTGAAGATAGAAAAGTTCTCACCACAGCGCGAATCAATTACTGTGACCCCTCCATCAGGAACAAGTTTGTGTTGAGTGAAAGGCCACCAGATGATATCCCTTGCTTCTCTTGGCATGTCATGCAACTTTTTAATTCTCTCAAAATAAGCTGATAGCATTATTTCCCTTAGATTACTAAATATATAATGAGAACTTTCAAACCATTCCATTAGGTCATTTAATGGATCTTTTGGAATAGGTGGTAGCACTAGAACAGGGACCCTGCATGAAGAAGGCAACAATAGTATATAAGCACATAGAGCAATAATACTGCAAAACACCAGAAAAGCCAAAAATAAAAAAGATAAATTATTAGTTGAATCGTAAATGCAGCTATAAAGGAACTAGTAAATAAATAAATGAATTTTAGTGGTCCTCATTCAATACCTACCAAAAATGAATTTAAGTAGTAAATAAGTAAATACATAATGCTGAAACCATTCAGCATGCTTGAGTTCATTAAATGCATTCACCATGAAATCCTAACCCTTTTCTTATTTAACCAACTAAATTACAATCATTTCCTTTATTGTAGACTAATTTCTTTAATTAATTGCCAATACTTTGCTTTACCTTTACTGTAGACTAATTTGTTTAATAAGACATCAATGTTTAAAATAAAAATGTTTCCAAAAATTGAGATTTAGTGCTCACTGCTCGGTGCTTAAAACCTTTTCAGTCCAAATTTTTCAGTTTTACAAAAAACAAGCTGAGAAAAAGAAACATAAGTAATCCTTTAAGAGTAATAAAAATTATCTGTTTTTCAATTCACAATCAGAAAGGGAATATAATAACTAGTATAATCAAGCTTACTTGTTTCGCATATAAGACATCAGTGGACCCTCATTTAGAAGACCGTGATCTTCAAAAACAACAGCAACAACATCATAACCTCGCAGCTTCAAGCTCTCATAAGCTGATATTGTTCCAGAAATACCTCCCAGCCGCCCATCCCCAACAAGAACTGCAGGAATACGGAATGGCCTGACAGAAAATGAAAGAACAAACATATTTAACTGAAAAATAAATAAATACAGCATATATATGCCCCCACACATCAATTTTTATTATCCTCATTGCCTGAATGATGCATATAACATATTTGCTTCCTTTGCCTAAATAACTAAACATTAGCAGTTAACCATAGAATTCCTGTGATTACGCTCCTACAAAGAGTAGCAAGGATCAAACAGTGCATGAATTGTTATAATTGAAAATTAAAAGAAACCTTTAGTTAAAATTGTAATTACCAAACCCAACAAAATTTTAGCCACTTAGATACACATCTACTCATATAAATATAAATTAGAATACAAAAAACTTGTATAACAAGGCTCTCATTTTCTCCGCTCTCTCAATTAGATATTCTCAATATTTTCTTTCTTTTTTCTTTGGAATTGTATTTCACACACTATCTTCGCAACAAATAAAAAAAATTCTCTCAGTCATCTCAAATTACTATTTTTTTAATTTTTATTTATATACTAAATCTTCTTATCCATCTATATCTTTCAATTTACCATCGTTTATTTCGGTTTCTAAATTAAATTTTAATAGTTTTCTTTTAAGAAATTGTCAATAATTAAAAACAATGTTTATCCGTTCTAAATCCAAAATACAATTTATATATTAAAAATATTTGTTTATTATGAATTGTATTTATATAAACATATGTAATAATCAACCTATTAACCAGCAAGTCATTGGTTCAAGTGGTACTGGACTTGATCCCTTAAGCCGATGGAGATTAGTCATCCGCAAAGCCAGTGAATACTGCATACCAATGACATGTTAATAATATAAAAAAATAAAAAAGTCAAGTGGTACTGGACGTGGTCCCCTTAAGCCGATGGAAATTAGTCATCCGCAAAGCTGATAAATACTACGTACCAATAACAAGGTAATAAAAAAAATAAAAAATAAAAAACTACCTGCTAAAATACTAGTACTAAACTAAATTTGGCATCAAAGTTGAATCCTCATACAATTTAACTAAGAACAAGATTGCAAAACACACCTGTACAAGTCACACTGAAGCGTCCCAGAAGGTCCTGGACTGGCAACTCCACCAGCAGTCTCCACCACACACAGAACCTCCGATCTCTCCTTACCAGCCCCGCGTTCCACCGCCTCTTCAAAACACTCACCCAGAGTTGCCAGCACCACCGAGTCCTTCACAGCCAAACCCTCCCTCTCCGCGGCCAGGTGCGGCGACACGGCCTCTTCCCACGCGTACAGCGTCTTGCAGAGCAGCTCCGAGGGGCCAACTCCATCCTCGCCGGCGAGCGGATTTATCGCCGTCACGGCGGGGGACGCGTTGAGGACGCGGTGGGAGGCGGAGAGGGGAATGCGGGGGTTGCGGAGGAGGGAGAGTTGGCGGAGCTTGTTGAGGACGAAGCGGGAGTCGGAGTCGGCGGGGAAGCCGGTTTGGAGGGGCTTGAGGTAGTGGAATTGGGAGGGGGCGGTGGCGGAAGAGAGGAGGGAGGCGGCGGCGATGCCGACGGAGACTAGGGTTTTGCCGACGCCGGTGTTGGAGCCCCAGATGAGGTAGATGGGGTGGGAGAGAGGGAGGGAGGGAGGGTGCAAGGTGGTGGAGGAGGAGAGGTTGCGGCGGTGGAGACGGCGGGAGAGGAGGACGGAGGGGAAGCGGAACATGGCGGCGATTGAAGAAGGGGAAGATGAGTGTCACTGTCAGAGTGACGAATTGGGGAAGGAGGGAAGTTAAGGAGGGAAAGCTGAGATGATATCTGATGTTTGAAGAACTTGCAAAGCAGCTAAGGGCAGTTTGAAAAGACACAACACTTGTTCTCTCAACAATAATTTGTTGTCACTTTAATTTTGGATAATTTCTTGAATTTGTAATTTATTATTTTAGTTAATCCTTTTTTTTTTTTACCATAAAGTTAATCCATTTGTTGAATCCTTACTATCAATTTTCACATGGTACATAATGGATAACTATTCTCCTTTATATGGAGAAAAAATATTAGTCAATAAAATATTATCTCCGTTCTTTTTTATCTGTCTTTTAAAAATTTTATATATAAAAACTAAAAAATACAATAAATTAGTGTAATTATTTTGATTTATATAAATATTTGTTTCTAAATATATTATTTTTATAAATATATTTGCACTTTTATATAATTTAGATTTAAATTTAGATATACATAAAATTTTAAAAATAAATGTTAATAACAAAAAATATATTATATTTTATAATTATTTGCGACAAATATGCACAAAAATCCTAATACTTATAACTTCTGGCCTAGTGTTTGTAACGGGAGTGAAGTATGATTATAACATATAGGAAATGTTTATAACGAATGGTGCTTATAACTTTTGGACTAAAGTTCGTAATGTGAGTGGAGTAAGCTTATAACATATAGAAATTGTTTGTAACGGATTGTAGCAAAAGGATCGTGCTAACTTATTAAGTATTTCATAGTTAAATAATCACCTTAATTATCACAAATATATAAAATTAAAGAATAAAATAAAATAATTTAGAGACATAGCAATATGGATAAGTAAAAATGAAGTATGCTCTATAGGCAGTGATTTTGTTCCAACCTCTATATCTTTTCTTGCTAAAAGGAATGTGTACCTACAGGGTCAAACAACCATTGACTAAGACTAAAATCAACGACCAGGGGTATGTGCGAATAACCCTTCGACCACGACCGAATACCCTTTTGGTTAGGATTTGAACAGTCACTCAATAGATTACCTATGACCATGGTCGAGTACCCCTTCGGCCATGGCCAGATACTCAAGGCAACATTGAGCCAGATACCCCTCGACCTAAGTCGAGTACCTCCTTGGCCAAGACTGAATACCTCCCGGATACAACAAGTGTAACGCCCCTTTTTAGTATTAAAGATTTTCTTATTAATTAAGAAATCTGAGAAGTGATTTGATATCCAATTATTGAAAATAGCCTTTAAAATACGGGAAAATTTATTTTTCTTTTAAAAGTTTGTTACTTAAAATTCCAAACGACCATCATCCATAATAACTTATTAACGTATGAAAATCCCTTTTAATGAAATATCGGTCTTAATAAATCAAACTCATTTCATAAGACATTAACTTCGTTGCAAACCATGACACATAACAAAATATTCTTTAATTAAAAACATCCTCAGATCCATCATTATACTATTCTATTACACCAAATATATTCATGCATTTACATTCTTGGAATTTAACACATTATACATTTGAGTCACATATAAAGAGTTGTACATCATAATATTAAAATCTAGTCTACCCTCTTTTATACAAGAAAAGACTGAGACTCAGAGCAGTGATTCAATGAAAATTTCAAAATACCCAATAAACCTAAGTAGCATCCTAGAAAGATCCTCTTTTTTCTCTTAAAACATCCACTTGTGTTCACAATGCTTGTCGTAACCTTTCATTCCATCTTCGTTGTTTGCACAAGATCATTCGCTTAAATCTGAAAAATAAAGGCGTATGGAGTGATTCACTCTCCTCTACTAAACTAACAAACAAACAACCATTACGGTCTCAAACAAATATACAACATCAACCACTTCACAGTGGTGCTCTCACGAGTCTCACTCGAAACCCTGAACACATTTCGGACTAGTCCTTAACTCATCACATCTCGTCACAACTTGGGCCCGCTGCCACTGGAACTCCCAGAACTCAGTGGACTTACATAATTTAAGTCGGATGACTTGGTGGGAGTACACCATTTACCACGGTACAATGGCAGGGCTTTCACCAACACGGTTATGCCTCACATTTGTCGGGATTGCCAAGTCGGCACTGTGGAAACACGACCACAAACTCAGCGCCAGATCCCCAAGAAACAGCAAGTCAGCGAGCATACCTCAGGTACCACTCTGTATGGTCATCCAATCTCTGAGGACTGACTCCTCAACCACTCTCCCTATCTGGATTCATCTTTTACAGGTCCGTGTGGGATTTTCTACTAAAGGTACTCGACGGCAGTCTTCAATCAACATATGTCCCAAACATACAATACGGAGATCCAACTCCCCCACTATCACAATGGTTAAACATTATGACCCCGTCATCTCACAAGCACAATGCTCACCGTAGATAAAGCCTCCACACGACCTCTCAACACTTGCCCATTTGGCTTCCGATCATGTAAGGTTATCCTTCTCAATCAACATGTAACATTTATCCACGAACAAATTCCATTTCAACAGTCACACACGACCCAACGGTAGAGGTTCTTCCTACTCTTTTCGTTTCTCACGTCTAGAAGCAAACAATAACTTATCAACTGCAAAACACACGTGCGTAATGCACATCACCCAATCATGACCTGATTCATGATTTTCTCTATCTTATTACATCTTATTGAATCCTTGCTCATTCTCAAGTTTTATGCTTGATTTAATTATCGAGTCTCAAGATCCATACAAGGGTCCTAAATTTCCTTTTAAGTCCAAAAATTCGGCATCCTCCATGTAACACCCCAAAAATTAAAACCCAATAAGTATGAAAGTGAGAGATTTAATTAGAAATTTTCTTGTTGGAGAGAATTGTAACACTGTGATTTTTCGTAACGTATATTAAGTGTTTGATAAATACCGTAAAAGGAAATTAAATTAATTCATAGTGTTATTGTGAGATTTTTGGGACTTTTACGTAAGTTCCGTAAGTTGTAGAAAAAAAAAATAAGAGAAGAGGGGGTGTTCTTAGAGGAAGGGTGGCTGCAAATAGCAAAATTGTAAAACTTTCCCAAATAAACAACGTGAACTGCTTCTTTTCCCCGCATTCTTCATTCTTCCTCACGAGAAACCCTGCTGCTGTCTCTCCTTCTCTCTAAATATTATCTTCTCTCTAATATTTGAGCTTCTAAATCAAAGTTTCTACCGATTAATCTTGGATATATCATCGAGGGAGACTAGAGCTTCAAAACCAACCGATTGGATTTCGATTTCATCGAGGTATGTAGGGGTTTCTTTTTTTTTTCCTAAGCTATTTCCTTGTTTTCTTGTTAAATATGGATTGTGGCTGTTGTTGATGGTCTGTAAATAATTTTGAAAACCCGAAATAAGCTACTTGAGATTTGGGTCCTGTGACTGTGTGGATTTTTCGTCTCGTTTTTCGTGCAGGTTTTTGAGGATGTAAATACATTTTCTTATGTTTTGATGCCTCTGGATATCATGGTATTTTTTTCAGATTTTTTTGAGCACTGTAACTATTTTTACCGGAATTATTTTTAAAAACTGTTGATTCTGAGAATGGAACTGTTTTGATTTTTACAAGAATTTTGGGACATGATTTTGGAAAACTGGAACCATGAGTTCATTTTATGCATCATGAGGGTCATCTCTGAATTTTTTTAAGGTCAGAAAAGCCTGGGAAGTATTTTTAGTGATTTAATGTTGGAAAAACCGAAAAGCTGGACAGTAGAGAAATTAAATGTAGAAAATTACTTTTTGTGATAATTTGGTCTTGAGAAAATTTAATAATACTTTTTTGACCATGTGAAATATCCATGGATTTTCTCAGAATTTTGTAAGTACCTTTTGTAATTAATTACATTTTCTTATTGAAAACTGTGTTCTGGAGAAGTAATGATTTGGAAATTCAAAAGAGGTATTTTTGGTGGATTTTTGGTACTGAGGAAATTATATGTGATGGTCCACATGTTGGAGATATTCTCTGTAAAATTTCACATAAAACGAATTTGATATGCTATTTTCTAAAAATATGGAATTGTGTTTGACAGAGTATGTCCAGCCACTGTTTTTAATTCAAAAATAATATTTGTGGGTTGAATTTTCGTGAGATAAATTTATATGATGAAATATGAATGATGTATAGTTTCTCTGTAAAATCTCATGAAATTTCAAATTGATATGATGCATCAAATAATTTTTGGTGTGTGTGTACAGCTCTATGTGTCCACATGAAATTTAATTATATTAATTGTGTATTTGGTTTTAATGCCTTTAATTGTACTTGTTAAGGAATAATTTCACCTAAAAAGGAAAGTTTCCATAGAAATATGAATGCAATGATTTGTGATGGATTGAGTTTGAGTTATTGGATTATTGGTTATTAATGATTGTTCTGTTATTAACTGTGAATTGGAGACCGGGAGGAATGTGATCGTCGGGCAAAGAGTGCTGGAATTTGTTGTGCATGTGAATTGCTTGTATCAGTGAGATCTTATATTCAGAGAGAAATATTTGGGAGAAAAATCCTAAAATTTAAAGAAGACAAAGGAGAAAAGGAGAAAAAGGATTCAAGGTAAGGGAAGCTTCCTTGTGATTTATATTTTCAGTTTAAGTGTGGTTGAGAGTTAGGGGGCTCAATCACATATAGCATGCCTGCCCCTTTTGCTGTTTATATTGAGTTGATTGGTGGTTGAATTTAAAATTGATGAAAAATGGGTATTTGATTCTCCTGGCAGTGGCTGTGTGAGTGTGTATGGACTGATTGTTTTTGTTTTTGATTCTCTAAATTACTTGGAGAGGCTCCTAACCCAAAGGAGACCATGCCCAAATTTTCTTGAAATTATTTGATAAGCTTTGCATGTGAAAATCAAACCACAAAACAAAGTGGCAGTGGCTGTTAGGTTCGTCTGGCCCTGGACAGCCCCCACGATTTTGTGATTTTTGGAAGATCTAACCGTTGGTTTTTTACAAACTTTGTTTTGAATGAAAATAGATACGAAATGGAGAAACTTTCATTTTTACACCTTAGAGAGAAAAGCTCATCTCGGGGTTCATCCATGACTCCCAAAATAGTTGTTCTGTTTTCGAGTTTTCCCTGGAACATGTCTCGGTTTTTCTCAAATTCCCACTTGTGTGCTTAATGTTTCTTTTTCGTTTTTATACCACTAAAAACTATACAAAACAAGATTTTTAACCATATAAATTACTAAAATTATCATGCATAATTTCTAAATTAACTTTTTAAAAGAAACAGGGCAAGAGTTTTTGAGCCCTGTTTTGAGTCTGAAACATAGGCTGTTAGAAATAAATTTACTGGGAACATTAGGTAAAGAATTTGGGAGCAAGGGTTACCTTTTTAGAAATATAAAGATGTTACCTTTCTACTGTAAAAAGTTTAGCTCAAAAAGAGTTTGGGAAGTGGGAGAAATTTACATTTCTTTGAGCTATGTTCAGTGAGCACTCAAAAAAATTCAGGGCTACTAACTTTGGAAATTTTTATAGAATTTTCTAGATGTTGATTTTATAAGTGGGATACCTTTCTGTAAAATATATTTCAAGAGCTTCAATTTGATATAAAAAGTTTTTAATTCCGAGGTCATTTGCTATAATCAGTGAGAGCTCACATTCAGTACTGTCAAAGAGAAATCGACCTTATTTGGTCAATTTGGTTAATATGATATAATTATTGGAATGGTGATGTTTGTTTATTGAGATGTATTTGGACCCGTAAGTCTGGCCATTGGAGATGGCGGGTACTGAGATGCCGTATATAAGAATGTAAGGATCATGGCATTTAATTTCATTTTAGACCATTTGGAATGTAGAAAAACATGTTGTTAAGTTTAGATTCAAGATTTGATCAAGAACCATGAAAAGATGAAATTGATTTTGGGTTTTAATATAATTGATATTAGAAGCTTGAAATAATTGTTTGGAACCATGTTTGATTGATTGGATGATGTGTTGTGATGGATTGAAATTGATTGGTTGGTTTGTTGTTGGATTGAAATTGCTTGATTTGGCTTGATTGTGTTGTGAATGATGTTGAAAATTGTTGAATGTTTATATTTTTGTAGGTGATTGTTTAAAATTACTTATTTAATTGTGATTATTAACATATTGCATATGCATGAGTCTTTTTGGGGGATTTATAAAGATTCAAGTGAAAAAAAAATTGATGTTGGCTAACCGGGACTGCGGTAGCCATGAAAAGGAAAAAAGAAGAAAAGAAAAAGAAAAGAAATGACTTTTGTTGACTAACCGGGACTGCGGTAGTCATGTGAAATGAAAATGATTGAGAAATGATTTTGTTGACTAACCGGGACTGCGGTAGTCATGTGAAAGGAATATGATTTGAGAATTGAATCTTTGGGGTGAGTAGAATTTGTTAAACAGGACCGTATAATATGTGATTATATAGTCTGTGGGGAGAAGGATATTGGCAATTCCATATGTGGCTGTAATCTGGACAGAGATGCGGTCGTGGTGGCCTTCCGGGTATCCTGATCTCCTAATTCTGTTTAGCTTATTCGCGTTTAGTAGGGGCTGATAGCTGAATTGCAGTGCGTAATGGTAGGCCAGTTTCTTACTAAACACTCAAAGGGGAAGTCTCCATGGAGCAGGGTCAAAATGATTTTGAGTCAAAACTGCATTTGCATAAATCATACTGCAATTGTTTTAATTGTGTGACTTATGATGTTATGACTCATTGTGATTAGTGGTGATGGTGTATGTGGTTGATCTTGTTGATGATTCATGTTATAAATATGTTTATGAACTAAGTTTTGTATAACATTTTCAGTTATTATATATAGTATTTTGAAGTATACAAAATCTAGTTTTTCGTCCTTTTCCTTAATAATTGGAAATTCACTTATTTTCTTATATGTATAGTTTTGTTTGGTAAGCTTACCCTTGCAATGTTTGCACATGTGGTTCGTGCCTGTGATGATCTCGGACATCGTGTTCGGGGGAGCAGATGGTTTTTAGGTGGATCTTTCTCTTGGAGAGTTTGTGGATAGAGCATACGAGGGATTGAAGACATTATCATTTCTTTCCATTTCTTTGTTTGATCTTATGTATAAAATGAACCAGTTAGGGGTATTATGTATTTATCATGTGAAAAGATGTATGTACACATAGTTTTATTTAGTTAAGTTTTGTATAAGAGATATTTATAAATTAAGCTTTAATTTTTATCTGTCAGTTTTGGGAATCGCGGAAAAAAAAATTATCCAATATTTTATCAATAAACTAATTAGAGAGTTTTTAAAATTTAATGAAATAAAATCTTTAGTATAACAAATCTGTAACGAAGATGGGTCGTTACACTCCACGTGCAAAGATACTAATTAATTACCAATCGATAATATTATTAGATTCACACTCTTTAATTACAATTTATTCACTATTGTTCATAGTGAATATTATTAGTTATTAGAATTCCATCATAGTATTCACAAATGCGCTCCATTTGGAGTTCATTTGCTCCCATCCAAGAATGCAATATTCTTGTTCACACAATCAACAAACCATCACAAAAACTAACATGCACAAACAATATTCTAACACTCATTGTCCGAGGATCACATTTCTCCCGATCTCCAATTTATAGTTATAAACAAGATAAATATTAATAGTAAAAAAATCACAATTAAAACACAAAAATATTAATAATTAATACACTAACATTTTTGGGAAGATCTCCCTTTTTAGGTGGAATACTTCACATTAACACAAATAAGCCAAACAACATCACTTAGGCAATTATTCCAAGTACATTACAATTAAGCACATAGAGCTGAAATCATCAATCATAAATTATTTGACAAAGTAAATCAACTTATAAATTTACCAAATTTTGCAGATACACTTCTCAGGATGCATATATTAACACATAAAATTATCTCCCACAAATTCAACCCATAAGTAATATTTTTGAGAATTAAAAACAGTGGTAGGATGCTCTCTGCAAAACAATCTTTAGGAATTTTAGAAAATACTAATTCAACTCTGTTTTTCATGAAATTTTACAGCGAACATCCCTAGCATGTGTCCCTTTTTGTATTTCAAAATCAATATTGTTCCAGAACAAAGTTTACAATGAGAAAATGCACTTAAATACAAAAGGCGCCTACAAAATTATGGAAAAATTCATGGACACTCCACATGGTCCAAAATGAGTCACTCAATTTTCTCAGAGCAAATTTCTCACGAAAAGTTATTTTTTCATTTTATCTCTCAGTTATCCAACTTTTGGGTTTTTCAAAGAGAAAATGGGTAAAAATACTTCCCAAGCTTTTTTGACTTTACAAAAATTCAGGGATGATCCTCATGATATATAAAACGAAACCATGGTTCCATTTTTCCAAAATCACATCCCAAAATTTTTATAAAAATCAAAACATCCCCATTCTCACAATCAACAGTTTTCAAAAATAAATCCGGTAAAAATAGTTACAGTGCTCAAAAAAATCTGAAAAAAAAGACCATAACATCCAGAGGCATCAAAACATAGAAAAGTGTGTTTGCATCCTCTAAATCATGCACTAAAACCAAGACAAAAAAGCAAACACAGTTGCAGAACAAACTAACAACTAGCTCATTTCAAGTTTTTCAAAAGTTCTTGTGACACCCATGGTGTCTATAGACTACCAACAACAACCACAATCAATATTCAACAAGAAAATAAGAAAATAGCTTAGGAAAGAAAGAAACCCCTCCATACCTCAATGAAATCAAAATTAAATTCGATGGGTTTTGAAGCTCTTGAGCTCCTCTCTAACATATCCGAAAATGAACGGTGAAAGATGAAAATTGATGCTCAAAACTTAGAGAGAAGTTAGAGCTCTTAGAGAGAAGTTGGAGAGAAGAGAAAGAAACTTGGAGAGGAAGTTGGAGAAATGAGATAGAGAAGCATCACACACCTTTATGAGAGAGGAAAGTGAAAGTTTAAAAAAAATTCCCCCATGTCCTTAGCTAGGGTTTTGTTTTTGTGTTTGGTGTTAAAAATATTTGTTGAGTATAGGTCCCATATACTTCCGCTGCGTGTAACCAAATCTTATACTCAAATGTATGTAGATACTATTTATAATTGTAGCACTTGAGTTTATGTTTTGAGTGGGTAATTGAAAACTTGCAAATGATCTCATATTCTACTTCAAAATACCAGGGATTTTCTATCTCACTCATGTTACCTTGTTTACGTGATCCTTTTGAGGATCAATATTCTTTGAGGATTAATATTCGTTATTATAAGTGGTTAATTATGAAACCCTTTTTTTGTAAAGCTCTGTAATTGATAGATGGATTGTATGTTGGGTTTCATATTCTCGTTTCTAACCATTTCTCTCATTAATCCTACTCTACTCTACTTCTCTCTAACACATATTTCTTTAAGAGAGAAAATAGTGAATTTTTATTCACATTATTTTACAGAGTTATAATCTCACTATCATTAGAGTATTTCAATTCTAGTAGGCTCTAATGAGAATCCTAATCTTATTTTGGTATATAAAGGATTAGTGGGAGCATATAACATTTTATTATGTCTCGAGACTTATCAAATTTGTATTGTCATATATTTTTGTGCACATTTAATGATCATATGACATACTCTAGAAGGACTTTGTTATTTATTCTTGTCCTTTTGTGTTGAGATACATAAAATCCATTGTATCTTAGTAGACATCTTTAGCGGATGACAAGCCCATTTTGTTGGGAATCGCACAATTAGTCTTTTGGCATGCAATTATCTTATGCATCTCTTTTACCCAAAACTTCACATTTTGTTTGGTCAAAATTTTTAAGTATATTGTAAATACAATACTCCTATAAAGTATGATTCTCTACATTGTTAAGGTGCTTGTGATGATAATACTCCTATCGAGTACATTTCACACCATTGAGGTACTTATAAATTTTATGTTTAGACCATATTGATCTCTAAGTGCTTGCTCATTATTGACATTTTGTGGCCACATTAATCTAGAAGTATCGTTTCATTTAAGCTAGGCGTTTATGTCATCCTAGTAGGAAATTAATGGATATCCTAATTGTCTTCGGTTTTGCGTAGTCACTTATTTCGTGAGACTCAAAATAATTGAATGTCAAATATTCTAAGAGCATTTGTGGATTTAGCACATCCGTGATCACTCTCGTTATTGGGCTATCGTGAGCACTTAGATGCATGTGAATTATGTTCTGGCCTTTGTAGTTTTTCATACTTAAATTGATTACAGTGTTGAAAGAAAACATTTGATTCACTGACCAAAGACTTAGTTATTGGAGCTTTTGATAATTTTTATAGCTCGCATGTGTTTGGTTAAGTCTTTTGATGTTTTGGGTTAATGGGAGGTTGAAAACACTCTATCATGAGATATGTATATAGTAATATTATCTTAGTAACATATCTCTTATAGCATTTTCATATGCTTGGACCATTGTTACGTAGCATATCTTGATTGTTAAGCTATGCTATTCCGTATACTCTTTTTTTTTCTTGAGAAACATGACTATTTGACGCACAGGATATGTATCCCTATCAGATATTATTTTGTAGTGTTGGAGATTTTAGATTTCTTACATTGTTGTTGATATATGATTGAAATTGTCGTTCTATTCTTGATGATTCCTATTTTAATTATTGGTTAATACTATCCAAGTGGGAGAATGTTAAAAATATTTATTGTGGATTATTATAAATCAATAATTATTATATTATCTTTTATTATCATCAATTGACAAATGAAGATGAGATAATTATCATGTCTATATTACAAATATTTTTTGATGGGATTATGATAAGATTGACCATGTGATGGGTTTGGTCAATCATTTAGTAGATAGTCCATTGTGAGGTCCCTACCTACTGCTAGGGGATTATAAATTTGTTATCCCATTAAGCAAATTTACACTTTCTCAGTGACACTCACATTCTCTCAAATCCCCTAGAAAGTGGG